>CM047811.1:1608723-3023690 GCA_026214975.1 Gentiana macrophylla | reverse complement strand
TTGTGAAGTTTCCATTGAACCTCACGATGTAGACTCTATCAATCGTTGGGCATTCCAGTAATCAGCCTTAGCAGCCGTCGGTAACCACTCGCCTCCAGGAGCCTTCATCTTAGTGCTGATTATTTTGAAACCGAACCATAATCTACTTTCTCTGCACTCATGTTTCCAAAGAAATCAACACGTGATACTTCCCTAATCTTTTCGGCCTAGTCAATCGGTTTCTCAAAGTACGGACGGGTCTCTCTATGAGAAGCTTGACTAACGATGGTAGTCCATGCTTTCTTTGTTCTTTGTTACAACATTTCTATGTATTGTTGGAGGATGGCTTGTTGTTGATGAAGCCAGTCACCGGTGTAAATGTATAACACATCTTTGCTTCTTTGCATGTGATCGTCGGGTCAACAAGCGAGAGGGATTTCTTGGGGTGTCCTGGTGGAGCACCTCGAGAGTTGGCCTGGTGGCCTCAGGAACCCTCCTTTGGTTTCCAACTCTACAGCATAAGAGGACTATTAATCGGTGGGAGAACATGGTGTGGTGCCCACTCCTCCTCCTCGTAGGGGCTCGCACTCCAAAGCGGCATTTCTTCCCCCTCATTTGGCCTGGCCTCATTAGCCCTTCGTTTCTACTTCTACGATTCTCCTCTTCCATCTTCACCTCGGGGAACTTCCCTTTCTCCACCCGACTAGTTGATTATCCGTGTTGGCACCTCCTGCGGTACGCAACCATCTATCACCCACAACAAAGAGAGAGATTACTACTAAGCTTTAACTTATCTTAAAGGAATGATTTAACTTAATGCAAAGATCAGAAACCTCGCTCGACGATACCAAGCATAACGCCCGTTCGGATACGAGTCATATCCGGAAAAGTAGATTAAACACATGTAACAATAAATAAAATTTAATGCATACACGTCACCTCATCAATAATCGAGAGATACTAAAAGCACGCGGAAGCTAGAAGGTAACTCGGAAATTAAAATTTAAACCAAACATCAAACGTCTCCCAAACCAGACCAGAGTTACAAGTATTCTTTAAAACCGAATTCAAAGAAGAAACTAAACATCCAAAGAACACCATCCAAATCTTAAAGTACAACACCTCGGAACTCATAACAAAAATAAAATAAAGGAAAGATAACAAAGCTATAAAGAACCACTTGGACTCAAGCATAGCTCATGCTCATTCACCGTCCTCGAGATAACCCTCTGCCGTCGTCATCCTCGGATACTCATCTAAAAGAAAGGACAAAACACAAGGAAATAGCGGGTGAGTACAAGTGTACTCTTGTAACATGAATAGGTCCCGCAGCTATCATCGTTACACAACCGATGAAGGCGTCGCCGTCTTTTATTAACTTTTCCGTTATTAACCTGGCTACCTATCACATTGCATTCATGGCACAACACGAGGTCCCTTGTGGTTTCTAGCTTAGCTCGCTATTTGCCCACGCTAAGGTTGGCAAGGACACATACGACCGGTAATTACGAGCACCGGTTACGATTATGACCTACTAGAATTGCGTCTCGGTAGTCACGAACAACTTGTGTTCGATAGTGAGTGACTTGTGCATGTACTCGTGGAAGTGCGGATGACCGCGAGGCCACACATCACATGTCGGGCCATATACACATCAGCGGAGTATAAGCGTGCGCCACCGCAAGCCTCCAGGGAGCATTTAATCTTTTAGCTAACACGTATGTAGTTTATTAAGTGTTGCCTAGCCACACTAGTTCATTCACATAAAAGGCCATATCATCACTCAGGTCTAGACCAACAGACTCCCAACCTCCCCAGCACATACCACGAGACAATGGCGAACCTTTGGCTAGTCAAAGCACTAAGTCCGTCAAGGCTCTCCTCATGCGGTCCCCGCAAACGATCACGGTTAGTGAAAACTCCGTAAGGTTGGGTTCATGCGCGCGTGGGAACTCACTTCAAGACTTAGTTCAAGATTTAGAATCGCATTATAAAGCCCGGACACCAGGCGGCGACGCAAGCGGCTCGAACCAACATTTTTCCCATCCAGGCTTTCTTGCTCAAATGCGGATGGGTGCGAGTTATCCGTCACGGATGACGATTATCGATGACGGATAAATGCCAAACCATCCGGATAACTCACCGCTTTCCCCAAAACTCCAAACGGTGACTTATCCGTGACGATAGCTCCAAAATCTACAAAGCTGCGAAACGTACATCACGATTTCCAAACCAAAACCAATCCAAGCCCCTATTTTATACACCAAAACAACGAAATGACTATAAAACATACAAAACTTCAATTCCAGCGGTTTGGGCACAAAATAGTGCGAAATGCAGCCACGCATTACCCTCCTGACGGCGTGGTTCTGCGATTCAAGCCCTCGAAGCACCAACAAAGCCTTAAGCGCCGAACCTATACAAACAACCGGACCTTAGACCTTTCCTACGATGTCAAAGCGTGACAAGCAACACCTTGATGCTATTCATCAAGTTAAGCCAAAGAAGATGAAAACTCACCGGAACAAAATCACGTAAATCGTTTGTATCAGGAGAATCACGCGATCCTCCGACCTTTTCTTCTACTGCCCGTCACCAAAGCGAGCCAACGAATCAAACACCAAAAAATTCAACCTAGGGTGAGCCTTTCGATGGAGCAGTAGCCACTCTTCACATCTCGCAGGCGTGAAAGAAAGAAGCGAAAGAGAAGTGAGGTCAAATTCTATTTTCCCGTTTAAATACCTTTCTGACACTTTAATTCCCGTTCACGTCGGCCAATCGAATATTTCCTTTTATTCTAATTTCTTATTCCTTTATTTAATCCTTTAATTAAATAAAAACATAAAACCCCAATTATCATTAAAAGACAAAATTGCCTTACCTTTCGTAAAAGGGTGGGGTGTTACAAGTTCATATTACACTGATTAGCTACCGGTGAGTTGTATGAATTAATTGATCACTAAGGGGTTAATGGTAGAAATAAGGATAAGAGGTTCTAAAAGGTTAACGATAACTTCCGATTTAGAATGAGCGAGTCACATGGATGGATTAATCCATATGTAATGATTATATCAATGGGCGCTTATTATCATTCTCGTGAGGAGATAAATATAATCTTATAATCGGAGGAGAAGTGCGATCACGGGATTATGGTGGCATATTCTAATGATTGATTTATCGAATATAATTATTCTCGTTCGTAAGATAATTATTTATTTGATTTATCGAGAGTCGTGATTATTAGTCATTTGTCCCCGACGCGTGCCTCCGATATAGCGTAGCTATTCTACCGGACGTCGAATCCAATAATATTAATTTAGTTCTTATTAGAATTTAATTAAAAACGATAGCAATGAATTAATTGTTTAGTGGACTATTAAATTAGTTAGGCTAAATAATTAAATATATGAAAAAGGCATTTTTCATATGTCTTGGCAAAAAAGTGTGTTGTGGCGAAAATAATATGACTAGGTCAATAATGATAATTCGGCAAGGCATGCCTTAATGAACAAATTAGTTTTCTGTGAATTAATAAGACGTGTCTGTGAAAATATTTATTAGATAAATATTTATGGTAAAAATAAAGATAAAGATTATTCTAGATTTGTTTTAGAATATTCTAAGATTATCTTTTATTTATTGGATTTATTTATTTGCATAATAAAATCCTTGGAGATAAGGATTCTTCTCTCTATATAAAGAGTTCTCCAAGCCTTTTTGACACAATATAAATTTAAACTTCTATCTCTTAGAAGAAGAAAATTTTTTAACTAAGGAAGTAAGGAAAATCTTGGAGGTTTCCGGGTGGCATACTCGGAAGGATTCGAGGGGCAGTTTCCTTGCACCGGGAGTTCTTTCGGATCACACGTCGCGGAAGATCGTGGTGCTCTTCACACTTTGTTTGTTCTTTATTGCATGTTCTTCTACTTGGATTTTGAGATCCAAGAGGTATGTTCTACAACCCCGCTCATGAAGTAGATCTAGTTATTTTATTACAGTGTAATTTATGAGATCCCAGATCCTTAAATCGCTTCCAAATCGCGGATGATATTCTTATCGGTGGTATCAAGAGACACGGTGATCTATATTTATCGTATAAAATATTAGATCTAGGAGTGGAAAACATGTAGTTTTTGTGTCCCAATTTTTATTTTTGGGCCGATGCATACATTTTTTTTTATGTTGCGATTGTTGTGGTTTGAAGAGATGGATTGGGGTTGATCATGTTTACTCATTAGATCTGATTGTATGGCGCGCCTCGATTTAGATCGTTTGGCGTAGGATTGATGTAAAAGTTGTTTTTATTTCTTTCTTTCGGCATATTTTTATTTTTGTAATTCGGAAAAGCGATGAAGAATAACGAGATGAAAGGCAGAACTCGAGGTATGAATAGAGTCGAAGGAGGAAAATTTTTGTTATTTTTTTATCAACGGCTAGGGTTTGATTTTTTTTTATCAAACCTAATTTTTTATAAAATGGCGGTTTTTGAAAAAAATTTTTTAATTATTTTACGGAATAAAAATACAAATGAGATTTTAATAAAATAAAAAAATCGAAAAAAATTTATTTTATTTTATAAAATAAAGCCCGCTTCTCTTCGGGTTCATGGTTCGTGGTTCAAGGTTCAAGATCGAAGACATGAAGACAATAAGATTGTAAGTTACTTTTTTCCTAGGATAGATTAGATACGGGAAGTACCAACGATCCATCTAAATTATTTAAATTTTCCAATTTAGTTTTTATTTGTTTGATCATAAAATAGATATAAAATCGAATTCACCATGACATATCATATCATAAATCCACTCCATGCATACATGTAGAATTTTAATTTTGGTAATTAAAATGAGCATGTATACAAACTCGATGTAATTAGTTGAAATTTAATTAATACGTGGTAATTAATTAATTTAGTAACTAATTAAAGATCCAGGGCGGGTTATGAAATCGTTAAGCCTTTCGATTGTGTGTTCTCGGTGAACCGCCTTAAAAGCCCAAGCGAGATCACGTTTTTTGATTCGTAGATGTCTCAAGATTGAATGATGGTAAAAGAACAATAAATCCCAGATAAAACGTTACCGCTTTATAGGTTGGGTGGTCAATCAGGCTTGGCTTGACCGATTTACTTAACCTCATAGGTGATGTATGTACCAGGGTCCGGCAGTAACTAAGCTACTGGGCGTAGACGGAGGGGTGATTCCTTCTTATCTCAATGGTGCTCTCTTGGCCGATTTACGTCCATTTGTCACATATATGTTCCAACGAATAGGGGACGGGTAGGCACTACGTTGCCGACATATTCAGAATCCTTGATTTGATGTGCTTTTATGTTAACATCAAAAGACGTGGGTTAGTTAACCCACCACCACTTCCAAAATATTGAGTGGGAGCGGGGAGAGCGACAACCAACCCACGGCCTCTACCTATAGATACAAGTAAGTGAGAGATGGTGGCGCCGCGCGCTTGATTTCGATCCCCCTGGATGGTGTTCACCCCTATCAACATTCATGGCTTGGTATCGAGAAAGGATAGATTTCCGTGCTGGTCATCGGGTCAACGACCTATCTACGATGGCACACTCAGGTACTACAGAGATCCGATATAGTAGGTCACCCCTCGTCAAGGTATTCTTGATAATATCTAGGTTAGAAAAGGAAGGTAGTCAATGAATAAATGGATGTTCAATTCTCGTAGGATGTTCGGATTCGCAAGTTATTCATTGATGAGATTGTCTCGATTTAACCGTCATCTCTTTGACCTACCTACACGGCGGCCTTTGAGATCGCGAGGTTAAAACCTTGGAATGGTAGAGTAGACTTACTTATAGTTTACAATTCCTAAAATAAAATCATATAGTAGTGTTAAACTTGAATTAATATATGTCATTTTATTTACTGGAAGATTATATCCTTCTTAAATTGCTTAAAAATTAATAATTGACTAGTATTGACTTCCGTTAAAAAGTGAAAGTAACTAGGGCGTTGAACTAGTTAATCGATAATGCAATTATTTTTGAAGGAGATATTTACTCTTCACTTTTAAAAAAAACCGAGAATGACATATGTATGTCACTTAGTATCATCGTGTGTCAAGCGGGAGACAAAACTTAGTTTGATCAAAGGTGAATTCGGACTTTGAAATTCTTCTAGTGAATTTTGAGTGTGTAGTGATTACACGGTAATTTTCAATTGAAAAATCGGAAAATCATGAAGTGTTACTAGTGTTAAGTGTAGTGCCAAAGACAATTATGTAATTGTTTTGGGGGCCAAATTAATAATTCATCTTATTATATGCATTTATGTTTTTATAATTAAGACACTCATAAAAACCCAATACCTCGTTTATGTAATCACATAACTTCGGTGTATTCATACACAAGAGGATTGAGTTAGTGAGATGTACTTAAAATTAACTTAGTCTCAGAAGCGTTTATTAATCTGGAGTGCAGGTCTCATGATTAATATATGTTAATAATCGCCAGAACACTTTCACGTGTGATAGCCTAAATCGTCGGGTTTAGTCGGTAATAGAAGTACTAAGTGGGGCATTTATATATGATGATAATCATATAGGTAATGTGACCGATTGATTTGAGTCTCGATATAATTCCGTGATCGAAGTCTTGTCGAATCACAAGATGATCATATATGGATTAATCTTAATCACGAGGTGATACAGCATAAGCTGCTAGAGTATGGTAGAGTTTGATGTGTTAAGAAGGATCACCGTGAGTATGTATCCAACACTTCTCGAATTGACTCTATTGCAGGATGAGTGAGTAGTGCATGTGCTATCACGAATATGGAATCCATTCCTTCCCTCGGAAGAGATGCATGATTCGCCTTATTTGTTAATCCTAGAAGCGATCGATCCGCTTGAGTTCATGTTGAGACTAATTAGCTACTAGTCCGGTATGTGAACTAATTGATCACTAGGGGTTAATGGTAAATAAGGATAATATGTTTTGAGAAGGGTTTACGGAAATATCCCACTCGAAATGAGCGATCTATGGAGGATTTATCCGTATGTAATGATTATATCGGTGGACAACATTATCAACTCATGGTTGAGTGTAAGTTATCTATATTCGCGAGTTCAATTTCGGGTTTATGGTGGTGTAATCCCGGAATTAATAGATTGAATATAATTGTTGGTTACGATGAATAATTTTATTTATTTATTGTGAAATTTCTGAATACGGGTCCAGTAGTAAAGTGCCCCGACGTGGCTCTAACATAGCATATGTTTTCGTCGTTTCACCTCAATTATAATTAAATAGTTGGATTGGACTATTTAATTGATATGTGCGATTAATTGTTTAGTTGGACTAGATGATTAAATACATGGAAAAGAAATTTTTAAATGGTACAGAGTACAATGTGTGGAAAAATGCGTGTGGCCTTATTTAATAAAAGGGGCGCATTTTTGGTGATTAAATAATTAGAATGAAATTAGTTTTCTTGGATAATTATTTAATGTATGATTTAATCATTTATTTGTTAAGTGATAAATCATGAATATTAGATAATATATTTATTTATCCTAATTTGTTTGGGATATATATTATATTTATCTTTCTTTTGGAATAAAGTTATTATAATTGATTTTATATTAATTATTAAATCATTAGAGTGACAAAGGATTACTCTCACATATAAAGAGAGTTCTCCTGCCTTTTGACAAATGGAATACCCACGCCATACACATAATAATTATAGGAAGATGTAGATGCTTCCTATTAGGGTTTAGAGTTGGGGAAAATCTTGGATTTTCCGGATAGCATATCGTGAGGTCCGGCGGCAGAAACACCATCCACAGTGGTGCTTGGAGATAGCACGTTGGAAGACTCTGGCTTCTCAA
Source organism: Gentiana macrophylla (assembly GCA_026214975.1). NCBI lineage: Eukaryota > Viridiplantae > Streptophyta > Magnoliopsida > Gentianales > Gentianaceae > Gentiana > Gentiana macrophylla. Next base: position 3,015,851 of record CM047811.1, on the reverse strand, counting down.
CTTGGTTTCTCAACTAGCTCAGTTTGGATTGGCCTTTTTGTTCTTGGAGTTTATTCACCATAACGGTAAGCAATCTAACCCCTCAGTAGGTTAGATCTATTTATTTATGTATTTTGGTTGACTAGATCTAGATCTTGTAGTTTCATTTATGCGTAATCGGGTGGATCTTTGATCCATCCGGTGATACATCCTACAAGTGGTATCCGGAGCCTTTGATCTATCAATCAAAGTATGTGAATTTAGATCTAAAGTGGAAATTGCATGTTTAGATTGAATTGTTTTTTTGAAAATCATGATGATGAATGCTTTGATATGTTGTGGTTGAAGAGATGGATTAGGGTTGGTATTGTTTACTCGTTAGATCTATTGTAAACTCATATAAATTCGTTTATATGAGTATAGGGAAATTTTGTAATTTTAGTTTCCTAGAAGTAGATCTGTTTTATTTCTGTTCCGTTTTTATTTTATTCCTGGAGATTGAGCCGTTGAAACGACAATCCCTCCGGTCAGAATGAAGAATAAAAGTTGAAGAACAGGCCCTCAAAATTTCTTGATGATCAGAGTCCATCTCGATGTCCAATCGCTGCAGTAAAGTTACTGCTGTAAGAGAAAAGCACAGCAGCCATAAAAACCCTAGCTGTGAGTTCGTCGATTTTCTGGATGAGATTGAACCGTCAAAACAAAGATCCGACCGTTCATATTGACCAACATGGAGTTATGATCAAGCCCTAAAAATTTCAGGTCGATCGGGTTTTGTCTCGATGCCCGATCGGCCTGGAAGACAGTGCTCGCGCGCGAAGTTATAAACAGATGCAGCAGTTGGATCGGCGGATTGTTGGAGAAAATTGGACCGTTGAAACGAAGATCCAACCGTTCAAATTGAAGTAGGAGGAGTCACGAACAGGTCCATAAAGTTTCGTGACGATCAATGTTCGTTTGGATGTCCGATCAATGATAAAACAGGCAGCTGCAGATCAGAAAATTGTAAACCCTAGTTACGGTTTGTTTGTGTTTTTAATAGGTTAGATACGGGGTACCAACGATCCATCTCGGTGTTTAATTTTTCCGTTTATTTTTTCGTGTATGATCAAATTGGCGCGATAGAAACGGAAAATTGACATTACATGCATCATATCGCGATTCCTCCTCAATGCATACATGTAGCTAATTTATTTCGAATAAATTAGGCATGTATAACTCATATAATTAGTTAAAAGCTTTTTAATTAATATGTGGTAGTTAATTAATTAAGTAACTAATTATTAAAACCGAGGAACCGGGTTTTTGTCAATCGTTACGATTTTAGTGATGGATTCTCGGTCAATCCCACTTGGATAAATCGTTGAGTTTTTGGTGATGGCTTCTCGGTGAACCCACCTTAAATGTAAACGAGATTCACGCTTTGGGTGACAATTTAGAAATTGGAGAATCTTAGTACATGGGTTCGGAAATGGTCTAACCATGGTTGGGCGAGTTCAAGCGAGCTTCGCTCAATCGACTCCACCTTCACGTGTGATGTACGTTACTGAGTAGCCTCGACAGACTTAGCATAGCCGATAAGCCTTCGGCTAAACGGGCTTCTTGCCGGATTGGCTACGAATCAGTCACATATGTTCCAACGAATAAGACGGCGTAGGCTTGCCTACTTAACCGAACCCTGTTCGAGTACTTTGATTTATTGTTTTTATTGTCAAGACCGAAACCGTAATTAGTAAACCCACCACTTTTTCAAAATATTGAGTGGGAGCGGGGAAGGCGACAACCAACCCACACGGCCTCTACTTATAGATGCAAGCACGTGAGAGAAGGGTGGCGCCGTGCCGCTTTGATTCCGGCCCACAGGATGGTGTTCACCCCTATCAAAATTCAGGCTTGGTCTCTAAGAAAGGATGGATTTCGGTGCTCGTTGTCACCTTGTCCGACCCAAAGCGGCATACTCGGGCATGTACTTTGAGATCGGATATAGTAGGTCACACTCTTTTGTGGATATTTTCAAATATCTAGGCTAGAAAGGAAGGTAATCAATGATTAAGTCCCAGGATATACGATTCCGTGAGATGTTCGATTCTGAAGCTTAATCATTGAGAGATTATGCCAGTTTAACCGTCATCGTCTTGTCGATACCGACCCACAAAAAGCGTAGCAATGCGATGCGAGGTTAAATCCTTGGAATAGTAGGATAAACTTTTATAGCTTATTATTCCTAAAATAAAATCTAGTAGTAGAAATTTTAATGTTTGAATTTAATTTTCTGTCATTTTATTTACAACTAAATCTACAGGCTACTAACCGTTAGTAGTAGGACTTCATTAAAAATGTGGAAGTAACAAGTACGTTGTAATTATCAAAAGAATGTGATTAATTTTTAGGAAGAGATTTTTCCACTTGAGCCTTTAAAAACTTAATGACATAGTATAGGTATGACAGTGGTGTCACTCGTGTCTGAAGCAGAGACGACCATACTTAATTTACAAAAGATGACATAGGACTATCATATAAAATTCATTTAGTGAATTTTAAAAGTGTAATTACACAACAAATTTCTAAATTGAAAACTTGGAAAATCATATACATAGGCGTTGCTAGTTAGGCGGTATTTGGAACCGATAAACTAGTAGAGCCTTGGCCTTATGATTTGTTGTTTTTTCCGAATCATTAGAAATGTGTAATGGACTACACAAGAGTTTTTCATTCATTGGAAAAGCGAGAATAAAGCGTTACTAGTTGGAAGATTTTGGAACCGATAAACTAGTAGGAGCTCGATTACGAGATTTTATAATCTTTGAAACATCATGAACACAAAGCATTGCTAGTTAGAGCGGTATTTTTAACCGATAAACTGGTGGGAGCTTAGTTCTAGGTGATGTTCTAATCTTTTGAAAAATCATAAATACAAAAATCTTGCTAGTTAGACGGTATTTGGAACCGATAAACTAGTAGGAGCTTTGATCTTATGATTTGACGATTAGAAAAATCGATAGTCCAAACAAGTAACATCTGAACATCCACAATTCAAGAGTAGTGTCTCACTCAAACAATGCTAGTTCAAGATCAAGCTCCATCTAAGGAAAGTCGAGAATGGGAAAGAACGTTTATGGGTGTTAGTAAATCTCAAACTAAGTAGTTTTAAAGGCTAAACCGGAAAATTAAATAAATTGGAAATTAGAGGATAAGGAAAGTGATTTCGGATCACCATCCAATGCATCTAGCAATTTTCTCGAAAGCTAAAGTTCTTTGGAAGAACTAGGTAGCTTTGCATTTAAATGATAAATAAAATAGACAACGGGCGGTTATTTCCGATAGACTAGTGGGAGTGATATAAGGAAATGAATCTGGATTCAATTCTTGAGTATCACGAAAATTCATTTTCTGTTTTCGGATTCGTTGGAGCGAGCGTATTCATTTTCAATAGGATAATTTGTTTGTCTTATTGACGATAAAATATAACATTCGTGTATACGAACCTAAGATTAGGACTTTTGTTTGATAAAGTCGAACCACTAAGCATTCTCGAAAAGGTATTTGTAACGCATCTTAAAACAATATAAGCGCCAAATGGTTTCCATATTTCGATAAACGCTTTCTTTTTATTCTATTAATTAGTGCATATTCCATACAAAAGACAAGATCTAAAGCGGCTTAGGGTGATTCCTCATCTCCTAGTCGAAAGGAACAACATCTCAAAGGAACAATGCTAAGTTTCTTTCAATCAAGGAAAGGGTAATAGATTTAAAGAAGTTACATAGCTCAGCTTTCATATCGACCTTGGGGTCATATGAAAGATACAAGCTAGTGGGAGCTTCGAGAGTAGTATTGTCGTAATCTACTCTAAAACTCCGTAAGTTTATCCAAAATATTTGGAGGAAATCTCTTATTTCACTGAGAGATAGAGTATTCCATTACTCGGAAATAGGTTATTGCGTAGTCTTGGGATGATGCTCGGCACGCCCCAGGTGAAATGTTTTTCACTAAGGGATACACCATAAATTTGCCTTATATATAGTTATTGATGTGCTTTACGATACATCGTCATTGAACTCATTTAAGATATTGGTTGCAAAATAACGGTTTACGTTGTAATGAAAAGCGAGAAGTCTAGGCTAAAAGATGCCTACGCATTTGTGGATAAGGAGTGAATTCGGTTCACCCCACTTCCAGTAAATAGAGGCATTTAGCACCGAGTGCTTGAAGGTAGGACTAGAAATTTTGCATACATGTTCATGTAAGTGAAATATCTTAATGCATTGAGTAAAGGTTGGTTATAAAACTCGTAAAATCAGAGAATGAGCGTTTATCTTATCAAACTCAGTCGATGATAGAGTCTATAAATAACAACCTTAGATCTTGAAATGTTGTACTCAAGATGTTACTAAGCGATTTGTTCAATCCACATCCAACACCGGTTGGTGATAACACTAATAAGAACTACTAAACTAGATCGGTATATCAATCCACCCCGAGCGTGGTGAGGTATGGTTTGTCCATTAACCATTGGGGACTTACGGCTATAAGGTGGTAGATTGATGACATATAGTCTTCGTGGGTGTATGGGATCTGATCATAGAGGTTGGTTTAAAAGCCATAACCCTGTGAATGGAGTTTGATACTCAGGTTATTGAAACTCTTGTAGAACCACACGAGTATCTAAGGCCCAATGGGAGTAAGGAACTACATGGAGAAGAGTTGAATGAATAGGAATGTTTAACTTTCAATAGCAAAGCCGAGTCATTTTAGGTGATTCCTGAAGGTAGAGGAGTTAACTGAGACCGTGATCTCTCTTACCACTCGCTCTTGCTTGATTTACCGTCGAGCGGGAAATAAAGGGGTGATTCCCTAAGACTTCCTTGCCGAACAACGGAATCTGAATTCATTGAGCAGGAAGGGTTTTAGCTAAGAACAAATGGCGGATTCGTTACAAAGCGGAAAATAGGAGGTGACTCCTCGGACATTTTTGCGAGACTAACGGTATCTTAATTTATTCGAAGAACCTTTGGCAGGATGCACCGCCATAGCTTATATCGGCACAGGATTAAAGCAAACCTCACAGAGTCATTTCAAAGTCATATATTTTAATATGTGGACTTGACCGGAATGTTGATAAGTCTTTTGTAGACTTGGCATCAATATTAGTAAAGTAGTATGTAGATTAGTGTTTGTGAATGGTAACACTTTGAAATAGTTGGAAACAACATGGGTGTGTTATCCGAAGTCGATAGTCCGACATGCCATCGGGATTCATTCTAAAAGATTTGATTCGCTCCAAATTCTCGATAATCGATCATTGGCAATCCCATCTATTCCCTGGTTAAGATATTCTTGTATTTATGCAACATTCAACGATGTAGTCTACCCTACCTCTCAGGAATGGTTATTTAAACCTGCGGATGAATACTAAATGGGATGTTTAGTGAATCCTCAAGTATCTTCGAGAGAATGAGGAATAATATGCTAGTATATTCAAGTCACGAACTAGAATATAAGTGATGACACTCATTCGACTTTTAGGTCGATTAAGAATGATCGTTAAGTCGATTTCGTCTCGGTGTTGAATCGAAGGCGTATTGAAATCGTACCACGGATTAGATGGAAAGCCAACGTTTGATCCCAAAGATTGACTCAAAACGCCAACCTACGATCGGTACTGCCAAGTCACATGGTATTTAGATTCTAAGTACACGCCGGTCACCGACACCACTACGTGCAGCGGCTCAATCCGGGTCGTGCTTGGAAGGATGAATTACTAAGATGCGCTTGAAAGGGTATGAATCTTGGAGATATGTCTCACTTGTTTTGAGCAAGTGGGAGAATGTTGTAGATATAGATAAATAAGTGGTGTGCTCTAAAACAATTAATCCACTAGCCTTTCGTTGCAAGTGGGAGATTATTAGGTGTAGTGCCAGAAGACAATTATGTAATTGTTTTAGGACAGTAATTAATAATTCATCTTATTATATACATTTATGTTTATAATTAAGACACTCTCGAAAACTCTAAGTACCTCGTTTATGTAATCCCATAACTTCGGTGTATGGGCTATACACAAGAGGATTGAGTTAGTGAGATGTACTTAAAATTAACTTAGTCGTGGCTGTTGATTAATCACAGTACAGGTCTCATGATTAATATGCTAATAATGCGCCCGAACACTTTACGGTGTAGCATAGTCTCATCCGGGGTATGGTAATAGAGTACTCAGTAGGGCATTTATATATGATGATAACATATGTCATCGGGATGATTTGATTTGAGTTCTCGATATAATTCCGTGATCGAGAAGTCTTATCGAATCACAAGATGATCATATATGGATTAATCTTAATCCTCGAGGTGATCCGCATAAGCCGCTGCTAGTATGGTAGAGTTTGATGTGTTAGTAAGGATCTTGCAGTAGTATGTGGTCCAACACTTCGTTGGCTCTGATGCAGGATGAGTGAGTAAGTCCATCGTTATCACGAGATATGAATCCATTCCTTCCCTCGGGAAGTATTAGATGACGCCTCTTATTTGTTAATCCAGAAACCGATCGATCCACGGAGATCATGTTGGACTAATTAGCTACTTAATTCCGGTATGTGAACTAATTGATCACTGCAGGGGTTAATTGTAAGCCGCATAAGGATAATATGTTTCGAGAAGAGGTTTACGGAAATATCCCGACTCAGAAATGAACATTCATATGAAGGATTTATCTTTTATGTAATGATTATATCGGTGGACACCATATCAACTCATGGTTGAGTGTAAGTTATCTATATTCGCAGTTAGGCTTGGGTTTATGGTGGTGTAATCCCGAATTAATAGATTGAATATAATTGTTCGTCCGGCGAATAATTTTATTTAATTTATTGTAGCTACACGAATATGGGTCCATGGTCCCCTCGACGCGTGTCCTCTAACAACATAGCATATGTTTTTCGCGTCGTTTCACTCAATTATAATTAAATAGTTGGATTGGACTATTTAATTGATATGTGGATTAATTGTTTAGTTGACTAGATGATTAAATACATGGAAAAGAAATTTTTCGTGGACTCGCCCAATGTGTGGAAAAATGCGTGTGGCCTTATTTAATAAAAGAGGGCGCATTTTTGGTGATTAAATAATTAGAAAGAAATTAGTTTTATTGGATAATTATTTAATGTATGATTTAATCATTTATTTGTTAAGTGATAAATCATGGAATATTAGATAATATATTTATTTATCCTAATTTGTTTGGGATATATATTATATTTATCTTTTATTGGAATAAGGATTATTATAATTGATTTTGTATTAATTATTAAATCCTTGGAGGACATGATTACTCTCACATATATAAAGAGAGTTCTCCAAGCTTTTGACAATGGAAAACCACACCATACATTATAATAATTATAGGAAGATGTCGACTTCCTATTAGGGGTTTAGAGTTGAGAAAATCTTCGGGATTTTCCGGATAGCATATCGAGGAGGTCCGCCGGCTTGAAACACCATCCACTGGTGGTGCTTGAGATACACGTTGGAAGACTCGGCTTCTCAACTCGGTTTCTCAACTAGCTCGGATTTGGATTGGCCTTTTGTTCTTGGAGTTTATTCACCATAAAGCGGTAAGCAATCAACCCCTCATAGGTTGAGATCTATTTATTTATGTATTTTGGTTGACTAGATCTAGATCTTGTAGTTTCCATCTGTAATGTGGGTGGATCTTTGATCCATCCGGTGATATTACATCCTACAACTAGTTGGACGATATTTGGAATCGATAAACCAGTGGGAGCTTTATGATTTGTTGTTTTCTAGAACATTAGAAAAGTGTAACCGATCAACATACATAACCGTTCTAATTGAAAACCCGGAAAGTCATGGAAATGTTGCTAGTTGGATTGAGACGATATTTGGAATCGATGAACTAGTGGGAGTTCTATGATTTGTTGTTTTTCTGGAAACACATTGAACTCATGACGAAAGATTTTCTAATCGAAAAATGGAAAATCATAAAAATAAAGCATTGCTCGTTAGGCGGTATTTGGAACCGATAAACTGAGTAGGAGCTTTAATGTTATGATTTGTTGTTTTTTCGGTATATTAGAAAATCCGAGAAGTCCCGACGAGTAACACTCGAAATAGACATCCCACGGTTCAAGAGTAGTTTCTACTCAAACGAACCATTGGTTCATAAATGTTTCCATTCACGAAAAGTCAAGAATGGAAGAATATGTCTAAAAGTGTTAGCTATCTAAACTTTAAGGTCGAACGAAAATTAATTAATCAAAATCATGAGGATAAGGACGTTGATTTTGGATCACCAACCTATGAATCCTGCGCGATTTTCGAGCTAAGTTCTTTGGAAGAACAAGGTAGCGGTGCATTTAACGATTAAAGAGGTAAACAGGCAGGGCGCTTAATTTTAGCTAGAATAGTGGGAGTGATATAAGGAAATGAATCTCGGATTCAATCCCTGGACATCGCGGAAAATTTATTTTACATTTAAGATTCGTTGGAGCGAATGGATTTACCTTCATTCGAAAATTTGTTTGTCGTATAGAAAGGAATATACCATTTGTAAGATACGAATCCAAGACTCGGACTTTTGTTTGATAAAGTCAAAAACCATTAATTGCTGAAATATGGTATATGAAACACATCTCAAGAACTATTAAAAGCAATTGGTTTCTATATTTAGATAAACGCTTCTTCATATTCATAGTTAGTGCATAGTCCCCTAAAAGACAAGACACAAGACGGCTGCAGGGTGATTCCTTTTCTCGATCCTGGTTATATTATCTCAAAGGTTCAATGACTAAGTTTCCTTTCAATCGAGGAAAGGATAATGGTTATAAAGAAGTAACATAGCTTGTTCATGACTTCCACCTTCGGGTCTCGTTGAAAGATACAAGCTAGAAGGAGCTTCCAGTAGTGACTCTTGTCTCGATAACTATTCAAACACTCCTGTAAGTTTATCCAAAATATTTTTGAGGTTTCTCGAGTTTCAGCAGAGATAGAGTATTCTATACTGGAATGGGCCATTCATGAACCTCGAGACCGATGCTCGTACTGCTTCATTGTGACCTCTTCTCATTCAAGTGAGAAACCGTTAAATTGCCTTATATAGTTTTAGATGTGCTACAATACACTTTAGCTTAACTCAATAAAGATATTGGAGTTTAAATAACGGTTTACATTGAAATGTAAGACCAGAAGTCTACCTACAATAATATGCTTTGGAATTTCACGGATAAGGTGTGGATTCAGTTCACCCCACTTCCATAAATATAAGCATTTAGCACACGGTGCTTGAAGGTAAGATCGAAATTTCACGCATACGTTTGGTCAATGACCATTCGTGATATATCTTTTTTAACCTATTGTATATAAGGGGTTAGATATAGGATTCTTGAAATCGGGAAGGACAAATTATACTATTGCATCCTTTCTCGATGAGTCCATGAACAACAAAACCTTGAACCTTGAAGTAAGTTTACTCAAGGTAGTTACTAAACGATTAAAATCGGACCACATCAACATCGCTTGTTGGTGATAACACTAAATACTACTAAACTAGATCAATTTCAATCCACGGTAAGTATTCGAGAGTATGGTTTATCCATTACCCATTACGGAGTCTCACGGACTTTGTAGTCCGAGGATCGATTGATGACCTATAGCTCTTTTGTGAGCGTGATAGGATTACGATAATAGAGGTTGGTTTAATAGCCATAACCCAGCAAATGGAGTTCGTACTCCAGATTCGTTTCATGCTCTTGTAGAACCACCTGAGGCGTCTGGTGCCCAATGGGAGTAATTGGATCTACATGGAAAAAGAGTAGAATGAATAGGAAAGTTTATCTTTCGAGCAAAGCTTGAGTGGTCTAGGGGTAATTCCACAAGAAGTAGAGAGTTAATCTGACCTTGGACTCTCTTACCACTTGGTAAGATTGCATGATTTCGCTCAAAAGCGTAAAATAGGGTGATTCCCCGAGACTTTCTTGCCAAACAAACGGAGTCCAGATTCATTCGGAACAAAAAGGTATTGCCCTTAGGAACTTATGATGTGATGATTATCAAGGCTTATGTCCTTTGTGGATAAAAGCAAAACCTCTCGGTCATTTAAGTCATATATTTCTATAATATGTGGATTTAATTGAAAATTGATAAGTCTTTTGTAGATCGGATATCAATTTTAGTACAGTGAGTTGGAATCAATTTTAGTACATATATATTAGTGTTTTTGAAGGATAACATCGCATTTGATTGGAATCAACATGGGTGTGTTATACAAGTCGAGAATCCGACAATGCCACAATTTCTACCTGTAGATTTGGACAACATTCTAAAGAGTTTGACTCAGTCGAATTCATTAGAATCAATCACTTTGGTTTCCCATCCATCTTATTGGTTAAGATGATGCATCATGTATGCAACATTCAACGAGGAAGTTCTACCCTATGCCTCGAGCGACTCTCAAAATCTTCGGATCAAGAGAAATGGATAGATTCTCTTTCTAGTAAGAGATGGTCGAGGTTATTGAGCGTCAACTTTGATCGAATCTTAGATTCAAGCGGTTAACAAAGCAAGTTTAGTATGTCCTTTAGTATCTTGAGAGAACGAGGAATAATATGCGGACATATTCATGTGTGAACTTGGATATGTGATACATCGATTTTGACTTTAAGTCAGATTGATGATGACAGTTAAAATATACATGTTTATGTCATCAATTCTAACCTCAAATCGGAGTTAATTATATATATTTCATTTTTAATCACGTGTTTATATTTATTATTTAATGATAAGTGATTATTAATATGATAATTGGTATTTAGCTATTTTTATTATAAAAGAGCAATTAATTGTGTGATAAATGTGATTTGCGGATCATGATAAATCGGGAAGATAATTATCATACAATCGGGAGATCTCGAAGATAAAAAGAGAAAATCGGAGCATTAAAGAAAAGATAAATCAGATCAATTCAAAAGCATGGGTGAGGAACAAGTCAGACGAATCGAGTGAAAAACGCAGAAGAGGAGGCTCGGTCGGCCGAGCCATGCCATTGATCGATTCGAAGCGTGTCGTTCGATCATCCGAGCTGATGTGATAAATGCATGTCAATCTTCCGATTCTCCTATGTCTTCAACTCACTCATATATAAGCTGAGAGCTACGAAATTGAGAACACACACCACTACAACACAAAACAATTCATACAATTTTAGATTTTGAGTTTATTTTCTTTATGTTCGTACATTGTGGATTCGTCCGATTCTCGATTAGGGGCGCATTAAAGTGTGGGAGTCACTCTCATCTTGAGGTATGACTATTCAATTATGCAATCTTTATTAATAGATCTTATATTTTATTATGGAGTAATTTTATTTGTATTGATTGCGTGATGTAGATTTGTTTACGAACCCACTTGTGTTTAGGTTAGAAACGCGTAAAAAAGTAATCATGATTTGTTCCGACACGGTCTGTGTTCGGTCGACTGGAAGGCGTGTCACTTTCGGTCGCCGAGTCTTGTCGTTCGATGAGCCAGAACTTTGCAATGAGTAGGGCAATATTATGATCGGCCCGACTTACGTCGATTCTCCGATTTGGAATTAAAACGAGTAATTAAACCTGATCAACTTAGTTATTCGTCGTCATAATTTAACATGAAACCCAAAAGTGATTGTTACTTAGGATATAGATTGAATCGGCATCTAAGAAATCGCCTTACCCTAGGAATGTTGCTTAGATGAGGTTATGGTTTATACCGGCATCCCTGGTCTTGTAATTGTGTCGGAAGTTATATGAGATGGAGGCATTAAAAAGCGAAGTCACGTAATGGAGACCACGATGATTTAGAAGGAGCCTAATTGGAGCTAAATCTACCTTAGGGATGACTCCCGTAGTCATAATAATTAATCCTTAACGTTTGTTTTATTTCGTTATCATCTAATTCACATGGGGAGTTATAATCTACTAGCGTAATCAATACTATTTGTTTAGATAATATCAACCGTATTATCCGTGTTTTAGTAGTCTTTAGTTTGTCTTTGTGGTCTTTTGTGTCTTGTGGTTGTCACTATTTTATTTTGCATTTAGTTGGTCGTAGACCGCCTCATCAATTTAGTTCTAATAGGATAAAGTTGTGTTTTATTTGTGCCGAGTCTGCGTGGGATCGACCTCGACTCTATCGACTATACTACAATTGAACTCAGTTCTCTTGCTAGTGTGTTAGTAGCATCGAGTTAATAATTTAACTTGACCTCCATCAAGTTTTTGGCGCCGTTGCGGGGACTCGAAAGTCATTAAATTAAGATATAGCTTATTTTGTTAGAAATGGATTCAGAAATATTCTCGTGAATAAGAGTCCTCATATATTAAGCGGTGTCATAAATAAAAAAAAAAAAAGAGTGTTCGGTCGACCGAACACTATCCTCGATCGACCCGAGAATTAGTTTCCTTTTACCATTACCGACTGTCTTAGCTTTAAAACATTCGTTTTCATTACGTTTTCTTTTCTCAAACTTATTTAGAAGTCTGTTTACTTAGTTAGTTAAAGGCCCAGCCTTCTTACTAGTGATTGATTGTTTTATTGTTGTTTATTATTTTATAGTACGCTACTCGAAATCAAGGAACCACTTGAACCATATAATCTCGAGATAGAAAAATTTATAGAAGAAAGAAATTAGCTAGGAACCGGCTAAACAAGGAGAAGAGGATCCAAATCTTGAGGAAAGCGAGAGCAAGGAGTGGAAGAAGGACATACAACCGACCATTACGAGCATTACGAATCCGAAGCAGAAATGGAAGGCAATCCGGTCAATCCAAACCAGTACCTAATCTGTTATTAATCCTGTTATCAATAATGCCAATAATGTGAATGCAAATGCTAATAATGAGAACCAAGCTCTAGTTCAAGGAGCGAGGCGTACTTTGCAAAAAGTTATGCAACGCCCACTATTGAACAATTCATTCCGCTTATCGTAGCACCGCAAAGAGATCGCTGAAGTCTATCACCACAGGCCTAATGTAATTCAAATGGTGACCAATTATTCTACTTTCATGGAGTCCAAAGCGAGGATCACTGGTGTTCACGTGATCTAATTTCTTGGAAATCGTTAGCACCGTGAAACCGCACTAATCCGGAGGTAACATTCGTCTTAAGCTTTTCCCTTTCACTTTGAAGGATAAAGCTAAGCAATGGCTTCTCTCTTTAGAAATTTTGGATCTATCACAACTTGGGAACAATTGTTGCAAAATTCATGAATAAGTATTTTCCCTTAGGAAAAACTTTTAAGTTACGCCAAGACATCCTAGGATTTAAGCAACAACCTTGGGAGAGTTTTGATCAAGCTTGGGAACGTTTCAAGGAAGCTTATGAGGAAGTGTCTCATCATGACATCTCTTGGCTTTTAATGCAAACTTTTTACCATGGGTTTGAGAGATCGAGGAAAATTAGAGTGACGCTTCCAAAGAATGGAGGCGTTTGTTCTTTATCTCCGAGGAGGCACAAGGGAAGATGGAGCAAATAGCGATGAATAGCCAATGGGAGGCAATGACATAGCTCTTTGTTAAGATGTACGATATATTCGATGATAAAGGCATCACCAAAATTTTAGAACAACTTTCGTTATCAACGATAAGGTAGATGGGATGCAAGAGGATGACAAGAGTAGAAAGGGGCGGAATCGAGGTAGCACCTCAAGGTGAGAATGTTGCATGAAGAAGCCAATTATGTCGGGAGGGTACTGGACCTAATCATAACCATCTGGATTCGATATATAGTGACATTAACGCGCAGAGAAAGGCCTAAACCGCCTACCCTTATGTACCTGCCAGGACTAAAACTTTTGGTTGGGAAGGCTGCGATAGAAAAATCGAGTAATGTCGCCACCGATAATATGGGACAACTTTCAAAATCTATGGTCGAGTTAGCCACTAACTTTAGCTTAATATTGTCAAAGACAGATGCCAAAGTAACCAATCAAGAAGCTCAGTCCAAAATCTCACGCACGGTAGGACAACTAGTCGAGCAAGTCTCAACTAGACCTCTGGAGGGTTGCCAAGCAACCACAGAGAAGAACCCAAGGACTTGAATGCGATCATGACAAGGAGTGGAAAGAAGTAACTCCACCATCCTCGCAAGAGAAAGTCACAAAGAATAAGGATGGTGAGTCGAGGCGGTGGAGGCTAATGCTTTCGAGACTCGCTGCGAGCAAGGAACGATATAAAGAACCTATTTGCCCTAGAGTTGAACTTTACAACAACAAGTATCCAATCTTCACTGATGTCGATCCTTCAACTCTACCTTATCCTCCACCAAAGCCCGAAGCCTAAGTTTGATAATAAGAGGTATAAAGAAGTTCGTGGATATGTTTAGTAAGTTACAAATCAATATACCCCTAGTTGAAGCACTAGCCATTTGAAATGCCTCGAGAGCACACCAAGTTCTTAAAAGGCGACCGTCCACTAAAAGGAAACTTGGATTTAGAGACCATATGCCTTAATGAGGAGTGCCACCATTCTTCAACATAAGTTACCCCAAAATGCAAAGATCCGGGAAGTTTCTCATTCCCTGCACACATAGGTAATGTATATACGAACAAAGCTTTGTGTGATCTGTAAACAGCGTGAACTAATGCCACTATCTATTTTTCGGAAACTAGGCATGAAAGATCTTAAAAGACCTCAATCACCACTGCGATTAGCCGAGCCGTTCGCTCAGGAACCGTGTGGAGTGGTTGAGGATGTGCTAATAAGAGTTGAAAAGTTTGTGTTTCTGGTCGACTTTGTGGTATTAGATATGGAAAGCTAACTCACGAAAGGTACCGTTGATACTAGGAAGACCTTTCATGGCCAGCTAGTAACGCTAATTGATGTTTACAAAGGCGAGTTGGTATTAAGAGTGAGCGAGGAGAGAGTTGCATTCAATGTCTTCGACACTATGAAGCAACTCGATGATGGAGAGGATGCATGTTTTTCGTGTTAGATTCCATTGATAGGATCGTTCGGAGTTTCAACAACATGAAAGCATCAAGGATTTCTTGATATCGCTTGTCTTAGCAAGAAGAAGATGAAGTCAAAGTACGTGAGTAGTGAGGAGGAGAAGATGATATGGCCGAGGATGTAGTAGAGGGACCCAAGAGACTGTAGAGGAAGTAAGTGTCGGAGATTGAAAGATTCTATCATAGACCAGCGTGGCATAAGTACTTTGAACTTAAACTCACCTGTCGGAAGTTGAAGACCTCTTTGGAAGAACCTCCCACAAATTTGACTTTAAAACCTCTTCCTGCGAATTTGAAGTATGTATTTCTTCAAGATGAAACTTTGCCGCTAATCATATCTTCTTCCTTGACGGACTTACAAGAGGAGAAACTAACGAGAGTCTCGAGAGAGTACCATGGAGCATTTGGATGGACCATAGCTGCGTTAAGGGCATTAGTCACTAGCGTATGTATGCACAAGATCTCCGTGGACACCCGAAAGAAAGCGGTTGCACAACCTCGAGGCGTTTAACCCCACAATTAAAGGACGTGGTTAGGGATGAGGTTATAAAATGCTAGAAATGGGAATTATATTTCAATTCTTGATAGCGAATGGGTAAGCCATATCCACGTAGTTCCCAAAAGGAGGATTGACGGTACAAGCCAATGAGTTGAATGAGTTAATTCTGTGAGGCTAATCACGGTCATCCAGTATGCATAGACTTTAGGAAACTAAACGATGCCACTCGTAGGACCATTTTCCTCTTCCCTTCATCGATCAAATGCTCGAGAGGCGAGCCGGGCATGCTTTCTATTGTTTTCTTGACGGGTATTCGGGATATTATCAAATCCACATCTCGCCGAAGATCATGAAAACAACATTTACATGCCCATATGGGACATTTGCTTATAATCGAATGCCATTTGGATTGTGCACGCCTTTGCGACATTTCAACGGTGTATGATGTCATTATTTGCGGATATGGTGGAAGATTTCTTGGAAATCTTTATGGATGATTTCTCCGTGTTTGGAGGCGATTTTGATTCATGTCTCACACATCTAGCAATGAGTGTTGAAGAGATGTGAAGAGACTAATCTTGTGCTTAATCGGGAGAAGTGTCATTTGATGGTTATGGAAGGTATAATCATCGGGCCACCATGATATCAAAGAACGGTATAGAGGTGGATAGAGCCAAAGTCGAGGTGATCGAGAAACTACCTCCACCTACTAATCTTAAAACTTTGCGAGGTTTTTTAAGGCCACGCCCGGATTTTATCGTAGGTTTATCAAGGACTTTTCCTTAATCTCTAGACCTCTTACCGAATTATTGGCCAAGGGCGTACCATTTGTGTTTTCTAATGAGTGCATAAAAGCTTTCAGCGAAGTAAAAGTAGATCGATTCGCACTGCTCGTTCGCAGTGCGGCCGATTGGGATCTTCCGTTCGAACCGATGTGTGATGCAAGTGATACCGCCTTGTTGGCGCCGCTTTGGGTCGAGAAAGGATAAGATTTTAGGCCCATTTATTATGCAAGTCGGACTTTGAATGCCGCCCAAAGAAATTACGCCACAACGGAGAAGGAACTTTTGGCGTTATCTTTGCTTTTGACAAATTTAGATCTTACTTAGTGGGATCTAAGGTCACCTGTAATGGATGACCATCGCGGCTCTTAAGTATCTCCTAGCAAAGCAAGATTCAAAGCGAGATCGTTGGAGATGGATTCTACCGCCGCAAGAATTTGACGTTTAAATCCGAGATAAAAGGAAGTGAGAACGCAGTGGCGATCATCCATCACGCTTACAATTAGAGGATGGTGAGGAATTACACGAGATAGGAGAATCTTTTCTGATGAACAACTTTTCTCCATCACCACCATCGTGGGGACATGATGATTGTGCCGTTGCAGCTTCTTCAGCGAATGAGGTTGTGAACGCAGAAGAAGCAACCATGGTTTAGTTTGTTTGTCAATTATCTATCCATAAAGTACCTACCACCGAATCTCTTTGCCCAAGAAAGGAGAAAGTTCTTTAAAGATCTTAGACATTATTATTGGGATGAACCGTATTTGTTTAAGCTAGATCTCGATAATGTTTTTCGAAGATGTGTGCTTGAGGAAGAATATAATGATATCCTGCAAGCATTGTCATTCTTATGAAGTTGGAGGACACTATGGGGAGATAAAATCGGCCAAAGTCCTCCAATGCGGTTTTTATTGGCCGACATTGTTTAGGGATGCACACC
Organism: Gentiana macrophylla; assembly: GCA_026214975.1. NCBI lineage: Eukaryota > Viridiplantae > Streptophyta > Magnoliopsida > Gentianales > Gentianaceae > Gentiana > Gentiana macrophylla. The sequence continues at coordinate 2,998,656 of CM047811.1, read as the reverse complement.
AATATGCAAAGGTGATGTCATGCCTGTCAAATGATGTAATATTTCAAGGAGAAATGAGATGCCACTCAAGAGCATCTTAGAAGTGGAGCTTTTTGACGCTTGGGGAATAGATTCGTTGGACCTTCACTTCATCATTATCTAACCGATACATCTTAGTTCTTCGTTGATTATGTATCCAAATGGGTTGAGGCCATTGCTTCACCTACTAACGATGCTAGGGTTGTGGTTAGATTCTTGAAGAAGAACATTTTTACAAGGTTTGGGGCGCTGGGGCGCATTATAAGCGACAATGGTAGTCATTTTTGTAATAAACCTTTTGAAGGGCGATGATTAAGTATGAGGTTCGACATAAGCTAGAATCGCATACCACCCCGGACTAGTGGGCCAGGTAGAAGTCACAATCGAGAGATAAAGCGTATCCTGAGGAAAATGTCAATACAACTAGGAAGGATTGGTCGTCACGTTTAGATGACGCTTTATGGGCTTATAGAATCGCATATAAAACCTCGATTGGAATGTCACCGTATAGGATTGTTTTTGGAAAGGCATGTCATCTACCTGTGGAAGTCACTTGCCGGGCCATGTGGGCAACAAGGATGCTAAATTTTGATGAGACGTTGGCGGTGAGAAAAGGATGTTAGAATTAACTTTCGCCTGGAGGAGTTTCGTTTAGAGGCATACGAGAATGCCAAAATTTTCAATGAGCGCACGAAGAAGTTTCATGACAAAAGATTCGAGAGGACCTTTCAAGAGGGTGATCTAGTTCTCTCATACAATTCGCGCTTAAGACTCTTCCCGGGTAAGTTGAAATCAAGATGGTATGGCCCATTTCAAGTACAACAAGTCTTTCCTTCCAGAGCGGTGGAGCTTTTTAATTTTAAAGACGAGTCATTTGTGGTAAATGGACATCGTATTAAGCATTATCACGGGCTTCCTACGCTTGAGGAGGAGGTTTTGTACCTCGATGACCCTGTCTATGAATAAACCATCTTGAGCCGAAAGCCGAGCCAAGCGACTATAAACTTAGAACTACTACTTATTACTATTTTTTTCGTTTTCTTTTTAATAAAGTAGCATGCTACTTATCACGTTTTTTTTTTTCATCTCGCCATGTTCGAGTCTAAGTTCGGAATAAACGAGTTTTTCCTTGATAGCCGTCATGTGAGTTTTTATTTAGGTCTTGTCCATGGCAAAGAAAGTAGAGTGGCTTAAGCTGCTTTTAGATATCTATATCTAATTATCGCCATGATATTTTATAACTTCCATGTACATGGTATTTGACGATTTGTGGAGCTTGTTTGTTTATACAGATGTGTCTATCTCTCCAACGATGTGCCGATGATTACCCGATAATGTTCCTTTACTTGGGAGCCGTTTCGTGAGCTAAGTCTTTCATCTTGAACTCTCATTTATTTTTGTCATTGAGGACAATGCCATGTTTAAGTAAGGCGGGGACTTAGCTATATATTGTGCTATATATGTTGAAAAGTCAAGGAACGGAATCTCGAGACAATATTGAGCCAAATTTAAAATTTTATGGATAAATGCCAAGTTGTTTAACTCGTACACTTAAACTTGTAAAGTTCTTATACTTAGAATTAATAGAAATGAACCAAGTTAAGTGTGAGTGCGTGGTCATATTATACTTTGCGATAAAGTGTTAGTAGACTTAAGGATATTCATGCCAACAATTGCAAGTAGTTAGGGTGTTGTTCAATAACTCAATATATGAATCGCTTAGTACCGTATGAGTTATAATAATTGAAAGAAGTATGTGTACACTGCGTAGATAATTGGTTACGAGGACCCAAAGGTTTCCATATTTGTCGATCGATGTATTTCGATCTTCTAGCCAACAAAAGCGGAGTAATAAGCTTGGGACGTACTCGTGTTTTGAGAATGTATTAAAACATCTGGGCTTGTAGTAACATTACCAAAGAGCCCAGCGCTTTGTGGTAATATTCTGAGATGCTATGCTTAATCTAAGATAGGGGATACTCTATGAAAAGTTTTCTTCCTTGAGGTTAGTAGTATTCGAAAAATATGCAAAATTGAAACAAATTTTTCAAAATTCAGAGGCTTTGAAGTAGTACTCGGGTCTACAAGTCCAAAACCCCATGATACGCCTGCTTATTGTTCTAGTGCTTTAACCATTGAGAGGCATAAGAAGTATGAATGTCTGGATGTTGGTGAATTTAGATATGAAGTCCAGATAAACTCAATCTGCTACATTTATATAAAACCAATGCACATGCACACAATCACTTCGATTCATAGCAGTAGTGAATAATGCTTATCTTATGAGCATCAGTGGCATGAGTTGACTCGGTTTCTTGTGTAAGTATGAGTTGACCACGAAAATGTTGTCTTGGGAATAACTTGTTAATGCTTTGTTCGGGATGAAGCAAAGTTTAAGTGAGGCATTTTGATGATTTAAAATATACATGTTTATGTCATCAATTCTAACCTTAAATCGGAGTTAATTATATATATTTCATGTTTAATCACGTGTTTATATTTATTATTTAATGATAAGTGATTATTAATATGATAATTGGTATTTAGCTATTTTTATTATAAAGAGCAATTAATTGTGTGATAAATGCTGATTTTGCGGATCATGATAAATCGGGAAGATAATTATCATACAATCGAGATCTCAAGATAAAAGAGAAGAAAATCGGAGCATTAAAGAAAGATAAATCAGATCAATTCAAAAGCATGGAGTGGGGAACAAGTCAGACGAACCGAGTGTGAAAAGCGCGTAGAAGAGGCTCGGTCGACCGAGCCATGCCATTCGATCGACCGGCGGTGTAACGCTCGATCATCCGAGCCTGATGTGATAAATGCATGTCAATCTTCTGGATTCTCCTCATGTCGGCTTCAACTCCTATATAAGCAATGACTCACGTAAATTGAGAACACACACCACTACAACACAAAACAATTCATACAATTTTAGATTTTGAGTTTTATTTTCTTTATGTTCGTACATTGTGGATTCGCCGGATTCTCAGATTAGGAGCGCATTAAAGAGTGGGAGTCACTCTCATCTTCGAGAGGTATGACTATTCAATTATGCAATCTTTATTCGTAGATCTGTTATATTTTATTATGGAGTAATTTTATTTGTATTGATTGCGTGATGTAGATTTATTTACGAACCCATGTGTTTAGGTTGAAAACGTTAAAGAAGTAATCATGATTTGTTCCCGACGGATCATGTGTTCGTCGACCTGGAGACGTGTCACTTTCGGTCGCCCGAAAGTCTTTGTCGTTCGATGAGACCGAGCCTGGCAATGAGTAGGGCAATATTATGATCGGCCGACTACGTCGATTTCTCGATTTGGAATTAAAACGAGTAATTAAACCTGATCAACTTAGTTATTCGTCGTCATAATTTAACATGAAACCCAAAAAGTGATTGTTACTTAGGATATAGATTGAATCGGCATCTAAGAAGTACGCCTTACCTAGGAGAATGTTGCTTAGATGAGGTTATGGTTTATACCGCATCCCTGGTCTTGTAATTGTGTCCGAAGTTATATGAGATGGAGGCATTAAAAGCGAAGTCACGTAATGGAGACACGATGATTTAGAGGCCTAATTGAGCTAAATCTACCTTAGGATGACTCCCGTAGTCATAATAATTAATCCTTAACGTTTGTTTTATTTCGTTATCATCCTAATTCACATGGGGAGTTATAATCTACTAGCGTAATCAATACTATTTGTTTAGATAATATCAACGTATTATCCGTGTTTTAGTAGTCTTTAGTTTGTCTTTGTGGTCTTTTTTGTGTCTTGTGGTTGTCACTATTTTATTTATCGCATTTAGTTGGTCGTAGACCGCCACTTCATCAATTTAGTTCTAATAGGATAAAGTTGTGTTTTATTTGTGCCGAGTCTCTGTGGGATCGAGCCTCGACTCATTCGACTATACTACAATTGAACCTAGTTCTCTTGCTAGTGTGTTAGTAGGCATCGAGTTAATAATTTAACTTGACCTCCATCAAGTTTTTGGCGCCGTTGTCGGGGACTCGAGTCATTAAATTAAGATATAGCTTATTTTGTTGAACTGATTCGTTAATATTCTCGTGAATAAAGAAATCAGATATTAAGCAAAGGTCATAAATAAAAATAAAATAAAGAGAGTGTTCGGTCGATGGAACACTATCCCTCGGTCGACCGAGAATTAGTTTCCTTTTACCGCTCGATTACTGTCTTAGCTTTAAAACATTCCCGCTTCACATGCGTTTCTTTTCTCAAACTTATTTCGAGTCTGCTTTTACTTAGTTAGTTAAAGGCCTAGCCTTTACTAGTGATTGATTGTTTTATTGTTGTTTATTATTTTATAGTACGCTACTCGAAATCAGGAAGGAACCACTTGAACCATATAATCTGAGATAGAAAAATTTGCGAGAAGAAATCGGAAATTAGCTAGGAATCAAGCTAAACAAGGAGAAGAGGATCCAAATCTTCGAGAAAGCGAGCAAGGAGTGGAAGAAGGACATACAACCGACCATTCAGGCATTCAGAATCCAAAGCAGTAAATGGAAGGCAATCCGGTCAATCCAAACCAGGTACCTAATCCTCGTTATTAATCCTCGCTTATCAATAATGCCAATAATGTGAATGCAAATGCTAATAATGAGAACCAAGCTTCAGTTCAAGGAAGCGAAGGCGCATTTTTGCAAAGTTATGGCAACGCCCACTATTGAACAATTCATTCCGCTTATCGTAGCACCGCAAAGATGCCATGAAGTCTATCACCCTAGGCCTAATGTAATTCAAATGGTGACCAATTATTCTACTTTTCATGGAGTCAAAAGCGAGGATCCTGGTGTTCGCGTGACGAATTTCTTGAAATCGTTAGCACCGTGAAACCGTAATTAATCCCGGAGGTAACATTCATCTTAAGCTTTTCCCTTTCACTTTGAAGGATAAAGCCAAGCAATGGCTTCTCTCTTTAGAGGTGGATCTATCACAACTCTGGGAACAATTGTTGCAAAAATTCATGAATAAGTATTTTCCCCTTAGGAAAAACTTTTAAGTTACGCCAAGACATCCTAGGATTTAAGCAACAACCCTGGGAGAGTTTTGATCAAGCTTGGGAACGCTTCAAGGAAGCTATGAGGAAGTGTCCTCATCATGACATCTCTTTGGCTTTTAATGCAAACTTTTACCATGGGTAAGAGAGAGACCGAGAAAATAGAGTAGACGCTTCAAAGAATGGAGCGTTTGTTCTTTATCTCCCTGAGGAGGCACAAGGAAGATGGAGCAAATAGCGATGAATAGCCAATGGGAGGCAATGACATAGCCACTCATTAAGATGGCCATTGATATATTCGATGATAGTGCATCTACCAAAATTTTAGAACAACTTTACATTATCAACGATAAGGTAGATGGGATAAAAGAGAGGATGACAAGAGTAGAGAAAGGGTTTGGAATCGAGGTAGCACCTCAAGGTGAGAATCTTGAAGTGCATCGAAGAAGCCAATTATGTCGGGGGAGGGTACAGACTAATCATAACCATCCTGGATTCGATATAGTGACATTAACGCCAGAGAAAGCCTTCCAAACCGCCTACCCTTATGTACCACGCCAGACTAAAACTTTTGGTTGGGAAGAATTTGCGATAGAAAAACCGAGTAATGTCGTCACCGATAATATGGGACAACTTTCAAAATCTATGGTCGAGTTAGCCACTAACTTTAGCCAATATTGTCAAAAGACAGATGCCAAAGTAACCAATCAAGAAGCTCAAGTCAAAATCTCACGCACTGGAGTAGACAACTAGCGTGAGCAAGTCTCAACTAGACCTCCCGGAGGGTTGCCAACAACACAGAGAAGAACCCTAAGGACTTGAACGCGATCATGACAAGGAGTGGAAAGGAAGTAACTCCACCATCCCCCAAAGAGAAAGTCACAAAGAATAAGGATGGTGAGTCGGCAGGTGAGGCTAATACTTCCGAGACTCGCTCGAGCAAGGAACGTATAAAGAACCTGCTTGCCTCTAGAGTTGAACTTACAACAACAAGTATCCAATCTTCACCGATGTCGATCTCTTCAACTCTACCTTATCCTCCACCAAAGTTGAAGCCTAAGTTTGATAATAAGAGGTATAAGAAGTTCGTGGATATGTTTTAGTAAGTTACAAATCAATATACCCCTAGTTGAAATACTAGTGAAAATGCCCGAGTACACAAGTTCTTAAAAGACGTACCTCACTAAAAGGAAACTCTCCGGATTTAGAGACCATATGCCTTAATGAGGAGTGCTCACCATTCTTCAACATAAGTTACCCCTAAAATGCAAAGATCGGGAAGTTTTCTCATTCCTGCACCATAGGGTAATGTATGTCTCAACAAAGCTTTGTGATCACTCAGAAGCCACGGGCCATTGCAATACATATAAATAATGGCCTTGGATTACCCACGGGCCTCATCGTGAGCAACTTCGTAGTCAACGACCTTAGTGAACCGAACAATGTATAACCCATCTTCTAAATCGATTAGTTCCAAGCACCTCCTGCATTTGCCACATATCTTGCAAGCGGCGATAAGAAATTTAAAGGATAAATCTTACCCGAGGAGTTTGACGATCAATGCTTTGCGCCACGGCCGCCATAAATCAAAGCATCTCATCGGTGGAATGGTCAACGATTTCTCGGATTGCTCTGCCCCATGAAATTATCAATTCGCGTCTTTCCATATGGTATACTCTGTATCATCATCTTCTCCGACATAGAAATGTGAATGAGCATAGCGTATGGTTACCACATCCACTCCAGATTTGTTGGCCCACACAGAGGTTGAGGATTGGGGTGTTGCTTCCTTTAGTCTTTCGATCTTTGCGTCGTAATAGGTCTTCTTCTTGGTTTGCGATCGAGAGTATCAGGTCGATGTATGGGATATATCACGGGGAGGATTGAGTTAGAAGAATGTACTTAAAATACAATTAGCCCATAGTAAAGTTAATCGAGAGTATCGGTCTCTCCTTTAACGTGCTATTAATGCACCGAACACAATAGGTGTGATTGTCTTATCGGACTTTGGTTAAGAGAACCTGGTGGGGCATTTATATAAATGATAGATATATCATATAGAAATTTGGACCGATTTGATTAGAGTTCACGATATAATTCCGTGATCGAAGTCTTATCGAATCAATCGATGATCATATTTATGGATATATCTTAATCCTGAGGTGATCACGAGTCAAGCGCTTTGAATCGATTATGAGGTTTGACTTGGCGGATTAGGATTACCTTGAGTCCGTGATCTCGAATTACCCCATCTTGGCATTATCTTTGGATTGAGTGAGTAGTCTGTGTTATCACGAATACGGAATCCATTCCTTCCATTTATGGAAGTAGATGAGCAGATTCCTTATTTGTTAATCCCTGAAAGCCCGATGGCACAAATGCGAGTTCATATTACAATCGATTAGCTACCAGTTGAGTTGTATGAATTAATTGATCACTTGGGGGTTAATGGTAAATAAGGATAAGAGGTTCTAAAAAGGGTTATGATAACTTCCGATTTAGAATGAGCAGTCATGGAGGATTAATCCATATGTAATGATTATATCAATGGGCGCTTATTATCATTCTCATTGAGGAGATAAATATAATCTTATAATCGGAGGAGTGTAGTCACATCGGGATTATGGTGGCATATTCAGTGTGATTGATTTATCGAATATAATTATTACATTCAGTAAGATAATTATTTATTTGATTTATCGGAGGGCGGTGATTATTAGTCCATGGTCCCGAGCGTGCGCTCCAATATAGCATAGCTATTCTCGGACGTCGAATCCTAATAATATTAATTTAGTTCTTATTAGAATTTAATTAAAGCGATATGTGAATTAATTGTTTAGTGGACTATTAAATTAGTTGGGCTAAATAATTAAATATGTGAAAAAGACATTTTTCATAATCTTGGCCCAAAAAGTGTGTTGTGGTTTAAAATAATATTGACTAGGTCAATAATGATAATTTCGGCCAAGGAATGCCTTAATGAACAAGGAATTAGTTTTCTTGTGAATTAATAAGACATGTGTAAAGTCCCACATTGAGAAAGTAATAGAATGCTCACCTCCATATAAGTGTGAGACATAAAGGTCTTGTCCAACGGGTTAGCCCTTGCACCAGACAGCGAGGGCGGTCTAAGCGATTGACGGACATTTATGACTCATTTAAGCGCTACCAGGCCGGGTCCGAGGCGTTATTGAATCGGTATTCGAGCCGACTATCAGGCGGAACTATGCGCCGCACCGTACAGAAAGAAGACGGTGTAATGATGGCCTCTGAATTACCTCTGGTAGGGGCGATCCGGAAAGCAGATCTCGGCCGTCTGGCGAGGAGCGCTTGATCCCTTATAAGGAGGAGAATGTAAAGTCCCACATCGGTAAAGTAAGAGAATGCTCACCCCTCATATAAGTGTGAGACATAAATGTATTATCCTTTCGGGTTAGCCACCTTTAGAGCGACGGGCGGTCTAAGCGGTTGACCGACATTTATGACTCATTTAGCATTACGGGCCGGAGTGCAGGGCGTTACAACATGTGCACAAAATATTTATTAGATAAATATTTATGGTAAAAAATAAAGATAAAGATTATTCTAGATTTGTTTTAGAATATTCTAAGATTATCTTTTATTTATTGGATTTATTTATTTGCATAATAAAATCCTTGGAGGACAAGGATTACTCTCCTATATAAAGAGAGTTCTCCCAAGCCTTTTGACACATATAAATTTCGACTTCTATCTCTTAGAGAGAAGAAGAAAATTTAAACGGCTAAGGGAGTAAGGGGAAAATCTTGGAGGTTTTCCGGTAGCATATCGGAAGGATTCGAGGCGAGGATTTCCTTCCACCGGGAGTTGCTCGGATCTGCGTCACGGAAGATCGTGAGTGCTCTTCACACCTTTGTTTGTTCTTTCTATTGCGGTTCTTCTACTTGGATTTTGAGATCCAAGAGGTATGTTCTACAACCCGCTTGTAGAGTAGATCTCAGTTATTTTATTACGTGTAATTTATAGATCTAGATCCTTAAATCACTTCCGTTCTCGGATGATATTTATCACGATATTTCCTTCCAAACCTTTACTTCCACTTTATTTTAAGTCAACTTTCAGGTACTAAGAGAAGCTAATTGAGCTAACACTTCGAGTTTGAGCGGTGGCTTCTCCCACAAAAGCAACTTTTCTTGTACTTGAACGGTCTCCCACATTCGGTTGTTCTTTGCAATTTTCTCAATAGCATCATCATACATCTTGTGGCCACTCATCATCATGTGAACCATTGCATGCTTGATCAACATCATTTCGTGATTCCTTCATAAGCTTCCGACAAAAGAATTGAATTTTCATATCCAAGGATAACCATGATCGGGACAAGCTCTCAACAACCTCTTAAATCTTCCGCACAACTCAAGTGATTCATGTTCACTTGCTTGAAACTAGCAATCTCTACTTTCAATTCCAAATTTGGCCCGGAGTGAAGTATTGCTTCAAGAATTCATTTTGGATTTCCTCCCAACTTGTCAATGAATGGTGAGAAAGTGACATATACCAATCATTTGCCTTCCCGTCAAAGAGAAAGGAAACATGGACTTTCTTGTCAATTCTCCATTAGCACCTTGACTTTTGACCGATTACATAACTCCTCAAAGTTGTAAAGATGGTGATGTGGATCTTCGTCTTCACGCCTATGAAATTGAGCTCTTGTTCCAACCAATCCAAAAGATGAGCTTTAACCTCAAAATTGTTTTGCTCCATGTTTGGTGAGGCGAATTGGATTGTTGGTTTCATTTCTTTCACGGCACGATCACAAATGGGCCTTGGATTTGAGGAGTTGTTGTTGTTGTTCAAGTTGTTATGATTCCAGTTTTGGTTGCGGTTTTGTTGGTTATTGTTTGGTGGTGGTGGATTGTTGGGGTTTGGGGTTTAAGGATGTGGAGTTCGGGTCTTGTTCATGGTTTGGGTATCCTCATGCCCTTTGATCGGCTTGTGCATTTGCCATTTCCCCGTCCATTTCTAATCCTTGGGTAGATGATCCTTGGGAGGAGTCTCAAGTAAGTTCCAAACCACGACGAGCTTGACCAACTTTATTCTCAGCTACTCGTTCCCTAATATATGTATTGATATCCGGAATGAGAGGAGTAAGCGGTGCCTTACCACGTCGAGTCTTGGTCATCCACTACAAGATAGAAACAACAAAAACACAATAAATAACACTTGGTGACTAACCAAGAGGTAAGCACCAAAGAAATAAAATAGAAATGAGACTAGAAAAGTCTGATCTATTCTCAAAAAATTTAAACCTAGTACAAGTATTAACCGTTACTCAAGATTTCCCCGGCAACGGCGCCAAAAATCTTGATGGCACTTTACTAGATGTCCAATCTAATCGGCAGTGTACCGGGTCAATTGTAGTCTAGTACGGTGGTCAAGGTCGTAATCCACAATGACTTGTGAGGTTAAACACTTAAAAGCTTGTATTTATTTGATCTAGGTCGCAATTTGCAAGATGATAAATTAAATGCATAAATAAACTCTCTCGTAACTACAAAGATGATAAAATGATAAAGAACCTAACCAAGACAATGTGTAGACTAGCAACTCTCTTGTAGTATCATGAGAATGATTTCCTTCCAACCTACTTCTTTGGTGTTCAAAGAATGAAACGGTGCATTCCTAAGCTTAAAAGTTCCCCTCATAACGAGTGTATGAAACTACTTTATACCTCCTCTTGGTCCCAGTGTCCAAACCTAATGAATTGGTATGAGAATCACTTGAATGCAATGACAATGTCAACTATCCCGGATAAGAAATCCAATGCCTCGAGAGGTTGATTTTACCTTCCGGTTTCTCCTACCCCTCTTCACGTTTGACATCTTGTTGGTCAGGAAGAGGTGAGCGCTATAGTCGAGATGGGGTGAATGACTATAGTGGAGTTTCAAAACTTTTCTTTTATTTAAAAACTTTTGGGCAAGCTGGATAAGTCCTTCTACTATGTTGTTTTCAAATCAGTTTAGACAATCACAGATTTAAGTTATGATGTAGGCAAATTAAATAAATGTCAGTAAAGTAAATTGTAGTAAATTAAATTGACACAAGGCTTATAAAGTGATTGAGGGTGGTGTAATCCCTCAATCCACTCTTCTCCTGTGATGATCGGAGGAATTCACTATTGTTTTCACCGAATACAATAGTATGATTGTCCTTGGCTTCCCCAAGCTTCACAATCTATAAGACTATCACTCCTTGATTGCATGAGCGGCTTGGTGATTCGGTCTTCCTTTCTCGCTCCTCAAGATCAAAATCCTTCAACATCTATCACAGATTCAACTCCTTCTCGGATTGCCTCGATTGATTTGCTTGATTTGATGTGAATGTGATTCACACACTTGCTTGATCAATCTCGATTCTGAGTATGACTTTGTAGCTCGATATTTGAGTTGATCACTAGATGTATCCTTGTAAGTTCGAGAGAAGGCTTTCAATTTAGCGAGTTTACGCTTGATCTTTCTTTTCTTTTTTTGAATCGTTGTATTCTTTTTCACAATGCCTTCTATTTATAGCCTTGAATAACCTTGGTTTTGAAATTCCGTCCGTTGGCTATATTAATGAGGAATAATCCTTGATTTTATTCTTGATTCCCCTTAATTGCATTCTCGGCTTGATTTCGATGATCGGATTCTTTCTTCAAGCGTATAGCGAGAAAATCCGTCCTTGATTGATCCTTTATTGATTGTGCATTTAATGCATGATCTTCTGAATCTTCAACGTATATTAAATCTGATCTGGTAAGTGTTACTTCGCCGTTTTTAGAACGGTCGAATGATCCTTCTGACTTAGCTGTTTTATCTTTTCCTTCACCGCTTTTTTGTCTTCGCTCGGCCGAAAGTCATTTACTTTTGCCGATTCATTGTTTTCTTCTTTAGCTTGGTTTAATGAGAATCTTTGTACTTCACTCGATCCTTGGTAGGGGTGAGATCGGTGTACACCATATTTGAATATTAAGTTTCATCACTTTAAAATTGTAACTTGACTTATCCAAGGTCATCATGAGACTTCCTGGTTATAAGTCGGACCATTAATGTCTTCATTGCTTCTACTGCTTGGTGCTTGGTGGCTTCACTCTACCGAAGGTCTATTTTTACTTTGTCGTCCTATCAACTAGTACAATACTTGTCCGACAACTTATACAACATGTGGACTCTAAGTAAAGACTTATCTGAGGAGAATTCTAACTTATTTCAGGCTTGCTATAACAGGCTAGTATGGCCATCATCAAAACATAATAAAATGTTCCTAACAATTTCCCACTTTTTGATGATGCCAAAACCCCTCATAAGCGATCATAAGTAATCGAAGTTTTCATAATAAACAACGAGCACAAATTTAGCAATTTTATTCATCCATCATAGGGTAATAAGTTCCGAAACTTTATTCAAGTGTTACAAACTATATTTTGCTCAATTCGGCCTTGTACCTCTTGAACTTTGTAGTCTGAACCTCTTCCATGTCTTTCCAATCAATTTCGAAACTTCCACTTCCGATGTAAGCCAAAAGTGTGTATTCAGATACACCTTGGAAAACTCTTTTGGCAAAAATCACATTTGAAATCAGGCATGGTCTCATTTGCCTTAGGTTCTCAAAATATTTTCAAGTCTTTCAGCCTCGGCAATATGTGAATCTGCAAACTTGAGGCTTTTGTAGAGACTCCACTTGCTCCTCTGTTTCTCCATTCTTCCCATGGGATTGAAGAATTTTGCCATATATTTGAATTCTTCTTGTTGTTCGGTGGCAAGTCTTACGGTCCTTTTTGCAGATAGTGGTATGGTGAGCTTGGTTTGTTGTTGGTTTGTTTGAGAAGTGCAAACTCTCTTTTGACTTCATTGTAGAGTTTGGCCATATCGGTTCTCATCCTTTCATCCTGATAAGCTTAGCCAATCGGCCCAAGCTTCATCTTGTGAGGAGTGAGGATAAAGTCCTTCTACGGTCTCTGAAAAATTCTCTTACATGGTCCGGTACATCTCGCATCATATTCGCTTTGCTTTGGTGACCAGTGTAAGTTCTGTGCTCCCAAGTATATTTGGAGTTCTTTGCTTGCCTCTGTGGTGTTTCCTGCGAGTCTTGTCTATGTTATTTGGTGATCCTCTTTCTTTGACTAGATCCGAGGCCTTGCTTGTCTGCCGGACTGTCTCTATCATCATCTCTTCTTTGCATAGGATGAGGAAATCCAATGCGGGGGTTCCTTTAGGGCCTTTTCCCTTTCTTCTCGACCGCTTCTTTCTTTGTTCTTACGCTTCATTTCGATCCTTATTTCTCTGTCTCTTGCTCTCGATTTGTTCTTGAGTGAAATTTGAAAGTCGATTGTTGATCCTTCAGGCTTATCTCGATTTTCCCCACTTTTTGGCGACATCATCCCTTTCTTTGGAGTAGGATGCTATTGGTGGCCTCTGTCGTTCCAATCAGAGAATCAAGTTTTGATTCAATAGATGTGAATCTGTTGTGATGATCATTCAATTTTTCATTGACACTTACGAAATCTAGTGCCAAAGGCTCTTGCCGTTGATTCGTTTTCTTGGGAAATGTGATGCACGAGGCTGCAAGGATCAAGTAGTGATATTGATGTTGAGTTGCTTCATCGATTTCCTTGTTGTTGAACAACAATATTTTGTGCATCAATGTATTACGTGCAATGGCACGAAACTTGTGTTCAATGGAGGAGTTTTTGTCATTAAAGGTGAAGTCATGGATCACGAGATACATGGCTTCTTTGTTTCAATTCTTCACCGAGCAAATCGCGCTTTCTCAAAAGTTTCATTTGTAATGCCGGTGGTCATTTGAGAGAGTTTGTGCCTTACCGGTTGGTTCTGGATCACATTTCTTTGTCGCTTTGTCTTGATGTTGAGTGACATCTGCATTCACATCTAGATCTTCAAGTATTTGGGTAGATGCAGAAATTTGGTGTGGCTTGAGTGTGAGTTCCCCTATCTCTATCTTTGGGGTTGCCTTGGTGGAGTGGCAAGCATTTGAACGGTGTCCACAATGTTTGTCTTTGTCGGTTGGGCGTTGACGGACAGCGGTTGAGTGTTTGTCTTTCTTTGGAGTGGTGGACTTGTTGGATGCTTGTGGTTTCAAGAATGCGGAGAAGAGTGGTATCATCAATTGCATCACAGTGTGGGAGTATCCTCTTCTGCATCGTACCAAGATCATCATCATGATGATCATTATCATCATTGTAATCATGATCATCACCATCATCACGATCATGATCATCTCACCATCTTACGAGTCGTTACTTTGTCTCCCGGGAGATCAGGCGCGTTTTGCCTTGGTGCATCAACCAAGTCCCATAGAGGTGATTCATCAAGTACACCAACCCGAGTTGTGATTCCCGAGAAAATCAAATAGCCATGCTTCTTGGCCAAGCATCGCGATTCTGAGTCTTGAAAATTTGTTGTTTGGAATCGCCTTCCTTCCACTCTCAAGATATTACGCAATTCGATCATCATATCGTTTGCGAGACAATTATCACTGACTTCTTCCGGAGATTCCTCATCCTCTCCAGTGTTTTCTTTATTTGGATGATGTTCATCATGCCCGATTTCTTCTTCTTCTTAGCATTGCGCGCCGAGTGTCGAACCTCTTCTTCTTCATCAATCAATTTCCCAAAGTCTGTCTTTTCCGGACTTACTTGAATCTTTTGTTTCTTTCTTTGGTTGGTAGGCTTTGTGTGTGGATTTCTTCCTCTTTCCTTCTCTCGCATACATTTGTTGTTTAACATAAGTAAACATGACTTTGGATTTATGCGATTTGTGGAGTTATGCAGTGGGGACTTTGAGACATTGCATGAGATAGTATAGCGAATCCCATATGACTTTTCACTCACCTGAATTGTCCTTTCTTCATCTTTCCTTCTTACGTCCCTTCTTTGCGCGCTTTTACTTCACCTTGGATTTGCTCTTTGATTCTTAGAAAGAAGTATTTTGCCGATTGAATTGCAGTTATTTGTAGATGATTCCATCACTAATTACGATTCTGTCATTGCATTATTTGCTCCAATTTTCCTTCAATAGTCTTGCCAATTAGGGCAATCGAACTCATTGAATGGTTTCTTTCATGAGATCTCAAACAATTGACTTTTGTAGATCCTGGGTTTGCCGTTTGGCAATGGTTGCGTAAATCATCCAAGTTTTGTGATACTAATGTCACTTTTGCTTGACCTTTATTTGAAAGTTTAAGATGTTTTTGAATTACCTTTTACGTAATCACCACTTCTTTTCCGTTGTGGATGCTCTGATCTTGTCTTCTTCCCACTCGTCACCTTCGACAAGGATCCTGTGCGCGTATTGTGCGATTTCGAAGAAATCGGACTTTCATAGCAAACCTCGGTTATAGGAGGATTGAGAAAGGTTGATAATTTTAGGTTTTCGCAACTCTTTGCTAATCGTTTGGCATCTTCGTCATTTCATACGATTTCAAGTAGTGTTCTTCTTGAAAGAAAGATCGATGTGTCGATTTTCATATCCACGACTTGGGTGTTTGAGGAAGATGATGCCATTGTTGAAAAAGAGAGAGGTTTGAAAATGAACTTGAGTTTGCAATAGAAAGAAACAAGAGTAGGGTTTGTAATTTGCAAGAGAGGCGTAAAGATTTACGAAAATCTCTAAGTCTGTTTATATAGTGTGATTTGGGTAGTGTGAACGTGGTTTGAATATGGAAGGATTTTATGACATAATGGCGTGATTTTGTGTATGTAAATTGCGATATTCGAGTGGAATGGTGGAGTGGTTTGAGGTAAGTAATGATAGAGCCGGGAATCGGTGGAGTTTGTAATTGAAAAATAATATAATTCCTCTATGATCATCGTTGATGCGCCACGTGTGTAATCTTTCATAGAATAATCCTCCATAATTTCCTTATTCTCCACGTGTAATCGAATTGATTTTGTTCACACTTTTAATTTATCCAAGTCTTTATTTCGGTGAAGTTCCTTGGTGGGTCACTTAGCCCGATCAATGAGTTCTTCACTGAGCTGCTCCATTTAAGCTTGTTCACTAACAATCGGTTAAGTTACCTTCGTTGGATACCGATTGCCTTACTGCACATCTCCCGTGTAATGGCAAAGGTTGTACCGATTGATGAAGTCACTTTAGCCGATTACTCGATTAGCCGCTCTTTGATACTTATTCAATTTCAATCATTCCTAACTTTCGATTCTCAACATACTAAATCTTTCATAGCCTGAGTGGTTTAGTAGAAGATGATGTGGCCAATTGATCTTCGGTGGGTATGTGTTTTAGGATGACATCCCTTTTTTCAACATGGTCTCGATGAAATGATGTCTTACATCAATGTGCTTTTGTTCTTGAATGCAATCTTGGATTTTGATAATAGATATTGCACTTGTGTTATCACACATGATTGAATTGTTTTCTCTTCCACTCCATAGTCCCTTAGTTGTTGTCTTATCCAAAGTACTTGTGCCTGTGACTACCGGCCGCTATATATGCCTTCAATTTGTTGATGTAGATATGGAGTTTTGCTTTTCTTGAACCAAGAGACTAGTCTGGGTTCCTAGCATTTGGCATGTTCCGGAGGTGCTTTTTCTATCTATTTTGCATCAAGCATAGTCGTAGTCCGAATATGACATCAATTTAAATCCTCCATCTTTTGGATACCAAATTCCAACATTTATAGTGTTTTCAAGTATTTGATTATCCTTTTAGGTGTTAGAAGATTTGATTCTTTTGGTTGAGCTTGAAATCTTGCACACACTCCTACACCAAATGTTATATCAGTGCCTTGCGATTAAGTATAATAAGGAGCCAATGATTCCTCTATACATTTTACGATCAACATCATTTCTGCTTCATCTTTTCCAAGTATGACTCTGGCTTACATTGGTGTGTCTGCTGTGCCACTTGTATCCATCCCATACTTGTGTATCAAGTCTCTTGTGTACTTGTCTTGACTAATGAAAATGCCATCCTTCATTTGCTTTACTTGAAGGCCAAGGAAATAGTTTAATTCTCCTATCATGCTCATCTGAAATTTGCTCTTCATCAGGTTTGCAAATTTCTCACACAGCTTTTCATCCTTTGATCCAAAGATTATATCATCAACATAGATTTGTACTAGCAAAGTGCTTGCTCCTTCCTCTAGTTTGAATAGAGTCTTGTCAATAGTTCCCTTGTTGAATCCATTCTTGATCAGAAATTGTGATAGTGTTTCATACTAGGCTCTAGGTGCCTGTTTGAGGCCATAGAGGGCCTTCTTGAGTTTGTATACTTTGTCTTCTTTTCCTTTGATTTGAAATCCAGGGAGGTTGTTCTACATAAACTTCTTCTTCCAAAAGTCCATTTAGAATGCACTCTTTACATCCATTTGATAGACTTTGAAGTCTTTGTGTGCGACAAAGAAATGCTAGAAGAGTCGATTGCTTCCAATCTTGCTCTTTGGTGCAAATGTTTCATCATAATCTATTCCTTCTGTAGGAATAGCCTTTTGCAACTAGCCTTGCTTTGTTTTCGACAACGGTTCCTTGCTCATCCATCTTGTTCACGAATACCCATTTTCCACCAATGATGTTGGCCATTTTAGTGCAATCAACAAGTTCCCGAGACTTCATTTCTTTCAAATTCATTTAGTTCTTCTTGCATGGTTGTGATCCAATCTGCATCTTGAATTGCATCATCTATGGTCTTGGGTTCCACTTGTGATAGAAAGCAAGTTAGCATGTGCTCAGCTTGTCTTCTGGTTCTAACTCCAAAGTGTGAATATCTCCAATAACTTGTTCTTGAGGATGGTCTCTTAGCCAATTTAGATCGGTTGAAGTTGTTCTTCACTTGGAGCTTCCATACCTTCATCTTGAGCATGAACTTCAACAGGTGCTTCTCTGTTGTATGTATTGATATGTGGATCCTCTTGGTTTTCAAAATGATGATTCAGGATAGTAGCTGGTATGGTTGCATTTGTATAGATTTCCCTTTGTCTTTCGCTTTCTCTTCTTGGTCTTGAAGATCTTCACCATTTGTATTTGGTTCATCAAAACCAAATGTATTGATTCTTCAATCATCAATGTTCTTTTTTTGAGTACTCAATGCTTTGTTGGTGTCCGAGTATCCCATGAAGATTGCTTCATCACGGCCTTCTCATCAAAGGTAAGCGATTGGTTCTGTTTAAGACAAAACATTTTGATCCAAACATATGAAAATATGAGATATTGGGTTTTCTACCATTCCATATTTCATATGAGTCTTTCCATGATATTTGTTGATGATTGATCTGTTTTGTGTATGACATGTTTGTGTTTCTTGCTTCACCAAAACCTCTTTGGCAAGCATGCTTGACAATCATTGTTCTAACTGCTTCTTTGAGAGTTCTGTTTCTTCTTTACGCTACACCATTTTGTTGTGGAGTTCTGCTATGAGATAGTTGATGTTACACTCCATTTTCTTCACAATAGGTTACGATAATTTCATTTAGAAATTCGATTGCCTATCTCGATCGATCTTGATTATCTTTAGCTCTTTCTCATTACGAGTCTTCTCGACCAAATCTGGCGACTTCTTGAGTGTTGCTTTCTTTTGTTCATGAAAATGGTCAGGTGTACTTTGAGAAGTCATCCACCACTACAAGAGTATATTTCTTACCACTCACACTTATTGTGTGGCCCGGCCCAAACAGTCCATGTGTAACAGATGTAGAACTCTTGTTGTAGATTGATGAGGCTTTGACTTGAATGAACTTTTTATACATTTTCCTTTCGACAAGCATCACATCGACTTTCTTTCTTGAATGTGATATCTCGCCAGGCCTTCAACTAACTTGCTCCTTGATAGTTTGTTGATGGTCTTGAAATCGAGGTGATTTAATCTTCATTGCCAAATCCAGCTTGTTGATTGTTTATTCTTGACAAGTAGACATGTTTACGCTTTGGTCATTCTCGATTCACCACATGTACATATTGTCTTGTCTCTACCACCGCAAGAACTCTACATGTTGGTTTGGTTGTGAATCACTTTGCATCCTTCTTTGTTGAAGTGCACATTGTAGCCTTTGTCACGAGAATTGACTGATGCTCATCGAGTTGAAGTTAAGTCCCTTGACATATGCCACATTTTGAATCTTTAGATTGTTCTTGAGTATTATGCCTTCCCCCTTAATCTTGCCAGGGTTTTTTACCTCCAAAAGTGATTTTGGGTCCATCAAAAGCTTTGAAGTCGGTGAGCCATTTCTTGTTTCTGTCATGTGTGGAACATCCTTTAATCTATGTACCGGACATCCTACAAAAGCAGTTAACTAAGTTTAGGTACCCAACACTTTTTGGGTCCATACTGTAGCAATCATGCCTCCCATACCAAGGGTGTATCCAAAAGGTCTTCTTTTTGGATAATTGAAGTCATCAACTTCATATGTATAAGGCATGGCGTAATAGCTTCTAATATTTTCTTTGAAGATATTCGATACTTTTCTCCACTTTTGGTGCATTTACATCCTTCTTCACTTTCCAATATGCACATTAGGAAACCTTTCTTGCTTTATGTGTCTAGAGGAACAGTTGGTTTTTCTTAAACACATGATGCATTTTGTGGAACGGTTTCCTCTTGTATTTTGGAGGTGCAACATTCAATCATCCTCACGAAGGTAAAGTCTCGCTTTACCTTTCGGATGGTCTATTGTTCTTAATTGACTGGAATGGGATTTAGTTTGTTGTTTCACTACACTGGGTTTTGACTTCACCGAACGAGGGATGATCTGCTGGAACTAAGGTCTGTTCCTTTACAAATTTTGGTCCATTAGTGGTCCTGAATTTAGAGTTGTGTTGACCATTATTCTACTTTCATCCCGATCGTTGTAGCCAAGACTGGATCTGGATCAAACCTTTTGAGGTTTGTAAGGTGGTGCTTTTAAGTGGTGCGATGGTTACCTTTCTTGGTGAGGAGATTTTCTTAATCGATCTGTTAATATCAGATGTATGATCATCCGGTTTTTGTTGATCATTTAAGTAGGTCTCCTTACTAGTTAATTCAGCTTTTGCTTTATCCAGTTCTTTCTTTAATCTCTTATTCTCTTTTCTTAGATCCTTGCATTCCTTTTCCAGAATTTCATGATTCTTTTCAATTTCATCAAATTTAGTCATGAGATTTTGGACTAGGTCTGTTGTATCTAATGGGAGACTAGAAGATTGTGCAGTGTTAGATGTGGATGCATTTGATGAGGAACAGGAACTAGATATTACCTCAGTTTCATCTGATTATTTAGCCATTAGACATAGGCTTGTTTCTGAGGTGTCGAGCTATCACCTTTGTCTTTATCTAATTCTTTGGTCGTAGAGGCATAGACATGCTTTTTCATTTTAAAAATTATGTCTTCATCACTATTATCTGAATCATTATCGGATGATTCTTCATTCTTTTCTTTCTTTGGATTACGCCTTGAGTGCCTTCTTGCTTTTCTCTTTTCGGATGCTTTGTATTTCTTCTTTTCATCATCTTTGTCATTTTCTTTGGGACAATCGACCTTGAAGTGACCTTTCTTGTTGCAATTGAAGCATCTGTATTCATCATCTTTCTTCTTCATATCTTTGTTTGAGCTTGACCTCTTGTTTGATGATGAATTCCTTTGAAGGGTTTCTTTTCGCTAAACTGTCCAAAGCGTTTAACTAATAAAGCTACATGTTCTTTTAGTTCATGTGTCTCTTTCTCGATCGTTCAAAGAAAGTTACTTTGCCTTTGAGTCGCGGCTAATGCGGTGATTTTGTGTGTCTGCCGAGCACCATCTTCACCGTTCAATTCGAATTCATGAGCTTTTAATTGTGACATCGAGTGTCGAGTGTCGGTGCTTGCAAGATTTGTTGTTCCTACGATTCATCGATGTTACGATCTTCCATCTTTCAGGCAAATCCTCTCAAGATCTTCAAGCATACTTTTTACGGGATATATGTGTCCAAAGTCGTTGATATTCATCGATGATGCTTGAGAATCATTGTCCATTTGATCAATGGATTCACCACCTTCATTTTAAAGTTCTCAAATTTTGTTTTGCAAATGGATAATTTGTTTTCTTTAATCGCTTGCATCCTTCATTTATCAATGATAGCTTGTCCCACATCTCCTTTGTTGTTTGCGGTCTTTGATTCTCATGAACATGTTGCTATCTAGGGTCTTCAAGATCATGTCTTTTGCAACAAAGTCCATTTGCTCTTCTCTCATCATCCTTGGTCCAATCCTTTTTAGGTTTGTCAATTTCCTTTCTTGATCTCGCTCCTCGTGCCTACCACCGTAGTGATTGTGATTGGTCCATCATTGATTACATCCAAACATCTCTTCATGGGTTTTTTGCAAGATGAGATAGCATTCTTATTTTATATTCATCAAAATTATTAACATTAAAAGCAGTACTTTTGACAAGAAGTTTGAGGAATCCATCGGTGCAAATGAAGATATAAAAGTAAGCGTATAGAAAACTCATGATTTGAAAACTACTTTGAAAATATGTGATCTCCTTGTTACTGTAAATTAGATCACGAGCAGGTTCGATACTAGAACACCGCTCCGATACCAATTGTTGGTCCCAGAGAAGGGTGAAACTATAGTCAGAGGGGGGGGAGGGGTGAATGACTATAGTGGAGTTTCAAAAACTTTTCTTTTATTTAAAAGCTTTTGGGCAGCGGATAAGTCCCTTCTTACTATGTTGTTTTCAAATCAGTTTAGACAATCACAGATATAAGTTATGATGTAGGCAAATTAAATAAATCTTTGTAAAGTAAATTGTAGAAATTAAATTGACACAAGGCTTATAGTGGTTCAGGGTGGTGTAATCCACTTAATCCACTCTTCTTCTCCGTGATGATCGGAGGAATTCACTATTGTTTTCACAGATACAATAGTATGATTGTCCTTGGCTTCCCAAGCTTCACAATCTATAAGACTATCACTCCTTGACTCGGGCAATAACAGCTCAAGTGATTGATCTTCCTTTTTGTCGCTCCTTAAGATCAAAATCCTTCAACAACTATCACAGATTCAACTCCTTCTCGATTGCCTCCGATTCGGTTGCTTGATTTGATGTGAATGTGATTCACACACTTGCTTGATCAATCTCGATTCCGAGTATGACTTTGTAGCTCACGATATTTGAGTTGATCACTAGATGTATCCTTGTAAGTTCGAGAGAAGGCTTTTCAATTTGTGAGTTTCTCTTGATCTTTCTTTTCTTTTTTTGAATCGTTGTATTCTTTTTCTGTCAATGCCTTCTATTTATAGCCTTGAATAACCTTGGTTTTGAAATTCCGTCCGTTGGCTATATTAATGAGGGAATAATCCTTGATTTTATTCTTGATTCCCCCTTAATTGCATTCTCCTTGATTTCAGTGATCGGATTCTTTCTTCAAACGTATAGCAGAAAATTCATCCTTGATTGATCCTTTATTGATTGTGCATTTAATGCATGATCTTCGAATCTTCAACGATATTAAATCGATCCAGTAGTGTTACCGCGCTTTTAGAACGGTCGAATGATCCTTCCGACTTATTGTTTTATCTTTTCCTTCACCGCTTTGTCTTCACTCACCGAAAGTCAGTTTACTTTTGCCGATTCTTTGTTTTCTTCTTTGCTTGATTTAATGAGAATCTTTGTACTTCACTCGATCCTTGACTGGGTGAGATCGGTGTACACCATATTTGAATATTAAGTTTCATCACTTTAAAGTGTAACTTGGACTTATCCAAGGTCATCACAGACTTGTGGTTATAAGTCGGACCATTAATGTCTTCATTGCTTCTCTGTTGGTGCTTGGTGGCTTCACTCTACCCGAAGGTCTGCTTTTACTTTGCCGTCCTATCAACTAGTACAATACTTGTCTGACTTAACTATACAACATGTCGGACTCTAAGTAAAGACTTATACAGAGAATTCTAACTTATTTCCAGCTTGCTATATAAATGTAGTATGGCCATCATCAAAACATAATAAAATGTTCCTAACACATCTCCTTTCGGTCTCCGTTAAATGTGTAACTACTAACACTAGTCAATTACTCTAATGCAAGCAATTTCATATAACACAAGTAGAAAAAGATTCACAACAATCAAAACTAACAACACAAACAATCATTCCCAATCAACATAAGAGAATAAACTAATTCTACAACATAATCTTGGCCTCATAACTACACAAACATCAATATATCAAAGTTAACATTCATAACCATAAGAACACTTGAATTGAAATAAAGATTAAGGATTACCAATCACAAGAAAACTCGAAAATGGTGTTCTTCATTCAACTCCAAAACCTTCAATGGAATCAACACTAGTGTATGTTAAACTCCAAACAAAGTACTGTAAGTTTAGCTAAGAATCCTTAATTGTTACAATCAAAATCAAGAGCTAATTTTACAAAAATCGGCTAGAAGAGCCTTGGGGGTGGAGGTGTCTTCAAGGAGGAAAAGTTGAGAAGATGAAGAAGTGTATGATAATTTTGGTGAGTGGAAGAATAAAAGAGATCAAACAATTCTTGACTCTGCAATAATGGCGCGGGTCGGACCAACTAGCGTCGTCATGCACTTTCTTCAAGGATTGGCGCGATCATCGACAAATGGCGTGCGCCAAGTCTCGATGTGGTGGTTGGTGAAAGACATCCGCATTAAATGCTCAACAAAGCTCGAATAATTTACTTGGCACGGGTCAATGTAACATGGTGTACGCCATCTCAGATATAAAATGTCCCGATCAAATTTATTCTCCAAGCGGCATGGATCGAACCTCTAACGTGTATCAACTATCCTTGTGGGTTGGAATCCTTGCCTCAGCTCCATAATCATCTCTCAATCGAACAATGACACCATCAAGTCAAAATCCAAGCTCCAACTGTGATATCTTTGCCAAAATAGACACAAAGATACCACATGTAAATTTGATAACAAAAATCGGCTAATAAGCCTATAATAAAAAGCAAAAACCTAGTTTTTCTGATATTTCCTATGTACACAAAATAGTTCAATTTATCATAATAATCGCTCAAGTTGATGTCAAAACATCACTAATTGCATGAGAAAAGGGGATAAATTATTGGGAATTGTATCATCGGGTTGACTTACATCACATACCAATTCATTAGGTTTAGGACACAGGCCAAGGAGGAGGTATAAAGTAGTTTCATACACTGCATGAGGAAACTACTTGCTTTAGAATGCACCGTTTCACACTTTTGAACACCATTGGTTGAATGGAAGGAAATCATTCCCATAATACTATGAGAGCTTGGCTAGTCTACACATTGTCTTGGTTAGGCCTTTTATCATTTTATCACCTTTGTAGTAGTAGAATCATAGATACATTTACCTTCTTGTTAATTTGCGACTTAAATCAAGATAATAATAGCTTTTTGGTGTTCAACCTCACGATCCTCGTGGATACGACCTTGACCACTTACTAGACTACAATTGACCTGGTACACTGCCGGTATGATTGGACACCTAGGAAAGTCTCGATCATCATGCAGCCATTAGAGCTCGTCATTGGAAGAAACTGATAAGTGATGACTCTCAACCAAAATCCAATAAAGACGATGATGATGATGATTCATGGGAATAGCCGGATCTGCAAAGAGGGATTCTAGCATCTTTTCAAAATCAGAAAATTGAGAAAACTGATGAAGAGAATGCAGAAGACTCAGGAGAGACTGGAAGCAAAGAGGAGTTCATTGTTAGGAAATCAACTAGTTTTATGCAGCGGAATTTAAAAATTGATTTCCGATTCCAAGATCGACTCCGTTTAAAACAATAAACATGTTAAGTAGTAGACATTGAATACCCTGTTTGATATATAAGATCAAAGCTTTGACCGTCTAAGGAGAGTAGTTGTGCTTGTAAGGCTGCGTCATTTGTCCGGTCTCTATCAATATCCACACGAGCACTTTTCCGAATCCTCATTGGATAGCTACTAGAAAAACTCAGTTGCTAGACTGGCATTTTCACTATCTAAGGAGCTCTCTATTTTTCACAAGAAGTATGAACTCTTGGAATTGTATTGTACAAAAGAGCTAGTCACCTTCCTCTTATATAGAGACGTGGCGGCGCCCTCCTATGTCTCATTCCCAATGGGAAAAGCTTCGAGTGGAGTAAGGAGAAAACATTTACTAGTAAAATAAGAAAAATAGATATTCTAGATTTATCTCATTTAATTTGTATCTCATATTAAATAAATCCTATATATTGTCAATATCCAATATTGACTATCTTTATTATATTACCATAAATCAATTTACACATGTATATATATATCACATATATACATATATATATATATATATATATATATATATATATATATATATATATATATATATATATTACACAAATAAATCTATAATAACATAATATACTGTAATTAATTAATTTGCAAAAACCATGTGTATCATATACACATGTCATCTGCGCCCCATATGCCATAAATTGGCATCCGGAATTGATGTTGTCGGAAATATCACGATGTTTGTAGCAGTGCTTTGTAGGTGAATATCTCGTGGAAATTGATGGATTCTCCGGAGAGAAGGGGTGGTGATTATGTGTATATGGTGAATACGTTGCTATGGTGATTATCACTATAACCGCATTTTAATCCGGCTAGATGTTCTTATGTGTGTGACCTGATAGGCTTCGAATATGTTGGCCGTATATATAAAGTGCATTTACTAAAATATTCTTCATACCTAACTATCACAAAATAGCGTCTAACAACACATCGTGACCCTTAATCATCGGAAGAGTCAAAAGCGATGACTACTACCTTTCATGTGAAACGGTTACCGTGTAAATAGAATCCTATCGATGTAATAATATCCATACAATCGTGATCTCGAGTGTCAATACATCAACGATCGTGATCTTATAATCTAGATATCATGCTCTCTCAAGTAACTCAATTACTCCCACTTTGCAAGGATTCACGAGGGCTAGACATTCCTTATAAGAAGGCAATTTCTGATATTTACTCCTACTCTTAAGGTACGCGATTTCCGGACAAACAAACATGTATCCTACGCATGCTTCAATATCATACATGAGCACTACAGCATTTCGCCCCATGGATAGGGGGAACCTCAATAGTGTCAAAGCATGACAATCCACACCTTGATGCCATGAAGACCCCGGTCTTAGGATAATCACACAACTGCCACATATTACGACACTTAATACAAGTGGGTCAGTCCAATATACGCATTCTCTAATACACGTCCACATACAGTCCAAGTGTCTCTACACTTAGATAGACGAGATCTATCCATATCTTCAACAATATAGAAGACATATAATACGTGCTAGTCTAATCGTACTATCAATGTCTTGTTTGAAATTACATACGACTATTGACACTTAAGTATCAAACTTATTAAATTGATTAGAGATCTCATCAACCATAATCACTATAATAGTTTCACTATCACAGTTTAATACTAAGGACGTTATTATATATACAATAACATAATTGGTCCATAAAGATAAACTAAATACATAATAACAAAAGTGCCTTTTATTAATGACAGACCTAAACCTAACCTTGGAAACGGCGCCAGAAAGCTGACGGACATTACCTAGGCTATACTGATCCTAACCGGCAAGTGTACCGGGTCAAATTGTAGTGCTAGTCCTGGTGTGAGTCGTGTCGTATTCCTCAGGTGGAAAACATGGTAATTCTTTTAAGTGGGGTTAAACACCAAGAAGCTATTATTAACTCGATCTAAGTCGCAGCTTTTTACTTTTTCTGGGTTAAATAATTAGATCAGCTTAGATTAGTTAGTAATGTTAGAGTTAGATGTTAGTAAAACAGAAAATAAAACAAATAAATACTAATATAATATATATTTTTGGATCTAGCCAAGAATACTTTTATGAATCAATATCTTTTAGTAGAAATAAATGAAGACAGATCTTCCTTTATTCAAGGTCCAATCAATTATACGAAACAAGTATACTCCTAAGTAGGCAATTTCTCCTCACACGAGCGTATGAAATTGTCATATGTCTTTGTCCTCTGTCCAATGTCATCCTCAAGCATGGGTCACTCCCGTTTTGTCATTCGGCCAATTTTAAGGTATGTCAATTAAACAGCGAATTTAACGTGATAATCTCTCGAAAGTATAAATTTCAATAAGAGTTTGTTTCTCCGAAACAAATCTACCCTGGTTTAGAAATCGGATTCCGTTGTCACGTTTTCACTCGGCCAATTTTACCTCGGTCTTTCTATTAACGAGTTCATAAACTAACTACGAGGTGTCAATTCATAATTAGATTATGAATTCTTTCAAATCGATTAGCTACATCAATTCAAACATAGAAAGAGATTCATTATAATCGATTTTAATCATGATTACTGTGAGTCGATCATTCATTTTACCAAAAGATTAACTAATTTGATTCATATCTTGGCTAGATATATTTTTAGTTATACATAGATATATATATCGATTCTATCAAAATGTCATGGATTAAACGCAATTCGGAAGTTTTCCATAATAGCATCGTCAAGATGACAAAATTCTATTACAACCAAATTTAGCCTTTCGATCCAAACACTTATCAAATTCTCACATATATATATAGATAGATATAATTATATAGAACAACAAAAAGTAAAACTCAATAAAATTACCCGTTTACTTGAGATCTAAGTTGTATTCTTGAAAATAGCAACTTCTCTAAAAGCATTTTCCTTCGATAATTTTCTCGAAAGCATTACAACATTACTACTTTTATTTATTCAAACATATACATATATATATACATACATCGACATATGTATACATATACGGGCCCAAAATAAGAAGAAAAGATGGAGAGAAGCTTGCATATATGCATATATATGGATATACATAGACATATATGTATATATACATACATGCTACTTCATGGAAGAAAAGAAATGGACATAGATCAACATAGAAGAGGGAAAATGGGGAGCATGGATTGTCTTGGCCATGGAAGAGGCCAAGAGGGGCAAGGTTTTATGCTAAGGATGGGGGTATTTATAGGCAAAATATTCGAACCGAGTCCAAAGTTGGGTTTGAACCGAGTTTTGGTATAAAAATCATAACTTGAGTTGTAGGCACCTGATTGGCGTGATTCAAAGTGCGTTGGAAAGCTTATTTGAAGATCTACAACTTTCATCAAGGACTCTTCCCTGAAAATGCCTCTAAGTTGGGTCGCATATTCGTTGAAGATATTTTACGGTATAAGTAACGTAGGAAAACCGACCCGTTGAACTTCAAGCTTGTGGCATATTCTTCCATCCTTCAAAATACCTCGTGTCGTAACGTGGGATATTTTTATGGGCTTGGGCTCCAAGTTTGGTGAGCAAAATATCGAGGATATTTATTTTGTGATCAAATAAATATCCAATGGAATATCTTGGAATATTCCTAAAATATCCAAGATATTTATTTTGTGGTGTTGGCCGAATCCACTCGATCAGGCATAACTCTCGTTTCGTCATTCATTCTTGATTCCGTCTCATAGCAAGTTAAATCTTATCTTTTTTACGAACACAAAGAAACGAACATGCGAGTAAATCGACAACAAAAGTTCAGAAGCTGCGTTGAATTTTTGACTCTTTTCGAGTTAATATTACGATCTCTAGTCATGATATTTTTAGATCTATCATACTAGCGGTAAATAAAACCTTTATAAAATATAGTAATTTTCAACACGACAGTCCGGTTATTAAATCGATAAAAAAACTTATAAAAATACCATAAAAACACGATAATTTATATAATAATTACTACTTATACATTTTGATAAAACTTAGTATTTATGACTTGATTTGATACATAAATGCTCAAAATAGTATCAGAAGTGGGGCGAAATGTCATAATAATGATCATAAATTTATCTCTCATCACAACCCCCTACTTAGCTTTTGGTCGTCCTCGATCAAAACAAGCGATAAAACAAAATGAATAAGAGATAAATTCATGAAGGTATAAGATATAAGGGACAACCAGATAATACAACCATTAGAATTACAACCAGGCTTTAACCTTAATATAAATGTATAACAGAGTGTGTGTGTGACAAGCTTTTTCAATTTCCACTATCCTCTCTTGAATAATTCAAGCAAACGCACAAATATCCATTCAGACTGTCCTAATGACTTTCCTAGGTATAGGCAGGAACAGTTCCACACAAAGTCCTCCCGTGTACTTATTAGGATAATCCCTAAAGCGTATCATTCAGTTTATACTGGGGATAGTCAGAAGATAACTAAGTTGTCAACCATGCTCTGTTCTTTTTTTTTTTCTCATAGAATACTAACATATCCGAACTCATTGCCAAAATCGACTATCTTACAAGCGTCATGAGGTGAGATCGAATACATTAATACCTATCTAATTTTATTTTTTTCACACGTGTAGCATATGCCTTCATTCCCAAAGAATAGGGCGTTTTTGATAACCCCCATTTGGACTACTATCATCGAGCGATCGGGAGTCGTGTAAACCTCATAGTGATATAGGACGTTTCGTGATAACGCCCTACTGCACTCAAATCATTGGTAACTACAACCGACATATAGATAGTTCATCTTAATTTGGTATTCTTCCTTAATTTATATCCTTTCTATCACATTCAAACCTTCAGATATTCACAGTACACGTTCAAA
Source organism: Gentiana macrophylla (assembly GCA_026214975.1). Taxonomy (NCBI): domain Eukaryota; kingdom Viridiplantae; phylum Streptophyta; class Magnoliopsida; order Gentianales; family Gentianaceae; genus Gentiana; species Gentiana macrophylla. Next base: position 2,968,959 of record CM047811.1, on the reverse strand, counting down.
ATTTAGGTACTAAGTTACCATGCAATTATCTATAGAATAACCACTAGGATCTTGAATGGATCTGATTTAAAATTTTCGTTTCAATATCAAAGGCTTACGTGAAGGAATTCATGTTACACAAATATATTTGGAATTACAATGCACTTACGGTTCACGTTGGTTATACACATCCAAATTGATCATTATATCTTCAAATCCATGAAATATATACCTTATACAATTTATTTTAATCAACTAAATAATGCTCGGAAAAAAATCGAAAACTAAGGGATTTATTGATACAAAATAAACATTAATTCCATTGCTAGACCAACGACTCCACTCCCCACTTACGAACTTACATTGTCCCCAATGTAAAGTGAGTGTAAAAAAAAAGTTGTTGAGGAAAGCAATGGTGCACTAAAACAAGTCAAAACAAATACTCGGATGATAAAAGGGTGGGTGGGTGGGTTAAAGTTATGACCGTTGTGTGTGCAAATAAAATAAAAGTATGGAGTGTGATGATTGTAATGCAAAAGGGTAGATAAACACACCACATAAACTTTTATTGATTTAAAACACACAATATTCCACGATAGTTGAACTAATACATGTCACACATTATTTGAAATTTAAAACAGACTAGATCATGATATGAAATGTATGGCAAAGTATTAACTATGAGTCTTTTATACCCAGATCCTCAAGGGTTATTTCAAATCGTTCTAACAACCTAAGTCCAAGAAATGATGCATTTGAATTTTTCTTTGATTTCCATCGGTTTTGGATAACCACCTAATCGTTCCCGTTTAATGTCATTCAAACATTCATCCTAAGACTTAGTGAAACAAAATGAAAATCAATCCGAAGTATTAGCAAAGTATCATCCAAAGTATGAGTAATTATTATATTTAACATTTTACGGGCTGCCTCCGGTAGCGCTTTTAGTTAACGTCGCTTGCTCGACCAAAATGATAATGATTAACTAATATAATATACTAAACAAAGCGGGATACTTCTAACAATTACTCACCAAAGCATGTAGCAACTAAGCACATAATCCACTAAAAATAAATTCTTAAGGAGTAAAAAGGAAGGATAGTACCCGTCATTGACTACATTTATAGTCTATAGCCGGACTTTACCGTGCTTGATTTTTAAGGCACTGGTGGTGGGTCATCCTCACGCACCGCATCCTTCTTCAATACCGGTTTCCAACAGAGAGGTTAGACAATTCCCACCAATCCAAACGATTCTTGAACTTTTCCTTGATTTTGAGTTTTAGGTTTGCGAGCTTTCACATTATTGCTGAAGTCATCTTCTTCAATTACCTGCGTGTTAGTACAATCCACAACAAAAAAAACACAAAGTGTACACACAAGAACAAGATTCTAGTGTAATGCATGGATATTTCAATGAATTGTAAGTGTTGAAGACAACGCTCTCATGATTAACTCCCAAACTTCTCCCTTACTAAAATCGTCAAGAAAACATACATACTTTTTATCCAACTTCATCTTTGTAATAGGGATAGAATGTATACCTCCCTTACCACTTGTCATTAGATGAATATGGTAAAGCTTCTCGAATGAGTCGTGTTTCATCGTGCCGCCTTTTTCTTCAAAATATGCATTGGATATGGTGTTGCCTTATACGGTTGAACCGAGATGAATTTGGGTTAAATTTGGATAAGGTTCGGTTTGAATTGGCCTTTCAAACTTGATTCCTTTCCAACTTAGTTCCAATTCTTATTATATCGATTTTGATTATTATCATTATTATTCGATTACGGTTATTAAGTTGAGGTAAATTCGATTAAGGTTTTGGCCATGCCTTGAGCATGAGCAATCCACTTGTTCAGTGTTTCACCAACGGTTTCGACCATTTTAAGAATCGATTTGACAATTCTTGTAGAATATAAAATATCGAATAGAAAATAACACGAAATCGATAAAAAAAAACCACATTTTTTTTCTCTCTCGGTAATTACCGAATCCACTCGGTATTTACCGAGTGTAAAATTTTTTTTTTTTTCTCTCTCTCTCTCTCTCGGTAATTACCGAAGCCACTCGGTATTTACCGAGTATTTTTATAAAAAAATTGGTATCTTACCAAATAGGCAGGTACCAATAAAAATAGAAATGAGATTGAGAAAAGTGTTTACTTTCTACTATCGAAAATAGAAAATAACTCGAAATTGATAGAAGAAGAAAATTGGTAACTAAAAGAAGGTAGATACCAACGGAAAAATAAAAAAGAAATGTGATAAGAAGAGTGTTGACTTATCCTCGAGAATTTTGAGCTAATACAAGTAGTAACGCTTAGACACAAAGAAAAGAAATTAGCGGCGTTTTCCCACACCTTGGCGCCAAAATCTTCGACAGACCTAAACCTAACCTTGGAAAGCGGCGCCGTAAAGGCGACGGACATTACAGGCTATCTGAGATCCTAACCGGCAAAGTGTATGCGGGTCAAATTGTAGTGCTAGTGCGGTGAGTCAGTCGTATTCCTCGAGGGAAAACATGGTAATTCTTTTAAGTGGGGTTAAACACCAAGAAGCTATTATTAACTCGATCTAAGTCGCAGCTTTTTACTTTTCTGGGTTAAATAATTAGATCAGCTTAGATTAGTTAGTAATGTTAGAGTTAGATGTTAGTAAAAGCAGAAAATAAAACAAATAAATACTAATATAATATATATTTTGGATCTCAGCCAAGAATACTTTCTTGAATCAATATCTTTTAGTAGAAATAAATGAGGCAGATCTTCCTTTATTCAAGGTCCAATCAATTATCTGGCTGAACAATATACTCTAAGCTAGGCAATTTCTCTCACACTGGCGTATGAAATTGTCATATGTCTTGTCCTCTCGTCCAATGTCATCCTCGAGAAGCATGGGTCACTCCCGTTTTGTCATTCTCGCCAATTTTAAGGTATGTCAATTAAGCAGCGAATTTAACGTGATAATCTCTCGAGTATAAATTTCAATAAGAGTTTGTTTCTCCCGAAACAAATCTACCCTGGTTTAGAAATCGGATTCCGTTGTCACGTTTTCACTGCCAATTTTACCCTCGGTCTTTCTATTAACGAGTTCATAAACTAACTACGAGGTGTCAATTCATAATTAGATTATGAATTCTTTCAAATCGATTAGCTACATCAATTCAAACATAGAAAGAGATTCATTATAATCGATTTTAATCATGATTACGAGTCGATCATTCATTTTACCAAAGATTAACTAATTGATTCATATCTTGGCTAGATATATTTTAGTTATACATAGATATATATATCGAGATTCATCAAAATGTCATGGATTAAGCGGTGGAAGTTTTCCATAATAGCATACATCAAGATGATAAAAATTCTATTACAACCAAATTTAGCCTTCGATCCAAACACTTATCAAATTCTCACATATATATAGATAGATATAATTATATAGAACAACAAAAGTAAAACTCAATAAAATTACCCGCTTTTACTTGGATCTAAGTTGTATTCTTGAAAATAGCAACTTCTCCTAAAGCATTTTCCTTCGATAATTTTCTAAAGCATTACAACATTACTACTTTTATTTATTCAAACATATACATATATATATACATACATCGACATATGTATACATATACAGGCCCAAAATAAGAAGAAAATATGGAGAGAAGCTTGCATATATGCATATATATGGATATACATAGACATATATGTATATATACATACATGCTACTTCATGGAAGAAAAGAAATGGACATAGATCAACATAGAAGAGGAAAATGGGAGCATGGATTGTCTTGGCCATGGAAGAGGCCAAGAGGCAAGGTTTATGCTAAGGATGGGGGGTATTTATAGGCAAAATATTCGAACCGAGTCCAAAGTTGGGTTTGAACCGAGTTTTGGTATAAAAATCATAACTTGAGTTGTAGACCTCCGATTGACGTGATTCAAAGTGCGTTGGAAAGCTTATTTGAAGATCTACAACTTTCATCAAGGACTCTTCCCTGAAAATGCCTCTAAGTTGGGTCGCATATTCGTTGAAGATATTTTTACTGTATAAGCATTAGGAAAACCGAACCCGTTGAACTTGTAAGCTTGTGGCATATTCTTCCATCCTTCAAAATACCTCAAGGTATTAAAACGCATTGGGATATTTTTATGGGCTTGGGCTCCAAGTTTGGTGAGCAAAATATCAAGGATATTTATTTTGTGATCAAATAAATATCCAAATGGAATACGCTTGGAATATTCCTAAAATATCCAAGATATTTATTTTGTGGTGTTGGTCGAATCCACTCAGGCCAGGCATAACTCGCTTTCGCCATTCATTCTTGATTCCGTCTCAGCGATAAATCTTATCTTTTTTACTCGAACACAAAAAACGAACCATGAGTAAACCGACAACAAAAGTTAAATAAGCGCGTTGAATTTTATCGACTCTTTTCAGTTAATATTACGATCTCTAGTCATGATATTTTTAGATCTATCATACTAGCGGTAAATAAAACCTTTATAAAATATAGTAATTTTCAAACACGACAAATCCGGTTATTAAATCGATAAAAAACTTATAAAAATACCATAAAACACGATAATTTATATAATAATTACTACTTATACATTTTGATAAAACTTAGTATTTATGACTTGATTTGATACATAAATGCTCAAAATGGTATCGAAGTGGAAGCGAAATGTCATAATAATGATCATAAATTTATCTCTCATCACAACCCCTACTTAGCTTTTGGTCGTCCTCGATCAAAACAAGCGATAAAACAAAATGAATAAGAGATAAATTCATGAAGGTATAAGATATAAGGGACAACCGAGATAATACAACCATTAAATTACAACTGTGCTTTAACTTGCTTAATATAAATGTATAGCAGTGTGTGTGTGACAAGCTTTTTCAATTTCCACTATCCTCTCTTGAATAATTCAAGCAAACGCACAAATATCCATTCAGATCAGTCCTAATGACTTTCTAGGTATAGCGAGGAGCAGGGCCCACACAAAGTCCTCCTGTGTACTTATTAGGATAATCCCTAAAGATATCATTCGGCTTTTATACTTTGCAGGGATAGTCGAAGATAACTAAGTTGTCAACCATGCTCGTTTCTTTTTTTTTTTTCATAGAATACTAACATATCCGAACTCATTGCCAAAATCGACTATCTTACAAGCGTCATGAGGTGAGATCGAATACATTAATACCTATCTAATTTTATTTTTTTTTCACATGTGTAGCATATGCCTTCATTCCCAGCAATAGGACGTTTCGTGATAACCCCAATTGGACTACTATCATCGAGCAATGGAGTCTGTAAACCTCATAGTGATATAGGACGTTTCGTGATAACGCCCCTTTCGCACTCAAATCATTGAAGTAACTACAACCGACATATAGATAGTTCATCTTAATTTGGTATTCTTCCTTAATTTATATCCTTTCTATCACATTCAAACCTTCAGATATTCACAGTACACGTTCAAAATTTAGGTACTAAGTTACTGCAATTATCTATAGAATAACCACTAGGATACTGAATGGATACAGTTTAAAATTTTCGTTTCAATATCAAAGGCTTACGTGAAGGAATTCATGTTACACAAATATATTTGGAATTACAATGCACTTACGGTTCACGTTGGTTATACACATCCAAATTGATCATTATATCTTCAAATCCATGAAATATATACCTTTATACAATTTATTTTAATCAACTAAATAATGCTCGGAAAAAATCGAAAACTAAGGGATTTATTGATACAAAATAAACATTAATTCCATTGCTAGACCAACGACTCCACTCCCCCACTTACGAACTTACATTGTCCCCAATGTAAAAGTGAGTGTAAAAAGTTGTTGGGAAAGCAATGTGTACTCAAAACAAGTCAAAACAAATACTCGGATGATAAAAAGTGTGGGTGGGTGGGTTAAAGTTATGACTGTTGTGTGTGCAAATAAAATAAAAGTATGGAGTGTGACAGTTGTAATGCAAAAGGGTAGATAAACACACCACATAAACTTTTATTGATTTAAAACACACAATATTCACAAGAGTTGAACTAATACATGTCACACATTATTTGAAATTTAAAATGCAGACTAGATCATGATATGAAATGTATGGCAAAGTATTAACTATTAGTCTTTATACCCAGATCCTCAAGGTTATTTCAAATCGTTCTAACAACCTAAGTCCAAGAAATGATGCATTTGAATTTTCTCTTTGATTTCCATCGGATTTTCGGATAACCACCTAATCGTTCCCGTTTAATGTCATTCAAACATTCATCCTAAGACTTAGTGAAACAAAATGAAAATCAATCCGAAGTATTAGCAAAGTATCATCCAAAGTATGAGTAATTATTATATTTAACATTTTTACGGGTCAGCTCCCGTTAGCGCTTTTTGGTTAACGTCGCTTGCTCGACCAAAATGATAATGATTAACTAATATAATATACTAAACAAAACGGGATACTTAACAATTACTCACCAAAGCATGTAGCAACTAAGCACATAATCCACTAAAAATAAATGCTTAAGGAGTAAAAGGAAGGATAGTACCCGTCATTGACTACATTTATAGTCTATAGCGTGACTTTTACTCGTGCTTCAGCTTTTAAGGCACTGGTGGTGGGTCATCCTCACGCACCGCATCCTTCTTCAATACCGGTTTCCAACAGAGGTTAGACAATTCCCACCAATCCAAACGATTCTTGAACTTTTCCTTTGATTTTCGAGTTTTAGGTTTTGCGAAGCTTTCACATTATTTGTCAAGTCATCTTCTTCAATTACTGCGTGTTAAGACAATCCACAAAGAAAAAAAACACAAAGTGTACACACAAGAACAAGATTCTAGTGTAATGCATGGATATTTCAATGAATTGTAAGTGTTGAAGACAACGCCTCATGATTAACTCCCAAACTTCTCCCTTACTAAAATCGCCAAGAAAACATACATACTTTTTATCCAACTTCATCTTTGTAATAGGATAGAATGTATACCTCCTTTACCCTTGTTATTAGATGAATATGGTAAAGCTTCCTCGAATGACTGTGTTTCATCATTCTGCACTTTTTCTTCAAAATATGCATTGATATGGTGTTGCCTTATCTCGGTTGAACCGAGATGAATTTGGGTTAAGCGGATAAGGTTCGGTTTGAATTGGCCCTTTCAAACTTGATTCCTTTCCAACTTAGTTCCAATTCTTATTATGTCGATTTTGATTATTATCATTATTATTCTGATTCTGGTTATTAAGTTGAGGTAAATTGATTAAGGTTTTGGCCATGCCCTCGAGCATGAGCAATCCCTTTGTTCAGTGTTTCACCAACGGTTTCGACCATTTTCAGTAGCTCTCGATTTGACAATTCTTGTAGAATATAAAATATCGAATAGAAAATAACACAAAATCGAAAAAACCACATTTTTTTCTCTCTCGGTAATCATCTAATCCACTCGGTATTTACCGAGTGTAAAATTTTTTTTTTCTCTCTCTCTCTCTCGTAATATCAAGCCACTCAGTATTTACCGAGTATTTTTATAAAAATTGGTATCTTACCAAATAGGTAGGTACCAATAAAAATAGAAATGAGATTGAGAAAGTGTTTACTTTTCTACTATCGAAAATAGAAAATAACTCAAATTGATAGAATAAGAAAATTGGTAACTCAAAAGAAGGTAGATACCAACGGAAAAATAAAAAGAAATGTGATAAGAAGAGTGTTGACTTATCCAAGAATTTTGAGCTAATACAAGTAGTAACGCTTAGACACAAAGAAAGAAATTAGCGACGTTTCCCCGCAACGGCGCCAAAATGTCGACAGATCTAAACCTAACCTTGGAACGGGCGCCGTAAAGGCGACGGACATTACCTAGGCTATACAGATCCTAACCGCAGTGTACCGGTCAAATTGTAGTGCTAGTCCTGGTGAGTCAGTCGTATTCCTCGGGAAAACATGGTAATTCTTTTAAGTGGGGTTAAACACCAAGAAGTTTATTATTAACTCGATCTAAGTCGCAGCTTTTACTTTTTCCTGGGTTAAATAATTAGATCAGCTTAGATTAGTTAGTAATGTTAGAGTTGATGTTAGTAAAACAGAAAATAAAACAAATAAATACTAATATAATATATATTTTTGGATCTAGCCAAGAATACTTTTATCGAATCAATATCTTTTAGTAGAAATAAATGAGATGATCTTCCTTTATTCAAGGTCCAATCAATTATAACGAAATAAAGATACTCCTAAGCCTAGGTAATTTCTCCTCACACGAGCGCATGAAATTGTCATATGTCTTGTCCTCTGGCCCAATGTCATCCTCAAGCATGGGTCACTCCCGCTTTTGTCATTCGGCCAATTTTAAGGTATGTCAATTAAAACAGCGAATTTAACGTGATAATCTCTCGAGTATAAATTTCAATAAGCAGTTTGTTTCTCCCAAACAAATCTACCCTCGGTTTAGAAATCGGATTCCGTTGTCACGCTTTCACTCGCCAATTTTACCCTCCGGTCTTTCTATTAACGAGTTCATAAACTAACTACGAGGTGTCAATTCATAATTAGATTATGAATTCTTTCAAATCGATTAGCTACATCAATTCAAACATAGAAAGAGATTCATTATAATCGATTTTAATCATGATTACCGGAGAGTCGATCATTCATTTTACCAAAAGATTAACTAATTGATTCATATCTTGGCTAGATATATTTTTAGTTATACATAGATATATATATCGATTCATTAAAATGTCATGGATTAAAATTTACGGAAGTTTTCCATAATAGCTCTTCCGTCAAGATGACAAAATTCTATTACAACCAAATTTAGCCTTTCGATCCAAACACTTATCAAATTCACATATATATATAGATAGATATAATTATATAGAACAACAAAAAGTAAAACTCAATAAAATTACCCATTTACTTGGATCTAAGTTGTATTCCTTGAAAATAGCAACTTCTCCTAAAGCATTTTCCTCTGATAATTTTTCTAAAGCATTACAACATTACTACTTTTATTTATTCAAACATATACATATATATATACATACATCGACATATGTATACATATCTGAGCCCAAAATAAGAAGAAAATATGGAGAGAAGCTTGCATATATGCATATATATGGATATACATAGACATATATGTATATATACATACATGCTACTTCATGGAAGAAAAGAAATGGACATAGATCAACATAGAAGAGGAAAATGGGAGCATGGATTGTCTTGGCCATGGAAGAGGCCAAGAGGGGCAAGGTTTTATGCTAAGGATGGGGGTATTTATAGGCAAAATATTCGAACCGAGTCCAAAGTTGGGTTTGAACCGAGTTTTGGTATAAAATCATAACTTGAGTTGTAGACCTCCGATTGACGTGATTCAAAGTGCGCGTTGGAAAGCTTATTTGAAGATCTACAACTTTCATCAAGGACTCTTCCCCTGAAAATGCCTCTAAGTTGGGTCGCATATTCGTTGAAGATATTTTACTGGTATAAGACGTAGGAAAACCGACCGCTTGAACTTGTAGTTTTCAGATATTCTTCCATCCTTCAAAATACCTCGCGGTCGTAACGCGGATATTTTTATGGGCTTGGGCTCCAAGTTTGGTGAGCAAAATATATCGCGATATTTATTTTCATGATCAAATAAATATCCAGGAATATCTTGGAATTCCTAAAATATCCAAGATATTTATTTTGTGGTGTTGGCCGAATCCACTAGTCGAGCATAACTTCAAGCTGTTCATTCATTCTTCTTCGGCTCAGAAGATAAATCTTATCTTTTTTTACTCGAACACTAAAAGAAACGAACCATGAGTAAACTGGACAACAAAGTTCAGAGCTGCGTTGAATTTTCTCGACTCTTTTCGAGTTAATATTACAGATCTCTAGTCATGATATTTTTAGATCTATCATACTAGCGGTAAATAAAACCTTTATAAAATATAGTAATTTTCAAAACACGATCAGGTTATTAAATCGATAAAAACTTATAAAAATACCATAAAAACACGATAATTTATATAATAATTACTACTTACACATTTTGATAAAACTTAGTATTTATGACTTGATTTGATACATAAATGCTCAAAATGGTATCAGAAGTGGGGCGAAATGTCATAATAATGATCATAAATTTATCTCTCATCAATTAATCATAATAAACTTATTACATAAACTTAATAGACTGTAAATGACCGACCCGGTCGGATCCGGTCCAACCCGATTGGGTTTAGGACACCATTTCAACATCGACTGTATCTGATTCAGAATCTAAATCTGAATCTCAACCTGAGGAAGAACCAGAACTAAAAAAAATTGATTCTCCTACTGACAGAGGAGTTCTAGAGATAGCTAAAGATGTAGTTACTCAAATGGCACCTGTTGTAAATGAAAATGAAGTATTGTTCATAAAGTTGAAGTCACGAGGTACACAAGGAGGTGAACAAGTCATGATTGCTGCTCAATAATTGTTGAGTCATCTGAAACATTGCTTGAGCAACATATGTCTGCTATGTTTCATGTAGGGGCCTAAATGTCCCCGTTGCGTCATGCGTATGTGGTGCATCTATGCACCGCATGTTGTTTCTTTCCGTAACATATATGAAAGAGTCTTGAACGATTCCTTCTCTACTGGACTACGACTTTTTGTTTATATGAGGCATGTTCAATGAATAAATCACAAGAAAATTAATAAGGCCTCCTTCTAGTGCCAAATGACGATGATAGAAATCGTCCGGATGTAATTTGAGTGAATAATGTTGTATTTGGGCCTCAAAGTAATGATCCGGTAAGCTTTTATGAATGCATGCAAAACAAGCAAGACGTAAGAGGGCCTAAAGTTGTTCTCCGTATGGTCTCTCCAACGCTCACGTCAGTTTGGCAACATATAAATTTGTATATATTGTGAGTTCGGTAATGTAAAGTGGGTGTTTATTGAGCTTACATGAATAATGAGGAAAATGACCCATTTATATAATATTCCATCGATAAATCGTGACATATAGCACAACAACACGCCATGATGGAAGACATCTTATTGACATAGCCCTCTTTATTGAGTTTTAATGAATGCCATTTGTAGGATTTGTAGGGTGTCCGACCACTTATGTCGTTTAACAATTTATGACATTGAACAATTTAATTAAACTGCATGAAAATTATAATATGACATAAATTTAAGGACGATTTGGTTATTTCGTATGATAAAATTTAAAGTGTAATAGTGTTTTCTAGGGAGTCTTTATTTTCACCCCAATGATTCATCCGTTAGATCACAACAATCCATACACATGCGAATCAACATTTTGAAAGTTGAATCTTGAATAAAAAATCGACTTTATGAAGATCAATTATCGCATTCTGATTATTTGAAAGTTCGATTGTTGACTCACAATGGAGTTTTAAGAGACCAATTAATTGTGATGTATGTACATATAATGTGATATACGCGGGGAAATTATATGCTTAGTCTTTTTTACAAAGTTTTTTGTTTTGTTTTTGTAGTACTCCTCATTGTGGAGTTAAAAGAAAATTAATAAAGACAAAGTTTTATCTGTAAGGACAAAAACACCCTTATTTTTATAACAATTTACTCCAACACTTTCCTAAAACAAACCAAAAGCAGCAGCGTCATCATTCCCCTTCGTTGAATAAAAAGTGATGATCATGGAAGGAGATGAATCAGTTGATGACAGTTCAACGAGTAATAACAACAAGATTGTTAATGGGTTTGGCAGCAATTTTGGGGGTTTCCGGCGCGGTTTGGCAAATGATATGGTGGTTTATCGGCATGGATTGGGTGAGGGTTAACTGCGGTTTAGGGTTGCTCAATTTCAATTAGATTTGGGTTCTTCAATTTAGTGTTTAGGATTTTTCATTTTCAATTAGAATTTGTGTTCTTCAATGTAAGGTTATGAGTTTTCAATTGCAATTATGATTTGGATTGTTCAATTTCAATTTAGGATTTTTTTTTTTACGGATCTGAAACATATATACACACGCAGATCGTCATCATGTCATTGAATTCGACGAGCAACTTCCATAAGAGCTAAGCTCATGTAACATCATAACCGAGTCAATGTCTTGTCATTTAGAGTTATGTTTGTTCAATTTTATGGGTGCTAAGGAGGTATTGTAGGCATAAAAATATTGTTTGATGATGAAAATTCCATTTAAATAAAAAGAAATCTTATAGAAAGACTATTTAAATAAAAACTATATAAACCTTCGTCTGTGATAAAATTGATGATATACAATTAAATGCACTTTTATTTGTCCTCCACCCCACCTACTCGCCAGCCTCATGTGGCCTAGTAGTGTGTTGTCAGGATGTATCCATAAATTGTGACACGCTTACACAGGTCCCCTACATCAAGTAATTAGTCACATAATTTTTTTTATTTTTTTTGATATAATATAATCTTTCTTATTATTTGTATTTTTTTTTTTTTTTTTTTTTGAAGTGTTTATTTGTATAATTGTGCTGTCTAATTTAATTTTTATTCCCTAAAAAAATTTAATTTTTAATTAATCTGTCTAAACCGTGTCTGTCGGTGTCAGTGCTTTTATTATGGACTCAATAAAGAACAGTGACTTCATATGTTTCTACGATGCTTCTCACTTCCAGTCTCTAGTCTCTCCCCAATTCCCATCTTGCCGCCGGCCTTCAGATCCCGAATACCAGGAATTCAACTTGCAAATTATTGTGTAATTGATCGTGAATAACACCGACAATGTAAGGAGAGGGATGTTGAGTTTCTTTTGAAGATGCATGACCAGTTGTTTGTGATGATGGCTAAAATGGTTCCCAATAGAGTCTTTTTTGGCTTCCAAATTTCTATGGGATTACTCGTGGGTGGGAATCACACCTCTTCCAGGTTTTGTTCTCGTTAGTTGCTTAATTTTCTCAGCGTTTCTGCTTTCAATCTCCCCTTTTCACTACTAGTATTTTTGTGTGCAACAAAATTTAGCTCCAATTTGAGCTCCTGCTTGAGTTAGATCCGTCGAGATCTACTGAGAGCTTGAGAATGAGAACGGATCTGGATGTTTTAAATGGAAAATGCTACGCGGGTCGTTCTTGAGGCGTCTGATTCTGAAAGCAATGGCTTTTGGCTGCGTTATGCTTTTTATTTCCATCTCTCAGATTGCCCATGAGGTTAGCGAGGTAGTAGAGCCACTGGTGATGCTAGATGAATGTCCTTTGAATTTTGGCTCTAACCTCTGTTATAATTTAACTGAATTTTCGAAACCCATGTCCCTTTTTGGGTTCCCTCTTTTAAGGATCGAAACTGCCTTGCGAAGCGACCAAAGGTTTGGCTAAGAATGTCTTTACTGTGCTTATGGATAAGAAATTGTTGGATTCTAAAGCCAATGTGCTGTGTGTTGGAGCTGGATCAGCCTCTGCTTTGTTGGCAATGAAGGAGTTAGGATTTTCGAATGCCTACTCCATAAATAGGCATCCATTCTTCTCCCTACTGAGGAGAAGATTCTGTTTCTGAGCTTGATTTTGTTGATGGCTATTTTGACTTTGTGTTCTCTAAAGCTGTGGATAAGGTATCTGTCCCGGCTCTTCTTGTGCTTGAGATGGAACGTGTTCTGCGTCCAGGGGGCATTGGAGCTATGCTTGTCGGTGCCCGGGATCTATATACCGGAAATATGATTAGGTCTGCCACCACAGTCTCTTCATTCTTGAAGAGTTCTGATATCGTGTATGCCTGTGGCGCCGACTCGTTTACTCTGGTGATATTTGAGAAGAGGTTTCCAGAAGTGAGCCTGTTTGAACATTATCAACTCCCGAAGGAGTGCCCTTCGATAACCAATAACAAGCCATATATGACGCATCTTGAGCCACTCGTGGCTGGAAAATCAACAGAATTGAAAGAGATGTTAATTATTTGCCAAGATTTATGGATATTTCATCAAGGAACATGTTGATTTATGTCAATATTGGAGTGAAGAAACCACAAACCTGAATACTACCAAACTGTTCCAGCCTTACAAGTCCATCCGTGATAGAGATTATAATGTGTTCTTAATTGACCACAATGCTTCTGTCCTGTCATCTCATGTGAAAAACCCCGGGATCAGTTTTATTTACCATCCTGCCCTGTCAAACTCAAATGGGAGAGGTGCCCAAGGACTTGAATTTGATGAGTACATGGATGATGATGATGATGAGGAGGAGGGTTTTGATTTAGCTCACTGGTTTGAAGAAACAGTTAAAGATAACGACTTTGTGGTACTGAGAATCAATGGCGAAAGAGTAAAATATGACATTCTAGGTGAACTGTTCATAACTGGTGCCATTTGCCGTGTGGATGAACTCTTCCTCCACTGCTCAGAGAGCGACTATGGATTGCAAGGGTGGCTCTTGTGGAGATTGCTCGACCCTTTGAAGAGCCTTAGAAGCGTTGGTGTGTTTGTTCATCAATGGACAGGTGACTGAAATTTCTGGGATATGGTAGATTGAACTTGTTAGTCTACTAATTCCTCCATGTGTGCTTTTGCTTATTTATTATTAGTATTATGTAATGTAGTACAATAAGAGGAGGTGGTGGTAGCTAGATTGTATTCTACTACTCTACTATGCTCTCTCCATGTGTGTGTGTCTTGTTGTTTGTTACGCGTGTACAAGGAAACCATCCCTTGTTGATGTTATGTAGTCTTTCTTGTACTGGTGTAGGTTTGGATGTGACCATCTTCGTTATGGGGACTTGTTAATTACTCTACATGTGAGTTGTTGTTGTTGTTGTTGTTGTTGTTTATCATTTCTGCAGAGCATGTTCCTTCCTTTGCTAAGAATATGGCATATCCTTTGAATTTTGCATGTTGTTGTTGGGACTCTTGGTAAGTTACTTAGGGCACTTGCATCAATTCATTTATAATAATACACAAAAACTTTCTCTCTATTTTACTGAAGAATCAAATTTTAGCATAGCTCTATTTTGCTGAATCTTTCTTTACAGGGAAATGAATTTAAATATTGAAAATCTGCATACATGTTTTGTAATGAGTTTGATGATGCAAATTGTGATATTTCAGTTACACACATACAGAGATGGAATTCCATGACAGAAGTTGCTAAAAATAAAATCCAATCATTCATAGAAAATCCACAGAGAAATTACACGGTTTGTTAATTACAGAGTAGAATATAATCACTCAAATTTTATCCGATTCTGTCTTGTTTTTTATTCGAATAAAAAAGAATGGCTAATTAAAGAAAGGCCGGAAGATCGATGAGGTATTTCTTTAGCTGCTTGATTCATGTCTTCATTTCAGAATCTTTGGTACGTAGTTCTCAGCTCTTCAAAGCACTTCCACAAAAAAAAAAAAAAAAAAAAAAAAAAAAAAAAAAAAGGATTTTTTTTTAAAAAAAAAAAAAATTAAAGACCAAAACGAGGTTGTTATGGAAACTCACTTGTATAAATAAGAAGCAATTCCTAGTATGATGATCATAAGAATTATGTCGATGCAGAAATTCCTGCTGGACCTTACCTGAGCAAACTCATTTCAAAGAGAGTTAGTTGTCATACAAAATCTCAATTTAGTTTTAATAAGACATTAATTAATTAATTAATTCTCAACTTTAATTAAGGAAAAAAGGTTTAGAAAAATGACCTTCATTAGATTTTCTTTCAGTCTAACATTGTTTTTCTTTAAATCACTAATGTTCTTATCAACCTGCAATTAAAGAAAGAATCAAGAATAATAAACTTATATTTTTTTCGGCAACTAACCATTTTCAAAGTCTTATTATATAGTACTCCATAATACTATAATTTAACTTCTCCTCACCTTTTCTTCAATTTCATCAATCAGTGGAACTTGTTTATCCAATTCCTGAAATTAAGATGATACCACAAATGTAATAAATCATAATCTTAAAAAACAAATTTTTTTTTTTTTATTTTATTCAGAAAAAAGAAATAAAAGTATAAGGCATAACCTCATTCATATCATTTGCCAAATTCTTTAGCATTTCAAGCCCATCACAGATAATATCTAACCCTTCATCCTGCAACAACCGAATCATCCATGGCGCCCGCCCGTAGTATCAAAAGATGCCTTCTAATTAAGAACAAAACACACACACACACACACACAGAGGAAACAAGAAGAAGAAGAAGAGGGTTACAAGCCTGTTTGAGCTTCCTCATTTCAGATTCGGCCTGAACTGACTTGATTCCTCCGACTGTTGAAAGAACTCATCACCAAAGTTTCCATCTGGTTTAATTTTCACATTATAACATGAAATATGCCCAGATCAGATCGTACGCATAAATATTATTACGAAAACATATATTTTTTTTTAAATAAAAAATGAAATGTATATAGGCAAATAATGTTACCTGAGTCAAATTTAATATTCTTATTGGAAGATGATGAAGCAGGCCAAGCAGCAGTATTTTTAGCTGTTCCGTCTGGTATTGCACGAATCCTCTCTGGTAATGAAAGCACCATATCCTTACGTGCTTCCATATCTTCCCCCATTATCCCTTTCACCTGCTCATAATAATAATAATTAAATAGGTGTGTGTTTTATCTTTATCTTATCGATCGTAACAAAAACACATACATAAGGATGTTTATCGTAAAACGTGCATGCATGTGTTGAAACACATGTGTGTTTTTCGTAACAATGTGACATATAGGCTTGGCTAGTTCAGAAAAAATCAGAAAAGAAAAAGAGAACACTGTTTTCATCACATTAATTAAATGGCGAAATTAATTAATTAATTAAGAAACCTTTTTCTGAGAAAGCTTGTGCAATTTGGGAACCTCCTCTAACAGCCGTGCTTTAATTCTCCGAACCTCTGCATTCATGGCCACAGCGGCTGCTCTATTAGTCTCCATAGCCGCCGCCTCAGATTTCTGCAGATCGATCAGGAAATTAAAACAACAAGACAATTAATCCCAGCCAATTTTTTTTTTTAATTAATTTTACTATTATTAATTGTGTATAAATAAGAAAAAGGTTAATATAAAATTGAGAAGGAGGAATGAGAGAAAGAAAACGAAAACAGACATCGAGAGCAAGCTGGATTTGGGATTCAAAGGAAGAATAGAGGCGAGTGAAAGGGTCATCTGTGGAGGCGCCCAGAGATCGCTGCTTTTCAATGTCATATTTTTCGTATTTCTTACAAATCTCATCCACTCTGAACACAATGTCGATCAAGCTCATCTTTAATTTCTTTCCTAGAAAAAGCAAGTTTGATCGATCGAGATAATACAATACAAGAGGATTGATTGAAAAAGGAGAGAGAGAGAGAGAGAGAGAGAGAGATCCAAAATCAAAAGGTAGTCGACAATATCATTAATTAATGAATGAATTGGTAGCTATTTTTGGGTTTGTGACTTTTGTTTTCCTAGTGGCGCGGGAGATGAATGGTTTACCGTATTAACGGTAATTTGAATTTGTGGACGGACCTAGAGTCCCATTAATCACAGCTGTATTGACATGGACCAGATCGGCCGCCGTATACGTGACAGTCACACAAATAGAGTTACGAGCATAATTAAGACCATCTCAGTGTATATATGACTCAGTCATATAGGAGTAAGACCGATTTAATCTGTATTTTCATATAAATTGTGATTGAATTTTTGTCTTAGCCATTGGAGAGAAGAAAAACTTTTTATTTTCTTGAAGGCGTATCCAAGGAGGTTCGAATACAAGATCGACCCCCACCAGTCGTCGCTTGCAGATGCAACTCGTAAAATCACAACATCTTATCGGTTGGGTAAAAACATCTAACTTTCTCTGTAAGTTAAATTAATTAATATTTATGTAGTTAATTTTGTTGCAAAATCGATATACGAATCCGTGCTTCCGATATAGATCTTGATTGAATTGAGATCATGACAAACTTGTGAGGTTCTATCGCGAAAATCGTGTTTTGACCGCACGGCTACGTTGGTTGGTGGTGACAACACCACCACCAAGTCGGTGGAGCCATAGGTTGAAGCGCTTAACAATAACGCATCGATCTTTATTGGATCCGTATGGTTGCGTTTTGGGTTATATTCATATTCCAACGACTACAATACATTATGCCTTTGCTTGTGTCGATGAACAACTTTATGACATTGAAGTTGTTGATATTCAAATCTATTACTACGCCATCGTTGTTTTCCTTCACGAATAGGGTCTTGATTGCCCAATGAGATGTTTTGGTTGGTATGAGAACGTTTTTGCTTGGCCATTCTAAATATTCATGCTTGTCGAGCTATTGACTAACTTCAACACTAGTATAATCTCTGATACTTGTATTCATATACTCACTATTCTTTTCTAGCTTCTTAATGTAAGCCCTTGTAAGATATTCAAAGTGTTTTGTTGGAAAGGAGTTTAAGAGGCTAATTCTCTGAGTGTGAATTGATGATACCCATGAGTGTCCTCAATGAGTAATATGTAAGTGAGAAATAAAACCCTTAGATATGATATAGGACAACGGTTCGGTAATGTATGTCTTCTGCCA
This sequence comes from Gentiana macrophylla, assembly GCA_026214975.1. NCBI lineage: Eukaryota > Viridiplantae > Streptophyta > Magnoliopsida > Gentianales > Gentianaceae > Gentiana > Gentiana macrophylla. Next base: position 2,950,468 of record CM047811.1, on the reverse strand, counting down.
ACCATACGGTTGTGGGCTTGAGTCGTTCATAAAACTATTGAGCTCTTAAGTTAAGAAAAGTCGCCAATTTCATAAAATCTAGCTTGATTATGAAGAGAGTGCACATGTCATTCGCCTTAGAGGTTGTGAAATACGTGTAGACCTTGTTTGAGGAGGTTGTTCTTGTCACAATAGCGGGATATATATATGAAGATGGCTAAGTTAAGGCGACAATGGCGAACATGTCCTATACGCAGGTAGTTGAGTCGATGAGGCACTCTGCGCCCACGATTGTCTCCATGCGGTGTTAAGGCTGCGTGTGAAAACAAAAATAGCATAAAGATAAAGAACGTGTCTTACCCACATACTTATGAGCTTTGTAGCCGCCGAAGGTGTCACAGTGGTGGGGTTAAGTCAACTCTTGTCCGTCCGTATAGAGGCTCAAGTAGACACTCATAAAACCAAAAGATATCCTCAGCCGTGACCAAGCTTGTATGAGGTCGTGGTACGTGTTTAAAGCCCCGTAGTCGTTCCGTAAGGTTAATGAGTTCATCTGAACAATCCTAAAAGGTCGTTGAAGACCATGATACCATTCTTTAAGCACAGACGAGGCATATAAGAAACATACCAAGAGCTCATCACCCTTGGATAGAAGGCCAGTACTATAAGACCACTTTAACGAAAATATTATTCTAGTGGATCTTTATTTGTACCACAAGGACTATACCGTGTACTACAGTAAAATCGACCATGCGAAAATCGAATGTATTGGCAACATGCGACCATATGAAAGACGAATCAGAATCGACAGTGCATGAAATCACATGTTGGTTATATATTTGACTTTCATATGATCGATTCTATAAAAAATAATGTTATACATCGACAGGTATGAGACGGGAAATTCTTAGATGATGACTCCCTACGGTGAAGACCCCACTAGATTTGCGCCATGTGTACAAGAGGACAAAAATAGCGCACACATGGCGTAAATCTAACGGAGTCTTCACCATAGGGGGTCCTCACCTAAGAATTTCCCGTATGAGACACCGAGCAGATCGGCATAACCCTCTTATTCAATAGAGCAGAAATTTTATTATGGTCCTGGACCAAGTATGACTTGATGATCCAGGACCAATAGAAAAGTAGTAAAACACACAAGGGTCCATCGTGTAAAATATAAATGCCATTAGTTTACATTTTTATCCTTCTTATAAGGATTTTTATTGGTTGACAAGTGTGACATGATGATCCTGGACCACCATAAAACCACCGTCAATAGAGTGCGTGTAGTGCGTATTTTTTTTCTAAATTTCCCAATATTATCGTTTAAACACTAGGTGGCAGTTCTAGACTTCTAGTTCTACTAGTGTACAAGTCCCGGTGGAAAATCAGTCGTGTCGGACACGACACTTGAAAATCGAGGTTGTGCCTTTTACGACATGAAAATTATGAGTAAGCGTAGAGATCCTTACGTTCAAGCGTAGGGTTCTCTACGCTTTAAGCGTAGATAAGTTTAAGTCTTACAAAAATTGCAGTTGACCTTTTCTACGTTTTAACGTAGGTTTTCTACGTGTAAACGTAAGGATATCTACGTCTAAACGTAAGGATATCTACGTCTAAACGTAGAAGACCTATGTTTAAACGTAGGGAAAGTCAACTGGGATATTTTGAAATTAGCTACGTTTAAGCGTAACAAACTCTCACGTTGAAGCGTAGATTTCCTACGTTTAAGCGTAGAGTGTGTTACGTATAAGCGGTTCAAATTCATGCATTTCCCTTTTATCTTCCTTCTTCTATCCCATTTCAAATTCTCATTGGCGATTGGCGATTTTTGGTGCGATTTTTGCAAGAAAGTTTGAGTGCTTTTTGAAGTCAATTTCACAATCTCTAAGTGCAATGGCGGTTGAAAGCGAAGGGTATGTATTTTCCTAATATTCTTTTATAGTATGTCCGAAGCTTTTAAATTTAGTATGTGCTTGATTTCACTATAATATGTGCATGATTTCGAATATATAGTTTGTGGTGGTCCTTGATGCTGATTGATTGTGATTGTATGATTTATTTTTTAGGTTTAAGAAGGGTTTTTGGGTTTTTGTATGAAGTTTCATACGTTTGGGCGTATGAAGGATGCATTATGCGTTTGGGCGTAGAGATGTCCAGTCTGCGTCGAGCGGCGTAATATTTCTACGTTTGGGCGTAGAGATCACGAATTTCTCTACGTCTGAGCGTATCTTGTCTACGTTTGGACGTAGAAGCTGCTGATTTGTACTTTATATTGAATTTAATGTATATGTTTTTCATATTGCTATTCGATTTGAATTAATGGGGCTAATTCTATTAAAATGAATTGTAATGATATGTATGATAGGTTTTAAGTAAATTAATGTAAAATTATTAATATGTGAGAATATGTATGATAGTGTTATAATTTTGATTTAATAATGTAGTGTAATTTATGATATTGAATTTGATAGAAAAAATGGGAAATGGAAGCATGTATGCGGTGTTACATTGGGATTGATAATGTATATGTTATTTGATTGTGATTTATGTTTGCTTTCATTTTAGGTAGTACGATAGTAGTATTACTAATGACCTAATTATTCCTTGAAAGTATGGCTAACATGGGAACAAAAAATTACATTCTTACTCTCATAGCCGCTTCGATGTAACCATTTAAGGTCTAAGTCGTCTAAGATATCATCGGTGTGGTATATTTCCCACACTACCGTAAGTAAACAACGCTTTTAGGTTGAGCTTTGAATCGAGACCGATCAATACCAAGCCTCGAATGCATTTTATCCAATAACGCATTCAATCCTATTCTCTTTGGGACAAATAACGAGAACATCGATCCATTTACATTATTCCACGGTTATAGATAGGATCGTGACGTAAATTCTCCGTTGAGCGAGACAACAATCATAGTGTTGCGATTATACATTATAAACAAACAAAAAAAAAAAAAACAATTCAAGTCATTATCAACTCAATCATTATCAACTTCAAATACAACTTTCATATTTCAAAAAAAAAAAAAAAAAAAAACAACTTTCACTCTAATTGTAAATGTGATCCTTTTTCCAATGACAATGGTCTCTGTACCATGAGCCATTTTGATACCATTTTAGGTAGAACGACCTTGACACGATGGACGATCAAACCATCAATATGGACATATCCATTACTACCAACAACAAATGTCCCAAATTCTCAAAACTATAATACCAAATCAACAATACCAAAGTTTACTACAATCGAACAATACCAAAGACTCAAACACACTATCATAAACAACCTACTTAAAACACACATTTAGGTTAAATACATATCATTACTACAATATAAATAAAACATAATCACTACATAAAACACACATTTCGATAATTACATATCATCACTACAATATAAATAACATAATCACTACTTAAAACACACATTTCGATAATTACATATCATTACTACAATATAAATAACATAATCACTACTTAAACACACATTTCGGTTAAATACATATCATTACTTACACTACACCTAGTAATTAAAACTACTAACAATAACACTAATTAAACACTAAACAATAACACAATACTTAAATGTATAAAATTACATAAGCATTTCTACTAGAAACAAACATTTCAGTAGGTGTATAACATAATCACATTGAGCACTTCAATTAAGACAAATTACATAGCAAAAACTTACCCATTTGAGCAACTTGAATGATGAAGAAATGTATTTGAAAGATGAAGAAGTCGTGAGAAAATTTATATTAACATGAAAGAGTTTGAAGGAATGAGAAAAATAGCTCGTTAATGTGGTGTATATTGAACAAGTATCTTACGACAACAATAATTGCCATCTACCACTTCCAAGCGTAGATAATTGCTTAGTAAGCGTGCAAAAATTACGTCTAGCGTAGATAAATGCGTTCCAACCTACGTTTAAGCGTAGAAAGAGGCGTTTATTGTAACTTCCTAATTATTGAAATACCTACGTTTAAGCGTGGGTTACTTACGTTTAAGCGTAATATTACTTACGTTTGAGCGTAGGAAACCCACGGTAAGCGTAGACAACCTACGTTTAAGCGTAGGAAATTCAAAAGCGCTTTTTAGTCTAAGCGTAGCGTAAGTAAACTACGTTGGGGCGTAGGAAATCTACGTTTGGGCGTAGGTTTTGCTCTTATACGAACGGTTTGTGTTAAATGCAATTTATTGCTCTTATACGTTTGGTTGTGTTATATGCCAATTATTGCTCTCTACGTTTGGGTTCATCACAATTTTCTAACCACTTTCATCTTTGAAGTTCTTCTTTTCTTCACGATTCAAATACTCAAATAAAGCAAGTTACGCGCTTTCAATTTATAATCCACACTTAAGCAATGGATAATGATCGTTTCTTTAAAGTTCTTGGTGCCGGTTTATAACAAGTGCGGTATGTCATTATTAATTAACACGATTTTTATATCGCTTGTATTATGTTATTCTTACACATGATATGTTTATTTTTTCATAGACACTACCTCAGATATCGTTAATAGAGAATTTGAGCGACATTTGAGGAACTAGATAGGGCCGTTACAATAAGCCGATTAGGGACGTGGGAGGTGAGGGTTGGAACCACGAACAATGAAAATCTTCGTTTCTTTGGGGAATGTTGGGAGGAGTATGTGGCGTCTCGTTACTTGAATGAGTGAGTTTATTGTGTTTGAACATAGGGAATTTCACTTTCAACACTATTGTTTTGGATCACACTTATTGTGAGAAGAATTTTTACGAGGCCGAGAATGAAGAAGATGATGCAGTCTAGTAACCAAAATCCCGTGTTCGGGAGTCCGAGTGAAGAAGATGATGATGCGAGTCTTTGTTAACCCAAATCCCCATTTTGAGAGGCGACAACGGCAAGCGGGTTTTCACATGCTTGTTATTACGTGGTGAGAATTTTACTTGCTATATTGTTTTTATTTTTATTTTTATTTTTAAAAGCGAGTATTTAATTTTGTTTGTGAATTGTAGAATATTCAAAGGCATTTGCTAGAGCAAGCGACATGTTATGAGACAAGACCGTGGGGCGAGAAGTACCACCAGGGGAATCATGGCTGCTAGAATTGTTTCATGGTCAACTCCCGGAAAGTTTGTTTAAAGCGGTCAGTATGATTTCATTATTACGGACGATGACTAAAATCGGGAGATGAATGCAATTTTGAAGTCATTGATCAGCGTATAGAAAATCACGTCGTGTTTAGCGTGATGATTACTAAACATTAGTGATATTATTTAACGATCACCGCTTAGTTTATTTAAGCATCATCGTATTGTGTAGTTGTTTTTACAAATTATGATTAAATTATTTGTATTATGCCGTATAATTAAGTTATTTTAAAAATTATCGCCATTAACGTCCTAACAATTATGTCGAAACTTTCAATAATCTCAAAACACACTATACAACATAATAAATAAAAGATTGGCGTTGATGTTGATCAATTATAATCTACGTAGATAATCAAATTAAGCGTAGAAAAGCTACGTCGGCGCGTAGATGTCTACGTCACGGCGTATATTATCTACGTCCAAGCGTGGGTTTATTACTGCACGGTGGATAAATCTAAAAAGCTATTTTTGAATATCTTTACGTTTAAGCGTTCGAAAATGCGTTTAAGCGTAAATTCCTGCGTTTAAGCGTGAGGAAGATCTTTTCTTGCGCGGTTATGTGTTTTGCGTTTCGCTACGTTTAAGCGTAGAAGGCACTGCGTTTGAGCGTGGGATCTACGTTCTGCCAGTAATTTTAAATATCGGAAAAGCGCGTGCGATTTTGAGTGTCGGTGCCGACGCGGCGCGATTTTCCAATTTCTGGTACAAGTCGGATCTTAATACCCAACAAAAAAAAATATTAAAGAATATTAAAATCTGTGATCTCGTAGACTCCGTCGGACAGAAAATGGCAAGAGGAACATCTCAGTCTCAAGGCCCCTCCGGCACGACCGCCCGACCGGGGCTGATGGCTCCGCGTGGCTCAGCTGCAGCGACAGCTGGAATGCGCCGTCGTAGGCTTGGTACTACATCTGGAAGTGGTGGCGCATCTGGAGCTGGAAGCGGCGGTGGCACTGGTAGCAGCAACATGCTGAGATTCTACACAGACGATGCTCCCGGCGAAAATCTCACCCACCGTCGTCCTTGTCATGAGCGTCTGCTTTATCGGCTTCGTCACTGCTCTCCATGTTTTCGGCAAGCTTTACCTCCATCGATCTGGTCCTGGACCTGCTGCTTAGGAGGAGGAGGATCATCACTATTTGTCCTGTCCAGTCTTTTACCTACTGTAATTCTCTTGTCTTTTTTCTTTTTCTTTATTCCCTTTAAAACTACTAGTTTTCTGTTTGTTTATGTTGGATGAGAGATTGATTCATGAAATTAAAGCTTTGTGTTTTTCTAAAGTGAATCTCCTCTCCTCTCCTCTCCTCTCCCCTCCCGGCTATTTCTTTCACATTCCCAGTGGCAGTGTTAATTCTTAATTGTGCATTAATTACCGTTCCAAATTATGGCAAGTATGAGTGTTTTTTCCAATTTAATCGTTTTGAATCAAAGTGTTTTGCTTTTTTTTGTGTTCTTAATTAAGGAAATTAATTCAGGAAAAAAAAAAAAACCACCTTTGTGTAATTGTTCAGGTGCCTATTTGGTATGTAAAAGATACATCAAGCTATCGAGTGACCTGAAATCATTTTCTTTCTGTGCTTCTCCAGTTTGCCTTGCATTATTACAAATGGGTTGCAAAATTATATTGTTTCTCATCAGTTATCATGTTTTTGGCTTGGCGGATGTTTATTGTAATTTTTTTCTTCTACATTATGGTGGGAGAATTTCCATGGAACCATTTTTAGGTAAGACTTTTAACTTTTGCTTTGTCTAATTTTTTTTGAAAGGGAGCCATTGTTTGTACCAGGGTTGATTCTATGAATCGAAATTTTGAAAGTCGAAAGGCAAAGGTCGGTTTGGAAACCAAAAAAACGACTTCCCGTAGGTGAGTGAGGTGTATGGTGTGAATTAAAATCTCGGAAAGTCTGTTTTAGTGTGAGCTGACCTTCAAAATGTTGATTTTGTGTTGTAGAGGTGGTATAACTGTAGATGTTTCCACCACCATGGTGTGTGCAAATAAAAGGCCCCTTTAGATAATGTTCAGCTGACAAATTCCTCAGAATCTTAGAAACTGAACATTAAGCTCTGTTTCTTGTGTGAGCATATTAGGCATATATTGATTTCTGTTTTACACAGTTAAACATTCATTTGTGTTTTCCTTCTAGTTTGCCATTACTGTGAGAGAATTAGTGTATCTGTCTCTGATTGGAATATTTGTTTGAGTATCTGAATCTGTTAAAGGTTTTTTTTTTTCTTTTTTTTTTTTCTTTCGACAAACGAAAGTTTATTGAAAAATTACTTCGAGCATCACAATTATTTTTGTGCAAAATAACGTCAATAATGTTAGTTTCGATAATAACATCACCGGCATTGACGTTTGTTTTCGATAATAACGTCAGTGACACTGACGTTAAAGTTATAAAAATGTCACTAGTGAAAAAACGTCAGTCCACTGACGTTTTTATCGGAAAGGAACGTTAGTGGCACTTACGTTTCTAGTCTGGTGCCGAAAATTTAAAAAAAAAAATATTTCTTGTGGTGTTCCTGGTGTGGTGCCCGAAAAAAAAAAAATACATCTGTGGTGGCAGAAGTAAATTAAAAAAAAAAAATGCCTGCACCAATATGTATCCCCATGCCAAACCACCACTCCAAACAAATCACAGAGACTAATTACTTCATTCCAAATGTAAGAAGAAGAGAAGTAAATAAGTGAAAAACAACTCTTGCTAGCTGTTGCTGCTTAATTGTAGTTTATTTTTTTTTCCCTTCAGTTTATTGTAATTAAGTGAACAGTCAATAATATAGCTTATAAAATATCAAATTGTGAAATATTGACTTGAATATTTGTCTAATTAGGTGTAAACCCTTCTTCTTTTGTATTTTTGAAAAACCTGGAAAACTTTGATTTTTTATTTTTTTTAATTGTAGACAAACCAACACATAATTTAGTTTTCTTTGTTCATTAGTATATCAATCTTAAATTGTGTAATGTAATTTTTTTGTTTTTGAAAGGGAAGCATTTTATTAACGAACATTTGATGTATATTTGTATTGTTGTCTTATAGTAAGTTAGATTAGAAATTTTTTTGTACCTGATGCACCCTTGAATAATGCTAATAACTAGATAGTTAAATACTTAATCTTTGAATAATAAATCCCTTAAAAAAATGAACAATTTCACTTTGGGACTTCAGCTTTAGCTTTCCAATTTGAAAAGGAACTTCATTTACGAAATTAGTTAGATATGTTAGTTTATGGTGTTGAGTGTTGACATTAACTTTACCAGTTTATATAGAAAGAGGACGTTTATTTGTAACACAATTACTCTACTAGGTCAGGCTTACACTATACATGCAATGCGGCACAATAGTATCGAATTTCTCAAAGTTGATTCTCTCGAAAGCGTGTCTTGTGCACTTTTAGGTGTGGTCTGACGGTAGAAGTCGTGGTAGTGAAATAATAACCTCTTATAAAAATAATTATAAGACAAACGAGACATTCAAACATGAATGAGGAAGTCGGGAATCAGATTTGGTCTAGTAGTAAATATCATTACACTTTCTTGATGAGAATCAGTGTTCGATTCTCACCCCCGACCCCAATATAATAAAAAAAGTGCATAAACGAGAAAATTTTACGCTCTAAAAATTAAATTATGATAATGTACTGCTAATTATTTTCTTCTTGCGTATGTAAACAGAGTATTTCCGCATTGGGAGGGAAAAGGAAAAAGGGTTTTAAAAAAAGAAGACAAATATGTTTTGTTAAATAATAATGCCAAAAACCGAACTGAAAAATGAACCAGACCAAGAAACGAATTTCAATCCGCATAAGGCTCAAGTGGCAATGGCCCTATTTTTAGCGCGGAACCGGAAACCAGACTGAGAGCAAACCCGGCTTAATTTTCTCGGGATACAAGGTTCTTCACAACAGAATTCGAAAAGAAATCAAAACCGGAAATTTTATACCTGAATCTAGTGATTCACCTTGATTTTTCTGTTAACATCACCTCATAATCGATCAACACAAGAAAGTTTTAAAATGGTAAAAATACATTGAATTAACCATTCAACAACCCTCCCCCCAACCCCACCCCCCCACCCCGGTTGTATTCTACCCTAATAATATCCTACAATTTCTCAGTCATAAATTATATGAGAAACTCATATTGAATTGGTCATTTTCTTATATGATCAAATCATATATAAATGTCTCATTTAGATGTCCAATATTGTGATTGTTCGATTATCTGGTCACTTGAAGTGTTATAGGAAATTTCTTTTTAGGCCGTATGTCGCGCGTTGCTTTTTTTATAGGTATAACTTTACGCATGGGCCAAAAGAGGTTATCTCCATTATCGCCACGCGGGATGGGTGTTTCAGTGTGTATTATGTGAGAGATTTACATTTTCACGTGTGTAATGTCACAAAATGGTACATACTGGGCGAATTTTGATACGCATCAGTGGCGAGATGCATTTCCGGGTGTATACACCCGAGAAAAGCCTTTTCCCGGGTGTATACACCTTTGGCGAGCCATTTTATTATGTGTCTGGGGGAATTTTGTTGTTCCCGGGTGTATCGCCCGGAATTGTGTTTCATGGATGTATTACATACTTGATTTTATGTATTATAGGTGAATGTAATTAAAACATTCACCAATAACCAATTAATGTAACTAGTTTGTAGTACTACTTTCATCCCTTCTTCACCACACTTTCTTTACCATTTTCACACCTTCTTCACATATACATCATCAAATCAAATTTAATATCATCAAACTGGATAGTTTGGGAAGGAGAAAGGTATCAACGGATCGACAAACTTTAGCTCGTTGAAAAAATGAGTATGTCATTTTATTTTACTATATTATTTGTTATTTATTTTTGAATGTCTATATAATACAATTATTGTTATTGTGGTGCATGTTTTATAAATTTTTTTATTATATAATGTAATAGAAAAAAGCATGCAAATGTTGATGATAGTTGAATTTTTTTTATTTTTTTCGATTTTTTGCCAAAGATATTTGTGTTGTTAGTTGAGAGTATTAGTTTAAAGTGATTATAGACTAATATGATTGGCGTAAATTCGTTTTTAAATTGTAAGTGTACATAAAAAAGATTAGAGACTAATTAGATAAAATTATTTTTTCGGTTTTAGTTATTATACTACCACTTGACTACATAAAAAAGAATATAATTTATCAATCAACTACAGGTTGTTTCGATTTTATTGGGTTTTAGTTATTTATTTGGACAATTAATAGTAAATAAAAAACTAAAATCCAATTACACCGAAACAACCCGTAGTTGATTGAAAAATTATATTTTTTTTAACGTAGTCAAGTTGTGTTAATACCATCTTTGATTGACAAAAAAAATTAAGATATATATATATATATATATATATATATATATATATAACATAAAAACTTGAAAAATATCATGAAAAATATACGTGACGATAACATAAAGGAAAGAAAGCGCGAGAATAAAAAAATTAATAAATGGAGTGCGGAAGGAAAAGTAACATTTTCATGATTATAAAGTGCAAAATCACAATTGTTACTTTAAAATTGTTCTTTCAGCGTGTTAATGTTCTTTGTAGCCACATGATTATTCTTACATTTCTTTCTATTCCACATTTGTTACTTCATATTTGTTACTTCATAATTGTTACCTTTGTCTTATTAAATTACACTTTCCTTCTATCCCGATTTTTGATAATTTTGTCATGCGGACAAAAATCTATAACATAAACCCATATGAATGAACTCGCCAGGGTTTATAAATCCAGAAACACAATTCCGGGCGTATACACGGGAACAACAAAAATTCCCCACAGTACATAATAAAATGGCTGCGCCCGGTGTGTATACACCCGGAAAAGGCTTTTAAGGGTGTATACACCTGGGAAATGCATCTCGCCCAGACGTATCAAAATTCGCTCCGTATGTACCATTTTGTGATATTACACACGTGAAAAGTGCAAATCCTCACATAATACACCACAGAAACACCCATCATATGCGATATCGTGAGGATAACCTCTTTTCGCCCTATACATAAAGTTATACCTAAAAAAGCAACGTGTACGGGGCTGAAAAAAAAATCCCGAGTGTTATAGGCACATTATTGGTGTGTTTGATCAATAGAACTCATACTTTGAATAAATTCACCATGGACTAACGTATTTTAAATGTATCACCCATAATCTTAATCCTCTTGTGCGTAACCACTTTACACGCGACAAAAAATTATAATTTGATTTGATTAATAATAAATTTCATTTATTAAATTAAAACAATTACACTGATTGTCTTTTCGGACGTTTTGCCTAACAATCTCTCACTTGCACGTAAAGGATAAAACACCAATTGCTTTTAGAGCACACCTTATCATATCAAATACAGCTTGGTATCTAGTAACATATTCGGCTAACTCGAAGGACTATTTGAGGTTTCTACTCGCTGCTTCTAGCCTCGTCAAAATCTTTTGGAGTGGTTGATTTGTGACCACTTTGATGGGATAGGCGTGAATATAAGTTCGGAGCTTTCTTGCTGAATGGACATGTGATACCCTGTAATTTTATGAAAGAGCAAGTATGTCTGACGATGCCAGAGTTTGAGCATACCCACGTGGCACCTCTTTAGTGGCTCGACATTAAAAGCCGGAGAGATGGTGCGGTACCTTAGTGACTAGATCGAGGTAGTCCGGTACGCTCGCCCTATCCTTTCTGAGTTGACCAGTGATTAAGGTCAACCTTGATAATCATAAGCAATTTCGGTTCACGTGCCCGACCTCCTAAGGTGGACACCATTACATCCTGATCAACCGATGATAGCGTTACGATCGGCTTAAGTCACTTTCGGACTTACCACTCTACAGGCGTAAGAGTCCGGTGTGCTATCGGCTCGGATGTTCCTCCGACCTTCGAAGGTCACCGAAGTCCTCGAGTAGCTTTCGATTCGGGCCGCCAAGTCGGCTGTGAGTCAATCTCTAATCATATTTCCCACGTGTGTAATAAAGAGATAGCTATGGAAAGAATCTCGAGTCATAAAGGCTCCATTCTCTATCACTTAATACAAATATTTGAATATTATAATTATCTCCAAAGCCTGTGGAGATTAATCAATCATAATCCTCTTCTTTCAGGACCACCCCAATCGATTGTCCATCATAGACACGCTACATGCTAACCAGGGCTTAAGCCGGATCCGGATCTAGCTTTGGGTTGAGGATTTTTAAAGGGAACACGTCTTTGAGCAGCGTGATTAGCCACGATGTTCGTTCCCATCCGAACTCGCCACATGGTCATTATAGACCTTCTCCAGTGCTTGGACCGATACATGTTGGTGTGGGAAATGCGAGCGATGTCCAGGTTGGGAGGCTGAATCGAGGCATCATTTATTCTATTGTGTAAGCTCCGCGGCTCTTTGGGCCAAGCAATAAGTTTAGGGCATGGAGAAAATCGCGAAGCCTTGTACTCTGAATTATCTGAGCGGCGGCGCATTGCTAGCTCAACTCTTTAGAGCATCATTTTACGCTTCGAGAAGTTTGACGATGGCTTCCTCTATCTCAGACATTCCAGCCAAGTGTTCTCCTTGTTAGGTGTGATGCCCGAAAGACAATTTTTGTAATTGTTTTATTTAATAAATGAATTGACGTTATTATTCATATTTATTATTCTCATAATCACCGAGGTGACAATAGTATTTACACTACAGAAAACCCTAAGTATATCGTTTATGTAATCACTTAACTCAGTGTATGGTATATACACGGGAGGATTGAGTTAGTGAAGATGTACTTAAAATACAATTAGCCCGTAGTGAAGTTAATCGAGAGTATCGGGTCTCTCCTTTAACGTACTATTAATGCGCCCAGAACACAATAGGTGTGATAGTTGTTAAAGGTGAATTTATACGATCTATAACGCTATATGTTATGCTAATTTATCTCGTATTAGTATGAATTTGTATAAGAAACAAGTGTTTAATGGATTTATTGCGCGAATGATACGTTGAAAGAGTTAATCGGAAAATAGATTGATTTATGTGATTTAATTGTTATTTCATGATTATTTGAGCGTGATTACATTTGCGATGTTTCTATGTGTGGTAGATACATGTTTGAGGCTCAAAGGATGCTACAAGTTGATTAAAGTTCGAGTAAATTAATGATGGAAAAGATAATGAAGGAATTGGATATGATAATAGAGATAGAGATGAAGGAATCTAGATAAAGTTGATCACGGGTGGCGTCCATCGGCTGAACTAAGCGTCGAGTGGGCGGGCGTTTGACATTCGCAGACAGCGTCCGGGAGAAGCCTTTATTGTGGATGATCATATTTTTCTGAGCGGCGTCAATTTAAAGAAGGGACGAGGCGTCTGATCAGCTCGGCCCGACTCGAAGAAGATTACAGGAGCATCGGACGGCGTTACTTTATTCAGACGGGCGTCCGGCCACCGACTTAGTGAAACCGACCTAGTTTTCTATAAAGAAAGCGTGTTTTCTCCCAATATCATCATATATTAAAACCCTAAACCCCAAGGCGGCCAAGCTGCGTTTTCCTTTAGTTTTCATTCGCTTTTACTCAATTATTTCAATACACTTTTACTATAAACAATTCGATATTCGAAGAGGATGCTAAGAGGCTGGCCTCCATTGAACAAGCGTTATTGAAACCGTCGATTCAACTATTCGAGTTTCTTTCCGTGATTATTTTGTGAGTACTTACTACGAGTTGTTCCTTTATCATGCTTTACGTTGTTTATTGCAATTTATGTCGAAAGATGCTTGCTCTATTGATCGTTTAATTGATGAGAATCACGTTAGGCGTTAGATCACCCACGATAAAGGATAGATATTTGATCTAATTAACGAGAGTTGTTAGGTTAGATTTCTAGGTTAGGAATTGAGAGATTTCACACCTTGAATTGAGAGCGTTAATCTTTAGATCGAAAGATATAGATTAATAGGCTAAAGCGGCCTAAGAAATTAGGGTTCATACTTTTGAATAGGTGAATCACAACTTGACTAGTAATCACGAGATAATCTGAATTGAAATTGAACGTTGATAGGATAGGTGGATCACTCGCTTGTTCGTTTCGTAAATTATTGATTTTAAATCCTTTGAATCTGAATTGCTTAGCTTAGTTAATTTTCTGTTGCATACTTAGAATAGGGTAGTTCAAATTGGTTCGCAACCTGTATCCTTCCTGGCTTTAGATCATCTCTTCTGTCCAGTTTACGTTTTAGTTAAGTTTTATTTTCGGTTTCATCCGCTGATTAGTTTAGTAATAGTGACATAGGTTAGTTAGATAAAAACTAGAAATCACAATCGTTAGGTTCCCCGTAAGATCGACCGGCATTAACCGCTATTGCTAACGATCCTTATACTTGAGGTTAACGGATTATTACTTGTTTATTTTGTGTTGATAAAATCCGTGACAAGTTTTGGCGCCCGTTGGGAACCGGACGATTGTCTAGTTTTTTTTTTTTTTTTTTTTTTCTTTTCTTCGTTTTTCTGTGTTATTTTGTTGTCCTGTTTTTAATTCATTTTAAATTTCCTGTTTTAATTGATAAACGTTTAGGTAATTAGTTAATTAGGATTTTAGTTTAAGCATTAAGGTTCTCTGGTGATTAGTTCTCCCCTCTATCTCTTCTCTCTTCTTTGTTCTATTCGGATTATTACTTTCCTGTTATTCTCTGCAATTTTTTTTCCCTGCTTCGTTCTACTTTTCCCGCTACCAAACGGGCGTTTGGGATATTGGACGCCCGTCCGCTGGAAAATTATCAACTCTGTTCTGTTTTATTCACTTAGGCAGCGTCCATAATATTTGGGCGCCCGTTCAAATATTTACCTTTCGTGGACGAGCGTTTGGACCATTAGACGCCCGTCCATTCCAAACTTCACCCGGACGCCCGTCCAAATTATTGGACGTCCGTCTGGCCCTGTTTCCTTTAATAATTTTGTTTCCTTTCCCTTTCTCTTCTTTAGTTTTTCTTTTAATCTCTAGTCTAAGTTTTTAATTTTTCTTTAGTTATTAGTTTTAGGTTCAACATCTTGAAAGTCTGTGTGGCCGGTTTATGCAAACTCGAAGTCGGAAAGGACCAGCGTTCTTTTCACGACCTCGAAGCGGACCATAGTCCGCCCGATAAGCGAAGGCTTTTTGCCGATCCTTCCGGCGAAGGAAGTTTGACCGAGCAAGAAATCGAACAAGATCTAATAAAGGAAATTGAAGCTCTCGTTAATAATGGCCACGAGGATAGAGCGGACGTTGGGCACACTATGCCATGCACGGTGCACCGGATGGCCAATCAACCGGCTATCGCCTTACCACCATTCTTCGCACAAACTTTCGAACTCAAGCCAGGACTTATCCGGATGACGCAGAAGATGCATCAATTTTCATGGCTATCAATCGAGAGAATCCGTGATACTCATTTACACACATTCTTGGAAATATGCGGTACCACACGCATCAAGGGTAAATGATGATGCCATCAAACTAAAACTCTTTCCATTTTCCTTGAAGGAGAAGTTTAAAGAGTGGTACACTCTCTCCCCTCTGAATCCATCAATACATGGGTTTGAACTCGGAGAGAGTTTTTGAGTCAAGATTTCCCACCTTCAAAGACAAATTTCGGTGTTTAAACGAGATATTCACTTTTATCGAAAGAAAATGAGTCGTTCTTTGAATGTTGGAAGAGATTCAAGTCTCTTCTTAGGAAATGTCCCCACCATGGCTTGTCATTTGCAAAGGCAAGTCAATACTTTCTTCGATTGGGTTGACCGAGCTTACAAAAGGCATGGTCAATAGTTCATCACAGTGGAGCATTTCAAGAAAACGCACGAAGAGGGATGGGCCTTGCTTGAGGACATTGGCGAAGTACAATTACGCCCCTCTTATCGAGGCAATTCAAGCGCCTCCTCCTCACAGGTTGAGGAGGTTAACATGCAAAGTTTGATCGCCATGCTCTGAGAGGCAAATGGCAACTTCCCACTCCAAATCCGATAAATCAAACTCTTCTTTTCCACAGAACCCTCGGGTTCTATATTGTGAAAATTGTCCGATTGGCCATATGAATGGCCGGTGTCAATTTAGTCCTCTACACCTTATCAAGTGAATCGTTGTCTATGATTATGGGATGTGTACAATCAAGTTACATGTCGAATTGTAACGAGGTGGGGCACACTTCTAAATTACATCCCTATGAATGGACCGAATCGCGGAAGTGAATGCATTCTATGCCGTAACACCCAGAGATTCAATCGCTTTCTCGTAAATGAGCAGCTTCCAAAACCAAGGGTTCAATACATCGTCGAACGTCAATCCTAATTGAATTTTAATTGAATCCAATTTCAATAGAAACCCTGGATTTAATCGAGAATCAAACCTCAATTTTTCCAATCCTACGCAAAAATTCAATGTAATTGGCCTTCCAATCCAAATTCTCAATTTCAAGGTCGGGCCGACCCGACCTTATTCTTCAAATTCTCAAAGCCCTC
This sequence comes from Gentiana macrophylla, assembly GCA_026214975.1. Classification (NCBI taxonomy): domain Eukaryota; kingdom Viridiplantae; phylum Streptophyta; class Magnoliopsida; order Gentianales; family Gentianaceae; genus Gentiana; species Gentiana macrophylla. The sequence continues at coordinate 2,933,838 of CM047811.1, read as the reverse complement.
AAGGCCCTCTCGGCTACCAATCTTGAAGCTAAGTTGGAGGAGCAAAGCAAAGTATTCAACTCCCAATGAATACGAACAAGAGTCCTGGAGAGGCAAATAGGACAAGCCCCAGGTGGCGATTGGCTTAGGACCGTCATTGGCGTTTTGCCCGGCTTTACGAAAAAGAATCCAAAAGCGGTCGGGTTGTTGCTCAGGCCGACATAAGCAACAAACAATGCACCGACCTCGTGCCAACAATGCAATACGGTAAAAGGAGGCCGGTCACGATGAATTTAAGAAGTGGCACTCACCGAGTGGTCCCCGGCTTCCCGGAAACCACCAGCCCCTCGCACACCGATAAGGCGAGGAGGGAAGTTGAGCAACCACTATCCCTGTCCCTGCAAAGAGCGTACTCGGGTGGCTGATCCCGAGGGATGAAAGAGTTGAAACACCTCAGGTGGCTAAGCCACGAGAAGAGAAGATTCGGTTGAGAGTCGGTGGTGATCCACCACCAAACGACGACGTCTGAAAAGTTGTGAGGTGGAAAGATCTGGAAAACAAGGCCGTAAGTGCATCCTCAAAGAAAGTATTTTCCGAGAGTGACCTTAAAAACTTCCGTTCCACCGAGGAAGAGCAACATCCTCACGAGTGAAGATAAGAAATATGAAAAGGTGCTTAACCTTTTGAAAAATACTCGTGTAAATCTGCCATTATCCGAGGTCTTGGTGAGATGCCTAAGTATACAAAATTCATCAAGGATGTTGTGTCTTGAAAAAGAAATTGGAAGGCATGGAAAGGAGAATTGGTGAGATTGTTCCTTGATAAATCATCAAGACTTGCCAACCAAGAGAGGTGACCCAGGCAAATTTGTGCTCACATTGCAAATGGGAGGCCTAGTCTTCCCGAATTCCTTATGTGATCTGGGTGCATCCATCAGCTTGATGCCATTGTCCGTTTGCAATCGCTTGGTTTCTGAGTCTTCTAGAACCCACTACTATGAACTTGCGGTCACGACAGGTCCTCTAAGAAAGCTTCAGGGATCCTTAGGGGCGTATTAGTTCAAATAGATAGGTTTACCTTTCCGGTTGACTGATACGTCTTAGATATTGAGAAAAGTGAAAATGTCCTCTGATTCTCGGAAGACCTTTTCTATCTACGACAGGCCCTCATCGATTGTGATGGTGGAGCGCGTCACCATTCGAGTTGGTGATCGAGGAGGTGAGCTATAGTGTTTCAAAATCTATCAATATACCTACGGATCTCCAACCGGTGTTTCCATTGAGAGCGTCGATGACTTCAATGACCTCATGGATAAGCAAGTCTTGGTGTAGAAGCGGAATATGAAGCGATTGATCGATAATCCGAATGTCCATGGTGTGGTAAATCTAGATCGTTAGCATTTGAATTCGAGGATGAGCCTGAGAGAAGAAGCTTTGGCAGTAGGGCACCCTTTGAGTAAAGCTCAATGATGTTGAGTTGAGGAGTGGAGATCTTAAATCAAGTCTAGAGGAACCCTTGTAGACTTGGTTTTGAAGCCGTGGCTAAACATCTTAAGTATATATTCTGAGAGAAGGTGACCGGCTTGGCTTTGATCATCTCTGCCAAAGCTATCTCGAATAGAAGAGCTTAAAGCATTAAGCGATCCTGCAAAAATGAAAGCCTTTGGATGGCGGGTGGGGATATCCGAGGATATCTCCCGACATCTGTATGCACAAGAATCAAGGCGAGGAGGGTGCAAAACAAGTAAAGCTGACCTCAGAGAAGGCTCAACCCTCACGTGCAAAGAGGTAGTCAAGAAGAAATTATAAAGCTCACAGAACATGGGTATCATTACGCCATTGCTTGAGGCGGTGAGTGGGTATCCCTAGACTCAAGTAGTTCCCGAAAAAGGTGGAATTACTATTGAGAAGAATGAGAAGGAGAAGAGATAGCATTGAGGCTGCGTTCTTTGGATCTGAGTATGTATCGACTATCGAAAAGCTCAATGAGGTCACACTGAAAGATCATTTCCCCCTTCCATTCATTGACCGGATGCTTGAAGCGTCCTGGCGGGAGGCACGCATTCTCTTTTGTTTCCTCGATGGATATTCAGGATATTTCCGGATACCCATCGATCCTGTTGACTAAAGAAGACCACTTTCACTTGCCCTTATGGGACATTCGCCTCTGAGGCGGATGCCGTTTAGTCTCTGTAATGCCCCGCCACCTTTCAAAGGTGTATGATGGCAATCTTTGACGGGCTAGTTGAGAAGTGCATGGAGATTTTATGGATGATTTCTCGGTCTTTGGTCAATCCTTCGAGGATTGCCTCAATAATCTTGATCAGTGTGTTGTCTAGATGTGTGGAAAAGGACTTAGTGCTTAAGTGGGAAAAATGCCATTTCATGGTAGATGAAGGCATAGTCCTCGGCCACAAAGTGTCGACCAAAGGTATAGAAGTAGAGCCAGAGCCAAGGTTGAAGCTATTGAGAAGATGAGCTATCCAAGAATGTTCGGGAGGTCGAGGTTTCCTCGGGCATAATAAACCATGGGAGGTTCATCCGGGACTTTTCAAAGATTGCCAAGCCCATGCTCTACTTTACTCAAAGAAGAGCGTTACTTTTGATTTTGATGAGAATTGCAAAGCGGCGTTTGAGGAGCTTAAGTGGCGATCTACCGCTCAAATACTTATATCGCGGACTGGAACCTCCCTTTGAGCTCATGTGTGATGCATCTAACTACGCAGCGGTTAGTGCGGTCTTAGGGCAAAAGCTAAGCGGGAAGTTCCAACCTATCTATTCGCGCGATCCACCTGAATCCTTCTCAAGTTAACTACACGACGGCGAAAAGGAATTATTAGCCGTAGTCTTTGCTATGGATAAGTTTCGTGAGTTACTTCTTGGGTGCCCAAGTGATTGTGTGGGTGACCCACGGCGCTTGCTGCGCTATCTCATGACCAAAAGGAAGCTAAACCGGCGCTTCTTGCGTTGGATCTTACGACCACTCCACGAGTTTGACGTTCAAATCAAAGATAAGAAGAGGCGGCGAGCGTAGTGGCGGATCATGTTTCTAGGATGTTAAGTGAAGACAATGGTGATCGATGATATAGATCTTTACTTTCCTCAGAAAACATCATGTTGATCGATGGCCGCTCTCAGGATGTTCCTTGGTACTCCTCCATTGTTAACTACGCCATGCCAAATACATTGACACGAAATGTCTTATCAAGAGAGGAAGAAGTTCTTCTACGATGTGAAATATTTCGTTTAGGATGAACCTTACCTCTTCAAGATCTGCAGGATGGTCTGGCGAGGAGGTGTGTTCCCGAGTCACGAGCAAGCGATATAATCGGCGAGCAATGCCATAGTCGACCCGCTGGTGGTCACTTTGGTCCGTGGAAAACGGTTGCTAAGATCTTCGATCCGGGTTCTATTGGCCTACGATCTTTTAAGGATCTGAAGCCTTCTCAAAAACTTGTGATCGTGCCAAAGAACGGGAGCTTTGACAAAGCGGTTTGACATGCCATTGAAACCCATCCTTGAATCACGAAGTCTTCGATGTTTGGGAATTGACTTTATGGGTCCGTTCCTCTCTTGCCGTGGAAACAAATACATCTTAGTCTGCGTAGATTATGTGTTTAAATGGGTGAGGCGTGAGCTACTCCTCACAATGATCACAAAGCGGTCATGAAATTCTAAAGAAAAATATCTTCGTGAGGTTTGGATGCCTTACGTGCCTTGATCGATGATGAAGGGCGGCATTTACAGTAACCAACCTTTGGAAAAAGTCCTCGAGAAGTATGGTGTTCGTCACAAAGCGGCACACCATATCATCCGATGACTAGTGGTCGAGGTGAAGCGAAGCAACGTGAGCTTGAAGAAGATCCTGGAGAAGACAGTAGCTTGATCATAGAAAGGACTGGAGTTTGAGGATTGGATGATGTACTTTGGGCTTCTGGCGCTTATAAAACCCTGTGGGTACATCTCCATATCAAATGGTCTACGGAAACCATGTCATCCGCTGTCGAGTTAGAGCATAGAGCTTATTGGGCTACAAAGTTTCTCAACTTTGATTCCCAATCTTGTGGAAAACATCGACAACAAAGTAGCTACATGAGCTAGAAGCAATTCGGACTCCAGGCTTACGTAAAGCGCCAGGATTAGTAAGGACAAGATGAAGCTACTCCACGATGCTAAGATTAAGAAAGAGAGAATTTCAAAGTGGTGAACAAGTTCTTCTATACAATTCTGAGTTACATTTGTTTCTGAAAGTTGAGGACACGTTAGTCCGGCCCCTCGAGATTCTCCAAATTATTCCCGAGGCGTTTTAGAACTACGAGGTTATGGAGACCGACCGTTTGAGTAAGCGGTCAGGTGCAAGCATTACATTGGTGAACCCAAGGTGAAACCTTTGACTATTCGATTTCTCGATATCCTCGGGTGTAGCACCCCAAAGTCGACGAGTTTGACGAGTTTCGCCTCGACTTGTTTTACGAGGATGGACGGTTGTGATAAATCGAGGAGGTTCGTGGTAGTTGGGATATGGAAGAGTATTGGAAGGAGCGCCAACGCAGAGATGTCATCAAAAGCTTCAGAAGACGAAGAAGTCAACCATGGGAAGTTTAAACGTATTTGAAAGCTATCAAAGATCTAACCCCATGTGTTAAGTCTTTGTGTCTGCACCGAACTCTTGATCAAAGTTTAGGCAGGTAGTGGCGAGGCGAAAAAAGTCAAATGGCACGATCCAGGCTGAGTTTTTAACGATGGGTTTCGAGCTAACGACATTAACCTAAAAGCGCTACTTGTGAGGCATCCTAGATATCCACTTATTATATTAGCTGTGTTCCGCATTCACGCTATTAGTGTTTTATTTTGAGTTTTAGTTTGATTAAGTTTTAGCTAACTAAGTTGTTCTATTGTTATCTCATCGGTTAGTGTGCTTTTAGGTATGGATTACGAGTTCTTCCGAGAGTTCCCCTCATTAGTCGGATCCCGCCGATCATGTAGATGATGGACCGGGAGGCACTATAGTTCTTCATGTAGATTTTGACATTAGCACCAGTTAAGACCATCACGACGTTATCATTGTTCCACCATGTTCGGGGCAAGTCGAGTTCACGGATCGAGGAGTTGCAGGGAGGCCATAGGGCGTCCTTTACGATCCTTAATGATCTATCTTTGACGAGATCTAGCCGTTGGTACTACAAGCTTCACATTTTAGAGGTTTAGAGGTAGCCGGAGATGGCGAGGGTGTGCAAGACGACTATGATTTCCCTCTCGCTATTGATATGCTTCGTCGTCTCATCCGTTTGGTGGATTGGGGACGAGATTTATCTTGACTAGCATTAGTTAGTGTTTGTTTGTCGAGCCCGACGTAAAACAAAAGCGCTTAAAGGAGGCAACCCACTGTTTTCTATTTGTCTTTATTTACCTTTTCGTGATTTTATGTACTTTGTTTAATTTGAATTGGTATTTCTTCAATTTTAATTAAGTTTAATAAGAAATTGCGTTTTTGGATTTGAGTTGTATGGATTTTTTTATTTTTTTGATATTTTTGGCGCTTTGACAGCAGGGCGCCGTCAAAATTATGGACGCCGTCCGCTTTGACAAACCTTTGGACGAAGGCCCACTAAGCACTGACGCCCGCCTCGAATTCCCTCCTCCAATCCTGTATGTGATTTGAATTGTTGACGAAGCGCCCACTTATCTCGGACGGCCGCCCGATTGCCTGACTTCCCAAAGTGGACGTCCGTCCGGCTGAAGTTGAACGAGCGCCCAACCTATGCCTTTATATACCCCTTCTTCGAATGAGAACTCACTTTTCTGAATTTTCAAAAGCAAAACCGCTTCCCTCTCCCCCTTTCGACCTAAAATCATGATTTAAACCATTTTGAGCGATTCGAAGTGCTCAGGCCGCTCTTAACCCCTCTCTTTGATTCTCATAACCAAATCCCCAACACACAATATTTTGAGAATCCGCTCCCATTGTAGCCCGACTTTTAAGAAAAAAAATTCGATTTTGGGGCTTGTGTTGGTGTTGTTTGACTACGTCTCACCTCGATCGACATCTCCTCATTCTACGTGGTAAGTTAGTATAACTTTTCTAGTTTTTTTCACGTTTTGCGAGTTCGATTTTTGGGTCGGCTCGTTCACTTGACTATCATCTTAATCCGTTTTCTCTGTTTTGTGTTTCTTTCTTCTCTGTTTTGGTGATGTGATGTTGTGATGGGTGGTGAATGGGTTGTTTTGATGATGGTTGTGGTTGTGGTTGGGTTGCTTTGAAATCCCGCTTTGGATGATAAACGGGTGTCTTTGTTGTGAATTGGGGTTGTTTCGGCTTAGTGCAGGTTTGAGAATGGTGCATGGGAGGTAGCTAAGAGGCATGGAAAAGGGTTGCTAAAGAACCTTCTAAGAAAAGAAGGGTGTAGACCCACTTTAGTCAATCCTAATCAAGGAATTCGCATTGGTGGCGTCGAGCCTTCCTGGTGAGGTCAAACTAGAGTTCCTGCCCACGACGAGCCTCGAATCTGGTCCGAGGCGATGATGAGCCGTTAGTGAGGATGCAAACTAGGCGGCGAGAAGCTCGGGGTGAGGCGGGTAGACAATGAACTCGAGGAGAGCGAGCGGTTGGCGACGGAGTGAGGCTGCTTATCCCCTATGCCCTTTGCTCGTAGAGTTCATCAATGCTACGCGATGGAGGTCTATAATAAGCATTATTTGACTGGGACGATGTTGGTCGAAGCGAGCCCGTTCTAAAACACGAAGGTGGACCCTGCGCTTGTGAAATTGTTAACGGACGAGGAAGTGGGGGCTTTGATGAAAACTCCTAGAACCCGGTTAATGCTACGGTAGTCCGTGAATTTTATGCTAATTGCTCAGAGACGGACTTGGCACCGGAGTTGTGGACGGTTCGGGGAGTTCGTGTGCCGCTTACACCGGTTATCAATGGGAAATACGGATTGGATCTTTTGAGGCTTGGACTATAAGGAGGCTTGGCTAAGGCTAAACAAGACGCGGTGAGGATCCACGCTGGAGGAATTACGGTTGTTGGTATGCCGGAGGAGGTGCCGTGGGCGCTTTAGACCGGGTGGGGCTGAAAGGAACTAGTGACCACGAATCGGAGACGGAAGATTGGAAGGTTCGATTGTCGGTTTATCGAACCAAGTTGTTACCTAAAACAACTCCGACTCATTTCCATATTGGAGACCTTAGGATGCTTTATGCCTTGAACTTCAAACTTAATGCTCGAAGCGTGGGACAAGCTATTTTCGGCGAGGTTGCCATGAATCGGAAAGTGTATACTAGGTGTTTGATTTGTCCGCATTTGATACACGGCCTATGTCAAGATGCTAAAGTTCCAGTACAAGACCGATCATAAACCCAAGAATCCAAGGTTCTTACAACGCGAGAAGGCAAAGCCTACCGATCAAAGCGAGACCGAGTTACCGCGTGAGTCCTGGTTCTTCCCGCACCGCCTTCGGTTCCTTCCTTGTCTAGTTTATCTCCCGCGAGAGGGTTCGCATATAGCATGGCTAGTAGTCTTCGGATTGGATGGTGATATCCGTGGAGACGCAAAAGAACATGATGTATGTCAACAAGTGCATTGTGGAGGGCAGAAACCGAGGGATATGAATATTTTCGGGGAGAGTGGTGCGAGTTCGTCTTTTCCGATCGCGATCGAAAGCAGTGTCATTGCCGATGTGCTTGCAAGCGGAGAGGAGCACGATGATGAGGAGGTAGTGGAGAAGAGACCTCCCGGACCTGAATCTGCCCGGTTACACAGCCGGCACCTTCATCGACGGCGTCTACGGCCGCTTTGTACCTTCCAATGACCTTACCATCGGGCCGATTCTCTTTCACTTTCTCTCTTGGTGAGCTGCTCCGGGCCTTTCTTGAGCTTTATATGTTTTTTTAGTTTTTGTGATTTCATGTCGCACATTCATGCTACTACTGCATTTTCATTTTCTACATTTACGGATCATGTAAGCCATATGTATGCCTGATTCTGCTTTTGATTTGTATTAACCTTCGGTCAGTGCTTTTATCTCGCTTACCGATGTTTCTTTTATCTATTCGATTTCAATTTATTACTCTTTTCATTATTACATTTTATACCCCTTGTTCCCCGAGGTATTTATGGTTTCTCGAGTGGTGAGATCTAGTTTTTGTCGAGCTTTGGTTGAGTGCGAGTTTGGGCGTTGTTTCTTTTCATGCTCCGGCACGACCAACGGCTCGATTTTTATATGAGAAATCAGCTAAGTTTCTTTCTCTTTAGATTACGCACAACATGAGGACATGTTGTCGTTTAAGTGTGGGGAGGAATGTTTGATACGATATCACACATTTGCTTATATCACTATGTTTCTATGCAAAATGAGCTAAAATTTTCGAATTTTTCGACACTTTTGTTTCGTTTTTGTCCTTAGTAGGCGATTCAATTTAATGTTCGTTATTTTATACTTATTTAAGTGTATATCACATGTTTGGTAGGTCCGTTGTTTCACCTGATCTATTTTTCACGAGCCATAGGGATGATGAGCTAATTTATAAAGTTATACCCTTTTCGACTTGAGTGATTTTTTATTATCTTATAAGTCATGTACTTAGTGCTACATGTATATCTCGAGACTTATGATGGTTTGTATTTAGTTCCGAGTATGTTATCTTGTGAATATCCGAAAGTTTGAATGTGATAAGTAATACGTTAGCTAATGTCATTTGAAAAAGTTGAATTAAATGAATAAGATGGGTGTGTCGGGAAGCTAGTCGATGATTTGAGTGAGGTAGGGTATACCACGTATGTCCTATACCACTATGATGACTAAAAGCTCACGACAGTTAGAAAAAGCTGCCTTATGATTGGAGTAAGGTAGGGTATTATCTCGAAATGTCCTATTCTGCTATGACCGGGCAATAGCTCATTCTAATGTGTGTTTAAGTGAAATAATTAAATCAACTTATGAAAGTACTGTTATGAAATTGATATGAGACTAAGTTATCGTCTATCTTATCCCCAGTATAAATCATCGGATATCTTTGTAGGAATTACCTCCGAGTATTTGAAAGGCCCTAGATATGTTCAATCATTCTTTTTTAGGATATGTCACGTTTGTATGGTGCATCTTATGAGTGTCATTTATCGCTAGTCTACGGCGGGTATTAGCTAGTTTTGCTTTGAGTTCTCAAGCTTGGACTTAGTGGAAGTTTTCTATGGCTTTGTACGCACACCGTGGTGAACTTCTCGATTTCTTTGGATCTCGTGTTATATATGTGGAGATGTCTGTTTTTTTTCCGAGCCTTATTTTTGTTTTGTTTTGCTCGGGACGAGCAAAAGCTTAAGTGTGGGGGAGTTGTTAAAGGTGAATTTATACGATCTATAACGCTATATGTTATGCTAATTTATCTCGTATTAGTATGAATTTGTATAAGAAACAAGTGTTTAATGGATTTATTATGCGTAATGATACGTTGAAAGAGTTAATCGGAAAATAGATTGATTTATGTGATTTAATTGTTATTTCATGATTATTTGAGCGTGATTACATTTTGCGTATGTTTCTATGTGTGTATACGTGTTTGAGGCTCAAAGGATGCTCGCCAAGTTGATTAAAGTTCGAGTAAATTAATGATGGAAAAGATAATGAAGGAATTGGATATGATAATAGTAGATAGAGATGAAGGAATCTAGATAAAGTTGATCACCGGATCGGCGCCCATCACTGAATCTAGCGCCCGAGTGGACGGGCGTTTGATATTCCAGACGAGCGCCCGAGGAGAAGCCTTTACATTCAGGATGATCATATTTTTCTGGACGGCGGCCCAATTTAAAGAAGGACGGGCGTCTGATCCGGCTCGGCTTTCGACTTCAAGAAGATTACACCAGACTGGACGAGCGTTCGCCTATTCCGGACGGGCGTCCAGCCGCCGACTTGGTGAAACCGACCTAGTTTTCTATATAAGGCAGCGTGTTTTCTCCCCAATATCATCATATATTAAAACCCTAAACCCTAGGGGCGGCCAAGCTGCGTTTTCCTTTAGTTTTCATTCAGTTTTTACTCAATTATTTCAATACACTTTTACTATAAACAATTCGATATTCAGAAGAGGATGCTAAGAGGCTAGGCCTCCATTGAACAAGCGTTGTGGAAGCCGTCCGATTCAACTATTCGGTTTCTTTCCGTGATTATTTTGTGAGTACTTACTACTGAGTTGTTCCTTTATCATGCTTTACGTTGTTTATTGCAATTTATGTCGAAAGATGCTTGCTCTATTGATCGTTTAATTGATGAGAATCACGTTAGACGTTAGATCACTAATGATAAAGGATAGATATTTGATCTAATTAACTGAGAGTTGTTAGTGTTAGATTTCTAGGTTAGGAATTGAGAGATTTCACACCTTGAATTGAGAGCGTTAATCTTTAGATCGAAAGATATAGATTAATAGGATTGAACTGGCTAAGAAATTAGGGTTCATACTTTGAATAGGTGAATTGCAACTTGACTAGTAATCACTTAGATAATGAATTGAAATTGAACGTTGATAGGATAGGTGGATCACCGCTTGTTCGCTTCGTGAAATTATTGATTTTAAATCCTTTGAATCGAATTGCTTAGCTTAGTTAATTTTCATTTGCATACTTAGAATAGGGTAGTTCAAATTGGTTCGCAGAATCTGTATCCTTCCCGGCTTTAGATCATCTCTTCCATCCGGGCTTACGCTTTAGTTAAGTTTTATTTTTCGGTTTCATCCACGATTAGTTTAGTAATAGTGACATAGGTTAGTTAGATAAAAACTAGAAATCACAATCGTTAGGTTCCCGTAAGATCGACCGGCATTAACCGCTATTGCTACGATCCTTATACTTGAGGTTAACCGGATTATTACTTGTTTATTTTGTGTTGATAAAATCCGTGACAGGAAGGAAGAGATGATGTCACGTTTTTGTTTATTATTTTGTTTATTATGTCACGTTTTCCTATCCGGACTTTCGGTTAAGAGAACCTAATGGGGCATTTATATATGATAGATATATCATATAGGGCTGGACCGATTTGATTAGAGTTCTCGATATAATTCCGTAATCGAGAAGTCTTATTGAATCAATGGATGATCATATTGTGGAAATATTATTCAAACTCACTCAGTCTGCTGAGGCTTCAGCAGGGTGCTCAGCAGAATGCTGAGCCTTAGGATGTCGTGCATAATATTTTGTACACCTTATTTAATTGTAAAATTAATTGTAAAAGACATATTAATTGTGAGTCATATAAACAATTAATATGTCAAACTCTAGTTTACTTTATGTCATAGACATAACTTTTTACTTTTACTTTTGCATGCTTGCCGCCCACATCTACATACTCAGTTGGCCGCCAAGCTAGCTAGCTAGTCTCTATCTCAATTGTATCTATTTATACATCTTTTACTCAATGAATAAACTAAGTTGAAGTTTACTCTTGTGTTTATCACATTCTCAAAACTCTCTTCATGGTATCGGAGCCTTACTGAGTTCTAAAATCACGCAAAACTCGGCCTTTTCGTAAAAATGTCAACATTATCTCAAGTTTCATCTTCTTCATAGACTCACAATTGCCAAGCAGACCAGGATAATCGAACACTCTTCTTTTACAAATCATAAACTTGATGGTAACAATTACTATGGTGGTCAAGGTCTATGAAAATGTATATCTCCGGCCAGGCAAGATGGGATATCTGCCTGGTTTCCAAACTCCGCCTCTGGCCCGACCCCAAGTTTGAAGCATGGGACACAGAAATAACCAAGTCATGACCATCCTCACGCAGGTCTATGACAAAAGAGATCGCTGAGAACTTCATGATGTATGACACTCGCTGGCGAAATCAGGACAATGCCGTAGACCTTTACAAAAAAAGGACAATACATCCAAGTCCATGAACTCAAGCTCGATTCAAAATTGCACAAGGGGATATGTCTCAGAACTTTCAATACTTTAATCAACTATCTAAGGCATGGCAACACCTAGATATGTTGGAAACTCACCCTGGAATGATGTTAAAGATCTTTGCACTCTTTAAAGACATTATCAAGAAAAGAGAGTATTCAAATTCTTACGGATGAATCCTACTCTTGATGATGTCGAGGTAGAATTCTTGCTACTAAACCTCTCCCTAAATCTCAAATCCATGTTTGCCGAGGTCAAACATGAGGAAAGTAGGAGAAAAGTGATGTCACTTTGAACCCCTGGCCGACAACCCTGTATCGAAAGTGCCACCTCCGATCGGTTGTCGGGAACCTCGCCGAGGCTATCTGAGGGCTTACAGAAGCCCGCTTGATAAAATCAGGAAGGTTCTCGGTGACCACTTGCAAACGCATCTAATCACACCAAGGACACTTGCCGGAAAGCTACATGGCAAGCCTCTCCAAGACCTCAGACTGCCAAGGAAAGTCGAGGCTGGCATACATGTAAGTGAGGAAGAAGATGACAACAAAGTTGAATGCTCACTTGTGCATTCAAAGCTTTCTAACTCAACAAAAGGGAGGTAGTCACTCTACCGACATAGCCTCTCATGCCAGTCAGAGGTAAATTCTACTCATCTATTAGTAATGAAAAACTGGATTGTTGACTCTGAGGCCTCATCCCATATGACTCAGTAATAAAATCTCATTACTCAACTTAAGCCATGTCCCCAAATTCACAATATTAAGACTGGCGATGGATCTATCTACAGTGCAAAAGGTTTTGGTCAAAAAAATTACTAATAAGATATGCCTGCGAGAATGTCCTATTTGTTCCAAAATTAGATTGCAATCTTATATCTCAAGTAAACTTACTAAAGATTTGAATCTGATCGTTGTTTTTAATGAGAATCGCTGCACATTCCAGATCATTCCTCAAAAGATGTTGATTGGGATTGCTAAACCTTGCTCAGTCTCATTTGTGGTCAACCTGCCAAGAGTAAGATCAAGATCGATCGCCTCAAGCACTGCACTCAAAACCTAGACAATATCATGTTATGGCATTATAGACTAGGACATCCGGCTTTTAGTTATTTAAAGTCTATAGATCCTGAATTGTTTAAAGGTTGTAATTTGAATGATCTTCAATGTGATATTTGTCGGGCTTTCTAAACTCACCAAATCTGTGTATGCAAAATTACCTTACTTACCATCCACACCATTCACCTTAATTCACAAAGTGATTTATGGGGACCCTCAAGAGTAAAAAAGCATAACAGAAAGAGGTGGTTTGTTACCTTCATAGATGACCACACCGAGAACCACTTGGTTATTTTTAATGAAGGATAAGTCCAAGTTGGACCCATCTTCAAGAATTTTACAACATGGTCTCCACTCGGCTTGACACTAAGATCAAAATCTTGAAGACGACAATGCTCTTGAATATTATGAGTCTCATCTCAATTAATTTCTTGATGGATAAAGGGATTGTCCATATCGATAGTTGTGTTGAAACCCCAAAGCAAAATGGGGTTGCCGAGAGAAAAACAGCATCCGCTTGAAATGGCTAGGTCTATTATGTTTACCACAAATGTCCCAAAATATATGTGGGGTGAAGCCATATTGACTTCACATACTTAATCAATGCAGACTTCAAACAGGTACTAGGCTTCAAAACTCCTATCAAAACCCCACTGACACACACACTCGCGCCCCATCTTATTTCCCGATTACCTCAAAAATCTTTATTGTCTTGTGTTTGTCTATATCCATGCCCAACATGTAGCAAACTTGATCCCAAAGCTCACAAGTGCATTTTCCTAGGATATGCAAAGGACAGGAAAGGTTACAAGTGCTACTCTTCCTCCAAAAGAGATTTTACAATTCTATGGATGTAAATTTTTTGAAAGGACTCCCTACTACAAACAAGTCCACCGAGGCAAACACCGATGGAAACCTCGATAGAAATTGACCTAAACCCCTTCCTTCAAAGCAAACTCTTAACCTCAAAGAACTCCATCGATCCTCAAGAGATGAACCCCAAAGATTCACCGACTCACAAAGCAAATTCTCTCTGATCCTCAAAGAACCAACCGACTCAGAGCCTGCCGATCCCTGAGCCCACATCGACACTCAAAGAATCTGCAGATCCTCGGCGATCTCATCGACATTGATGATGCACCTATTGCTCTAAGGAAAGTGGAAAAGATCATATCATAATCGATCATTCTATTCATACTTATTTATCTTATGATCGCTTGTCTCTGCCTTTGCCATGTTTACACAGACTGGACTCTCACTCTATCCCTAGAAATATTAGGAGGCCTTCAAAATGATAAGTGGAAGGTCAGCCGTTAAAACGAGATGATCGCTTCCTCCTGGATAATCATACTTGGGACTCCGCCAACTCTTCCCAAAGGCAAGAAGACATTGCTTAATGCAGATGGTTATTCACTATCAAATACAATGCCGATGGTACAATTGACAAGTACAAAGCCGATTGGTAGCAAGGGATTCACTCAAACTTATGGTATTGACTATAAGGAAACTCTTTGCACCGCTGGCAAACTCAACAACCGTCAGTGGTTCTCGATCTCTCTATCATCCAACTCGACTCGGCCTCTACACCAATTGGATATCAAAATGCTTTCTCAATGGTGATCTCACCGAGGAAGTCTATATGAATGTACCTCCCGGTTTTGTCAATCCCCACACTGGGGGCAAGGTATGCAAACTCAGGAAATCTCTATATGGCCCGGCAATCCCCAAGAGCCTGGTTTGGAAAACTCACCACTGTGGGTTAAAGTCGGCTGGATATCATCAATGCAACTCGATCACACCATGTTTGTCAAGACAACCAACCAGAGGAGGTCCATTCTAATTGTATATGTGGATGATATCATCATTACTCGGGAAGACTCTACATGAGATCCGTAACTTAAAGACTTACCGGCAAAGGTGTTCCAAGTTAAAGATCTGGCTACCTCAAGTACTTCCTTGGTATGGAAGTAGCTAGAAACACCAATGGCATTTCTGGGCTTCCTAAAGGAAGTATGTCCTGGACCTCCATCAAGGAAATCTGGCATGTCGGGATGCAAACTCTTTGTATCTCCAAAAGAGACCTCAGCCATACCTCATCGCATGGTGACATTGCCGTCGCTGTGAAAGAACAATATCAAAGGCTTGTAGGCAAACTCATATACCTTTCACACAAGACTCGATATTGCATATGGGGTCGGGCCTGGTCACTAATTCATGCATTGCCTCACCGAGCAACATTGGGATGCAAAGTGAATAGGATAATCGAGGTATTTAAAATCCACTCTCGGCCAAGGCCTGCACTTCACCAAGTCTACCGATGATAGATCAATCAAGGTCTACACCGATGCTCGACAATGGATGTCACATTGACAGGAGGTCTACACACAGCTATTGCTCATATATGGGGAAACCGGTTACCGGAGAGCAAGAAACAACCTCTTGTGTCAAGAAGCAGCGGTCGGGTCGAACTAAAGGCACTTGTACTTGGCATTTGTGAAGCTCTATGGCTAAAAAGTGACTCGGAATCGAACTTCAAAGAATCAGACAAAGAACCTATCACACTGCTGTGATAATAATTCAGCCTTATGCATGGCGTAGAAGATCCACTCCATCATGATAAAACCAAGCACGTGACATTATTGACAGACGTTATTTTTCCGAAGGAGAAGATTGATGCCAAGATTATTCAACTCCAGATATGTTCCTCAGCAGATCGTGGAACGTCGATATTCTTACCAAGGCTATTCCACCTCTTATGTTCAAATAGAGCTAAGTAGCAAACTTGCATTTGCATCAACATATACACTTTCATTGAGGGTGTGGAAATATTATTCAAACTTCACTCAGCCTCTGCTGAGGCTTTCAGGTGGTGCTCAGAAACGCCTGAGCCTTCAGGATGTCGTGGCATAATATTTTGTACACCTTATTTAATTGTAAAATTAATTGTAAAAGACATATTAATTGTGAGTCATATAAACAATTAATATGTCAAACTTTAGTTTACTTTATGTCATAGACATAACTTTTACTTTTACTTTTGCATGCTTGCCGCCCACATCTACATACCAAGTGGCCGCTTAAGCTAGCTAGCTATTCTCTATCTCAATTGTATCTATTTATACATCTTTTTACTCAATGAATAAAACTAAGTTGAAGTTTACTCTTGTGTTTATCACATTCTCAAACTCTCTTCACATATTTATGGATATATCTTAATCCGGAGGTGATCATACCAACCGCTTGAATCAAGATGAAGTTTGACTTGACGGTTAAGGATTACACCTAGTCCGTGGTGGTCAATTACTCCCATATTGGCATTGTAATGGATTGAGTGAGTAGTCCGTGTTATCACAGATACGGAATCCATTCCTTCCATTTACGGGAAGTAGATAAGCAGCTTCTTTATTTGTTAATCCTAGAAATCGATCGATCGCGCATGAGTTCATATCACACCGATTGATCAACAATGAGTTGTATGAATTAATTGATCACTAGGGGTTAATGGTAAATAAGGATAAGAGGTTCTAAAAGGGTTAACGGTAACTTCCCGATTTAGAATGAACAAATTTATGGAGGATTAATTTATATGTAATGATTATATCAATGGACGCTTATTATTATTCGTGAGGAGATAAATATAATCTCATAATCGGAGGAGTGCAATCACGGGATTATGGTGGCATATTCTCGTGATTGATTTATCGAATATAATTATTCTATAATTATTTATTTGATTTATCGGAGCCACGATTATTAGTCCATTTGGTCCCGACGACGCTTCCTAATATAAAGATAATGATTCTCTGACGTCGAATCCTAATAATATTAATTTAGTTCTTCATTGACTTTATTAAACGATATGTGAATTAATTGTTTAAATTGACTATTAAATTAGTTGGGCTAAATAATTAAATATGTGAAAAGAGCATTTTTCATAATCTTACTAAAATTAGTGTGTTGGTTATTTAATTTTGTGACTAGGTCACAAGAATGATAAATTCACCCAAGCACATATTAGTCCACAAGAAATTAGTTTTTTTGCGATTAATAAGACACCAAGATAAAATATTTATTGGATAAATATTTATGGTAAGAAATAAAGATAAAGATTATTCTAGATTTGTTCTAGAATATTTTGGGATTATCTTTTATTTAATAGGATTATCATAATTGATTTTGAATTAATTATAAAATCCTTGGGCTTTAAGTTTTACTCTTCTATATATATATAGAGTTCTCCAAGCCAAAGAACACACTACACTTTTCGACTTTCACCTCTTAGAGGAGAAAGAAAATTTTCGCCAAGGGGGAAGAAAGGGAAAATCTTGAAGATTTTTCCCAGTAGCATATCGGAAGGATTCGAGTGCGAGGATTTCCTTCCACCGGAGTTGCTTGATCACACGTCACGGAAGATCGTAGTGGTGCTCTTCACGCTTTCCTTCGCTCATCCTATTATGGGTTCTTCAACTTGGATTTTGAGATCCAAGAGATGTATGATCTACAAACCCTTGTAGATGTAGATCTAGTTATTTTATTATGTAGTTTATAGATCTAGATTCATTAAAATCGCTTCACCATGGGATGGTATTATCACAAAGTGGTATCGGGCCGCCAAGGGATCTATATTTATACGTATAAAATATTAGATCAGGAGTGGTAAAACATGTAGATTTTTATCCCAATTTTTTTGGGGGGCGATATGCATATGTTTAATTTTTATGCTTATGAATGTCGTGGTTGAAGAGATGGATTGGGGTTGGCAGATCATACTCTGTTAGATCTATTGTAAACTCATAAAGCGATGAAAATTGGTCCATATAAGTATATAAAATTATGTAATTGTTTTTTATTGCAATTTTAATTTAGAAAATAGATCCGTTTAGTAGCTGTTTAGTTATTTCGTGTTTCCGTTGATTGAGCCGTTGAAACGACGATCCCTCCGGTCAGAATCCAGATTCGAAGATGATGAACAATTCCAAAAATTTTGGCGTCGATCAGAGTCCGTTTCGATATCCGTTTGATGCTTCGAAGAGGCTGATGTAACAGAAAAACGCAGGATTCACAGATACACTATCTGTGACTTCCTCGATTTTCTGGGAGAGTTTGGACCGTTGAAACGCAAATCCGACCGTTCAGATTTATCAACTTGGAGTTTTGGAGGTACCATAAAAATTTCAGGTCGATCGGGATTCATCTCGATTCCCGATCTGCCTCAGGAAGTCCTTGATGCAGTGCAGTTAAAGTCAGATTCATCAGCAAGTTTGGCGGTTTACTGGAGAAAATTGGTAAGTCAAAGCACCGATCCAACCGTCCATATTGAAGTTCAAGGAGTGAAGATAAGATCTGGAAAGTTTCGTCCCGATCCGAGTTCGTTTGTATGCCGATCGTCGAAGAGTTCGGAACAGCTGCAGATTTAGTTAGAAAGTAGTAAACCCAGTTAGAGTTTTGGTTATTTATTTTCTAATAGGTTAGATTCAAAGCGCTAATGGTCCATCTTGGTGTTTAAATTTTCCGCATTTATTTTTATGTGTTTGATCATAAAATAGATATAAAACCGGAATTGCCATGACATGCATCATATCATAAATCCACTCCATGCATACATGTAGAATTTTAATTTTGGTAATTAAAATAGGCATGTATACAAACTCGCTGTAATTAGTTGAAATTTAATTAATACGTGGTAATTAATTAATTTAGTAACTAATTAAAGATCCGAGGACGGTTATGAAATCGTTAAGCCTTTCGTGTGTGTTCTCGTGAACGCCTTAAAGCACAAACGAGATCACGTTTTGATTCAGAGTGTCTCACGAGATTGAATGATGGTAAAAGAACAATAAATCTTGGATAAAAGCGGTTCGCCTATAGGTTGGGTGGTCAATCGAGTCAGCTCGCCAACGACTTAACCCTCCTAGTGTGATGTATGCACGGGGGTCGGCAAGACTAAGCCAAACCGAGCAGAGGGTGATTCTTCTTATCTCAACGGGGCCGTTTTGACCCGACTTCGTCCGATCGTCACATATGTTCCAACGAATAGGACGGGTAGGCTTG
The DNA here is from genome assembly GCA_026214975.1 of Gentiana macrophylla. NCBI lineage: Eukaryota > Viridiplantae > Streptophyta > Magnoliopsida > Gentianales > Gentianaceae > Gentiana > Gentiana macrophylla. The sequence continues at coordinate 2,914,851 of CM047811.1, read as the reverse complement.
CCTACGCTACATCGACACCATTCGGAATCCTTGATTTGATGTGCTTTTATGTTAACATCAAAAGACGTGGTTAGTTAACCCACAACCACTTCCAAAATATTGAGTGGGAGCGGGGGGCGACAACCAACCCCACGGCCTCTACTATAGATACAAGTAAGTGAGAGAAGGGTGACGCCTCGCTGGCGCTTTGATTTCGCCCCCACGGATGGTGTTCACCCCTATCAACATTCATGGCTTGGTCTCCGAAAGGATAGGATTTACGGTACTCGTCGGGTCAATGACCTATCCTACGACGGCACACTCGGGCGCACCTAAGAGATCCGATATAGTAGGTCACACTCATAAAGGATATTTTTGGAAATATCTAGGCTAAAAAAGGAAGGTAGTCAATGAATAAAGGGATGTTCGATTCTCGTATGCGATGTTTGATTCTCAAGTTATTCATTGATGAGATTGTCTCGATTTAACCGTCATCACTTTGACCTACCCTTCGCGCACCGAGATGCGAGGTTAAAACCTTGGAATGGTAGAGTAGACTTAATTTTAGTTTACAATTCCTAAAATAAAATATAGTAGTGTTAAACTTGAATTAATACATGTCATTTTATTTACAAAGATTATATCCCTTACTAAATTGCTTAAAAAATTAATTGACTAGTATTGACTTTGTTAAAAAGTGGAAAGTAACTAGACGTTGAACTAGTTAATCGATAATGCAAATTAATTTTCGAAAGAGATATTTTCTCTTAAGCCTTTTAAAACCAAAGGACATATAGGTATGTCACTAGTGTCATTCCCGCAAACGGAAGACAAACTTAGTTTAAAGGTGACTTTGACTTTGAAATTTTCTAGTGAATTTTGAGTATGTAGTAATTATTACAGTAATTTTCTAATTGAAAATTGGAAAATCATGAAGTGTTACTAGTTGGACGATATTTGGAATCGATGAACTAGTGAGGAGCTTTATGATTTGTTGTTTTTCTAGAACATTAGAAAAGTGTAATCGACTACACACGTGAATCGTTCTAATTGACAAAACGGAAAGTCATAAAATGTTGCTAGTTGGACGATATTTGGAATCGATGAACTAGTGGGGAGTTCTATGATTTATTGTTTTTAAAACATTGGAACCATAGACTTTTCTAATGAAAAAATCGGAAAATCATAAAAATAAAGCATTACTCGTTAGACGGTATTTGGAACCGATAAACAAGTGGGAGCTTTAATGTTATGATTTGTTGTTTTTCCGTATATTAGAAAATCCGAGAAGTCCCGGACGAGTAACACTCGGAATAGACATCCCACGGTTCAAGAGTAGTGTCTACTCAAACGAATCGTACTGGTTCAAGACTGCTTCCATTCACGGAAAGTCAAGAATGGGTGAATATGTCTAAAAGTGTTAGTCACCTAAAACGGAGAAAACTTTAAGGCTTGAACCAAAATTAATTAACGAAAATCATAGGATAAGGAAAGTGATTTTGGATCACCAACCTATGAATCCTTGGTGATTTTCTCGAGCTAAGTTCTTTGGAAGAACAAGGTAGCAAAGGCATTTAACGATTAAAAAGAGTAAACAACGGGCGCTTAATTTTAGCTAGAATAATAGGGAGTGATATAAGGAAATGAATCTCGGGTTCAATCCTTGGATATCGCGGAAAATTTATTTTCTCGCTTAAGATTCGTTGAACGAATGGATTTACCTTCTATTCGATAATTTGTTTGTCGATGAAAGTGAATATACCATTTATAGTTCGAATCCAAGACTCGGACTTTTGTTTGATAAAAGTCAAAACCACTAAGAAATGTCAAATATGTATATAAAACACATCTTAAGAATCATAAAAGCAATTGGTTTCTATATTTAGATAAACGCTTCTTCATATTCCATAGTTAGTGCATAGTCCCTAAAAGACAAGACTCAAGACCGCTCTGGGTGATTCCTTTTCTCCCTACTGGTTATATTGTCTCAAAGGTTCAATGACTAAGTTTCCTTTCAATCGGGAAAGGATAATGGATATAAAGAAGTAATATAGCTTGTTCATGACGACCTTCAGTCTCGATGAAAGATACAAGCTAGCAGGAGCTTCCAGCAAGTGACTTCTTGTCCGATAACTATTCAAACACTCCGGTAAGTTTATCCAAAATATTTTGAGGTTTTCTATTTTCAATGAGATGAGTATTCTATACTGTAAATGGGCCATCACATAGTCCTAGGATCGATGCTCGGCTCGCCTCATAGTGAAATGCTTTCTTACCAAGTGAGAAACCGTTAAATTGCCTTATATAGTTTTTAGATGTGCTAATACACTCGCTTAACTCAATAAAGATATTGTTTAAATATCGGTTTACATTGAAATGTAAGACCAACCAGCCTACCTAGAATATGCTTGGAATTTACTTGATAAGTTGTGGATTCGGTTCACCCCACTTCCATAAATATAAGCATTTAGCACACGGTGCTTGAAGGTAGGTCCGAAATTTCGCAAACACGCTCGGGTCGCTGACCAATCGTTATATATCTTGTAGCATTGAGAAAAGGTGTGTTATCGATTCTTGAAATCGGAAGCGGATGCTTATAATGCTGCCGCGCCCTTTCGATAGAGTCTATGAACAAAGTAAAACCTTAAACCTTGCAAAGAAGTTTACTCACAGGTAGTTACTAACCGATTAAAATCGCACTCACATCCAACATCGGGTTGTTGGTGATAACACTAAATACTACTAAACTAGATCGCACTTGATCCACCCGTAATGTAGTGGAGTATGGTTTATCCATTACCCATTACGGGTTCTCATGGACTTTATAGTCCGAGGATCGATTGATGACCTATGGCTCTTTTGAGAGCAGATAGATTCGATAACAGAGGTTGGTTTAATAGCCATAACCCCCGTGAATGGAGTTCGTACTCCACCCTGTTTCATGCTCTTGCAGTAACCACCGAAGCGCCTCAGCCCAAAGTGGGAGTAATTGGATCTACATGGAAAAGAGTAGAATGAGTTCGGTATTGCATGATTTCGCTCAAAAGCGTAAAATAGGGTGATTCTGAGACTTTCTTGCCAAACAAACGGAGTCCGGATTCATTCAAATGTATGGTATTGACTTATGAACTTACGATGTGATGACTCACAAGGCTTATGTCCTTTGTGGATAAAAAGCAAACCTCTCTCATTTGAAGTCATATATTTCTACAATATGTGGATTTGACCGTAATATTGATAAGTCTTTTGTAGACCTGATATCAATTTTAGTACAAGAGTGAATATATAAATATATATTAGTGTTTGTGAAGGATAACACCGCACTCCGCTTGCAATCAATACGGGTGTGTTATCCAAGTCGACCGACAATGCCACAATTCTCCTCGCAGTGTAGATTTGGACAACATTCTTAAGAGTTTGACTCGGTCGAATTCATTAGAATCGCACAACGTTTCCCATCCATCTTATTGGTTAAGATGATGCATCCGTGTATGCAACATTCAACGAGGAAGTTCTACCCTATGCCCAGGAATGACTCTCTACAAATCTTCGGATCAAGAGAAATGGATATATTCTCTTTCTAGTAAAGAGATGGTCGTGTTATTGAACGTCAACTTTGATCGAATCTTAGATTCGGCAAGGTTAACAAAGCAAGTTTAGTATGTCCTTTAGTATCTTTGAAGAGAACGAGAACAATATGCGACATATTCATGGTGAACCTCGATATGTGTGATACAATCGATTTTGACTTTAAGTCGATTGAGGATGATCATAGTTAAGTCGATCTCGGGGCTCGCTGTTTACTCAAGACTACATGATTTGATGGACCGTAACGCTTTCGATTCTACGGATCGCCTCGAGCCGACAACCTGACTAATCATTAACACCATGACATTTAGATGTAGGTAACTCCCTGAGTCACCGACTCTATCATACTTCACGGCATACTCGGAGTGTATTTTGGAATCAAATGGTTATGACATGCTTAGTGGGTACTAGAATACGGGATGAGTCTCCATTGCTTTAGAGCAAGGAGATGTAGTTTGTTGTATTTTAAATAATAGAGGTGTGCTCTAAAACAATTAATCACATGCTTTCGCAAGTGGGAGATTGTTGTGTGATGCCCAAAGACAATTTTTGTAATTGTTTTATTTAATAAATGAATTGACGTTATTATTCATATTTATTATTCTCATAATCACCGAGGTGACAATAGTATTTACACTACGTAAAAACCCTAAGTATATCGCTTATAATCACTTAACTCAAAGGTATGGTATATACACGTGGAGGATTGAGTTAGTGAAGATGTACTTAAAATACAATTAGCCCGCAGAGAAGTTAATCGAGAGTATCGGGTCTCTTCTTTAACGTATTATTAATGCGCCTAACACTATAGTGGAGATAGTCCTATCCGGACTTTCGTTGCCAAGAGAACCTAACTGGGGCATTTATATATGATAGTATATATCATATGTATCGGACCGATTTGATTAGAGAGTTCTCGATATAATTCCGTAATTCGAGAAGTCTTATTGAATCAATGGATGATCATATTTATGGATATATCTTAATCCCGAGGTGATCAGCGCCAACCGCTTGAATCAGCATTAAGTTTGACTTGACGGTTAAGGATTACACCGAGTCCGTGGTCCGAATTACCCCATCTTGGCATTGTAATCGATTGAGTGAGTAGTCCGTTATCACAGATAATGGAATCCATTCATTCCATTTATGGAAGTAGATAGCAAAGCCTCTTTATTTGTTAATCCTAGAAATCGATCGATCGCTACGAGTTCATATCACACCGATTGATCAACAAAGTGAGTTGTATGAATTAATTGATCACTAGTAAGTTAATGGTAAATAAGGATAAGAGGTTCTAAAAAGGGTTAACGGTAACTTCCCGATTTAGAATGAACAAATTGCATTGAGGATTAATCCATATGTAATGATTATATCAATGGACGCTTTATTATTATTCTCGTGATAGAGATAAATATAATCTCATAATCTGAGTGAGCGCAGCCAATGGATTATGGTGGCATATTCTGTGATTGATTTATCGAATATAATTATTCTATAATTATTTATTTGATTTATCTGAGCCAATGATTATTAGTCCATGGTCCCCGACGTGCCTCCTAATATAGCATAGCTATTCTCTGACGTCTAATCCTAATAATATTAATTTAGTTCTTGTTGGACTTTATTAAAACGATATGTGAATTAATTGTTTAATGGACTATTAAATTAGTTGGGCTAAATAATTAAATATGTGAAAAAGACATTTTTCATAATCTTACTAAAATTAGCAATGTTATTTAATTTTGTGACTAGGTCACAAGAATGATAAATTCACCCAAGCACATATTAGTCCACAAGAAATTAGTTTTCTGTGATTAATAAAGATGATATGCATAAAATATTTATTGGATAAATATTTATGGTAAGAAATAAAGATAAAGATTATTCTAGATTTGTTCTAGAATATTTTGGGATTATTCTTATTTAATAGATTATCATAATTGATTTTGTATTAATTATAAAATCCTTGGGGCTTAAGTTTTACTCTCCTATATAAAGAGAGTTCTCCCAAGCTAAAGAACACACTATATAATTTTCGACTTTCACCTCTGTGTAGAGGAGAAAGAAAATTTTCGCCAAGGGAAGAAAGGGAAAATCTTGAGATTTTTCCGGGTAAAGCATATCGGAAGGATTCGAGGCGCAGGATTTCCTTCCACCGGGAGTTGCTTGATCACACGCACGGGAAGATCGTGGGTGCTCTTCACGCTTTCCTTCGCTCATCCTATTGCGGTTCTTCAACTTGGATTTTGAGATCCAAGAGGTATGATCTACAACCCCTTGTATGATGTAGATCTAGTTATTTTATTACGTAGTTTATAGATCTAGATTCATTAAAATCGCTTCCGCTGCGGATGGTATTACTAACACTCCTTTCATGGATTCCAGAGAATCCCTTTATACAGACCCCAATTTCTGCAGGTCGATCTCCTGAGCATGGAGTTGTTTCTTAAGAGACTCGCTCTCCCAGATCGTGGCTTGAAAACTCAGATTAAGCCGATCTCGTAGTGCACTCCTCTTTCCAAGTCGTAAACCCTTTCCTTAAGTTCTCCATGCAATAGAGGTGCCGGCAGCTCTTAAATGTTTCCTCTCCAATGCGAGACCTTGCAAAGAGGAAAATAAATTTTAGAAGAGGCAAAAGCTAAGGACAAAATTAATGAAAACGGTTAAGGATACTCACATATTCGATGGTGTCGATCCCTCGCTGGCCAACCGCTCGTTGGTCATCTCCAACAAGTGGTCGACCTCCAGCCTCCTCCTCGGTCTCCTTCGCCTCTTCCTCGCCGGGGCCACTAGTTCAAGAGATCGACCTAAGGAGGCCTCAGATCGGCCTCTCTTCCGCCCACGAGCCACCTCGAACGGCCCTCTAGATAATAGGAATTTCGTCATCGCCGACATTTTCCTCGTCATCCGGGATGTCTATAGTAAGAGCTGCAACATCCACCCGGGGCACCGAAGAACGTAGAGGGGTCCCCTGTTGACGCCCCGATCTCGGTGAACCCAAGACGGCACTGATGGGCACGGCGTTGGTGACGCCCACCGCACCGGAGGGCAAGATGTTCTTCGTGTGTGTCATTTCCGAGAAGCTGCCATCCACTTGCTCCTCCGCAACCACCAAAGACTGGGCTAAAGAGGTCACCGCATAAATGAAGAAAATGTGAGTTATTTGGCAAAGCAAAAATTAAAAGACAAAAATTAAAAGGACCTTTACAAGTATCATGGTCCTCAACGCTTATGAGGTATGTAAGGCTCAGCCCGGCCTCGCTGCAGAGCCGCCCAATCGCCTGAGAAAAAGTTCTTTGTCGCCTAAAAATATGCTGAATCTTGGATTTTCCGCACCCGAAAAATCCTCAATGTTAGTGAAAGGTCCTTTTGAACATCGGTCGACCTCCAACGCCCCTAGCTCGAGAATCCCTCCATCCCGAACAAAGAAGAAGTTGGCACGCCTACCTTGCCTCGGCGGGAAGGCCTTCAACCATGTAAGCCTCACGCTGATCGGCGAGGAAATCGATACCACCCTCGGCAGCCCAGGGTTTTTTCTGATCTGGTGAAAACTTCAGAAGAGGCGCACCGAGAAGCAAACACCTACCATCCGGTAAAGAATGACAAACCCTACAATACTCCTAATACCATTAGGAGCAACCTGGGCGGCATCTATGCCATAATGTTGCAGCACGTCCAAGAAAGCTGGACACCAGGGTAGCCTTAACCCACTCTTCAGTTGGCTCTCATAGACGGCGCAAAAACCTTCTGTGGGGCCGAGCAGCGTAAGGACAAGAGTCCTCCAGGTGGGTTGGAATAAACACACCCATATCTATCCCATAGTCTTGACAGATATAATATATGCTACTTTGGGCAAGGATAGACTCTATACCGCAACTACCTATAATTTCTCTGGTCCTTTCCCGAATCTTAAATCTGAAGGCCGGGGTAAAAGTATCAGAGGAGGGTGAGTAATAAGAACCTGGTTTGGGTCAACTCTGGGGCTTCGTTCTCCTGAATGGGATGAAAGTTCATCTTCCACAGAAGAACTAGAGGGGTCGAGGCTCTCGGTTGCATGAATACGAAGAATATACGTGCAGATGTTTACGTAACCCACTCGGAAAGCCGAGAAGAGTGTGCGATGGCATGATAATATAACTCTTATTTGATCCTTAATGACGAGAATACCGCCTAAATGACAAGTGAAGCGACGGTTGGTGTGATGGGGTTATAACCCCATACACGCTTCTAGAACCGCTTCAGATAACGGGCTAGAAACACTCTCGGTTTTCAAAACATTTATGGCAGAGTTATGATCGACGATGCCATCGGGCACAATTGATTTTCTCGCACTCGGTAAGGCAAGAGCCGAGCTCCATGTGGAGACAGAACAGACGAGCTCAAAAAGTTTAATAATGCATTGACTTGACCTCAAGTGCTCGGCCAGATCCTGGGGCTTACGACGATACCGGATTCCACCACGCCACGTGTCACGGTAGAAATAGTGGCTAAACCTTGACTTTAAGCGGCCAAGAGTCCCTTTGAAGCCTATGGGGCCGATCTCCACCTCCAGATGGAGGGGGCCAGTCGTTCTCGACCCATGCAAAGTTAGTCGTGGCGAGATAGAGGAAAGATCTCCTCACCGGGTCACACTGGAGCCTCGGCAACTCGGGTCATACGGACTCGGCAGCCGCGCGCGCAGGTCGGCCAGAGCACATAATGATAAACCCACATAAATCATTGTAATTATGGGAAGAATCCCGAGCCATTAAGGCTCTGATTTTTAACGTTTAAAGCCGATATTATCTCCTAATTTTGGGGGATAATTATGGTTTAGTTGACTTGTGAGACATTTAAAGAAAGGTCCATGATGGACACGGATTTGAGGCTTCCATGCACAAATGCTCCCTATATAAACGTTCATAAGTACTACGAAAGACTTGATTCCAATTCATACTTTGAATACATACGAAACTTGGAGAAAATCTCAGGCTCAGTCTAAATCACACCCCCAAAAAATCCTTCCCCCATTCATATTCTCTTGTTTTTCACCTTTAATCCAATTACCTTTGATTAAAATGCTTCTAGATTTTATACTCGGCGAATTTCGTTACGTCAGTAACTATTGCACAATTTTGTTAACTAGATTCAACCTCCATCCCTCCCTTCTCCTAGAAAAAGAATTAAAAAAAAAAAAAAAAACTATATTAAGACAATTAATCTAGTGACATCATCAATTGAAAAACTATGAAAAGCACGTAAAAGCTTCGATCAAAACAAGAAGAATACCAAACAAAAGTGGCAATTCAAACAGCTATGCATACAAAAAAATTACAATGAGAAATATGAATCCGTACTCATTAAATAACAGAATTAAAAAAATACCCGTCTTTCAAAAACAGTACGTTGATGTTACAGTCAACTTGTTAATATCAAGTTCTGTTCTTTTCTATTTTTTTATAAAAAAATAAAAATTAATTGGTCGATAATCTTTACTTAAAAATGAATAGTAGTAATGAATATAATAAGCAAACAGGGACCTGAACTGAATGGAATGCTTAGTTGTGAAGGGTAAAGATGTATTTGTTTTGCATGCTGTGCGAAAAATGCCCTTTTTTTTTCAGTCTTTGGTGAATGAAGATGGAGGGCCTGACACCCCATTTCTTTAAATTACTCATGTATTTTCTATTCTTGCCATTTGCCTGCCGGATAATAATGAGTTAAGAAAAGTAAAATTTTAAAAATAAAAAGTGATGTGGAGAGTTGATGATGATGATTATGAGGTGAAGAAGATTGTGTAATATGTCTTAATAACTTTGTCTCTCCACTAAACACAATTGGTGGTATCTTTGTTTTTTTTTAATTTTTAATCTCTTTGTTTTTTTTTTTCTTTCTTTCTTCTGTTGCCTTTTTAGGTTTGTTGTTCCTGTGAAAGGCAATTGCTTTTTTTGTCTGTGATGTCTATTGTCTACCACCACCACCCCTCCTTTCATAGAACTGCAACAAATGGGTGGGGAGAAGAATCATACTTTTAAACTTGTTGTGACTTGTGAGCCCACCCCACCTCTCTTTTTCACTTGATTGAAATGAAGATGGCTCTTCTTATCTTGTTTTCTTGATTTCTCTTTCAAACTCTTTGCTCTGCTCTTTCACCACAGAGACTTCATAAGTCATACCCAATAATCCATAAGTCTCTGTTAGAACTTACGAAGTCTCTGTTAGACTTCATAAGTCATACCCAATAAGTCTCTGTTAGAACTCACGAATTTCTGTTTTTCAAACTCTTCTTATTTTGCCTCTTGATTCATTTTGATTGATTGATTGTGGGGTTTTTGGACTGTTACATCATTTACAAAGGTGTAGTGCATTGTTGAGTGGTATATAACAGAGCAATTCTGGGGGTTTTCCATTCCATGGAAAAGAATTCAGGTGTATCATGCACTTGCAATAATGGAGATTGTAAGGCAAGAGGAGGAGGAGGAGGAGGAGGAGGTGCTTGTGGTTTTTCTTCATCCGTATCTTCTTCGTGTTCTTCAAATTCCTCCTCCTCCATTCCATTTCCTGCTGTTGTTGTTGCCGCTGCTCCACCACCACCAGCAGCAGGTCACTCAAAAACATTCATGGAGCTCTGGCGTGTATGCGCCGGCCCAATTACCTATTTGCCAAAGAAAGGAAATGTGGTGGTGTATTTTCCACAAGGCCATTTACAACAAGCTGCTTCTTCTGTTTCTCATCATCCTAATAATGTCCCTACTTTTTTTGGTCTCCAACCTCAGATCTTCTGCAAGGTTATACAAGTTGAGCTACTTGTAAGTAATCTAATCTTAATTATATATATATTGCAATTACTTTCTGATCGTGGGTGTGGCCGGCAGCCTGTGCTTCTTGCTATCTAGCTTGTTGTCCTTCAATCAAAATTCTTATTAAACATGAATTTGTAGGCAAACAAGGAGAATGATGAAGTCTACACACAGCTCACTCTACTCCCAATCACTGAGGTACTTACTACTACTACTGCTCACAATATTAACTTGGAATATTTTGGTTCATTTCCTGTGTCTTCATGGAATATATTATTTTCTGCAAGAATGTGCCTGTGTTGTTTTTAAAATTTCAAGAAAGAAAAAAAGATCGAAAGCATGAGTTTATGAGGATGGAATTTGATGTTGGATCAGGCACAAGCTAAGCAGTTAGGGGAAACAAATAATGAAGAAGCAGGGAGTGAGGAGGAGAGGACTCCAAGACAATCATCAACCTCTCATATGTTCTGCAAAACACTTACTGCATCTGATACCAGTACCCACGGTGGATTTTCCGTTCCCCGTAGAGCTGCTGAAGACTGTTTCCCTCCTCTGGTTTGAATTGACTCACTGACGACTGACGACTGACTTTAGGCTTTTACCATTTACTATGATTTTTCTATGCATTTCGGAATAAGTATTCCATTATTCTTGGAATGAATGTTTCTTTTTTTTTTTTGAAACTTCATTAATTGCAGGATTATAAGGAGCAAAGGCCCTCCCAGGAGTTGGTTGCATATGATCTGCATGGTGTGGAATGGAAATTTCGACAGATCTTCAGAGGTGCTAACTTTTCTTTTCTTTTTTTTAAAAAAATTTATGGAAACAGACAATTAACTCTCACATTTTTTTTAGTGCGATACGAACTCAAGACCTCCTGGTCCTGAGGCCTCAGCTCTACCGCCTCATTTGATTGTTTTACATAAAAAAAATTAATTACAGGACAGCCAAGGCGGCATTTGCTCACTACTGGATGGAGTATCTTCATAAGCCAAAAAAAACTCATGTCTGGGGATGCTGTTCTGTTTTTAAGGTTCCAATATTCAAGATTTCAGACTATCAGAAGTAACATATGGATTTGTTTCTTAACACGGCAATATGCATGCTTTGGATTCATTTGCAAAATCGCTTTTTTAGGGGTGAAGAAGGAGAATTGAGACTTGGAATAAGAAGAGCTTCTGGAGCTAGAAACGGATTGTCTGATGATACAATTATCAAATCTCAGGATTCTTATCCTAATGTTCTTGCTCCAAGTTGTAAAAAGCTTTGTCAGAAAATGCAACTTTTCAGATATTCTACAGCCCGAGGTATTGTGAATGAATGAACCTGTTTCTATTTGCTTTAATGTGTATCAAGCATGAACATGGCCCGATCCCGAATCCTGTTTCTTCAACTTTTTATGTTTGTCATCCTCATTACAACTTTCTTTCTCTGTTTGACCAACCTACCTTCTTCATCGTTCTCATTGCACCTACTAGGCAAGTCATGCTGATTGCATAGTTCCTTACTAAAAGTATTTGAAGAGCATCACAAACCAGATACATGTTGGCACAAGATTCAAGATACGAAAGTTGATTTGGATGATTCTCCTGAAAGAAGGTTCTATAATACTCTGATAATATCTGGATAATATTTCGATTCGATTCGCACTGTTGAACATTTTTATATGCTGTTCCAGGTCCAGCGTGTAATAACCGGAGTAGCAGATTATGAGCCTGGCAAATGGCATAATTCAAGATGGAAAAGCTTAACGGTATTACTCGGTGCTATTCTTGGCTTCTGTAGCCACCTGCAATCTTTTTGCTTTCTAATCGCACTTGTAATTTCTGATATGGGATTCTGCACATCTAATAATAGGTTAGGTGGGATGGAGGAGACGATGTAAAAAGCAAGCAGCAAGGAAGAGTTTCTCCATGGGAGATTGATTATTCAGCTTCTTCGGTTCCATCCTTCAACAACCAGACTGCTCCGAGAATCAAGAAGCCACGAACTTGTCTGCAGGAAGAGCCGCAATAGCAGCTCTAAAATTCATCATGCAGATCAGCTATTTCCAGGAATGCTCGACAACAACAATATCTCTAGTGTTCATAGGGATCCGTTATCATCTCCATGGAATCACTATACTCCTGGTGATCATATCTCTCTCTCTAGTGCTTTTTCATACTTTTAGCAGCATAGTTGATGAGGCTCTCGTTTGCGTACTGATCCCTTTGATTTTGAAAAAAGCAGGTCTGGGTTTCGTTTGGGACTTTGCGGAGTCTGTAAGATCCGGTAAGGTCTTACAAGGTCAAGAATTTTTAGGTTTGACGCTACCTCCACATCCACATGGACGTGACTTGATAAACCGCCCACTGGATTTCGAGATGCATTCATTATTAGCACATCAAAGTCCTGCGTTAAGTGGTGTGGGAAAGGCAACCCATCACCACACCCAAACCTTAGGCACTGGGGAATCAATTAGTTTTCCAAAGGTCTTTCAAGGTCAAGAAATTTGCTCGTTAGAGTTTGAATCTCTAACGAGAAAACCGGTACTTAATCATCCTGGTGCTTGAGAAAACCTGATACAGGCTTCAGCGCCATCGATGCTAGTCAAAGAAGCTTCATCCCCAATTATTATTACCCTTTAGCATCGAAGGGAAAAGGAACATAGTTTCTCCAGGCAGTGGAGTCCGTAACATTGTTCAAGATCCTCTGATGTCTTCCTTGACAACTAATCAAAAAGAGGAAGTCATGTCCTCCTCAATGCGATTTCATGCATACAAAGTGAGCTGACTATGGAGGATGGAAGAATCTTAAATCTTGTACATGAAAAGAGGGAAATGGAAAAGTCATCCATGCCTTCACTAACACATACCATTAATACAGAATCTGAGAAGTTAAAGGAAAAGGCACTGTTTTTAAACTTTTGGATTTTCCGTGACTGAAGAAACCTCCACCACCACCACCACCACCACAAGTTGTCAGAGTTTATGCAAGAGGAGTTGCACAAAGGTTTGTTTTAATAACAAGCTTACATGTAAATTGTTAACTCCTAGAGAGACTCCATTGCTGATTCTCTGTTATCTTTCCAGGTCCACAAACAAGGCAGCTTGGTAGGAAGAGCCATTGACCTATCCCAGTTGAACAGTTATGATGACTTAAGAATTGAGGTAGATAGGCTCTTCGGGATGGATGGACACTGGAACGACCCGTAAAAAGGATGGCGAATCTTGTATTCTGACAATGAGAATGACATGCTGATTGTTGGTGATGATCCATGGCAGTAAGTGTCTTCCTAATGGACTTGATATCTTGTTTCTTTTTACTTGTATTCTATGTGAAGTCTGCAACACGAAACATGAAATACGGTTGCTTCTTGATGTTGCTGAAAGCTTGGCATGTCTCCCTCCCATTATCAGTTTGATAACTATAGTGTTTATGAGAGGGTAGTGCGTCGATTTGTCTATAACTGTCACTCACAGGATCACATGGTTTTTGTTGCAGTAAGTTCTGTAAGGTGGTGACAAAGATCCATGTATACACCCAAACAGAAGTGGAGAAAATGTTCATTGGCTCTTTTGACGGTTGCATGTGCAGTAACATCAAAAAAGCACAGCTAACAGGGGATGTCTCGAGATCCTCGTCGGATAGCCAACCAGACTCTTCTCTAACAGCCCTTAGGATGTGAATTTTTGTCAGGTTCAATCCTCAAGGGAGGATTATTACTTGTTTCTTTTCGCAGCAGGGCTTCATTTCAACATATATCCATTTTTCCATTATTTTAGCCTATGTACCTTAAGTATTCACATTGTTCTGGTCATCCCCATCTTTCAATTTTTTCATTAGACTTTTTGGGTATTTCTCTGCATTTGTTTGTGGTTAAAAAAAAAGCCATCCGTCGCAGAGGTTTTTCTTTGAATTTCTATTAACCGAGTTGGTTGTTGCTTGCCATGGGATTGTATTTTCACTTCAAATAGTTGCAAACAGCATGACGTAAGAGTAGGGATCTTGACATAATGGTAAACGGCTATCCTCCTATGAACAAAGTCACAGTTTCAAGCTGTGGAAACAATCTATTAAAGGCTCAGAAATTTGTAGTCTATACATAAACAGGTTGCTCCTATGCACCCCAACTGTCTTATCTTAGTTATCAACATCATCCAGTGAACTTGCTCAGTTAGTCTAAAGTGAAAACAGATGCCTGGAGGAGAAAACACGAGTTTAATCTTATAGGCACAACAATCTTTCACTTCCATTTGAGAAAATCTGTTAGATAATAGAGAGATTTTCTAGCATTCTGTCACACACCACATAAACAAGCACTAGGGAGCTCAAAAACCCATAAGTCACCACAAATATAATGCCAAAATTTGCTTTATTTCGACAAAACCATCATTTGCATTAGCATATTGCAAAAACACCATGCATCACATTTATAGCCCTTTGCAACATAGTTACCATACTGTTTCCAAAACAAAATTCAGAGGTAAAGTAAGATTCACTTCCTATATAGGCATGCATTTCAGATCAGATGCAAGAAAACACCATGTTGCTAAACCAAATTATCAAGAGAAGAAGGGGGCATGTCTAATAACGTATCTATGTATCAACGTGTTTCAAGTAATAACCAGGCCAATCAACGTTAACAGTTAAAACTTGTCAACGAGGAAGAGCATCTACGGCATCAATTGTCACCAGTTTTTACTCTCTCAGAAGATCGCGACCAATTATCAGTCTTCTGATCTCACTGGTCCCTGCTCCTATCTCATACAATTTGGCATCGCGCAGAAGCCTTCCTGTTGTGTATTCATTTATATATCCATTCCTCCTAAACATTGGATGGCCTGCAGTAGAGCATATATACGACATGCATCCGTTATAGCACTCATCATCCACATTTTCTAATTATGTTCCATTCAGACTCCTACATTACTTTTTTAAGCTGGCTATATATAAAGAGCATTGAATCCCTTTCTCTCTTCTACATGAATTTCCAAATAAATTCGAGTTTTGAACTATGTATCAAATACTAAGTATAAAAGCTAAGTAAAGGATGAGTGAGGATTACTGTACCTGAAGAGCAACTTGGGTTGCTCTTTCAGCTGAACTTAGTATGACTCCAGCACAATCCTGAAATGAAATATGCTATGTGCTTCAATGATGAAAATTAACAACTCTTAAATTAACTTCTAACCAAGAGCAAACAAGAAAGACCCCCTCCCCTTAAGAAAAACAGTAAAATCCCTTTTCTCACAAAAGCAATAAGAATTGAATGTCATGTGCAACAAAAGAAAAGGTTCAAATTGTGCAGCACCTTCCTATCAATATTTCCGCTGTCACAGTCTTTCGCAACAGAATACACATATGATCTGCAGTGAATTAAGCCACTTAGCAGAAAACAACAGCTTTCTATTTAGAGAGAGAGAGAGAGAGAGAGAGAGAGAGAGAGAGAGAGAGAAATAAACAAAAATGAACAAACCTGGATGACTGTAACGCTGTGTACATATCGGCAACTTTTCCCTGCACATTCAGGACAAATAGTAGCACCAACAGTTATGGCTGTTCTACAAAACAAACAGAATAGGGAGCAAGAAGGCAATGGAGTTGACCAAGGAATCAATTCTTTAGATGACTTCTATAAGATACCTGTATAAGTTGAAACTCCCAATTGGTTTGCCAAATTGTTCACGTTGTCGAATGTAAGGAAGTACAACATCAAGACACGCTTGCATGATACCAAGAGGTCCACCAGCCAAAACTAGTCTCTCCAAGTCTAATCCAGACATCATAACATAAACTCCTGAAGCAGGAAACCAATAAAGAATTATGGATAGTCTCTCCATCCATTCATTGTGTTAGAATGTTAAAAGATTATTATGTGTTATGTCGACTAAGTAGAAAGGGGCCGACATAGGTGTCTTGTCTTAAGGGTTAATAAGCCCGTTAGGGTTTGGGTTGTGTTATGTAATGGTTTTATCTATATTAAGGAATAAACAGAGAGAAGGGATATTTAGTTTGAAATCCCTGTTTGTTTACTGTGAATATCACCAACAAATTGTATAAGAGCCCAAAAGACAAAGACAAACCATGCAACATAATCACAAACTATGAAGCGATATTTTGTTGAATTACCATTTATCACAAAAGCTTAAGTCTGATGGAGAGGTAGATAATTACATTTTAACACTTCAACACGCCTCAAATGGAAACCTATAACAAGTCAGGTCAACATGGCACACAAAGGCATATAAAAGGCACCACAAGGCCAACAAAGAGGCCCAACACTTGAAACGATATAATGGGAAGGTGGTGTTGATGTAAATGATTGATCCCATGACCTCTTGCTCTAATACCATGTTGAATATTTAAAAGTTGTCCCACATTGGGCACTTGCTATTGTTACCATGATAAGAGATGGACTTACCTCACCTCATAGTCTAGGTTTTTGAGGATGAGCCCCTCTTATGTATTGTTGTTGGGCTAGATTTTCTACATGGTATTAGAGCCACCCATTTGTATTGTTCAAGTGTTGGGCTCTTTGTCATAGGCCCACACTTGAGGGAAGGAGCCTGTTAAAGTGGTCCCACATTAGACACTTGCTATTGTTTCACTCACCATATTAAGAGATGGACTTCCTCATCTCACAACCTAGGTTTTTGAGGATGAGGCCCCCTCATATGGGTTGTTGGGCAAGATTTGCTACAGTTTTGTTGTCAAGTGCTATTTTTATGGTAACGGTTCAAACAGGAGCACATGAACTAGATGGCTTACTCGATTGTTTGCACTTACGGTTAACGAAAATAACATCTCATTCTCTCTATTTTTTCATTATTCCACAATGTTTGAAGACAAAATCATCTGATGTTTTCTCATCAAGTGCGCTCAAAGGCGAATTGCAAAGGTTCTAACACTTGGCTCATGGAGAGGAACAGATTTTGAGATCTTAGTTTAGGGTCCTCGATAGAATTTTTTTCTTTAATTTGACTCGGCACAAAACAGCTTGTACTATTTGCTCTTAGTGGATTTTTCCTTTGGTTTTGCTAATGAGAGGTTTTAATGAGGCGGGGTTAAGTGTTGTGGTATCATGGACTTTATTAAGGCGGGTTGAATCGCCTTTTGTACTTTCTTTCTAGTTTTTCATTAATAAAAATTAAAAAAGGTTTTCCTTTAAAAAAAAAAAACCATCTTCCTAAGTTTTCCATATATGATTGTGATGTTCATAAGTTATCTCAAAGCCAATGTTCCTTCTCCTTTTCTGATATTCCAGATTAAGAGCTAAAATCATTCTGGAGCAACAAATTATCCTACAATACAAGAGCAACAGACATACTCAACAAATTACAACCTTTACATATACAGCAAAATTACCTTTTCCTTCCAGTCCCAAAACATTTTCTTGTGGTACAAAGCAGTTCTCGAAAACAAGCTCGCATCTGCAAATGTTTTTTACAACACTCTAACTACTGGGGCATTTCGTGTTCAGAAAGAAGATCAAAACAAGTAAACTTGTCATTACAAAAAGGAAAACACAATGCCGATCATAGTTAATCATCTTTACTCTTACCAGTATAGTCCTGAAACGTGCAAGTTTTTAATTTCAAGTCAGGTGACCATACACCAAGTTTTAAATACTGTTGAACAGTAACATTATAAAAATACCTGATGCCTTTAGATGTTGCAAGAAAAAATAAATTCTATAATATCGTGTGTTCTTATTCATTCTACCCTGTACTTTCCCTTCTTTAGTTCTCATCTGGAAAAAAAAATCCCATTCCCGTTCTATTGTTCTCCTCCTTTAGAACTACACTCCCCATGCCACTTCTTCAGTCATTCCTCCTCACTTATCTCCACTCTTCCCCAACCTTTCCCTCCCCTGCCTCCTGATTTCCTTTCCACACACCCATCCCCCCACACGTACACACCCCCAAGACACACGCACACCCCCACATCTCTATTTACCGATTTAAAAGTGAAACTTAAGTGGCATCTGATTTTCATACTTGTTTGCCTGTATAGCAGTATTTTTTTTCTTTTGTGAATATAGCTGTACATGTTATGTTACTTATGTACGATGTCTAGGCAACTCTATGATTAAAAGAAAGGGAAGATGAAATAGATTTCTGAAATGAAAATAATTATGGATCTTTTCTGAACAGCCAATAACTTTCAAATGGCAAATTGAGTTTCAACCATTACTGTAGTGCAACTGTGCAAGCACACATTTATTTCTCGAACACACATGCATACTTGCTGTAATAATGATGCTGATACTTATTTGTCTTCAACCCAGCTAACAAGGCATCAGGTCAACAAGATAGTCAGTAGCCTTTTATGAAGTGGGTTGAATTGTGCATTTATACTCCCTCATTCTTTATAAACCTCAATGACTCAATGGTTGGATTTCGGTGGGGGGAAGGTCGTAGAGGTTTAAGACGGGTGATGCTCTTTCACCCTATGCTTTAACAATTTTATGGGAGTGGTCACTCAAATGTTGCATCAGAGAGTGTTGTCTCGCAGTATTAGATTGCATCGTAAATGTGATAAGATGAATCTAGCTTCAATTGTTTTTGCTGATAGTGGTTTTGTCATGTGTGCTGCGGATGCTGGGTCGGTAAAAGGGTCGGTGATCACTATTTTTGGCAATATGACCTTAGACCCAATGGTCGCTTGTGCTGGAATGGTGAGGCAAACAAGCTGAAGCTGGCTTCTACCTTAGGAGTACCATTTCTGGGCAATTTTCCTGTCAGATATTTGGACTACGCCCTGCAGATTAATAAGAGGTTCAGGCTTGCTCAAATGCGTATTACTGATTGATAAAATCAAGGGGAAGGTGATGTCATGGTCTAATGTGCAATTATCATTTGCAAGGAGGCTCCAGTTGATAAAATTTGTAAAGTGCAACTTCTAGGATAGTGTATGTATATCTTCTCCTCAGAAGGGTGTTAAAGGACATTGAGAGGCTGCTGGCAGGTTTTTTTACAGAGTGGTGTTGAACGGAATGCCAGGAAGTCCAAGGTTAATTGGAAGGATATTTATTGCCCATTAGCTCGGAGGGATTGGGACAGACTTATCCATATGAACAACGGTATCCTGATGTTTCTCATTTTAGTATGTGCCCAATGCCTAGCCAAGGAAGAATCCCATATCCATCTTTTCTTCTTCTGCTCCTTTCCTAAGCGAGTTTGACGTTCATTCCTGAAGGCCCTAAAGCTACAGGATCCTACGGATGCTTGGGATGACATGATGGCCAACTTTCTAATGGGTTTCAGCT
Source organism: Gentiana macrophylla (assembly GCA_026214975.1). NCBI lineage: Eukaryota > Viridiplantae > Streptophyta > Magnoliopsida > Gentianales > Gentianaceae > Gentiana > Gentiana macrophylla. Next base: position 2,895,255 of record CM047811.1, on the reverse strand, counting down.
TGATGTGTTGTTGTTAGGGTTTTCAGTGGCTATCTACGTAATTTGGAAAGAAAGGAATACAAGGCTTTTCAAGCATCTGTCTACTCCTTGTAGTTGAAGCTCAAGTTTTCAAGAATACTAGTGTTTCCAAATGGAGGAAAGTCATGAAATGAAGATTAAGATAGGAGTTAGCAGCATTTTTTTTACTTTGACTTTTGTACTGTTTTTGACAGGTGACTTGAGTGTTTTTTGGTGTGGTCAGGGTAGCAGCTTCATGTAGTTCGGGTCTGTCTATTGTAGTTCTGACATATTGAGTCTGATGTATCATGTTTTTTTTCTGAGTCTGTTGTATCTTTGCCGGATGTACAGTTTTTCCTTATCTGTTGTTAGTAAAATGATTGCTGATTTACACACACACACACAACCCAAACAAAAAAGGCAACATAAACAAATTAAAAGGAACCCATGACCTTTTACAGATTACCCCCCACCCCCACCCCTCCCACTCAAATAATCATTTCATCAAACCTAAATTTTTTTAACACCAGCTCACTCAAAAGCTCAAATTGTTGAGGGGAAGTGTAATTCGGCAAATAAGCAGTAGGGTAAGCTGATAGTAGCAGTAGCAGTAGCAGTAGCAGTAGTAACAGCCAACAATAATAGCTTTTCATTGTTCAAAGAATCATGGAAAATAACCGAGTCAACCAGAAGCTTAAGCTTTAATTGTTAAGGGAGGTGGAATCTATACAATAATATAGTACGTTATTTATTTATTTAACCGTAATTTCTACTGTAAATAAAGGGGCAAAGTATAGCTCCTTTATTGTGGAAGACAAAACAAGAGAAAAGAATATACATACGTATCACTTCCTCGCATCCCAAGCTTGTCTAACTTTTGTGCTGTAGTGAACCTGCATCATCAGAAAAACCACGAATGTTGAAGAAGATTAAGACCCTTTCAAATATGCTACCTATTTGACAAGTACTGGTTCATGTAAGATAGCTTATACAGTAAACGATCTTATAACTCCTGACAACCCCACTCGTCATTTGATAAGTATTTAATAAGGGACTCGCTACGAAACAGGAGTATTTGTGCATCGTATCCATATCCAGAGCAGAATAGGGCAGGAAAGCATACAATACTGCTCCCAATTTATCTGTTAAGTCGTTTCTTTCACATGTCTTATCATTGTTATTTTTTTCTTTAAGCAAGTCATGATACTGGATAGTTGGGAAAACAATATTTTCTTTCAAGCACATGCAGGTCACATTAATCAAAACTGAGAACTCAGACATTCAAAATTAAGGCAAAGCAAATATAGGTTCAGCAACAACTTATGGTAGCCAAGCAACTAGAATTTTATCTACAAAGAATAGATAGAATATGACCTGATAGATAATACGTCAACAAAATAAATAGATGTAGCTTAGCCATCTCATAACTAGTTCCTCTACAAAACAAAACAAGCATACCCAGGCATTCCCTTCTCAATGATAAATGCAGTTATTCCTTTTGAGTGAGCGGCAATATCCGTTTTTGCATAAACAACCTAATCCAAGTCCACTTATCAGTTATCACAAAGGTGAGGCCTGCTCGTAAAAATATAGAGCAAATCATTTGCAAGAAGAAAATCAAGTGAGGTGCAGTTTGTTTTCTGGAAACCCTTTCCTCTTAACAAGCATTTGCATTAAGTAGAGAAAGTTGAAAATATGTTGAAGAGGAAAAAGTTTTGCATAAAAAGTGATTGAGCCTTCACGGCTTCACCAATAGTTTTGAAACTCGTACAATGGTGATAATACATTTCTTTAGGCATTGGCATTGACACTCATGCTACTTTATGTTTGCTAATCACATTAATCGATTTCCCATTTTCACATAAAAAAAATAAAAATCCAAGTATTCACTATCTAAAGGAAAAATCGCACGAAAAGCATACCAAAGTTGCCACACAAACATGAAAATGTTGCCAGACGCAAGTACTCTAAGCATGCTTATCATACATGCATCCATACAGGCTAATAACAACAAAAATCAAATGAGGAAAATTAGCATGAATATTATATGGACAATGGAAAAAACACCAAACATCAAAGTACTCGGAAAATCCTAATTGAAACAAAGATCAATGACAGAGATGTTTTTGTGTGACAGACAGCGTAACAATCAAAAGATTGAGATAGCATTTATCAGAACCAGAATGCGAAAATTTGCAAAAATAAATGTTCAGTGATAAACCACCGCAATTTAACCACCACTTATTATTGTCATAAAGCCACAAGCCACAAGCCACAAGATAATTCAGGCTTAGGGGTTTAAAGTAAAGAAACTTAAGCCCCAAGTTTGCCACACTCTCAAAGCCTGCAAGCAAATAGCAGTTCAGAGCTAGTGTTGCCACACTCATGTTCAGAGCAGTCATTTGCCAGCAAATCATTCGTTCAACCAAAGTATATATACAAGATATTGTTCTTGTAAGAAAACAAAAACAAATGATTCTCCTTTAAGCTTTTTCGTTATGCATAATCATCAAAAGATGTGATGATTCAAATAATATCAGCAATTATGTGCATGTAAGGCGGCCAGGAGGGACGTTTAACAAGTCTTATTAGCTTTAGATATATGGATATCGGAAAAAACAAAAGAAGCCGCCAACAAAATTTTAATCAGGCTGGAAGAAAACTCAAAAATGATACCAATGTTTGAGCCGTAGGACCATTTGTGCACCACATCTTATTTCCATTTAAAATATAGCCACCATCAACCCGATCGGCTTTACATTTCATGCTAACGACATCGAGCCACCGAAAAAACATAAAATTTGATCATATGAATAGTAATAAATAAAACCTTCGCATAAAAGAACATAACAAAATCTTCAAAGAAGATTAAGTTACCATTTGGCTCACTCATCGCAAAGGGCTCCAACATGCTCCCGGCCGATTAACTTCAAGAAGTCAAGCCATTGACAAATTAAGTGAGCACATCCAATTTGCATTAGAAAATGAAAAGTCAATAATATTACTTTCAATATATATTATCTACTATTGCAGAAGAATTAGAAGGGATGCCGTTTCTTGTAATTAGAATTGTAAGAATACAAAAAAATTAGGGAAAATTATCTACCAATAACGGATAGAATAAACCCAAGTAAAGCAATCATCCGAAATAGGTAGGATAAATGAGAGAATTAGCTGGCCTATTAACATCGCTACAACCAGTGAATATAAATGTCAAAAATCCTAATGTCAATAAAAGAAATCTAAGATATGAAAGACACAGTTGTACATTTAACACAAATGTCAATCATATCTTGGTGAGTTTCTTCATATCTTCAACATCAAGTATAGGATGCTAGAGGAAATTCTAGCTCTGCTAAAAAAAGTTTAGGCTATACATTAAAGTCTGATAAGAAAAGTCCCTTCACGTCATAATGAGGCATTATACATCACTGTTAAGAAAGTATTGTTTCCTACTTGAAGGCTTACTGGCTGAAGAATAATGCATCTAGAACTCAACAACAGGAAGATCGAAATAGTTGAGCAGGAATGCATTGTGCACTAAATTAAATGTTGCAAGAACTCGTGAATTAGAAAACTAAAGCAAAAGCATCCAAAAAGAGCAGTAGTGAGTGTCTGTGCAAGGCCTACCAAACTCACATGATGAAATCTTCTGGAAGAAAAGCAAAGCAAAGCAAATACATGAGAATAAGGGCCATTTCCAGAATGAAGTTATGACTCGAAATCTTCTATAAACGCTTTTTCTGTAAACAAACTTAATAACCAATTTTCAGCAAACAAGCCGTAATGTAAAGTGAAGTTGATTCTTGCATATGTCGGCCCAAACATTCTTATTTGTTGATTATAGAACTGTGTTTAGTTGAAACCTGACCAATTGCAGCCATTTAGTATTGGTCAAAGTGACATACACCATCCTAATCGGGATCGACTACGCAGTAATTATTACAAGATGGAAAAAGCTCTGAAGATTTCAGGCAAACCTTTGGTAAATACTTTTGCTTCTGATCAGGGTTTCCATTCCTAACCTACAAACAGAGTAGCACTTGGTCATATTCAATAACAATAGAATATGCAAGCACAATAGCAGGATGAAGTTATAACGACTTACCAGCTGATTTATACAAAGGTTGGAATGAGCTCCATAAGAAAGGGCAACCGAACCAGATGCACGGCTAACTTCTTCCATAGCTATGCAGTGTTCTAAATAACCAAGGCCAAGACCTCCGTATTCCTCTGTAGAGATTCACAGAGTTCAAAAATCGGGATAACCAAATCTTAGACAACCAGAAAATATAAGAACAATTTGTTTGGAGCCTTAGAAACATTCAATAATTTGGTCGAAATAACACCAAAATCAAGGCTAGCCAGCAGAACAATAATTCATGGAACGAAGGGCAAAGAGTTGGTTAAGTAACATGCTTTACCAGGCACAGTTATTCCATGGAGCCCAAAATCTCCCATGAGCTTCCATAAATTAACTTCCTGGGACAAATGCATATAGTCAATTCATGAGTTTACAGAAACAATAGCAACATAATCCAACTTAACCAAAACGTAAAATTGAGGAAACCATTGTCTCCATTCAAAGTGCACCAACATCATCAAGTGGTGGATTCCAGTATTGAATTAACAATAACACCAAAGAAACAACAACCAAATTCAATGAAATAGGTAACATGAAACAGCAGAATTACAACCTGTGGGAGTGGGAAGCTGTTTGTTTTATCAATTTTGGCGGCATGAGGAGCAATATTTTCTTGGGCAAAACGAGCCACACCTTCCTTAAACTGTGAAAACATAAAACCATCAGATTCAAAGAAGTTTAAGAACACAAAAGAATGGTAATCATCCAATCCATGAGTAGACATAATACACCTACCTGCAGCCGGGTATCATCAAGCAATGAAGTGGAAAAAGCAGCAGCCTTTGTAGAATTTCTCCATAAACCAGATGCTCCAGACCTTACTGCAAACAATCTCTGCATCTTGTCTAAGTGATTTTTGCTAACAGCTTGGAATCTCTTCACAAAAGAAGATTAATCAGAATATTTCGCAAGGAGGAATGGAGGAGCCGATGGAAATGTTAATAGTATGAAGAAACTTATATTACTACGTATACGACATGTTTAAAATGGATATTATTTCCCTTATAAATTATAATAATAAAGACTTATCCCTAAACCCCCACCTACCTAGAAAAGGAAAAGAAAAAACTTATCTCTCAAACACGCACCCAATAAAAAGGAAGGAAAGAAACCGGTGTTCCCAAAAATAGTGTTCTTTTTTTTTTTTTTTTTTATTAAATAGTATTCTTAAACGAATAAAGTCTGTTTGTGAATAATTTAATGTTCGTGATTGTTTATTCGTTTAACTTAAATAAATCGAGCTCGAACAAGATTGTAGCTTGTAGGCTCATTTAATAAACAAACAAACGCAATGTTGGCTGACGAACGTTCAACTATGTTCTTGAATATACTTATATAAATAAATCTATGTACATGATAACCTTAATTCAACAGATGATAAACTATTTATTTATCTAACAGAGATTGTATAGTGATTTTATATAATATTTGGTAAATTCTTTTTATAACTTTTTGTTGTATGATATATGTAGTATTGACATATACTTTGTTATTTTTGTATTAGCGCTTCATATTTTATACATTAACTAGCCGAAATCGAATTAATAAATAAGGCTAACCAAAATTGAGGGAAAGTAATTTCCATTGATTTGATTGAGTCCAATAGTAGGTTATTTATACTAAATAGTCATAATGTAAACGCAATAATACACAATAAATGTGATTGATTACAATGATTTATTTCCATGATTTGGAGTATCTAGTTGATTCTCAACACGCTCTCGCAATCTCATGGTAATGTAATGAAGATGGAGATTGAGTTGTAATGAATGAATATGTCCTTCACATGGTGTCTGCAACAAACTTCACCAGATCAATCGGCTTCAATTGCTTCCCAACCTGAAATTGCCGGAATCCTACGATAGAGAGGAGGAAATATGTGGAGGGAATAGCATACCCTAAAAAAACTGGGATAGAGAGGAGTCGTAGAATAAGGAATAGAGAGGAGAATATAGTGGGAGGGATATACCCTAAAAAAAGGATAGCTTGATGACCCGAAAACGTGGTGTCGTCATGAAAAAAATACGTGGAGGGAAGTTGATTCCCTAAACAAAAAATGAAAAGGAGCCGAGGGTTGTACCCTAACAAAAGAAATGGACAAAAATGATGTGTACCATAACAAAAATAAACGTAAGGAAAAGCATGGAGGGGTGTACCCTAACGAAAAAAATGATTTTAATAGAGGAGAACAACGATTATCAGATAGAGATTGAAGGAGGAAAAAAAGAAAAATATAAATAGTACCAAAGGGAAAAATTTTGAGACGGTAGAAAAGATGAAAGTTTTATCAAGCCCATTAACAGGACACATAAGTTTGCATAACCGGCGAAGGTAACGACACCAATAGAAATTTATTAGAGAAGATATAAAATAAAAATAAAACAACAAAGGTAAAAGTGAAGCACGAGGGGTGAGGGTTCAACCATATTATTGTCACAAACCCCCACCCTGACATTTTTTCCGTAGAGATCGCTCAGGACCGAAAGACGTTAGTTTGAGAGCTCTGATACCATAATAACAATTGAGGGAAAGTAATTTCCTTTGATTTGATTGAGTCCGATAGTAGGCTATTTATACTAAATAACCATAATATAAACGCAATGATACACAATAAATACGATTGATTACAATGATTTATTTCCATGATTTTGTGTATCTAGAATATTCTCAACAAAGACAAAAAAAAAAACATGTTTAATGAGACGAACTCGAACTCGAACATGACCTTGAACAGTTAATCTTTTAAACGAGTCAAGCTTGAACATAATTTTTTTGTTCGTTTAACAAACAAACGATCACGAATAAGCTAGTGAGCTATCGAGCTTGAGTTCGAACCATCAATACTCCACTCGGCTTGGCTCGTTAGCATCACTAGTTTCCAACTGGACCAAATGAAACGGGAAAATTTTATGGTATATCAATTGTAACATGAGTACATTATGACATATGAAATGTTTTACAATTGGATGTTTTATTTGTTAGTTTTTTTTATTATAAAATTACATATTTTGTTATCGTATGTGATAGTGTCGAAATTATGTCAGATATTCAGCGGTGGTTGTATGACGGATATCTAGCTGATTAAGCGGTGTTTATGTGGGAACACATGGTTGTGCTGTGGAATTTGTGGTGATGCAAGTGGTGGTGCTAACTAAAGAGCAAAGAGAGTAATAAGTTGGGCAGAGTTTTGCCTTGTTTTTCATTACGTGTGTCTCTTAAATGGAGTACATTGAGCCTTATTTATAGGGAAGAAACCGACTATAGTTTGATATAATTACAATGAAGGACATATGGTACTATTAGGGTTTTATCTATTAATCAAGCCCGCATAAGGTCTAGAGGACGGCGGCTCCCGAGACCTCGTTGCTTCTCTCTCCCTTTGTACCTCCGTATGGTTCGGATTGTCATCAGCTTCTTCCTCTAAGAGTAATGGGCTCGGGCCTCTTGCGGACCCATTTGCCTTAGGGGCATTTCGAGCGGACTATCTGGCTCAGCCTGACGCCTTATGGGGTTGCGAGGCCGATGCATGAGGTTGACTATCCGTGAGCCCGCGAGGGCTGGTGGACTTGGTGGACGTGGGTGTCCGGTGGCCTTGTTCCGCTATTTCGGTGTCCGGACGGTCCCGAATCGTATTTAGTGGGTCGGAACTCGGTTTATACCCATCAATGCCCCCCTACTCCGTGTCTCAAGCATTTTCTTGAAATGTTAGGCAGGGAGTAAGTACGCCTATAGGTTATCTGTACCGGAATCGGCGCGGCTCTGTATGGCATTGTGGCCTTAGCCTTAGAGGGGTCGGCCGGATAGCCTTGACCTTTGGTGGGCTGTAAGGGGCGGATAGCCATAGCCTTAGGGGGTTATATAGGCGGGTAGCCTTGACCTTTTTTGGGCTGTAATGGGCCAGTAGCCGTAGCCTTTGCGGGTCGTATGGGCGGATAGCCTTGACCTTTTGTGGGGCTGTAATGGACGAGTAGCCTTAGCCTTGGTGGGTCGTATGGGCGGATAGCCTTGACCTTTTATGGGCTGTAATGGGCGAGTAGCCTTAGCCTTTGTAGGTCGTATGGGCGGATAGCCTTGACCTTTTGTGGGGCTATAAAGGGCGGATAGCCTTAGCCTTAGGGGGTTATATGGGCGGATAGCCTTGACCTTTTGTGGGCTGTAACAGGCGAGTAGCCTTAGCTTTGGTGGGTCGTATGGGCGGATAGCCTTGACCTTTTGTTTTGAGGCTTCGATTCGGCCCCCTTGCCGACGCGACGGTTGCGTGTCTGCTCCAGACGGTTTTCTTAACTCTACAACCGATATGATGGTTGATGTGAACCGCCGTATGCTCTGATTGGCTGAAGGCTTTTCATTAACCGTGCCATAATGATAGCGGTTTCGAAATTCGAAATTTTGGAACACAACTGCTACGTTCCAGCCGTTGGATCATTTTCATCTCAACCGTCGATCCAAGAAAGCTTTTCCTATTTAAAGGGGTTCAACCATAACCCCACCCCTTTTGCAAAATCCATTTTTCAACATTTCTGGAAAAACGATAGAGGATTATTCTCCAGGACATATCTTCCGGCGTCCGTTCAAAGCTTTCAATCGATTTCCTCATCCGTTGTCTAGGTATTTTCTTTATTATTGCTTTATTTCTTGCCTCATTCCTTACTTGTCTTACGTATTTTCCTTTGATTTTGATATTTCCCTCGCGTATGCTTCTTTTCGACTTTTGAGGGCCCATAGCATAGTGTGGATGGTCTAGAGGTCCTGTGTTGCCCCTTCTGGGTTTGTGTTTTCGTCTTCATTTTCGAGTCTTTCTATTGCTCTCCGGTGGATTCTGGTAGATTTGTAGTTTCTTTTGACGTAAAGAAAATGGAAGGACGAGGAGTCAAGATGATTGGGTCCTTTCATCTTGGCCTGGCCTTTATCGTTCTGGGCGATTAATCCTTCACCTCGTCCTTGTGTTTTTGCAGGATGTCTAGTGGTGATGACAACGATAACCGCAGATATGCCTTGGGTAACGAAGAAGAGGCAAGCTCTAGTCAGACCGCTAGTGTTAGTGAGGAAATGATTCTAGTGCGGCCTGAACCATCGTAGGGAGGTCGCTAGAAAGCTACAGTCCGCAGGGTGATTACGGAGCGGGCAAAATCCTCTGAGAAAACCACACTAAGAGACCTAAAAGATGCGGCCAGGGCTCAAGGCTCCAAGCGGAAGGTTGCGGCCAGCAAAGATGGTGGCGAGGATGACACAAAGAGGAACAAAACTCCCTGGCCTAACAACCCTGAGGCGGTGGAGGAAGAGAGGTCGATGGCCGCCATGGATAGGGAGATCGAGAACCAATGGCCTGCGATCCGGGAGGGCTTTGCCATCTCTGGGACCTTCGCCAGTTACAACATTTCTCCGGACTACCTTTTTACTAGCTTTCATGGTGGCGTGGCCGCTGGTTCTGATTAAACAAAACAACGCTCGGAGTCGGATGCTCTTGCTATGGATGTTGATCGGGCCGGCCAACGTTTGGAGACAGATGGCCTCATACTATTTTATGACCACTTTATGGCTGGGCTGCGTCCTCCTTCGATCTCTTTTTCGTGGAGGTAATGGATAAGTTGGATGCCCTGCCTTGTGACTTCATCCCGGGTGCGGTTAAAATAGTCTCGGCTTTCAAAATTTTATGTCGGATGCTAAGGTATAACCCTCGCTCCCCGTTCTCATAAAGTTTTATACTTTTGGGAAGGCCGTGACGAATGATTCCCTCGACACACGCAACCTCCTGTTAGTTAGGGCTAAGATCAACACATGTCGGTTGTTTTACTGGCTCCTAGGGAAAGTGAGGGATTGGGAGAAATGAGGCATGATCGTTGAATCCTCCGTGGGATGGCCCCTTCCCAAGTTCAAAGTACTGCCAGAGAAGAGATTGAATTCGATTACAGTCCCCAAGAAACTTAAGGCCTGGGAGCAGAAACTTGTTGATAAGATTTATGACCTTCTTGGATGGGACGGCGTGAATAAGAAAAGGTTTTTTAGCTGGATATCTTTAGTTGATGTCCGCCAGCCTTACAACGCTATGGCGGGCATCCCTGGCCCGGTTGTTGTTGAGTTCGCAGGATTGAAAACTGATGATCATTGGTATGCGGAGTGCCATCACCTCAAATCTTGTCCGACCAAATATCCGATCTGTTCTGGAAAACCTGAAAAACGACCGTCATTTTCTCGAAGCACTTCATCAAATATGTAGCCTCCTTGTCTTTTAACTACTATAACGTAGTTGCTCGTGTCATTGCTTATTTAAAAGGATTAAAATTACTTAACCTTATTTGAGAACTTTTCTCAAAAGGTAACAGTCATTTAATTTTTGGTTTTATATATCGAGAAAAAAACATAGAAATAAAAGTTTTCTAGAAAACTAAAACATAAAAAATAAAGATAAAAGTGTTGTTGTTTATACATGCAAAATCAAAAATGGTCTTTTGTTTATAATTTTGCTCCCACTAGTCAGCTACTCCCAATTGACTTTCAAGAATTTTCCAAAATTCTTTAGTGGCCAAGATCTCATCTAGTTACCCCGATTCCTGACGTGGGCCGATCAACCGAGATAATTCGATAAGTAGGTAACACTTTACCAATCACATCTCTATGCGACTCTTCGTGGTTGACTAGTCAACTCTTTGACACTTCAAATCACTATATGATAGCCAACACATTGTCTATAAAATTAGACGGTCCTGGCATGGGCCAATCACTGCAAAACTTTAGTTAAGTCACAACCCAATATTCGCGAGATCTCATACGATCATATCTCAATAATAACGATATACCCGAGGTATGTCAACTCCCGACGTGGGCCGATCAGTTGGATCCGAACAAGGGCTCATCACGGTCATTATAATACTGGGAGACAAAATTACGACTTAATTTTGTTGTGGAAGTATTTTACAAATTAATTCACTTAATTAATTTCAATTACGGTCTTATCAAATATATCCATCGCTATAGGCATAAAACCTACACATTCATCTAGATCGTGCCTAGTCATGCATTTATCGTATCATATAAAGCACAAAATAAATAAATGCGTAAAGTAACCGGTATGATCATAGACTTTTCCTAGGTGCGGTTTCGAATACAAGTTGACGAAACCGCGGGTCACATCTAAGGGTAGCTGCAACCGCCAATGGGATCTTTAATGCGCCACCTTCAATGGGATCTTTATTCATCTTTCTTTGGTCTCCATCTTTTGCTCCATTCTTGTTACATAAAATCTATTTAATAAATTTGTACACCCGCCGCACACAGGGGGAGCTAACGGGAATGAGATAAATGCAAAAAGTAAACTAGGTCACGTTCTTCATAACGGCCTAGGACAATTTTGAACCAACAGAAAATAAATCATTCACATCTATCCTATTGGTCGAGTCCATGATCAATCGGAGTCCATATAATCATATTATATCTATGCATCTAATTCATACATTGAAATCTTATGAAAAAGATAAAATCTAAAGCTACCAACTTGCGTCTTGATTAATCGGTTAACATTTAATCAATTAAATAATTCCATCTAATCAATTAACCAATTAACATTTAATTAATTAATTATTTCAATCAAAATAAAATTAACGATTAAAAGCTTTTGGGCAGTGGATAAATCCCTTCTTAAAAAATGTTTCAAAGTAGACTATGCACACACAGATTATGAATATAATGCAGTAAGTAAATGATTGTAAATTAAAGTGCAGAAAGTAAGTGAACACAAAGAATTATAGTGATTCAGGGTGGTGTAATCCCTTAATCCGCTCTTCTCCTGTGATGATTGGAGGAATTCACTATTGTTTTTCACCAATACAATAGTCAGATTGTCCTTGGCTACACAAGCTTCACAATCTCCAAGACTATCACTCCCTGGCTACAAAAGCTTTAGTGACCCAGTCTTCAACACACTGCTCCTTGAGAACAAATCCTTCAGCAGCTAACACAAAGGGTGCAACTCCTTCTCAGATTTCTCTGATTCAATTGCTGCAAAACTTGTGTGAGTTGTATTCACATAGTCTTGATCAATCTCAGTGCTTGATATGACTTTATGCTCTGAATGCTGAGTTGATCACTAGATGTGTTCTTTTAGATTCAAGAGAAGGCTTAGGATTTTGACAGAGTTTCTGCGCGTGTCGTGTATTCAGTGTGTATATTTTTTTGTCTGTCAAAGCCTTCTATTTATAGCCTTGATAATCCTTGATATGAATTTCTGTCCATTGGCTATTTGATGTGGAGAATAATCCTAAATTAATTCCCGATTCTTCCTTGATTATATTCTCTTTGATTTTGAGTGATCCGGATTTTCTTCAAACGTCCATCATAAAACCCGTCATTGATTGATTCTGCATTTAATGCTTGATCTTCTCATTTTCAGAACGTGGAAAATAAATATAGCAGGTAGGTCTTACTCTGCTGTTGCTTTGCTTGACCATTGCTTGATCGGTAAAATGAATTTGCTTACTTAGTTTTTGAGATCTTCTTTCACTGCTATTTCTTACTCAGCCGGTGGAGAGTTTACTTTGTCGGTTTACTGCTTCCTTTGTTTCTTTGATTTTCCAAGAGTACTTGTACTCCATCGATCTTTGATTTGTGTGAGATCGTTGTACACCATATTTAAACAATGAGTTTCATCACTTGTAATATAACTTAGACTTATCCAAGGTCATCACTGAGACTTCCCTGGTTATAAGTCGGTCCATTTGTCTTCATGCTACTCACTGTGGTACTTGGATGTCTCTACTTTGCTGATTTTTCTTTTTTACTTAGCCATCCTACCAACTATTACAATACTTGCTCGATCGAACTTATACAACATATCGGACTCTAAATAAAGACTTATCAGAGATTTCGACTTATTTCAGGCTTGCTATAACAAACTAATATGACCATCATCAAAACAAATAAAATGTTCTAATGACCTCCGAGCCGTATGTTGCAGGCGAATGGGGTTTCGCCTGTGGTCGTCTTTCTTGAGGTTTAGAATGACTATAGAGCTGCGGGTAAATGGTATTCCCATTTTCCAGCCTTGTCGTCAAGGCTTTTCTTTAGCACTTTCAGGACTTGCTTGTTCGCATTCTCGGCTTGTCCGTTCCCTTGTGGGATGCACACTGATGACTGTCAGTTCTTAACGTTATGCTCCTTGAAAAATTCAGTGAACTCATCTCAGAATTACAGCCCGTGATTTTATACTATCGCCCTTGGGACCCCGAATCGAGTCCACACTTGATCTAGGAGAAAGTAGATTATGTCTTTGGAGTGAGATCTTCTCAGTGGCTTTTGCCTCGATCCACTTCAGTGAAATAATCTACGCAACTACCCGTATTCGCATCCGGATCGACCCTTTTTGAGTGGGCCGACAAGGTAGATTGCCCACATGTCGAACGGCCAAGCAGCAACGATGATACTCTGCTCTACGGATGGTAGCCTCAGTATGTCGGTGAAGAGTTGGCACTTGTCACAACTCCTGGCGTATGCTTTGGCATCTTCAGCGAGTTTGGGCCAATAGTATCCGGCCAATAGTTCTTTTTGAGCGAATGTGCGGCTAGAAGGGTGCCCCCCGCACACTCCTTCGTGTAATTCTATCAATATTCCTTTTACCTCCTCGGGTCGTATGCATCGCAATAGAGGCCTTGAAAAAGATTTTCTATATAAGATTCCATTTATGACAGTGTAGTGTGCCGACCTTTTCCTCAAGGCTTGAGCTTTTCTTGGGTTTGAGTGCAGTATCCCGGACTCAATTTATGCTTTGATTTTATCTACCCAACAAGGTTCTGATGGTTGAAAATCCATGACCTCAGCCCGGTTGATAGCCGGTTCGCTGATATATTCGACCGTGATATACGGTTTATCAAATTCCTCTTTTGCCGTTAGCCCGATAAGTAATTTGCTCGTGACGTTCTTCTCATGTGGAATTTTAATGAATTCCACGATAGCTAAAGCCTTTCTCAATCTTTCGGCGAGGTCCGAGGTACTTTTGAAGGATTTCGTTGTTTATACCGTATGAGCCTGGCTACTTGATGAACTACTAGTTGCGAATCATAGAATACCTCACGCTATTAATCGACGTTCATGTCTCTGGCGAGTTCAAGACCCGCAATCACGGCCCCATATTCTGCCTGGTTGTTAGATGCGGTGAAATCGAACCTTAACACCTTTTGAATTTCCTCTGAGGACCCTGGTTTGAACAGGATGATTCCGGCCCCACAGCCATTTCTGTTCGCGGCCCCGTCAATGTACAACTCCCAACAATGGTCTAGATGTTGAGGCGTGGGAGCTGCTGAGGTGGTAGGGTTCTCGGCGGGGCGCGAGCTAGATAGTTTAAGGGTTGTGATTCGCTGAAACTCGTTTCCGCAATGAAATCTGTAAGTGCTTGGGCCTTGATGGCCTTCCTGGGGTGGTAATGGATGTCGAATTATGTCAGCTAGATTGCCCAACGAAGTAATCGGCCTGAGAGGTCTGGCCGGTGTAGCACTTGACGGAGGGGGCTGTTTGTGAGGACTGTTATAGTGTGTGATGAAAAGTAAGCCCTTAATTTTCTGGCAGCAACAACAAGCGAGTAGGCTAATTTTTCTGCATTAAAATAGCGACTCTCAACAGGACTGAGAGCCTTGAAGACATAATAAATGGGGTTCTGGAGGGTGCCGTCCTCCTTTACAAGTACGGTGGTGGCAGCCCCGGTCTGAGGCCGCCAGATAAAGAAAAAGCTCATCGCCTACAACTGGGCTAACTAAGAGAGGTGGGCTTGCCAGATAATTCTTGAGGGCCTTAAAAGCCTGTGAGCATTCCTCTATCCACTCAAAAGTTTTGCTTCCCTTCAGGATCTTAAAGAACGGCAAACATTTGTCGGCAGATTTTGATATGAATCTTCCCAAGGCAATCACTCTTCCCTTGAGCCTTTGGACCTCTTTAATGTTTGTGGGTTCAGCCATGCTAAGTAAAGCCTAAATTTTCTCTGGGTTGGCTGATAACACCCTAAATGGTACCATTAATTATACCCTTATTCACCCCGAATTTTGCTCAAGAGATGATAGATAGGCCCGTTATTATATGGAATATGTGTCAAATGCTATGTGTTTGTTTCTAGGATAAATGATGCATCTGTATTATTTTCTCGAATATTTGTACTTTGTTTTGTCTCGTTTTATGTGTTTTATAGGATGTACGAATCTGGAGAGAGTGGAGATCGGATCCGGACCAAAAGAAGTATGTTGGGCCAAGTAAAAGAAGTCAAGACAATCTATTTGAATAAAAGAGGAAAAAGTCACTACATTTTACCGAGGGCTAGAGTCCGTAAACCGAGGGCCTTGAGGAACAAGAAATCGATTCTCACGCATCGCTAGGTCGGTTAGGGTTTCTATGAGTCATAAGTCGGCTGTTGTATATATATAAAGCCGCATATGCTGATTATTACATAAGTTTTCATAAGTTTTGATAAGCACTCAATTATATTCAATTACATTATACAATTTGATGAAATAAAGTTATTCCAAGCTTTTGAGGAGTTATTTTCTGGTTTTCTCCCATTCTCTACCATCTCCAGCTTGAGTAGATCGAGCTAAATCTCCATTGTTTAAGGTATGAAGCTTTGAACATTCCTTTTTGTCTTCAATATGGTAGATTTGTTTGTATTTATGTGTTTTAGTTAATCTGCGTGTTTAACAACCCCATGATTTACTTAGATTAATCGTAATTCAGCAATGTAGATCCAGAAATAGGAAAAGATGACCCCGGTAAATTGGCAGTCTATACCGGTTTACCGAGGCAATATTTAGAAAACCTAAATCTGGGATTCACTACAGCTACAATGATGATATGAGTTTAATTAATGATGAGGTTAGATCCGCCAATATGCTTATTGTAATCGTAAAATTAGCAAGAAATACGAATAGTGAAGTGTTAATTTGGACATAGTGATGGACCTTAGGAACGTGTTGATCAGTGTCAACAGCTATCTAGGCGGGTTAATGGTATGAGTTAGCGCTCGATATCGGCAATTCTAGTTCTTTATGCGTATAGGCTATTACGGACCAATTAAGGAGGGTAGCTTATGTTATAGATTATCTCTTTACCATGGTCGGAGTAGATAGGGTTAGGAGTTGAACCCGTAGCTTAAAACTAAACTAAAAGCTCGCTCGATTAATATAAAGAAATTATACGGGGAAGTAAATATAAGGATTAACTAATCCAAGTTAGTAGATCGGTGAGGAGAGAGGGAGAAATACCAAGTTTCTTTTATGTTTATTGTTGATCAATGATTGCCTCTATGTGCCTTCTTAATTAGATTAGAATAGTTTATATTTAAAGTTGCATTATCTCTGTGGGATCGACCTTGACTCGCATTTACTATACTACGATGTACCTAGTATTCTTGCTAGTAATATCGACGTTAGTGACTTACACGCGATCAAGATTTTTGGCGTCGTTGCCGAGGAAAATGGACAATTTTAAAGATAAACGTTTGGCATCGTTGCCGAGGAAAATGGCCAATTTTAAAGATAAACGTTTTAATCCTGATTAAGAAGTCGTTTTTATTTTATTTTATTTTCTTTTGAGTCTTGAGTCGTTCTGGATCAAACCTGCACCTGTTAATCTGCCAGAATAATAAATTCTTGGCCCGGTTTACCGAGGTTTACCCCCAGTTTACCGAGGCTGGAAAATTGAATTGGTCGAGCATGCCATTGTTTTTCTGTGTTATTCCCAGTTGATTTTAGTTAGTAGGTCCGCAACAATTGGGATCAACCCCAACTGAAGCGGGAGTTGCTAAGATTTTCTTTGTTTTATTTTGTCTCTTTTGCAGGAAGTATCTGGTCACTTCGGAAATTCAGTCAAGCAAAAGCGATTAAGGCTAGACGAGTCAGACACAATGCCTCATACTGTGTTGAACATCAAACCAATCTCTATGTACCCTAGATCAGAATCCAGAGAGCAATATGAAGCTGATAAGAAGCGAGTGGAGGAGGAGACTGAAAATATTAAACAAGAACCCGAGGAAAACCTGAAGGAATACCAAGTTCTTTTATGTTTATTGTTGGTCAATGATTGCCTCTATGTGCCTTCTTAATTAGATTAGAATAGTTTATATTTAAAGTTGCATTGTCTCTGTGGGATCGACCTTGACTCGCATTTACTATACTATGATGTACCTAGTATTCTTGCTAGTAATATCGACGTTAGTGACTTACACGCGATCAAGATTTTTGGCGTCGTTGCCGAGGAAAATGGCCAATTTTAAAGATAAACGTTTTAATCCTGATTAAGAAGTCATTTTTATTTTATTTTATTTTCTTTTGAGTCTTGAGTCGTTCTGGATCAAACCTGCACCTGTTAATCTGCCAGAATAATAAATTCTTGGCCCGGTTTACCGAGGTTTACCCCCAGTTTACCGAGGCCTGGAAAATTGAATTCTGAACAGCCATTGTTTTTCTGTGTTATTCCCAGTTGATTTTAGTTAGTAGGTCCGCAACAATTGGGATCAACCCCAACTGAAGCGGGAGTTGCTAAGATTTTCTTTGTTTTATTTTGTCTCTTTTGCAGGAAGTATCCGGTCACTTCGGAAATTCAGTCAAGCAAAAGCGATTAAGGCTAGACGAGTCAGACACAATGCCTCATACTGTGTTGAACATCAAACCAATCTCTATGTACCCTAGATCAGAATCCAGAGAGCAATATGAAGCTGATAAGAAGCGAGTGGAGGAGGAGACTGAAAATCTTAAACAAGAACCCGAGGAAAACCTGAAGGAATACGAGACTTATAGGCCAGGTACGTTTACGATCGAGCTAATTGATATATCGTCCGATTATGACTCTGATGATCCGGAGGAGGATCTGACACCATGTTCTCAGATTCTGAGGATTACCCGGATTCTGACACTGTAGAAAACTTAGGAGACCTTGGAACGTTTCGACTCCCAATCTCTATCAATGGTATATCAGTAGGTTTAGGTCTTTGTGATTCCAGTTCAAGTTGTAACATTCTACCTCTATACCTCTGTCAGAAGATTAAGCTTCCGGTCATTATGAATCAAACCCGAACTATGATCCTTCTCGATAGGACTAGAGATATGCATGCCGGTCTGTTGAGGAAGTGCACGATAAAGGCAGGAGGGTTCACTTTTCCAATTGATTTCACGGTTATAGACATACCAGAGGACCCAAGTGCCCTAGTTTTGTTAGGAAGACCTTTCTTAGCGACAAGCAGAGCAATCTTGGACTTTGATAATGGGGAGATCACTTTAAGACTGAACAATGATGCAGCATGTTTCAAAATATTAGAGCCTCTAGATAATAGGCCAGAAAGTTGCAAGATGACTTATGATTTAGGAAAAGTGAAAGTCATGGAGATAGAAAAGGAAGGGCATAGGCAACGAGAGGTTTTAGTAGAAACTTGTGAAATTCATGAGATTGATGCTTCGAGAGAGTGAAGAGAAGGACCACAACAAAGTGCTTACGGAAGCCAGTCCTTCCGTATTGCGTAGTGACGGATCAGAGCTTAAAGTGGAGAGTGTGGACTCCTTGGGCATAAAGATTAAGTCTCGAAGCAGAGGACGACCTAGCATATAAGCAAAAAGAGAGAGGCATGCTAGGAAGAGAGCTCAGAAAGTTTCAATGGAAACCGTGAAAAGGCACTCTTGAAAGGTAATGATCAACGAGAAGGGAAGTGTATGACGGTTGAAACCTCGAAGATACAAGTTTGGCAAGTTAAGGCCCCAACTTTTGATTGATTGAAGGTCCGAAGGTAAGTCGAGCTGACGACTTTAAACTCAGAACTATTTCCTTGAACCCTTAGTTAGATTAGGAATGAATAAAAGTAGCTGGATGAAGGACTGAGCTTTTTTATCCTACCGCATCCTTAGGCATGAAACCGATGGTTGTTGGGAAGGTTTTTTTACTCGTTGTGGATTCTAGTGAAGTAGGTTAGGATCGAGTGGGGATAGCAACAAAAGGATTAAGAGACTAGTCAATTTGAGGTGGGTCGGTGCAGAGAGCTAAATTAAAGTGTGCATTGAAGTGCAGACAGAGAAATCTGGGAAAAGAAGTCCCGTAAACTGAGAGCTGCCTCCGGTTTACCGAGCTAAGATTTTCAAATTTATGAGTGTCTGATTTAAAAGCAGAATTTTTAGAGACACATGGAGGACACACATTGTATCAGAAACCACCAGTCAACAGAAACCGTCCCATTTTTCCCATTTTCTACCTTTTCATCCTTCCCACACTCCACCATAACTCCACCTCAATCCCATCAATCATCCCCTCAAATCCCTCACCCTAATTACTCCTCTACCCACTATCCCACCAAATCCTTCCACCTTCCATCATTTTTCCTATTTAAACACTCTTCTACCACCATTAATCTTCATTCTCATCTACTCTCATCTTCTTCCATCACCAAATTTCTCCATCTCTTTCCCTAGTAAAAAAAATCCGGCCACCATTATCACCACCACACATCCACCAAAACCAAACCTTTTTCCTTTCATTTCAAACCCCAAACACCATTTTTTCCATCCTTGTTACTGATTAGTAGTGTTGCTGCAATAGTGAAGTGCTGCAGTTCTTTCCTTTTTATCAACAGAGCACAGTCCTAGTCAGAATTCAGAAAAATTCAGGCCGGTAACTCGAGGACACAGGGCGGTTTACCGAGGGTATCTTTTTCAGAATCAGCATCATCAAAGGTCTATGTATCAAGCAGGATGGGTCCCAAACGTAGCAGAACAACCCCTCGTCCAAGTGGTCACCAGTATGTTTATGGAGATGCTAACCCCTTGATAGATGGGGTTGAGCAATTTCATTCTCTAGAGATCTATGAATCGTTGAGGGCATTGGAACGGAAGACCGGTTGCCTAAGAACGAGGAGTGGAATTGGACGATTGCGGTTCGATCTTGCCACGAGCCCCAAAGGTGCAAGATATTCTAGATATGGCCGAGGCACCGACATGGTTCAATGCTAGGGTGGTAAGGGAATTCTATGCTTATCTTTCGCACAACCCGGGAGCTATATTTGCAATGGTCCGTGGTGTTAAGGTTGATTTTTCGATTGAACGGATCAATGCACATTTCGGGGTTCACAACCCACCAGTGGGCCCAGACGAGTACACGTCCTCGACCAATGTTGGAGATCTTGAGAGGATGGAGATGATTGCTGAGTACTTTGGGGTGCAATGGAAGTGCAACCCTATGGGAACCCCCACCATCTTCCGGGAAAGTGAATTATCTTGGGATCGGAAGATGGTAAACCGATTTGTTTGTGCCCGCCTTCTACCGACCAAGCATACGGTCTTTGTCACAACGAAGAGGGCGGAGTTGATGTTTTATCTGGAGTAGGGATCTCCAGTCAACATTGGTCTACTAATATATAACCATATTCACGAGCTTGCCGCCACATCTGAGCGCGAGCAGTTGCCGTATGGGCCGATGATTGACATGTTCGCTATAGAGGACGAGGTTCGGTTCTGGTCAGTGACGATTGGGAAGACCCTGAGCCGATGATCAGTTCGCAATCGGTTCAAAAAGCACCAAGACGGGTCAGTCAAAGAGCTGAGAGGGAGCGTACTCCGGTCCTCGGAGCACCCCGGACTCAGAGAGCTATGTTGGAGGAGCATTCTAGAGAAATTGCGAGTCTGCATCGCAAAATGGATAGGATTATAGACTTCTTTGGAATTCCTCCATCGACCCCACCATCTAGGACTGCCCCAAGTCACGGAGCTTCCTCTTCCGCCGCTACTACGGCGAGTTCTACACCACCTCCCGGTTTCGAGCCTTGAGATGGCTGGGAGGATTATTATGACGAGGACTAGTTTTTATTTCTTTTCTTTGTTGTTATTTTCCTTTTTTATTTTTTATTTTCTTTCCTATCTAGTACAAGTAGCAGAATTTTATTAATATAATGATTTTGTCGCCTTAATTTGTTTGGAGTTATTTATTTTCTCTTTTACTGCCGCAATATTGTTATACGATTTCTTGTCACCACCATTCTACTTGGTTTGTTCGAGATATTTAGCGTAGATTCTTCAAGGCTTCCTTTCATGAGCCCGATGATTTATAAGATGATCCAATTCTTCTTTGGCTCCACCCTTATCGAAGCTAAGTTCCTTTTCATTTTACTTTTACATCTTACACAATGGGGACAATGTTTCGATTAAGTGGGGGGCAAGGGAAGTCACTTAGCTTCTTAGCATTATATTCCGTGAATTACGCGATTATCTTGATTCTCTTTGATGCACTGTTCACCACCTAGACTTTGATTCATTTCGATAGAATTTTGAAAAATATATGACATCTTTGATCTTTTTGAGTTAATTGACTTCATCTTTGTTTCACGATGTACAAGTGAAGGTAAGTGCCCACTTCTGAAGTAGTGGCGTATTAAGCGCATATTCTGTTATGAGCCCCCATTTTAAGCACGTATAACTCACTTTCCTTGGTATGTAGTCGATAGCATATTGCTTTGACTAGAGTTGACCCTGGCTTTATCCCAAATTATGTTTCACCAACGCTTATAAAGGCAAAGGAATTTCGGATGCGGTAGTTTATCAAGAGTGAGGCCATGAGGATAGATAAATCAATGAGAGTTCACCCACCAAGAAAGAGAAGTGCATTGAAATATATACATCTATAGTCTCTTTGGCAAAAGTTGAGTCGATGGAGCGTAAAACGCACGACTTTTGCATAGACCGATAAACGCGAGCCTAAGAGTAATACTCGGTTCTCGATCCGCCTTGCCATCTAATTTGAATAATAAATAACATGTTCAAGACTGTCTAGCTCGACTACGGGTTGACGTAATGTGAGATTGTCTGCATTACTAAGCAGTTGTGAAAGTTATTGCACACACACATTGGCTCATGACGTGAATAGTGTTTAATGCGTTACTGATAGATATGAGTGGCATGATCTTGATCGCAACTTTGTGAAGCATAGTTGTTTTTAATTAACTTATATATTGATCAGAGTGTTGTTTCTTTTTCGCATTTTTGCTCGGGACGATCAAAAGCTAAGTGGGGGGGTAGTTGATAACACCCTAAATGTACTATTAATTATATCCTTATTCAACCCGAATTCTGCTCAAGAGATGTTAGATAGGCTCGTTATTATATGGAATATGTGTTAAATGCTATGTGTATGCTTCTAGGATCGTAATTCTGCATCTGTATTATTTTCCCGAAGATTTAGTACTGTTTTGTATCGTTTTATGTGTTTTATAGGATGTATCGAACCTGGAGCATTAGAGATCGGATCTGGACCAAAAAAAGTATGTTGAGCCAAGTAAAAGAAGTCCAAGACGAAATCTGCTGAAGAAAAAGAGGAAAAGTCAGCCCGGTTTACCGAGGGCTTGGTCCGGTAAACCGAGGGCCTTGAGGAACAAGAATTCAATTCTGCCGCATCTGCTAGGTTGGTTTGGGTTTCTATGAGTCATAAGTCGGTTGTTGTATCTATATAAGGCTGCATATGCTGATTATTACATAAGTTTTGATAACCACTCAATTATATTATATTACATTATACAATTTGATGAAATAAAGTTATTCCAAGCTTTTGATGAGTTATTTTCTGGTTTTCTCCCTTTCTCTACCATCTCTAGCTTGAGTAGATCGAGCTAGATCTCCTTTGTTGAAGGTATGAAGCTTTGAACATTCCTTTTTGTCTTCAATATGGTAGATCTGTTCGTATTTATGTGTTTTAGTTAATATGCGTGTTTAACGACCCCATGATTTACTTAGATTAATCGTAATTGAGAAATGTAGATCCAAAATAGGGAAAGCCGACCCCGGTAAACCGGCGGTCTATACCGGTTTACCGAGGCAATATTTAGAAAACCTAAATCTAGGATTCAGCTACAATTCGTTGATCGGCGAGTTTAATTAACGATGAAGGTTAGATCGGCCAATCTGCTTATTGTAATCGTAAAATTAGCATGAAGGACATGGTCTTGATGGACCCAGAACGTCTTTGTTGATCGGTGTCGGCAGCTTGTTCAGGCGGGTTAGCGGTATGAGTTAGCGCACGATATCTGCAATTCTAGTTCTTTATACGTATGGGCTATTACAGACCAATTAAGGAGGGTAGCTTGCGTATAGATTGTCTACTACCATGGTCGGAGTAGATATGGTTAGGAGTTGCACCCGTTGCTTAAAACTAAACTAAAAGCTCGCTCGATTAATTTAAAGAAATTATGTGGGGAAGTAAGTATAAGGATTAACTAATCCAAATTAGTAGATCGGTGAGGAGAGGGGGAGAAATACCAAGTTTCTTTCATGTTTATTGTTGGTCAATGACCGCATCTATGTGCCTTCTTAATTAGATTAGAATCGTTTATAGTTAAAGTTGCATTTTCTCTATGGGATCAACCTTGACTCGCATTTACTATACTACGATGTACCTAGTATTCTTGCTTGTAATATCAACGTTAGTGACTTACACGCGATCATTGGCCTCGATTCCCCTTTGTGTCACCATGAAACCTAAGAGATTTCCGGCCTGGACGGCGAATGTGCAATTCGCCGGATTCAATTTCATTGAGTGTCTCCTCACATTATCAAATGTCTCTTGCAGATCCGTGACGTGGTCCTTCCTAGCCGACTTCACAACCATGTCGTCGATATAGGCCTCCATATTTTTCCCAATCTGATTTCCAAAGACCTTGTTAACCATCATTTGATAAGTAGAGCTGGAATTCTTCATGCCGAAAGGCATCATCTCGTAATAGTACATTCCGCCCGTGGCTCTAAACACCGTCATTTCCTTCTCACCGTCAACCATTTTCACTTTATGGTAGCCCGAATATGCGTCCAGGAAGCTTAGCATTTCGAATCCCTTTATACGGTCAACCATCCGATCTTTGAGGCAGGCTTTGTTAAGGTCAGTGAAGTCGACTCACATGCGCCATTTCCCGTTACTTTTCTTCACCATTACCACATTGGCAAGCCAGGTGGGGTACTGTAACTCTTTGATGATCCCATCTTGAACCAACTTATCTACTTCGGCTCGGATAGCAATCTCTTTTTCTTTTGAAAATTGGCGGGCTCGCTGCTGTATGGCTCTGTGGGTGGGATCGACATTCAAATAATGCAGAGCGACATCGGGCTTGACACCCCACATGTCCGTTACCTCCCAAACGAAGGCATTCATGTTACCTTTGAGTAGCACAATCAATCTTCCTCTTTCCTCTTCCGGCCAACGGGGCTGACCTTGATCATTTGGTTAGATATTTCTCATTGACTATGACCTCTAACAGCTCGTCATTTGCGATGAATTCTAGTCCATCCCTGACTTCTAAAGTGTCGCACACGACCTTCTTGGGTCCGACACAATCATTTTCGGCGAATGGGCCTACGCCTGGTTTGCCCTCAGTTTCAGTTATTTCCATCATTCGGCTCCGACCTTCGTGGGGTCCGGTTTCGTTCATGTGTCTATCAGCCGGCGTTCACCGAGGAATCGGTGTCGTCGATCTTGATTTTCTTGAAATCACCTCGGTCTCGGTAGTCTGTTCTGTTTTCGATGATATGGTCTAGCAGAAAGTTCGGTCGACTGACAACGAGCCTATACGCTCATCAGTATAGAACTTGGCTCGCTATTGAGGCATCGACATGACCATCTGAAATTTCCTTTGCGCTGGGATCCTTAAAATCACGGTATAATCAGAGTGCAGGTCGACTACTAGAAAGTTTATTCTCTCTTTTCGATATGGTTCGTTGTCGCCGATTTCTACATCCATCTCGATCGTCCCCATGACCGAGACCTTGTCGTTGGAGAAGCCCTCTAACATTCCTGAATAGGGTATCAGCCTGGAAGTCCCGATTTTCAGCTGCTTAAGAGTTTCAAAGTACAGAATGTTTCTTCCGGCCCCCGTGTCTAGAAGGACTCTATTGACTCATGTATTATCGATCCCAATCTGAATTACGATTGGCAGCTCCCTCGCCCCGGGTGGGCCTGCCAGCTCGCTCCTTGTGAAGGACATTCCTTGCTCGGACGGGACCAAAATGATATGCTTTTCACGATCCCATATGCAAATAGTGTTGATATGTTTTCAACTGATTATTGGACAGAAACTCCTCGAGGATGACTCGAATCTTGTTTTCATACTTTGTCTATGGTTTATCGGTTCGCTTAGCTCCAGCATTCTTCTTGTATTTATCTAGCTCTCCATCCTTGATCATTTTGTCAAGGATCCTTCTTAGAGATGCATTCATCTGTGATATGCCCGTGATCCTCGTGGAAATCGTAGTACTTGGCATTGTCGCGTAGGGTGGGGTCAGCTCTCATGGGCCTCGGCCTCATCGAACTTAATCGGCCTATTGGTTTCACGATCTTGGGTCGTTGCCTTTCCACGATCTTCACGTCGATCCTCTCTGCAGTCGTCCTTAGATGAGACGTGGTCACTTCTGGCTTTTCCTCTACAGGATGACGGCGGGGCGGCTTCGGTCAAGCCAATTTTGCGAGCTTGCTCTAACAGCTCGCGCAGCCCTTTGGGAGTATAGAGACCGAAGTGAGTTTTTATGCTTGCCTTAGTCATCCCTGTAAGGAAAATCCGCTTGACCTGATCATCTGGGATATTCCTGGTTTGGTCGTAGATCTGGACGAATCGATCATACTAGCTTTTGTTTGATTCGTTCTCTCCTTGGCGGACGTCGCACAGGTCTTCGATAGTTTTCTTAGGTCGTTCTGCCGTTGCAAACTCTATTAGAAACTTTCCCCTCAGCTCGTCCCAACTCTTGATTGACTTCCTCGGTAAATTGCGGATCCAAGCCGCGGCCCGCCCTTGCATGCTGACCACTAGGGCAACGCACCAAGTGGACTTGTTGTGAGTCTCTATGATCTTGTGGCTTTGAAAGGACGTGATCCACTCATTCGGACATGAGGTCCCTTTATAATAGACGTACGGAGGGTAGTGGATGCATTCTCTCGGGAGTGAGTAAAAAATCTCATCGGCCAGCGCATCGATTCCTTGATTCTGTTCAGTGGATGTTTTTCCCACCGTTTGTGATTTTTCAATTCCTCCAACTCATTCAAGACTTTTTCTAGCAAATTATCAGGACTGGGGCGGCGGGTTGCTTAGTTGCGTTTCGGTCTGTAACGGGTATGACAGCCAGCTTGATTACATCCTCAGAATCCACATAATATACCGACTCTGTTTCTCGCTCAGCTCACCTTTCCTTGATGATTTGGCGAGCATCTCTGTTGCCATGATCCTCTTGTCGCGACACAACATTTCTCTCAGATGGATTTCCACCCAGACGCTAATGAACCGTCCTTTTCCCGGTGTGACCAATCGGTCTAACGCCGATCTCCTATCGACACTTTTCTCTGGAGCTATCTTGGAGCCGTTCCTGGTGGAAGAATGAATGTTGTCCTCCTCAATTTCAATGTGTTGGGTTCTTGTTCGGTAAAAACGAGTTTTACAATTTATAACCGAAACACCCCAAGTATAAGGATCGTAGTATAGGATGTTAACGGGTCGTCCTAAGGGAGTGGAATGTTTATCGGATCAAGGAACAATTATTCTATCGATTATGTCACGACTATTAACTAAAACTAAGATTTATACTAATTATGAATTAATGAGCAGTAACTACGATGAGCGAGAAATCACGATGAGCAATAACTAAGGCGATGAACGATGGCGGGAACCTAAATTATGCTTAAAAGCGTTGAAAAACAACTATAATCTTAAAACAACTAAACTTAGCAATCAACGATTGATACGAACTATTTGGTTTATCAAATAATTAAAACAACGGCAAGGCAACGGGAATCCACCAATCAATCAACCCAACCTCAACTAGGCGGCAAGTTAAAGATATAATTTTTAGTAATGATCTATCACGAATTGATTAAATTTCTCTAAGCGAATTCTAGGGTTTCGTTTTCTTTTTCAAGTAAAACAAAGCGACATGCAAAACACGATCACGAGATTATTTCTAATACTCTACTCAACTAACTATGATCAATCTCTTGAAACATAATCAATCGCATCAATTGAAAAGGTCACAACTTGAACAATATTTTCATATAAATTCAAAGCATAAAAGATGGTTTCATCGATCTCTCGATTCGAATAAAAGCGTAAGCGATAAAAAACAATATCCAATTGATGAAAAATTATAACTTTACTCACTTAAACATGTAGCAAAAATCTCTCTAGTTGGTGTTGATGTTGATCGGTTTCATCCGTTGTCCGCGATGTGCTTAGCCAACAACCATGATGTTAATCGTGATCATTGGATGGGGAAGAAATCATCTTCTTTTTTGATAAAGCTCAAGCCTTTTGCTCCTCTAAATTTTGTGTGAATGAATTGGTTGTCTTAGGGTTGGGTATTGCTGCTTTGCTTAAATAGAGTTGAGGCGAATTTGAAAAAAATTATGTATGTCGTTTCGCTACTGGTGACCTCCACTGACGTCCGTTCGATTAGATATTTATTGGAATAAAACTTCTAAAATTCATATCTTGAGTTGTAGACCTCCAAAAATTATGATCCGAATGTCCAAAAAACTCTCGGAAAACTCTACAACTTTCATTAAGGACTCTTCTTGAAACGCGTTTTTGATTAGCCCCGTCATTACGAGTATATTTCGGGATTTTCCACTTACCCAAATTGATTAGCCACTTGACCACCATTTGAGTTGTAGAAGTCCGATTGGCGTAATTCAAAGTGCGTTGGAAAGCTCTTTCAAAGATCTACAGATTTTCATGAAAAGTCCTCCCCTGAAAATGCCTCTAAGTCGGGTCAAATCTCAATCGAAAATATGTAACGATTTAAGTACTTAGGAAAATTTGCTCCGTTGAACTCGTAAACTTGTGGCATCTTCTTCTAACCCTCTAAACACCTCTTTTAGACCGAAGATATGCATCTACAAGATATCCAAAATATTGCAAAGTGTAACAACATCCAAATAAACATAAAACCAACGATAAGAACACATAAATCAGCCACTTTTGCAATTTATTATCTTTAAAACTCATTTGCTCGGATTTATCCTTTTAGCGAGTAATTTTCTATAAGAATCACTAAAACATGGAAGATAATGTTACGAAATAACTCGATAAAAACCGTAAAATTAGTCGTAAACAACTCCCTTACACTTAAACTTTTGTTCGTCCCGAACAAAACAATCAAAACTAGCTCACTTTATATGTAATCCAAATAGATCACAACTCACGTAACAAAATATACAACAACTATATCAAGTAATACCAACATAGAGATAAATTCGGTGTGTGTAACAAGCCCTTTTCAATCTCCACAATCCTTTCAAACAAATATCTTTTCAAACAATTTAATGACTATCCCGGTATAGGCAGTGAATTGCTCACACAAAGTCTTCCCGAGCACTCATTAGGATAATCCTACAGACATATCTTTCAGTTTATACTAGGTATAAGATTAACGATAACCAAGTCTTTAATTTAATTTTTATACGCTTGATTAGGAATGAGCTCATTACCGTCATAGTAGAATAGGATGTTTAGTGATAACACCCTACCTTACTCAAATCATAAGGTAACCTTTTGGCTGTAAGTGAGCTTTTAGTCATCATAGTGGTATAGGACATTTCGAGATAATACCCTACCTCACTCCAATCATCGACTAGCTTCCGACATACCATTTAATCATGTGATTACTTAGAGATTCTGGTGGCAAAGTGGTAAAAATTATTTTCTAGTAAACCTGGACCTGAGCATAACACCTCAAGTAAACAATTTATTACTATTTCAAAGACTTAATCACGTTTCACTTATCACATTCAAACTTTCAGGATATTCACGAGACGCAGCGTTCGAACTTAGGTATCACTTCACTCATTACTATTAAGAACAAATCTCTCAAGATAAATCACTAAAATAGTGAAAGGATACGATTCAAAATTCTTGCTTCAATATCAAAGGCTTTCGTGAGTGTAAAATGAATACTATCTCAAATCGGTAAAAACATGCTATAATTATCTCACAAAGTCACATAAAATCATCGCCAGGAAACTACAACTAGCAAGCATTTGTTCCAATTACATGCTCAAGATTTACAATTATCCAAGTGCCAAAATTTTAAAATTTTAAAATTTATCAAGGATCACAAATATCTACTCATATTGTCGAAATAAAGCATGAATTGCACCCCCACACTTAAATCACATTATGTCCTCGAATGTGCAAATAAAAGAAAAGAATACTTATTTGGTTATGAAGTGGTTGTCGGTTTGTGGGTTAGCAGTGGTCGAGCCGAGCATGAATAAACCATTTGCACTAAATGATCGAGGATGCAGTAATACAAAGCAGTAGAAGCTTGCAAAACCTTTCGAAAATATCGCAACACTCGACATAACACATAATCTCGGGTACCACGGGGTATATGAGTAAACATGCACAAAATAACGCATTCACAAATAGGACAAGGATAACCAACACACAAACACCAAGGTTATTCTAATAAAATAAAAACTTAACTAAAAGGAATTAACTTAAGAGACTAGGTTGCCTCCTAGTAGCGCTTCTTTTATGTCATTAGCTTGACATGATTTCAAAGTTAACCCGGATCGGGCCACTTTGGCTAACTCACTGGCCACTTCCTCATCGAATCGGGAATGAAGGACGGGTGTGACCACAACAAATGACAAGTCAAGTGCTCTACTAAGTGTTTGAACTTAACTCTCCGAGATAGCATAGCGACTCTTTTCTTCTTCTCGTTCTTCTGCGCAGAGTAAGCTTGGTACATCGACATGTTCGGAAGGCTCGGAAGAAAGGTCCTCACGGGTAGATATAGAAATGTCATCATCCGAACTAAAGAAGTTGGATGGGATCTCATCATAAATCGAATATCAGGCACCTCAACTCTCTTTTGAAAGTACAAGATCTCGAGGCTTTCTCTTGGTTGCCCAAAATACTTTTTGAGTCTTTGACCATTGACCTTAAAGGGTTGATCACCATACCCGTTTAACGTGATCGCTCCACTTGGATGAACATCGAGAATCTCAAAGGGCAGACCATCTGAATTTGAGCTTACCGGCAAACAAATGGAGCCGGTATTATAAAGTAAAGCCATATCACCCACTTTGAATTCTCGATCCTTGATCTTAGCGTCGTGGAGTATCTTAGTTCTTTCTTGCTTGATCTTCGCATTCTCATATGCTCGAGTCACAAATTCATCGAGCTCGTTTAATTGCAATAATCTCTTCTCCCCACAGAGTGGCTATCGAAATTCAAGAATTTAATAGCCCGAGAAGCTCTGTGCTCAAGCTCGACAGGAGATGGCAAGCTTTGCCATAGACCATTTGGAAGCGGTGACGTGCCCATCGGGTCTTAAGCGCGGTGCGATAGGCCCAAAGCGCGTCATCAACTTTAGACTCAGGTTGGATCTATTTGAGTTCACGGTCTTTTCTAAAATCCTTTTAAGGCTCTCGTTGCTTATCTCGACTTGGCCACTTGTTTGGGGATGATACTGATTGTACCGATTTTATGTCTCACACCATATTTTTCAAGAACTTTATCAAGCTGGTAGCGTTGCAAAAATGAGTACCTTCGTCACTAATGAGGGGCTCAGGGACTGTAAATCTGGTGAAGATATTCTTTTGCAAGAATTTCTTCACAACTTTGTGATCATTAGTTTGGGTGGCTATTGCCTCCACCCACTTGGAAGGCGTAGTCACTGACGAGAATGTACTTATTACCACAGGACGATGGAAAGGGTCCCATGAAATCAATTCCCCACACGTCGAAGACTTCGATTCCAAAATGGGTCAGTGGCATTTCCATCCTATTACTCTGCCTCCGATTCTCTCGGCACCTATCGCCAACCTTTACAAAAGGCTTCGGCGTCTTTAAGCAGTCGGCACAAGAAAATCAGCTTGGAGGATTTTTGCAATAGATCTTGGGTGCTCCGTAGTGTCCTCTGTGGGACCACTATGACATTGCTCGAGAATATCCCATTGCTCGTGTTCCGAACACACCTTCTAAGCAACCCATCTTTACAAACCCTGAACAAATAAGGATCCTCCCACACGAGATATTTTAGGTCGAAAAGAACTTCTTCCTCTCACGATCGTCATTTCCTCTACAAATGTCCACTTGCTAAATAGTTGGCGTAATCGGCGTACCATGGCCTAATATCAAGCTTCATCAATTGCTCGATCGGGAAGTCGATGCCTATTTCCTTGTGATTTACGCCACCCTCATTTATTAGGCGAGAAAGATGATCACCACAACATTATCACTACCCTTCTTATCTTTGATCTCAAGGTCAAACTCTTGCAAAATTAGAATCCATCGAGTAACCTTGGTTTTGCATCCGCTTTGTCCATAAGGTAGCGTGAGGCTACGTGGTCGGTCCAAACGACAACGGACCACTGAAGGTAACTTAAACTTGTCAATAGCAAAAGCGGCGGCTAAGAATTCCTTACACCGGTCAGTAGTGTAATTGCATTGAGCGGGTTCAAAGTGCGGCTCGCATAGTAAATGGGCACGAACTTTTATCAATTCTTTGACTAAAGCTGCGCTTTCATTGCGTAGTTAGAGGCATCGCATAATAATTCAAAAGGCTTAGTCGATCAAAGCGATTAAGATAGGGGCACTTATGAGCTTTTCCTTCAAGCAATTGAAAGCTTTCTTGCATTTCTCATCAAACAAGAACACAACATCATCTTTTGAAGGTTGGGCGAGGGCTTTGGCGATGGTGGAAAAGTCCTTAATAAATAAATGCAGGAAGCCAACATGACCAAGAAAACGCGTACCTCTTTGTGCTTTTGGTACGACATTTTCTCAATGGCTTCTACTTTGGCCTTATCAACTTGAATACGGTGCGGACACTTGTGTCCCGAAGCGATCTCATCAACTAGAAAATGGCATTTCTCCCGATTAAGCACTAAATTCTTTTCAACACAGCGTTGAAGTACCATATCTCAGATTCGCCAAGATCTCGTCGAAGCTATCGCCATAGACTCGAGAAGTCATCCATGAAGACTTCCGTACATTTCTCCACAAGTCCATCAAAAATGGCAAGCATACACCTTTGAAAAGTCGCGAGGTGCATTGCATATAAGAGAGGGCATTCTGCTGGAGCGCAAAGTGCCACGATGGACACGTAAACGTAGTCTTCTCCACGGTCATTAGTGGTCGATGGCTATCTGGAAGTAACCGAATATCCATCAAGGAAACAATAATACTTGTGACCACTCGGTCTTTCAATAAGCCGTTGGTCAATGAAAGGTAAGGGAAATGGTCTTTGGCGGTGACTTCATTCAATCTGCGATAGTCAATGCAGACTCTATAGCCGATCACAAGGCGTAAAGCTATCTCTTCCCCTTTTCATTCTTTTCAAGCGGTGATACCTCCTTCTTTGGCACAACTTGGGTGGGGGCTAACCCACTCATTATCGGCAATTGCATAGATGATTCCCATGTCTAACCACTTTATAACTTCCTTCTGACAACCTCCTGTGATATGCGGATTCAAATTTTCACGTGAGGTTGTCTTACTTTCTTAGCTCCTTCCTCCGTTCGGATTTTATGCATGCACACATCAGTGATTCCTTTGATATCACCCACTTGCCATCCGAGCGCGAGGATATTCTTTCAAGCACTTTTATCAAAGTGCTTCTTGCTCGGACTCGAGTTTTGAAGAGATGATTAAGGGCAACTTATCACCATCCTTAAGAAAAATGTACTTAAGGTGTTGAGGAAGCGGTTTAAGCTCCAAGTCGGTAGGTGGTTGCTCAATACTAGATTTTAAAGGCCACCTTTTTCCTTATGGGCTTGAAGTGGTTGACAATAGAACACCTCATCTTCCCGAGGCGTAACCAGAGAAAGGTCTTTGGATAACATCATCCATAGGGATCCTTCGTCACACACCTTCCTCCTTCTTATGCTTAATCATCTTTCTCAACTCTTAACTGCTGACTCTTACGCTAGCCTTTCCCAATCATCAACCCCCAATGAGTAGTCTCTCTCCCAAAATCCACTTCCGTCCCGACTACCCATCGAGGCTTTTCTAACCTGAGGCTAAAGTCTTCACGATGCGACTCTTTGAAATCATCGTTCATTCTTTGGGAATTTACATGTTTCTTGTTCATTGACAAGTGAGCAAGTTGTGAAGACGACTTGTCGATGACTACGACTGCATAATGAAATATAAGATGGTCCCTGATCGGCTTGATCTTCAATGTTTATAACCGAAAACACTATCTCTGTCGACTCTTGGCTTCCCTCGGTTGGCATCTTCTTCCGCCCTCATAAATTGCTTCAATGAGCGAGATTTCTTCACTCAAAGTGTTCTCTAGACTTTTCCCTTGTGTAAAGGTAACAGATGTATCATCAACTCTAAGTGTAATCGACCACTTTACAGAAGTCAATGAGAGCGGCGAGAGGTGTCAAAAAGGTCCGGCCTAGAATTAGAGGCATCTCCTTGTCGGTGGGTAGTCTAAGATAACCTTGATCGGTAGGGAAAACCAAATGTTCAACATGAAGAAGAACATTAGTAACACAACCGAGTTTCTTGAGCGACTCAGATCGGGTCCACCATCTGCAGAGAAATAGAAGGCGTTCGCATTCTTTTATCTAAGCCCGAGCTTTTTTGCACGTTTAATGGCATCACATTTATGGAGGCCTCGAGTCGCATAAGGCGTTTTGGAACTTGTGGCCTTCAATCTCACAAGAGATTGAAAGGTCGATCTGAGAATCACCTCGCTTACTAAACAACTTTACGTGAAACCATAGAAACGATCTTCTCTTAATATCTCTTCGCCATCGTTGAAGCTTCTTGCTAATCCCACAAACTTCTTTGAGATACTTAGAGCACTTGGGCATTTCAGGTCAATACCTCGCTGAGGTATACTCACTTTAGTGTCTCTAAGCATCCTCCTCAGCTCCGTCATATTGTTTGTCAGAATGAGGGTATTCTCTTTCTCTTTGGTGGATAAGGAAGGGCTTTATCATTGTCGAGGAACATCCACGTGACTTTTTAATGGTTTTCGTCCTCCTTATCCTTCCATCTCACAAACTTTTCCTCCTCCTCTTTGTCGAGAACAAACCACTGACTTTTCCTCGAATCGAAGCATCCTCATCCCAGAAGAACCGTCATCATTAAGCTCTCCTCATTGTTGGTTTCTTGATATAAGATTCTACGATTACCCTCCTGAACTTATTGCGTCAGGAGAGGGGTTGCTCGTTCCGATACCTTCCCGGGTCTGCACCTTACCACTTCTCGGCGTGACTTCATTCAACTCTTGGTCTCCATACTCCCGTTGAGGTGTGATGGCGGTGCAAACATTGATATCTGCTGGATTTCTCTCGGTATAACTTGGAAGTTTACCGTGGGGTGCGCTTGCTTGGCGATATGCCATACCGCCCGACATCTCTATTGCCTTGACACTAGTAGACAAGGTCTTCACCATATCCACTAGCTCATCAAACTTATCTTTGAGGGACACGTGAGGTGGTGTGATTTTGATGTTGGCTTTGATTCCAACCACCTTGCGGTCTCCGGGAGTTGGGATTGTAAGATTGATTAACCACTCCAGGGAGGTGGTCTTTGATAGCTTGAGTTGAAGGAAGTGTTTGAATTGGATGGGCGGGTAGTGCGTTGGGGCGTTGAAATCCGGAATAATTCGATTACGATTGAAGTTTCCTTGGGTTTGGTTGAAATTCACTTCCTCAGTGATTTCATCTCTTTCAAGTCCCATATAATTCACATCGATGGCGCTCTTTCTTTCTTTTGCATCACCAAATTGGCTAGTTGCTTGCTCATTATTTCCATTTGAGCAACTAGCTTCTTAGTCTCGAGAGTTGCTCGCATGGCCAGACTCCCACGATTCCCACTAACATAGCATTGGCCTTGGCGGAGATGACCACATGTTATTCTTCGTATGTTTGACTACCAGCAGAAGCGGCGTCATCACCTCCCACAGAAAGGATCCACGAGAAGTCGAATCAAGGTAGTCTCATTTGGTTGAGACACCTCAGTAGAATAACTCGAGTAGCTCGTGTCTATCGTATCCATGATTGGGGCACTTCCTCATCAATGATTTAGTCTTTCCCATGCTTTACACTCTCACCATCAAGTTGTTCAAATGTGGCTATCTCCTTTTCATGTCCATGATTGTGGAGACCCACAGAACAAAGGCTCTTTTAACGTCATTCGAGGAATGGAGAGAATGATGGGCTAAGGATTTAAACCAGCGGTTTGCTTCTCCTTTTAGAGCAAGCGGGAAGAGTTTCAACTTTACAATCTCGGAATCAACACCAGGATAATGGCACCGCTTTGCGTGATTTGAACAAGGTGGACAAGAAGTCATGAGGATCTTCTTGGCGAGGCGTGCCATGAAAAGAACTATTACGGACTAGTCCAACCACTCCATTTTTTAGATCATAGTTTACTTGCCCGTTTACTGAGAGGCGAATAGGTCATGCCCTTCCAGGAAAATCCAGTTAAGATAGGGAGCATAGGATCTTGGTTCAAGCTAGTTTAGGCTGGTTTTGATGGAATTGTTGCAATTGATTATGTAGCCCATCTTGTTGATT
Organism: Gentiana macrophylla; assembly: GCA_026214975.1. Lineage (NCBI taxonomy): Eukaryota > Viridiplantae > Streptophyta > Magnoliopsida > Gentianales > Gentianaceae > Gentiana > Gentiana macrophylla. The sequence goes on along the minus strand of CM047811.1, from coordinate 2,859,605 downwards.
CTGTTGTTGTTGTAAAGCTTGGATACATTGAAGGAGCATATTCATTTGGGCTTGAGGATCTGGATTTGGATTTGGGAAAGTGGATTAGGAGGAGCGGATTTGGATTTTGAACTTGGTCGGCCATGATGTCGAGATCGGAAAGAGCTTCCGTTTGAGAATGGATCGTTCGGTTCGGGGTTAAAGATAAGAGGTCCTTCTTACTCTGGTTTGCATAAACCAGGATGGCAAAAAAAGGAAGAAATCAACCTTTGGGTTGATGAGGGCCGAAGTTCGAGAAGATTGGAGGGTTTTAAGTTTAGAAAAGAGAAGAGAGGAGAAAAGTGAAGAGTTTGAGGTGAGCGGCGTTCGGTGTAAGTGAGCGCTCGTTCAAAGTGAAACGCTCGTTCAGTCACTAAGCGGCGTTGAAGGATGAGCCCCAGGAGGTAGACGGGCGTTTAAAGTGCCGGACGGCGTTTGGGAATCAGACGGCTTTGTCGATCGGCTTTAAACGATGCGAGAGGAGAAATTTTTAGACCAGACGGAAATGCGAAAGGATGGGCGCCCGTTTAGAAAGCTGGCAAGCAGATAAAGAAAGAATAGCGAGGAAAGAAAATAAAAACCTAAAATAGTAATAATTAAGGCAACAAATTTATACGATCTAAAATCTAAGGCAAATCTAAAGCTAAATCTAAAATTTTGCTAAAATCTAAGATCTAAAGAAAAATCTAAAATTTGCTAAACTAATAAAAATCTAACGTGAACAATAACATAAAATAAATAAAAACTAAGATAAATAAATTCAAATCTATGAAATCTAAAATCTAAAATCTAAGGTAAATGTAAAATGAAAGAAAATAAAAAAAAGCGTAACAATTAGATTATTACACAAAAAAATAGTATCGAAATAAAAATTGCACTAGAAGAATCCGACAACCGTTACCAGACTCCCGACAGCGGCACCAAAAACTTATTCGGTAAAAGCGAGTTTTATAATTTATAACCGAAACACCCCAAGTATAAGGATCGTAGTATAGGATGTTAACGGGTCGTCTGAGAGTGGAATGTTTATCGGATCAAGGAACAATTATTCTATCGATTATGTCACGACTATTAACTAAAACTAAGATTTATACTAATTATGAATTAATGAGCATTAACTTCGATGAGCGGTAAATCGATGAGCGATAACTAAGGCGATGAGCGATGGCGGGAACCTAAATTATGCTTAAAAGCGATGAAAAACAACTATAATCTTAAAACAACTAAACTTAGCAATCAGCGATTGATACGAACTATTTGGTTTATCAAATAATTAAAACAACGGCAAAAGGCAAGGAATCACCGATCAATCAACCTGACCCCAACTAGGCGGCAAGTTAAAGATATAATTTTTAGTAATGATACATCACGAATTCGATTAAATTTCTAAAGCGAATTCTAGGGTTTCGATTTTCTTTTTCAAGTAAAACAAAAGCGACATGCAAAACACGATCCACGAGATTATTTCTAATACTCTACTCAACTAACTATGATCAATCTCTTGAAACATAATCAATCGCATCAATTGAAAAGGTCACAACTTGAACAATATTTTCATATAAATTCAAAGCATAAAAGATGGTTTCATCGATCTCGATTCGAATAAAGCGTAAGCGATAAAAAAACAATATCAATTGATGAAAAAATTATAACTTTACTCATAAACATGTAGCAAAAATCTCTACAGTTGGTGTTGATGTTGATCGGTTTCATCCGTTATCCCACCGCGCGATGTGCTTAGCCAACAACCATGATGTTAATCGTGATCATTGGATGGGAAGAAATCATCTTCTTTTTGATAAAGCTCGTTGCTCCTCTAAATTTTGTGTGAATGAATTGGTTGTCTTAGGGTTGGGTATTGCTGCTGCTTAAATAGAGTTGAGAGAATTTGAGAAAAAAATTATGTATGTCGGTCGCTCACGGTGACCTCACGGACGTCCGTTCGATTAGATATTTATTGGAATAAAACTTCTAAAATTCATATCTTGAGTTGTAGACCTCAAAATTATGATCGAATGTCCAAAAAAACTCTCGGAAAACTCTACAACTTTCATTAAGGACTCTTCTTGAAAAACGCGTTTTGATTAGCCCGTCGTATTCACGAGTATATTTGGGATTTTCCACTTACCCAAATTGATTAGCCACTTGACCACCATTTGAGTTGTAGAAGTCGATTGGCGTAATTCAAAGTGCGTTGGAAAGCTCTTTCAAAGATCTACAGATTTTCATGAAGAAGTCCTCCCTGAAAATGCCTCACAAGTGGGTCAAATCTCCGTCGAAAATATGTAACGATTTAAGTACTTAGGAAAATTTGCTCCGTTGAACTCGTAAACTTGTGGCATCTTTCTACTAACCCTCTAAAACACCTATTTTAGACCCGAAGATATGCATCTACAAGATATCCAAAATATTGCAAAGTGTAACAACATCCAAATAAACATAAAACCAACGATAAGAACACATAAATCAGCCACTTTTGCAATTTATTATCTTTAAAACTCATTTGCTTAGTTTATCCTTTTGGCGAGTAATTTTCTATAAGAATCACTAAAACATGGAAGATAATGTTACGAAATAACTCGATAAAAACCGTAAAATTAGTCGTAAACAGTTCTTCCCAGCTGGTTATTTTGTGGTATCTCGGCCAATGGGCTAGTCCCTCACTTTGGTGGCGGTGGAATAGGTTTAGGTGGAAGACCCTTGGAAATGAGGATTTCGTTGGCCAATAACATATACCCAATGTAGTCGGCATAGTTTCGAGCGGCCATTGCCTCGGGATCGGCGATGTCAAGTGCTTTCTCTGTGAAGGTTCGCGATGGCTAGTGGCGACCTCGAGGGCCGATGGCTACCTTCTTGCGAGCATATCTCGCGGCGGTCTCACGAAATCATGGCGGCTTCCCTGGACTTCTCGCTTACGATTGATAATATGTCAAGCGTCATTGTGCTTGAGCCAATTTGGTGGGATTCTCAGGTTGTTAGTTGGTCTAGTCCCGTGTGAATCTAATTGTTTACTTTCCTGTCGCGAGAGGCACGGTGTGAGTCGTTGCTTCTACGCCATGTGGCACTTTTGATTTTTGTCTGCGCTAAAATTGAAAAAAAGTACTCGACAAATAACAAAGCGTCCTCTCGATTCTTATGCGCCTGTATTATCTCAGCGTTAGGCGGATAGCTCGTAATTTTGTCGAAAAGGGCGTTTTGAAGGAGTGAACGGTGGTCCGGCGTCACGGATATCGGAAATGCAGGAGGATTGTGATTTCTCAGCGGAAACCGAGAATATTCCGATTCCTACAGAGATTCGGCGTGACCTTAATCAAAACACAACCAAAACCCAGGACTCTTCAAAATAACAACAAAAGTACCATGAGGCTCATTTCTTAATGTGGGATCTTTGAGGAGTGTCGATTTCTCAAGAGCAAACCAAGCAAATCACGTTTCCTCGACCATTTTGATAATAGCAAAGCTCAAAGTAACGTAATGATAATTTTAAAATGAGGTTCACTGAACGAGGAAACACATGAAGCCAACTCCGGCGAACTTTTTGTGCAAAGGAGAAAGGTGATGATTCAAATGCAAACTCGTGATTTTGAACAAGATTCGAGGAGGTTACCTTAGTTTGGAGTCGAGATGGTGCTGAGATGAAGATCTACGCGTGTTCATGCGAGAGTTGAGAGATTTGACGAAGAAACCATGAGGAAGCCACGTGAAGACGATAGAGTCCCCTTGGCACCGCCATGAAGATGAAGAACTACTGGCGGAGCCGTCGCGATGAAGAAGTAAAAAAACTTGCTCTTTCCGGTGCAGCCAATTGATAATGTGAAATTATCTCGGATATTTAAGCGGTGGTTGTATGAGCGGATATCTAGTGAGTTAAGCGGTGTTTATAGGAGACACATGGTTGTCTTTGTGGAATTTGTGGTGGTCTTAACTAAAAGCAAGGAGGAAGTAATAATTTGGATGAGTTTTGCCTTGTTTTCATTAAGTGTGTATCTTAAATGGTGTACATTGAGCCTATTTATAAGGGAAGAAGCCGACTATAGTTTGATATAATTACAATGAAGGACATAGGGTACGATTAGGGTTTTAACTAATAAACAAGCCCACATAAGGTCTAGTGGACGGAGGCTCCTGAGACCTCGCTGCTTCTCGCTCCCTTTGTACCTTCGTATGGTTCGGATTGTCATTAGCTTCTTCCTCTAAGAGTAATGGGCTCGGGCCTCTTGTGGACCCATTTGCCTCAGGGGCATTTCGAGCGGACTCCCTCTGGCTCGGCCTGACGCCTTATGGGGTTGCGAGGCCGATGCATGGGGTTGACTATCCACGAGCCCGTGAGGGCCGGTGGACGTGGGTGTCCGGTGGCCTTGTTCCGCTATTTCGGTGTCCGGACGGTCCCGAATCGTATTTAGTGGGTCGAAACTCGGTTTATACCCATCAGTATGCATTCGAGTTGTCGTAACAAAATAGGGTATGAAGTGATGCGATTCAGATACCTGAATCTGCAAAGTGATGCGATTCAGATACATGAATCTTCGAAGTGCTGCGAATCGGATACATGAATTTGCGAAATGATGCGATTCAGATACATGAATCCGCGAAGTGATGCAATTCGGATACATGTACCTGCGAAGTGATGTGAATCGAATTCATGAATTTGTGAAGTGATGCAATCAAGTTCATGCATCTGCGAAGTGGTGTAGCTCTTCATCTGAATGCATGAATCTCGAGCAGGTGTGACCGTTACCTTTTTTATCCTATAAATACGACTCGATGCATACATGAAAATCGGTCAATTTTTGAAAGCATCATCAAAGCTATTTTTGAGTGTTCTCGCCTGTTTGGTTTGAGGTTGGAGTTGGATCCAACTCAATATTTTATTCACTCACTATCTTATTTACTCTTATTTTAATAATTCTATTATTTTATTATAATTTCTCTCGCCAATCATTCCATCATCAACAAATAATTCCCTCCCCTGGAGTTTTCCCCTTCCCCGTCGAAGACCCTCCCTCTTTTGCAGGTTCTCTACTCTCCGGCGGTCAATGGAGAAGGAGGATATTGCACAGATGCTAGAGTCTATGTCTTTAACACCACTGCAAGTGGCTCCGGACGACGGTGGCACGGCCCAATCGGCGGAGGGCGGATGATTGGAAGGCACAACCAGGAGTTCTTTGATTCAAACCGCGCCCAGAGTACATGTTGTAAGTGTCGACTCACTTCGAACACCAGGTGATTGGCGGACGGTGGCAACTCTTTTAGGGCAATGTTTAGAAGCACAAATTCGTGAGGATACATCCGCAGGATGCGTTTCTTGATTCGGTGACACTGTAGCCTATCAAACTCATCTCACAATCGGGTGGTCCTTCTTGATTGATGGCAAGCAAGAATCGGGGTTGAGTGCAATATGAACTTTGCCCAAAAATTTGTTTTAATTGTGGTTTGGTTCATCATACGGTGAAATTTTGTCTCCTCGCTTAAGCGGGAATCGACCAAAGATGCATGGGATAAGCTTCCGTATGTAGTCTAGAATGAACGCAGATCGTAGATTAGTTCTTTTGGAGGAGGTGGAATTGGATTATATCCCTGTGGGGGAAGCGGTTTGTAGAACCTTGATAATGGTTTTGAGCAACAACATGATGATGATTCTTTGGTTTTGGCTGTAGTGGTGCCGATAGTGGTGTCGGACGGTGGTCATAAAGTGCGAGTGGGGTCTGTTGGTATGGAAGTTGAGGAGGTGACTACTCCCCGATGATTCCTTCTCGAGCCGAGCCGGCTCGGTGATGTGCTACCGGAGAGGGATACTACAGTTATGAATTTGCCAATGTAGGTAGTGAACCATGAGCGGAGAATACGAGGTATCCACTTTCAAACAAATGGCTCGGGCGAGAGGTGCTATGTGAGTGGTGATGAGCGAACATGACAACAAGGAAGCATAAATCTGATCTTCGATGGATGGAGGCGTTTAATCATGAAATAAAGTTTACTATCTCTTTCGTGAAGTTTGCGGATAATCGAGGCAGATTGTCACCATGAACATCTTATGTTGGAACTGCCAAGAGTTTGGGCGACACTCGAAATGCGATAAAAGCTCTTAAGGATCTTGTAATTTCTTTTTGCCGTCTTTACTTTTTTATGCGAAACAAAAATCTCTGCAAGAAACATATTTGAATTAGTTCATTGTACTTGGGTTTCCTGTGCGTTGGTAGTTGGTAGTTCGGGGCTAGCGGGGGTTTGGCTTTACTTTGGCAGGCAAATGTAGATCTCGCGATCTTTACTTATGATCATGGGCATATCGATGCGCTTGTGACAAATCCGAGATGGTAGGAGGTGGAGGTTCACCGCATTTTATGGCAATCCGTGGTGGAGGAGCGGGTCCACTCTTGGACATTGCTTCGCCAGATTTGCATGGATCTCATCAATTGCCTTGGGTAGTGGCGGGTGACTTCAATGAGATACTCCTTCGATCCTCGGCCCGTGATGGTCCACGTATGAGGCCCATCTCACCCAGATGAGTTTATTCGATCTGCTTTAGCAGATCATCGGTTAAGTGATCTTGGCTATTTTGGTGCTCATTTTACTTGGTGCAACAAATGAGATGTCTGGCCAACTTGGGTTCGTTTGGATCGAGTGTGGGACATATAAGTGGAAGACCACATTTCTCTACTCCTTGTGTATACCACTTGTCACCGCTCAGCGTTCGATCATGCCCTAATATTGTTGTCGGCTGATAACCCGTTTAGTCGGGGCAAGGTTAAATGGTTTTACGCGTCGATATGACCCTTCACGGATTAGAGACGATGAGTTTGAGGAAAAATGCAGGTGGGGTGGCAATCTTCTACAATGTGATGCCCGATTCTTTATCTCAAGCGTATCTTCGAGTGCAGGCGTGACCTCAAGAGTCGAGAGTCTGCAAAAACATGGCAATATAGCTAAGAATATTGCGGCTAAAAAGGAAGAACTTCATCTTTTTTGTGAGGCGCCTGACTATAATATAGAGGGTGAAAGGATCGGTGAAGGAGTTGGACCACCTATATACGCTAGAGCAAGGACTATTGGAGGCGGAGAGGCGCAGATGGATGGTGAATAGCATGAAGTAAATACTGAGTTACTTTCACCATAAAGCGACCCGACCGATGCGCTGGGAATACTATCAATATTTTATTTGATGAAGATGGGGTGGCGGTGAGTGAGCAGCAAGAGCTTAAAAATGTAGTCTCCCGGTATTTTGCAAGTATTTTTACCACATCACAACCACCGATGCGAGGATTTGAGGAATGGAATTTTCCATCTGGTCGGACATTAGGTTCATCGTCTCAATGAACCTTTTTCGGAGGTGAGGTTCTTCACACACTTAAGCGGCTCCTGGCGTAAAGGCTCTGCCCGGACGGTATGCATGTAATTTTCCTCCAAAAGTATTGGCATGTGATTGGTTCGAAGTATTACGACGGTGATTTAGCTATCCTCAATGAGGTATAGATCCAGGCTCGTTGTGTGAGACTTATATCGTGCATTAGTATTTAAGGTGGCATCTCCTACACGGGTAGGCTGGTGAGGCCTATTGCGCTTTGTAATTCGACATACAAATTGCTCTCACGTGTCATTGTCAGCAGAGCTTAAACAAGTTATTAATGATGTTATATCGGGCAACCAAAGTGCTTTGTTTTCGCCAGGGTAATCACAGACAATGCCATTGTTGCTTTTGAGGCATTTCATTCCATGAAGGTGGGAGTACATGGTTGTCATAATCATGCAGCTATCAAGTTTGACATGGCCAAAGCGTTCGATCAAGTATAATGGAGTTATCTTTGGGGTGTCATGCATCGAGATGCGCTTTCAGGAGCTTTTGTTGACCTATTACATGAAGTGTGTGTTAGGTGTAGTGTCCGAAAGACAATTATATAATTGTTTTAGGACAAAATTAATAATTCATCTTATTATATGCATGTATGCTTATAATTAAGACACTCTGAGAAAACCTTAAGTACTCTCTTTATGTAATCACATAACTCGGTGTATGGCTATACACAAGAGGATTGAGTTAGTGAGATGTACTTAAAATTAACTTAGTCCGTGGCGTTTATTAATCCAGCACGGGTCTCAAGATTAATTTGCTAATAATCGCAGCATGAAACACTTTAGGTGTAATGATCTTATCGGACTCGCCGGTAATAGGGTACCTAGTGGGGCATTTATATATGATGATAATCATATAGAAATTGGACCAATTTGATTTGAGTTCTGATATAATTCCGTGATCGAGAAGTCTTATCGAATCACAAGATGATCATATATGGATTAATCTCAATCTGAGGTGATCCACAGACAAGCTGCTTAGACTCGGGTAGAGTTTGATGTGTCGATAAGGGATCACTGCGAGTGTGTGGTCCAACACTTCTCGTTGGGCTCTATGCGGGATGAGTGAGTAGTCCATTGCTATCACGTATATGGAATCCATTCCTTCCTCGGGATGTAGAGAGGCAGTCCCTAATTTGTTAGCCACTAAGAAAATGATCAATCGGCCGAGTTCATATTTAGACTAATTAGCTACTAGTCAGGATATGTTGAACTAATTGATCACTGGGGGGTTAATGGTAAATAAGGATAAGATATTACGAGTCGGGTTCACGGAGACTTCCCACTCTGAATGGGCGATATGGAGGATTTATCCGTATGTAATGATTATATCGATTGGACACCTTATCAACTCGTAGTTGAGTATAAGTTATCCATATTCGGCGAGTTCATTTTCGGGTTTATGGTGGTGTAATCAAGAATTAATAGATTGAATATTATTGTTGGTCTCCGGCGGATAATATTATTTAATTTATTGTAGCATCTGAGTATGATCCATGGTCCCCCGGCGTGGTCTCTAATATAGCATATAGGTTTTCTCAGTCGCTTCACCTCAATTATAATTAAATAGTTGGATTGGACTATTTAATTGATATGTGATTAATTGTTTAGTTGAATTTAGATAATTAAATACATGGAAAATATATTTTTAGTGGACTGGCCCAATGTGTGTCAAAATGCGTGTGGACCTATTTTAAATAGGGTGGGGCGCATTTTTATCATTATTTAATTGAGAGAAATTAGTTTTCTTGGATAATTATTTAATGTGTGATTTATCTTTTATTTGTTAATTGATAGTTCATGGAATATTAGATAATAATATGATTTATCCTAATTTGTTTGGGATAATCATTTTATTTATCTTTTATTTGGAATAAGGATTAATGTAATAATTATCTCTTAATTATTTAATCCTTATGGAGGGACGAGGATTACGCCTATTATATATAAAGAGATTATCAGCCTCTTTGACATAACATACAACACGCCATATTTGAAGAAAATAGCTTAGAATTTTCATTTATCTTTCTTCGGTTTTGAAATTGGAATAATCTTCGGGATTATTCGGTGAGAATATCAAGGAGGTCCGGCGGCGGGAAACACCATCCACAGGTGTTGCTTTGGAGACACACGTTGGAAAATTTGTGGCTTCTCAATACACGTGTTCTTGGAGATCTATCGTCCTTGGAGTTAAGCACCATAAAAGGTTGGCTCTAAACCCCTTGTAGTTAGATCTTTAATTTATGTTCTTTGTTTCGTTTAGATCTAGAATGATGCATTCGGCTGCGTAATTGGGTCAATCATGATTGATCCGGCGATATTACATCCAGCGATGTGTGTTTAGGTCGGTTACTTATCGAGCTCTTTGTCAATGGTAGGCCCGGCCTCGGATTGTCCCTACTCGGGGATCGGCGAGGGATCCTCTCTTCCCGTTTCTTTTTATCATCTTCGTAGAGGGTAATGACCTTGTTGGATTAGAGGTGTCATGCGAGGTGGGCTGCCAGGGTATTTCGTTTGGTGGCGGGCACAAGTTCGATTTCACATTTGCTTTTACCGATGATAGCATGCTATTTTTCGAGTACATGGATGGAGGCGCTTGAAACATACGGGCCTTTTTAATCGGTATGGGATGCTCTCGGGTCAAGCTATAAATTTTCACAAGTCAAGTTTATACTTCAAAGAAGGCTATTAAAGTAGGAGGACAATGAGTATACATCGGATTTTTCTTGAGATCCCGTGGGGAATGACACAGGTAAATACTTGGGCATGCCATTTGTCACTTTGGGAGGAATAAGCGACGAGGTTTTGATTTTCTCCGAGAGAAGGTTTGGAAAAAATTAAGGTTGGAAGGATAAGCGACTCTCTCTGCCGGGAAGGAAGTCGTGATTAAATCAGTCTGCGAGGCCATACACATATTTATTATGCGGTGCTTTAAAATTACCTACTACATTGGTCGAGAAATCGAAAAATGTATTAAGTGGGTTCTTACGGGAGACACCGAGGCTAAGCGAAAGAGTGCATTAGCGGCGGGACACTTGTTGTCACCCAAAAATCTTGGGGCCTAGGATTCCGTGTCTGGAATATTTTAATTTAGCTCTACTGGCTAAGCACTCGTGGCGCTTTCTTATTTGCCCCACCGCCCTTGCAAGTCGAGTACTGAATGAAAAATATCACCTGGGTACAACCATTATGGCAGCAGGTTTGGGGAGCGGGCCATATTTTTGGTGGAGAAGTTAGAGATATGGCACGCAGGACTGCATGGAGGATCGGGGATGGGAGTTCAGTTTACGTATTTCATGATGCTTGGATCTCTAGACCGCCATCCTTCCGGTTGGCCCATTCATCTCATTCATTACCTACGGATATTAAGGGCGCAGGACTTGCTTTTGCCGAGTACTGAGCATGTGGAACTTGACTTTCCTCATGCAAGAATTCCAAGCCTTAGGAGGTGGACGCCATCCTTCAGACTCCAATTTCGGCTGCACAGACCGGATAAACCTGATTTGGCATTATAACCGACGGGACGGATATCTGATGAAATTAGGGTATTTTCTTCCATTTAGATGCAGTATGGTTGATTCCATGATTAACACATCGTCTTCGTCTTCGTGGTCGAGATGATTGTGGCGTGATATTTGGAAAGTTATCGTGCTGCGCCGCGTGTTCATCATTTCTTATGGCGATGCATGCAAGGTATGTACGCGTCCGAGGCGATTATCTCAAACGTAATATGGGCTCGGTTAAGTGTCCGACACGTGGCGAGAGATGGAGTCCCTACGGCATGTACTATTTGATTGTGATTATCTTTGAGAGGCAATATGGGCGGCCTGCGTCTTTCGGTAGTCGGCCGGATTCGACATGGGTCAAACTTCAAGGAGTTTTTGGTGCGATAATAGCGCGTTACACTGCTGGACGAGTGTCTACGCTTTGTCCGCTCCTCTGGAACCTCTGGAAACCCCAGGCGGTGCGGTTTTCGATAAAATGCCTATTTATGTATGCGCGTGGTCTCTGCATCCGCTTTCTAGGCGTGTGGAGTTTGTCGAGGCTTTGTGCTCTTCTTCTGAGGAATCTGAGTGAGCATGGCCACCCGGTCATATCGAGGTGCACCTTCCGTGGGTGGTTGGAAATGCAATTATGATGCCTCTGTTGTGAATTAGGTTCTGGTGTGGGTCTTATCTTTAGATATGCACTTGGTTGGATTGTTCTTTGCATTTTCGTTCCACCGACCCTGGTATAAGCCGAGATCCTGGAGATGCAAGCGATTCTACTAAGCGTTGGAAAAAGCTATTCGCTTGGGTCTTCTCAGATTACTTTTGAAGCCCGATTGTGCATCATGTGTTCAAGCACTATTGGCCGATGAGGCGACTTATCCGTCTTGGTACGCTTAACACGCGATTGTTCTAAGCGTTTTTACCATCCTTCGTTTATTCTTCTTTTTTACTTTTAAGCGTCTTTGGTAACTTCCCAGCGCACTCTTACAGCGCTGCAAATCTTGATGCAAACAGAGGAGGAAAAGAGGTCTAATGCATTGCATTCATTTATTTAAGCATGTCTTTGTTATTATGGGGAAGTAATTTGTGTGAGAGGATTTTGATGAAGTGATGGATGGCTTGATCATAACCACTGTGATTTAAAAAGACAGAATGAAAATGTGTGGTGTGCCAGACATCTCCCTGCGGTGTGGAGGCACCGCATGAGAACTCCCCGTTATTATGTGGTATCTCCATGTGTATGCATTTCTTTTATACAGTAATTGTTCTTTGACTTATTTGAACTTTGGATGCATAATCTTTCTAGGAACGGGAGCATGCTGGTGTTGGGATTGGCTCAGACCACAGCCTGGGATCTTTGCTGCCAGGTTTTTATGAAAGTACTTTCCTCTACGTTTTTCCCTTTTGTAATCTTTGAACTTTTGGTAGCTACTGTCTTTTGTTGTTGTTTTTTTGGGAATTTGTGTTTTGGACAGCTGAAGCTGATGTATAGTATGACATTGCTTACAGCCTTTCTTGGGTGGATGATATGATAAATGTTAAGTTGTCTGCTTATCACATTCTCTAGGTTGGTTGTATGAGGACTAAAACTCCAGCAAAGCATAGGCCTGATGCAAATCCAGAAGTAACCATAAATATTGAAAAAAATGAGGCTGAAATAGTAAAAGAGCATAGATCAGAATTATGAAAGAAAACAAGCAGATGTTGAAAAAACAACAGATACTGCTAGGAGAAAAGCAATGCTATACTTAAATGGAAAAACAAACAAACATTAAACCCAAATGACCAAGGCCAATATCAAGATTTACTAAATAACCTAATCTCAATTAATGTGCCTCCAGCCTCCTCCTCACAGGCTAATTTTAAAAAGAAAAAGCACCAATTATATTATTACTTAGAACTTTAGATCCCAAAGTTTCAGCTATACATATAGAGTATTAGACTGATCAGACAAAATGTTAGTTTTCTTCTGCTTTTCTTACAAACCATGTGGCTTCTCTATCCTCTTGATCATTCATGTCCTGTCAAAAGAGCAAAAGGTCTCTCATCAAGAAAACACAATTTGTCCCTTAAACAGCTAAATCAATGTTTCTAACTTTATGTCATCATCTTAAAAGAGCAAGTGTTAAAATGAATGGTATCCCATGACTAAAATGACCCCTAAAATGAACCAACTTTATTCAAGTATTATATTTTCCTTTAAAAACACTATTGCCCTTTGTACTTTGATAAAACCTCAAAGTGTTTGTTAACTCAGGAATAGCAACATATCTTGATGAAAAATTGACAGTAAATACACATATACTATCATCACCTCTTACTTGGATACAACATGCTATGAAGGTGAAATCGCGGTCGTGGCCCGTTTACTGTTTCTACACAAGAGAGAGAGAGAGAGAGAAGAAACAATAAAGTGAAAAAAAAATACACAAACACAAAGTCAAAACTGTACAGGAGAAGAATACATACAGCTACTACGATTCTTTTATTTGAAAACACAATCTCATTTGTAGATCCTATGAAATGAGATGATTACCTTGTTCTAGAACTTCTCTTTTTGTCCTTCCGTGCTTGTTTTTCTTCGTGACAATATCAAAATCACAAGTACCGTTGTTTAACAGAACAAGGCTTTGGAAACAAGTATGTATATCATAAATATCCTCTAAAGGCATTTGAATCATTGGTGCATCGGTGGATTTTTGTCAAGATCATACCACATAAGGACCTGATCATCCAATCCTAGGAGCAGTTTCCTACCACACTTAGAATAAGATAATGGCTTCATAAAAGAAAATCACAAATATCATAGAAGTGAACAAAATCGACTCATGATTCTTGAATTCCATTACTCCTTCATCACCCATCTGTCAACATGATCCCCATTTTTGGCATAGCACATGAGGCTAAGACATCCTCCCAACACTCCACGCCCAAACAAGTATCATCACCACCTGCAAATTTTGGTAATGGTACCCAACCTATACTCCCTCTGTTCCAAGATCAAGCAACATTAACCAAACTATCGTCAGTTATAATCCAATGCAAAGCACCATTATGCAAGGCACCCATCAGTCCATATGTCATAAGGAAAATCTGGAATCCTCCTCCAAGAATCAGACTTGAGACTATAAACTTTCACTTCAGAATTAAATTCATCTTCATTCTCTCCTCCGTAGAACTGAAGCGAATCTAATTAACTTATAGTCACTTCAGCTCACAACATCATACCCAAACCCATAAAATGTATCCTTATTAAATCGTGGAAATTCAATACCACTACAAGGTATCGCATGGAACCTCCTAACCGACTGGTTCCACAAAATAACATCATCGATCCTTATTTCTCAAAACAAGCAAGCCATCGCACGAACCCGATATTTCTGTTCCACCAGATGGGGTCCTTAGCAGGTGGGGAGTTCTTTGAAAGTAGCCATGTAGGTTTGGTTGAGTAAATCAAAATCAGCAGAGTATAGATGGCGGCTTCTGAGTATAATGTTGAGATTAGAGTTGGTCTTCTGAGAATGATTCAAATGGTGTGTGATGAATTTCTGGTTGTCGATCAAACCCTTCCATGACTTGACACACATCTAAATCTTAACAACGGTGCCACAGGCAGCCTTGAAAGAATTTCCCAAAAAAAAAAAAAAAAAAAAAAAAAAAAAAAAAAAAAAAAAAAAAAAAAAAAAAAAAAAAAAAAAAAAATTTCATCAGGGACGTCCGACATTCTTTTGATTCAAGAGAAAAAAGTCAAGAAAATGAGATCATTTAAATCCTAATCAAAGACTAACATGCCTTTGGGATGCAGAGTACCTAAGAAAGTGTATGCATTCAAAAATAAAAGCATCAAGTCCTTACCTCAACTAGCCTCTGCCCCAAACCAGGAGAGTCCGCACCAAAGCTAATTCGAAACAATCTCTAAGTTCCAAAGTTCTTTCCTACCTAATACATAGAGTAGAACGAGTTATCACACAATTAAGTTTTAAATCATAATTCTCGCCACGTGTCATCCCCACGGTAATTCTAGCCATAATTGGAAAGCGAGAAGTTAACGCTTTAAGGACCAAGAGACCCAGAGTCAGAACAACCGAGCTCGCTCAGTTCCTACCGACCTCGGCTGCTGGGCCTAAACATAAACAAGCCCCTCGGCTCAACCTAAGTCTATCTCAGACCCAGTTCCCCACGTGCGCTTAATATTAGATAAATCCGGAAAGAATCCTTCACCATAAGGACTCCGATCCTGGCATTCAAGATATGTCCGTAATTATCTCCTAAAATCAAGGAGATCAAATCATCATTATCTCTTCCTTAGGAACCGACACTAGAGTCCAACATGGACATGCTACGCTTGCTAACAGCCAGGGCACATGCCCTACATATAAACAACCCAAGAAACTACGAAGACTTGATTCCAATACACGCATTGGATAATAGAGGCGGCTTGAGATCTGATTTCTCAAATGTAGTCTAAACCACCACCAAACATCCCCTGCTTCACACCTCTTCTTTAGGGTTCCGCCTGAGCAGTTGTCACCAGGAGAAAAATCGCCCAAATTTATTATCCGACGATATCCAAAGATCGCCAAACTCCAAATGGAAAAGAATCACGATCAATCGATCAAACCAGGCACAAGGTGCCTGCTTAAGGCCATAGAAAGAACGTGTGGAAAACATAGGCCCAAGCCCATATAAGAGAGGGAGCCTCATCCCCAAAACCTAGGTCAGTGAGGTGAGGAAGTCCATCTCTTAATATGGTGGGTGAAACAACCACAAGTTCCCAATGTGGGACACTTTAACTGCGCCCCTCAAGTGTGGGCAGGGCACTCAATGCCAACAAATAGGCCTCAACACTTGCACAATAAGGAGTGGCTCCGATACCAGTGACGTGAAACATAGGCCCAAGCTCATATAAGAGGAGGGTCTCATCCCCAAAACCTAGGTTGTGAGGTGAGGGAAGTTCATCTCTTAATAGTAGGTGAAACAACCACAAGTTCCTCAATGTGGGATACTTTATGAGAAACGTTTGAGTGAGACCGACATGTCGAGGGCAAGGATGTGGTGAGTCGGTGAATCCAGATAGTTGATCCATATAGACAAGTTCCATTAAATGACCAAGAAGGGAAAGAGTAATTGACATATTGTTAGGATTGAAGTGCTTACCATTCTACTAAAACCAATTGGTAGTAGTAAAGGCGCAACATGCTGAATTGCTTCCGCTCTCCGATACCATGTGAACTAGCATCTCTCCTAAAAACTTAAGTCGATACTGTAGGTAGGTAATTAACATTATATATAGAGGCCCAACACTTGGTTTTTTTAATTTTTAATTGTCTTGGAGGCGGGGTTTGAACTTCGAAACTAGCTCGCTACCATGTGTTAGATCGTTGCTACTGCAATTCTACTAAAATCAATTGGTGGTAGAGAGTGGTGCGAATGAAGCCCAACAACGTATAATTGTCCTAATATCCCGTTGTCATTTAGAATATCACAACGTGCGTTGATATATAATTACATTTTGGATTGTTAGAGTAGAACGAGTTATCACAATATAAGTTTTACACAAATCCTAATTCCTCTGCCTTAACGGCTTAACCAAGCTTTTACAGGAAAAGGGTAGTATTTTATCATAATCCAAGCATTTAAGATGCATCCAGTAATCATTCCTCTCCACTCTTCTGCTCGGGGCATGAAATGGTAATTTTACTTTGAATCTTAAATCCCACCAATAAAGAATAAATCTTACATTCACAAGAACCCTCCCATTATCATAATACGGCAACCAGAGCAAAGAGATGGGAGGATTAATCTTACCAACACAGGAGGCGGACTCAAATGGCTCAGAACATCACCTTGAATGTGGTTCTCCACACAGCAGATGATGAATTTATGGAAGATATAGCAACAAATAGTTATTCAACTCCTTGAAATGCATTGAGAGGGGGAAGAGGGTCGGCAAGCAGAGGGAGTGAGTGAGGTATCGATTGAATGATTGATTTTTATGAGCGGGAAAGAAAATTAAAAGAAAAGTAGGGGTGTTGTAAGTTCCTAAAAGCAGCCTAGCAAGAGGGCCGAGAAAATTCGCAAATCAGGCTCGACCAGACCTACCACTCTGTAAAAGAAGTTTTCTTTTTCAAAAAAATAACATTTTTAGGTATTACGACACTAATATCAGCCAGTAAAAGTGTTTTTAACGACAATAATATTATCGTAAAATTTATTTTAATCCATTATTATTATCATAAAATCTGCTTAACTCTTTCAATTATTGTTGTAAAATTGTTTAAACAATTATATTTTTTTAGACAATACTATTTTCGTAATACCTAAAAACTCATTTTTGAAAAATGGTGGATCGGATCGAAGCACGATTTTCCAATTTCACTCAAACATATCGTTAACATTTTTAGTTTAAACATTTTATTCGATTGTGATACAAGTATTTTATTTTGATTGTGATAGAATATGTTATAAATTGCAAGACGATTTGGCGGATAAATTGCAATCACTAGAACTCATTTGAATCGGAATTAGAGTGCTCAGCTCTGTCAGAACAGACCTCTTCATCCCACCTTGAGAGAGGTTTGTGCAAGGAGCATCTTGTGCCGATCGTTTTTCGAGGATGTGGCGGCGCAACCATTGAAGGCGGCGATGTATGCAGGTCGTGGAAGGCGAGAGGCTTTACGGTGACCTGAGGGTTGGAAACACGTTTTCCATTGTGTGTTTGACCGGTCCCAAGATCGCGTGAATTTGTACTCTCCACCGGGCCATGGTGCTTTGACAGATATTCTGCCGGGTGGTTCGCCATGGGAGGATGGTTGGGAGGAAAAAGCTGTTTTCTTTGGTAAAGCGAGTTTCTGGATTTATGGAGGAGTTGCAGTGCAATATTATACAAGGGAGGTCGGCAAGCAATTGATGACCTCGCTTTCATGGCCGTGTGGCGGGGCGAGTGGAAGAACTTAGAATCGGGCTTCGAACCTTCCGGTTTGGTGGAGATTGATGTTTCCCAACCCGTCCAGCGATGTGTTGTATTGGTGGAAGGCGGGGTGGTGGTTTGGTGGATTCGAGCATGAGCATCTCCGCTTTCTTTGTTGTCAATGTGGCTTGATGGATCTGCTGTCAACCGTCTTTGTAAACATAAACAACGTGAGCTATCGGTGCGACAGCAGCGTAAAAATCGCCATATGGACCTTATTTGGATTCGACAAGGAAAACACGCTTGATTGAAGATCTGTTGTGTGAAAAGAGGTGAGATGGAGGCAGCGTGGGGACTAAGGCGGGTCGGTGGTTTTATTACGCGAGCTTCTCTTTACTGGGAGGAACGAATTAATTGGGGAAGAGGTGGATGAATGCCAGCAGACGGAATCCATGGCAGTTGATGTGATGGGGTCAAATTGGTGGGACGAGAGTTGGGTGGAGGAGAGGGTCCGCTCCATGGGGACCTGGTTGGTATGGAATTTAAACGGGGAACAATGATGGTTTCTTTGGGTGGTGATGCACCGCTCGATTCGTGATTCCGGAAAATTTGTTGTGCTCTTGTGGACATCCTATTACAAATTGATGGCTAGAGAACGAGGAATCCGGGTTTCAACGTTTAAATGCATGGCGAGGGAAGAAATGGGAGGTCAAGAATGATGATACGATAGTATTTGAGCATGATGACGGGATAAGAGAAAGCGACCGAGGAAGTTGATGGAGCGGTAGTCATGAAGAAAGTTTTTTCTAATTTGCCATTGTGGAGCCTGCGGTGCAGGCCCACCCGGCACCATGAATCTTTTATGTTAGAACTTCCGTGGGTTGGGCCACCCGCGGGCGGTTAAATCACTCAAGGCTCTTGTAAATATTTATTCCCCTGCACTTTTATTTTTATCTGAAACAAAGTCAAGTGACAACCGGTTTGAATACGTTCGATGTTTGCTTGGTTATAGTAAGGCACTTGTGGTAGAGGTGAGAGGAGCAAGCGGTGGTCTTGCTTCTTTTATGGAACAATGATCTTTGATGTGCGAATCTCACGTATAATTCTCGTCACATTGATGCGGTTATACATAGTACCACGTAACCATCTTGGCGTTTTACAGGGTTTTAGCGGCAATCCGTGGTGGGCTTTGTTACGCCCGCTTACATGGTCGAATGTCACTACCGTGGCTTGTTGCGTGGAGATTTCAATGAGGCTTTATCATGCATGTGAGCAAGATTGCTCGAATCCTCGCCCATTATCTCGTATTTATGCCTTTCAAATGTCTAACTACGATTGTGATCTTGTCGATGTAGGATTCGTTGGGGCCGCTTTTACTTGGTACAAAGCGATCCGGCGGCTTATCGGCTTCGGGTTCGTTTAGATAGAGGTTGCCAACATTGGATGGAGACCTTTTCTCGAACTATATGGTCTACCATTTATCAAGCTCTCAGGTCGGATCATGTTCCCGTCCCGATTTGGCCGGTCCAATCCCGTTTGATAAGGGCGAGTCGAGATGGACCCGGTACTGCGCTATGATCCTTTGGATTAGGGACCGGGATTTCAAAGATCGTTTCAGGCCTTGTGGCGGGCGGGGTAGCGCTCGTGAGCCCTTCATCACTAATAGCAAAGGTGACGCAAGTCCGAGAAGTTGAGGAGCTGGAGCTCTCAACGGCATGGGAATCGGGAAAGGCGTTGCGGCAAGAGGATGAGTTCTGAAATTGCGTGAATCACCCGGCTTATTCGGGTGCAAGAAGGCGTGCATTTATACGGTGAGATTGACCGATGGCGTAACATGAGGAGGAATATTGGCGCCAACGGGGTAGAGCGGAGTGGTTAACGCAGAGCGGATCGAAACTTGCACCTGGGATACTTTCATCATAAAGCAAATGCCGGCCGCAAGCCAAACACCATTCATTTGTTGCATGATCCTCAAGGTGTAGTTTGTGATGAACCTGCTGACATGGAGCGCGTGGCTGTAGATTATTTTCCGACCATTTACTCTTCCAATGGAACAATGGTTGATTTGTCTGGGTTGCAATTTTCCGAACTAGATGATGGACAACAACAACATTTAGCCGCGCCTTTTACCCGTGCAGAGGTTTGTGCTGCTTTGAAACAGCTTCCAGGTAGAAAGTCGCCGGGACCGGATGGCATGCACGTGGTTTTCTTGCAGAAGTTCTAGAGCGTAATAGGGGAGGATGTTCTCAAGGTTGTATTGGATGTGCTGAATCACGGTGCCGCCCTTGGGAAGATAAATGAAACATATATTTCGTTGCTTCCAAAAGTAGCTACCTCTACACTTATGGTCGAGTTTGAACAAACTTTGTGTAATTCAATCTACAAGCTTATTTCCCGTATATTAATTAATCGTCTCAAAGGGGTGATTTGTGACGTGATCTCGGAGAATCAAAGTGCATTTGTGACTGGTCGCCTTATTATCGACAATGCCATTATTGCTTTTGAGGCATTTCATTCGCTACAGGCGGGCAAGCGGGGATGTGATAATCATGCCAGATCGAAGCCCGGATATGGCCAAAGTTTTTGACCGTGTGGAGTGGCAATATCTTTGGAGGATTATGAGATGCGGCGTTTCCTCGCCTCTTCATCGATGTAGTCGACGGTGTTATTGCAATGACGGTTTGTTACCGAGTTTTGATTAATGGAAACCCGGTGGCGAATATTACCGATAGAGGAATTTGGCGAGGGATCCATTGTCGCCTTTTCTTTTTATCATTTGCGCTCGAGGGCTCACGGCATTGCTTAATGACTATGTCCACCGCAGCTTTGCGGGTATCTGGTTTAGTAGGAAGAGCGTGTCGTTATCTCTCACTTGATGTTTGCGGATGACTCGCATGGTTTTCTTCGAACTTTTAGGTGGAGCGGCAGAAACATTGGCCGAGCTGTTTGCTAGGTATGGGGCTCTTTCTGGACAAGCGATAAATTTTTATAAGTACAGTTGTTAAGGGTGATTTTATACGATTTATAATGCTATATTCTATGATATTTTTCCCGTATTCGTCATCGAATTGCATAAACACGTGTTTAATGAATATATTGAGTAAGTGATATTTCAAAAGAGTTAATTGCAAAATAGAGTTGATTTATGTGCTTTAATTATGTTTTTGCGATTATTTGAGCGATATTACATTTCGTGGTGTTTTTATATGATGTAGATGCATTTTCCAAGGCTCAACTGATGATTAAAAAGGATAATGAAGGAATTGACAAGAGAAAAGAGATAGAGATCAAGAAATCAAAATTCGATCATATTGATCCGGCGTCGTGTCTCCGTCAAAGTGGGCGGGCGCTTCTTAAATCGAGCAGCGCCGAGAGATGGGGAAAATTGATTCGAAGGAAGTTTGACGCCGAGGTGGACGCTCGTTGAGCAGCGCTTGATCATAACTCGCCCGACGAAGTTCATATGAAGAATGGGACAGGCGTTCAAGAACCAGACGGGCGTCCGTAGCCGACAAGCGTAACCGACTTTAAAATCTATATATAGTCGGGCCGCTTTCTCCACAATGCAAGAGGATTATACACTCATTATTCAAAACTCCTAAACCTAGGGGCGGCTTTAGAAGCTGCGTTTTCCTCCTTTTATTCCAGCTTTATGCCTTTTAGATCTAGATTGAACTAGTCACTTTTATGAACTATTCCTCACATTCGAAAGTTCTTTGAGGATGTTTAGAGGCTAGAAGCTTCATCAAACGAGAATTGTAGACCCGTCCAACGATCATTGATTTCGTTTTCTTCGGTTTATCTTTGTGAGTTTTTATTTAAAGGTTGTTTCTTATTCATGTTTATTACGTTTAATTGCTTTTATATCGGAAGATCTGTATGTGTGATTGTTTATTGTTGATGGAAATCTTAATAAACCTAGATCATCATGAATAAGAATAGCAACTTCGAATCAATACAACGGAAGTTAATAGGTTTAATTGCTAGATTATAAACGTAAGGTTGCACCTTTGGTTAGAAAACGCGTTAATCTTACATCGGAAGATAATAGATTAATAGATGAACTTTCTAAGGAATTAGGGTTCATGTTTAGACAAGGTGAATCACAACCTAGGTAAAAACCACAATATAATCGAGACCGGAATCAATGCTTGTTGGATAGGTGGATCAATCCTCGCTTGTCCGTTATAAACTTGATTTAAATCCTTAAAACTTGAATTTGTCTAATCGCTTACTTTTAATTGCATCTTAGTTTAGTTCGTTTAATTTGGTTGCATGGCTCGTATCTTTCCTAGCTTTGGATTATATCCTCTGCATCAGTTTTATCTTCTGCTTAGTTTGGTCTTATTCTCCTGCTTAGATTAGTTTGCGTGACATAGTTAGTTGAGAACAAAAGCTAGGATTCACATTCGTCTAGTTCCTCGTAAGATCGACCCGGCATCAACCTCTTTACTACGATCCTTACACTCGAGGTTAACCAGATTATTACTTGTTTGTTTTGTGTTAATAAAATCCGTGACAACGATCCTTTTACTTTTCTAGGAGTTTTGGCGGAGGAGGCGGGAAGCGGTATCGGATCGCTACAAATCCCCTTAGGGACGGCTCAGGTAAATATTAGGGTTGCCTTATAAGATCGGGTAGGAACAAGCGCCCGGTGTTTGCTTTTTGCGGGATAGAATTAGGAAGAAGGTGTGTCTGGATGGAAGATATAAGTTACTCTACTTGGCGAGGAAGGAGGTCTTCATCAAATCATCCTTAAGGTGCCATTCCCCATTATATTATGAAATGTTTTAAGATACCCACTTACTACCGTGATAAATGAGCTTGAGCAAGCAATTAGAGGGTTCTTTTGGGAGATACGGAGAATAAACGCAAGATACAACTGGAAGAAGCCCTGGGAGGCCTGGCATTTACACGAAGAATATGGGGGCTTGGGATTCCGGGACTTTAGAGTGTTTCAATTTGGACTTATTGGCTAAACAATCGTGGCGTATTCTTAGGAAACCTCAGTTCTTTGGCGGCTCATGTGTTTCATGAGTAAGGGCGGACGAGGATAAGTCACGATTTTAAGCGGCCGGTTTGGGGCTAGACCTTCTTATTTATAGAAGCGTAGCATCCATGAGAGGGCGAGGACCTCTTGTATAGTGGTTTGCGGTGGCGTAGGGGGATGGTGGGTCAATGTATATCTTTCATGATGCAGATTAATTGACATGTTCTTCATTTCGTATATCATTTTGCGAGGCATGAGCTTCCGAAAACTCCACTTTGTCAGTCGGATCTCTTCTTATTTGGATCTAGGTTATGGGAAATGCTGAAAGTGAGCGAGTGTTTTGGCCATGGGAATCGGATGCTATCTTGGAAACTCACATTCCCGGAGGCTTCACCAGATCGCCGAATATGGCTTGTATGACCGTAGAGAGTGTATCTCTTGGTAAGTCCGGTTACTTTTGGCTTTATCGCTTTATCGGTCACCGGCGGAAGTAGGCCCTTACATACAGGCAAGGCAAGGTCGACTTTGGAGGAGTTGTTGGCACCTTTCGGTTCAGCCACGTATTCCACATTTTTTGTGGAGGTGCTTGCATGATTGTCTTGCAATTGGTCGGGTTTGCAAAGGCGTGGCTTAGGGGATGGTGTTTGTTTGGCGGTGAAACACGCGGGAAACATTGCGGCATGTCCTCTTTGAGTGCGAGATGGTTGTCGAGTTTGCTTAGCGTCGCCGTTCGATGGTACTCTGAGCATCTTCATTCTGCATCATTTGCGGAGTTCTTTATGCGATTAATAGCTGACCAGGGAGTTCAGGATGCAGCCAGGTATGTGTGGCTAATGTGGGGTATTTGAAAGGCCCGATGTTCGGCGGTTGATAATGTCGTGCGTTATGTGGATTGCGGTATGTGCACGGTCGTTAATAGCATCAACGGAGTATCGTTGAGAGGCACTTTGAAAAGTTATCGACCCAAGGGATCGGCTCAACACTTACCGGATCGATGGTTGAAACCACACCGGGTGGATGATTGCCATCGGAGACAAATACTGAGCATTGGGGTAATATTTCGGGATTCCCATGGATTAGTTTTGCATTCCCTTCGCATATCATTTTGATCCGCGATCCAAAGGTTATATGGAGTTTCGAGCTATTTTTCCGGCGGCTTTAGAGCGTATCGCAGGGATTGATGGCTGGAAATAGAGAGTGATTGTTTAGCGTGTATCGCTAGCCATCGCAAACCAGGGGAGGATATCACGGCTCATGGGTGCCTAGTTCAGGAATGTTTGACTCTTTTGGCTAGTTTTCACTCTGTTTCCTTTTCTTTTATCCGGCGCATGGGGAATGTCCCAGCGCATCTTTTAGCACGACATGGTTTGTTGGTTGTTACTCGGACACCTTGGACGCCTTCACCCCCAGATGACGTTTTGACCGCTTGCTTGGCGGATATCGATTAATAAACCTCTTGTTTTAAAAAAAAAAAAGATACCGTGTGTCATATGTCATCACAAAAACAACATAAGGATGGTAAAATACACCACACATAAGCATTGATTAACGTTGGAGCTTCTACTGATCTGATCATGTAACGCCCCGTTCCCGGACACCGAGTCCTTATCCGGAAAAGAAACGTTCGGCACGTATAAAATAAATATAAATTCATTTTATCGTAAGCGCTCTCTACTACGTCGTATCAAAATGAAGGCAAAGCGGAAGCAAACTTCGGGTATATAAAATTTTTCCAAAAAATAAAGAGTAGAAAAGAAATCTAAAAGGTAGAAATGTAAATTATTACATTTGGAAAAGTACGAAAATCCCAAAGACAAACTACGACAAATCGTCAAAAGCGGTAGTCTCACCTCGAAAGTACGGAAAGTACAACCAAAGAAAAGCGAAAAGAAACATCTTGATTCTTCAACGGCGGCGCCAAACGTCGTTTGTCAAACTCTTCCTCGAAAACACCTGTTAGCCTTCTCATTCCCCAAACACATAGAAAAAGTATGCATTCGAGGTAAGTACAACGACTTAGAAAGAAAGAGAAGCTATGAAAACAATCATAGTTATAATTTAATAGACATTTATTTAATTAGTTGATTAAATGAGACCAACTCCATCCCAGGGTTCACTTTTGCTCATCAACACGCTGTGACTAATCTGTTTTAACTTAACTTATCCTATGTTACAACCGCACTCAGAAGGGCACTACGCTGCGCATCCCTCAGCAGAGTCCTCTGTACTTCAGGGTCTTTGACTCCCAGAGTTCTTCTACCTTGGGAACACTCTTTGCAACATATCGTGGATCACACCAATACCCACGAAGTCTAGAAAGGTAGACTTCGATAGCACGCACACCTCAAAGCAGAGTCCCTCCGCACTTAGGGTCTTTTGACCTACGTAAGTTCTTCTACCTTCAGAGGTAGCACATGCATCATGATTTATCCTGGTGCCTAGCCAAGAGAGACATGTTGTTTAATCTTTTACTAGTCACATATCGTTGTTTATTAAGTTATTAACTAGCCATCCTAAGTATTTTCAAATAATCTCCCTCACACATACTACTCTCTTCCTAGACCACTAGACACGGACAAGTCTAAGACATACATTGCACATTGATGAATGCTAATTCATCAAAGCCTACGCCTATCATGTTCTTCCGACGGATCCGAACTTCAACTCCCTTTAAGAGTACATTCGTGTTTTAACTGAACGAATCGAAGCTCAATTCGTGCTTGTCTAAGTTATACCATGTTTAATATATCATAATTATAGATTTTAAGTAAAGTAAAGCATGTATATATGGCTAAACAACAATTAACTACAATAAGGGAGGCAACAGATAACCGGACGCCCGCTTAAAGACTTAGACGCCTGCTCAAGTTTACCGACGCGCCCGTCTAAAATAAGTGGACGCTCATCCACCCAAAACACTTCAATCTCAATGTAAAATAGCACCTCAGACGCTTCGCCCATTACAACCAGACGCTGTCGTCAAGATGGAACCTAGTCGGGCGTTCGTCTGCATTACCGACGCTCGCTCACCCGGGTTCGACCTAAACCTCAACTTCATCACCATGCGATTTCAGATCGTAATTCAACACAAAACCAAAGAATAATCAACACAACAACACAAAATCCCCATCTAAACGCACTATAACGACTATAGTCATTAACCAAAACAAAGATTCATATTTCTAACACCAAGTAGCCTTAAAACATGATCAATTCCTTATAGCAAATGATGGAATTCATAGGATCAAGCTTTCTCTTACCTTTTGCAAATTTCAAAATCGATCAAAATCGCCTCCAAAATCACTACAATCCTACGTAATCGATGCCAAATTGTCAGTGCTCTTTTCACGAGTCCAATTCTTTGAATCCTGCTTCGAAAACGACATCAACCTTCCTTAGCAAAGTGAAGAACTTTCTAGCCTCTCTTCTCTCTTTCTCTCAATCGCATAAGGAGGAATTGTTAGATCAATTTCTGATTTTAGGCTGAGTCTAAACATTAAAAAGGGTCAATCTTTTTCCTTAATTGCCTCGATCACTAAAAATGAATTTTTCTTTTAATTATATATATAAAACTCAAATTATATATATAAAACGTCCCCAAAATAATTAACTCCTAATAAAGGAAATCGAACCTAATATTTCGTCTTCGCAAAAAGACACGTCCGCCTCTTTCCCAAAATCGAATATTACATTCTCCCCTTAAAAGGAGTTTGCGTCCTCGAAACTCAGAACATACCTGGTAAATCCCAAACTCTTGGAACTCACTAAGCATGTCGCTTTCACTTCCCAAGTTGCCTCCTCGGGTGAATGATTGCTCCACCGACTAACACCGCGGGATCATCCGCTCTCTTAATCATCTTTTCTTTCCGGTCCGTAATCTTGATTGGTCTCTCGTCATATGCAAGGTTATCTTGTAAGATTTCGGGTCAACCGTGAGTTTCCACATCATTCTTCGCCGACACTTTTTCAACATTGAGACGTGAAACACATTATGGACTCGACATTGATTCCGCAATCAAGCTTATAAGCTAACGCCCCAACTCTTCCAAAATCTCAAAAGGTCCAACATACCTTGACTTAGCTTTTCTTTTGTCCAAAGCGTTTCACTTCTTTCATCGGTGAAGCCCGTAGGTAAACTCTATCGCCGACTTCAAACTCAAGAGGTCTTCTAACATCACCCCAACTTTTCTCACTTCTGCCTTCAGCCTTGGATTCTTCTTGACCAATCGAACTCCTTTCCTTGCTTGTTCAACCATCTCTGCCCTCGTAACTGCCTCTCCCGACTTCATCCCAAAACAGGTGGCGTGGCGGCATCTTCTCCCATACAACGCTTCAAACGGGGCGGCATGCCTATACTTGCATGAAAACCGCTGTTGTAGTAAACTCGCTACCGATAGGTAATCATCCCATGATCCGCCTACCTCCAAAACACAAGCTCTCAACATGTCCTCGAAAGTGTCGGATGGTCCTCTCGCATTGTCCATCCG
Organism: Gentiana macrophylla; assembly: GCA_026214975.1. Lineage (NCBI taxonomy): Eukaryota > Viridiplantae > Streptophyta > Magnoliopsida > Gentianales > Gentianaceae > Gentiana > Gentiana macrophylla. The sequence continues at coordinate 2,832,362 of CM047811.1, read as the reverse complement.
TCTCGAGGGTGAAAAGCCGTGCTCAAACCAACTTGGTCCCGAAGGCTTTTGCAAGCTCTTCCAAAACCGACTTACAAACCTCGAATCACGGTCCGAAACTATCGAGATTGGAACTCCGTGTAGCTTCACTATATTGTCCAGATATAGTGTCGCCATCTTCTTTAATGGCATGTCGACCTTGTACGGTAAGAAATGGGCGATTTGGTCAATCTGTCACGATTACCAAATTCGCGCTGTGGTCCGCCTCTTGTCTTAGGTAATCCGTGATGAAGTCCATTGTGATCTTATCCCATTTCCATTCCGGGATATCCAATGGCTTAAGCATTCCACCGGTCTTCTATGCTCGCTTTAACCTTTTGACATACATCACACTCGCCACAAACTTGGCTATTTCCACTTTCATCGAGGGCCACCAAAATCTTTCCTTTAAGTCTCTCAGACATTTTAGTAGCACTGGATGAACCGCAAAAGCTATCCTATGTGCTTCTTCCATAATTCTTTGTCTCAAGTCGCCAACATTGGGTACACATAGACGATCCCGATACTACAGATTTCCACTCTTATCCAACACGTAACCAACCGTGAGGCTTCTCCCAGCAACACGCTTCAAATCCAACAAAACCGGTCTTCGCCTTGCTTTCCCGAATATCATCCATCAACTCGACCTTGCTAACAACGGTGCCACAAACCGTCTGGCCTTCAATCTGGATCAAAGCTTCGATTTCCAACCCATCTAACCTTTCGCCACTACCTCAACATCGAAGTTCGCAGAACATCTGGTTTCTACCAAAGCATCTCACACTACATTTGCTTTTCCCGGATGGTACCGAATGTCCAAATCATAGTCCTTAACGAACTCTAACCATCTCCTCTGCCTCATATTCAGGTTCTCTGTGTGAAGAAATACTTTAAACTCTTATGGTCGGTGAAGATCCTTGCTTTAACCCCATATAAGTAATGCCTCCAAGTCTTTAAAGGCAAAAACTACGCTGCCAACTCTAGATCATGTGTCGGGTAGTTCTTCTCATGTACCTTCAATCGCCAGATGCATAAGCTATCACTTTTCCTCCTTGCATCAACACACAACCCAAACCCTCGTCTCCAAGCATCCGTAGACATCATAGTTATCAAAAATCTCCGGAATCGCTTAACACCGGTGCCGTAGTCAACTTACTTCTTCAAGGTATGAAAGGCCTTATCACACTCATTAGTCCATTCAAATTTCACATTCTTCCGTGTCACCGGTGAGTGGAGTAGCTATCTTCGAGAAAAATCTTGTACGAACTTCCGTAAGAACTACCACCAACCCAAGAAAACTTCTTACTCGAACTGTAGTAGGTTTAGGCCAATTCTCAATCGCTTTCGATCTTTGCCGATCCACTTGAATACCATCTCCGTAAATTACATGACCCAAGAAACTCACTGATCCAACCAAAAGTCACACTTGGAAAACTTTGCGCATAACTGAGATTCTTCTTCTTCAGGTGTCAACACTATCCTTAAGTGTTCCTCGTGTTCTTTCTCGCCCCAGAGTAAACTAGGATATCATCTATGAACACTATCACGAACTTATCCAAGTACGGCATGAAAACTCGGGCCGCATCAAATCCATAAATGCAGACATGGAGCATTAGTGAGTCCAAAAGGCACGACAAGGAACTCATAATGTCCATATCTCGCATCAAAGCCATCTTCGTATATTCGCTATTTTAACCTTCGCTGATGATATCCGGACCTCAGTCAATCTTGGAGAACACTTTCTTACCTCGCAATCGATTAAACAAAGTCATCTATTCTTGGTAGAGGATACTTATTCTTGATGGTAAGGTTGTTCGAAAGGCTCAGAAGTCGATACACATTCTCATGCCGCCATCTTTGTTCTTCACTTAACAAAACAGGGCTCCCTCGCATGCAGGCATCGGGTGAATTATGTTCCTTTCAAGCATATCTTTAAGTTGAGCTTTCAACTCCTTTAATTCAGCCGGTGCCATTCTCAGAAGTGTGCTTTAATGATCGGTGCCGCCCGGTATCAATCAATTTCAAACTCTATCTCTCTCGTCCGCATGTTTCGGTAACTCTTCCTCGAAATACCTCAGGGTATTCCCTCACATGGGAGTCTCTCAAACTTAGGCTTCACTTGTTCCACGCCCATCGCATACAACAAGAGCCCTCACAACCCTTCCGACAAGCCTTATCGCTTTAACCGAGCAGCATGATCGGATGTTTTTCTTACTCGGCTTGTATACATTCCTTGATACGCCTTGTCCGATTTCCCTGTACTTTAAAAGTCACTTTCTTCTTTACAATCCAAGTGTACATAATTTCTGATAGCCAATCTATTCCGAGGATTACATCAAAATCCGAAAAGTCCAAAACTCAGTAAAGTTTTTACATCGATAAGGTCCGACTCGAACTTCCACTTGTGGTATCATTCTAGTTACCCTTGTTACTTTCCCTAACGGGCGAAAGTTATCTCCAAAGTGTTTCTTAAAGGCTCAAGGTAAATCCAACTTTAGCTACCTTGGTTGACACAAAAGTATTTGACGCCTCCCGTGTCAAACAAAGCCTTGACCACTAAGTTTTCTAACATTATCGCATGCCTAGATGCATATTCATTTATTTAAATATAGTTACAACATGAATAATCACGCTATAAAATATCTTAACAAAAGAATGAAACAAAACATGGTACCTCAAATAACGTCATCCTCTCGGTTCCACAAAATTAGCATCCACGCAAAAACTCGAACCGGTCGGCTCGGGCCGCCTCCCGCTACCTTGGCTCGAACCACTTTGTTTCCTCCGCTTGGACACGCCTAGAAAAGTGTCCTTGCTCACCACAAACGTAACAACCGTTACTACTCGCCGCACTCTCCTCGTATGATTCTCGCTGCACTTCGGGCAAAGTGGTGCATCTGCTCGGGCCTTAGCTGCAGTAGAGCCGTAGTCTTTGGTCGCTTGCTTTGTGGCGCCCCTATAAATCGCTTTGACTTGTCCAAATTTCTTATTATTGACAACCATCAGAGTCTCTTCCCGAAAGTCTCGACTTCCAAGGCTTTATTCATCAACCCCGCCATATTCCTCGCCGTGAATCCTAGCATGCCCGATCAATCTCGTGAGCCAACCCATCCTTATAGAGGCCATCTTTTCTCTTCCACTTTCATCAATTCCGGATAGAACCTTCCTAACTCATTGGAATTTATTAGTGTACTGGGACCACTGCCGATGATTACCTTGCTTGTGCTTCAGAATTGACTTGCTTTATCTCGCTTGAATCAGAATCGGAAGTACTCATTATAAAACATCGTCTTGAACCCTTCCCAACTGCTACCTTACCGTTGTCGCTTGAACGGCATCAATCCATGCTTCGCCGATCCCAACATAAAATCGATCGCTAGTCGTACTATCTCTCGCCTCGTGAACATGTATGTTCCTACAAGCTTTTCAATCCTCTTATCCATTCCTCTCGCTTTAGAATGCTCCACATTACCAAAGAAGTTCTCAACTCGATTTCTCTCAATCTTGTATACCAATCCACCCGGTGCTTGCTCAAAGGCCGGTCTAACTCAGTGGGTGAACCTGAGGGTAACCATAAGATACATGCGGTCGATATCACTGATGTTGAGGATAAGGATTACTTTGAGGCTCATTCTCGATACGGATAGTACTTCGATAAAACCGATGTCGCTGAGGTCATTGAAAACCAAAGTGGTAGATGACCGACGCCACGCCGGGTGGTCAAAGCGTGGTGGAAAGGGTACTGTAGGTCGAGGACACCACTCTGGCTGCGAGGAGGGTAAAAGACCGCCGCCGCTGCCGATACACTCTGGAGGATAAGCACTAGATGGTGGTGGATATACATTGGTCACCTGGGTGGTGGCGCACTAATCGGTGGAATGTCGCCATTACAAGTTGACACGTAATAGGTGCTTGTCCAGGTTTCCATAAATGTAGTTATATCTTGGCGGTGGTCGGGTGGCGATTCGACGCGCCTCGTGACACATCCTCGTTGAGACCGTGGTGTAGGCGTGGTCGTATTCGGGTGGTGGCGAAGACTCAAACGAGGCGAAGGATTCGCCTCACAAACCCGCCCCTACTACGGGCACTGGGCCTTCGCTTCTGACTAACCCCCCGAGCTCTCACCCACGAACGCCTCTTCTTGTCGTTACCATGCCGAAGATCAAGAAAACCAGACGTTACTAAAGATCTAAAGAAACTTATCTTAAAGAAAGGAATTCTAAAGAACGCTTTTCTCTGATACCAACTGTAACGCCCCGCTCCCGGACACCGAGTCCTTATCCGGAAAAGAAACGTTCGGCACGTATAAAATAAATATAAATTCATTTTATACGTAAGCCTCTACTACGTCGTATCAAAATGAAGGCAAAACGGAAGCAAACTCGGTATATAAAATTTTTTCCCAAAAAATAAAGAGTAGAAAAAGAAATCTAAAGGGTAGAAATGTAAATTATTACATTTGGAAAAGTATAAAATCCTAAAAGACAAACTACGCACAAATCGTCAAAACGGTAGTCTACCTCAAAAGTACGGAAAGTACAACCAAAGAAAAGCGTAAAAGAAACATCTTGATTCTTCAACGAAGCCGGCGCCAAACGTTGTCGCTAAACTCTTCCTCAAAAACTGTTTCGCCTTCTCGCCCCAAACACATAGAAAAAGTATGCATTCGAGGTAAGTACAACGACTTAGAAAGAAAGAGAAGCTATGAAAACAATCATAGTTATAACGTAATAGACATTTATTTAATTAGTTGATTAAATGAGACCAACTCCATCTAGTGGTTCACTTATGCTCATCAACACGTTGTGACTAACTGCTTCTAACTTAACCTATCTATGTTACAACCGCACTCAAGGGCACTTCACGCCAAGATCCCCCACAGAGTCCCTCGCACTTCAGGGTCTTTGACCTCACAGAGTTCTTCTACCTCGGGAACACTCTTTGCAACATATCAAGGATCACACCAATACCCACGAAGTCTGTAAAGGTAGACTCCGATAGCACGCACACCTCAAAGCAGAGTCCCTCCGCACTTGTGGTCTTTTGACTCATTTAAGTTCTTCTACCTTCGTGAGGTAGCACATGCATCGCGATTTAGCCTGGTGCCTAGCCAAGAGAGACATGTTGTTTAATCTTTTACTAGTCACATACGTTGTTTATTAAGTTATTAACTAGCCACCCTAAGTATTTTCAAATAATCTCCTCACACATACTACTCTCTTCCTAGACCACTAGACACGGACAAGTCCTAGCACATACACGTACATTGATGAATGCTAATTCATCAAAGCACAAGCCTATCATGTTCTTCCGACGGATCCTAACTTCAACTCCCTTTAAGAGTACATTCGGTGTTTTAACCGAATCAATCGTAAGCTCAATTCAGGCTTGTCTAAGTTATACCATGTTTAATATATCATAATTATAGATTTAAGTAAGTAAAGCATGTATATATGGCTAAACAACAATTAACAATAGAAAGGAGGCAAGACAGAACCTGACGCCTGCTTAAAGACTTGGACGCCTGCTCAAGTTTATCGGACGCTCGTCCAAAATAATGGACGCCGTCCACCCAAAACAGCTTCAACTCGAATGTAAAATAGCACCCCGACGCCGTCCATTACAACCAGACGCCGTCCAAGATGGAACTAAGTTGGGACGCCGCCCGTAATACCGACGCTGCTCACCTGGTTCGACTTAAACCCTAACTTCATCACCATGCGATTTCCGGGATCGTAATTCAACACAAAACCAAAGAAAATAATCAACACAACAACACAAAATCCCTCATCTAAACGCATTTATAATGACTATAGTCATTAACTAAAACAAAGATTCATATTTCTAACACCAAGTAGCCTTAAAACATGATCAATTCCTTATAGCAAATGATGGAATTCATAGGATCAAGCTTTACCTTTTGCAATTCCAAAACTGATCAAAATCGCTTCCAAAAACTGCTATAATCCTACGTAATCGATGCCAAATTGTCAGTGTTTTTTCGCCGAGTCCAATTCTTGAATCCGCTCGAAACGATCAACCTTCCTTTAGCAAAAGTGAAGAACTTTCTAGCCTCTCTCTCTTCTTTCTCAATCGCATAAGGGGAGGAATTGTTAGATCAATTTCTCGATTTTAGGCTAGGTCTAAACATTAAAAAGGGTCAATCTTTTCCTTAATTGCCCTTGATCACTAAAAAATGAATTTTTCTTTTAATTATATATATAAAACTCAAATTATATATATAAAACGTCCCAAAATAATTAACTCCAATAAAAGGAAACTCGAACCTAATATTTCGCCTTCGCAAAAGACACGCCTGGCTCTTTCCTAAAATCGAATATTAAGGTGATCAAGATTCGCTTCTACTGGGGATCAATATGTTCTCGAAAGTTGATTAACCGATCAACTTATATTCACCACATTTTTTTTCATGTTTAATGTTCCCTCTTAAATTTTTTTCTTTGGGTTTTTTTTTTTTTTTGTTTTTTTGTTGTTGTTGTTGAAAATGGAGCACACAAAAAAATAGGGTTGGGCTGATATGGTTTTTAGGTGAGCTCCGATTGATTTTGTTGCTACTTACTAAAAAAAAAAAAAAAATTGGGTGGGCTACCACCTAAGCTCCTGAAAGTAAGAACTACTATGGCAGATGGCTTCTGCCCGACAAAGACCTATTGACTCGAGATCATCAATGATCTAAAAATCTTTGTATTTGGGAAGCACTCTTCATGAATAATAAGGATGCAAACAAGTTGATCTTTTATAATAATATTATTATCTACATCTATATCCTACTCATGATCTACAAAGCATAAATCAAAAGAATTGACAAGCATGATTGCTTTTTTGATAGACAGTCTGCTAAAATGAAATCAAAAGCCTAATCACCTAAGTTAAGCACTATTCATCAACATGAAGAGTGCAAACAAGTCGTTGATGGTCTATATCGTTTTTTTTCTTCCTAATATTAAAACCGATGAGGGTCGGGCAAGTCTCTGCAACATGTCATCTTTATATGGGCTTACAATTAAATAAAGATATGAAGCAATACCTAATAAAGCAAGCAGATCCTCAGAGTTTAACCGAGAAAGCGCCTTGAACCCTGTGTGGGAGGTCACTGCCCTTCTCTTAACTTACCACCGCAGGTCGGCTCGGGTAAGAGTGGAGGTCGGGTAATGCAAAGACATGTCGAGATGTCCAGTGGCTCGACGCGATGTCGGCCGAGCCTTCCTTATTAATATCGGATAAACGTGGAAAGAATCCCACGATATAATGACATTGATCTTATCATTTAAATATGTCCATAATTATCCCTAAATTATGTGGATACACACGTGATTATCCTTATGGACGAAGAATAAAAGCGAAAGGATGAGACGCTCCCTATATAAACAACCCTAAGGAATTACGAAAGACTCGATTCTTGAACAATTACATGATACGAGGCAACTTCGAGAGATGAACTCAGTGCTCGCCTAAATCCCCAAAGAAAACCATCCCTCGCTCATAGTCTTCATTTATGCCCTGAACTGCTTATCCCTTAGATTAAACGGCCCAGATTTGTTCATAGACTCAGATCCGGGCCTGGCCAATTGGTGCTAGAAGGAGGGTCTTCACCTGTAAAGGATTTACCGGGATCAAGGTTGTTCGTGATCAAGTTTATGGCAAGAACATGTCACGAGGTCGTTGTTTCACCAAAAACGAAAGAGTGTGATTGGTTGTTGATATTCGGAAATTGAACCGCTGAAACAAAAATTCCACCATTCGTGATTGAAGAAAAGAAGCGGATGAACAAGCCCTCCACAATTGCGTACGATCGGAGTCCATTTCGATGCCCGATCGTTGTCGCCAGAATACCAAAAACGCAGTGAAAGTGTGATCGGGTGGTTGATTTCCGAAATTGAACCGCTGAGATAAAAATTCCACCATTCAGATTGAAGAAAAAAAGAGGGACTTAACAAGCCCTCCAAATTTCGCGTGCCGATCGGAGTCCGCTTCACGCCCAATCGTCGCCGAAAGTTGATGCTCGAACCTTTCTATAAGACCGAGCTCGGCTCGCATCATAATTGGTGCCTCTTGAGAAAATATTCTATAAGGTTGAGCTCAGATAGGCATCATATTTTGAGCTCAACTCGAACGAACCTTTCTATAAGATCCGAGCTCGCTCGGCATCATATTTGGAGATCTCATGAGCAAATCTTCTATAAGACCGAGCCGGCTTGGCATCATATTTGAGTTCAACCTCGAGCGAACCTTTCTATAAGACCGAGCCTCGGCTCGGCATCATATTTGGAGCTCTCTTGAACAAATCTTCTATAAGACCGAGCCTCGCCCGGCATCATAATTGAGCCTCCTGAGTGAATCTTCTATAATACCGAGCTCGGATCGGGCATCATATTTAGAGCTCAACTCGAGAGAGAACCTTCTATAAGACCGAGCTCGGCTCGCATCATATTTGGAGCTCTCTTGAGCAAATCTTCTATAAGACCGAAGCTCGGCTCGACATCATATGTGAGTTCTCTGAGCAAATCTTCTATAAGACTGAGCTCGCCTCAAAGATCATATTCTGAGCTCGCCTAGAATAATCTTTTATAAGACCGACTTCACTTTCGGCATCATACCTCGAGCTCTCACTCGAGCAAATCTTATGTAAGTCCGCTGCTATCTAAGCACGGCACCAACAGATTAACGCCAAATAAGCAAACAGTACACTAATTTAATATTATTTTGTTTTCCATTACGCATGGTCTTTGGCTGAGTTTACAGACAAACACGCGATCAACAATATGCGCGGGGAGTGGCATAAATCCACCCACCACTAATAAAGTCCGGGAAGTCGATAAATTTGGCTCCTCGCTGTAGTCAATGAAATTTGTCCTACCGCTTCAACAAAGTCCAGAAGTCGATAAATGTATGGCCCTACTTGGCAAAAAATTAATGTGGGAAGTCAATGAAATTTGGCCCACTTCGCTCAACAAATTCCGGAGGTTACACAAGTTTGGCCTCGCTTAGTAAAAAATCAATTCGGGAAGTCGCAACTCGCCAAATACCGCCTAACAATATACGGAGCGCTTGGTCGCCATGAATGCAACAACTTAAACGCCATCGTCCCATCGGTACGATCAACAAAGACTGGTGCACCAATCGTCAAGCCCGAATAAGGACATCGTCCCATCAGTTCGCCTTCAACACTATTTCAATATAATGTTGACTCGCTCCATTGTGTATTTTGTTATAAAGTCAGCATTTACAGACACTCAAATCGCTAAGACCGACACCGAGCCCACAGTTGACTCAAGCAAGATCGGCCAAAGACCAAACTAATAAGTCCGCAGTTAGACTCAAATAATTAAGTCCGGCAGTCGACTCAAGAATAGATAAATAAACAACAAAGTATGCCATCCAAAAACTATAAGTTAATGCATGGCATACTACAAGGAAAGATGTCCTGCTTATAAATGAAAAGCACTCAAGAGACCGAAAGTTCGGATTAAGAAAACTCATCAAGAGTAAAATTCCAAGTCAAGAGATCGACAACCGAGCTCCGTAGGCGCACTCCTCAACAAAAATTATAAATCAAGAGATCGATAATTGAGCTCCGCAGATCGGACTCAAAGAAAATTATAAGTCGCCAGGATCGATAAACTAAGCTCAGAGAAAAATATGAATTCCCTCGCTCAAGCCATGAGCGGCCACATACTCCTACCACTTGTCCCCAAACTAAACGTAGGGTTTGATTGTTTGTCGGTTCAACACTCACTTCCCATGTCCCTATTCAGTTCCGTAGAGTGTGTCGCTCCAAGTTCTTAATCGCTGAAATAAGGTCTCAAACCCAATCGGGTTGCACCGATCCGATCGGGTCGGATCAATTCTACTATTTCTTTATGTTTATACATATATTAAAATGGCTTTTTATGTTGTCATATATTTGTTCTTTTGTGAGAACCGATTATGAATTGTTATATGATAACATCCTTAGATTAAACTGTGATGATAGAAACCATGATAAGCGCATTATGGTTGATGAGATCTCTAATCACTTTAATAAGTTTGATACTTAAATGTCTCTAGCCGATGTACTATTATACAGGCATTGATAGTATGAACAAAGCTAGCAACGTATTAGATGTCTTTATGCCTTTAGGACAAGGATAGATCTCGCCTATCAAGTGTAGACACTTGACCTGACGTGGATGTGTATTGTAGAATGCGACGTTGGGGATCGACCCACTTACACGGATAAGTGTCACACTATGTGGCGGTTGTGTAATTATCTTTGACGTGAGTCTTCATGGCATCACGGTGTGGATTGTCATGCTTTGACACTATCGAGGTTTCCTCAGCCACGGGCGATCACGCGGTAGTTGATTGGGTGTGATATCGAAGCACGCGGAGTATACATGATTGGTCGTCCGAGAATCGCAGATCTATGATCGAGATCGAATATCCTAAATGGTCTTCTTATAAGTGAATGTCTAGCTCTTGTGAATCTTTTGCAAAGTTGGAGGTAAACGAAGTTACTTGAGAGAGCATGATATCCAGATTATAAGATACGGTCATTAATGTTTGACACTGACGATTTATTTAATCGCACGGATATATTACAAAGATGATAGGATTGTAAGTTACACGGTAATCGCTTTCACATTAAAGCGTAGTAGTCATTGCATTTGACTCTTCCGATGATCGGGGTCACGGTGTGTTGCTGACGCTATCCCGTGATCGTCCAGCATGAAGGGCATTTTCGTAATTTGCACTTTTCAGGTTCACGGCCAACATATTCTAAAGCCCTATCGGGTCACACACATAAGAACATCTAGCCGGATTAAAATGTGGTTATAGTTGATAACCAAATAAGGAAATAATTTATCTCGCACTATAAAGGTTATAGCTGGTAAATTAATACGGTGGTATTTATTTATTATGAATAAATATAATACAAGATATTAATTATGTTGATTAATTAAATGTATGTATTTAGATACATATGCTTTAAAATATATATGTATATTGATACACATGTATTTTGTAAATTAATTAATCTTAGTATTATATTATATTAATTGATTAAAATATATATATATATATATATATATATATATATATATATATATATATATATATATATATATTTGATATGTATGTTAAGTGCCACTTTCCAAGTACATTAGATGTATTTGATTGTGCAAGTTGATTGATAAAATAGATAATATTATCATATATTAATATTAGATATTAATGACTATAGATTTGCACACACGCCAGAATCGATTATTGTAATAAGATAAATATAGTCAATATAAGATATCGACAATATTTTGTAAATATTTAATATAAGATATTATAATTAAATGAGATAAATCAATTAATTATATTTTCCTTATTTTATTGGGAAAATGCTTTCTTCTACTCCACACTATACTGGTGGCGCCACCTACACTATAAATTAGAGGTAGGTGTCAAGCTCTTTTGACAATCATAATTCCAAGAGCTAATAGTTCTTGTGTAAAATAGAGAGCATCCTATACAGAGTTGGAGAGAGGAAAAGGGGCCGGTCCTAAGAACCGGAGTTTTCCAACAAGAATCCATGACGGGATTCCGCGGTCAAGCTCGTGGACTAAATGCAGAGGCTTAACACTTGGGCTGCTCTATGCAGTAACTACTCTCCTAGACGGTCAAAGCGCCGATCTTATAGATCAACCAAGGTAACCACCGCCTTTAGCTGCTTGTTTATTGCTTAAACGGGTTCGATCCTGGTTAAAAGGAAATAAAATTTTAAATTCCGCTGCTCCTTAATAGATTTTCTAACATTAACATATGCTTGAGGTAGTGTTTATGAAAAAACATAGCATGTTAGTTCAATCATAATATAAGCAATAAAAATGTATGTTAATTAATAACGACATACCAAACTTGTTGCGTAAATCGCCAACAAGAACTTTGAAGAAACGATCATTATCCATTTTCTTCATCGAGATAAAAAAGGAATGAGAAATCGACTGTGATTATAATGGCCTCATGCCATTCCAAAACAAGACGACATAGACTCAAGCCAAACATAACCAATCACTTACCTTAATCCATACATAGAACATACCTGAATTTCTTGTACGATCAACAAGTATTGTTTGTTTTAATACCTGAAGTTCTTCAAGTGTGAGTTCTTTAATTGTTGAATGCGAGGGGACATCATGCATTTTATGTAGATAATGGCTAGCATGAATCACCCCATTAAGAAATGGATATCCTTGATTATCAACTTATACAAGATATTAACAAATGGATATCATTGGTCATTTCTTAATGGAATCGATTCGTGTAAGCTACCTACAAAAACATCAAAGAGTTCCCGAGGTTTGTAAGAGATCCCAACTGCTAAAGCAAAGAGATGTTAAGTAAATACCTGAAGACAATTTCTGTAATTGCTTTTATAATTAATAAATGACATATTTATTCTCATCTTATTATCTCGCTCATGCTTATATGTAATACATACACCGAAAACCCCAAGTCGTATCATATGTAGCTATAACTTAGCTGTGTGTCACACGTGGATGATTAAGTTTTACTGTGATACACTTGAACTATTAAACCGCGGTGAACTTAATCAAAGTTTGAAGTCTATTGATTAAACCACCACTACCGCCCTGCACACTTTAAGCCGCAATGCCTTATCCTGACCGTCGATATTGGTTATCTAAGTGGGCATTTATATATGATGTAGTCACGTATGATTGACCGATTGAATCAGATTTTCTTATAATTCGATTGAAAAATTTTATTAAATCACAAGATGATCATATATTGATTAACCTTAATCCTCAAGCCGATTGTGACACTCCTCCGGTTTCAAGATAGGATTTGATGTGTTCGTTAGTGATTGCTAAGAGGCGCTGGTCCGAATAACTTTTCACGCTGGCACTATTCTCGGAACGAGCGAGAGCTGCGTGTCTCACGTATATACGAATCCATTCCTTCCTCGCATGAGTAGAAAGACAATCCCTTTATTTGTTGATCCTAAATCGATCGACGGGCCGAGTTCATATTGGCTGTGAACTAATTGATCACTAGTAGGTTGATGGTAAACAATGATAAGATGTAAGGTAAGATTTATGGAAATAATCCCGCTTCGCTATGGATAGCGTTATGAGGGTTGGTCAGATGTAATGATTATATCAATGGACACTTATCGACTCGACGCTTTGAGAAAGTTTATATTTATAATCGATAGCTTGGCTTTTGATTTATGGCTGGCAATTCGGAATTAATAAAATGAAGAGAAATGCATGTTCACTTAATATTTTATTCAATTTATCAGAATACTGATTATAAGGTCCATAGTCCCCTGCTCAGCCTAACACGCGAAATGATTTCTCAGACATGCTAACTCCCTAATAAATTAAATAATGGCCTATTTAATAAATATACTGATATTATTTATACTGGGTAATTAATACGTAATATGTAAAACACATTTATTATCCCAATCGGCACACAAAAACGGGCGCCACTTTTTGGTTTTGGGAAAATAAATTTTCTAAATTAATTATAATGTGGATAATATTATTACGTAATATTGTGCTTTAAATTTTTCCGTCTCAGTAAATAAATTTTAATCCATACTCAATTTTTTTTTGCCGACGCAATGACAAAATAATTTTATTCTGACTAAACTACCCCTATTAATTAAACTTGTACGTTATTGTTTGAGTAACGTCCATGGAGGTGGAAGAAATACTGCTTCAAGATTACGATGTTGTATTTCGCCGGAGCAAATCAATAATCGTAGCAGCTGGGGATTGGATCTCATAAGCACGGGCCAACGGCGTGGATTTTGCCTCAGCAATTGTGAGAATTGGTGTTGCAGATATCAGGCTCAATCTTGGAAATGGATTTAATTTGAATGGCGATGGTGGTGGCGCGTGTCAAATGATCAACGGAAATTCTCTGAATCTGCCGATGAGAGGCATTCATCGCCGGAAAAGATTGTAGTAGCTGTTGACGTGGATAAAGGTAGATGTGTTCTCTTAATTTTAATTTTTACTTTTTGTTTTTCATTGATCGATTAGCCTCTTCCTTCAATTTAGAACAAATCTGGCAAATTTTAACACTTATATTATGGTTGAACAACGTATGTATGTTCATAATGGTTGGATTTAGTTGGCTGTGCCTGTGAAGTTGTTGCTTATCCAAGTCTAGAAGAGCATATTTGGTCTGTTTGACCTGCTATTGCTCAGCTTTTCGTTGATTGATAGTAATATAAAACGATTCTCAAGTAGTTGATGAAGATAAAGATGCAGATATAGTTGAAGCTTTGAGTTTTAATTCTCAAGTAGATGGTACATCCATTTTTCATAAAAATGTGCTGAAGTTGGAGCTTCGGATAAAGGTTGATCCATTTACACATGTACTAACCATTAACCCATCCAACTTAAAGATGGAAATGCCCAAATCAGTAGCTGATGTTCTGATATGGAAATGCAGCTCTAACGCTTCAAGAATCGGGAACGAATTAGGTACTGAAAGGAGAGCAGAATCGAAGGCAAACTCTTTGGAGCTCAAACGATGTCGACTACCTTGATGATGAGATATTAGCACTCACTTTTAATCCTATGGGCCGGTAAGACAGTTGTTTTCTCAATGACTGAAATTGGTCTTCAGACCAAGATTCTTCATAGAAATGATGATTTGTTGGAGATAATGAGCAAATAAAGTAGATATATATGGCCTATAAACCCAAAAGAACGTTGCTTTTTATCATGTTCAAAACATACTGCTTTTTATCAAATGTTGTGCTTGCTAAGAATCTTCTACATAATGCATATTTTTTATTTCAGCTGGGGCATTGTCGTTTATCATATTGCTGAATATATCCATCTTTCAATCTTTTTGCAATGTAAATACTTTTTGTGTTCCAGACCGACCGAATGTGTCTTCGAGTAAGATATATTTACTGGTGCTTAGCATTCTTTAACATTTGTATTCTATTTTCTCGTATATTTGCAAACATACTATCTAATATCCGACCTCTTTAGGTTGTTACAAATTATAATTCTTGATGTTTTATTCGTCTGAGATCAGTTTTTGGCTTTCATTTTTGGGAGAATATTTTTGTTATCAGATTTCCTTTTGTCTTGACGACTGTAAATTGTACAATGTCATACAAAAATAGACTCCACAGTTACATTATTGGGCTAAACATTTTGTTTAACAAAAAATACACTAGCTGCGTGTTACTTTGTTGGTGTGTTACTTTGTTGGTGTCAAAATAGACTAATGTGTTACTTTGTCATGCGCCACATACTTTGTTGAGTGAACAAAAATAGACTAGTGTGTTACTTTGTTGGTGTTACTTTTGTCGAGAACAAAAATACACCAAAGCCATAGCATTGGTGTGTTACTTTGTGATTAACAAAAATACCAGTGTGTTACTTTTTGAGTGTTACATTTGGTTGGTGTGTTACTTTGTCGAGAACAAAAATGTACTCAGTGTGTTACTTTGTCGTGTGTTACATTTGCTGAGAACAAAAATAGACTAAAGGTGTTACTTTGTCGGGTGTGTTACTATGTTGGCGTGTTACTTGTCGAGAACAAAAATAAACCAAAGGTGGTTACATTGTTTGGTGTTACATTGTTACTAAAGGTGTTACTTTTGTTGGTGTAAGTTACTTTGTTACTAAAGTGTGTTACTTTGTCGAGAATCAAGAATAATCAGCTGCTACATTTCTGAGTAACAAAATATAAATAGACTGTTACTTTGTTTACGTGTTACTTATTATTTCGTTACATTATTGAAAACAAAAATAAGATCAAAGCATGTTACTTTGTTGGTAACAAAATGCATTGTTACAGTTGGTTGGTGTGTTACTACGTTGGCTAACATTATTATTGAGTAAACAAAAATAAACTAGTGTGCTACTTCACTTTGTTTACTTGTTGTTACTTGTTGTTACATTGTTGTTACGCAGTTACTTTGTCATACTTGTCTGGCTGCTACTTTGTTGAGTAACAAAAATAGACTAGTGTGTTACTGTTACAGCATTGTTAGCTGCATACATTGTTTGGTAATGATTACTTATTGGTAACAAAATAGACTTCGTGCTGTTACTTTGTTATCGGTACATCGTCATCGTGTTACCGTGTTATCATATCGTGTGTATAACATGTTATCGCGATAAAATTCGGCTTTCAAATACTACGTCTAAAAATGATCAAACATGGTCTCAAATGAAGATTTAAAAAATATGAATTTTGGTGAAACAATTTTGACGACGCGTTTTAAATCAAAATTACTGGCCGCTTATGTAAAAAACACGCCCTGGTCAATACAAATATTTTTCATGTTGCCAAAATATACATCGAAGGATTTGCTTAGGTTCAAATTAAAGCACTAAAAAATATGAATTTTCACAGTAAAAATTTTCACGATCAAAGCTTATAAATCAAAAGCTACTTAAAAAGATTCAAAAAACACAAAGTTGAAGCAGGTTAGCAGCGACTTAAATGAAGCTGAAGCATCGCTGATGCATATGCGCGTCCCTTTAATTAAAAGCGATTTTTCTTCGTCCAAATTTTTTTGACCTTTTACAACTAAAAAGAATGCCATTCTATTTATTTATTTCAGAATATTTTTGCCATTTTCTCTCAATCCCTCTATTATTTATGTTAATAATTATAAATAAGAAATTTGTTTTCCTATCGGATAACGTTTTATTTTTCCTAGCCGAAAAGATAAATACACAGAGCAAGATAAACTCTCAAACTATTTTGGCTATCAACCTATATATTAGAGTAGCTTTCCCAACACCAAAGCGTTGAAAATCCAACGCCAATTTTTGGAAAAAGAGACGCGGTCTTTTTTTGAAAAATAAATTGCTTTCTTGTTTTAAATTATTTATAGTTAAAACTATGGCTTTTCTTAAGCATATTCGGCGAGGTTTTACTACGGCGATCGACGCCCAACGCCGCCGCCGGAGATACAATCCGGAAGATCACGGCTTCTTCTCGTTGGTAAATCTTAACTATCTTGTAGTTATATTAATTAATCGTGTGAATAAAATCGTGGGTAAAATTGATGGATATACGTAAACCCGAATCCGATCCGATCCACAATCGATCGCCGATTCGATTCACAAAGACCGATCGAGACACTCGATCATGCACAAATGAAGTTACTTAATTAAATTCGCATGCGATTTTACCATGATTTTAATTCACATAATTAATTAACAATCTACATGTTAAGCGTTAGTAGATTTACCTCAACGGAATGAGATGAAATTGACTAAAATGAGAAGCCACAATCTTCCGGATTGTATCTCCTAATGACGATCCCACGCGCGATCTCGCCTCTAAAATGATTAAGGCAAGAAACTATTTTTCTTCCTTTTATTTACTTGGTGGCGATATTGTGTTGTATTTTGCGCTGTGGCTTAACTCTCTTTATATGTAAAATAACTAGCCAAGAGAGCTTATCCTTTCACACCACAATTACCTATTTCCAAAAGGAAAAGATATTTTTGCTACAAAATAAGCAGATAATTCCCAAAAAAATCAATCTCTTAATTTTTCCATTAATTATCCAACAAATAGATAATTAATTAATTACACATACGAGATAATCTCAGAAAATTTCTTCCTAACTTATCCATATTATAGGCGCCACTTTAAATCATTTTTAATAGAAAATGTCTTTTTCCATTTTCATATTATTTACCAAATAAATAATATTCAAGATATTCATTAAATGTAATCAACCATTTAATTTATTCCCTATGGTTCCATAAAACGGAGAAACACTCAGCAAGCTGTCGTGAGCCAACAAGGGACCATGGACTTATAACTAAAGAATATAATAAATTGAACAAAATATTCATCGAATGTAATATTTTCTACTCAACTTATTAATTTCGAATTACGCCACCATAAATCCAAATCGAACTCTATCGATTATGATATAACTTATTCTCAAAACTTCGAAGCCGAGCTCGATAAATGTCCATTGATATAATCATTACATACAAACTAACCTCCATAGACTATCCGTGAATGGCAGCAGATTATTTCCGTAAACCTTCTTCAATGCATCTTATCCTTATTTACCATTAACCCACTAAAGGATCAATTAGTTCATAACCAATACGAACTCATGGATCGATCGCTTCAGATCAACAAATAAGTGGGATTGTCTTTCTACTTCCTAATGTGAAGGAATGGATTCCATGGGGATGAGACACACACTCTCACTCATTCCGTATCAGTGATAACGTGAGTTGATTCGGACCACGCCTATTACCGATCCTTAATCTTAATACATCAAACCCTATCATGAACCAAAGCAGAGTCCGCAATCACTTCAGATTAAGGTTAAATCATATATGATCATCTTGTGATTTAATAAGGTTTCTCAATCACGGAATTATACGAGAAATGCAGATTAAATCGGGTCCAAATTTCTATATGACTACATCATATATAAATGCCTCACTTAGACAACCAATGCCGACAAATCCGATACGACGTGTCACACCATAAAGTGTTCTAGGCGCATTAATGGTGGTTTAATCAATAGACCCCATACTTTGATTAACTTCACCACTTAACTAATAGTTCAAGTATCACCATAAACTTAATCCTCGCTGCAAGTGACACACACCAAGTTATATGGCTACATACGATATACTTACTGGGTTTTTAGTAAAGGTATTTCTTATAAGCACAAAGCAAATAATAAGACGAGAATAAATCTGTCATTTATTAATTCTAATAACAATTACGTAAATTGTCTTTCAAGCATTTCCAACAAAAATCGCGTGGTGCGAATTTAATTCGTAGCTTCCACGTGCATGATCGAGTTGTCTCGGTCGGTGTCGTGAATCAGATCCGACGATCCACCATGGATCGGATCCGTGATTCGGGCTTCGTATATCAAGCAAGATATCTCATGGCTTATATTATCGGGTCCACACAATACACATAACGGGCAAAACACATCTAAGTATACTTTTAACTAAACACACTTACATTGAAATGAAATACATCTAAGTATACTTTTAACTAACACACTTTTCATTTTAACTCACTTACACGGCCAAAATTTAGTTGGAAAGTTATTTACAATGAGAAAAAATACACTAATTCATAGTCGAGTACATTAATTCATTGGTGGATGCTTGTTTATAAAGTTGTTTACAATGTCAAGAACACACTAATTCAAAGTTGATATACGCACATTAATTATGTCATTATAATAAAATTCAGCATAAAATGCCATCGATTGACGTTACATTAAGACAAAGAATAGCGAATATCAATGTCGTTATATGAAACGCCACCATGTCAACGCTTTCAAGCAATGTTGACATCCCCACACTGATTTACGTTAACCGCAAATCCTGAAGTGGATTTTAATGATCTAAACATCAACTTATCTCGACGATATATTTATACCAAAACGCCAATATAAGCGAAGTTTCAAGCACCAATCATCTTCCACACACTCGATCGAAAACGCCGGATTATCGGAAATGAGCCAAAAACCTCCGATTTCAACCCTATTTCCATCCGATTTCAACCAAAAACTAATACAAATTATAATGAAACAAACATTCGCTTAAAACCTTCGATTTAGTAGGAGCATTACATTCGTAAAAACCCTTAAAACAACTCCACTAAAACCTTCAAACTTTCAAAAGAATACTTCGATTTCTCCCAATTTACAACCGAAATCTAAACAAAACAAGATACTTACATGATTTGGTTCAACGTGATGTTGTTCTTAGCTTCACTTACGGCTCCGCGATATTTGTATGTTCCGCAAAATTCCCAACGATAACTCCGACGAAATTCTTAGGTTGTGGGATGCAAGTGTGTTTTAAATGAAAAGAAAAAGAGAAGTATTGATGATGTAAAGGATGTTAAAAGGAGTTTTAAAATCAAGGGGTATAAGATGGAAACGTAGGGACTAAAGTGTTTAATTTTTAAAATAAGAGGGACTAAAGTACATAGTTTTTAAAAGTTATTAAATGGATTATTTTTAGGTGGTGCCTTGAGTGATTAGGTGTGGAAAAGTAAATAAAAAACAATAAAGCAAAGTGGTGCCGATAGTTTTTTCTGCAGCCGATAAGCCACTAAATATATGATGTACACTAAAACAATTGAATCATTGAGAAATACACATTCAAGAAACCATGTCTAAATCTCTCTCCACCGCCACCTCTCCTCAGACACCAAACCACAATTTCTACCCACCTTCAACCCTTCCTCCCACATTATAATCACCAAATTAATCCGCTCTAATTACAATCTTTGGCGGTACAAATTTTGACTCCGCCCACGGGCAAGGGTATGTGTATGGTTATCTAGATCGCACCATCAAGAACCACCAACAACGCATCAATATAGCCACAAGTGTCACTGGTCCAAACCCTAAATATCTTCAATGGCAAAGAATATGATAGTATAATCTTTAGTATTTACAACTTCCTCCTCGCTTTCGATGACGTTTTCATGCAAAGTTTACTTATGAAACAACCTCACCCAATATACGGGAAGCTTTACAAACATGCTTCATCACAAAGCATGGCACGCCTCCTGCTCAACTACGCACACAACTCGCTTTTATACCGGTAAAGGCTTTTCACGCATGTATCATTTTTCCGCCATTAAACGACATCGATGACTTGAAATGACGGGTCATCCTCTTCAAATGATGATATTGTGGCATATTTACTAGCCGCCTTGACCTCAACACTATTCTATGGTTACTCTTTATCTAATGGTGGTAAAATTACGATAATCTCTAATTCGGCCCCGAATCCCATCCCGAAAAATCCGATCCTAAAATTTTGGGATTTTTCCGACCAAAATGCTGGAAAGCGGATCGGGTATAAAACTATATATATAAATACTCATAACCCTAAAAACTAAAAATATAAACTATTACGCCTTCGCTCGCCGCTTTCACTTTCTACACCTCTTCTTCTTCTATAATATTCCGTGAGTGTTTTTCCTCACAAAAGCCACCCGCTTTCCACCGGCCATCGACTGCCGCCGTTAACTCATTTCTACACCCCCACCATTTCAACTATTGTTTTGATCAAGTAATTGTTTCATTTTTTTATATTAACATGAATATTTTTAGCATCATATGTTTGGGACATTTATTCTCGACCCGGGACAGATCTTTAACATCTCGTGTATCACGATTGCAGGGGACCCGACGGTTATTGGTACGAGCTCGAAGAAAAAATTGAATCCCGAACATTGTCAGATTTAGTTTCGGTAGAGGTTTACGAGTCGTCCCGACCCGATGCCACCCCTACCCGCTCAGTGAGGTAAATAATTTAGGAGGTTTACTCCATCCCGCTTCACTATGAGAGTCGAATTCTTCATCACCGCCATGTCCCTATTTCTGGCCGCTCCATCTACACCATTGTCACCGGCCGCAAACCTCTCGGCAAAGCCCCACCTCGCCTAACAAGAGCCGAGTCTTCTGGGCTTCCACTGGGCCTGACTTAAACTCTGATAAACTTGGTCTCAAGATTGTCCCAAAAGTAGAACGATTTGGATGGCAGGTTGCGGATCCAAGTTGTTGCTTTATCCTGCATGGCACCTAGAAATGCGATGCACCATGCAAACTAAATTTTCGCTTCCATGGAAACCTTGTCTCGAAAAGAGGAGAGCCACCATACGGGCAAGTTGTCCATGAGTAGTTTTGGAAGGCGTGATAAGGGGACCTGCTCCAATGCTTTTTCCAATATTTGGTCAACGAGGCCGTAGGTCTCCCAAGACAAACTACCTTCATTTCATGTTTTAGCTTTTGTCCTCAACTTGCTTCACGAGTCTCTCGACCTTGTCTTCGAGCGTGTAAGTGTGGCAGAGTGTCCAAAAATATTTACCGACTCCAACCTCTAAAGTCGATGGCGTGATTCACCTTGACGCTTCTACCAATCTTGATCGAACATTGCAGCAGGGGCGGACTAATGCTTAGTATTTCTCCCCGCTCGCGGGCTATGACACGCTCTCCATGTCCAGGTCCGGGCGGCAGCAAGAGTGTACATTTTTTTCCTAAGCTCGCCCACTTGTTGAACTACTACCCCTTCCCCGCCAAAGTTACGAATGAGTGGCACGTATCGAAGCTCGGAGCCCGACATGTATGTCAATGTTGGGTGAAGGCGAATGTCCTTAATCGGTCAATGGGTAACCTTGTGGTGATAAGTTGTTGGTCAGACCGCCACATCCTCTCAACATATTAAGCATCGGAGAGTATAGCAGCCCACATTAAGTTTTCGATGCGCAACATTCTCATGTTTGGAGATTCATTCACGAGTATGTCTAGGCCGGGATGTGCCGGGCGACCTATTTTCCCGATTCTCTAGCCGCTGGTGGCCTCTGTATATCCTTGGATCTTGGTCATTTTGTTAAGAAATGTTTGGATGTCAAGAAGCCAATCTCTTGGTCGCCGTGAGGCTTACACGGGATTCGGGTCGCCAGAGGGTGTCGTGCTTGTGCGTGACCAATAGCTTGCCCCACAAGAATATGAGTCGCATTTTGGCCTCGCTTTCACGGGAAGAAGGGCAAGCCGTGGAACAAAGCAAGACCTCGCAGATTCGGGTCTCGGAGCCATGAAATGACGTAATGAGGTCTCGCAGAAATATCATGATCACGAGATGAAGATCTGTAAGATCTGATGGTGAGCCGCTAATCTTGTGATAAACACGATGAAGATCTCATGGCCTAATGAAGATTCAAAGTAAGATCCGAGTATTTTGCGTGAATCTAATGCGATCTTTGAAATCTTGGAGATTTTGATGAAGAACAAAATGAAGATCACCTAAAACCAAAATCGGATGGTTTTGGGCCGCCGAGCCGGAAATAAACCGGTCGAATGCCGGATCTCGATCCAAAAATCGACCGAAAAATGCTAAAAGTCAGAATGTTACCGTAACGGAGCCAATCGAGCATACAATGGATCGTGATCATTGAATGGGTTTGGTTGATTTTAATGGCGGATATCTCGTTCAAGTGAGCATTTTATCCGGTAATTAAGTGGTGGTGCTTAAGAACAATATTAATAAAATATAAAGATGTGAAGAATACCAAAAGTCGCCGACAAATTTGGCATAAAGTTGTCGCGCTTAGTATTAATTAGTCAATCGACTCTCGCTGGGGTAATGCCGTTAATTTTATGGACTAAGAGGCGTTGGTTACAAAGGCATTAGCTAAATACAAGTAAATCGTAAAATAAATACAAGGCCGTCGGGCGCAGCTCGTTGTACAAGCTTGTATCATAACCACGTGGTTCTTCGATCACCTACCTTCAGATATGAACTATGTTTCCTAGTCAATGTGCTTGGTCCGATCTCGGACGGACGGCGAGATGAAGAGCGCAGCAGTGTCGGCTCCTCAAAGGCTTCGTGGTCGCCTGGAAGATAGCTGGTCGATTATTCTCGACCGTCTGGACTTCACGTAAGATACGGACCGGTCGGGCCAATGACCTTATTCCTTTTGGGCATACGTGACAGTCTAATCGTGAATCCACGTTTTTTTTCGGGTTTGGCGATTACATTCATATCACAACGCACTCCATGAGAAGTCGGATATTGGTTCCATAAACCGATTTTCATAAGATCGATTTTTACTTTAATGCAAAGCGTAGATGGTGCAACTATAAAGCCCCACTTTATATATATATATATATATATATATATATATATATATATATATATATATATTAATATATATTAATATTTTTTTTTGTGTGTTAAGTACATTCAAGTTTTTGTGGTTTCTTGCTATTGTTAATATATATCTACTAAACTAGGAAAATAAGTACTGTGGTTCGCATCGATCACGTCCCCAAATGAAAGTTACACCGCAAATGATAAATTAAATAAGATGTAAGTGGGCAATGCAAGATATGTTTAATGATCCATCAAAAGCTTAGTCACACAAAGATCCATTTCCTACTAATAAATTACTTCATATTCAACCAAACACACACATATGCACATCAATGTTTCAATGAACGGGCAAAGGGCAGAGCTTATGATAAAGTATCCAAGTCGTATTATTCACCAATAGTTTCACAAGGTCATATCCATCTTATGCCTCCTTATAGATCTTATAAAGATGCCACTTACAAAGGAACCAAAAAAAAATGTAATATAAGTGTACGCACATCATTATCTTCTAGTCATTAATCAATGGACGGAAAAAGATAATGAGTGACTTATAACAAAGTCACAGAGCAATCTTATAATTTCATCCTAAAAATAGAAAACAAATATCCAAAATCACTTAGTAAATGCATCATGAAGGTTGCAATTCTTTCAAGTTTTGTAGAGAAAAACGACACTAAAGAGAGCTACACAAGAAAATGCCGTTTCAAGAGAAAAGAGAGCTCACCTTCTTGTGTGACCCCATTCTCTTCAAATGCATCCGTAGAATTTTGTACCTATAGAATAATGAAAGCAAACCAAATGTAATAAATTTTTGTTGCATTCTTTGTACCAAAAATTAAGTAATATTTACCTATTCAATGAGTTAAATGAGAAATCTTAATAACTCGTGAAACCATAATGCCTTTAGCATTTCTATCATTTTTCTTCAAATGTATCTGGTATAATATTGTACCTATACAATATTTACATGGTGAAAGAGCTAAACGTGAAGTCTTGATTTAAGTCATAAAAGAATGGCAACCGAGAACTGTGATTAAAAGAACAAATAGCTCACCCAAGAAGGCTGGGAGTGCACCATCGCAACTCAGAATATTGTTTTACATCGCGAATAAAAATTGGCCAATGTGCTCAC
Organism: Gentiana macrophylla; assembly: GCA_026214975.1. Taxonomy (NCBI): domain Eukaryota; kingdom Viridiplantae; phylum Streptophyta; class Magnoliopsida; order Gentianales; family Gentianaceae; genus Gentiana; species Gentiana macrophylla. The sequence goes on along the minus strand of CM047811.1, from coordinate 2,807,531 downwards.
AAAAGAAACCGTGCCATCATTTTGTTTGGACATTTTACTTCTCTTTGTGTTTATCTCGATGAAATAGATTCATATCATCTACACAAATGCAGCCATTTTTCCATTTAAAAAGTCTCTCAACTTTATAAACCCCATCTCCAAGTTGCCATTTGATTTCCTATTACATCCAATAAGATTTGTAAATTGCCCCCATCCATAACCCAACCTCAAAAGTTGCTCGCAATGTGAACTCACGATCGAAAAGTAGAGTTCACACCTATACTTTGCAAACAGCAGACAGAGGATCATCACATCATAAAAAAATAAAAATATATCCCCTACAAGTTGTCAGTATGACTCAAAGAACAATGTAATAATAGCACTTATTGTATTCCGCCGCACTTTGTGCAAATGAATGTCCGTAAATTAACACAACATATCGAGGTCCCCTCGCTTGGGAAAAACAGTAAGCAAACAAATGCCTGTAAATCATCCTTCCATTATTATAAAGCAGACTTTGGAAACAATAACAATGAACAAAATAACATCTACAACCACAAGATAGCTCATATTCAAATCCTCCAATTGAACATTCCATTCATGTAGAGCAATACTTCGTAATAGAAGAGTTTAGAAAATATTGTATATCTTGTATTCACACTTAAAAGTATACGTGTGGTTACAATTTATATGCCTAATTGAATATTCTAGAGACTACAAAGTATTATAAAATAATCAGAAATATTCTACAAAATATATTACAATAAATGTGTATATACACAATTAATACGCTCATATCGCTTAATACGCTTTCAAGTTGGACGATCGGAGATTAGTCCAAGCTTGGAACAATCAATCAACGGAACACGGGCGTAGGCTTGGTCAAACGCCGAAGAAGTTTATCAAAGACTAGAGACATGAGTGACACGTAAGATGTCCTTGTTGAACTCCGATCGCGAATGAAATGGAAGTCAATGGCAATATGTTTCATACGCGAATGGAAAACTCGGGTTAGCACTAAGTCGAGTAGCACCAATATTATCGCAGTAAGATGGTGCAGTGGACGTGAGATTAGGAGGCAAAACCATGAACCGGCAGCTGAAGTAAGTAACCCAATTAAGCTCAAGAATGGTGAGAGGCAACAACAACAATACTCAATTTCGTAGAAGAGTGGGCAATGGAATTTTTGCTTCTTAACTCCACTGGAGACAAGATTACGCACCCAAGAAAACCAGTAACCACCGGTGAGGGTAATCTTCCTTATTGCCACCCCAACAAGATCGTAAAAGCATGAAGAACCAAAGGGATGAGCGATAGAGAGGCAAACCACGGCAGATGGTGCGTCTACAAGATATCGAAGGCGAGGCGCTTGTCAAGAGCCCAATGCCGAATAGTAGAGCATGCATGTATCGGGCGACAACTTGTTGACAAAGAAAGCACAAGTCCTGACGCGAAAGAAAGGCATCAAGACTACCAAGAAGTCGACGATAAGCCGACTCGGTCACCATAGCAAAGTAGCAGTTGAAGCATAAGTTGAATAGCATCGTATGCAAAAAGAGAGTGAGAACCGATTTAAGATCGAGCATATTGAGTTTCACAAGCAAATCCATAATATATTTATGTTGATGGCATAGACCAGATGGTGTGAGTCAACCTCAACGCCTAAAATATGAGAGGGGACTCCAAATCCCCAAGAGAAAAGCGAGAACCCAAACGATCAATAAAGGATTAGACTCAGCAAAAGAAGATTTATCTGGCCACAATTATATCATCAACATAAACTGTAACGATAAGAAATGCAGAGTTAGCCGATAGAGTAAATAAAGGAGGAGTCCAGAAGGAATTACGTAAAACCAAGAGAGAGCAAAAATCGCTTCAATTCACGATACCACGACGTGTGGGGCCTCGCTAAGACCATATATAGCCTTATGCAAACGGGCGACATAATCGAGTGGTCGAGTCAACAAATCCCGGAGGTTGGGCCATATAAACCTGTTTCGCCAAAGTACTCGCAGGAAGGCATTATTAATATCTAATCAAGTAAGGCGCCGGGCCAATAAGTAAACCGTGAATGTAAAGAATGAGACGGATAGTAGTAGTTTTGACAACCGGCCGAAAAGTTTCAAAATAATCCACACCAGATGTCAAAGCGAAGCTCTTAGCAAACCAAGTTGGTGCTTTATACCGATCAACTCAACCATCAACCTTACGCTTAATGCGTAAATACCTATTTGTCGTCGTAATTGTATTAACCTCGTGAAGAAGAGCAGAACTGGCAGACCGCGACCATTATGACCAATGCATTAAATTCTTCCGACATGGCAAAGACGCTAACGTAGAGATCAAGAGCCTGCTTGTGTTGTATGCTCGGCAGATCGTAGTATTTTGAGTCCAACCGGAGTTAAGGCCGAGGATTTGACGCAGGTTTGAAGATATTATTCCGGCACGGGTAGTCATGGGGACGGGAGGGGTGGAACAAAAGTGGTCGTGATGAGGAGGGAAGATTGAGTGGAAGTGGGGAGAAGATGAGAGAAAAGGGTTTGAGGAGATGGGGGAGATGGAGAGGAGGATGCAAGTGTGGAGAGGGTCGAGAGGGGTTCCGAGAGTGTAGGGATGGAGTGAGGAAGCTGGGTTCAACAAGGCTGGAGGGGCAAGACGATAAAAGTGGAAGAGGAGGGCATCGGAGACGGGGAGGTGATAGAGAACATGGCTGGCCAAGCTGTCGGAGTAATCGACGGATGGACGATTTGAGATGCATACGGAAAATAGATTCTACAAATTTAACATCACGAGAGACATACAAGCCGATTGGTGTTTAGATTTAAGGCACAAATAAGCACTTTGTGTTAAAGAGTAGCCAAGAAAAATACAAGGAATAGAGAAGGTTCTAATTTGTGATGATTGTAAGGACGTGAAATCAGGATAGCACAAGCAACCAAAACACTAAGCTTAGAGTAGTTTTGAGGTTGATTAAACAATTTAACATAAGGAGAAAACATGGAAAGCACAAAGCGTAGCATCCGATTAATAAGATAAACGGCAAAGCAAAGAAAGGCATAAGTCCAATAAGGCAAGAGGCATAACAGCACGATGTAGGAAAGAAAGGCCGCCTCAACTATATGTAAATGGCGACGCCAGAAATGCCATTGTGCCGAGGTGTAGTGGGAAGTACGGTGAGAAATACCTAATTGGTAGAAAGAAAATCACGAAGTGGCTACAAACCTGGCCCATTATCGAGTAAAGAACTTTAATAGAGGTGTCAAAATATTTTTCAACTAAAGATTTAAAGCTGGGAAAAAAGGAAACATCGATTTACGCTTAAGAGAATATAACCAAATGTAACGGTGCAAATGGTCCACAAAGATAATATAATACTTACAATCATCTATGTGAGTAAACCGTGATGTCCATACATCGAAAAGATTATTTCTGGGACGTGGAAGATCGTAAAGTAGAAACCAAAAAGAAAGATGGATGACTTTTTCTAAACTTAAACATGCATCACAACGGGAAACATCAAGCTTATGAGTCAACGGCCGAGAATGCCGCTTAAGGACGTGGTTGTTGATAGAGAAGTCGGATGACCTAAGCTGATGATGCAAGTCACGCTGGTTGTTTTATGCGCAGTAAGCGCTAAAATGGTGTAAAAACCAAAAAGTACATACCATCTTTAACTTCCCTCAGTGGAGACAAAGGCCTCATGTCCTTATAAGAAAACAAATGTAGAACTCAATAGACACATTATTATCAAAGATTGTAATTTAGCTACATGTATATTAAATTACGGGTAATGCGGGAACATATAAAATATGTAAGCAAACGGTAGCGAGGCGTAAGATGAGTGAAGAGTGGTGGAAACCAAAGATAGTGATAGAAAGAGAGCCGCTATCGCCAATCGTAATGTTGTCGGATCCATGATAAAGGATGATGAGGACTCGTTGTCCCAAAGTCACCGTCATATACGATGAGATGCTCCACTATCTAAGAGCCAAGGTTGAACGGTAGTACGACATGAGCACGAGGTGCCGAGGCCGAGTTGATCGCCTGTGATGGGAAGCTTCCAAAAGAAAGGATAAGTTGACATCGCTACACTATGACCATGAACTCCACAAAGTCGACATATGCCCAAATATGGACGTGGTTGGTGAGTGAATCGTGACATGGTGAATAGCGGGCGTGTGATGATCTGAAAGGAAAGGAGAACAATAACAAAAGAGGATACACAGTAGCGAAAGTGGGTTTTTTTTTTTTGCGTGGCCGAAAACCGTTGATGGACGGAGGAAATTAACTCAAATAAAGTCAGCCTGCAAATGAGCGGGTCACAAATTTGAGTCGAGGTAAAGACAATTAACACAAAATAATTTGAATGACATTTGAAAATTTTGGCAAATGGGAATAAAAAATAAATAAATAAATAAAACGTATGAGCAGCAGATAGAAGGAGAAGGTGGAACGTCAATCGATCGGAGAGGACTGCTTGTGAGGAAAATCAAACCAAAATCGAAAAGCCGAAAGGAGTTAATGTGGTAGCTTGGAAGAACAAGATTGGAAGACGGTGTAAAAGTGGAAGCGGTGTCAGCTCAGTGGCGGGATGACTATGGCGGCAAACGAACGTGGATCGAGACTGAGTCTCAAAGCTCTCGATACCATAATAAGAGTTTAAAATATTGTATATCTTGTATTCACACTTAAAAGTATACGGGTGGTTACAATTTATAGTGCCTAATTGAATATTTCTAGAGACTACATTAATTATAAAATAATCAGAAATATTCTACAAAATATATTACAATAAATGTATATATACACAATTAATACGCCTATACCGCTTAATACGCCAAGTTGGACGACGGAGATTAGTCCAAGCTTGGGAACAGAATCCGCCAAACGGAACACGGGCAGAGAGGCTTGGTCAAACGTCAAATAGTTTATCAAAGACTAGAGACATGAGTGACACGTAAGATGTCCTTGTTGAACCTGATCGCGAATGAAATGGAAGTCAATGGCAATATGTTTCATACGTGAATGGAAAACTGGTTAGCAATTGTTGAGTAGCACCAATATTATCGCAGAAGATGGTGGGGACGTGAGATTTAGGAGGCAAAACCAAGGAACCGCAGCAAGTAAGTAACCCAATTAAGCTCAAAGAAATGTAGAGGCAACAGAACGATACTCACCTCAGCAGAAGAGCTGGGCAATGGAATTTTTGCTTCTTAACTCCACGAGACAAGATTACGACCCAAGAAAACTAGGTAATCCACCGGTGGTGGGGTAATCTTCCTTGGTTGCCACCCCAAATAAAAAGATCGGAAAAAGCATGAAGAACCAAAGGGATGAGCCGATGTAGAGGCAAACCACGCAAGCAGAGTGCCTGGCAAGATATCGAAGTGAGGCGCTTGTCAAAGAGCCCAATGTCGAATAGTAGAGAGCATGCATGTATCGCGACAACTTGTTGACAAAGAAAGGCTAAAGTCCGACACGTAAAAGTAAGCATCGAAGACTACCAAGAAGCTGATTTATAAGCCGACTTGGATCACCATAGTGCAAGACAGCAGTTGAAGCATAAGTTGAATAGCATCGAGAAGGTAAAAGGAGTGAGAACCGATTTAGCATCGAGCATATTGAGTTTCACAAGCAAATCCATAATATATTTATGTTGATGCGAGTAAGAGACATCGATGGTGTGGAGTCAACCTCAACGCCTAAAATATGAGTAGGACCCAAATCCCAAGAGAAAAGCGAGAACCCAAACGATCAATAAAGGATGATCAATGCGCAGTGAAGACGATGCATCTGGTCTACAATTATATCATCAACATAAACTGTAACGACAAGAAATGCAGAGTTAGCCGACAGAGTAAACAAGCGAGAGTCCGTAGCTGAATTACGTAAAAACCAGAGAGAGCAAAAATCGCTTTCAATTCATGATACTACGCACGAGGGGCCCGCTTTAAGACCATATATAGCCTTATGCAAACGGCGCACATAATCGAGTGGTCGTAGTCAACAAATCCGGAGGTTGAGGCCATATAAACTGTTTAAATCAAAGTACTCGCAGGAAGGCATTATTAATATCTAATCATGGCGAAGGGCCAACAAGTAACCGTGAATAGAAAGAATGAGACGGATAGTAAAGCTTGACAACCGGGTCAAAGTTTCAAAATAATCCACACCTGCATGCTGGGTGAAGCCCTAGCAACCAAGCGAAGCTTTTATACCGATCAACCGAACCATCAACCTTACGCTTAATGCGTAAATACCTATTTGTCAGTCGCACTGCGATTAACTCTGTGAAGGAGCAGGGAACTGCAGAGACCAAGTACCGCTTAGGACCAATGCATTAAATTAACGCCTTCCGACATGCAAGACGCTAACGAGAGACCAAGAGCCTCGCTTGTAAGCAGTAAGGCTCAAGATCGTGAGTATTTTGAGTCCAACCGGGAGTTATAATGAGGATTTGACGTGGGTTTGAAGAGCATTATTCTCGGCACGAGTAGTCATGAGGATGGGATAGAGGTGGAACAAAGTGGTCGGAGAGGAGGAAGATGGAGTGGAGGGGGAGAAGACCAGAAAGAAGTTTGGATGAGATAGAGAGGAGAGGAGGAGGATGCAGTGGAGGAGGGGTCGAGAGGGTTCCTGGAGAGGAGGGGATGGAGGAGAAGCTTCGGGTTCCAGCTGTATGAGGGGGCAAGACTCTATGGTGTGTGGGTTAGGAGGGGCATTGGGAGACGGGGAGTGTGATGGGAGAACATGAAGCCAAGGCCTGGGGAGTAATCGACCAGAGGAGGATGTATGAGATGCATACATGGAAAAATAGATTCCACAAATTTAACACATCACGAGACATACAAGCGATTGGTGTCGAGATGAAGAGCACGTATAAGCACTTTGTGTTAAAAGAGTAGCCAAGAAAATACAAGTGAATAGAGGGAAGGTTCTAATTTGTGATGATTGTAAGGATTGCAAACAGGATAGCACAAGCAACCAAAACACGAAGCTTAGAGTAGTTTGGAGGTTGATTAAACAATTTAACATAAGGAGAAAACATGGAAAGCACTGAGGCGTAGCATCCGATTAATAAGATAAACGGCAAGACAAAGGCATAAGTCCAATAAGTAAGAGGCATACGAGCAATGATGTAGTAAAGAAAGGCCGCCAATTCATATGTAAATGGCGACGCTGTAAATGCCATTGTGGCCGAGGTGTGTAGGGAAGTACGGTGAGAAATACCATTGCGTAGAAAGAAAATCACGAAGGGCTACAAACTCAGCTTCCATTATCGAGTAAAGAACTTTAATAGGGTGTCAAAATATTTTTCAACTAAAGATTTAAAGCCGGGAAAACAAGGGAAACATCGACGGACAAGCAGAGAATATAACCAAATGTAACGGGTAAAATGGTCCACAAAGATAATATAATACTTACAATCATCTATAGAGTAAACCGTGATGTCCATACATCGGAAAAGATTATTTCTAAGGGACGTGAAGATCAGAAGTAGAAACCGAAAAAGAAAGACGATGACTTTTCTCGACTTAAACATGCATCACAACGGGAAACACAAGCTTATGAGTCAACGGCCGTAGAGAATGTCGCTTAAGGATGTGTTGTTGGATAGGAGAAGCTGGATGACCTAAGCGATGATGCCAAGTCACAGAAGTTGTTTTATGCACAGAAAAGGCCAAAATAGGGGCAGAAAACCAAAAGTACATACCATCTTTAACTTCCCCTTGGTGGAGACAGGTGCCAGTCTGGCGGTCCTTTACAAGAAAACAGTCAGGTAGGAACTCAATAGACACATTATTATCAGCACAGAATTTAGCTACAGATATTAAATTACGGGTAATGTGGGGAACACATAAAACATGAAGCAAACGAAAGGAGCCAGAAGATGAGTGAAGAGTGGTGGAACCAGTATGGGTGATAGGAAGAGAGCTGTCATCGCCAATCAGAATGTTGTCGGATCCATGATAAGGATGATGAGGACTCGATTGTACTGAAGTCATCATTATATGGTTTAGATGCTCCACTATTCCAAGAGCCAAGGTTGAACGGTGAGAATGATGAGCACGAGGTGCCGGTGGTCCGAGTTGATCGCCTGAGATGGAAGCTTCCAAAAAGAAAGGATAAGTTGGACATCAGCATACTCATGACCATGAACTCCACAAGTCGGCATATGCCCAAATATGGACGTGGTTGGTAGGAATCGGTGGACATGGTGAATAAGCGGCGGTGATGATCGGAAAGGTAGGCCGAGAAGCATCGAACAAAGAGGATACACAGAAGCGAGTAGTGGTTTTTTTTTTGTGGCGAAAACCTGGTTGATGGACGGAGGAAATTAACTCAAATAAAGTCTGCTTTGTAATGAGTGGTCACAAATTTGAGCTGAGGTAAAGACAATTAACACAAAAATAATTTGAGCAGACTTCTGAAAATTTTGCAATGAGAATAAAATAAATAAATAAAAAACGATGAGTAGCAAGATAGGAAGGAGAAGGTGGAACGTGGTTGATTCGAGAGGATCAAGCTTTCTAGAGGAAAAATCGAAACCAAAATCGTAAAGCTTAAAAGGAGTTACGGTGGTAGCTTGGAAGAACAAGATTGGAAGACGGTGTAAAGAGCGAGGTAGCTTGTGGAGGGGATGACTATGGCGACAAACGAGGCGTGGGATCGAGACTGAAAGTCAAAGCTCGACGATACCGTAGAAGAAGAGTTTAGAAAATATTGTATATCTTGTATTCACACTTAAAAGTATACGGTGTGGTTACAATTTTATAGTGCCTAATTGAATATTCTAGAGACTACATTAATTATAAAATAATCAGAAATATTCTACAAAAATATATTACAATAAATGTGTATATACACAATTAATCGTCTATACTGGCTTGATACTGTACATTTGGAACATATTCACAGGCCCTAAAGGTTAAGTATAGTGTACCCTAGGTTGAGGGGACCAATTGCATATGCAGAGTTTCTTTTGTGAGCAAAGCACCATAAAACTCTTGCAATTAAAACTCAAAGACGTTGGTTGCACACACCAAGAAAACAATGAGAAAATGAACTTACCACCTTCTACTATTTCAATGGGTTGAATATGCAAGAAAAACACATTGCATAGCAAACGACTAATAATTTAAAGATAAAATCTGAACAAAAAAACCCAACAGGTATAATGCTATACCGTACTACCTATGATACACGAAAAGAAATGAAAACATACCATGATTCAAATCGTGCAAACAAAGAACAAAAATACAACCGCTTTATTACCAAAACAATCGGGTAGTAACAAAAATCGGAAAAATTAAAGCACAACAACATCTTACATGGACGACGGTTCTCCATCATCATTAAATCTTTCATTGCCCTCTTGCTTCATGAGTCAATCCTCGTAATCTCTAAAATAAAGAAAAAGAAAAAATGCCAAGATCTATCTTTGTGGCTCACAAGCGATCGGATTTTGCGGAGCATATAAGGGATACAACCTTCGCTTTGAAATCCGCCAGGCAAAAAAGTCTAAAATGTTAATGGGCTATTATCACAACATTGGTAAGAAAAAATAGAACAAGAATTTGACGGTAGAAGTGGAGCATATTTGCTCAAAAAATTCGATAAAGGTGAACACGCCGACCAACTCTAGTATTTTTATTAATGAGAAGGATATTATAGAATTAAACAATACCTTCTCGACGTTTCAGTAAATGAAACATAAATATAACACACAAAAAAATATTATAAATTTTTATTCTTGAGTTAGTATCTTATAGTCTTTCCTGTCTTGGACCTTTATAAATAGAGTCATTCCTCTAAATATCTTCGTCTGGCCGATTCAAGTGATGATGCTTAAAATCGCAATCGGGTAATTAAATGATTCGAGTTAGAATATAGTATCAGAAAACAAGTATATTTTGTATGAATTTGGATTGAACTCTTTTGAGAGTCGCCACGATATCAGCTTCAAGTATTGAACCGGAATCAAGTCCCCTCGTAGTTCGGGATTGCCTTTTATACCTTTAATCACGGGATAACTCCCTACTATAAGTGGGGAGTTATCGATGTTATTCTACCTACTAGGTGTAAGTGTCCCAAAGACAATTTGTGTAATTGTTTTTAATAATGGATGACAGAATTTATCTCACCTTATTACTTGCTTTATGTTTGTAAAGTAATACATCGCCGCAAACCCTAAGTATATCTCGCTATGTAACCACTTAACTTCGGATTGTATGGATTGCACACGAGGATTGAGTTAGTGGAGATATACTTAAATCTGTTAGTCCGTGTTGAACTTAATCGAAGCCAGGTCTCTTTGATTAAAACACCAATAATGCGCCTGCAACACCTTAAGGTGTGATAGTCTTATCCGGACTTGCCGGCAGAGGGTATTTTACGTGGGGCATTTATATATTGATGGCATTCATATAGAATTTGGACCGATTTAATCTATATTTTTCTGATATAATTCCGTAATCTGTGTGAATCTTATTAAATCATTGATGATCATATATAGATCAACCTTAATCTCGAGGTGATGCAGGTGCCGCTTGTCCCGGGCGTGTTTGATGTGTTAGTTACGGTTCACTTAAATATGTGTTCCAAACCACTTCCTCATTGGCACTATCTCCGCATGAGTGAGTAGCTCGATTTTCGCTGACACATGGAATCCATTCCTTCCGCGGGAAGTAGAGACAATCCCTTATTTGTTAGCCTTAAGAAAGTGATCGATCCCGGAGTTCACATTTGACTAATTGATCACTAGTCGACATGTGAACCAATTGACCATCGCGGGTTAATGATAAATAAGGATAAGATATTCCGTATCGGGTTTACGGAGATATCCCACTCAAAATGGGACGGTCTAATGAGTTATTAATCCGTGATGTAGTGATTATATCACGGACGTTTATTCACTCTGTATGGGTTGAGTATAAGTTGTTAATTTATACCATCCACTTAGCGGAAGCGATTTATGGATCTAGATCTATATAATACACGTAATAAAACAACTAGATCTATTCTACAAGGATGTAGATCATACCTCTTGAATCTCAAAATTCAAGTTGAAGAACCACAAAGGATGAATGTGAAGATATGAAGAAGCACCACGCTCTCTCCGATCGTGTGATCCAAGCAATTCCGGTGGAAGGGGAATTTAAACTCGAACCCTTCCGAGATATGCTACTGGGAAAAATCTCCAAGATTTTCTCTCAAATCTCCCTTGGCGAAATTCTTTTCTTCTCTCTACTATGGGGAGAAGTCGAAATTTATCATTGTGTATAAGGCTCTTATAACTCTCTTTATATATGAGAAAGTAAAATCAACTTCTCAAGGATTTTTATTTATCAAACAAAATAAATCCTTTAATAAAAGATAATTCCATAATATTCTAGAACAAATCTAGAATAATATTTATCTTTATTATTTACCATAAATATTTATCCAAATAAATATTTTATGACAGCGTTTTATTAATCATGAGAAAACTAATTTCTTGTTCCAAAAAAAAATAAGAGAGGGCCAACTTTTAATTTATGACCTAGTCATAATTAATTTTTAGCTACAACACAATTGTGCCAAGTTTATGAAAAATGTTTTTCCACGTATTTAATTATTTAAAGCCCAACTAATTTAATAGTTCACTAAACAATTAATTCACATATCGGTTTAATAAAGTCCAACAAGAACTAAATTAATATTATTAGGATTCGACGTCCGAGAATAGCTATGCTATATTGGTGAGGCAGCTTGGGGACCATGGACTAATAATCCGTGACTCCGATAAATCAAATAAATAATTATAGAATAATTATATTCGATAAATCAATCACAGAATATGCCACCATAATCCCGCGGATCGCACTCCTCCGATTATAAGATTATATTTATCTCTCACGGGGGAATAATAATAAAGCGTCCATTGATATAATCATTACATATGGATTAATCCATAATAGGATCAAGCTCATTCTAAATCGGAAGTTACCGTTAACCTTCTTAGAACCTCTTATCCTTATTTACCATTAACCCCTAAAGTGATCAATTAATTCATACAACTCACGCGGTAGCTAATCGTTGTAATATGAACTCGCACGATCGATCGGTTTCTAGGATTAACAAACAAGTGAATCTGTTTATCTACTTCCATAAATGGAAGGAATGATTTCGATTCTGCGTGATAACACGTACTACTCACTCAATCCGAAGACAATGCCAAGCATGGGGGTAATTCGGACCACAAACTCAAGTGTAATCACTTAACCGTCAAGTCAAACTTCACACTCGATTCAAGGAGTTGGTACATGATCACCTCGAGATTAAGATATATCCATAAATATGATCATCCATTTGATTCGATAAGACTTCTCGATTCTACGGAATTATATCGTGAACTCTAATCAAATCGGTCCGATTTCTATATGATATATCTATCATATATAAATGCCCCATTAGAGTTCTCTTAACCAAAGTCCGGATAAGAAAATCACACCTATTGTGTTCGGGAAGCATTAATAGCAGACGTTCAAAGGAGACCGATACTATCTCGATTAACTTCACTTCACGGGCTAATTGTATTTTTAAGTACATCTTCACTAACTCAATCCTCTTTTGTGTATATACCATACACAATCGAGTTAAGTGATTACATAAATGATATACTTTTAGGGTTTTACAGCTTAAATGTAAATACTATTGTCACATCGGTGAATACAGAATAATAAATATGAATAATAGCATCATTTCATTTATTAAATAAAACAATTACAAAATTGTCTTTTCGGGCATCACACCTAACAATAAAGTATACATCTATAATCGTAGAGTTCGGGCTGGTTTATGGTATGCGTAATCCTTAATTAATAATTAATGTACTTATTCTGCTCGATGAATAATTAATTATTGGAGCTACTTCGGTTATAGTCCATGGTCCCGATGTGGCTTCAGAATTCGGACTAATAATCTTGTTATTTGGGCCTCATTGATAATTAATTTAGGTGAGCTTATTAATTGATATGCAATGAATATTATTTAGTGTGGCTTAAATAATATATCATGAAAAGGCATTTTCACGTAGGCCTGGTTGCTTAGTGTGGCGCCAATATGTCTTGTATTTTCCAAGAAATTAGTTTTCTTGGATAATGACAATATCGTGTAATTAGTTATTTATTTGTTAAATAATTAATTGTATAAATAAAAGAAAATAATTTATTTATTATTTATCTCTTAACTATAAGGATAATTATATTTTCTTATTATAAGATTGTAATTATCTCTTATTTTATTGGATAATAATAATTAGAATTATCTTTTATTTTTTTAAACCGATTGGGTATGTGTTTTCTCTCTTGGATTTACCTATAAAGAGAGTTCTCCCGAGCCCTAGGTGAAGGGAGGGCCACGAATTTATAGAGAAAAGGCTAGGGAGTTCAGATCTTTAGCTCCACTCCGGTTGGAGAAAAAACTTGGAGTTTCTTCTGGAAGCATATCAAAGGAGGTTTTCATATCTCCGTTAGGGTGTCCACCAACCACCGCTTTGGGAGAACACATTGGAAGATCAAGGCTTCTCATCCTAAGATCGGCGTCTCTTCCCGATATTGGTAACATGATCTTAACCCTTTGTAGTAGCTTTTAAGTCCTTTAATTATGTATTGTGTTGTATAAGTCGAGTGATCCATCCGGCTACAGCGGTAGATCTAGATCGTTTTAGATCTAAGAACACGCATCCTTCACTTTACCAACTATAAAGCGTGAGATCTACCGGCATGTTTGTAAACGGTTATGCCGTTATTGACTCGCTTTTGTCACCTTCATTTGATTATTCCGCCTGAGAGGTCTTTGAGTCGGAACATAATGAATCTGCTCATTTGATTATTCCGCCTGAGGTCTTTTCGATCAAAACATAAACGGCAGTCCTCCTTTCATTTGATTATTCCCGCCAGAGGTCTTTCTAGCGAGTGCAGTAGGGTCTCGCTTCTGCCGGTCAAACTTATCTTTATTGTCTAGTCTTTATAATGGGCTCGGCCCAATTGTAAATAACCTTGCCCAATGGGCTATATATCATCATAAGTCCCCGGTGAGGGTGGACACGCTTTGACGACTACCTAGTCTCGGTAGCAGTATGAACTTTAGTCATTAATATAACGCTAAACGAGGCCAACTTCCGTGCGTGCTCGCTGTAATGCCCTACATTTACGTTCTTGACTTCGGGTATTTTTCCCAGAGTATTACTTGCGCCAAGTTTGGTACTTAGTCCATTCGTGGCAAAGTGGGGCTTTTTCCGAAGGCGCCCTCGCTTCGCAAGTTGGCCCCTTAGTTTATATTCTCCCGCCTGTGAGGTCCTTGTGTCGCAAGTTCGACCTGTGAGTGTCCTATAGCGCCTGCAAGTTTGACACTCGCTTTATTTAATGATGGTTATTCTCACAGAAGTGTCCTTAGCAGCCGTAAGTTCAACACTTAGATTTTTAATGACGGGTCTTCTCGCTTCAGAATGTCCTTGCGCCGCAAGTTCGACACTTAGATTTTAACGATGGGTCTTCTCGCCTGTATGTCCTTGCAATCGCAAGTTCGACACTCTAGATTTTTAACGATGGGTCTTCGCTTAGAAATGTCCTTGCACCGCAAGTTTGACACTCGTATTTTTACGATCGCCTTCATACGCGTAAATGTCCTTGTGACTTGCAAGTTTGACACTTAGATTTTTAACAACAAGGTCTTCGCCGTAAATGTCCTTGCACCGCAAGTTCGACACTTAGATTATTACGATGGGTCTTTTGCCCGAGAAATGTCCTTTTACATCGCAAGTTTGACACTCTAGATTTTTAACGATGGGTCTTCCGCTTCGAAATCTCCTTGCAGGCACTTGCAAGTTTCCATGCTACGGTATATATTTTCTAGGCATTTTGCCTTTAATTTTTGTATTTCAACAAAACTTAAAATATGCAAACATATAATCAATAAATTAATGAAAATATATTTCAAATGGATAACCATCTCGTAAAATAAAGCTTATATTTAAGCGATAGTATTTCCGTAGTGAACACCATTCCCGCTCCTAGGAATGGTCTCGTCTGCAGGCATTAGTGGCTTGATAAGACCTTTTTCCATGTACTCTTGATCATTTTGTAAGGACTTTCCCAATTTGGGTCTACTTTTTCAGTTGGACCTGCCTACCGGGCATCATTTCTCCCTCGTGAACTAAGTCCACCTATTTAAAATACGTACCTCTAACTTTTTGAGTTGTAGTATTGAGAAAATTCTCTGCTTGTACTTGGCCATCTGTGATAGATCTACATCTCTTTTATGTTCCGGCTCATCTTTAATGTGGCAAAGGAGATATTTGCTTTCACTTGCCGTGATTGACAAGATAATTGGCCTCACGAGATTTATGCCAAATCTCTCAAGCGGGTATCATCGCTCTCGCATCCGTATGCTAAGAATATGGAGTTTCCTCGTCTAAATACATTTGAGGACGGATCTCTACGCTCTCCTCGCCGATTATTTCTATCCTGAACGTTGTTGCAATCCTTTTCGAACTCCCTCATTCTCCTGGGTTATCTCATGCATGACCGATTGATGCATTCTATCGACCTTCCTTCCATAGTCGCCGCAGATCTATATCTCCGACGGGTCCCCGCAAAGACGCTGTGTGATCTCTTTTTCTCTTGGACCCCTTAAAGTTAAGGATGAGTCCCTGCAATTCCTTTCTTCTCCATTATCAGCCGGAACTTGATCAGATATTGCTCAAAGAAATAAGGTATTTGTCCCGCAAAGCACCTTTCTTCCCTAGTCCTATCGAGCATGTGGGAGTCGTTACCTCGCCCCAAACTCGATTTTTCTTTCTTGTCGTATTTATCACCGATTTTTCTTTTTGGAATCCCCGTGAGTCATCTCTCTGGCCTCTGCTTGCCTCTTCTCCTGACAATGTCTGCACGCAATTTCCTCGACATTTTCCATCGCGTGTTCCGATTCTGTCGCTGTTTCGAGCCTAGCATATAGCCGCTCTTCTTTCAAACCTCGCCACTTAAGGATGCTACAGAATTTATCATCCGCATCCGCTTATCCGAATGAGATTCTCCGTTGAATCTTTTAATGAACCTGCAACATCGTTTCATCACTTTTATGTCACGATGGTCACCAAATATGTTCGGTTTCTCTCGAAAGGTTCTTGCGGCGATAAACGCCGCGTGCATGAACTTCCTGGTCAGAGCTGGGGAAGTATGGTATGGACTGGTTCAACTTATTGAACCAATCCCTTGCCTTCCTCTCAGAAGAATGGTTGCAAATGCCCGCATTTCATCTCTTCTGCGTGCATTGTACAATGCTCATATGTTGTATGTATCGGTGCATACGTGGTCATATAGATCCCCACAGGGCCATCATACGACCGAATCTGGGGATCTTGAACCCTCGGAGGACAAGGAATGTATCAATGTCCTCAAGAAAATGAGACACCAAATTTCAAACTCATCTTGCTTTGGCCTAAGAATGGCGCCCAATTTCTCGCTTTTGAGTTATCACCACCTCGGCAAGTAACCACCACCCTTCCCTCGACTTTGCCTCCTCATGTTTTTCTTTTCTCAATTGTATTACGTAAGAGGAGTTGTTTTTGAAACTTCGCATCCTAGTTTCGGCTGCCAATACCTCCCAAAGATGGCTTTTATCTCTTCTCATTTGAGATTTGCCGATTTTCCACCAACATCTGGTCTGATCGCATTTGGTGTGCTGGCCGTTTGTAGGGGTGTACATAGTCCATCCGGTCGGTTTTTTACGATTTAACCGAATCTGAGAGTAGTTACGTGTTTTGATATTTTCTCTGAATCAATCGAATTGGTCATTTTTCAATTGGACTGAACTAATCCACATCCGGTTCTGGCTTAGTTTGGTTTTCGGGATCGTATTTTTATTTACCATAAAATTTTCATTTTTTTTCCTTCTAAAAATGAGAGAGAGAGAGAGACAAACACCATTATTGGCACCATAAGTCCGGTGTGGTCGTTGTGTAACGACAATTTCAAAGGTTGCTTGAAATCTTTCACGATCAAAGATTGATGAATATTAGAAGAAGCAAGAACGGACCGGTGAGCTCAAACGGCGGTTATCGCTGGCCGGAAGCATTTTTTGTGCTTGTGTTTAGGTTTGTGTAGAAACTGGATAAGATAAGTTTAAATTTGTTGGGTTGTGTGCAAGGTGGGGTTTTATAGTAGGTGCAGTGAACAAATTGTTTATATATATAAAAATTAAGAATGAAGTATAACTGGTCTGGCTCTCTGGTCATACCGTTTTTATGGAGAAACCCGAAACTCCGAATTGATTTCCGGTTCGGTTTTTCTTCAATGAAAAAAAGCGATTGGAAAACCGCTGGTTCATCATTTTCCGTCCGGTTTAATCCGATTCACGGTCACCCAAGCTTTTCCAATTTCGTTGTACACCCCTACTCGGGTTTGTCCTTCTTCAATTAGAGAGTTTTATTTCCGTGTTCTTAAAACCGTTTCCTTCCGGGCTCTTTTCCCTGGTTTGATCTTTCAACTTCAAAGTTGATTTTTGATGCTTCTTCCCATGTTTTTTCGCCATTTTTACTATAAAAATAACTCACTAACTGTGAATCAGCTTTTAGCCGCCAAACGATTTATGCTTAAAATCGCGAATTGGGTAATTAAATGATTCGAAGTTAAAGAAAATAATATCAAAACAAGTATATTTTGTATGAATTTGACTTGAACTCCTTTGAAGTCGCCACGATCTCATGCTTCAAATAGCCTCAGCATTTAACCGGAATCGCTTCCCTCGTAGTCGATTGGCATTTTTATTCCTTTAGATCATGGGGATAACTCTACTACTATAGTAGGGAGTTATCAGTGTTATTCTACCAACTATAAGGCGTGGATCTACCCATGTTTGTAAACGGTTATGCCGTTATTGAATCGCTGCCTTTGTCGTGTTTCATTTGATTATTCTCGCCTGCAGGTCTTTCCTTGGTCGTAACATAACGGAAAGCCCCGCCATTTGATTATTTCTGGCCAGTAGTCCTGCAGTAGTCTCGCTTCACCAATCCATTTATCTTTGCTGCTTCACTTTTATACTACTTCCCCGCCTAATCAGAATAACTCGCCCAAGTGCACATATATCATCACAAGAATATATCTGTCTTTTTCTTTTCAAATTCCACCAGCATGGCTTCTTTATATCAACACAAACACGACAACACCCATGATTTTATTTTTTTAAACTGAAAATAACACTGCCATTCACCACATTTGTCTTCATCATTGATGGAACCCCTTTTCATTATAGACACGTTATGTTGCTTGAAACCCACTTCAAAATTTAGACGACACCGCTGTATTTATACTACGGCTTGCCCAATATTTCTTTTTTAGTAGTATTTATTTTCTTAAGTTGACACAACATATATAGAAAGAGTTGTTGGTGAATTAATATCCATTTAGGAATTGGGATTGACTTACTGAATTGTACGATAGAGCTGACGGGATTCTACCGTGGCGACATTTAATCAAGGGCAAATAATCAATTTTTAATTTTGTCACGGTATGGAGTTGACTTCAATTTTATTTTTCATAAAACCCAAAGTGTGTTTTTTTTATTAAATTATTTTAATTTAATATATTATTGATATAAATATATAATATATACATCCTGCTAAAAATGATTAATAGATTCTCTCGCTTAAAACAAATTCAGACAAACGATATCAGACGTCCCACCTGGTACCATGGTTCAGATTTCTACGCTACAAGTAGACAGATATCAGTACTTTGACATTTCGCGCCAGATGGCATGGTTAGGGCCTGGCTTTCAGTCAAGAAGATTGATTCGCTCGCTCGCATCGTGACTCGGCCGATGAGCTTCCACCGAGGATTTCGCAGTCGGGTTTAGCTGTGCATTGGGCATGTATTGTGACCGCGAAGTCGGGTCCGAGGTTTTGACTCCTCCTAAGTTCTGCGAGACGCTGCCGAAAGGACGGACTTCACTATAAAAATTATTTGTTGTGGATATATGCGATTCTAATCGTGAATCATATGCGTAGGCACAATCGTATCGTCACCAGATTACATCGGATGCCTTCAGTGAATTAACAAATTTTCTAGAATATATATATATATATATATATATATATATATATATATATATATATATATATATATATATATATATATATATACAACAATTATTTTTAACACTCTTACACACTACTCATACTCAGTTGTTTTTACTCGATTTACTCATTTTGTTTTTTTTTTTTCCAGTGAATAAAATCATGTAATAGGTCGAGGAGATTTAAATGAGGATGAAGTTGATAACATGGACCTGGATTTAGAACATGCTGCGCAAATTTTAATTAGTGACAACTGTAATATTTTGCACGTGGTAATGTTGTAATGAAATTAATGAATTAATTATTTGAAAATCATTTGTAAATAGTAAATTATTTTGAAAATTTAGTCTTGTTATTCAAGTCGGCGAGAGCTTTGAAGTCCTCCTAGAATAACCCCAGTGTACCCAATGGTTGGGAGTAGTGGTATTACAACAACGGTTGATGAAAGTGGCTTCTTTTGAACTTCCTCACTCGACAAAAGACTCCTTTGTCGGCTCTTTACGCCTTGGAAATATATGTGAGAGGAAGCCCTTATGGTTTGGATGTGGAAAACCGAATTATTCACGGTTGTAAAGGAGGATAAAGCCCTCACTTCTCTGCCTTCCTCTCTCAAGCTGGTGGAATGAGCCGAAGAATCTACGACCGCTTGACAAGATTTTGAATAACCATGTGTATTTTTCTTTTCCGCTTGTTGCCACTACTTTTGTTTCCTTTTTTGTACCTACCGAGGCCATCCTCGCATTTTTTTTTGTCCTCTAACGGGTTCGAACAATGATTCATCGTTATGGTCTAGCCTCACCACCAGCCATCATGCATTTTTACAATGTAATAAAATAACTGTTTCCAGCTGTTACATTGCACTGGTCGAAACGGTGAAGTTAGACTATAACCCGATAAGAGCAAGTGTGTTGTTCGAACTCCGCTAGTAAAAAAACTGCTTTCCCAAAAGAAAAAAAATGGCTTCTATCGGCACCATGAAATCGCCACGGCACCAATGCGAATACTTCCCGGCACTTCTATAAATTGCTTTTGGCACCATCTGTATTATTTGTATTATTATTTTTACTTCAAGCACAACCAAAAAAAATAAAAATTACTCCTTATACTACAAATTTTAAAAATACAATTTAGTCCTTGATTATTTAAATTAAACATTATAATCTAAAATTATTAACTTATATCAATAACAAACCACAAACTTAATTTTCATCCAAATTATCATCTATATTTATTTCTTTATTGGCACCACCATAAACAACATTTATCTTCATCTTCATCTTCATCTTCATCCTCTACAAGTTTCTTCATCATCAAAATTCAAAATTCATCTTCATCATCTTTAACCTTCTACATCATCAAAATGTTGGAGAAAATGAGGAATTGAATTAAAAGTGAATTAAAAATGATTTTATAATCACTTTATTTAGTGACTTTGTAAGCGTAATTCGGATATATTCTTGTATGTATAGAATATATATAATGTTTTGTTATCTGAAAACTACGTGAGTCGTAGATGAATTCAGATTTGGAATCATTCAATTCGGATAACGAGTTAACGAGAAATTAACGCTTAAAGTCGGGTGGTTGAAAGAACTAATGTTTGAAGTGGAAGTTAAAGTTTCAACTTGTAAACCACATCGAGTTGAGAGAAACGCCTAGTATTTATGTGGGAAGGATGTTGTATGTGGTATAAGCTCCTGTAAGAAGGGAGAGATATCGGGTTGGTTTTTAGCGGTCGTGACGCTCGCTAAATGGCCACACGCTGATCGCCGGTCGCCGTCGCCCGACCGCGTCCGACCGTTGACCGCTGGACCGCTGGACCGCTGACCTTGGGCTCGGCTGGGAATGGCCCCGGGGCCCTAGGCCCGTGACAATATTAAATTTTTATACAAAGATTAATTGGCCCAATACACATCCTCGACTGGGCTATGATCTAAGTTCAAGTTCGGCTCACTACCACACCATATCGCCTTCACTAATTCGTAATTTGTAAGGTGAATTCAATAGAGCGAAGATGAAACAACTTCAATCTGCGATTAACATGTCCTCTACTATATAAACGAGCTACATGAATGGAAGAATACACTAAATTACAACACCGTAAATAGCATACATATCATTCTTCCGCATAAGTCCGTTCTTGCATCAAGCTGGAAGAGAAATCTTCCGCTAATCGCTCGAGTTTTGCGGTGTTCGTAATCAGAAGTACACTATTCGGAAGGTAACTGAGAATTCCCTGGAGACAATTGCCGCAAACCGGGTACATACCGAGCAAATTTGTCTTGAGGAAAGAGTTCGCCCTCGCTCGGGATCGTTGCATATCCTTTTATCTTTTCTATTGTATTATCTTTCTATGTTCTTGTTGTATCTGGGCTTCATCAACATTAATAAAATTGTTGGTGTAATTTGGTTTGATTATTTTAATTATACACGGGTATAACACAAAATTCATCTTCATCTTTTCAACATTTTTCTTCATCAAAATTATTTCATATACTCCAACATTTTTCACCCAAATATAATTTTCAAACAATATGGAAGCAAAATGGAATCAAAATTCATATTCCATGGCTTGAAACACTATTAATTAGTGAAAATGAAGTTTTTAGAGTTTTCGATCGCCATTGATTTTTCTCGTCCGGCATCCAACCCAACGCCAAGCATAATCGACGTCAGATGTATAATAAACATCGACTTGATGATGTCTTTTAGTCCAGAATGAATATTTTGTTGCCGCTTATAACGCCCACCAACTCGACGCGGAATAAAAAATAAACGCCACTACTCCCGACGTTTTTTGACTCAAGAACTTAATGAGTTTATGTTTAAGACTAATAGTCTAAGACGTCACCTAAGTTGACGTTAAGTAGAACGTCCGCCACTCCGCATTCTGAGTACCAGATAAACGTCATCCTCAATCGACGAATGAACATGTTACCCTAAGTGGCTTTGTATGATCAAAACGCCACCATGCCGAGGTTTTATCCGCATCAAAACGCCACCGCCATTGACGCTTTAAGCACCTCCGTCATCTTCCCCAAACCTCCGATCGAAAACGGCCGGTTGAACGTAAAAACACCTTAAAAACCTCCGATTTCAACCAACAACAAATACACATTTCAATGGAACAAATTACTCCATTAAAAATCGAATTAAAACCTTCAAATGCAACAAAACAAAAGATACTTATAATGATTTGGTTCAAAGTGGTGTTGATGTGATCCATGATGACATTCCCACCATTGGCACCTATGCAAATTCATGGATCATCTGGTAGTTCGAGACGGGTCGACAACAAGGCTCCAGCGAAAGCGTTAAGAGAGGTTTATGAACAACCTGGTGATAGAGACTTATTCGGAGTTCGAGAGGCCGTGAGACGACTCAGGCGCCGATAGTGACACTCCTTCGCGGTCGTCGGACGCCAAGAAGATTATATTCAAATTGATTAAGATCGTGCATTTATTTTATTTTGATTATTCAAATTTTTGGCTTGATTATTATTTAATAAAGCGCTATTCAAGAAGAGGTATGTAGTTTCCCACCCATGGGTTTTTCTCTAGTTTTGAAATTTCTCCCACATCGCTTTTAATTTTCTAGTTCTTTTTATTGTAGTTTCCATATAAGCGCAAACACTAGCCTTTTATTTGGCACACAATTATTTTACGAGAAATCAAATTATTGAGTTTTACCAACCAAGTCATAGTGCTTGAAAATCACTTATGAAGTGAGTAATTTTCTACGTAGAAAGCTCACCCCTTCGGCGATTTACCAAAGATTGTGAGCATTTGTTGGGCCGTTTCTCTCCGCCACGATTTAATGATTACTGTGTCTGTGATCATCGGCCCACATCGTTCTTACATTACTCCTCGGCAAAACATCGATCCTGTTCCAACCGGAATCACATCACTGCAGATCGTGAATTTCAAAGAACTTCGGCTGGAAGAAATATCCCTGCTTTTAAATTTTTCTTGTTAATTTCGTTTCTTTATATTCACAAAAAAAAAAAAATCTCAGCCTGTCGTTTCCGTTTTCTTGCTGTGATTCATGTGTTCTTGATCGTCGTTGTCATCTACTCTGTGTTTATCTGTCAAAAAAAAATAAATTATGTTCTTAATTTGCTGTTCGTGTTAATGATCAAAGCAATCCGGATCAATCTAGTTGCTAATTGATTCTTTATTTGTTGAATTCTGTGCCCTACAACCCGCCGTATTAGACCAAAAAAAAACAAAAAACAAAAAAGAGTTGACCTAGGGGTTGTCTATTCTGTTTGCAAATTTTTATTTCTTCTGGTTTTTTAAAAAAGAGAGAAAAAGGGTAAATTTGGACGTGAGTTTCACACCTGTGTGTCTAAATTTCACACTGCGACATTTTGTAGCCTCAAAAAAAAAAAAAAAAAAAAAAAAAAAAAGCCCTTAATTGACTTAAAATATCACACTCTGGTGTGAAAATTTTCACACCCGCAAATATTACAAGCCACCTAATTTCATTACTACTCAGGTGCCTTTTGCTTCTCACCTTTCTTACTCACATTAGCAACTTCTTCACACACCATCCCACTCATTTCTATACCTTTTCTCGGTCTCGATCACCCAGTGTCCCTTCTAGAGAGTCGGTTTTATGGTCAAGTATACTTTGCTAGCTTTTTCTGGTTCATTTGACAAGGGTACTTTTACGATATAGAAAGAGAGGAGTGTAAACACGAGTGATAAAGCGAGGCAACATGGTTGGTCGTGGTTTAGTTGTTGAAGAGGTAAATGAAATTGTGGAGGCACAATTAAAGCTGAGAAGATCACGAGGTTGTGAGACAGAGGGTGATGAGGCCATACAGCGGCAATGACACCTTTACGTGATTTACATACGTGGGAGATTCGTGGATACACTTGATACTTTGTTGATCATGTAAACCGAGGTGATGACTTGAGGGGCAGAGGTGGCAGATGAGTGATAGAGGCAGAGCGGTGTGATTAGACAGGAGGTAAGAGTGGCGAGGTGGACGAGCTCAGCGTATTGATGAGTATGTGGCTCTGGCGACGACGACTACGCAGCTGGGCGAGAGTGATGATGCGTTGATAATAACACGCGATGTGTTAAGATGAAATTGCCATCGCTCAATGGTGCAAGTGATCCTGATGCCAGATATCGAGCGGGAGAACAAACTCAACAAATATTTGCTTGCAACAACTACTCGAGGCTTAAGAAATGCGCCTTGCTAAGCTTGAATTTACCGGTTACGCGATGGTTTGCTGACATAGATGACTTAATTCTACGAGGCTTCAAAGACTTTCGTCGCAAAGTTAGTACACGGGAAGATTTGAAAGTCGAGACGCGGAAACGGTTTGTCCTCGCTTTCATACTTCCGTGATTTATATCGCCGCTACAAACTATTACACAAGCGTGATCGCCCGCCGATGCATGCTATCACGATTTGGTTACATTACTTGCAAAGTCGACTTCGACGAACGCAGAGGATGTTACTATGCAACGCTTAACGGGCTACGCTTGATATTGCAACCGTTGAAGTCGGGCGGTTGCGCAACGCTGAAGAAATGTTACTACGCGCTTTGACCATTGAAAGTCAATCAAGCGACAACGAGCAACCCAAGCTTAAGCTTTCGAGGTAACACGCCTACTTTGGCGTTCTTTTCCATATAGAGGGACAACTCTAAATACCTCAAATGTATTTCTACCCATGCACCAAATGCACAAAAACAGCCCGCTATTTTACCCAAAGCCGACTTTACAAGTCGTAGGGTGATGATAGGAAAGTTGAACCATTGCCACCAAAGTCTACCCATGAAATTCAATGCCACAAGTTGTCGTGGAACTGGGGCATGTTCACCCCAATGCCCTTCTAAACGACTTAATTTTGTTGGTTGGCGAAAGTCGGTTGCACGAATGAGTATGTGTCTAAGCCTGATGAGGGAGGAAGAGGCCGAACGGGAAGAGTAAGCTAAGGAGAAGAATTGGTGCACGCGCTTGGTGGCGAGGTGTATATTCTAAAAAGAGCTTTGAGTAGGTTAAAAGTAAGATGGAGAATAATGACCGTAGGAAAATATATTCCACACGCGGTGTTTGATAGTGGAAAAACTTTGCTCGACGATCATAGACCCGGTAGTTGTGCAAACGTGGTGAAAGGCCGATTTAGTGTCACGATTATCCATTCCTACTACCCCACATCCCCGCCCATATAATTTGCAAAAGGGCTTAAATGACGCGAGATGTTCGAGTACACCGCCAAGCACTTATTTCTTTTAGCCCTGGCAAGCTTCAAGATGATGTTTTATGTGATGTTGTCCTACGCACGTGAGTCATCTATTATCGGGACGCCCATGGCGCTTTGATCGACGTGTCACATACGATGGTTACTTAAACAGATACATCTTAAAGTTTAAGGAAGAATTTACATTCGTAGCTTTGTCCCCCGAGGAAGCACACAATGATCAACTCCGCATTGCCGCAAACCGTGAGCAAACGAAAAAAAAGGGAGTTATACAATAAAAGTAAAGCGTAAAAGTTTATCGGAGAGAAAACCAAGCAGGGGTAGTGTGGATTCGAGATGAGGTAAAAGAAAAGTTGAAAATAAAATGTGAGGGAGGGAGCTCTTATACCATACGCAGGGGAAAAATAAAGCTCTAAAAGTTAAACGCAAGTGAGGCGCCATTAAGAGCTTGAGGAGCTTCTCAAGTTGAAAAGAAAATGAGGCCAAAGTGAGAGGTAGTTTCTATGCGAGGACTAATGAAGTTTGCAATGCCACGAGGCCGACACGCCCTCTCCTCTTTTATTTACAAAGAGGCCGTTTCCCCACCCTTCCCCATGTTTTCTAACCATTTCTTAACTCACGGATTCTCTCTTCCTAAAGGTTGTTGTGTCTCTTTTGCAGAATTTAGTGGATGTCTTTCCCGAGGAGGAACTGTGCGGATCGCCACCATTACGGGCGGAGCATCACATAGACTTTATTCCTCGGAGCAAGTTGTTGCCTAACCGACCAGCCTATCGTGGGTTAATCCGAGTGGAAACTAAAGAAATCCAAAGGCAAGTGACGGAGTCGGCTGGACAAAGCGGAAAATCCAAGAATCTATGAGTCCTGCGCCGTTCCGTAATCATAGTCCCCAAGAAATGAGGAACGGAGGATGTGCACCGACCGTCGTGGCAATCAATCAAATCAATGGCCGTATCGCTATCCCATTCCTCGCTTAGATGATATGTTGGATGAATTCGCAAAAGCTAAAATTTTTACTAAAATCGATTTGAAAAGTGGCTATCATCAAGTGAGGATTCGTGAGGGTGACGAGTGGAAAACCCGCATTCAAAACTAAATTTGGTTTATACGAGTGGGCTTGTCATGCCTTTTGGTTTAACTAATGCACCTAGTACTTTTACGAGGTTAATGAACGAGGTGCTTGTAGAGTTTATTGGTAAGTTTGTGGTCGCTTATTTTGATGACATCCCGATTTATAGCCAAGATATTTAACAAACATACGAGCCACTTACGGGTCGCTTTTGGAAACTCGGTGGGAAGTAAAGTTGTATGCTAACCTTAAGAAGTGTTCATTTTGCTTGGATGTAGTTGTGTTTCTGGCTTTGTTGTGAGTTCACAGTGGTGTCGAGGTCGATAGGTATAAGATCAAAGTTGGTGGAAGAATGGCCCGAACCGACAAATTGTGCAAGAGGTTCAGAGTTTTCATGGCCTTGCGGGTTTTATAAAGGCATTTGTCAAGAATTTCAAAGACCTTGGCCGCACTCTCTAAATGAGTTGGTGAAGAAGAATGTTCTTTGGCAGCTGGTCCAAGAAAGGAAGCTTTCGAATCTCTTAAAGCTCGCTTTTAATTTCGCCTCCCATTCTTGCTTTGGCCTGATTTTGATAAACCTTTTGAACTTGAATGTGATGCATCGGTGTGGGTATTGGGTGGTGTTTTTGATTCAAGAGTCTCACCAATTGCATACTTTAAAGGAGAAATTGAAAGTGCTCATTTGAATTATGCCACTTACGATAAGGAGTTGTATGCTTTGTTGATGTCTTCAAACTTGGCAACATTATCTTCGACTCTAAGGAATTTGTTATTCATAATGATCACGAGTCCCTTAAGTATCTTAAAGGTCGTGGTAAGTCGAGTGTTTACATGTTCATGGATGGAATTCATTGAATCTTTTCCTTATGTGATTAAATACAAAAAAAGCCCTGATAACGTGGTAGTCGATGCATTATCTCGTAGATATACTTTGATTACTACCATGCAAACTAAATTTCTTGGTTTTGAATTTATTAAGGAATTGTATGCTTTAGATCCTGATTTTGGTGAGATATTTGCAAAATCGAAAGCATGCAAACCGATGGTCATTTTTATAGTAGAATGGGCTTTTGTTTCGTGAATAATGTTATTTGCATTCCCAATGTTCCTTGCGTGAATTGCCGTTAGAGAGGCACATAATGGCGGCCTTACGGGTCATTTTGGTGTTACTAAAACCTTAGACATGCTTAAGTCACATTTCTTTTGGTCTAAAATGAGTTGATGTTACACGATATGTGATGCTTGTCTTGTGTGCAACCGCCTAAGTCTAAGTCCGCCTTCACTGAAAGTTTGTACACACCACTCCCTATTCCCACGCCCCTTGACCGATTATCTATGGACTTCGTGTTGGGTTTGCCTCGCTCAAATGAAAGGGTAAGGATGCCGATTTGGTTGTGGTGGATCATTTTTCTAAGACGGCTCACTTACTGCATGTAATAAAACTAATGATGCATCTAATATTGCTGATTTGTTCTTTAAGGAAATTGTTCGCTTGTAACGGGTACCACGTATTATTGTGAGTGATCGTGATGTGAAATTTATAAGTCATTTTTGAGAGTTCTTTGGCAAAATGCCGTAC
Organism: Gentiana macrophylla; assembly: GCA_026214975.1. NCBI lineage: Eukaryota > Viridiplantae > Streptophyta > Magnoliopsida > Gentianales > Gentianaceae > Gentiana > Gentiana macrophylla. The sequence continues at coordinate 2,779,567 of CM047811.1, read as the reverse complement.
TCAATTGTTGTTTTCATCGCTTATCATCCCCAAACGGATGGTCAAACGGAGGTGGTAAATCGAGCTCGTGGGTCAATTACTTCGTAAAGAAGGGTCTAGTAAAAATTTGAAAATTGGGTGCCATATGTTGAGTTTGCTTATAATCGCTTGTAAACATTCTCGCTACTCGCTTTACCCCTTTGAGGTCGCTTCATGGGTTCAGCCTTTAAACACCTTTTTTCTTTGGCTCCTTGCGTTCTGGCAGTATGCATGCTAGCTTGATGGCGAGCGTAAGCCGCCTTGGTCAATGAGTTGTACGCGGACGCCGGGCGGCACGTGGAGAATGCAACGGCTCGATCATGTGAAGGTGCAAACAAGGCCGCAAGTAAGTTATATTCGCACCCGGGATCGCAAAGTGGACGCACTTTCGCAAAGATAGTTTCTGCCACTGTAAACGGTTACATCCTGGTGGGTGATGGTCCTTTTGAAGTGCTGTGAGCCACAACGACAATGCCTATAAGTGCGTTATTCCACTCCGAGCGAGGCGCCTCTCGAACCATCAACGCCTCGATTTGATGCCTTTGACAACCCCCACGACCGAGGACGTATCCTTCGCGAACCGGGAGTGGAACGACGTGATCCATGATGACATTCCCACCCATCGCACCTTTGCACCTCGCGGATCATCCTGGTAGTTCGAGACGGGCTAATAACAAGGCTCCAGCGAAAAGTTGGTTAAGAGAAGTTATGAACAACCTGGTGATGTGAGACTTATTCGGAGTTCTGAGAGGCCGCAGACGATCGAGGCTACCGATAATGACACTCCTTCAGGCCGCCGGACGCCAAGAAGATTATATTCGGAATTGATTAAGATCAAACTTATTTTATTTTGATTATTCAAATTTTGGCTTGATTATTATTTAATAAAAAGCGCCATCGCTTCAAGAGGCTGTGGTGTTCTCAACTGGCCGTGCATTTTTCCTGTGGTTTTTTCTAAGGAATTTCTCCCACATTGCTTTTAGCTTCAGCTCTTTTTCATTGTAAGCCTCATATAGCAGAACACTGTACTTTTTATTTGGTACACAATTATTTTACGAGAAATCAAATTATTGAGTTTTACTCAACCAAGTCATAAGGCTTGGAAATCACTCATGAAACGAGTAATTTTCGTCGTAGTAAAGCTCACCCTTCGAGGATTTACCAAAGATTCATGAGTATTTGTCGGGCCGCTCTTCGCCTACGATTTACTATTGGATTATTGATTCTGATGATCACTATCAGCCATTGCTCCTCCAGCATTTCCCGCAAAACATCGATCTTGTTCCAACCGAATCACATCAGGTGTTGTTCTTAGCTTCACTTATGGTTTTCCGGCTCAATTTTATCTTCTCCAACGTATTTTCTCGACGAACTCCGCTAAGTTGTAGATGTAGGGAAGTTAAATGATTTTTAAAAAGTTGGAGGTAAAAGTTAAACAGGACTAAATTGCTTAATTTTTACAAACGTAAGGACTAAAGCTGTGATAGCTTTTAAAAGCTTATTATTTCGTGGCATGACTTAGATGACAGATGAATGGAAAAATGAATGAAAAACAATAAATTAAATTCGCTGGCTAATAGCTATTTCACCGCTACGACATGTGATCCGCGAAAAAAATGGTAAAATGATGCACCTGTCGATAGGATGATTCGAGAAAATTCTATCATAAGGACTCCACACAATTTAAACACACGGTATTAATCGCAGATTCCACCTCAGAACTCAAGGCTATCTAAATTCTCGCCACGTAGACAGCTCCACTGCGAAATTCCTACAATAGAAAGACCCGATGATTCGATGAGATGCAAATAGTACCCCGGCACCTCCAAAGTCCCAACCGCAGGATCTGTGCTCAAATTTGAATTTGATTCAAATAATTAGAATTTGAAAAAACGGCGAGCAAAGGTTCATCTATCTGACAATGGCGGACTGAAGTTCCCTTCCAGTTTATTAGGACCGGTGTCACTCACATACCCATACAATTGGAACGGACCGATAGCAACTCATCGGAATAAAATGGATGGTAGAGGAAGTGAACAGGCAAAGCCACCGCCGCCGCCGTTGAAGTTCTCGGTTTACCAGAACCCAGTCCTATTAGCCGCCCTAACTCACCGAAAGCCTCCGGCCTTCAATATTCAGCTTCTTTTTATATTGTCTCTTTTCTGCTGCTGTGTTCACTCTTGTCTTCACTTTTGCAAGGTATTTTCTCAAACCTGCTCGAAATTTTAGGTTATACTCTACTTGCAGATTTGAATATTTTAAGTTTTTAGTTCGTGGAGCCTTGTCTAGGCAGAACATTTTGTCCTCTGCACAGGGAAAATGGATGGAAATATGTATAAGCCATACACCGGAAACATTTTTTTTTCTTACATATGATTCTGGAGTCTATGTGAAAAATGCAGGCAATTTCAGGAGGAAAACGTTCCTCGCATATACATCTTGTCCCCCCTCTCTTTTTCTATTTTTTTGTTTTTGTTTTTGTTTTGTGGTGGTGGGGCGCGGGATGGGTGGGTTGCGTTTTCATTACAATGCCAGTCATGGATAAAATAGGTTGGATAATTCCTAATGCACCAACCCAATTGTATGGGGTGTGTAAAAGACCAAGTGTTTTGTCTTTTTTACATATTTGACACCCACATAACGATACTGGTGCATTGAGTGCTGTATATCTTTATATCAATGTCACACTTGTTGCATTTACTATCACATTAGGTTAATTATACAGTGAGGTGCTGGTATATCTTGTATCCTTAAAATACGACTACTTCATCTACGTTTATCATAGGCGATACTGTATAGTTTCTAAGGCGATCACCTAGACGAGGGTGAGGTGATGCCACTTTTTGATCCTTTTTTTCTCGCCACGCATGAACATTATTAAGCTCTGAAGATATTACTTTAGACAGATATGGGAAATCTAAGGCTTTTGCTGAACTCATTCCCGTCTCACTGTCTGATTTGTTATGAGAGCGGTATGGTTACGAATAGCTGTTATTTACACTTAGGTTTACTATAATGCAACTTTCATTGGTCCTTGGTTTGATGATGAGAGGATATTGTTTGTGTTTTCTGGCTGTTCTACACAGTATCATCAATATTTATAGATGTTTGAAAGGTATCACCTGCATGGCCAGACGTTGCCTTGGTGTCGCTTAGGTGATCGCTTTTGACTGAGCAAAGCGATCCTCCTCGCTGGCTGGCTTCGCCTTAGCACTTAGACAACTATGGTGATGTGTACTTCTGTGAGTGGAAGATGAAGCATAAATATTCTGTTTGAAAAGTGCATAAAGCTTTAAGAAACATATATGCATGCATATGCATTGTGCATGTGAATTTATGCGTTCAGATTAAGGTAGCCCATGTAATTGGTTGCTGTAGTTAAGTATTATGAAAATTTTGGCAAATAATTCTGACCAAGTGTGCTAAGTGGAGCTGCTTTTGCAGGGAAGTGAAAAGGTTTTGACCTTGAGGTACACATTTGTTTCTCGAGAATTTTTTGGTAAGTTACTTTGTCCGATTCTCCTTTGAGGTACTTTTAGGGACTTTTATGCTCATGGCTTTCTTCACAAAGAGTCTATCCATTACTCTGTCAGGTTTGTTAGTCAAAAGTATACAAGCTGTGGCTGGTGTAGTTGTCATAGGAACCGTGCAGTTGCTTTTATGAAAGCCATTTCACTGTGGTCAGTGAGAAATGTTGAAGACATCGCTGTGGGGTCTCCTTCAATGGATCTGTGCAGCAGCAGCAGCGCCTTAGTAATAGGCAATTGGGACTTATAGGTTTGAAGTCAAAGCTGAACCTTCTGTTGTGGATTCCTCAAAGAAGCCTCCCCTAAATCTATTACAAAACCAGCATCCTCTTCCAAGCCCTTGTCCCAGTTCATCAATCCATCGCAGTCTCTAGTCGCTTCATCCAGATTAAGCACTGAAAAACTAACCCCACTGTTGGGACGTAAGATGCATTCCTTTAGCACCCAATTAAACTCTAAATCACCTGCTTCTCCCTCTCCTTATCTAGTCCCTAGAGCCTCTTCACAGTCACCCACTGTGCTGAATTCAGCTAGTTCAGATAAGTTTGGCGCAACACCTTGGTCAAATAAGGGAGCAGCGTTTCGTAAAGAGATAACAACTGAAGAAGAGCTTGAAAAGTTTTTGGCTGACGTTGATGAGAAAATTTCGGAATCAGCTAGTAAGTTGTCAACTCCTCCTCCAACCATTGCCGGTTTTGGCATAGCAAGTCCCAGTACTATGGCCAGCTCATCCACTGCTTCTGGAACTCGGAGAAGTACGCCTTTAAGGCCTGTTAGAATGTCACCTGGATCACAGAAGTTTACAACCCCACCTAAGAAAGGTGAGTTTGAGCTTCCCCCTCCAATGTCTATGGAAGAGTCAATTGGAGCTTTTGAGCTTTTGGGCATTTATCCAGAGATTGAATTTTGGCGTGATCAGCTCAGACAGTGGTTTTCTTCGGTTTTGCTGAATCCTCTACTTACCAAGATTGATACTAGCCATGTAAAGGTTAGTTGTTGACTCATGGTTCAGTTATCTTTTTCTGAGATTGGTGCTTGTCTTATTTATTTATTTATTTATTTATTTATTTATGTCCTTAAAGTTGCAATTTGTCACTAGAATTTAGCCTCTGTATATTGTAACATATTTATTGGGCATGCCTAATGCATAACTTCAACTCTCATGAGGAAATATGATAAACATATTGTTATACTAGTGTTTTACCTCCTTATTATTATATAATACATATATTATACTGTTATATAAAGTATAATATATGTCATCTTAGTCTCTTAATTATTCTTAATTATCCGCTGCCTTTTACTCCTAGAAACCTGAGTTCTAGCCACTGCAGACAGGAATACAGAGCTGCATTTATTGCACTGCATCTCTAGCAGTTACTCATTGCTTTGTATCTCCTATTTATACACATATCTTCGAATATTGTAATAAGATAATTCTTTACTCTTCTATTCCAAACTACATGGTATCGGAGCCTTCTTGAAATATACTTTCAATGACTCTTCATCTTCTGCCTTCTATTTTCGGAATGGCTGAAATTACTCGACTAATCGAACTTCCACCAGATCAAAACTGCATCTCTTCCACAAATGGAAGTGATAACCATCATATCCAGATCACAACCATGGTCGAATGAATCCAACTATATTCAGCGGCTCAATCGCCAAGATGTATGTGATGTGTAAGGAAGCTAGGTTATCCGATGTGTTCCATCAAAGAACCTCGATGTTGGCCGATGAAAAGCATACGAGACATGGGAAGTTGAAAATGCCATGATTATGACATGGTTAATCAACTCCACTGAGCCTGAAATCAGGGTGTCAATATGTTTTTCAATACCGCAAAGAAGTCCTGGATAATGTGGGCCAATTCCTACTCAAACAGAGGCAACTATGCCAAGGCCTTTGGTGTCAAAAACAAACCTGAAGGATATGAAGCAAGGATCCTTCATCATCCTACTAAGTACTTCAACTCATGAGGGTACTGTGGGCGTGGAGTAATGATCTACTAATCGCAAATATCCGGGAATGCACCATCGATGCAAGGAGCTTCCAGGAAAATTATTGAAAGAGAAAGAGTTTTTGAGTTCTTAGGCTGGTTAAACACCACTTTACGGCCGCAGCGAAAGCGATTCTTGCTCAAGAACCTCTACCCACAATATCTGGAAGCCTTTGCATCGATCGTAAAAATAAGAAAGGTGAGGGAAACTATGAGTGGATCAAAGAAATTCGTGGAATCAACATGAGCACCGCTCTCGTCTACTCAAACTCGCTTATGCCGAAACAATTATGTGGATTCCCGAAGAAAATGAGCGGTAAGAGTCTTCTGCTTTTGTGACCACCGCAAAGAGTGGCCACCGAAGGAAAGTCGCTTTGATACTTCGCTGAAAGCCTAATGTCGCATTTACGGCGGTCAAAACCGTAATAACCGTCAAATGGTAATCGTAAACAAACAAATTCACCATATCGTGGAAAGCACAATGCCTTTCACCAAAGAACAGATAGACATGTTGAAACAACTTCTCTCATCCGACAAAGACACTCGCCTCTTAATATCGTGCATCCGCTACACAAGAAGGTAATCTGTCATGGATTGTTGATTCTGGAGCCTCTAGTCACATGACAGTAACTTTAAACTTTTTTTCTACGATTATCCTCTAATGGGCAACATAAGGTACGATAGCGTGATGGCTCTTTATCCATCAAGGCTTGGAAAAGGAACCATTTTTATTTCTAAGAACTTAAGGCTCGATTCGCCCTTCATGTCCTAACCTCTCATGCAACTCGCTTTCTTTGTTAGCCAATTTACTCATGAAAACAAGTGTATGCCTAAGTTCTCATCTTCTCATTGTATCTTTCAGCCTGGATTCAGAGATGAGGATTGGCAAAGGCTAAGCAGCGAAGTGGGGTCTGTGACTTTACCTTCAAGATCATGAAGAAAAGGCTCTAAGTCCGACTAAGATAGATGAGAATGATGATGGAGATTCAGATTTTGCATTGTAGACTAGACATCCTAGTTTCTTTTATCTTCAAAACTGCTTTCCAAAATTATTTATGTATAAGGAACCTTCTTTATTTCAATGTGAAGTCTCGTGTTCTTGCTAAACAAACAAGGAGTGTGTTTAGTGGCAAAACCCTACAAAGCCTCTTCTCCCTTTACTTTATACATAGTGATGTGTAGGGGCCATCTAGAATCCCAAATCTCCTCCTGCCGAGATGGTTTGTAACATTCATAGATGACCACACAAGGCTATGTTGGGTCTACTTGTTAAAATCTAAGTCTCGATGTAAGTCAAGTTTTCAAGAATTTTCATAAGATGATTAAAACTCAATTTATGACTTCCATAAAAATTATAAGAACCTGATAATGGAACCGAATACTTTACCTCTACTTTGGGACCCTATGCCTCAAGAGGGGATTGTTCACCAATCTTTCTTGCTCAAATACTCTCAAAGCAGAATGGCATTGCCGAAAGGGAAAATAGGCACCTCCTGGAAGTTGTAAGTGGCTCTACTTTTACTAGTTCCGCATCTAATTATTATCGGGGTGATGTCTTGGTCGGCTGCCAGCCTTCTTAATTAACAGAACGCCCTCTGGTTCCAAGTATCAATCCCTCAATAAATGTGTTTACTCAAGACTATCCCACAAGTAAATTGGTTATCTAAATACCTCTTAAAGTGTTTGGTTGTACATCTTTTGTCCATATTCATGACCACCGCAGCATAAATTAGAACCCAAAAGTCGTTAAAACTATTTTTCTTGGTTATTCTTCTACTCAAAAAGTGGTATAAATGTTTTGACTCCTCTCAAGAAAAGAATGTATATATCCTATGATGTGACATTCTTTGAGAAAATATCTTACTACTCTAAATCTTCCTGCTTGTGGAGTGACTTTGTCGACTTTGATACACTAACCCCTTTCCACGCATTCTTGGGACTTCGGAATGCTCAACTAAGAATTCAAACTCGGATAATGAAATGTGATATGACCATGTAAGAGAAAGAGATCATCATCTACACAAGAAAAAGGGGACAAGACACCAAGAACAATGGGTCCACTACCCCTGCTCGTGTGTTCGGAGATATGCACTCACCGCTGAAAACATCCCTACCGAGGACATTCCTGGCGATAAGCCAAATGAAGCGTGTGAAATGTATTAGCAACCTATCGAGGACAAATTCTCACCGAGGGCAACCTCTTAACGGTGGCAACCCTACTCGAGGATAACCCCCGCCGACAACCTAAACGAAGGTGAAACCGATCACTCCAATCGGAACCAACCTTCAAACAGTATTGTCGGGCCCCGACTCAAGGCCTATAGCTCAAAGAAAAGTGCATTGATCACTGCACTCAACACCCTATCCGTAGGTTTAGGTCTCATGGATCGCTGTTCCATCAATTTAAGGCTTTTGTTACTAGTCTTGATATCGTTAATATTCCAAAAATATCCATGAAGCCATGGATAATCCTAATCGGAAAGTCATTGGCATGACCGAGATTAATGCCTTGTAGCCTAACAAAACTTGGATTCCCCATCATTAAACCACAAAACAAAGCACATCATTGGGTGCAAATGGGTATTTAATATCAAACAAAACCCGATGGTACTATGTAGAGGTATAAGGCCCGGTTGGTGGCTAAAGGCTTCTCTCAAACTTATGGAATCAACTATCATGAAACCTTTGCCCTCGTGGCCAAACCGAACACCGCCAGGATCCTCATTTCTTTGTCGCCATCAAGGATTGGCCTTTGCATCAACTTGATGTCAAAAATGCCTTCCTTAATGGTGACCTTAAGGAGGATGTGTACATGTATCCTCCCTGGCTTTGAGAACATAATTGGCAAAGTGGAACATTTGCAAACTTCAAAATCTCTATATGGCCTCAAACTTGGGTCCCTCAGTGGCCTGGTTTGAGAAGTTCTCTAAAGTCATACGTAGTGTGGCTATAAGCAAGCCACCCCGATCATACTGCTCATTAAACATACCACCTGGAGTGGGAGCACGCCTCAGTGAAGTGTATGTTGATGATATGATCATCAATCTGGAAATGATGAAACTGAAATTCGAGAGACTAAAAGTGTTTCTGCCAACTGAGTTTGATGTAAAAGACTGAAACCTTGGATACTTCCTAGGTATGGAAGTGGCAAGATCTACCAGCTGGAATTCTTGTATCACAAAGAAAATACACTCTTGACCTACTCAAAGATTATGGCTCACCTGGTCAGAACCTATTGGCACCCTCGTTGATTATAATACAAAACCTGCCTAATGATACTGACAGCTGAATTGGTTAACCAAGAAGCCTATCAAAGGCTAGTTGGTGATCGATCTACTTGACTCATACTAGACCGACATTTCGCTTTTGTTGTTGGACAAAGTTAGCCAATTCATGCATATGCCCTGTGAAGATTCATCTAGAAGCCGCGAATGAGGATTTCAAATACTTGAAGAATGCACTGCCTTGGAATCAGACAAAAAGCGAGGGAACCTAACTCGAAGGATTTGTGGATGCGCATCGGGCAAGCTCACATGTGGATGTAAAGTCTACATCCTGGATGGTGTATGTTCATTGGAGGAAATCTTGTCTCACTGAGAAGCAAGAAACAAGTCGTGGTTGCAAGAAGCGGTGTTTAATTTGGAGTCAAGCTGCACTTGGGATATGTGAGCTAACGTGGATTAGAAGGGTTCTTACTCGAACTAAATCAGCCTCCTGCTGTTCTATAAGATTCTACCGTGATAAAGAAATCAGCTATAAGCATTGCCAATAATCCAGTCCAACATGATCGTGATTTAAACATGTTGAGATTGACAAGCACTTCATCAAAGAAAACCGGAAGATGGAAGCATGTGTCTTATCTATGTCCCTACCAAACTTCAAGTTGTCGATATATTCACCAAAGGACTCCCTAAAGTTCGCCTCACTTCAGGTTTCCAAGCTTGGTTTATTGGACATCTACAAACCAATTTTGAGGGGGAGTATTGTTATACTAGTGTTTTACCTCCTTATTATTATGTATAATACATATATTATAATTGTTATATAAAGTATAATATATGTCATCTTAGTCTCTTAATTATTCTTAATTATCCGCTGCCTTTTTACTCCTAGAAACCTGAGTTCTAGCCGCCCAGACAAGAATACAGCTGCATTTATTGCACTGTCTCTAGCCGTTACTCATTGCTTTGTATCTCCTATTTATACACATATCTTCAGAATATTGTAATAAGATAATTTTTTACTCTTCTATTCCAAACTACAAAACATCATATGGCTAATCCATTTTACATCTTGATGTTTGCATGGGTCAACGTTCTTTCTCTAACTGCACCTTTCCTGCTCTTAGCACCATTCCTTTTTGTATGTTTCCTTCATGTCTTTGTTGTGGTGTGTTGTTCTCCTTATAAGTCATGTAGTTACAATTTTACGTTCGATTTGATCTGCTCAAACTTGGAGTGTGTTTCTTAAAACTGAAAACTGAAATATGAAGAATTAAATGTATTAAGTATCTGAATTATTTTATGAGTTAAATGCACAATAATGATGTTTGAATCCAAATGCTGATAAAGATGAAAGTTGAAAAAAATAAAATATAACAAGCACACCAATTTGGTTGATACCAAGTACAAATACAAGATACTGTTTCACTAAATTCGATAGATGAAAAAAAGACTACCATTTCTTCAATTGTTGTACTCCCTGTCACATTTGTTAAGGAAATTCATGTGCACTTAAATTAAGTGGTTGTTTAAAGCATTTATCAAACACGTTTTGATGTAATTACAACTTAATTTTTTGTGGTGTTATGAAACAGGCCCTTAGTATTAAACGTAGCGAATGCTGTTGTCCATCCAGCTATTTTACTGCATTGCTTTGCTTAAGTTTGAAAAACAAGAATTGCTTGGTAAAACTGCAAATTTAGAAATTGCCACCTCAAAAGCTCCGCACGATCTCATTAGGTTCTCTGTACCAATACTTGTGATTCTGTAACAAGCAGTTGTTCTTGCTATTTTATGGTCTCAGGTTATGCAAGCAGCTGGTAAACTTGGTGCTACGGTTTCAATAAGTCAAGTAGGATCTGATACCCCTAGTACAGGAACCGCTACAGCAGTGTCTGCAATCGGGAGGACTAATGAGTGGCAACCGGCATTCGCTGTCGATGAAGATGGCCTCCTTCATCAGTTAAGGACAACTTTGGTCCAAAATCTTGATGCTTGTTTGTGTGAGTTGATTCTGCCCATGGAAATAGCTCATGATTTTTTTTTTTCCAGCCTATTTCTAGATATGTCATGCAACTGTTCTCATCCTTGCAGCATCCCAGCAGAAGTCGTTAGTCCCCATCTTGCAAGAAGGTGTTGATGCACTGACCGAACACCAGAGGCTTCATGCCTTGATGAAAGGAGAATGGGGAAAAGGTTTGCTACCACAAAGTAGTGTTCGTGCTGATTATACTGCAATGTAGGGTTCGAGGTAACTATATACTTAGATGGCCTTTAACCTCTGTTAGAGATATTGATTATATGATTACCAAGTTCTATAACTTTGTGCAGAGCTTGCTGAAGGAACATGTGTGAAAAATTATGAGTATCTGGGAAATGGAGAAATGTTTGACAAAGTAAACCAAAAGTGGACTACTGATCTTCCTACGGATTCTCATCTACTCTTGTATCTGTTTTGTGCATACCTTGAATACCCAAAGTGGATGCTACACATGGATCCTACATCTTTTAGTGGAAGCCAATCTTCCAAGAATCCATTGTTTTTAGGTGTTTTGCCTCCGAAAGAAAGGTTTCCTGAAAAATATATAGCTGTTGTATCAGGTGTTCCTTCTGTGTTGCATCCGGGAGCTTGTGTACTAGCTGTTGGGAAGCAAAGTTCTCCTATATTCACATTATACTGGGACAAGAAGCCTCAGTTTTCTCCAGGTAAGTGTCAAAGATACTACTTATATGAGTTAGACAATCATCCAGATAGCAGCTTTGCATGCATACCTTATAACCGGCCTACCAATATCAGCTTAAACCCCTTTAAAATGTGAAGAATATTACAATTCACGGTTTTTTTTTATTTTATAAAAAGGTAGTCTTAGTAGTTCAGTACTCTCCCTTTATCCCCTTAACTTTCACTGGTTTTTTTCCTTCTTTGTTTCAAGCATTTGGTTGCCAAGGTAGGCTGAAGACCTAAGTCGAATTAAATTGGGGAATCGAATTCTGTCATTTGGTATATCTTGAAAGGACATTCCTATGGAAAAGTATGCATGAAGTCCACACGTGACTTGTGCATGCCTAAGTTGCAAGACTAGGCAAACCGAGGCATAGTTACAAGACTAGGCAGAAACCAATTGCACGTGGCCTTCATGCTTATGATATCTTTTAGCTGAAAACTGAATTTTATCAGTGAGAGACATGTAGTCGCACATGAGACATGTGGCCATATCCAGTTTGTGTCTAGCAAACAATTGAGCTTATTTGGGTTACTTTTTTTTAACAGTTAGTTAATTCTTATTAGTGGATTTGTAGAACCGATCTTTTTGTTCTTTGCAGGGAAGAACAGCACTTTGGGACTCCATCTTGCTTTTGTGCTACAAGATTAAGACAGGGTATGGAGGAATAGTACGGGGCATGCATCTCGGTTCTTCTGCCTTAGGAATTCTCCCGGTTTTTGATTCGGACATGGAAGACTAAAGTGCTGCCTGTGATGGTTAGTCTAGCTAGGACATCTGATAGAACTGACAACAACCGGACTTTCTTCAGTCCAAATTTTGCTTGTATTGCCAGAGTTTTCGCTTGCCATGTGTAGCTGTTAATGAAATTGTTGAAAAGCTTCATGTGCTTATCTTACTGTGTAATTTGTATTCAATGTTTGAACATAGAGACATGAGACAACCAGTCATGTGACTCTCTACACATGGCACTTCTTTGTAGCTGAGCACCTCTATAATTTAATGGGCTATTATTTGTACCATACCCAATCTACTCGTACACCACCAGTCTACTTTTGCAACACTCATTCAGTTCTAGCCCTCTAAACATGACATCTAAACATTGTAATTCATTGCAAATATGCAAGATTTCCATATTTACGAGAAACTACACAACAATTTTCATTTTCCAACACAATAAAGTCATAGATTACATCCAACATGAAATCAACACCAAGTATCCTATACGCATGGTATCTATACTGCAAAATCAGGTTTATAACCAGATTGAATTGCACATAACACCCCCATCTTTTGGTCAAAGTTGTGACATGTCGTTCACGTTTTATTTTTGCACTTTTACCACTTATGTTATCTAAATCTTTGCAACTATCACCCTTTCATTAACCTGAACGGAAAAATTGTGTTTGTTTTGCACACGCCTATTGTAATTCATGCATACTTTGGGTTATGTAATAAATATATTATTTTTCATTCCCAATTATTTATTTATTTAAATGTTTTTTTATTTTCAAAAAAAAAAAAAAAAAAAAAAAAAAAAACACATTCCCAACTCGCCACTTTCCTAGTTCGTCCTATTCTCAATCCCATCGAACAAAAATATCCAACCTGACTAAAATCAGAGAACAAATTGTCAAGCCCATGTGAAATCGAAGTGTGTGTGTAACGCGATCTTTCCGTTCAATTTGACGATTAGTTAAAGAAAATATGATAATTGTAAGGATTCAAATAATATAAGTAGCAAAATTGCAAGAACTTAAACTAAGTGGCGGGTCACAACCTTAACCAAAAATTAAGGGTGTTTTGTGAAATTCATTCTAATAACAATTCAATTACACCACGTGTCATACCTAAAATTCAATATGACACGAAGCGCCTTACTCCGACTTAACTACTAAGCAATAAATTAAGACTTAAAACCAACTTATCTCGAAAACAAAACCGCATTCCACTAACTTGTCAATAAACGGTTACAACTTGCTCTCAAAAGGAAAACTAACAACATCCTAATAATATGAAAAATGAAAGAAGCATAATAATTAAAAACCAACAAAAACTACGATCTCCAACGCCTGTTCAAGGAAAGCTCCAACTAGGATCATTTTCTGTCTCACAAAACTCTTTTAGCTCTTGAAATTTAAAGTATGAACGTCAACTTGCTTAGAAAGAAAGTGTTGAAGATAATTCATGCCTCATCCCCGGATACAATGACCCATGAGTTTACTTATACACTTAATGAAGAGAGTTTGAGAATGTGATAAACACAAGAGTAAACTTCAACTTATTTTATTCATTGATATGCAGAGGTGTATAAACAGATACAATTGAGAGAGACTAGCACTAGCTTGGGCGGCCACTTGAGTATGTAGATGTGGGCTGCAAGCATGCAAAAGTAAAAGTAAAAAAGCTATGTTCATGACATATTAATTGTGTCTATGACATAAAGTAAACTAGAGTTTGACATATTAATTGTTTATATGTATCACAATTAATATGTCTTTTATAATTAAATAAAGTGTACAAAAATATTATGCATTTAAATCCTAAGGCTCAGTGAACTGAGCACTGCACTGTAAAGCCTCAGCAGAGTCTATCACGAGTAATATTTCCACACCCCTCAAACTGGTCGTGATATGTTGATGCGCTCCAAGTTTGCTACTTAGTCTCACGAACATAAGAGGTGGAATAGCCTTGGTAAGAATATCGCGATTCTCGATCCACAGCCGAGGAACATACTCTGGAGTTGAATAATCTTGGCATCAATCTTCTCCTTCAGTAAGTGTCCACAATGTCCACATGCTTGGTTTTATCATGATGGACTGGATCTTCGCCATGCATAAGGTTGAATTATTATCACAACAGAGTGTGATAGGTTCGATACGATGTTGTCAAGTTCGCCAAGACTTTTTTAGCCATGAGCTTCACAAATGCCAAGTACAAGTGCCCTTAGTTCAAAGCTTCAAGATCGCTTCATTGACACAAGAGGGTTGTTTCTTGCTCCTCCAAGTAACCGGTTCCCATATATATAAAGCAATAGCTGTGGTAGACCTCTCATCAATGTGACATCCAACCTCCCCAATCAAGACGTGGGGCAGAGACTTTGATTGATCTATCAGAGACTTGGTGAAGTGTGCCTTGGGCCAGAGTGGATTTTAAATACCTCAGATCTCTATTCATTGCATCCCAATGTTGCTTCAAGAGGGGCAACGCATGAATTGATCGACGGTGACGAATTTCATATGCACATATCAGTCTTGTATGCAGAAAGGTATATGAGTTTGCCTACAAGCCTTTGATATTGTTCTTTCCTCGACAAAGAATGTCACTCCCTGCAGAAGGTATGACTGGGTCCACCTGAGATACAAAGCAGGTTGCATCCCAAACATGCCGCTTTCCTTCAAGAGTCCAGGACATACTTCCTTGGGAGACTGAAATGCCATTAGTGTTTCTAGCTACTTCCATACCAAGAAAGTACTTGAGGTAGCCTGGATCTTTAACTTGGAACACCTTTGCCAAGAGAGTCTTCTGTTCTGGATTTGAGAGAGTCTTCCCCGGTAAGGATGATATCATCCATATACAATTAGAATGGACCTCCTCTAGGTTGGTTGTCTTGACAAACATGGTGTGATCGAGTTGCATTGATGATATCCAAGCCAGCCTTTTAACCACAAAAGAGTGAGTTTTCCAAACTGTGCCTTGGGATTGCTTTGACTATATGTAGATTTCCCGAAGTTGGTATACCTTGCCACGAGTGTGGGATTGACAAACCAGGAGGTACATTCATATAGACTTCGGTGTAGATCACCATTGAGAAAAGCATTTTGATATCCAATTGATGTAGAGGCCACCCAGCTTGGACAGACTAGAGAGCAGTAACTGGCAAAGTTTAGTTTGCCACACTGGTGCAAAAGTTTCCTTTATAGTCAATACCATAAGTTTGAGTGAATCCCTTGCTACCAATCGCTTTGTACTTGTCAATTGTACCATCAAGATTGTATTTAATAGTGAATAACCATCTGCATAAGCCTCCTGCCTTCTTGCCTTTGGGAAGAGTTGTGAGGTCCCAAGTATGATTATCCAGGAGAGCAATATCTCAGTTTTAATAAAGAAGCCTTCCACTTATCATTTTGAAGTGGCCTCTCGAATATTTCTAGAGGATGAGTGAGAATCCGTGTCCTGTGTAAACATGGCAAAGACATGAGACAACCTGATCATAAGATAAATAAGTATGAATAGAATGACTGCGCATGATCTTTTCCTTTCCTAGAGCAATAGGTCCTCATCAATGTCAAGAGATCAGCTGGAGGATCTGTGATTGCCGAGTGTCGGTGTGTCGCTCAGTGTCACAGCCTCGAGTCATTGGTTGGCTTGAGGATCAAGAGGTATGCTGGGTTCAGTCCTATGAGATCGAAGAGGTTGGCCGAGGTTAAGAGTCTCGTCAAGGAAGGGGTTTAGGTCAATTTCTATCGATTTCCACGTTGATTGCCTTCAAGGACTTGGTTGTAGTAGGGAGTCCTTTCAAAAAATTTTACATCCATAGAATTGCAAAATCTTTTTTCGAATGAGAGTAGCACTTGTAACCTTTCTCGCCCTTTGCATATCCTAGGAATATGCACTTTGTGAGCTTTGGGATCAAGTTTGCTTCATGTTGGGCATGGATATAGACAAACACAAGACAACCAAAGATTTTGGAGGTAACCGGGAAATAAGATTGGGCAGAGTGTGTGTCCAAAGAGGGTTTTGATAGGAGTTTTGAAGCCTAGCACCCCTGGCTGAAGTCTGCTGATTAAGTATGTGGAAGTCAATATGGCTTCACCCCACATATATTTTGGAACATTTGTGGTAAACATAATAGACTCCAGCCATTTCAAGCATATGCCTGTTTTTTCTCTCAAGAAGAACCCCATTTTGTCGGAGGGGTTTCAACACAACTACTCGATATGGACAATCCCTTTATCCATCAAGAAATTCATCGAGATGAGACTCATAATATTCAAGAGCATTGTCAGTTCTCAAGATTTTGATCTTAGTGTCAAACCGAGTGGAGACCATGTTGTAAAATTCTTGAAAAATGGGTCCAACTTCGGACTTATCCTTCATTAAAAATAACCAAGTGGTTGCCTCGTGGTCATCTATGAAGGTAACAAACCACCTCTTTCCTCGTTATGCTTTTTACTCTTGAGGGTCCCCATACGTCACCATTGTGAATTAAGGTGAATGGTGTGGATGGTAAGTAAGGTAATTTTGCATACATGATTTGGTGAGTTTAGCAAACCGACAAATATCACATTGAAGATCATTCAAATTACAACCTTTAAACAATTCAGGGATCTATAGACTTTAAATAACTAAATCAGGATGTCCTAGTCTATAATGCCATAACATGATATTGTCTAGGTTTTGAGTGTGTGTTCTTTGAGGCGGTCGATCTTGATTCTTCTCTTTTCAGCAGGTTGACCCACAAAATTGACTTGAGCAAGGTTTAAGCATCCCAATCACCGCTTTGAGGAATGATCCGGAATGTGCACTGATTCTCATTAAAAACAACAAATCCGGTTCAAATCTTTAGTAAGTTTCTTGTGAGATATGAGATTGCAATCTAATTTTGGAACAAATAGGACATTCAGGCATATCTTATTAGTAAGTGTGACTCGACTCAAAACCTTTTGCACTAGAGATAGATCCATCGCTAGCCTTAATATTGTGAATTTGGGGACATGGCTTAAGTTGAGTAATGAGATTTTTATTACCAGTCATATGGGAAGAGGTTCAGAGTCAACAATCCAGTTTCATTACTAATAGATGAGTAGAATTTTTACTTGACCGGCATGAGAGGCTATGTCGGCAGAGTGACTACCTCCTTTTGTTGAGTTAGAAAGGCTTTGAATGCAAAGCAAGTGAGCATTCAACCTGTTATCATCTTCTTCTCACTTATGTGTCCGCCTCGACTTTCCTTGGCGTCCTGGAGGTCTTGAGAGAGTTTAGCTTGCCATGTAGCTTCCAGCAAAGTGTCCCGGGTGTGATTAGTGCGTTGCAAGGGTCACAGGCGGCTTCCATTTTTATCGGCAGGCTTCAGTAAGCCTCATCAGCCTCACAGGTTCCCGACGATCGGCCAGGTGGCACCTTTTGGTGGTTGTCGCCAGGGGTTCAAAGCAGACATCACTTTCCTCCTGCTTTCTCATGTTTGACCTCAACAAACATGGATTTGAGATTTGGAAGAGGTTTAGTAGCAAGAATTCTACCTCGACATCATCAAGAGTAGGATTCGATCCGATGGGAATTTGAATACTCTTCTTTCTCCGATGATGTCTTTAAAGAGTGCAAAGATCTTTAACATCATTCCAGGGTGAGTTTCCAACATATCTAGGTGTTGCCATGCCTTAGAAAGTTGATTAAAGTATTGAGTTCTGAGACATATCCCCTTGTACGCAATTTTGAATCGAGCTTGAGTTCATAGACTTGAGATGTATTGTCCTTTTTTGAGTAAAGGTCTCGGCATTGTCCTGCATTTCCTTAGCGGTGTCATACATCATGTAAGTTTCTCGATCTCTTTTTGTCATAGACCTCGTGAGGATGGTCATGACTTGGTTATTTTTCTGTGTCCCATGCTTCAAACTTGGTCGCTTCACAGGGCAGGTTTGGAACCTGCATGATATCCCATCTTGCCCTGGCCGGAGATATACATTTTCATAGACCTTGACCATAACAAGTAATTGTTACCATCAAGTTTATGATTTGTAAAAAGAAGAGTGTTTCGCTTATCCCGGTCTCACGAGGCAATTGTGAGTCTCATGAAGAAGATGAAACATCGATAATGTTGACATTTTTCGAAAAAAGAACCGAAGTTTTGCAGGATTTTTAGAACTCGGTAAGGCTCCGATACCATGAAGAGAGTTTGAGAATGTGATAAACACAAGAGTAAACTTCAACTTATTTTATTCATTGATATGAGAGGTGTATAAATAGATACAATTGAGAGAGACTAGCACTAGCTTGTCATGGCCACTGAGTATGTAGATGCATGCAAGCATGCAAAAGTAAAAGTAAAAGCTATGTCTATGACATATTAATTGTGTCTATGACATAAAGTAAACTAGAGTTTTGACATATTAATTGTTTATATGTATCACAATTAAAATGTCTTTATAATTAAATAAAGTGTACAAAAATATTATGCACGAAATCCTAAGGCTCAGGAATCTGCTGAGCACCCTGCTGAAGCCTCAGCAGGCTGAGTCTGCTGAGTAATATTTCCACACTTAACATGCATAACCACCTAGTATGTCGAATAACAAGCAATGAACACATTTTACAACCACATTACACGTTATCAGGTTACTTGAATTCAAATTTATCTTATTTATCTCACATAGGTTTA
The DNA here is from genome assembly GCA_026214975.1 of Gentiana macrophylla. NCBI lineage: Eukaryota > Viridiplantae > Streptophyta > Magnoliopsida > Gentianales > Gentianaceae > Gentiana > Gentiana macrophylla. Next base: position 2,760,701 of record CM047811.1, on the reverse strand, counting down.
AGATTGTCAACGTGTCACACACCCCACCCACACACCACCATGCAATTGACATTTGCACCTTCAGTTATCCCAACAAGGACACCTCCAATGCACCCATCAACCTCACCATACGTACCCCTGGAAGTTCACATATGTCTGGGCCCATATCATTGCACATATGCTCCCTAATAACACAATATGTACACACACACGCACCCAACAATAATCATACCTTGCCAATGGCACAATCTCGTATTGTTTAGTCTCTCCTTATGGATCTTACATCACATACACAACCGATCATCATGTCCTTTTTCATGAACACATATGACCACAAACACAACATTACCGTGCCGCATGTTTCATGAGCACGTGTAATTTCCACCCACACACTCAAATCATCATGCCCCCTGTTTCATGAGCACATATAACCACACATACATCATGATTCTCATGCCCTTTTTTATTAGCACATATGACCACGATCATCATGCCCTATTTTTCATTAGCACATATGACCACACACCTTACCATGTCTTGTTCTTATGAGCACGTGTAACTTCCATCAATTATTTCTTTATCTCAATAATTATTTTCATTTATTCTCGAATAGTGCCAACATTTTCAGTTTCATTTTTCAATATAGTCTTATCTACGCATCAAAGCATATCATCAAGTAAGCACCGAATCTGGAAACGACCACCAACAAAGCTCAATACAACCCTATTTCTAACATGGTAAAAATCCATATATTCACAGATTCAGCATTAACGAATTACTATCACATAGTTGGCATATACTATCCACAAAATCAACAATTACAGTTTGGGCAACAATTAACAACCATTGCAACAAGAATCACGAATCCAAATTACATGCCAAAAAGAACGGAGAACCTAGCATAATCGACAAAATCTCTCTTACCTTAATAATGTTATCCGTTCCTTCACGAGGCAACATGCTAAACCACACCGGATCCCAAAAACCACTGAAGGTCTCTTTTCACTTAGTAACCCTAGTAACCCGCCTAATCACAGAAAACCACATCAAAAGTGAGAACTGCCGCAATAAATGAAGCACGACGAAGCGCCAGGCGTTAGGACTCCCTGTCAGAACTCGCTCCGTTCGGTTTCCCGAAAACACCCTCAGGGAAATCGACTGGTGAAGCTTTTCTGGGACCAAAACACGAAATTCTAACTTCCTTTACTATCAAAGAACATATTTGTAGGTTTTTCAGAGGTCTAGGGCGGGGAAACACTCTCTGCTAGACCAAAAGAAACTCAAACCCTAAAAGCACAAAAAAAAAAGACAATATCACCCTAAATTTTTGTCTTAAAAACTAGGGTTATCACATTTAGTTCACTCTAACTCAACTCATGGATATTTTCTATTTGCAATAAATTGTTTTTTGAAGGGTATTTGCAATAAATTGTTGATCCATTATTAATTTTATTTCCTAAAAATTTGGGTTTACATTATCCATCCGTACAATAATTTTTAATGTTCCGAACTCTTAGAAGATTCTCGGAGAACATAATTCAGTTCACAACCAGAGGCGGAGGTACTCTTTCCATAACGGGGTCCACAGACCCGCTAAAACAAACAAAATATTAAGTTTTACTTATAGAAAAAATTTATGGACGCCGTTAATTTTTTTTTACTCTTAAAAATATTTTTAGATCCCGCTGAACAATTTTTCTGGATCCGCCACTGTTTACAACTATAACCCCCAATCCTCTCTTCGTTTTTTACTTCACCACCACCAATTTTTGAGAACCGTTGTTGCTAATTATCTTTGATAGACTTTTTCTCATGATGTTGATGAAGTTCGATGAGTCATTTATTATCAACAATTTATTTGTTTATAAAAAGTCATGTAAAACTAAAACTCAAAACGAATCGAATCGAACAGAACAAGTGATTTTATTTTTATCCATTATGATAAAATAAAAAAAAACAAAAAAAAAGAAAAAAACAAAATTTGATAACAGTATGAAACGGATTGAAGTCATATGCACAGGAAAATGATAAATCCACTAATTACTTCCATGTATACAGTATATACACATGTTTATCAAATCAAAAACCATTGAGTGATAGGATGGTAAACCTATGGAGTGCATATAAATTATGCATATAAATTATAATAATAATAACATTTCTAAATGGGGCATTTGGGAAAAACAGGTATAGCCTACAGTAAAATTTTAAAATCTAAATCCCAAAATTTGAATAATTTAACTTCCGTTAATGGTGAGAGTTTAACCAAACTGGAAAAAACCCTATTTGGGCTTAAGAGACTTCAGTGATTTTGGCGCCTTAAGACGCGATGTACATCATGAAAGAATTTATAAAATCGCGGCCAGTGCTTCTTCACTAAAATCCAAAACACAATTTTTTTCCAAACTTTTTTTCCAAAACACCCTTCTTTACTCATTATCCCTTTCTAAATCTCCAAAAGAGAAAGCTTTTACTGCGAATTCTTGCGTGCCCTTTTGTGGGTTTTCTGTTATAGAAAGAAAGAAGCATTTTCGATAAGAGATATGAATGGCGAAGGGGAAAGATTGAATAGGCGTGAAGCAGAAGAAGAGGAAGATGAGGAAGAAGATCCAACGGGAAAAGGTCGTGATGCATGGGAGAGAGCTTATGCAGACGAAAGATCATGGGAATCTTTACAAGAAGATGAATCAGGCCTTCTTCGACCTATAGACAACAAAGCCCTTTATCATGCTCAGTATCGCAGACGCCTCAGAACTGCAACTACTGCTCGAATTCAGAAGGGCCTCATTCGATATCTCTATATCGTTATTGATCTTTCTAGGGTATGATGATTAATTTGTATTTTCTATATTGTTATGGAAATAATTTTTTTTAGGTTCTTAAGATTCTAATTTGTTATTTTGGGGATCGGGAGTGCGCCATTATATAGTTTATAGATGCTTTAGCTGTAAAAATGTTTTCACTTCCTACTTTATGCAGCTAGTTTCACTCCTGTCTGCTTATGACTATAGTAAGTTTCTTTTTTTCTTTCTCTATTTTAATAAAAAAACAAAAACAGTCTGCAATTTTCTTGGTGAGAATGGATATTTGAGTGTATGAGTTGATAGGAATCGAAAGCTGGTACTAAGCAGGAAATGTGGATATCCAAGTGTTAAGAATACATTGAGAAGCAATTACTAGTTTTTCTTTATGAAGTTTTCAACAGGTTGTGGGTATGATTCAATAGTTGATGCAAAGGATGTTATAAGTTTCTCTAATGGACTAATCTAAAACAATTAGAAGCACAAGTTTAGGGCAGAGAGATAATTCTGAATATCCATAATTCATTCGCAGACACCCCCCTTACATACCTTAGCAGAACAATCAGCTTTAATGTTTGATGATAAGTTTGAGAGAAAAAAAAAAAAAAAAATTAGAGCTAGGTTACCTGCATTGTCTGAAATTTCCTTGAGCTTGTTGGAAATGATTGTCTTTGTAGTTGTAAAGCATGGGATTGGGTGTTTGATATGTTTATTTGATTGATAATTTGAATGTTATACTATCTTGACTACTAATTTTGTTGTGACATAGGCAGCTGGAGAGATGGATTATAAACCAAGCCGAATGGTTGTGGTTGCAAGGCAAGTGGAAGCCTTCGTTAGGGAATTTTTTGATCAGAACCCGTTGAGCCATATTGGCTTGATAACACTGAAAGATGGGGTCGCTCACTCCTTGACAGAACTAGGTGGCAGTCCTGAGTCCCATATCAAAGCATTGATGGGTAAATTAGGGTGTTCGGGTGATGCCTCCCTCCAAAATGGTCTTGATCTTGTTTATGAGGTTTTAAATAAAATTCCATCCTATGGTCACCGTGAAGCTCTTATTTTTTACTCTGCTCTCAGTACTTGTGATCCGGGGGATATAATGGATACAATTCAGAAATGCAAAAGATCAAAGATAAGGTGCTCAATTATTGGTCTTTCAGCTGAACTTTATATTTGCAAATACCTGTGCCAAGAGACTGGTGGGTCATACTCAGTTGCATTGGATGAGGTGAGTCAGTTGTATGACTGGAGCAATGTATGCTATTTTTTTGTTGAAATATCTCCCTTACCTCCTGGAACTATTTATCACATAAGAACGATAAAAAGTGCAGGAGTGATCGTAAAACCTCCATAATGATGGTTCAAGAGATCTTGTTAATGTTTACCAATATGATTTGATTTTCTGGCAGTCACATTTGAAAGAATTGGCACTGGAACATGCACCGCCACCTCCGGCAATAGCAGAATTTGCAAGTGCGAATTTAATCAAGATGGGTTTTCCACAAAGAGCTGCAGAAGGTGTCATCTCAATTTGTTCATGCCACAAGGAGGCTAAGATTGGTGGGGGCTACACCTGTCCAAGATGTAAAGCACGTGTATGTGAGCTGCCCACTGAATGCTGTATTTGTGGGCTGACCCTTGTTTCTTCTCCTCATTTGGCAAGGTCATATCATCATCTATTTCCTATTACACCATTTGAAGATATACCACTATCAATGAAGATTTCAGGGAACTGTTTTGGTTGCCAGCAAAGTCTCCTTAATTCTGGTAAATAGCTATCATGCAAGAATTTATCTTCACTCTTTCAGTTTCTTCTAATCATAAGGAGTATTAACTTTATTTCATCTTTTATTGTGCGTTTTTTAACCAAAAGCAAAAGAACTTTCACCAATATTACCCTACCGGTCGCCACTCGCTAGTGTACTTCCAGCATTTCCCGACACTAAACTAATCTTATGGTGCTCAATACTCACCAAGTCATACTTATTGCAACATTAGGATTTTTAGATGGGATTAGTAAATTAATATGGTGGATTTTTGGAAAAATAGGGATCCACCATATGAATCCTAAAATTCCATTGGGTGTGATGCACCATGTCATATTTGATCAACGACCATTTTAAATTTTTCAATGAACATGTTGGAGAAGAAGGAATATGCACGTGGCAAAGGGAATGAACTGCTTTAGATGAGCTGTTTTCATTGGTATTGGAATGGAGTATAATATTCTAGATTTGACTGTTGAGTTTGAAGAAATAAGAAAGGAACTAGCATCAAGAAATCATATTTCAAATTAAAGTCAATACCGGGATCTAAGCCACATTTTTATTGTTTGGTTTTGTAAAAGGTGTAAAAGTTATTGAGAAGAAATATTGTAGAAAGAACTCTTAAGAGTGTTATTTTCTTTCTGACAAAGCTTGGAGATTAGAGGGTACAAATAAAAATTTAAACGAATGGCTAGGAGAATTCTAACGGCTAGAAACCCTTTTGGTTTCCCAGACAGCTGCAAATAACAACTCTTTAACCAACAGCCTATTTACAATGATTTCAACTAGTAACCAACATATAAATTAACTCTGAAAAATACCTAGAATGCAATATATTAAGGGGGCTTCTAAAGGCACCTCCATTTTTACTTTTGGCACCACATTACTCCCGGCACCACAAAAAATTACTTCGGCACCTGGTGGTTTTTTATAAAGGGAACGTCGGTGAAGATGGTGTTCCTTGTTGAACACCAACGCCATGACACATTGGCGTTGGTGTTCAAACAAGAACACCAATAGGCATCGACGTTCCCTTTATAAAAGTGTTACAATTTAGAAACGCGTCGGTCACGACTTTTCATCGGTGTTCCTTGTTGAACACCAACGTCGATGACACCTGGCGTTGGTGTTCAACACTGGCACCAACGTTCCTTTATAAAACCACCAGTCCAAGTAATTTTTGTGGTGCCGGAGTAATGTGGTGCCAAAGTAAAATGGAGGTGCCTTTGAAGAGTACCCCCTTAATATATTGCATTCTAGTTATTTTTCAGAGTTAATTTATATGTTGGTTACTAGTTGAAATCATTGTAAATAGGCACCGACGTTGGTGTTCAACAATCAACAAGGAACACCAGTGGCACCGACGTTTTTTTTCATTCGAAAAAATAATCAAAAAATGGGTGCCGGAAGTAAAAATGTGGGGTGCCTTTAGAACCCCCCTATATTAAAATACTTCATAATATTAAAATACTTAATATTCTATCTATCGCAAGTGAAAGGATATTCAACATTCCCAGCTTGATACAGTGTGTGCACTTCGATGTGTTTAGTATATTCGATCATGTCAGACATAGTCATGAGAGATACTAATGACTAATTCATTGTCACAATATAGCTTCATAAGACTTTCCCATTCAACTCTTAGGTCTTCCAGAATGATATTTAACCACATAAGTTCACAATTCGTACTGCCATTGATCTGAATTCAGCCTTTGCACTTTATATTGCAACCATATTTTGTTGTTTTGCTTCTCCACGTCACAAGATTACCTCCTAAGTTCACACAATACTCTGAGGTTGATCTTATTTCATCAACAAAACCAACATAGTCAGCGTCCGTACAGGCTTCAAGTACCATCCTTTCACCCTTTTTGATCATCAAGCCCCTTCTTGGAGTTCCCCTTAAATACTGGAGTATCCTTTCTGTAGCTCTAAGACCCTTTCTGGATTTTGCATAAAACTGCCAACAACATTAACAACAAAAGCAATATCTAGACGAGTATGTGCAAGATAAATTAACTTTCCAACGAGCCTTTGACAAGAATGTCATCGACGATAATATCTCTTAGCTACAAGTCTAGCTTTATACCTTTCTATTGATCCATCTTTTTTATACTTTATAGTGAATATCCACCTACATCCAAGACGTTTTACCCCTTGAGGCAACTCAACTAGTTCCTAGGTTTTGTTCTTTTCAAGTGTCTTCATTTCTTCTTTCATGGCATTAACCCATTTTTGATTGATCATGGCTTTAGATAGGATTTTTGGTACATCGGTAGAGTATAAATTGTTTAAAAATGCCTTATGATTGTTGGAGCAGTTCTGATAAGAAATGAAGGACTTCAGGGGCTGTTTTGTGCAGGTCCTAGAACTTTTTTAAGAGCAATAGGAAGTTCCCTATCATTTAATTAATTGGTTTGATTCCTCGTGCATTTTTTCTGACTGTATTTTCTCAATATCTGGCTTTGTACCTTCCTGAATATCAGGATGTATGAGGCTGAAGGACCTTGGATAGTAAATTGTTATTTATGGTACCTCCGTCCCAAAATGTAAGTCCATTTTGGCTTTTTCACACATATTAAGAAAGTTAGTTAAATTTGTTATTTGTCATTAATTTTGATTAAAAAGACTAAAATGATCTTTCATTGGTATTAATGCAAAGTAGTAAAAAGTGGTTTAGTATATAATAAATGAGGGGTAGAAGGAGAAAAATTTAATAAATGCTTTATTGGTTTTCTAAATGGACTTACATTTTGGGACAAAACTAAAAAGCTAAATGGACTTACATTTTGGGACGGACGTAGTATATACTTTTAATGGTTTAGGATCTTCTGTGTTAACATTCTCAGTCACAGAAGTTTGTTCAATATGTTCAAATCTAGGTGAAATTCCCTTATCAGATTTCTCAATTTTCTTGTTTCAGCTTGATCAGATTCAGGGGTAAAGACACATCCGGAAGAGAGAGATCCCTGGCTTTAACATTGTCGAAATTCTCTCCCCTCATATCAATGTATGTAGCCTTAAAATATGATTCATCTTCATTGAAGGAGACATCTTTAGATACAATAAACTTTCTAGTAGGAGGGTGATATCACCTATATCCCTTTTCAGTACTAAAATAGCCAATAAAAATGCATCTAAAGGCTCTAGGATCTAATTTACCATGTTAGGTGAGTGGATGTGTGCTCAAAGATCTTGGGGCTTAAACCTTTTTTTTTTTTTGAGGGGTGGGGCTTAAACCTTCAGAAGTCAGGAATGAAGGGAAAAACTCGGTGAGCAGATTATCCGACTTTTAGGACCTAGTATAATTTTAGTTGGAAGTCTATTGATTAGGGGAGCTGTAGTAAACACCGCCTCCTCCCAAATATATTCGGAAACATTCATCTGGAAAAGTAATGCCCTAGTTAGTTCATTGTCTATTTTTTGTTCAACTACCCCATCTTGGTGTTGGGTTACTAGGATATGAACACATGAAGATTCATGAATGATTCATTCCTTCTACAAGAAGAGATCCAGAATTGTATTGAAATAATCCTTCGCATTATCATATCTTAACTGAGTTTTAAGCATATTATAGAAAATTGGAAAAATGTTGGCAACATCAGATTTATTCTTTAATAGATTGATCCAAGTAGCTCTAGTGCAATCATTAAAGGAGGCAAATCATTTTCCCATGATATGTTAGGCAGGGTTGGAGGTCCCCCATATGTCACTATGAATTAAAACAAAGGGACTTGCTGCTGTATGATTCTGAGTAAGGTATGAAGCCCTCTTATGTTTTACTAATTCACACTCATTACAATGAAAAGACTCGGATTTTATTCCATTGAACATTGAAGGAAGCATATGTCTTAAAAATGGGAATGAGGGGTGTCCAAGCGTACGTTGATAAAACCATATTTTATCGACACCTGTGATAGGCATGACATAATTTGATAAGAATGTGCATCATCCTTCCCTTGTTGATTTTTCCAGATGATAGAGACCTCCAGCATTAGGCATTAGCATCTCCAATCTTCCTCGTTCCTTGTTCCTAGATTCGACAACAGTTAGGAAAGAAGACTATACAACAGCTAGAGTCCATTTCCAATTTCTGGATAGAACTAAGATTTGTAGAAAGCTTAGGAACGTGCAGAACAATCATGAAGGTTATGTTTTTATTAATCTTTTTACATCTTCAGAACCGGCGACAGTGGCTGCAGAGCCATCTGCAACTGTAATTTTCTTGTTACTGGAGCTTTGTTTAAAACAGGAAAAGAGTGAAGCAAAGAGGTCATATGAGCCCTGTGAGCCTTGATTCATTTGTTTTTGGAATTCTTTGCCAACAAAGCTTAACCTTCCTCACTAGAGTTATCCAGCATCACACCTCTCAAGTCCTTCCTCAGCCCTTGTTACAATAGAGAACGGCATTTGGGGGAAAAAGGAAAAGGTGGGTAAAAAGAATACATGGACCCAACCTAGCTAATCGTAATGAATATATGATGCTGGATGTTGGAAGGATATGAGGTAAAGATTTTGTCTACACAGAGAACCATATGATGGAATTGTTAGAAACCAACGCAAGTAAAGATAATTTTGTGAACGGGTTTTGCATTCCATCTTGGGGCCAAATTCATACTGAGGGACTGCTTGTGTATGAAAATATTCATTAGGCTGGTGGTCAAATCTTATGCAGGCATATTTTGGACAAAACCTTTGTTTTTGTGAGGATTCTGAACTAATCTGCTCAAGAAATGAGTTTTGGGTTTTTACGAGACACCAATTTCTTACCTCAACGGAATGGTACCACATGTATAGGACAAATTTATCTTTACTGTTGCCTTTCATTTTCCTAAAAGAGAACACCAATTTTGCTGTTCTGGATGTTTTTTAGTTTTAGTTATCAAATTTGTATAATTGCCTAAGTTTTGATAACCTGTGTCTGCTCCGTTACCTTGATCAAAGTGCATGTATCAAGTAAATATAAAATGGCCTCCTATATTTTTTCTTGATTGATACTAGGAGTGTATTTGCCAAATCATAACCGATCTGGAGAACCGACGGCTTGTGAAGTGCCGGTGCCAGTCCAAAATGGACATTTGTAGGCCATCATCATCATCATCATCATCATCATCACATCCAAGTTTGACACAGGCTTACCACAGAATGAGACAAACATGCATTGATTGGATAAACAGTAGTCGTATTATCATTTTTTTTTTTTTTTGGCAAGTGCATTGCTCTTTGAATAGTTAATTATCATTATTATTTATATGTCCATTGTTTGATGGATGCAGAAAAAATGGGTGGTCAAGCAGTATCATGTCCAAAATGCAGACAAAACTTCTGCCTTGATTGTGATATATACATTCACGAGAGCTTACACAATTGTCCTGGCTGTGAGAGTTTCAAGCATTCTAAATCAGCCACCACATATATGGAGGAGTGAAAAGCGCCGACTCATCTCTCGATAGCGAGCTCAAAGTGCATTGCAGATTCCTCCAGACCGGTGGGATCATAGGAAATACTTAAAACTTTGTTTCCAATCGTTTTGTATGAGCTTCTTCAATTATTCCGAGTGGGGGGATCGGATCGGATCCCAAGTTCATTTGCTAAATGTATGCCCGAGAGGCAGTGAGCGAGCGACCGACCGGTGGTACGGTTACACAAGAGTTAAAACCGATTGAGATGTTGGGCAGGCAAGGCAAGGCTTGGGGCATCTGCTATTTATTGTACGTGCTTTGTTAGCACACCAATAGAATAGTTTAATCCCTGAGATTTTGAAAAGAATACAATGAGTTCCTCTGAAAAATGGATTGGAGGTTTTGCAATTAAATCAAAACAAAAAAAAAACCAGCCGGCTACTTACTTATATATGAACCTGGAGTTTCAAATAATATTCATTTGGGACCATTCATGAATTAATTACCATACGTGTCAAATGATTTTCCAAAAAAAAAAAAAAAAAAAAAAAATAGTTAACAACTGCAAATGATTGGTCGTAATGGATGCCCCGGAAGGACAAAAAAGATGTATTAAAAAAACGAATATGCAAACTCGAGAAGAACAATGATTTACCCCGGAAGAGTATTGGAATTCTAAAATTTCAATTTCAAAGAATATGCATATATCCTAGATGATCCCAAGAGGGAGAAAAAATAAACCTAAAGTTCATATGTCTCATTTTATATTATTGATTGATTCTTCCCCAAAACAAGTTGTGAAATACTACATTGAATGATTCATGAAGAGTGAAAGATGTATTTGTTTCAACAACTATTATAAGTTTTATTATAGACTTGGTATAATAAATTTTCAGTTTTAGAAACAAATAGGAACCAATATGATGTTCTTGTTGGAGAGGTCTTAGCAATTCTTCATGCCTTGACTTTTGCAGTAACATGTTTTTATTTTTATTTTTATAAAAGTTATCGAAAGCGACTCTCTTATCTTACATCAACGCCTTCATAATCGAGTAGAGGACAATGTCTCCAGCTGGAAGTATTTTTTACGATTGTAGAAAACTTTTCGTGTATGGTCAAAGAAGGCTCAAAGATCTCCAAGTTGAAAGAAAGCCTTACGGGTTAGCAAGGAAGATGATAATGAAAGAGAGAAGATCCTTGCCTTGGTACTTCAACGGGAAAATAACTTGGGCAAGCATCTCAATGGACTTCATCTCGGCATTGCTTAAGGTGGTTCAAGTCCTGCTATACCCAAACCTACCTTAGATTCTACTATGAGTAAGTAAGGATGCTCAAGTGCTGGTCGGACACTCGGGGGATGACGACTTGACCTCTGGGATATTACTCTTCCGGAGTCATCACGACTAAAGGGAACGTAACGCGTGCGGATCTGCCAAATTGTTCAGCGAAATCCCGAAGAAAGCTAAAAAGCGTTGTTTGATGAGCCTGCGTAGTATTAGGTTACTATCGATCGACAGAGAGAAACGACCGGAAAAAAAAGTTTAGTTAGAGAGCCACCGGTTTTACCAGCCACTTAAACACCTCCTATATTTTAGTAAACAAAGGGCGAGTGAAATGAGCATAAGAGGTCCGTAAGCCACTCGACTTACAGGAGAGGGAGAGGATTTAATGCTCGAAGAGGAAGATCAATTTATGTTCTGCTACCCCCGAGCCATTGGATTGGTAAATCCATAGTACGAGGACGGATCTAACATAAGAAAATACCCCTTTGTTGGAAAGGCTCTTCCCGGTGATGGTTGATGATTCCTAATGATGACTAAGTTTAGAGTTAACTTCACGCTTGGGCGAGGGACTTTCGTCATACACCGATGAATCATCTGTATATAGATGGTCCTTACCGGGCGAACTGTGACAATTGACAAGAACGGGTGCCCCGAAAAGTGTCGTCGTCTAAAAAGCAACAGTAGTATTGACGTAGACACCTGCTTGTCTTACTACTTTGGTTGAGCTAACCTGTCCTCTTAGCTTCCTGCTTTGACCGCACTAGACCTTCCTATCGCTTAGTTTGCTACTCTGGATGTCTGGCACCTTTCAGTCGATCCTACGGGATTACATGTATCAGTCCATGAAAGGCTCTTTTACTAGCATTTAATGCTCATGTGAGCCAAGCGCGGGTTCTACTGTAATTCCTGACACTATTCTTTGAATAATAGCTATTTGCATTCATGTTCATCTCATAACAGCTACTTACATGACACTATGAAAAGTATAATAGCTACGTACACACATTCTTGACACTATGATTTGAACTATAGCTACTTACATTCCTAGCAGGGACCTTTGATCTTAGCATATTACGGGTAAGACGATCTTGCATAACACGGGACCTCGATTCTACCATCATTGAACAACGGGGTAATTTACCACTTTCCCAACAACTCACACAAGGCTGAAGAAGACTCCTATCCTCTCTGGCTCACTGACTAGATTGTTTGCTGGTGTAGCAGTTATGAGTTAGACATGTCGGGGATACGAGGATCGGCTTTATGCTAATGGCAAGTTCTCTTGCTTCACTTCAGAAGGAGGCTAGGCTTATTCTCATTCCTGCTTCAGTTCATCAATGCACTTGCTATAGGTTAGGGTATCTACCGTACTATGTCAGCTTTCATTTCTCTATCAATTTCTTTTGTCAAAAGGCACAACCAACCACTATACCGTAAAAATTGGTTAGGGTAACATACATGACCATTGTCTAGCTAGGGAAGACGTCAATCTTGTTGGTGGTCTAGAATGGAGCTATTCTCCTCCCTATCATGTTATACAATAAGGTTCAAAACGTGAAGACTACTATGTTTGGAAATGTATTTATCGCATGAGGCGAAATGTATTTATAGCTAAGAAAGAATAAAATGCCTGAATCACATAAGATGCTATAAGCAATGAATGCATGAAACACTTTAAAACGTCTAAAACATAGAAAAATGGTCGATATAAATTTACTTCAACTATCCTGTCTCCTATGATCTAAAATGCGTACATAGAAACTCCTCCATGCCTTCAGCTATAAAATGGTCTGGCAATTTCATCAATTTGTAAATTGGCCTCCTTGGAAACCCCTCATATCATAATTTATAATATAAAAATAAAAAATAAAAAATAAAAAATGCTTATCTAGCAGGATCACAGTATAATAAAGCCATCACATTTTTTTTCTGGCAAAACAACATGGCTAGCACAGCTACTGAAAACGGAAGCGATGTAATCAAAAAAACAAAAGGTAATTCTGGTTTGGCAATAAGTCCAGTAATATCCTTCCTTCAAGAAATCCAACCGATGGCAGAAGAGAAGAGACAATCCGACATGTCCAGTATATACTACTACCGTCTTTTCGCACCAAGGCATAATAATAATAAATAAACTGTTTCCACATATTACATTATCCAAAACAATCGGGTACGTCTTACAAGCTACATATCCATGACCTATGAGGGGGGACATTGGTCAAGCACAAAATTGCTCCTCACTCTGTGTTCCATGACAAATGCAACATATATTAGAAATTTTACCTGAAACAACATCCCAAGACCAGAATAGGCTGTTGTCCAATGTACAAGTATGACCCCGCCGGTGAATGTAATACCAGAGGACTTTGCCTGGAGAAAGAGAAAAAATAAAGGACCAAAAGGAAACAGACAATGAAGTCGTCTTTGGACAAAGTTAACAAATTCTGATTTCGACTAGTACATTGGTGCTCAACAACCGGAAGAAACTCCAGACAATGAAGTCGTCTTTGGACAAAGTTTTAACAACATTGGTGCTCAACAACCGGAGGAAACTCCAGATACAACCACCCACTCTATCTGCATAGGCAAAACTTCTTCTTCCCTTCCCAGATTGTTGAGGATAATATAATTCCCCTAAGCATGTACTCCCCATAACAACTAGAGGACAGGTTCCTTTTCCAGCCAGCAGAAGAATAACACTTTCTAACTTTGTATAAGTATAAGTTATAGCTTTGACAAAAGATCTATGTAAGTACCAAACTGGGCCCCCTATAAGACCACCTTGGGAAACTTTATGGTAGAAGATTGCTCATTATTTGATGAGGGAATACTCCTCTAATCAGAGTCTGAGTCAATAGACAAATGTAACCTTTGTCTCACTGAGCGTTTCTGACGAGGAAATATAAAAGGGCTATCTGATTCTGACCTTTCCCGACTTGACTTTGTGGTTCTGTTGTTATCATTCATGCCAAGATGCAATGAAGCTGCAAGAAGACAAGAAGGCTTCAGTACTCAGGAACATAATGCCAATTCATGTACAAAATCCTTGTTTAAAAAGCCTTAGAAAAGGATCAAATTTCACCCTGCTCAAACAATTATGTATCTTAACAAGTATATAGAAGGCTTACAACATGTTTTCCCTTTGTTTGTTTGTTTTTTTGTTTTTTTTTTTTTTGGTTATGTTATTGTGAATCAGAGACTGGCTAATGTCTCACACTCCCCAAGCTAAAAGGACGGTATCAATTTCCTTCCTCCACACCCTTCATGATACAAGGGAATTACGGGGAAAACAAGAAAACCTAGAAATTGACCACATTCAGTTCAAAAAGCAGCCTTCAAGATGTGAATAACTCCTATCATCCTACGATTTGAACAGTGCAAAACAGGCACGCCATAGTTGTTAGAGCACTAGGCGATGCCAAGGCCTAGAGGGATCGCTTGATCACCCAGGCGATGCATAGGCTAACGCCTGAACATTACAAGGCGATACTCTCCCACATTTATCAATATTGATGATCAAGTTCAGAAACACCATGAAATACAATAAGTATCCTCCGCCTGCAAACCAAGGGCCAATGAAAGTTCGCATAATTCTACTCTGACGCACCCAGAGTACATGTGTGTCCTATCTGTGTGCTTGTATGGGCAAAATCACTCTACTTGGTTAGCTTAGCCAATTTGACAGCATAAGATTCATTAAGCCGTTAATCCTTATGAACACCAACTATTTCCCATAAGATATCTTCATTCAGGAGAGGGAGAGGGAGGGGGGAGGGGTACTAGACAATGTTGAAGTTCGATCATTATTATTATTATTATGACTATTTTATCTTTTATTTGATATTATGAATTATTATTGTTAGGGAGTTATATTTTCAAATAAGTCAGCCAGAAGTTGTTAAGGCTGTTAGGAGTTTGTTTTATGTTTGAGTTGAGATAAGGTAGAGTCTTGTACTTATCCAACTCCTCCTCAGATTTGTATTTAAAGAGGTGATAGCAGTCTGCTAATGATCAAGGAATTAATAATAAAAGTTCAGTCTTCCTCCTAAATTCTTTACATGGTATCGGAGCTATGATCCAAACTCTTTCTCGACGATGAACTATAGAGCAGCAGCCATGGCCGGAGAGAGATCAGCCACCTCCTCCGGTGTTGTATCCGGTGTCCCCGGTGCAGAAGGAGCGGCTGGGAATGATGAGAACTCAAATTATTCCTCATCATCCCTGCTACTCACCTCCCGGAAATTAAATGGGAAGAATTACTTAGAATGGTCTGAAACCGTTCAACTGGCTATTGATGGAAAGGGCAAACTTGGTTATCTAACTGGTGAAACCAAGGCACCTGAAGAAGGAGATCCAAAACGAAAGCAGTGGAAGTCTGAAAACTCTTTAGACAAGGCATGGTTGATCAATGCCATGGAGCCAAGCATAGCCAGACCCCACATGTTTTTACCCACAGCAAAAGACATGTGGGAAGCAATTAAGGAAATGTATTCTAATGTTGAGGACTCATCCCAAATATACGAACTCAAAACCAGAATATGGAAGATCAAGCAAGATGGCTGAGGCGTGACTGAATTCTACAATGAAGTAGTCCTCTATGGCAAGAACTAGATCTGTGCTATAGTGAGACATGGGAATGCCCTGCTGATAGTGCCAAATTCCAGAAAAGAGAGGAGAGTGAAAGAGTTTACTGATTCCTAGCAGGACTGGAATCAGAATTGGATGAAGTCAGGGGTAGAATTTTGGGGAGAAAGCCATTACCACCCCTTAGAGAGGTGTTTTCAGAGGTAAGAAGAGAGGAAGCCAGAAGGAGAGTAATGGGGAAGAATGTAGCTGGAGATGGAGAAGGGTCTGCCTTAGCAACTGCAAAATATGAAGGCAAGAACCCAAACAAGTCAAAGCTGAAATGTGAGCACTGCAAGAAGACTGGCCATACCAAGGATTCCTGCTGGGAGATTCATGGGAAGCCAGCATGGAAAAACAGAGGGCCTAGAAGTTCAAAGGGAGATGGAGAAAGGAAGGCAAATCAAGCCTCATCAGAAGCTGGATCAGCACCTTTTACACAGGAGCAGTTGGAGCACCTGAGCAAACTTATGAATTCCCTAACCACTACTCCACAATGTTCCTTTGTGGACTCAGGTAACTCTGCCCTTTTTAGCTCTAAACAAATAGTCACTTGGGTCATAGACTCAGGGGCTACAGATCACATGACTAGTATATCTGAAATCTTTTCCACATACTTTCCTTTATCAGGTAGTCAAAAAATCAGATTGGCAGATGGGTCCCTTACCCCTATTGCAGGCAAGGGCTCCATCCTTATTTCACCACAAATTACCTTGTACAATGTACTTCATGTACCTAAACTTGCCTGTAACTTATTGTCTGTCAAAAAATTCACCATGGACAGCAATTGCAATGTTGTGTTTTCTAAGAATGACTGTGTTTCAGGACAAGGACTTGAAGGTGATGATTGGCAAATCTAGGAGTGTGGAAGGCCTCTATGTTCTGGACCAAGAGCTCAACCTGGATAGCCTTTCTACTAGGAGATTTCATTGTAATTCTGTTTCCGTTTTGGATCAAAATAAAGTCTTGACTTGGCATGCCAGATTGGGACATCCTAGTTTCCTGTATTTGAAAAAACTCTTTCCTGCTTTGTTTATGAATAAAAATGCTTCTTTTATGCAATGTGAAGTTTGTGAATTGGCTAAACACACCAGAAAGCCTTATCCCTCACAACCCTATAAACCTTCATCCCCTTTCTATATGATTCATAGTGACATATGGGGACCTTCAAGGGTCAAAACCTTGTCTAATAAAAGATGGTTCATCTCATTTATTGATGATCACACAAGAACAACATGGATTTACTTGTTAAAGGACAAGTCTGAAGCTGAAAAAGTTTTCAAAAACTTCTATTTTTTTTTTATAGAAAATCAGTTTCAAACTAAAATAAAAATATTTAGAAGTGATAACGGAACTGAATATTTTAAAACCATCTTGGGCAACTTCTTTGAAGAGACTGGTATAGCTCATCAGAGCTCATGTGTAGGGACTCCTCAGCAAAATGGAATTGCTGAGAAAAAGAATCGTCACCTACTAGATGTAGCTAGGGCTTTGATGATCCATGCTCAGTGTCCTAAATACTTGTGGGGGGAGGCTATCTTAACTGCAACATATCTCATAAATAGGATGCCATCTAAGGTGTTGAATTTCCAAACCCCATTAAACCAGTTACGAACTGTTTTCAAACATGAAAGGCTGTTTTGTGATTTACCATTAAAGATTTTTGGATGTGTAGGGTTTGTTCACAACAACACTGGAATAAATTGGACCCTAGGGCAATTAAGTGTGTTTTTATTGGATATTCCTCTACACAGAAGGGATATAAATTTTTTGATCCCATAGCAAGAAAACTATATGTCACTATGGATGCCACTTTCCATGAAAATTTACCCTACTTTAAAGAACAAATACCCAACCATCCTGAAATTCATACTTTAGAACAGCAGCTGATCCCTGAATATGAACCAGAAAGTAACCCAACTGGTGCAGAAAAACAGATTGGAGAAGAGGACAGAACTTCCGGTACCTCTGATCCAAATGCAATTTTCAAAGGAAAGGTTTATCAAAGGAAGGGCAAGAGGTCCAGAACAGAAGGTCAGAACACTGCTGAGGTGCCAACAGAACCTCATCCTCACCATGGATATGTGCAGAGGCATAAGGCAAGGCTCCAGTAGCAAAACTAAATACCATCAGAATTATTTTATCAGTTGCTAAAGGGTACTCACAGACTCGAGGAGTGGATTTCTCTGAAACATTCTCTCCAGTAGCAAAACTAAATACCATCAGAATTATTTTATCAGTTGCAGTAAACCTTGACTGGCCTCTTATGCAACTTGATGCCAAAAATGCTTTCCTCCATGGTGATCTCAAAGAGGAAATCTACATGGAGAAACCCCCTGGCTTTGACGATAAATTCAAAGGGAAGGTCTGCAGGTTGAGAAAGTCTCTGTATGGACTGAAACAAAGCCCCAGAGCTTGGTTTGAACGTTTTATGAAGTTCCTGAAAAAAATAGGATTCACACAGGGACACTCTGATCATACCCTATTTGTAAAACAGTCACTTGATGGAAAACTTACAATTATTATTGTCAATGTAGATGATATTGTTTTGACAGGTGACAATGTAGAGGATGCTGCCAAAGTCAAACAACAGTTGGCATCAGAATTTGAAATCAAAGACCTGGGCCCCTTGAGATACTTCTTGGGAATGGAGGTTGCCAGGTCAAAGGAGGGTCTGGTCATGTCTCAAAGGAAGTATGTCCTAGATTTGTTAGAGAAAACTGGGATGACTGATGCTAAACCAGCAAGCACTCCAATGGAATGCAGTGTAAGACTAGGAGAAACTAATGGAGAAGCACCAGTCAACAAGGAGAGGTTCCAAAGATTGGTGGGAAGACTCTTATATCTGTCCCACACCAGGCCAGATATAGCATATGCTGTAAGTTCCATCAGCCAGTACATGCATGCACCCACACAAAAGCACTTAGACATGACTCACGAGAATACTCTAAGTTTCGGCGAGAGTCCTGAGGAAGGACTGCATTTCCGTAAGAAGGCATGGCGAGAAGGGTGTGGAGGTTTATAATCGATCTTTGATTGGGGAACATGTGTGAAAGATAGGAGATCAGTTACAGGGTATTGTACCTTTGTATGGGGTAATCTAGTAACATGGAGGAGTAAGAAACAGAATGTAGTTTCAAGGAGCAGCTCAGAGCTGAACTTAGGGCTATGGCACAAGGGATATGTGAGGAGCTATGGATTCAGAAGGTGTTAGCAGATCTAAGGATGCCTTGCAATCTACCTATGAAGTTGTTCTGTGATAATAAAGGGGGCATTGACATAGTTAATGATCATGTGCAACATGACAGGACAACGCATGTTGACATTGATAGACACTTCATAAAGGAAAAGATGGAGGCCGGCACCATTTGCATTCCCTTTCTACCTTCTCCAAAACAGGATGGGCTCACTAAAGCATTGGGGAGACATGATTTCCAGAGGTTTGTTGGCAAGTTGGGCATGAAGGATATTCACGCACCAACTTGAGGGGGGGGGGGGGGTGTTGAAGTTCGACCATTATTATTATTATTATTATTATTATTATTATTATTATTATTATTATTATTATGACTATTTTATCTTTTATTTGATATTATGAATTATTATTGTTAGGGAGTTATATTTTCAAATAAGTCAGCCAGTAGTTGTTAAGGCTGTTAGGAGTTTGTTTTATGTTTGAGTTGAGATAAGATAGAGTCTTGTACTTATCCAACTCCTCCTCAGATTTGTATTTAAAGAGGTGATAGCAGTCTGCTAATGATCAAGGAATTAATAATAAAAGTTCAGTCTTCCTCCTAAATTCTTTACAGACTACTTTCAGCAGGCAGACCAAGCAACAGTAGCCAACGAATGGTATGAGAAAAATTCCTTACAAAATGTTACCTGTATCAGCTAATGAATTCACAGGACCTTCCTTAGACTGCATTTTCTGTCTTGAATTAAGCCCATTTACAGCAGTTGATTCACCCCCACCACTGCCTCCAAGTCTCAATTCAAGACAATCCTCGTTTGGAATATCGTTTGACACAAGTGGCTGCTCTCTCAAATCAGCTTGTACTGGTGCATCTGTAGGTCTTGAAGAAAGAAATAGCTCAAGTGATGGATCATTACCACCAAAGGCTAAAGGATTAACAACAAAACCATCATCGTGAGGATGTTCAACAGATGAATCTGGAAGAAGAGCAGCAGATCCCATTGCACTCTCCCCATCCAGTGCATACCCATTGATCGGGGGACAGTTGACAGAACCAGGCTGCTGCATATCAACTAAAGAATCAGTGCCATCGCCTTCAGAACCAAATAACTGAAAGCCAGGGCCTCCTTGACTGCTAGAAGGAAGCAAAGACCACATATGCATCAACTCGTCATCATTTCCATTAATGAAGGTGGGGAATGAATTCACATCAGTAGTAAAGGCAGTATCTTCCTGATAAGAATCAGGAACAACATCAGGAGCCTCTTCATAAGGGACAGCGATACCATCCGCCTGATGATGATTTTGATATATGATTCCAGAAGAATTCAACGGTTCATTTTCTTCATCTGAGTCACTGAGAACAATGACCTCAGTATCCGGCAGGGGTGCTGGCTCACTGTATCGGTAACTACGGTGCATATTAAGAGAGAGTGATTCTAATTCAGTGCCATTGTTAGTTGAATAATCCAGGTTCCCACTACAATCCTGGTTCACACTGGTAGCTTCACCTTCTTTATCACTGCCAGTGGCACTGCTGCTCATGGGAATAAGATTCTGTAAGTTATAAAAACCGTTTTCAATTTTATTTCCAGATGAATATGTTTGCATATCTTCATGTTTGCTGATCTCCCAGATACCATTTCTGTTCTTCTTCATTCCAAGCTTCAAACCAGCATGAAGGTCAGAACCACCTTCCTGTTTAACCTGCCTAACTTCATCAGGTTTTGGTTTAGATTCTATATCCATGGGCGCACAAAGTGACCCGTCAGGTGCATGCCATAGTCCAAGATCTCCAAGACTCCTGCCATCACCTTCTGTCTTTGCACGCCAGGAACCATCTGGTTTCACTTCTACTTCCGTGACATCTTCGCTACAATTCCGCAACTATTCCAGACAGGTAAAAACAAGAGTAAGTATACGAACTTAGAGCAAGAAACTGAAAGAGGAGGAGGAGGAGAGGGGTACCTTAGAAGTGATGCCATTGAAATATGGGTCTATAATTGCATTCTCCAAAGCATAATTTTTTAGACAAACGGGGCATTGCCACTGCAGTAACCCATTAAAAACAATCAGTGTCGAAAAACTATAAAATAGAGGACAAAATACAACCAAGGAATACAAGTACTCTATCACTTGCCTTCCGAGACCGCTGATTCATTTCCACAAACACTTCAAGGTCAAAACAGCCCATGTGAGCACATGGTTTGAATCTTCCAGCAACCTTCATTCGTGAACCACTCATCTGCAACATATGTGCACAATCAGATCCATTCCAATAGCAATTGAAGCACATCAAGCAGCAAAGACTAATCTAGCAACTTCTAATTAAAAATTTCCCAAACAATAAACCCAAAGATAAGGTTGTATGTATACATGTCCCTACAGACCAACAATCGTCTATATCAACAAACTTTCTCCTCTATTCCATCTTAAGAACATCACCCAATTGCACAACAAAAGATAGTCGTGATCCTTTACAAGCACAGAAGGAATGTTGGCACTTCGAGAAATTACCCTACATGCATACTTTTCATACCAAAAACATGTTTTCGTAATACCTCTATAAAGTATAAACGTAATATATCTATCTTTGAAGAGTAAATAGACCGGAACTCTCTATGTCAAGCCAGCATAGGATGCCGATGTATACTCTCTAATAGACGTGACCCAAAAATAGATGCACCCTAATCGAATTTGCCCACCCAAAAACCTAATTCAACACAAAACATTTACTTAAATAGTAATGTTTTTATAAACACATTAATACATGAAAATAAACACATTAATACACATTGGTCAGAAATGGAACCTAGAAATGGCAAATAATCTCTTTAGTAAGTAAACCCAGTATGATAGTATATGTAGATATCAGACACAGATATTCATAAAAAATTATAAATGCCTATATAAACATCCTCATGGCCCACACAAATTCGATAGGAAGGAAAATTATATATTTATGATACTTAATGTTGGACTGCATACAAGGCAAAAGTCAAATGAGGGCTAAGGACACATTTAACTTGTTTAACAACTTCTCCATATGGAGGGAAATAAAGTTTAAGCGCATATACACATCCGCAAGGCGCTGGAAAAGGAAAATAATATATACTTGACACTTACGTTAATGTATGTAGGGCCATATGGAAGGAAAATGTTAAACAAGGGCCAAGGACACGCTTGGCACGTTTTACAAATTTTCCATATGACGGGAAATATGTAATAAGAAATAAGCAGATAAGCACCACATAGGGATCTAACCAAGAATCTACAGCCTATCGAGGACCACTTTTGCCAACTAATCTACCACTTTGCACTAGTTGCGATAAAAATTGACGAAAGATACATTGGACAGAATTACTGATTGAAACCAGCCAAAAGCTTATTTGGGATTACAATGCTACACTACACACTATTCTAAATAAAGAATTCAATGCCTCTACAAACATCTGCAGGGCCCCACAAAATCGCTAAGAAAATTATACATACTTGGTACACACGTTAATGCTGGACTGCATGCTAGGGAAAAGTCAAACGATGACCAAGGACCTGCTTAACACGTTTTACAAACCTTCCCCATATGGAGGGGAATAAAAATTTAAATGCGTATACAAACAACCACTAGGCTCACAAAAAACGCTAGAAAAGAAAATAACATTTACTTGATACGTGCGTTAATGTTGGGCCGTTAAAGTTGGACCATACACAAGGTAAAAGTCCAATGTGGGCCAAGGACACACTTAATACGTTTTACAATTTTTCCGTATGATGGGAAATAAAGATGGTATGAATCTTTTACAGCTCGGTGAGTAGCACTATTGCCAACTAAACTACCACTTATGCACCAGTTCCAATAAAAATCGACAAAGATACAAGGGACAGAATCACCCAGCGAAATGAACTCCAGGCATACTTAGGATACAATGTTCAACTCTCCGGGGATTACAATGCTACACTATCTTAAATACCCAAGGCCCGATATTCGGATTATCCATATAGAATACAAAATAAACAATAAGTAAACATAATAAACAAGCATGACATCAATATTATGCTGATTGTACTTCCATTTCCATAAACCCACCCCAAAAAAGTTAATTAATGTTTCATTTATTTTTCCTCTTTACACGACACTCGAATCACAACACATTTCGCTATTAAGGAAGATTATAAGGCGGAAAAAAAGTGCGACTCCCGGTGTACAATAAGTGCTTCTCTGAGTAATGTGAATAAAAGACAAAAAGGTGAAATTATTTGTCTATGTCTTGTGTATCAGAACTTATTCCATTTGAAATGCACAATTCTACATTAAGATAAAAGCGCTATAACTACATTAAGATGCATAATTCGAAATGACAGTTGATTAGTTTTTTGAAACATTTGTGAATTCCCCAAAAAAAAAACACGTACGCACACACATGAAAAAACATATATCAAAGATAAAGGATGAATAGAAGAAACATATAAGCCTGAAAACAAGAGATTTAGTATTAAGTGATGAGAGAAGCAAGAAGTCCTCCACAAGCTTATCAGTCCTTCAAATTATTAATCCATCCAGGAAGCGAGATTCACTTGAACATTGTTAGTTAACATATGGCTGTACGGAACCACTAATGGATCTAGAAACCGGCGAATAAGCATATCCAAAACTGGATACAGCATTAAAGCCTTATTTCCACAAAGTAGCCTTGTCCATGTAGATACTTTTCTCCACTGCCCTGTATCGTTTATCATATCCTCTCCGATGACAAAAAATGTCAAATCTTAGGTTCACTCCAATTTTTTTTTAGGACAACCCCCTTCCTAAAATGCATTTCATCTTTTACAACCCACTACAACTAACAAGTGCATCTAAATATAACCTTGCACATGGTTAAGCCATTATAAGGCAAACAGGGGCTTGACAGGTCAAGCAGGATGTTATCCTGGGAACCAGAGGATAAAATAAATATGCAAAAGACGCGTTAGAGAACAGTGACAGAAAAGACATTTACTAAATATAGCTCCAGGAAATAATCCTTCTTTTCATAATGCACGGGAGATAATTGCAAAGTGACAGATTAAGACCCCGAGCTTGCATTCTTAATAGCGCTCTCTACCGAATGGAATCAAAAGATTGCACTCTGAAAGCAACTGTCAAAAAGGATGTATAAGAACGTAATCGGCCATGCAAATAAATTATAAATAGATTATCTGTTGCCCCCCTAAGGCAGTCCTCACAGCACGGTTGCTAAACACCGAGCCCGTAAACCAGAGAATTCATACGCACATCTCATTCTCAATTTCAGAGTGCATTCCTCCTTTGCATGAGTTGTGCTGTCAAAGCTGGAAACCAGTCTCAGACTAAAATGATTGAGTGAAATCTTATCAGTATGACAATCTCAAAATAAATATATACATCACCATGAGCAGATCTTTTGCAAAACAGAGTTTGACAAGGGATACTATGAAATTCCTCCGATTTCCCCTACTATTCATTTTGTTGATTTCCATCTTTCCATTTCCACACTTTCCTTCCATAAGCATAGTTAAATATATCCTTTCATAATAAGGAAATAATTAGGACACAAGATACGAGATTGTACTTTACCATCTCATCTAAAAGCTTAAGATGTTAACAATAAGTGCACTGATTTAAACTGCAATAGAAGAAGGTTTTGTATAGAGCATAGAGCATGTTTTTGGTGTGTACGTGGAATTTTTTTAGAGTGATGCAAATATATATTGAAAGCACATGCGCTTAAGATGTTAACAAGAAGTGCAACCCCTCGTGTGTGGGCTTGCGTACATGTGGATAAGAGTAGACATGTTGCAGAAGAGTAAACATGCCCAAACAAATTTTGTTGTAGCACAGTAGCATCAATACTGTTTTTCTTTTGTAATTAACAAGGCAAGACTAGGGGTTGATCTCGTGAGCTCGTGCTCTGGTACCACGATAAACTACCATCTAGCCTAAAAGCTTAAGTTGTTTAAGAAGGAGGGTAGTTCATAAATATATCTAACATGTGAAAAAAACAGCAATGCCGAAAATGTTGTCACCCAAAAAAAACGTTGCACAAGACTTGTGGATATTATTCTCCGTTAGCACGACTACCACTAAAGGAGAAATGAAAGGGTCAGCTTGATAATATACGACCCCAAAATACTTTGGAACTATATGACATGAAGAAAGCATAAAATTTAGCTAGTTATAGAAGAAGATCAATTACACCAGTATGGCTAGCAAACGATTGACAACATTGAATTAACAATATTTGTTTTCCTATTAACAAAGATGCAAACGCTAACATCCTTACAGGACAACGAAGATTGACAGGAATAAAATCAGCCACAACTTCCAAATCACTGTCACTATCAGCATTTTCAGTGGGTGTCCCACCACCAACACAGCGCCTGACACGAGCTAGTGCTTCTTCAAACTGCTCGCCCTCGGATTCTTTGGGAATCAAGTTGAGAATCTATGAAGGAAAAAAGAAGCATCAGACGGAGGGATTTCAAGTATCAGAAGCCAGGCAAATCCATCAAGACTCGCAACAAGTTAAACCTTCATCAATTCATTTCATCAAAAACATTCTGCAAACAGGGAATATGACAACTTGAAAAATTGCTGTGAGATGTAATATAGATCACAGAATTTTCTCTATGGTGGGCATGACAAGTGGACTTTTTGCTTGATTTGGAGAGATCAAAGGGGTTAGGAAGTATTCATGTACCCTTCCCACTTTATCAGTATTGTTGTTAAATTCTCTTCCGGATAAAAAATTTACTAATTCACCACACGAAAAATGCAAGTAAGCGCTGAAAATTGATGGTCAAGGAGTAAAAAAGAAGAGCCTATCATGGAATCCAGGGACTTGATTCCTTATGCATCCTAAAATTTCTGATTCACAACAGCTGACCTATGAAATATAACAAGGCTAGTCAGTAGAATACCTGCTGAACTGTGCGACGCTTAACAAGTCTGACTCCAAAACAGAAGATGCGTGCATCACATCCTGTTAAGGATATTTTGTTAATTCCATCTCTGGTGCAAGGAGTGATCTGACAACACAATGAAACATGAACGGAGGAAATTGAGTAGCCATCAAGAATTGCAAGGCTAGATTATGCAATTTAGAAGATTTCATTCAATTGCTAAAAGCAACCATGACGTTAAAAACAAGGAAAAGAAGACAATAAAAGGAAAATATAATGGGTGACAGTCTAAAGTTATCGGTTTCCAGGTTTAACAACCAACACAAAAGATTTCACTGTTAGAAACAGCATTACTTTCAACAAAAAAAAACAACAAAAGCCATATAGAATAAAAATCACATTTAAAAACGTACAATTGCTCCATCATCTCGACCATTCGCACCAAGTAATTGAGATCCTGGCCTGTTTACTGCCCGCAAAGGTACTCCTGCCAACCACTGAATGAGTTAGCAGAACACAGCATACAATAATACCATACACAGAACTTCATCAAGAATACAAGCACAATAAGAATAAGAAAAAGAAAAAGAAAAAGAAAAAGAAGAAGAACGTTAAAGCCACATCCACATCCAGTCCTATATGGCTCAGCCATAGCAATATTTTATCTTCACCGCCCAAAAGAACCTACTTCATTGGGTTAATAATTACTAGACTTTGGGTGCAACAAAAAATACCAAATGACTTGTTTACTAAGAGACCCACAGACTACAGAATGATAACACGGGTGGAAAAAAAATCCATACCCTTCTGTGCATTGTTTAATATCAAATTTTCACTTTTACAAGTACCAAATTGGGCTCTTAGAATCAATTCTTTACATGACACTTCACACATAGTGTTCAAGATTATGATAAAGTTGTGGCGTGTGCGTGTGTGAGATTATGTTGATCTCACGCATTATGTATGTCGTGTGTGTTAGGGTCCAGGTTCAGTTTGCTTCTCTTTTGACCTTATCAATGCATGAATAAGTACCATATGAAAATAGGAGTCTTAGCGTAGAAGATTACCTTGGAGTAGTTTGTGGTTATCCTAAATTGTAATCAAGTGCTTATTTAAACAGTAACGAAAGGAAGAAGGGATCATACTTTTCGATCCCAATTACTCATCAATACAATATCAATTTCTAATACAAAGCAAACAGATGCTTGGCAAACACAGTAAATTCCCAACAAAAAGTTTATCCATGAAAGTCAAAAATGATAAAATCAAATTTTAATGGGATCGTTTAAGATTATATTCAACATAATTTATGTATTCAAAAAAAACATGGATTAGCTTTCTTTCCTTTTTCTTCCTTTCTCTGTTGGTTAAAAATAGAGGTGGTGGGGACACCTCCGAACACATTCCCTCATGAACTGCTCACAAACTGGCATGTAAATTACAAGCTAAAGTGAAAAAAGTTGGATACAAAAATATCTACTCCCTCTGTCCAGTATATGATATTCTCAACTCCATGCCGAGAACTTCAAATTTATGTCCAATAAGCAATGCGGATCAACCTTAGATTTAAGATTAACATGGTCAGGCCAATTTAAGCCATCTAGATTACTTTATCAGAATATTATGCTATAAAATTAGAATTTAAGTAAAAACGTTAAGCTTATTTAGTTATATGACTTATATCTCCTTGAAAGGCTGCCTACAAGTTAAGGAGCTGAGTGGATTGTTGATAAAACTTGAGTATGAATATTAAATAAATAAAATCAAACTGTGGTTCAGTTATAGCCTTCAGGTTGGGCTATAGATATGGGAAAGGACTAGATGATTGCGGCCTCAGTTGAGCCTTCAGGTTGGGCTATAGACATGGGAAAGGACTAGATGATTGCGGCCTCAGTTCAGTAAAGCGTGAACATTACCATTAACCTGTAGATCTGCATATTGTGGCCACTGCATCCTAAATCGGACCTTGTCATTAAGCAGCATGCACCAAGCCTGGTCATTTCCACAAGATAATATTCACAAAGATAGCTTGAAAATGCGTAAAAGGAGGAAACAAAACTCCCCGAACCAGGAGAGATACCACCATAACATACACTCCGTTTCAACACTGCCTAAAGGTTACCAACCTGAATATCAAACTCTTGTTTTGACAGCACGTCTTTGTCTGCTCTTGTAAGCTGAAATGTCTTCTCAACACTCTGCAGAGGGTTTGAGCTGGAAGGGAGCACAAGTTTCGTTACCAGGGCGAATAGCCAAGCAAAAGCTCACAATATTAAAACCTAATTCTTGTCAGAAAAGCAAAAAAAAAATCTCTCTTAAAGTAGGGAGTTGTATGTGACTAAGAGAGCGATAGAGAGAGGACTTTCTTTGTGGGGGAGGGGGAAATAATAGTGGCAGACACAATGCGATGAATTTCACGCCGAAAAAGCTTTAAAAACTCCCCATTTGTGGAGGTCAACAATGCTTAAGGACTTCCTTTCTAAATCCTGGCAACATATGAAGATTTAAGAAGCATATAGTTCAGCAACAAGTTTGTGCACGTAAAGAGTATACACATCTAATAAGGGGTACTTCATGATCATAGGAGAAACTCGCAAACACTTTTAACCATCCATGCTGGGCGGACATAAACATCAACTCAATTCCACGAAACAAAGAATTTGCTATAGAAATAGATTCATGAAGGTTATGCACTTAAGCTGCAAGCAATTCAATGATATTCAAGTGACACAACAAACATTGACAAAAGTAGGAACCTTAGACCGTTAGATGAAACACTCACTGCCATAAAATGTGATGCAAGATGGCAAAAACTTACAACAACGCCTTTTTTAACAGAACACTACTCCTCTAGACTTATCCAGACCAGGTGAAATTGTTTTTTAATTACTGCTTTTTATCAAGGACTATATCCTCTAGGGATTAAGAGACTAGAGAACAGATCATGCTCTAGAAAAGGTCACGTCTAACTATATCCATCAGTAAACGGTATTACCACCTCAAAGGAAAAGGAGAGAGAGAGAGAGAGAGCCATTTAGCAAAGACAATAAGTCGAACAGATTTGATAACAATTAACTAAACGATCAACATTCCACATGCCATCACAAGTTCTAAAAAGAAGACAAAATATTACATGTAATGCAGGATCACATTTCCAAGCATGCATACATGTAATGCACCTGCTGTTTTTAGAAACAACACCTACTTCCGCCTCTCACCCCCACCACACACACACACAAAAGCTCTTCTTTTACCCCTAAAAAAAAACTCTTCTTTTAGGATTGTGTTTTAAGGAGGTACGGGAGGGTAGGGGATAAAAATGGACCTCCTGAATTTGTTTGGGAGAACAACTAGCTATAAATACGTACTGACAGATGGGTTCCTGTTCTTGATGTGAGGTGGATGAAGGAAAAAAATAGGGAAGGGGCAGAGGTGCTCTAATTAAAATCTAGTTCCAACTATAAAAGGAAAAAAAAAATTGGCATAGCTCCAATCAACCAACTTACATAGGAATAGAAGGTATCTTACTCTGGCAATCAAGAGAGTACAAGACCATAGACGTGGAGAAGTAAATGCCAAAAAATAAAAACAACTAAATCGGAGATTCTGGTGCTCTCAAAATACTTCAGAAAAAATATTGAAGGAATGAACAGCTGGGAAATCTTTACAAGATCCAGGGTCAACCTGATTAGATTACTCAAAGGCGACTCACAAAGAAAAGACCATGGCTGCCCTATTTAGTTGTCTCAAAACACCTCATATAGCAGTGAACTGGAAAAAGAACTGGAGTGCAATCTTTACCAAATCTGCCACACCCAACAACTAAACTCAAAGTACAGATAACTGCTAGAGAGGAATGACAAAAACTCACCCATCGGCAGGAACGCTAGTAATTGCCAACTTCACAGGAAATAAAGGATGTGCCATTGTCACCCAGAATCTGCAAAATGGATAAGTTGAAGTTGCATTCCAAAACAGTTGAAAGGAAAAAAGTAGAAGCATAACCACGAGGTTTGCAAACCAATCCAAGCAATGATGACTCAGAGGTCAACCTATATTGGGCAATATCTCCAAATTCTTTCCCATAAATTATAATATACGATTGGAAATTTAAACCTCAAAAAAAATATAATTTGTGATCAAATAAGCAAGAAAGATCAAGCTCGATGAGCAAAACAAATAACAAGTCCAATTGAACCCAAAAGACTACAAAAAAATATATAAAAAACTAACAATAGGCAATGCATATTACCACTGAGAAACACACACTCCTATTTTGTCTAACCACATTCCAATGAAGAACAAAACATCACTTACGGGTCAGCACGAGCTAATCTACAAATTTCACAATAAAAAGTGTCTGCAGGAATTGGTGGAGCACCCTCTTTCGGTTTCTCCGGAATGATAACACAAGTTATGTGTTGCCAAACACCGCACCTTGAATCTTCACACTGCATCATCATTAAAATCTTGTAAAGACCACGATCCACGGAAAGAAGAACTCCTTAAAAGTATACATACTATTTTCAACATGCAGAAAGCCAATTCACATTACAAACCAAACATGACCCAGATACTTACACATTCATATTTATTATATTATATTTTATATGAAACACACTCATACGTGTACATAAATAATTAGCAAAACAGGCATGAGTAGGGAAAAAAGGAAACTAAAGAGGACCTTAATCATTGAATCATTTGGCAGTGTGCTGCCACAGGTGCACCGAATCTTTTCTGCTTGGTAAGAGTCTGCAACTTCCTCCTTGAGCTTTACGTTACTGTTTTCTGAGACACCTTGCGATTTAGATGCTAATTCTGTTGCTCCAGAAGCCTGCATTTTTCTGGAAATGCAAAAGAGAGTATCAATTGCAAATTTTAGGAGATTTGAATAATCAACCAGTAAAGCAATTTCTTGCACACAACATAATAATAAATCTATTCATTAGTCTTAACAAGCACGAGGCACTAGGGTGGTAGAAAGCATTTGCATGAATCAAAGAGCACAACTACACTTGTGCCAAAAGACATTTATCTCATTCCCCCACAAGGTAAACAAAAACAATTACACACCTGTGGGTATCATCTACCAGTTTCGC
Organism: Gentiana macrophylla; assembly: GCA_026214975.1. Lineage (NCBI taxonomy): Eukaryota > Viridiplantae > Streptophyta > Magnoliopsida > Gentianales > Gentianaceae > Gentiana > Gentiana macrophylla. Next base: position 2,729,631 of record CM047811.1, on the reverse strand, counting down.
CACCTCATCCCTTCCCATACCATTTCTTGCCATGCTCAAACCTGAATTTGCAGGAGTAACATGTTATCGCAATATAAGGCAAACCAGAAATAAGTTTTAACAATTAAAAACAAAATTCATGTCTTCAAGAAGTTTAAAATCAGTAACGAAAAGAAACTCAAGGACAAAACTGCCTATATTTTGCATGTATAACTCTAATAAGAACCAACTAGAGAAATTACAATTAGTCCTTTCCCAATGTCTTGATAAAGAACAAGTGAATTTAGTGGGGTTTGTGTGTTCGCCTGAGCCCCCAAGCATTTCCCTGCATTGTGCAAAGTGCGGGAGATTCGGGAGGGCAGGAATGGTTTAAGGAAGCATCATGTTGGTTTTCACTGGCTCTATTCGACTACACAAGGCAACATAATGTACAGAGCACGACATCCAAGAAACTAAAACAGAATTGATAGCCTTAAACCCTACAAAGGAAAAAAGGAAAGTAAAGTATAACCCTTGAAAATCTAGACCTTTAAATGTGGATAAGCACATCCTATCCCGTCGGAGAGTTCAACAACCAAAAAGCCCAAGTTGTGGATTCAGGCCAGTCTGCCACATTTAAGTTAAGGTTGCTCTGGAATCTCAGAGATGGAAAAGCAGTGGAATGGAAAAAATCTGTTTGGTCCAAGAAGAGGATACCGAGGTTTTCTATGATCCTGCGTCAACCATGTTGGTAGAGCCATAACATACAGGACAGGTTGCAGGAGTGGAAGGGGTCAGGAGGTGAACATGTATTGTTTTTGTGGAAGGTAATATGATCTCCAAAGGAAATCACATCAGAATGACTCAAGAGACACATGAAGATTTTTTTTTCTCATGTCCTTTTTACAAGAGAGTGATTGCGGATCCTGAAGATGTTACTGTGTCAAGGAAGTTCGTTTGGACACGAATCACATAAGGCAGCTTTATTTATCTTGAATAAAGTTATTCTCTTTGTTACTTTTCGCTTCATAAACATCATATCCACTGTATTCGACACGAAAGCCAATACAAATCAAACAACATTTCAACCCCACTTTCTTCGAACCAAGTCATAATATGTCACGTCCAAACGGATATCATCTGAAAGCGGTTGATGGAATGGTTTATGAGTTATGAACACAAGATGGAAAATTCACGTCCAAAACAATAGGTTTAGTTGTTCTCATTTTTTGTGTTTTATTTAAGGAAAACAAAAAGAACACAGAAAAACAGTTGTTAAGCTGAATCAGGATGTGCATGAGTTGGAGGGTTGTCTCAGGACCAAACTCAATCGGAAAATTTGTATCAATTGTAGATTAGGTCAAAGGGTGTACAGTAGGCTGTAGCTACTGTTTGATTTTAAAAGTTTGGACGTAGATGTACTTTCTGAATTAAAACATTGTGCGATCCAATAAAATGTATCATCAAGAACATTTGTCTAGTTTACACACATACGCATCAAACTTGTGGACTAACTTGCTCTAAGCCTAAACAAAGTGAAAGGTAAAATGTGTGGAGTCAATGAAAGCCAATCAACCTACGAATATCAAACTGAAAAGAACACAGTCAACTCAGATTCATATAAATCAACTCCACGTCTCTGCATGTAATCAATATTTCAGAACTGCTTAGGAAAAGCTGAAACAAAAGATGAATGGCGCCCTACATGGCACAATATAGTTACACACCAAGACCTATATATATAATAAGAGAAAAATTAAAAACTTGCTAACAGTTTAGCCACCTTGATCATCAGAGATAGCACTTAAAATTCGTTCAACAAGATCCTGCAAAAATCACAACCAAAAATTTTAGAAACACTTATACATGCTTCAAAAGCATTGGGGGAGGGGGGACCCTTGTTCTGAATTTCAGTGACTAAATACAAAATGGTGGAAGTCAAAAGATATCAGGGCATAGGACATGAGCCTCTAAAATAAATAGCTTTCTATGGAGTTGAAAGCCTAAAACAAGTCGACTGGCTAAAGTTAGATGTACTCGAGGCATCCAGAAAGTGCCACATAGTGAATATGTCTTATAACTAACATTGAATGAGACCTTTTCTACCATCCAAACATCCTATATCTGAACCATTTAGCCCCAGCTCCTTCGTGTCCTTTTCTACTCTTTTCTCACTCTCCCGACCAACTTCACGACAGACGACCACCCTCATCTCTCCCAACTCAAATCCTCCATCCTTTAAGCGAGTAAATCTGAGCTAAGTGTAGGAAATCTAGGCCCAAACCCATATAAGAAGAGGGGTCTCATCCCCAAAACCTAGGTTGTGAGGTGAGGGAAGTTCATCTCCTAATATGGTGGGTGATACAATAGCAAGTATCCGATGTAGGACAACTTTTAACACTAAGCTTCAAGTTTTGAAGTTATAAAAGCTCCCACGAATAATACTTAACTATTAAAGCTCACTCACAAATCACATAACTCAAGCAACTTAGCTCATTAAAAGCTATACTTCACACACAAGAACCTTGAACTCCCTCTTGTACCAAGATTTCTGTAACACTCCTCAACCCCTGGTATCAAACGAAGTTGGCGGCTTCTCCTCTCAGATTTAGTTACTATAAAAGTCTTTGAAGTGAACTTTTTTACCGCAATTTATAACTGATTACTCTGTGAAAACAAACTAACACAATTTTCTTGAAGCTTTTATGCAAGCATAAGAATAATTTATTTGAATCTTTCAATTTGGAACTCAAGAATAGTCCACAAAGAGAGCGTACAGGCTCCTAAAAATGGGAAAAAATATAAAGAAAACCGAAGTTTAATCTTCACTGTCATTTTTTTCAATCCTGTACCACAAGAACTCAGCCCAAGACCAAAGTTCACAACAGTGATTTGTTAGATTATTTGATTATTAGAAATCTTGTATCGTTTCTGTACTAGTTCTGTTAATTTTATGGGTTTTATTTTATCTTGTGAAACCCGTTTCTTCCCTCTTTTGAGCTATAACAGACATAGTGGTTAGATGAAGGGTTTTCTAGCCATTTGTTTCGGCGGCTGTATTTAAGGTTTGTTTAACCCTTCTGTTTAGCCTAATAATATAACATAGTTCTATAACTACTGATGATGCTCGAATATGCAAGGCATCTGTCTTTTACTTCACCATGCATTCATATCAAACCTGTTTTTTTCCTTGCTTTGAAAGCCCAAGTTGAGCGAGCACATCCTTCAGCTCCTTAATTCGAAAATATGACAATTTCTCCTACATAAGAGAGCAATTATCAGCCTCATGAGAATAGGTAAAAATATTTCAGACACAGGATATATGAGAAACACTCTCTCCTCCAAAAGGAACCAAGAAACGCCTTAAGATATCAAACGAAGAACAACATTTTTTAGGTAAGATGAAATACTACCTCACAAACAACCTCAATTGTTAAAAAAAAGCATATCATATACTCTCTTCTCATCATATACATGATTGCCCTCTAGAAGTCAAATAGATATCATAATCTCTTCTGAAATAATGAAAATGAATAGGTGCAGCAAAGTATAACCACCATCATGTGAAGTGAAAAAATGGCTCACCTAAATGTGTGATACTTAGAATGATAAATAAAAATAAAAATAAATTGTTTTACACAGACGAAAGTATCAATTAAAGTATAATTTGAACTGCGATTCTAGGCTCCACTAACCTGAACTCTATAATTTCACAAAAAGTGAATGAATTGCGTACTTTTTTGTTCAAGATAATCAATCATGTTAATCAATAAGCTGAAAGTGCAAAAGCAGGTTCACATCTACCCATCCCAGCATTATGAGGCTTTCAAACATAAAACACACTAAAACTCCAATGAAGAACAAAATTTCACACACGAACCAAAACAAAAACCAAAAAAAAATTAAAAAATAAAAATACAGAAGATAAACTGATTACAAACAGAACACTTCCGAGAAGGTACATGTTAAGTAAACTGAGCAACCATCAAACACAAAAACCACCTAACCACATTTGCATACCTTGCAACTAGCCACCAAATCCATCAGTAAAGCAGACACTTTGTTATCAGAACAAACATCAACGAACTTGATCTATGCCCACTTCAATACACCAGCTGATCAATCTACAAACAAACCACCCAAAAAAAACGGCTAACATAACTTGAATTCCTGTTACTGCCTTAGGAAAATTCTCAATTCAGTCCAAAAAAAAAAATGCCTTAGAAATCATATCTAGCGTCATTCACTTGTTTATGTGTTATGTGCCACAAAAACCAAGGATAACAAAAATAAAATGCAAAAAATGAGGTTAAAGAGCGTTCAGTGGTGGGTAAAACTCAGACCAGACGGCTATAATTGTTGATGAATCCTCGAATGACTGAAGGAAAGCGGCGGCGGAGGCGCCGACAGAAACAGCTGAACTTTGTCTGTAATTGATAAGAACCTGATGCTCTGTGTTTGTGTCCGTCGTTCTTGACTGAAAACCGAGAAATGATGTGGGGGGGGCAGGGGGTGGGGGGTGGGGGCTATAACTAGCGGACGTATCCTCCGTATCTCAAATAGGGTTTAATCCATTCGCTCAAATCCGGGTTTCCTTCTTCTACCCTGAAAAATTAATCCTTTATAAAAAAAAACAATAATACTTTCTTTACGGAAAAAATTTATGACCTCATTAATTACATTTTAGTTACTAAATTGTCTTTACTTTTTTTTTTTTTTTTTTGAGTAAAAATTGTCTTTACTTTATGCAGACGCTTTTTTTTTTTTTCGTGGTGATACCGTGATACATGTGTAGGGACAAATAAAATATAGTTTAGCGTTGGTGAAAACGATATGAGACCCTCTAAACCATCTGATATATTTTTCGAACCCTTCAACGCCTGCTAAACGGTTTTAGGACATGGGAAATTTTCTTGTGAAACATCAAAGAATTAATCATGAGGTATAAATTTAGCGCATACACGTCGTGTAATCTTAAGGAGTGTAAAGGATCCCTTGCCATGGCTAAGGAAAAGATAGTCTTCGAGAGAGGATGTCTCGACCCCTTCTCACGAGGGTATCACTTACGAGTTACGACTAAGGGTAAAAATTGTTCGGTTTGACCTTTTTTTCCATTTATAAAACCGAACCGTTTTATATTGTTTCCATAGTTTCAAAGCAAATTAATACGGTTTTTAGGCTTTAATCATTTGTCCGATTTGGTTTGACTTTGTTTCGTTTTTTTCATAAACAAATAAAATTAGGTGGGTTCTATCGGCACACGCTGATTTACTTCCGGCAACCATTTGCTCCCGGCACCCCAAAAATATACCATCGGCACCACAGTTTTATTTTTATTATTTTCTTACTACACACACCATAATAATAATAATAATAATAATAATACTTGTTACACCACAACTTTTATAAAATCTAAACTAATCCTTCAAAAAAATTAATTATCCAATATTATCCTTCTATTAATCTAATGATCTAACTTAATCTTCATTAAAAAATATTATCACCACCCTTAATCTTCTAACTTAATCAATATTACCCCATTTGTTTATACAACCACCTCATTTTATTTCACCTCCACGCTTTATCTTCTTCCTCTCTTCATCACCTCCACCATTAACCTTCATCTTCAACCATGGAAGCTTCATCATCAACAAATACAAACTATGAAGATCATCATCCTTATCCAACTCAAAGCAATCAACACACACATTACAATGAAGATGATGTAGATATATCACTTGAAGACATTCCATTTTCTAGTCAAGTAGAGAAGAAGATGGAATCATCAAATGTGGTAATTTCTTAGTCTAAAAATCATTTCTTGATGTTCAATGTTTTAGTTAAGTGAATGGGTAAACCTCCTACATGCATATTACCATGGTAGACATTGATTGGTGGAAGACATGTTGGTTTTTTTTGTTGTTTCCGAACGTACTAGGGCATATCCTGGCGTTGCATTACGTTTATGAGCGATCTGTCGCTGGTCGAAACGTCATCTGAAGGCGCCCGTGAAGTGGGTACGAACGTCCCCCACGCCCGACGCTTTTGGTTGTAATGCCTAATAGAATTTCTACCGTATGAACGCGTCGGTATTGTCGGCGTTCACTGCGGTAAGGAACGCCGATCGGGACGCGTTCATGGGACGCTGTTGTGACTGACGTTGCATGGCAGAATGAAACGCCGACAATGTTGACGTTTGAAGCAGTGAGTGTCTGTTCTCCAGTGAATTGTAAACGTCAGTTTATATGACGTTTTTTAGCACTAACAACGTCTGTTACGGTGACGTTTTATGTAGTTCACAACACTTGTTCATTAAACTGTATTGGACTACCATTTAATTGTTGTTTTGAATATTTCTTACATAGAAACAATGTGATGAGACAAATAATGACCAGAGCAATAATGAGAGGCCAGTAGGAGACAACGACGCGGAGTATTTTAAGGTAATAAACCATTAAGTGAATACGTTATTCTCTTATGCTTATCCCAATTTTCTATGATTGTAGCTAATACAAATGTTCGTATTTTTGTAGCATTGGGCTGATGAAATGATCGATGAGGATAAACAACATCTTAAGTATCTTCGAGATACCACGCTTGCCTTGAGGGATGACATACCTGAAGAGTTATCAACCGATATGACTTCAGTGTTTACAACTGATCAAGTATGTACTTAAAAGTTGTACTATGTCATTGTTTGTGCATTTTAAACTTGATTTTATTCATCACATTTTTATAATGTTCACAGGTATTTCAAACACATGAAGACGTCACCAAACACCTCAAGGCATTGGCAAGAGCGAATGGTGTTGTCATTGTGAAGATGAGATCGAACATAACCGGAACGCGGACACATCACATTACATTCCAATGTGAGAGAGGTGGATTTCCAAGGGATCATTGCAAAGGAGGAAAGTACGCGAAAAAAGTTGGCAGTACCGGAAAGAATAAGCCAAGGGAATCGTCCACAAGGAAATCCGGATGTCCATTTCTATTGAAAGCCGTAAAGGATAAGTTTAGGGAAGTGTGGACCGTAAAAGTCTTGAATGGTATACATAATCACAAATCATTCAAGTATGATAAGGGCCATTCATACCTTGGTCGGCTTGATAAAGAACAAGTTGAAGTTGTTGCAACAATGACTCGAAACGGCATTTTGCCTAAAAATATACTACGGTTGTTGAGAAAGGATGATGGGAAAAACTGTACGTCACAAAAGGCGATCTATAACATTCTGTTAGGAAATCACTAGTTTAACGCAGCGGAATTTAAAATTTTGATTTCCTTTTCTAGATCGTTCTTCGTTTAATGCAATAAACATGTTAAGTAGTTTGACGGTTATACCTTAGATGATCTACAAGATCGTCGCTTTGACCGCCAACGGAGAGTAGTTCAATCGCGCAAGCCGTCCACGCGTCCGGCCTCTATCGCTAATCCACACGAACCCCTCGGCGGAATCCTCCTTGGATTGCTATCGGAAAAACTCCGGTCGTTAGATCGGACATTTTCTTCCTCACAAACTCACCTATGGAGAGCTCTACATTTTACACAAGAATTATGAACCCTTGCAATTGTGTTGTACAAAAGAGCTTGACACCCACTTCCTTTTATAGAGCAAGTGGCGCCCCGTATGTAGTGTGGAGGAAGAAAACCTTTTCCAATAAAATAAGGAAAATCAATTAGATTGATTTATCTCTTTAATTATAATATTTTGTCAATATCATATATTGATTATAATTATCTTATTACCATAAATCTATTTTTCCAAAATCAATTAATATCCTATATTAATATTATGGCAATATTTATTAATTAAAATGCACAATCCAAGTGTATCTCATACACTCAAAGTTGGCGCCCGCTTTAGTCAATAAATTGACTTCCGGAATATTCTTTAATTAATATAATTTATATATAATTAATATCTTGTATTTTATTTATTCATAATAAATAAATACCACCATATTAATTTACCACTATAACCTTTATAGTCTGAGATAAACTTTCCTTATTTGGTTATCAACTATAACGCATTTTAATCCGACTCGATGTTCATATGTGTGTGACCCGATAGCTTCCGAATATGTTGGCCGTAGACACAAAGTGCAATTTACCAAAATGCCCTTTATACCCTAACGATCACGGGATAGCGTCTAAGCAACACACCGTGACCCCGATTATCGGAAGAGTCAAAAGCAATGACTACTACCTTTCATGTGAAGCGATTATCGTGTAACTTCACAATCCTATCGCTTTATAATAATATCCATACGATCAGTATCTCGAGTGTCAATACATTGACGATCGTATCTTATAATCTGGATATCATGCTTTTCGAATAACACATTTACTCCCACTTTGCAAAGATTCTCAAAGAGCTAGACATTCCTTATAAGAAGGCCATTTCGGATATTCAATCCCAATCATAGGATACGCGATTCCCGGACGACCAATCATGTATACTCCGCGTGCTTCAATATCATACCCAATCACTACCGCATGATCGCCCGTGGTTAGGAGAAATCTCAATAGTGTCAAAGCATGACAATCCACACCGTGATGCCATGAAGACTCGGTCAAAGGATAATTACACAACCGCCACATAGTGTGACACTTAATGTAAGTGGGTCGATCCCTAACGACGCATTCTCAATACACGTCCACGCATACGGTCCAAGTGTCCCTACACTTCGATGAGGCGAGATCTATCCACTACCTTCTAAAAGATAGAAGACATCCAATACGTGCTAGTCCGATTATATCATCAATGTCCCATTTGATAATATGTAAGACTAGAGACATTTAAGTACCAACCTTGTTATAGTGATTAGAGATCTCATCAACCATAATCACTATCATGGTTTCTACATCCTGATCGATACTAGGGACGTTACTATATATATACAACAAATAATATGAAGACAAACAATATATAATAACATAAGTGCTTTTATTAATCATAATAAAGTTATTACATGAACTAAATAGGCAGTAAATGACCCGACCGGTCGGATCGGTCCGACCCGATTGGGTTTTTAGGACACCTTTCCAACAATCTCCCACTTGGCCTAAAGCCAATCACCCATATGCCTAAGCCCCTGCAAGTGAACATGTTTCTCATGCTTAGCTTGAGACAATGCCTTGGTTAACGGATCATTTATGTTATCATCCGTGTGGACTTTCTCTATCTTTACATCTCTCTATCTACTATCTCTCTAATCAAGTGATAAGCGCCCGTAGCACATGTTTGGACTTCGATGAGACCTTGGTTCCTTTGATCGAGATATCGCTCCATTATTATCACAGATGCAGGCCTTTGGACCTTGATGGAGGAACCACACCAAGTTCGATGAATGAACTTCTTCATCCAAAGCGCTTCTTTTGCCGCCTCCGAGGTCGCTATGTATTCGGCTTCCGTTGTAGAGTCCATGATAGTCTCGCTTGGAACTCTTCCACTCATTTGCTCCGCCCGTTAAGCGTGAAAACAAATCGGATTGCGACTTAAAATCGTCCTTGTCGGTTTGGAAAGCGGCATCCGTGTAACCTCGTAATACTAAATCATCGTTCGAAAACCAGGAACATATCCCTGATGCGTCTCAAGTACTTAAGGATATTCTTGATGACAATCCAGTGACTATCACTGGATTGGACTGGTAATCTACTAGTCATACTAAGAGAAGTGCAGGAGCGTCCGGTCTTGTGCATAACATGGCATACATGATGGACCCGATTGCCGGGCATAAGGGACTTTACTCATTTGTGCCCTTTCCTCCTCTGTCTTAGGACTCATTCCTTTTGTGATGTAGACCCAGTGTGACATGGGCAGCAATCCTTTCTTGGGTCGCTCCATGCTTTGAATCTCTTGACATCTTGTCTATGTAGTGGATTGGGACGGACCAAGCAACCTTTAGATCTATCTCTATAGATCTTTATTCCCGAATATAATTTGCCTCACCCAAGTCCTTCATTGAGAAGTTCTTGGATAACCAAGCTTTGACTGATTGTAACATAGGCACATCATTCCACATGAGCGATGTCATCCACATAAAGCACTAAGAACACAATGGCACTCCCACTAACCTTCTTGTAAACACAGGGCTCATCTTCGTTCTTGATGAAATCAAAGCTGTTTGATTATCTCATCAAAGCGAAGATTCCAACTCGAGAAGCTTGCTTTAATCCATAAATGGATCTTTGCGGTTTACACACCATCCTGGCGTCATTGGTTGTGAAACCCTCAGTCGTGTCATATACACTTCCTCGAGGCGAGGTTCCCGTTAAGAAAAGCTGTTTTCACATCCATCCGCCGATTTACGTAATCATGGTATGCCGCAATAGCAAGCAAAATTCTAATGGATTTTAACATGGCAACGAGAAGGTTTCATCATAGTCAACTCTTGTCTTTGCTTATAACCTTTTGCCACCAACCTAGCCTTGTAGGTGGTCACATTACCGTCCATGTCGGTCTTTCTCTTAAAGACCCATTTACACCCTATGGGAACTATTCCTTCGGGCGGATCAACTAAGTTCCAAACTTGGTTGTCTTTCATGGATTCCATTTCGAAATTCATGGCTTCAGCCATTTCCCCTTTGTCATGCCTTAATAGCACTTCCTCATAAGTTCTAGGGTCCTCATCTTCTATGAGATACACGCCTTGGTGTACCTTCGGAGTTCATGGCGTTCCCTCAGTGGATCTTCGAGGTGCTAGTGTGTCCACGGTAGAAAGTGGTGTCACATCTGTGTGTGGCAAGTCCTCTACTTCCATCAATGACTATTATCCGTAAGTGGTTCTCGAATTTCTTCAAGATCAATTTTACTCCCACTCGACCCTATCCGAATAAACTCTTTCTCGGAAAGTGGCGATCCACAGCAACAAACACCTTTTGTTCCTCAGGATGGTAAAATTGGTACCTTTGGTTTCCTAGGATATCCCACAAATAGACATTTGTCGACACAGGCTCTAATTTGTCGAGGCATCATCCGGCTTCACGTAAGTCGGACAACCCCAAGGTTTTAGATGACCTAGGCTCGGTTTTCTCTTAGTCCATACCTCGTATGGCGTAGAGTCAACCGTCTTTGATGGAACTTCGGTTCGATGTGTATAGGATGCGGTTTACAGAGCATACCCCAAAATGATTTTGGAAGAAGCTGCGTAGCTCATCATGGATCGCACCATGTCCAACAAGGTGCGGTTCTCCTCTCGCACACGCCATTCATCTCGTGGCGTTCCGGGAGGAGTCCATTCGAGTAGAATCCCATTCTCGCTTCAAATAATCTTGAAACTCTCCATCAGGTATTCTCCGCCTCGATCGGATCGAAGTGTTTTGATTTCTTTACCTAGTTGTTTCTCCACCTCATACGAATTCCTTGAACTTTTGAAGGCTTGATTTAAACTTCATTAAGTATATATAACCATAGCGAGAATGGTCATCGGTGAAGGTGATAAAATAAGAGTATCCTCCTTTGGCTTGAATTGACATTGGGCCACACACATCGGTGTGTATGAGCTCAAGCAATTCATTGGATCTTATCCCTTTACATTGAAAGGTGACTTTGTCATCTTGCCAAGTAAACAAGCTTAGCATGTATCAAGCGATTCGTAATCGAATTGATCCAACATTCCATCTTTATGGAGTTTGGAAATGCGATTCTTATTTATATGGTCAAGTCTACAATGCCATAAGTAGGATTCATTCAAGTCATTTGTTTTGGCTTTCTTGTTATTTATATTAAGAACGTCAACATTCATATCTAATATATAGAGACCATTGCTAAGTATGCGATACCATAAAAGATTCCATCACGTGAAAAAGAACAACATTTATTCTCAAGCGTAAAAGAAAATCCATCAACATCTAATGCGAAATAGAAATAATGCTCTTCGTAGGCGGGAACAAAATAATGATTATTAAGTTCTAGTACTAGCCTTTGGGCAATGAAAGAAAATAAACTCCTACGGACGGTAGCAGGCTGAACACGCACTCCATTTTCAGCGCGTAGGTCCACCTCTCCTTTCCTCGGATCTCTAGTTCTTCTTAGTGCTCGCATATTCGTACAAATATGAGAACCACAACCAGATCTAATACCCGGTGGTTAGACTTAGAAGAAGTAATGTTGATCTCAATCATAAATATGCACGAAGTCGAAGCATCGGAATGCTTCTTCTTGGTACTCAAGAAGCCCTTTGCGCAGTTTCTCCTCCAATGTCGGTCTCACCGCAATGGAAGCAAGCATCCTTGGATTTGTCTTTTTGCTATCTTAGGCGTTGGCTTAGGTGCGACCTTCGCCTTCTTGGACTTTTACGGGCTTTTGCCTTGCCGCTTGCTTGAAGTGACCCAGCAACACTTGCTTTCCCTTCCCTCACGATTGCCTTCGGCGATTTTCAACATGTTCAATAACTCCGCTAGAGAGCAATCTATCTTGTTCATGTGATAGTTCATCACTGGCTGCGAGAATGAGTCGAGTAGAGATTGCGAGAATCAAGTCAATACTCAACTCTCGTCCAACTTGTGGCCCGACTTCCCCAAGCCTCTCTATGTACCCGATCATTTTAAGCACGTGTGACCCACAGCGATCCCGAGATGCCATCTTACAACTAAACAGGGCCTTGAGACCTCGCATTCTCTCCGATGCGAGGCCGAGAAGCTTATAAAGCGCCAGGTGGACCATGATAGAGTAGGCGTCCATGGACTCATCTTTCATTGCGATTCAGTGTCATAGAAGCAAGCATGATACATGTAGCATCGATCTTGTCGAAACGTGCTTGTTGTACTTCGACAACATCTGCGGCCGAACCCTCGCCGGGCTTTTACGGTAGGGCCTGCGTCCAAGACATAGCCAATCTTCGTGCCTCAAAAGCGATTTTGAGGTTTCTTTCCCAATCGAGAAAATTAGTTTCGTCAAGCTTGTTATCGATGATAAAGCGAAGGTTCAATTTGTTTGACATTTTCTACAACAATAAATAAAAGATAGAATAAGTAAAAGCTCAGTGTATAAAAAACCCTAAATTTGCACTTAATGAATCTATAAGGTTTTTACTCCCACTAGCCAACTATTCCCTATTGGCTTTCAAGAAAATAATTCATTTAGTGGGCAAGATCCCATCGAACTACCCCGACCCCCAACTTGGGTGATGGGCGAAAATAATTAAGCAATTGGACAACGATTTGTCGATCGTATCTTATACGATTCTTGTTGTTTGATTGATCAACTCTTTGACAATATTTCATCTTATGAAATTAGCCAAACCCTTGCCTCTAAAATCCAAACGACCCGCTTTTTGGTGGTGGCGAGAGAATTCTTAGTGAGAGTCTTAACCCCGATATTCATGAGATCTCTTTCGATCATATCTCAATAATGACGATATACCCGAGGTAGGTCAACCCCGCTTTGGTGGTGAGTTGGGTCCGAACATGGCTCTTCACCGTCGTTATAATATGGGAGGCAATTCCCGACTTGATTTTTGATGTGGGAATAATTTTAAATTAATTCACTTAATTAATTTGGTTTTAATTATGGTCTCATCTACTATGTGCATATTACTACGATATCATATAAAGTAAAACATACACAACATTCGCGCATAAAATAACCCGGTATGATCATGGACTTTTCCTGAGTGCGGTTTCGAATACAAGCCCGATGAAACCGCGGGTCACAAACTAAGAGTATCTGCAACCGCCAATAGGATCTTTATTCTTTGTCATGCGCCAATGGGTTCTTTATCTCTCCTTGGTCTTGAACTTCTTGCTCCATTCTTGTTACATAATAAATAATTACACCCGCCGCATTACGAGGGGACTCGAGGAATGGGATAAATGCAAAAAAGTAAACTAGAGCCACGTTCTTCATATGACCTTAGACAATTTTCAAAAAACCAACATAAAGAAAACATTCCAAATCTATCCTATTGGTGAGTCGCGATCGATCGGGTCATATAATCACATTATATCTACACATCTAATCCATACAATTTTATCTTATGAAAAAGATTAAATTCTAATTTTAACTACTACTACTCATGCGTCTTTATTTTATCACATCAAGTAATTAAATAACTTTTAATTAATTATATGATTTAACCAAAATTAAAATTAACATTTAATTTTAAATCGATTTCAATTTTAATTAAATTTGAACTATTCAAAATAAAATTAAAATTATAAAGTCTCTATTTGTTTCATTTCCAAAACTAAATTTAGCTTAGGCACCACACTTTCCAAAAATCAAAATTTTTGGAAGTGGCTTGAGCTGGTTTCATTCCAAATCAAATATTTGGAAAGGCGCAAGCCTACTCCAAATCAAATATTTGGAAAGGCCAAATTATTTTAGTACAGGCACAGCCACTTTCAAAATCAAAATTTTGGAAGTGGCACAAGCTCAAACATTCCAAATCAAATATTTGGAAGCGCCAGCCTATTCCAAATCAAATATTTGGAAAGGCCAAATAATTTTAGTTTAGGCCACTTTCCAAAAATCAAAATTTTGGAAGTGGCTGGGCACAGGCCTATTCAAATCAAATATTTGGAAAGGGCTCAGGCTATTCAAATCAAAATTTGGAAAGGCCAATGTCCTATATGGTTTCCCGATGGTCCAAACTATTTGAACCATTGGTTGTAATATATTGCGCAACTAAACAAACGAGATATCTATGCACAATAAAATATCACAAAAGCGAAAAGGTTGATCTCCCCAAAGGAAGAGGAGAGCCGACGGACATGACCGAAGCCACCGCCGCCGCCGCCGCCCGCCGAGAGGAGGGCGCCGCCCGATCGGCCGACCCCATGAACCACTATATTTTTTTTTGTTTTAACGTTTAGCGATTTAAATCTTGCATCTATCGATTAAATACTACGCATTTAAATTATGCTTATTGCTTAAGCTCAAGTCGCTCGATACCTGTGTTAGAAATCACTAGTTTAGTTTAGCAGCGGAATTTAAAATTTTGATTTCTTTTAGATCGTTCTTCGTTTAATGCAATAAACATGTTAAATAGTTTGTGGTTATACCTTAGATGATCTACAAGATCGTCGCTTTGACCGCCAACGGAGAGTAGTTCAATGCGCAAGCCGTCACGCGTCGCCCTCATCGCTAATCCACACGAACCCCTGCTTGGAATCCCTCCTTGATTGCTATCGGAAAAACTCCGTCGCTTTAGACCGGACCTTTTCTTCCCTCACAAACTCACTATGGAGAGCTCTATTTTACACAAGAATTATGAACCCTTGCAATTGTGTTGTATGAAAAGAGCTTGACACACCTTCCTTTTATAGAGCAAGTGGCGCCCATATGTAGTGTGGAGGAGAAAAGCATTTTTCCAATAAAATAAGGAAAATCAATTAGATTGATTTATCTCTTTAATTATAATATTTTGTCAATATCATATATTGATTATAATTATCTTATTACCATAAATCTATTTTTCCAAAATCAATTAATATCCTATATTAATATTATGGCAATATTTATTAATTAAAGTTACTTTAATCCAAAGTGTATCTCATACACTCAAAAGTGGCGCCCTTTAGTCAATAAATTGACTTCCCGAATATTCTTTAATTAATATAATTTATATATAATTAATATCTTGTATTTTATTTATTCATAATAAATAAATACCACCATATTAATTTACTACTATAACCTTTATAGTCACAGAGATAAACTTTCCTTATTTGGTTATCAACTATAACGCATTTTAATCCGACTCGATGTTCATATGTGTGTGACCCGATAGGCTTCCGAATATGTTGGCCGTAGACACAAAGTGCAATTTGCAAAATGCCCTTTATACCTAACGATCACGGGATAGCGTCTAGCAACACACCGTGACCCCGATTATCGGAAGAGTCAAAAGCAATGACTACTACCTTTCATGTGAAGCAATTACCGTGTAACTTACAATCCTATCGCTTATAATAATATCCATACGATCGTATCTCGAGTGTCAATACATTGACGATCGTATCTTATAATCACGGATATCATGCTTTCTCGGAATAACACATTTACTCCCACTTTGCAAAGATTCTCGAGAGCTAGACATTCCTTATAAGAAGGCCATTTCGGATATTCAATCCCAATCATAGGATACGCGATTCCCGGACGACCAATCATGTATACTCCGCGCTTCAATATCATACCCAATCACTACCGCATGATCGCCCGTGGTTAGGAGAAATCTCAATAGTGTCAAAGCATGACAATCCACACCGTGATGCCATGAAGACTCCGGTCAAAAGGATAATTACACAACCGGCCACATAGTGTGACACAATGTAAGTGGATTCGGTCCTAACGTCGCATTCTCAATACACGTCCACGTGCGGTCAAGTGTCCCTACACTTCGATAGGCGAGATCTATCCCTACCTTCTAAAAGATAGAAGACATCCAAATACGTGTTAGTCCGATTATATCATCAATGTCCCATTTGATAATATGTAAGACTAGAGACATTTAAGTACCAACCTTGTTATAGTGATTAGAGATCTCATCAACCATAATCACTATCATGGTTTCTCTATCTGAGATCGATACTAGGGGCGTTACTATATATATACAACAAATAATATGAAGACAAACAATATATAATAACATAAGTGCTTTTATTAATCATAATAAAGTTATTACATGAACTAAATAGACTGTAAATGACCCGACCCGGTCGGATCCGGTCCGACCCGATTGGGTTTAGGACACCTTTCCAACACATTCGTGCTAAGATAAGGAAGAACACACGAGAGGGTCGTACAGTAATGCAAAAGGTTTACAATATGGCGGACAAGAACACATCCTTCATTGAGTGTAGGTATGATGAACGAAACGTAGTGAAGGATGTCTTTTGGGCCTTTAACGAAAGCTTGTCCTTTGCAAGATGCTTTCCTTCTGTCATGCTTATGGATTGTACATACAACACAAACAAGTACAAGATGCCCCTTTTGCAGATTGTTGGCGTGACGTCTACGGACATGTCATTTTCGGTTGGATTTGCATTGCTATGTTTGGAGAGGGAAGACAACTACACATGGGCTTGTTAGGTGTAGTGCCCGAAAGACAATTTGTGTAATTGTTTTTAATAATGAGTGACAGAATTTATCTCAACTTATTACTTGCTTTGTGCTTGTAAAGTAATACATGCTGTCGCAAACCCTAAGTATATCAGTATGTAACCACTTAACTCGGTGTATGGATTACACGTGAGGATTGAGTTAGTGGTGATATACTTAAAGCTGATTAGTCCGTGGTGAACTTAATCGAGTTTAGGGTCTCTTGATTAAAACACCAATAATGCGCCTGAACACCTTAGGGTGTGATAGTCTTATCCGGATTTGTCGGTAGAGGAGTACGCCGTGGGGCATTTATATCTGATGGCATTCATATAGGATTTGGACCGATTTAATGTATTTCTCGGTATAATTCCGTGTCGAGGAATCTTATTAAATCATTAGATGATCATATATGGATCAACCTTAATCTGAGGTGATCACGAGGATGTTGCTTGTCCCGGGTAGTGTTTGATGTGTTAATTACTGGTTCACTTAAATAATGTGTTCAAGCCACTTCTCATTGGCACTATCTCCGGGATGAGTGAGTAGTTATGATTTTCACAAACATGGAAACCATTCCTTCTGCGGGAAGTAGAGAAGCGATCCCTTTATTTGTTAGCCTTAAGAAAGTGATCGATCGGCCGAGTTCACATTTGACTAATTAGCTACTAGTCGGATATGTGCACTAATTGATCATTAGGGGTTGATGGTAAATAAGGATAAGATATTACGAGTCGGGTTCACGGAGACTTCCGCTTTCGAATGGATGATCTATGGAGGTTAATCCGTATGTAGTGATTATATCAATGGACGCTTATTCACTCTCATGGGTTGAGTATAAGTATACATCTATAATCGGTAGAGTTCGTTTCGGGTTTATGGTGGCGTAATCCCGGAATTAATAATTAATGTAATTATTACATTCGATGAATAATTAATTATTGAGAAAGTAATGGTTATAGGTCCATGGTCCCGATGTGGCTTCGTAATTGACTAATAATCTTGTTATTTGGGCCTCAAGTGATAATAATTGGGTGGGCTAATTAATTGATATGCATGGATATTATTTAGTTAAATTTAAATAATATAATACACATAAAAGGCATTTTATGTGGGCTTTTGACCCGATATGTGGCGCCATTAATGTCCTAATAATTAGAGAGAAATTAGTTTTCTTGGATAATTATTTAACATGTGATTTATCTTTTATTTGGTAAATGATAATTCATGGAATAATAGATAATAATATGATTTATCTTAATTAGTTTGGGATAATCATTTTATTTATCTTTTATTTGGAAAAGGATTAATGTGATAATTATCACTTAATTATTTAATCCTTGGAGGACATTGATTACTGATGAGAGATAAATTTATGATCGTTTTTATGACATTTCGCCCCATTTCTGATACCATTTTGAGCATTATTGTATCAAATCAAGTAAAAATTACTAAGTTTTATTCAAATGTATAAGTAGTAGTTATTATGTAAAATATTGTGTTTTTATTGTATTTTTATAGATTTTGTGCTTAGGTTTAATGTAGGAGTGTCGTGTCGGTTTACGTTTAGTATTTTGGTGGTTCATTGCGAGGATTATCGTTTACCAAGATCCCAAGTGACGACACGTTTTGGTCCTAAAAACATATCTTTTGAGGTTAGAAGAAGATCTGTGAAGTTCTCAAGTTGATGGAGCAAATTTTCTAAATCTTAAATTATTACATATTTTAGACGGAGATTTGACCCAGCTTAGAGGCATTTTCAGGGGATGACTTCTTCATGAAAGTGGTAGATTATTCAACGAGCTTTCCAATGCCGCTGAAATCATGTCATTTGGAGTTCGGGAACTCAAGTTATGGCCAAGTGTGTCGATTCGGATTAGTAAAAATCCGAAATATCTTCGTAATCTGAATGGCTCATCAAAGCGACATTTTCTGAAGAAGTTTCCTTAATAAAGTTGTATATCTTCAAGAAATCTTTCCAATGGATTTTGAATCAAGTCAATCGGACTTCTACAACTCAAATGGTGGTCAAGTGGCTAATTGATTTGTATTAAGGAAAATGTCGCAAAACGACGCGTAATGGGAATGACCCATCAAAAAGGCGTTTTCTGAAGAAGAGTCCTTCATGAAAGTTGAAGAATTTTCCGAGAGCTTAATTTTGACGTTTGAATCATAATTTTTGGAGGTCTACAACTCAAGATATGAATTTTATAAGTTTTAGAAGGATCTAGAATTAGCACCACCGGATCGATCCGGCCCTTTCCCGGATCGATCCGGCCTCCCCATTTTGCTATATAAACAGAGCCTCAGAAACAGAGAATGCTGCCCCTCTTTTCTTTTCCTCTTTCTCTGTTCTCGTCCCCCTGTTCTTTCTTTTTATTTTTTATTTTGGATCATATATATATATACATATATGATATATATATATATATATACACACACCCTTCATGTATATATATATATATTCTATATATGAATATATATGTGATAGATCTATCTATATATATATATATAGATCTAGACCTAGATCTCGTTTTTCATCTCGTTTCTCTTTTAATTTTCTTTCGGGGCCATATATACATATATATGTCTCACGTATGTATGTATATATGTTTTTCACATATATAAATAAAATGGTTATAGTATCGTTGTAATGGCGGAATAATTATCGAAGATTGTTGATTTCGAAGCTTTGGCATGTTAGATCCGGTGGAAACGCATTCGATTCGATAGTCATAACGGTAATATATTCTAAAATTGTTATGTTTATTATTTCTATTTCTATTTATATATGATATTAAACTAAAAATATATCTAGCCAAGATATGAATGCGAATTAGTTAATCTTTTGGTAAAATGAATGATCGACTGGTAATAATGATTAAAATCAATTATGATGAATCTCTTTCTTTCTGCGACAATGAAACGTTAAAATAGAAAGAGCCGGAGGTAAAATTGGCGAGTGAAAGCGTGACAAGCGGAACCCGTTTCTACCGAGGCGATTTGTCCTAAAAGATGAATCTTATTGACATTTGTACTTTCGAGATCGTAATAATGTTAAATCATCAGTTTAATTGAAACTTAAGCCGGAAAGTTGAATCTTCCGGCTTTGACAACCGGAGCCTTTTAAATAAAATTGACCGTTTGTGAGCGGAATGACTCACTTTTATCTAAAGGTAGATTTGTACTCGGGACTGTTCGGAAAAACCGTATATGATTGTGGACCTTGGGTGATGCAATGGACATATATGTGAGTTTTATACGCTTGTGTGTGAGGAGTTATGCTAAACAGGAGTACACCGATTCATACATAATTTACACCTTGAATAAAGGAAGATCACATCTCATTTATTTCTACTAAAAGATATTGATTGATAAAGTATTCTTGCCAGAGATCTCAAAATATATATATTATCTATTTTTATATTTATATATTTATTTTGCTTTACTAACAATCTAATTAATCTAATAATCTAACTTCGAGGAAAAGTAAAAGCGCGACTTAGATCGAGTTAATAATAAATTTTCAGTGTTTAACCCACACTTAAAAGAGTTACCATGTTTTCCTGAGGAATACGACCGACTCACCAGACTAGCACTACAATTTGACCCGGTACTGCGCGGTTAGGATCTGTATAGCCTAGAAAAGGTCCGTCAACATTTTGGCGCCGTTGCCGGGAAAACGTCGCTAATTTCTTTCTTTGTGTCTCAGGGTTACTACTTGTATTAGCTCAAAATTCTCGAGGATAAGTCAACACTCTTCTTATCACATTTCTTTTTATTTTTCCGTTGGTATCTACCTTCTTTTAGTTACCAATTTTCTTCTTCTACCAAATTCGAAGTTATTTTCTATTTTCGATAGTAGAAAGTAAGCATGGTCATAATAACGAGGATAAGTCAATACATTTCTCAATCTCATTTGTATTTTTATTTTCATTGGTACCTACCTATTTGGTAAGATATCAATTTTTTTATAAAAATACTCGATAAATACCGAGTGGCTTTGGTAATTACCGAGAGAGAGAAAAAAAAAAAAAAAAAAAAAAAAAAAAAAAACTACTCGGTAAATACCGAGAGAAAAAAAATGTGGTTTTTTTTATCAATTTTGTGTTATTTTCTATTCGATATTTTCTATTCCACAAGAATTGTCAAATCGAGATTACGAAAATGGCGAAACCGTTGGTGAAACACCTGAACAAGGGATTGCTCATGCTCGAGGTATGGCCAAAACCTTAATCGAATTTACCTCAACGTAATAACCGTAATCGAGAATAATAGAAATAATCGAATCGGAATAAGCATAATCGTAATAATCGAAACCAGCCTAACCCGAGACCTATATGTGATCAGACCGTAAGAAGGTACCAGATTAATAATCCCATACTTTTACCTAATGAAGGAGCGAATAATTTCGAGATAAAATCTCATCTTTTTGGTTTAATTGACACAAGAGCCCAATTTCTAGGAGAAGATGATGAGGATCCACATCATCATCTCTATCTTTTCGAAGAGTTGTGTGTCTGACCAAAAAGTCATGGTGCTCATCGGGAATTAACGAGGATGTCTTTGTTTCCTTTTTCTTTAAAAGGAAGAGCACGAGATTGGTTTTCGCTACTCCACATCATTCATTGACTAGATGGGAGGATATTCAAACCGAGTTCTTAAAGCAATATTTTACTCCCGGTAGAAAATTGGAATTAATAGTCTAAATTGCCAACTTTAAACAAGGATCTGAAGAAAGCGTTTGAGAATTCTTGGGAAAGGTTTAAAAAGCTGTTACTGAGCTTGTCCCGATCATGGTTATTCCTTATATATGCAAATCCAACTTTTCTGTCGTAAATTAAGGAAAGACTCACGTGCAGATGTAGATCATGCATGTGGTGGTTCGTTAATAATGAGTAAAGCCCAAATAGTTTACGATGCTATAGAAAAGATTTCCAAAAATAATCGTATGTGGGAAGCTGGTTCTTGAAGGATGCGAGGTTCTTAGATCTAAGCGAATTAGATCTACGCAAGCGGACGGATCACGATTTATACATCACAATACATAATTAAAGGACTTAAACTACTACAAGGGGTTAAGATCATGTTACCAATATAGGGAAGAGAAGCCTTGATCTTCCGATGTGTTCTCCAAAGCGGTTGGTGGACACCTTCTTGATACACGAGCCTCCTTGATATGCAGCGAGAGAAAAATCCGAAGATTTTTCCAACTCGAACTCCTAAGAATAGAGGCCGAAATTTTTCGCCAATTTCTCGGTGAATAGTGGCGTGAATAGTACCTCCCATTAGACTTGGAGAACTCTCTTTATATATGAGAGAGTAATCAATGTCCTCCAAGGATTAAATAATTAAGTGATAATTATCACATTAATCCTTTTCCAAATAAAAGATAAATAAAATGATTATCCCAAACAAATTAAGATAAATCATATTATTATCTATTATTCCATGAATTATCATTTAACAAATAAAAGATAAATCACATGTTAAATAATTATCCAAGAAAACTAATTTTCTCTAATTATTAGGACATTAATGGCGCCACATATTGGGTCAAAAAAGCCTACATAAAATGTCTTTTATGTGTATATATTATTTTAGCCCAACTAAATAATATCCATGGATATCAATTAATTAGCCCGACCAATTAATTATCAATGAAGCCCAAATAACAAGATTATTAGTCAGAATTACGAAGCCACACCGGGACCATGGACTATAACAGTGAGCTCCGATAATTAATTATTCATCGATGAAAGTACATTAATTATTAATTCCGGATTACGCCACCATAAACCCGAAATCGAACTCTACCGATTATAGATGTATACTTATACTCAACCCATAAAGAGTGAATAAGCGTCCATTGATATAATCACTACATACGGATTAACCCTCATAGTTCGTCCATTCGGTGGGAAGTCTCCGTGAACCCGACTCGAGAATATCTTATCCTTATTTACCATTAACCCACGATGATCAATTAGTACACATATCGACTAGTAGCTAATTAGTCAAATGCGAACTCCGGGATCGATCACTTTCTTAGGGCTAACAAACAAGGGAATTTGTCTACTTCCGCAGGAAGGAATGGATTCCATGTGCTGTGAAAATCAGAACTACTCACTCATCCGGAGATAGTGCCAATGATGAAGTGGCTTGGAACACATATTAAAGTGAACCGTAACTAACACATCAAACACTACCCGGGACAAGCGGCATCCTGTGATCACCTCGGGATTAAGGTTGATCCATATATGATCATCTAATGATTTAATAAGATTCCTCGATTACGGAATTATACCGAGATCTGATTAAATCGGTCGAGTCTATATGAATGCCATCATATATAAATGCCCAGCGTAGGTACCCTCTGCCCGGCAATCCGGATAAGACTATCACACCCTAAGGTGTTCCGGGCGCATTATTGGTGTTTTAATCAAGAGACCCTAAACTCGATTAAGTTCACCACGGACTAACGGATTTAAGTATATCACCACTAACTCAATCCTCGCGTGTAATCCATACACTTGAGTTAAGTGGTTCATCTGAGATATACTTAGGGTTTGCGGCGGTGTATTACTTTACAAGCACAAAGCAAGTAATAAGGTAAGATAAATTATGTCATTCATTATTAAAAACAATTACACAAATTGTCTTTCGGAGCCTACACCTAACAATCTCCCACTTGCACACGAAATGACAAGCAACGATTGTTTTTAGAGCACACCCTCTCATCTTATTCACAACACTCTCCCACTTGCTCTAAAAGCGGATGAGATATATTCCTCAATGCCGTACCCTCCAAGCACCGGACTTGGTACATCGATCAGTTTGGTTGTCGGCCCGAGACGCAAGCGTTGCCGGTCCATCTAATCGGCGGTACTCTCTCTCAATATGCTTTTGACCTCTAAAGGAGTGAGAAGATCCTCTAAGCTATTTCTTCTTTGTTTTCACAATGAAGTGATATCGGCTTATCGGACCTAGAATTACTCCAGGACCAAAAAGGAAATTCTAAGCACTATGAGTAAACACTGAGCCCGAGATCAGCGTAATGATCATCCTTAATCGACTACAAGTCGGAATCGATGTAGTCAACCATATTCAAGTTTGCACTGAATATACAAGCATATGATTCCTCGTTCTCTAAAGATACTTGAGGACGTACTAAAGCTGCTACTTATTGCTCAAATCCAAGATTCGATTACTATTGACTTATAATAACCTCGACTTGCCGTTATCCAAGAGGAGACTCTATCCCATTTTCTCTTTATCCGGAGATTTAGAGAATCATTCACGAGAGGTAGGGTAGGACTACTCGATGAATGCCGCAATCAGATAGGTGGGATAGCCAATGACTCATTCTCGTGAATTTGACCGAATCAAATTCTTAGAATATAGTCCAATTCTCTCATCCGAGAGAATCTTGGCGTGTCGATTTCGACTTTGAGATAGCACACCCATGTTGTTTCCAACTGTTTTAGTGTTATCATTTATGAGCGCTTAATGCTACTACTTTTACCAATATTGATATCCGATACCTGAAAAAACTTATCAATATTTTGGTCAAGTCCACATATTTTAAAACATGTGACTTTTAAATGACCGAGAGGTTCTCTTAAATCCACAAAGGATATAAGCCATGGCGATCTTCCTACCAATGGTTCTTTCGAATAAATTAAGATATCGTTAGTCTCGCTTAAAAAAAAAGGTATTAGGGAATCACCCCTATCTTACTCTTTGTAACGAATCCGTTATTCATTCTTAGCTAAAACCCATACTACGAATGAATTCGATTCCGTTGTTCGGCAAGAAAGTCTCGGGAATCACCCTATTTTACGCTTTAACGAAATCTAGCAAGATCGAGTGGTGAGAGAGTTCAAGGTGCAGTTAACTCTCTACTTGTCGTGAATCACCCCTATACCACTCAACTTTGCGAAAGTTTAAACTTTCCTATTCATTCGACTCTTTTCCGTGTAGATCCAATTGCTCCCACTTGGGCTGAGACACTCGGTGGTTCTACAAGAGACGAATGTGAGTACCAAAACTCCATTCCACGAGGGTAAGGTTTTCAAACCAACCTCTATAATCGAGAATCCTATACTGACCCACCAAGAGCCATAGGTTATCAATCACCCCAAAGCAGATTATAAAGTCCACAAAATCACAAATGGGTCAACGGTTAAACCATACTCCCACTGTGTCTTGGGTGGATTGACATTCGATCTAGTAGTATTTATCGATTGTAATCACCAACAACCGATGTGGTGCGATTAAATCGAGATAGTAACTACCTTTGGGTAACCGTACTCCAAGGTTTAAGGTTGTTACTTATAGATTCTATCGAAGGCTTGTGATGATTCAACCGTCTACTTTACGATCTCAAGAATCTTATAATCAACCTTCACTCGTCTCATTAAGATGTTTCACAACAAATCCCCAATCGAGCGTATCGCGCAAAATTTCGATCCCTACCTTTAAGCATTAAATGCTAAATGCCTACATTTATGGAAGTGGTGTGAACCGAATTCACTCCTTATCCATAAACTCACTAGCATCTTCTAGGTAGACTTCTCCGGTTTACATAATAATGTTAACCGTTATTTTGCAACAATTATCTTAATCGAGTTTAGCAGTTGTATTGTAGCATATCAATAACTATGTAGGGCAAGTCTATGGTTTCTTCTCAGTTGAGAAACATTCCACTTGAGGAGGCGGGCGAGCATCATCCCCAAGACTATCGATAGCCCTATTTACGAGCATGGAATACTCTATTCTCCTGGCTAAAATCGAGAGACACCTCCTCGTATTCTTTTCGATAAACCAACCAGTGTTTTGAGTAGTTATCAGACAGTAATGTCACCACTCAAAATCTCCCACTAGCTTGTATCTCTCACTAGACCCCGAAGGTCATGGTGAATGTTTATGTTACCCTTCAAAACTATTACCCTTTCCCGATTGAAAAGAAACTTAGTCATTGTTCCTTTGAGATAGTGTTCCAAGACGGGAGATAGAATCACCCTTAGCCGGTCAGCAGGTCTTGTCTCTAGGATATATGCACTAATTAATAGATATTGAAAGGTCGTTTATCTTAATACGAAACCTTTTACCTTTAATAGTTTTAGATGTATTTACACGACTTATTCAAATTCTAAGTGGTTCGACTTTATCAAACAAAAAGTCGAGTCTCGGATTCGTACTACAAATGTCATATTCACTTTCTATGTGGCAACAATATATCGAGTTGAAAGTGAATCCAATTGTTTCAACGAATCTGTAAACAGAAAAATAAATTTTATTTTATTTTATTTTTATTTTTATTTTTTTTTTTTTTTTTTTGTGATATTCAAGGATAGAATCCGAAATTCATTTCCTTATATCACTCCCACTATTCTAGCTGAAATTACTGCCCGTTGTTACTCTATTAATGCACAGCTTTATTGTTCTTCCAAAGAACTAAGCCACCGAGTCAAGTTACTCGGTTAAGAAAGTCATTATGATTCATTGGTTAGTGATCGAAATCACTTTCCTTATCCTATACTTTCTTTAATTAATGTTTCGGTTTAGCCTCAAAACTTTAGTTAAGATGATTAACACTTATAGACATTCTTTCCGTTCTTAACTTTCCTTAAAAGGGAATAGTCTTGAACTAGCGATTCGTTTGAGTAGACAACTACTTTCGTGAAGCGTGTGGGATGTCTAATGAAAGTGTTACTCAAAGGTGGACCGATTTTCTAATAAATCGAGTAAAACATATTATAAAAGCTCCCCACTAGTTTATCGGTTCCAAATACCGCCTAACTAGCGACACTTTAATTTATGATTCTCCAATTTTTCTATCGAGAAAATTTCTCGTGTAGACACTACACAATTCACTAGAAGAATTTTATCGTCCCAATCATCTTTCAAACTAACTACGGTTGTCTCTCGTTCGCACGAGTGACAAAGAAAGTGACATGCCTATTTACGCCACTTAAGTTTTGAAGGCTTCAAGAGAAATATCCTTCCAAAATTAATGGCATGTTAGATTAATAAATACAACGTTCTAGTTACTTACCACTTTTTAACGAAGTCATTACTAGTCAATTTTACACCAGCGATCTAAAGTACATTGTAGAGATGTATATAGCAGTTGTAAATAAAATTGACAGTAAAATAAATCCAAATCATACACTACTAAAATTTTAGGAACATAAACTATGTACTTATAGTCTATCCTACCGCTCCAAGGATTTAATCTAACGCCTCAGTGTCGCCAGGGTATGTCAAAGAGGTTTCGATTAATATTGAAGATCGAGTTGAGAATCTAACATCTCATTTGTGATCTTCAATCACCTTTCCTTTTCGTACCAAGGTACTTCCAAAAATACCTCTTTATGAGTGTGACCTCATGTCTCTGCATTTTTAGGTAGACCCCGAGTGTGTCGCCGCTAGGGTCGGTCGGTGACCCGACCAGTACCCAAAAATCCTATCCTTCGGAGACCAAGCCTTGAATTTTGATAAGTGAAGGCCTTCCTCAGGAGGCCGGGTCCCAGCCGGCACACGGCGTCACCATTCTCTCACGCTGCTTGTGTCAAAAGAGGCCGTGGGGTCGGGCCGCTCTCTCCCGCTCCCACTCAATATTTTGAAAAAGTGGTGGGTTTACTCATCACGCTTTTGGACTTGATGTTACATTAAGGAACAATAAATCATAGGCCCGAATGTTGTCGGTTATGTGGCCAGCCCACCCGACCTATTCGTTAGAACATATGTGGCCGTCCGGACGGGTCAAGGCTAGGAGAGGTCCGTTGAGCCGAAGTGGCTCTTCGGATGGCTCAAGATTGCTGCACTTCGCAAACGCCACGCTGCGTGGAGGTGAAGTCGATTGAGCGAATAATCGCTGTTGACCACCCAACCGTGGTTAAACCACTTTCAACCTGCTTGCCCGTGATTATCCAATCCTTAAACATCAAACTTTCGTAGACACTACGGAACAAAAACGTAATCTCGCTCTTGGTAAGGTGGAATTCACCAAGAATCCAACACCTTAACCACGAGGTTTCGAGATTTTACTCCTTATGCTTTCGCAGAGGGATTCACCGAGAATCCATCACCCAACCTCGACGATTGAAAAACCCGTGTTCCTCGGTTTTACCCTAATTAGTTTCTAATTAATATCAAACAATTAATTAAAACTAATCGTGTGTGTTTTATACATGCCTAACTAATTTCTAATTAATTTCTACATGTATGCATATGGAGTGGAATTCATGATATGATGCATGTCATGGCAATTTTCCGATTCTACTCATACAATCTACACATGTATACTAGTGCGGAAAATAAACACCGAGATGGACCGCTGGCACTTCAAGAATTCAATCTATTCGAAAATAAATTAAAACCCTAATCTGCAGCTGTTAAGAATCTTGACGAACGGCATATCAAACGAACTTGGATCGGGATGAAACTTTCCAGATCTGATCTTCATTCTTCGGACTTCAAGATGGACGGTCTGATCGGAGCTTTGACTTGTCAATCTTCCTCAGTGAGCCGCCCAACTTGCTGCTGAAACACACTCTCACAGCAGCGCATCATATACTTCCCGAGATCGATCGGGGATGAAGATGGATCCCGATCGTCCTGAAAATTTTATCACACGTCCAAAACTCCATGATTATCGATCTGACCGGTCGGATTTTAATTTGAACGGTCCAATTGTTCCCAGAAAATCGAAGAAGTCACAGTTAGGGTTTCTGTGAATCCTGCGTTTTTCTGTTACAGCAGCCACTTCGCAGCAACGAACGGAAACCCAAACGGACTCTGATCGACGCCAAATTTTGTGGGATTGTTCATCAAATTCCAATCTTGATTCTGACCGGAGGATCTTCGTTTTAACGGCTCAAACAACGGAAAAACGAAAATACTAAACAGCTAATGTACAGATCTATTTTCAGGAAATTAAAATTGCAATAATACATAAATTACATATTTCCTATACTCATATGAACGAATTTTCATCGCTTATATGAGTTTACAATAGATCTAACAGGAAAACGGTGCCAACCCCAATCCATCTCTTCAACCATAGCAATTTAAAATTATTAATGCATAATAATAAGTAAAATATCACCTACGTGCAATTCCACTTTCCTTTAAATCGCTTAATTACGATTATGAATATATAAATCGTGGAACCTGGCTCGCTACCACATGAAGGATGCAGGTTCTTAGATCTAAACGAATTAGATCTACGCATGCGGACGGATCACGATTTATACATCACAATACATAATTAAAGGACTTAAACTACTACAAGAGGGTTAAGATCATGTTACCAATATAGGGAAGAGAAGCCTTGATCTTCCGATGTGTTCTCCAAACGGTTGGCATGACACCCTTCTTGATACACGAGCCTCCTTGATATGCAACCTTAAAAATCCCAAGATTTTTCCAACTCGAACTCCTAAGAATAGAGGCGAAATTTGAGCCGATTTCTCTCGGTGAATAGTGACGTGAATAGTACCTCCCATTAGACTTGAAGAACTCTCTTTATATAGGAGAGTAATCAATGCCCCTCCAAGGATTAAATAATTAAGTGATAATTATCACATTAATCCTTTTCCAAATAAAAGATAAATAAAATGATTATCCCAAACAAATTAAGATAAATCATATTATTATCTATTATTCCATGAATTATCATTTAACAAATAAAAGATAAATCACATGTTAAATAATTATCCAAGAAAACTAATTTCTCTCTAATTATTAGGACATTAATGGCGCCACATATCGGTCAAAAAAGCACATAAAATGCCTTTATGTGTATTATATTATTTAAATTTCAACTAAATAATATCCATGCATATCAATTAATTAAACACACCAATTAATTATCAATGAAGCCCAAATAACAAGATTATTAGTCCGAATTACGAAGCCACACTTGGGGACCATGGACCTATGTGATGCTCCAATAATTAATTATTCATCGAGCAGAAAGTACATTAATTATTAATTCCAGGATTACGCCACCATAAACCCAAATCGAACTCTACCGATTATAGATGTATACTTATACTCAACCCATGTGAGTGAATAAGCGCCCATTGATATAATCACTACATACGGATTAACCCTCCATAGACCGCTCCATTACGAGTGGGAAGTCTCCGTGAACCCGACTTCGAGAATATCTTATCCTTATTTACCATTAACCCTCGATGATCAATTAGTACACATATCGACTAGTAGCTAATTAGTCAAATGCGAACTCCGGGATCGATCACTTTCTTAGAGGCTAACAAACAAGTGGATCTGCCTCTCTACTTCCCAAGTAGGAAGGAATGGATTCCATGTCGTGAAAATCGAACTACTCACTCATCCGGAGATAGTGCCAATGAAGTGGCTTGGAACACATATTAAAGTGAACCGTAATTCAACACATCAAACACTACCCCGGGACAAGCAAAGATCCGGTGATCACCTCAGATTAAGGTTGATCCATATATGATCATCTAATGATTTAATAAGATTCCTCGACATGAATTATACCGAAATACTGATTAAATCGGTCCAAATCTATATGAATGCCATCATATATAAATGCCCCGTGTAGTACTTCTACCGATACAATCCGGATAAGACTATCACACCCTAAGGTGTTACAGGCGCATTATTGGTGTTTTAATCAAGAGACCCTAAACTCGATTAAGTTCACCAGGACTAACATGATTTAAGTATATCACCACTAACTCAATCCTCACGTGTAATCCATACACTTTGAGTTAAGTGGTTACATACAGATATACTTGGTTTGCAGTGATGTATTACTTTACAAGCACAAAGCAAGTAATAAGGTAAGATAAATTATGTCATTCATTATTAAAAACAATTACACAAATTGTCTTTAGGCACTACACCCAACAGCTTCTAGCACAAGAAAAGTAGCCTTTGCGAGGAGAATGTACATCGAATGCGAAGTTCTTGCACACTTGGAGAATTTGAGTAGGAAATTTGACGGCTTATTAGCTTGATGAAACTATAAACTCGTAAAATATCATACCAAATGAATACTCAAGTCATGATAATGTGTCATTAGGGATGGAAGAACCAGAAGGCTATTCAAGGGAAAAGGTGAATTTTTTACAGCATAGGAATTTGAACAATGCGTATTCAAACTCGTTTAATGCTTTTAGAAGAGATCACCCTACTTTTCGTTGGTCTGAAACCCCTAGTAAGCCAGGACAACCGTTGTATCCAGTTCAATATAAGAATCCATATCAAGTTTATCAAGAAGATACCTCTAATCGGAATCTACAATCATTACCTAGATCGTATCCACAACATACCACTCAAAGCATACCAGTCACCCAAAGTTCAACTCAACCTGAAGGAGTTGATAAATGGGAGAAATTAATCGAAAATCTGATGGGTATGATGTCAACTCAAGCTCAAAATATGGAAACCATGATGACTTTATGTGTACAATCACTAAGAATATGAGTACGTTGAAAACATCTATAAGTGGACATGATACGGAATGAGAATTGTAGAAGCTTCATTACGGAATTTGGAATATCATTTGAGTAGAGAAGAGGAACGTAAAACAAGAAACCTCCAGGAGAGTCGCTAAGTAATATCGAAAGAAATCTGAGTGGGGTAAATGCCTGTTATTACGAAGTGGAAGGATCTGTAAGTAATGGATTAGAAAAATTCGGAATAATGAAGTAGATGATGATTTAGATGGTAAATATAAGAAGAATTTGGAATCTAAGGGCCATTTCAAACCGAACCTTATCCGGCTCAACCTAAATTTACATCGGTTCAACCTGGAAGAGGCATCACCATATCCACTTTGCATATTTTGAAGAAAAGGTCTTCGAATGATGACACACTATGTCTTCAAAAGGCACAATCATTCAAGGAAGCTTTACCATCTTCATCTAACGATAAGGGTAAGGGAGGTATACATTCTATCCCTATTACAAAGATGAAGTTGGATAATAAGTATGCATGTTTTATTGACACTTTTCGGCACTTAACTATTAATATCCCTTTCATCGATGTTTGTAAGGGAGAGTTTAGTTTGGGAGTTAATCATGAGAGCGTTGTCTTCAACATTTACAATTCATTGAAATATCCATACATTACACTAGAATCTAGTTCTTGTGTAGACATTTTGTGTTCTCTTGTTGTGGATTGTACTAACACGCAGGTAATTGAAGAAGATGACTTTAGCAATAATATGAAGGCTCGCAAACCGAAAGCTCGAAAATCAAAGAAAAAGTTCAAGAATCGTGTGGATTGGTGGAAATTGTCTAACCTCTGTTGGAAACCAGTATTGAAGAAGAATGTGGTGCATGAGGATGACCCACCACCAGTGCCTTAAAAACTGAAGCACGGTAAAGTCTGGCTATAGACTATAAATGTAGTCAATGACGGGTACTATCCTTCCCTTTTACTCCTTAAGCATTTATTTTTAGTGGATTATGTGCTTAATTGTTACATGCTTTGGTGAGTAATTGTTAGAAGTATCCCGTTTTGTTTAGTATATTATATTAGTTAATCATTATCATTTTGGTCGAGCAAACGACGTTAACCAAAAGCGCTACCGGGAGGCAGCCCGTAAAAATGTTAAATATAATAATTACTCATACTTTGGATGATACTTTGCGAATACTTCGGATTGATTTTCATTTTGTTTCA
Source organism: Gentiana macrophylla (assembly GCA_026214975.1). NCBI lineage: Eukaryota > Viridiplantae > Streptophyta > Magnoliopsida > Gentianales > Gentianaceae > Gentiana > Gentiana macrophylla. The sequence goes on along the minus strand of CM047811.1, from coordinate 2,696,933 downwards.
CCAAGTCTTAGGATGAATGTTTGAATGTCATTAAAAAAGGGAATGATTAGGTGGTTATCCGAAAATCCTGATGGAAAAAAAGAGAAAATTCAAATGCATCATTTCTTAGACTTAGGTTGTTAGAACGATTTGAAATAACCCTTGAGGATCTGGGTATAAAAGACTCAGAGTTAATACTTTGTCGCATATTTCATATCATGATCTAGTATGTTTTAAAAATTTCAAAAATAATGTGTGACATGTATTAGTTCAACTACTGTGGAATATTGTGTGTTTTAAATCAATAAAAGTTTATGTGGTGTGTTTATCTACCCTTTTGCATTACACTGTCACACTCCACATACTTTTATTTTATTTGCACACACAACGGTTATAACTTTGACCCACCCACCCACCCATTTTTATCATCCGAGTATTTGTTTTGACTTGTTTTAGTGCACCATTGCTTTCCCAACAACTTATTTACACTCACTTTACATTGAGGACAATGTAAGTTCGTAAGTGGAGTGGAGTCGTTGGTCACAAGAATGGCATTAATGTTTATTTTGTATCAATAAATCCCTTAGTTTTCGATCTTTTTGAAAGCATTATTTAGTTGATTAAAATAAATTGTATAAGGTATATATTTCATGGATTTGAAGATATAATGATCAATTTGGATGTGTATAACCAATGTGAACGTAAGTGCATTGTAATTCCAAATATATTTGTGTAACATGAATTCTTTCACGTAAGCCTTTGATATTGAGCGAGAAAATTTTAAAGCAGTATCCATTCAGTATCCTAGTGGTTATTCAGATAATAATGATAACTTAGTACTAACTTTTGAACGTGTCTTGTGAATATCGAAGGTTTGAATGTGATAGAAAGGATATAAGTTAAGTGGAATAAAAAGAAAAATACCAAAATAAGATGAAATATTTATATGTCGGGTTGTAGCTACCAATGATTTGAGTGCATAGAGGTGTTATCATGAAAGCGTCCCTATATCACTATGAGGTTTAAAAGCTCCCGATCGCTTCGATGATAAGTAGTCGATTAGGTGTTATCACGAAAGCGTCCTATTCTTTGGGAATGAAGGCATATGCTACACATGTGAAATTAAGTTCATCAAAAGAAAAAAAAAAAAAAAAAAAAAAAAAAAAAAAAAATAAAAAATAAAAATTTTAAGCGTGGTTGAAAACTTAGCTATCTTACACTATCCCCAAGTATAAATCGAATGATATGCTTTAGGGATTATCCTAATAAGTACAGGAGAACTTTGTGAGGAGCTGTTACATTACTATACCTAGGAAAGTCATTAGAAATGTATGCGAATGGATATTTGTGTGTTTTGCTTGATTTATTCAAGAGAGGATAGTGGAAATTGAAAAAGGCTTGTCACACACACACTGTTATACATATATATTGAGGTTAAAAGCGCTGGTTGTAATTTAACGGTTGCAACATCTGGTTGTTTCTTATACCTTCTATCTTCATAAATTTATCTCTTATTCATTTTGTTTTATCGCTTGTTTTGATCGAGGACGACCAAAAGCTAAGTAGGGGGTTGTGATGAGAGATAAATTTATGATCGTTTTTATGACATTTCGCCCAAATTTCGATACCATTTTGAGCATTATTGTATCAAATCAAGTAAAATTACTAAGTTTTATTCAAATGTATAAGTAGTAGTTATTATGTAAAATATTGTGTTTTTATTGTATTTTTATAGATTTTGTCTTGGGTTTAGAACTTAGAGATTGTCGTGTCGGATTTACGTTTGGTATTTTGGTGGTTCATTGCGAGGATTATCGTTTACCAAGATCCCAAGTGGCGACACGTTTTGGTCCTAAAAACATATCTTTTGAGGTTAGAAGAAGATGCCACAAAGTTTACAAGTTGATGGAGCGAAATTTTCTAAGACTTAAATTGTTACATATTTTCGACGGAGATTTGACCCAGCTTAGAGGCATTTTCAGGGGATGACTTCTTCATGAAAGTGGTAGATTATTCAACGAGCTTTCCAATGCCGCTGAAATCATGTCATTTGGAGTTCGGGAACTCAAGTTATGGCCAAGTGGCTTGTCGATTCGGATTAGTAAAAATCCAGAAATATCTTCGTAATCTGAATGGCTCATCAAAACGACATTTTCTGAAGAAGTTTCCTTAATAAAAGTTGTATATCTTCAAGAAAGCTTTCCAATGGATTTTGAATCAAGTCAATCGGACTTCTACAACTCAAATGGTGGTCAGTGGCTAATTGATTTGTATTAAGGAAAATGTCAGAAACGACGCGTAATGGGAATGACCCATCAAAAGGCGTTTTCTGAAGAAGAGTCCTTCATGAAAGTTGAAGAATTTTCCGAGAGCTTAATTTTGACGTTTGAATCATAATTTTTGAAGTCTACAACTCAAGATATGAATTTTATAAGTTTTGGAAGGATCTAGAATTAGCACCACCGGATCGATCCGGCCCTTTCCCGGATCGATCCGGCCTCCCCATTTTGCTATATAAACAGAGCCTCAGAAACAGAGAATGCTGCCCCTCTTTTCTTTTCCTCTTTCTCTGTTCTCGTCCCCCTGCTCTTTCTTTTTATTTTTTATTTTGGATCATATATATATATACATATATGATATATATATATATATACACACACACCCTTCATGTATATATATATATTCTATATATGAATATATATGTGATAGATCTATCTATATATATATATATAGATCTAGATCTAGATCTCGTTTTTCATCTCTGTTTCTCTTTTAATTTTATTTTCTAGCCAGTATATACATATATATGCTCACGTATGTATGTATATATATGTTTTCACATATATAAATAAAATGGTTATAGTATCGTTGTAATGGCGAATAATTATCGAAGATTGTTGATTTGAAAGCTTTGACATGTTAGATCAGTGGAAACGCATTGAGATTCGATAGTCATAACTTAGTAATATATTCTAAAATTGTTATGTTTATTATTTCTATTTCTATTTATATATGATATTAAACTAAAAATATATCTAAATAAAGATATGAATCGAATTAGTTAATCTTTTGGTAAAATGAATGATCGACTCACGGTAATAATGATTAAAATCAATTATGATGAATTTCTTTCTTTCTTCGCGCTTAATGAAACGTTAAAATAGAAAGACCGGAGGGTAAAATTGGCGAGTGAAAGCGTGACAACGGAACCCGATTTCTACCGAGCGATTTGTCCTAAAAGATGAATCTTATTGACATTTGTACTTCGAGATCGTAATAATGTTAAATCATCAGTTTAATTGAAACTTAAACCGGAAAGTTGAATCGTCGGCTTTGACAATGGAGCCTTTTAAATAAAATTGACCATTTGTGACGGAATGACTCAGCTTTTTATCTAAAGGTAGATTTGTACTCGAGGCACTGTTCGGAAAAACCGTAATGATTGTGGACCTTGGGTGATGCAATGGACATATGGCAGGTTTCATCGCTCGTGTGAGAGAGTTATACAAATTTTAGGTCTGACAGATTCATATATAATTTACACCTTGAATAAAGGAAAGATCATGCCATTTATTTCTACTTAAAAGATATTGATTCGATAAAAGTATTCTTGGCTAGATCTCAAAAATATATATATTATCTATTTTATATTTATATATTTATTTCTTTGCTTTACTAACAATCTAATTAATCTAACTATCTAACCGAGGAAGCCGATAAAGCTATGACTTAGATCGAGTTAATAATAAACTTCTTGGTGTTTAACCCCACTTAAAAGAGTTACCATGTTTTCCCCGAGGAATACGACGACTCACCGTGATTAAAGACTACAATTTGACCGTGCACACTGCAGGTTAGGATCTGTATAGCCTAGAAAAAGGTCCGTCAATTACTCTCCTATATAAGAGTTCTAAAGTCTAATGGAGGTACTATTCACGTCACTATTCACAGAGAGAAATTGGTAGTGAAAAATTTGGCCTCTATTCTTAGGGTTCGAGTTGGAAAAATCTTCGGGATTTTTTAAGTTTGCATATCAAGGAGGCTCGTGTATCAAGAAGGGTGTCCCACCAAATAGTTTGGAGAATACGTCGGAAGATCAAGGCTTCTCTTCCTATATTGGTAACATGATCTTAACCCCTGTGTAGTTTTTAAGTCCTTTAATTATGTGTTTTGATATATAAATTGTGATCCATCCGGCTTGCCTTTCGAGATCTAATTTTGGTTAGATCTAAGAACACGCATCCTTCATGTAGTATCGAGCCAGGTTCCACGATTTATATAGTCATAATCGTAGTTAAACGATTTAAAAAGGTGGAATTGCGTGTAGGTATTTTTGTTTTACTTATTTTATGCATTGATGTGATTAAAATTGTTATGGTTGAAGAGATGGATTGGGGTTGGCATCGTTTACCCGTTAGATCTATTGTAAACTCATATGAACGATGAAAATTCGTTAATATGAGTATAGAAAATTATGTAATTTATTTTTATTGCAATTTTAATTTCCAGAAAATAGATCTGTTTAGTAGCTGTTTAGATTTTTCGTTTTTCCCGTTGATCGAGCCGTTAAAAAGAAGATCCCTCCGGTCAGAATCAATATTGGAAGTTGGTGAACAATCCCACAAAATTTGGCGTCGATCAGAGTCCGTTTGGATGTCCGTCGTTGCTGCAAAGAAGCTGCTGTAACAGAAAAACGCAGGATTCACAGAAACCCTACCTGTGACTTCCTCGAATTTCTGGGAGAGTTTCAACCGTTGAAACACAAATCCAACCGGTCAGATTTATAAATATGGAGTTTTGTACGTGGAATAAAAATTTCAGGTCGATCAGGTTTCATCTCGATTCCCGATCGTCAGTGGGAAGTCATTGATGCGCTGCTGTAAAAGTCAGATTCAGCAGCAAGTTGGGCGGCTCACTGGAGAAGATTGACAAGTCAAAGCTCCGATCCAACCGTCCATCTTGAAGTCCACAGAATGAAGATCAGATCTGGAAAGTTTCGTCCCGATCCGAGTTCGTTTGATATGCCGATCGTCGAAGATTCTTAACACCGCAGATTAGGGTTTTAATTTATTTTCGAATAGATTAGTTCTGAAGTGCGGCCAGTCAAAAATCTCGGTGTTTATTTTCCGCACTAGTATACATGTGTAGATTGTATGAGTAGAACCGGGAAAATTGCCATGACATGCATCATATCATGAATTCCACTCCATATGCATACATGTAGAAATTAATTCGAGGAATTAGTTAGGCATGTATAAAACACACGATTAGTTTTAATTAATTGTTTGATATTAATTAGAAACTAATTAGGTAAAAACCGAGGAACACGGGTTTTTCAATCGTCGAGGTTGGGTGATGGATTCTCGGTGAATCCCTCTGCGAAAGCATAAGGAGTAAAATCCCGAAACCTCGTGGTTAAGGTGTTGGATTCTCGGTGAATTCCACTCACCTAAGCGAGATTACGTTTTTGTTCCGTAGTGTCTACGTGAATGTTTGATGTTTAAGGATTGGATAATCACGGGCAAGCGAGGTTGAAAGTGGTTTAACCACGGTTGGGTAGTCAGCAGTAGCTACGGCTCAATCGACTTCACCCTCCACGTGTGGCGTTTGCGAAGTGCAGCAATCTTGAGCCATCCGAAGAGTCACTACGACTCAGCGGAGCTCTCTAGCCTTGACCCGTCCGGCTGGCCACATATGTTCTAACGAATAGGTCGGGTGGGCTAGCCCACATAACCGACAACATTCGGGCCTATGATTTATTGTTCCTTAATGTAACATCAAGTCCAAAAGCGTGATCGATAAACCCACCACTTTTTCAAAATATTGAGTGGGAGCGGGGAGGCGACGACCGACCCCACGACCTCTCTTGTTGACACAAACAGCGTGAGAGAATGGTGACGCCTCGTGCGGCTTTGATTTCCCCCTAAGGAAGGCTTTCACGCTATCAAAATTCAAGGCTTGGTCTCCGAAAGGATAGGATTTTGGGTACTCGTCGGGTCACCGACCGACCACTAGGCGGCACACTCGGGGTCTACCTAAAAATGAGACTGAGAATGAGGTCACACTCATAAAGGTATTTTTGGTAGTACCTTGGTGAAAAAGGAAAGGTGATTGGCGATCACAATGAGATGTTCGATTCTCAATCGATCTTCAATATTAATCGAAACCTCTTTGACCTACCCTAAGGCGCTTTGAGGCATTAGATTAAATCCTTGGAGCAGTAGGATAGACTATAAAGTACTTAGTTTATGTTCTAAAATTTTAGTAGTGTATGATTTGGATTTATTTTACATCAATTTTATTTACAAGCTTATATATATCTCTACAGGTGCTTTAGCTGCTGAGTGTAAAATTGACTAGTAATGACTTCGTTAAAAAGTGGTAAGTAACTAGAAGCGTTGTATTTATTAATCTCACATGCGATTAATTTTCGGAAGAGATATTTCTCTTGAAGCCATCAAAACTTAAGTGGCGTGAATAGGCATGTCACTTCTTTGTCACTCGTCTGCGAGCGAGAGACAACCGTAGTTAGTTTGAAAGATGATTGGGACGATAAAATTCTTACAGTGAATTGTGTAGTAATACACACGAGAAATTTTCCGATAGAAAAATTGGAGAATCATAAATTAAAGTGTCGCTAGTTAGGCGGTATTTGGAACCGATAAACTAGTGGGAGCTTTTATATTATGTTTTCTAATTTATTAGAAAATCGAGTCCCACTGGGTAACACTTTCATTAGACATCCCACGGTTCACGAGTAGTGTCTACTCAAAGCAACTGCTAGTTCAAGACTATTCACTTTTAAGGAAAGTTAAGAATGGGAAAGAATGTCTATAAGTGTTAATCATCTTAACTAAAGTTTTGAGGCTAAACCGAAACATTAATTAAAGAAAGTATAGGATAAGGAAAGTGATTTGGATCACTAACCAATGAATCATAGCGACTTTCTTAACCGAGTAACTTGACTCGGTGGCTTAGTTCTTTGGAAGAACAATAAAATTTGTGCATTAATGATTAATAAAGTAACAGCGGGCGATAATTTAGGCTAGAATAGTGGGAGTGATATAAGGAAATGAATTTGGATTCTATCTTGAATATCACGAGAAAAATTTATTTTTACGTTTCTGTGATTCGTTGAAACAATTGGATTCACTTTCAACTCGATATATTGTTGCCACATAGAAAGTGAATATGACATTTGTAGTGCGAATCCGAGACTCGGACTTTTGTTTGATAAAGTCGAACCACTTAGAACATTTGAATAAGTCGTGTAACACATCTAAAACTATTAAAGGTAAAAGGTTTCCGTATTAAGATAAGCGACCTTTCAATATCTATTAATTAGTGCATATATCCTAGAGACAAGACTCTGTTTATTGGCTAAGGGTGATTCTATCTCGAGTCTTGGAACACTATCTCAAAGGAACAATGACTAAGTTTCTTTTCAATCGAAGGAAAGGGTAATAGTTTTGAAGGGGTAACATAGCTTTTTCACCGTGACCTTCGGGTGCAGTGAGGAGATACAAGCTAGTGGGAGATTTTGAGTGGTGACATTACGTCGTCGATAACTACTCAAAACTTTGGTTGGTTTATCGAAAGAATACGAGGAGGTGTCTCGATTTTAGCGAGAGAATAGAGTATTCCATGCTCGAGAAATAGGCTATCGCATAGTCTTGGGGTGATGCTCGGCACCGCCTCACAGTGGAATGTTTCTCATCGAGGAAGAAACCATAGACTTGCCTACATAGTTATTGATATGCTACAATACAACTTTGCTAAACTCGATTAAGATAATTCGTTGCAAAATAACGGTTAACATTATTATGTAAACCGAGAAGTCTACTAGAAGATGCTAGTGAGTTTATGGATAAGGAGTGAATTCGGTTCACACCACTTCCATAAATGTAGGCATTTAGCATTTAATGCTTAAAGGTAGGGATGAAAATTTTGCTTGTATCACGTTGATTGTATTTGTTTGTGAAACATCTTAATGAGGCAGTGAAGGTTGATTATAAGATTCTTGAGATCGAGAAAGTGGCGGTTGGTATCCACAAGCCTTACGATAGAATCTATAAGTAACAACCTTAAACCGCGAGTGCGGTTACCCAAAGGTAGTTACTATCCGATTTAATCGGACCACATCGGTTGTTGGTGATTACCTTGATAAATACTACTAAATCGAATGTCAATCCACCCAAGACACGGTGGGAGTATGGTTTAACCGTTGACCCATTGTGATTTTGTGGACTTTATAATCTGCTGGGTGATTGATAACATATGGCTCTTGGTGGGTGTATAGGATTACGATTATAGAGGTTGGTTTGAAAACCTTAACCCTGTGAATGGAGTTTTGGTACTGGGTTTCATTCGACCTCTTGTAGAACCACACGAGTGTCTCGGGCCCGGTGGGAGCAATTGGATCTACACGGAAAAGAGTCGAATGAATAGGAAAGTTTAAACTTTCGGTATAAATTTGAGTGGTATAGGGTGACTCCACGACAAGTAGAGAGTTAACCGGACCTTGAACTCTCTCACCACTCGGTCTTGCTAGATTTCGTTGAAGCGAGAAAATAGGGGTGATTCACGAGACTTTCTTCTTTGAACAACGGAATCGAATTCATTTAAACGAAGGGTTTTAGCTAAGAATGAATAACGGATTCGTTACAAAGCGGAAGATAGGGGTGATTCCTAAGACCTTTTGCGAGACTAACGATATCTTAATTCATTCAGAAAGAACCTTTTACCCCCAGTGAGGAGGCTGCCATGGCTTATATCCTTTGTGGATTTAAGAGAACTTCTCGGTCATTTAAAAGTCACATGTTTTAAAATATGTGGGCTTGACCAAAATATTGATAAGTCTTTCGTAGACTGGATATCAATATTGGTGAAGTAGTAGTATTAGTGTTCATAAATGATAACACTAAAACGGATATAAAAAAAAAACATGGTTGTGCTATCTGAAGTCGGAAACTGACACGCCTAGATTCTCTGGATGAGAGAATTGGACTATATTCTAAGAATTTTGATTCGGTCAAATTCACAAGAATGAGTCATTGGCTATCCCATCCGTCTTATTGGTTAAGATGATCATGCATATACGTATGCAACATTCAACGAGTAGTCTACCTTACCTCTCGGGAATGATTCTCTAAATCTTAGGATAAAGAGAAAATGGGATAGAGTCTCTTGGATAATGGCAAGTCGAGGTTATCACAAGTCAATAGTAATCGAATCTTGGATTCGAGCAATAAATGTAGCGGTTTAATCGTCCACAAGTATCTTTAGAGAATGAGGAACCATATGCTTGTATATTCAGTGCAAACTTGAATATGGTTGACTTCTGATTCGACTTGTAGCAGATTGAGGATGATCATTAAGTTGATCTCGGGCTCGGTGTTTACTCATAGTACTTAGAATTTTCTTTTTGGTGCAGGAATAATTCAGTGCGATAAGCCGATATCAACCATTGTGAAAGCAGTGAAGAGATAGCTTAGAAGGATCTTCTCGATTACAAGAAGTCAAAAGCATATTGAGAGGAGTACCGCTTTGATTGGAAGGACCGACAACGTTTCAATCCTAAAGATCGTCTCGAGTCGACAACCTAACTAATCGATTGTACCAAGTCGAGTGCTTGGAGGGTGCGGCATTGATGGATATGTCTCAAATGCTTTTAGAGCAAGTGGGAGAGTGTTGTGAATAAGATGAGAAAGGGTGTGCTCTAAAAACAATCGTTACTTGTCATTTGTTTGCAAGTGGGAGATTGTTAGGTGTAGTGCCGAAAGACAATTTGTGTAATTGTTTTTAATAATGAGTGATGCAAATTTATCTCGACTTATTACTTGCTTTGTGCTTGTAAAGTAATACATCTAACTGCAAACCCTAAAGTATATTTGTATGTAACCACTTAACTTCGATTGTATGGATTACACGTGAGGATTGAGTTAGTGGTGATATACTTAAAGCTGTTAGTCCGTGGTGAACTTAATCGAGTTTAGGGTCTCTTGATTAAAACACCAATAATGCGCCTGAACACCTTAGGGTGTGATAGTCTTATTCGATTTGTCGGTAGAAGGTACTTCGTGGGGCATTTATATCACGATGACATTCATATAGGAATTTGGACCGATTTAATCTGTATTTTCGGTATAATTCCGTAATCGAGGAATATTATTAAATCATTAGATGATCATATATGGATCAACCTTAATCTGAGGTGATCACAGGATCTTTGCTTGTCCCGGGGTAGTGTTTGATGTGTTGATTTCTGGTTCACTTAAATAATGTGTTCCAAGCCACTTCTCATTGGCACTATCTCAGGATGAGTGAGTAGCTCACGATTTTCACAGACATGGAATCCATTCCTTCTGCGGGGAAGTAGAGGCGATCCCTTATTTGTTAGCCTTAAGAAAGTGATCGATCGGCCGAGTTCACATTTGACTAATTAGCTACTAGTCGGATATGTATACTAATTGATCATTAGGGGTTGATGGTAAATAAGGATAAGATATTACGAGTCGGGTTCACGGAGACTTCCCCTCGAGAATGGGCGATCTATGGAGGGTTAATCCGTATGTAGTGATTATATCAATGACGCTTATTCACTCATGGGTTGAGTATAAGTATACATCTATAATCGGTAGAGTTCGGATTCGGGTTTATGGTGGCGTAATCCCGAATTAATAATTAATGTAATTATTACATTCGATGAATAATTAATTATTGGAGCTAATGGTTATAAGTCCGTGGTCCCCGACGTGGCTTACGTAATTCGGACTAATAATCTTGTTATTTGGGCCTCGAGTGATAATAATTGGCTAATTAATTAATTGATATCGTGGATATTATTTAGTTGAAATTTAAATAATATAATACACATAAAAGACATTTTATGTGGGCTTTTTGACCCAATATGTGGCGCCATTAATGTCCTAATAATTAGAGAGAAATTAGTTTTCTTGGATAATTATTTAACATGTGATTTATCTTTTATTTGTTAAATGATAATTCATGGAATAATAGATAATAATATGATTTATCTTAATTAGTTTGGGATAATCATTTTATTTATCTTTTATTTGGAAAAGGATTAATGTGATAATTATCACTTAATTATTTAATCATTGGAGGGCGTTGATTACTCTCCATATAAAGAGAGTTCTCCCAAGTGCAATGGAGGTACTATTCACGTCACTTTATTCACCGAGAGAAATTGGCGAAAAATTTCGGCCTCTATTCTTAGGGTTCGAGTTGGAAAAATCTTGGGATTTTTAGTTGCATATCAAGGAGGCTCGTGTATCAAGAAGGGTGTCCACTACACCGTTTGGAGAACACATCGGAAGATCAAGGCTTCTCTTCCCTATATTGGTAACATGATCTTAACCCCTTGTAGTTTTAAGTCCTTTAATTATGTGTTTTGATATATAAATTGTGATCCATCCGCTGCGCTCAGATCTAATTTTGGTTAGATCTAAGAACCTGCATCCTTCAGGGCTTTGACTATGCTTCGCCAAGCAATCGGTGACTAAAGCGAGCGAATAGGTTGTGTTGTGACAGATAGGGAAGAAGCATTAATGAGCGCGAGACGTGTTATATTTCCAAAAGCAAGGAACTCATTATGCCGGTGGTACATCGAGAAAGGTCTTGTGTCTAATTTGAAGACGAAGACTACTAGCGAACATTGGGAGGATTTAATGAGAGCATGGACAGAGGTTGTTAAAGCAAACTCAGAAGAGGAGTTGAATGAGTGATTGGAAGAGTGTATGTAGACTTTTACTGAAGATGCAATGAGTTATGTTTCTTCTACATGGCTGAACGCACACAAGGAGGCATTCGTGTCGTCATGGACGAACTCGGTGTTTCATCTAGGAAACACATCAACCTCGAGAGTCGAGGGAATGCATTCTGTGTTTAAAAATTGCCTAAAAACCGGGCTTGGAGACTTGGTTGCGGAGTGGGAAGCCGGTATATTTTTGATTGATCAAGAGATCAAAAACATCAAAAAATCTTTTGAGACATCTCTTTTCATGGAGCCAAAGAAATTCAAAGATAATCTGTTGTTTAAAAAGCTTAAACATCATGTATCTATATACGCATTGGGCTTGTTGAATGATGAGTTGGAAAAAAGCAATGATAGCGATGTGTTGGATAAGGAGTGTGGATGTACTATTCGAAAGACACACGGATTGCCATGTAGGCATGAAATGGCAAGGTTTAAGAAGAAGCCCGGATGCATCCATTTGTCATCCATCAATGTTCATTGGAAGACCCTAGATATCAAAGGGCCACCTCCAAATGAAGTGGATTTAGACTACGTGCCAGTTATCCATGCCTTGGAAGAAAAATTGAAGATAGCAGACTTGTGGGAGAGAAAGAGGTTGATATTGAAGATAAGGGAAATTTGTGAACCGATTAATACGGTGTTGCAAGAGCCGAAAACAAAAAAGACGGGTCGTGGCCGGCCTAAGGGATCCGGAAACAAAAGGAAGTTGGAGGACAACTCAACTAAGAGGGAGGCGAGTATGTTTGAACGAGTTGAGCAAGAATTATCTAGTGTTACCCCAACTCCACCTTCATCTCAAGGTGTTTCTTCTTCCAAAAAGAAAAAACCTCCAACTACTCGGGCACCATCCAAACGTGCAAAGGTTTCAATGCCTACATCTTCTACCGTTGGATACTTACAAAGGTATCTTAAATATTTTCCGCCAAATGTTCATGAGCATATTTCGTCAATTGTTAATGTAGCTCCGGATGGAAACTGTGGCTTTAGAGTAATAGCACACGGAATAGGGCTTGGAGAGAGTGCATGGCCACAGGTGAGAAAAGTGTTGCAAGAAGAAATGATAGCAAACAAGGACCATTATATGGCCTTATTTGATGGACAACAATATGTGTACGACAAATGCATGTTCTCACTTGATCATGAAGATGGAGGGTGCGGCGTGGACAAGTATTTTGATAGTTTCCTTGGTTGGGTTGTGTGCAGCAGCGTATATGGTGTGTCCCCTAAGCATATTGTCTACATCATACGAAACCAAACTTTCCTTCCTAGTAAGAAAAAACCTTCGGTTTGGCCACCTAACCATATATGGATTGGTTTTTGCAATGGTAACCATTTTGTTCGTTTGTTTATGAAAGACACTTGTCCAATGCCTAGGGTTATGAACATGATTTGGCATAAAATTCGGACGATTGAAGCAAATAAATGGTATGAGAAATTACGGGATAGGATCGGTTTATGGCATGATGTGGTCAAGGATCCATGGATCGGCAATCATATTGATTTGTCGAACGAGTAAGGTGAAAGTGGTTTTGTAAATTCCAATGATTTATTGATACTCATTTTGTGGATGCACAATGATCTATTTTGTAAATTCTAATGATGTATTGGTACTCATTTTGTGGATGTAGAATGATGTATATTGTAAATTCCTTTCATTGTAAATTCTAATGTTGTATTTCGAAAAGCAAGGAACTTATCTATTGGTACTCATTTTTTGTTGTTGAAATGTGTGATTATTGGTTTAATTTTGTGGTATGATTGTGTGTTAAGAAAGTGAAAAATGTTGGTTCTGGGAAAGAGAAAGCCATCATGGACAACGTTCCTCTTAAGTGAGAAACGTCAGTCAAAGTGACGTTTTAAGCCCTAAACTCAGCTTTTCATAAGTCTGTAAAAAAACTTAAAACGTCCGAACATATGACGTTCCTAGTGTATAATGAACGTCGGTACCACTGACGTTGCAAACATTTCCAACAACAGAGTCATGCCCACTCTGTTTCATCAAAACGCCATCTAACCTGACGTTCCGTGTGTATTATCAATGACAATATTCATGACGTTTCTATAAACGCCAGTGATGGCAACGTTGAAAGCATAAGGCCAACGCCATTATGGGTGTCGTTTTGGATATCATTGCCAACACCCCATTCCATGCCTCTGTTACAGGAAACGCCAGTGTCATCCGCGTTGGTAGTGTAATATGAACGCCAGTGTCATCCGCGTTTCAGAAATATAAGCAACATATTACATTTCAAATAACACAGGCCAATAAATCCAAATCACATCACATACGCACAAATAACACAGGCCAACAAATGGTATTTCAAGTGACACCAACCACATACGAACAAATAGCAATTCTACGGGGAATAAAAAAACCAATTCAATCCTTTCTTAGTATCAAATACAATGTATCAAATAGATGGCAGTGAAAACGATTTATAAAAAACAATGTATAAAATAGCCGTTGTGCATACAATGTTCATTCGATGCAACTATCTCTTTTTCGTGGTCCTTGCACGCTTCTTTGTTCGTTGATCTTGTACCTGAGTTGATTCTTCGGCCTCGGCCTCGGCCTCGGCTTCGGCTTTGGCTTGACTACATTGCCCCGTAGTTATAAACTCCAAGGCCATCTCAAGTGCTTTCAATAGGTCTTTTTTGCTCTTCTTTGTACCATTCAGAATCGCATCTAAATGACAAAGATCAACGACTCTAGCCTTGCTTGACTCATCCTATACGTGAAACAGAAAAAAAAAATGTTTATGTCATTCAATAAAGAAACAAAACAAATGGCCGTATATTCGTAGATAGATATGGTTGTCACGGATTTTATCTAATGAAAAATAACAAGTAATAAATTTATAAATCCGGTATTCCCCAAGTGTAGGGATCGTAGTACATCGATTAATACCGGAGTCGATCTCAGGGAATCGGGGTATCTAGTTCATTAATTCTCCTAAGATTGATACTATTATTATTAAACCTAATATAAAAGAACGAAAAGATAAACTGGACAGAGGATTGTCATTCCAAAGCCAGGAAAGATCGTTGCAAACATAAATTTAAACTACAAACAACTATGAAATTATGAAGATGATCATGGTGATTAAACAACGAACAAACAATAATCCACCGTTCCCGCAACCCTCTATTTCCTCTCTAGATTATCTTATGATGATTTAACTAAAATTGTGGTTCACCCATCAAACGTATGAATTTCTACTCTCGTAGATAATTCGCCTATTAATCTCATCATCTCTCGATCTTTAAAGATTGACGCTATCAAAACAAGGTGTAAGATCTCTCAATCTAGCAACCTAGAAATCTAACCTATCAACTCTCGTTATGTCAAGGTTAAAAATCTCATCTTTCCTATGGTGATCTAAGGTTTACACCGATTCTCATCATATGGTAAACATCAAATAGCAATACATCTCTCGATATCGATTGCATAACAAAATAAACACATGGGAAAGATACAACTTTAATCAAATTCACAAAACAAATCTAGATTGAAAATAAAGAACCTGCTGAAACGGATTCACATAGTTTGAACAATTGCCCAGCCTCCAAGCATCCAGCACAACAAAAGCAAAACGAAAAAAACGAAGAAAAACAACCCTCGGCCGGCCAAGCACCAAGGCTCAGCCGGCCGAGGTGACTTGATCTCGAAATTAGGGTTTTCTGTGTATGCGGCTGTATAAAATTATATGTCCTAGGGTTTACAAAGCGCTGGTATTTATAGAAAATAAAGTCGGCTGCTCTAAGTCGGTCGAAGGACGCCCGTCCGGAGTGTTGGACGCCCGTCCAAGATACCTTGGACTTGCTTCAGACGCCCGTCCACTCAGCGTCCAAACTCTCTGAATCAACTTTCTTCTCCTGGACGCCCGTCCATTCTTCGACCTTCGTCCCACTCGGGACGGGGCTTGAACGAACGTTAAACTTGTCCAAAATCGATCTTCTCATCTTTATCTTCAATCGATTTTCATCTTTATCTCATTTCTCTCTTTTCTTGCATTAATCGCTAGCGAGGTCGATTGTTAACCTCTAGGGTTTTAAGGTTTTTGGTTTTAGCGCCTTACACTAATCGAGTCTTTGAGAAATTCAATGTATGGGGGAAAACTCTAAGAATACATCAAACACATTGCAAAATGTAATAATAATCAAATAAACATAAAATCATCAATAAACCACGTAAATCAACCAATTTTGCAATTAAACCTTTTAAAACATCATTTACTCAATAAATCGATTAAACGCTCATTTTCTATGCAAATTATACAAATATGAGGGAAATCATTATAAAATATAACGTTACAAATCATATAAAATCACCCTTAACAATGGTCAAACCTCTCGTGTATCTCGCTGCTTCTTTTTGCTCACTCTAGTCAAACAACGTATGCCAACACCTCGATACCAGTTCATGTAATCAGCCGTGCATTCCCAATCAAATCTCGATTTCCCCATTCTCTGAACCTTATTCACTAGATGATTCACATAATGAATGAAGTCATCATCACGTGACTCGTGTGTGATGTTGTATTTCTTCTCCTTCCCACTTCTATTTGATGCTTTAGGAGGAATCGGTGACTGTGGTATGGATTGGACATGTCCGAACTGCCGGACGACATGGTTTGGGTGATACACCTCTACAATGTCCAGTGTCCGTATGCAACCATAAAACCAGCATACATCGTCATCAGGGACCGTTCTCACATCCTTATAAGCATCCTAAACAACCTGCAAGATTCAAAATGCTTTAAATATAACTGAACGAGCCATTATCTTAGTTAATGCGAAAGTTCATACTTACATCTCGTGCCTCAATCAAGTCTAAGTCCTCTCTCATATGCTTCAACGATGTCAATGCCACATACTCGTTAATTCCAGTAACAGATTTCCACCTCAATGACCGTACCATATCCCTTGGATTGAAGTTATTGTTCATCGGAGGACGGAATGTTGGAAAGTGCTCATACACCCATGCCTGGAAAAGAAAATATTACAAAACAGTCAGCCGTGTAAGTGTTTAAACATAAACACTAAACAAAACAAAAGTATTACAAAAAAACAAAATATCAAGTGTTACCTCTTGCAATGTCATGTATCCAGAAACCCCAATAGTATTGGTCCTAGAAGCCTTTGAAAGTTGCCGGTAAAGATTTGCCAATGTTGTAAAGACACCAGGCCCATTCACCAACCTTATCCAGATCCTCTAGAAAATGCAGGTAAGCTATGCCTATCTTATCTCCACTGCGGTCTTGAATCAAAGTACATGCAAGCATGTACAACAAGTATCCACGCACTACATGATCCACAATAATGATAGACCTACTCTCATTGCTACTAGATCCCTCACCCTCATTACTACGTAACCCGCATCTACCTGCAAGGTTGTTCTTCAACCAGCTTTTCGACACACGTAGACCACCAATATGTCCTAACTCATCTGCCACTACATCAGTATGAATCCCTAACAAGTTATGAACAAATGTAACTGGGTTTTGAACATTTTTCTCAACATCAAAGTTGACTGCTTTTCTTGCAACTGGTAAGCCCGTAATATATCGGACGTCATCTAGTGTGATCGTCATCTCACCGAATGGCAAGTGGAAGGTGTTTGTCTCCGGATGCCACCTCTCGACAAATGCACTGACGATCACACGATTGGCTTGGTTGTAAGAAGACTGTAATAGGCTGTACAACGGATTAGCTCTCAACCTTTGCTTGAATTGTTCACATTCATCATCAATCTTCCACAAACGGAGGGAAGATGTGTATTGCTTGCATTGAATTACACATCGGTCCTGTTCAATAGCACGTTACGAATATAAAGTTAGTTTTATGAAAAGAATATACGTACAAAACAAAACTTATAAAATTAAACAACTTTAATAATATGATACCTTTTGCTTAGTCAACAACGTGTATCCAACATCCTCTGGCCAATCCTTCCCCAAAGAATATCGGTGTCTACCACCACACCATCGTCGTCATTACATCAGAACACTCATCTACGGCTACTTCGCCTCGTCGGGCACCGGATGTGGTTTGCCCTACAGATGGCAAAGTACCGGATGTGGTTGCCCCGTATGGCGAGACCGGATGTGGTTGCCCAGGCAAAATGGCGATACCGGATGCATCTCCTGCATCGCTCCTACTAATGGCACTGAACTAACAACTGTCTCTGCCTCAGGTGTAATCCCGACACTCAAATCTCCCACTGCCTCAACTGGCTCCATCATATCCCCGGCAGTAACACTTGTATCTGTCTCAACTATCACTAAAGGAGCCTGCACTCCCAACTCTATCTCAACTGGCTCCGGCATAGCCCCAACACTAACACTTGTATCTGTCTCAAGAATCACTAAATGAGCCTGCACTCCCAACTCTATCTCAACTGGCTCCGGCATAGCCCCGACACTAACACTTGTATCTGTCTCGTTGATCACTAAAGGAGCCTGCACTCCCAACTCTGTCTCAACTGGCTCCGGAATAGCCCCGACACTAACACTTGTATCTGTCTCAAGAATCACTGAAGGAGGCTGCACTACCAACTCGTCTCTCTTGGCTCCGTAATAGCCCCGGCACTAACACTGTATGTCCATCTCAAGAATCACTAAAGGAGCCCTGCACTCCCAACTCTGCCTCTCAATCGGCTCAGAATAACCCCGGCACTAACACCTATATCTCAGATCACCATCCTTTGAAGGAGGCTGCACTCCTAACTGTGTCTCAACTGGCTCCGTGGTCTCAATTGACAGTAAAGGAGCCTCCACTCCCGACTCTGTCCCAACTAACACAGTGGTCTCGACTGTCTCTCCTTTATCAGCCTCAGTTGGCTCAGTGACTTGTCCTGTCTCTGCTTGCATATTCTTTTGTCGTTTACTCCTTCTTATGTATGACACATTTGTATGTTCAGAAACAGTACTAGGCTTAACATTAGCTTCGGTACCTTCATCGCTATCTACAATGCGTACAGTCTTACCAGACATCGTCTTAGTCATAATTACCTGTACATGAGACAAGAAAATTGTAGTAATCAACTAACAAACTAAAGACATAAACCTCATATAATGTCAAACTAACTATATTTTGATAGATCACGTTACATTCTATAAAGCCATTCTATAAACCTCATATACTGGGGTTATTTAGGCACATTACAAACTCATCAACAAGACTAATTGAAGGGTAATAAAGACTGTACACAAACAAGATATTAATTTTTTGCATTTTCATTTTATGCAGAAACGTCAACCCCACCGACGTTCATAATGACATACAAACGCCACAATGGATGACGTTTAACATAAACAACACCTTAGGTGACATTTCTAAGAACGACTCCCGTGCTGTCGTGCATACTGCTCTAAAAACGTCATCCTGGATGACGTTTTACCTTTAAACGTAATCATTTGATAGAGTAAAACGTTATCCATACCGACGTTGGAAATAACCAACCAACGTCATCTATACTGATTGTCACCGCTCATCATTTAGTCCCAGGTGACAATGGAAGATCTAGTTACCGGTCATCATTTAAATCCTATGAGCGGTAACTAGATCTTCCATTGTCACCTGGGACTAGTTAGAGTTCTCTTCATCTGGGACTAGATCTTCCATTGTCACCTGCTGCACCTTCATTTTTCCACTGATTGTTGCTGTGTAGCAGTTCTTGGCAGCATCCACATCCCCTTTAACGGTAGCTTCTCCTTCAAAAGTTGGGAATTTCATACTGTTATGTGCTGGCGATACCACTGCCCTTAGGTCGATCAACACTGGTCTTCCCAGAATTACATTATAAGCTGATGGAGCTTTTACTACCACGTAATTGACCGTCAGAGTCCTGCTCTGCGATCCTTTTCCAAAAGTCGTCAATAGCTTTAACATACCCACAGGGTGGATAGGCGGGCCGGTAAATCCAAAAAAGAGAGTTGACACAAAGCAGTCGGCTCGAATCATAACTTCATTGCCTGGAATGCACCGTAATAAAACACGTTCATCATACGCCCGTGTACACGCATCCTTCGACTGATTCTTACAGTATAATCGCTTATCACACCCTCTTCGTTGCTCACGATGGGTGGTAGTGCATCTCTTGGACCGTCTCGAACGGTTCCCATCACTCTCACATTTCTTTGCTTCTCCGCCCTTTCATTCGCCACTTTTCTCTTCCCGGTAGCCTTATTAACTCCTCTCCGGTCCACCCACAATCGTGTTCACGAGTGTTGATTGGGGCATTTTCTCTATGTCCATCTGCATCCATCCGGATCGGATCTCGTGTCTCTCCGATTGTACCTGTCATGACCGTTGTTCTGTTTTTTAAATTCTCTCCTTCCTCTGGATTATCTCCCGGCACTCGATCGATGCATTCATCGATCTTTCCTTCCATTGCTGCTGTGTCTATATCTTTGATCAGGTCCCTGCACTGTTCAGAGTCATGTCCAATATCTTTATGGTACTTGCACCACCTGGTGTGGTCTCTCTTCTCCCTTGGACCCCTCAATGGAGGAGAAGTCTTGGAAATTCCTTTCTTTTCCATAATCGCCAGAACTTGGTCACGAGATCTGTTCAGAGGAATAAGGTCTCTGTCCTGCAAAGCATCTTTTTTTCCTAACCTTTCGGAAATGAGAGCGGTTACCCTATCCCAAACAGATTTCCTCTTCTTATCAGATCTATCCTCATTTTTTCCTTTACAGGGATTCCTCTCTTTTGGCTCGGTTAGCCTCTTCTCCCTGACAATGTCTGTATGCAATTTCCAAACATTCTTCCATTGTGCTCGGATTCTTACTGCTCAGCTTTGCATGCAACCGCCCCTCTCTAAGACCTGCTATGAAGGATGCTACTAAGAATTTGTCATCCAGATCTGCTATCTGAGATGATTCTCCGTTGAACCTTCTGATAAACTGCAACACTGTTTCATCGCTTTTTTGCCTAACGGTAAGCAAATATGTCCGGTTTCTCTGGAAAGGTCTTGCCGCGATGAATGCATGCATGAATTTCCTGGTCAAAGTGGGAAAATCTGGGATGGACCTAGGGTTCAACTTGTTGAACCAATCCCTCGCCTTTCCTGTGAGAAGAGTTGCAAATGCCCTGCACTTCATCTCTTCTGGTGCGTTGTATAAGTTCATATGTTGAATATACTGGTGCATATGATCATACGGATCTTTTGTGCCATCATACGCCTGGATCTTAGGAATTTTAAATCCTGGAGGACAAGGAAACGCATCAATGTCCTCAGTAAATGGGGATACTAGCCTAAATTCATCTTGTTTGGGTTTTAGGATAACATCCAATTCTGCTTTGGCGTTATCACCACCTGTGTGAGTAACCACCACTCGTATGCTAGACTCTGCTACTTGCTTTTCTCTTTTAGCAGTTTGGAGCGGAGTAGGTGCTTCAGAAACATCATTATCTTGATTTCTCGCTTTCAAAACTGCTTCGAATATGGCTTTTATCTCTTCAGCTTTGAGGTTTTTAAGGTTTTCTACCAACATTTGTTTAACTGCATCTGGGTTGCTTGTCTGTCCTTCTTCCACAATTTTCTTTCCGTTATCCTTAACATTCTGATCTGGGCTCTTGTCTCTAGTTTTTTCCTTTTCGAGTTGATTTTGTTGCTTCTTTGAATTTCCTTGATTTCTTGCCATTTTTACTGTAATAATTACTCACTAACTAGAATCTGCCCTCCTTCTAACGCCAAATGATGTGGTTTGAATATTACAATCGGGTAATTGGGTAATTCTAATTAGGAAAATAATATAAGAACAATGAGATTTGGGTATAATTTTGGACTGAACTCTTGAGAGAGCTGCCTACGTATCCAATTTAAGTCGTAAACTGGAATCAAGTCCCCCTCGTAGTTCATGGTGTTCCTTTTGTAGCAATAGATCATGATTCTCCCCCTTGCGTGATGGGAAGTTAGTTATCTCTGTACGTTATTGGCCGTGGGGTCTACCCACGTCTATAAGCGGTTGAACTGATGCTGACTCGGTCTTCGTTGCGTCTAGCCGAGCATTCTGTCTAGAGATACTTCTGCGCAACCGATCGCTCTGTCTAGAGATACTTCTGCGCAGCGTATGATGGAGTCCTGCTCCTCTAATTATTCTGGTCAGCACATTCGATTATTCTGGTCAGCACATTCGGTCCTGCCTTGCCAATCCATTATCTTGATTGTCTAACTTTGGGCCTGACCCAATTATGGATAACCCGGCCCAATGGGCCTACCTATCGTCACTGTTTAATCAAGGTTTTTTTTGAAGACAATAAAGGTAATTTGAACCTTAATTAACTAGAATTCTATCGTCTCAACCGACAAACTCAACTACCATTTAACCTATTTATCTTTCAACTCAAAAGTTTCTACAAGACACTTGAGTTTAAAAGTGTAACTTAACTTTTTTTCATACGATATTTGAAGTATATACTCCATTTGTGAAGTTAAACCTGTGGATGAATTTGAAACATATAGTTTATCCGTACGATTCAACTTCATTTGTTTTGTAACTAGTGCTGTTAACGAGCCGAGCCGAATCGAATATCAGTTGTTCAAGCTCTGTTCGTATAAGCCACGAGCTTGTTCATGTTTGTTCGCTTAATAAACGGACATAAAAATATGTTCAAGCTTGGTTCGTAAGGTAACGAGTTTGTTCACGAACGTTTGCTTAATAAGCGAACATAAAATTATGTTCGAACTCAGCTCATTTATAAAAAAAATTGTTCGAACTTGTGTTTGAGTTTGTCATGCTAAATGTATTATTGCCTTCTAATTGGAGTTTGACTTGTTAAAGTATAAAAAATTAAATCCAAATGATTAAATAATAAAATACAAAGCAATATTCAAATATTATAGTAATAAAAACATTATGACAACTTTATCAATATTCTATAAAATTGTTCTAGACTATCTATTAGATTAATAGACGTCTTATCATCTTATGCGTTAAAGTTAGGTCGTACGTTGATTTGTCTATATAAGCAGGTTCGTAAATATAATCGAACGTTCACGAGTATGTTCATGTTTGTTCGTTTAGAAAACGAGTTTAAAAATTTATTCAAACTTGATTCGTTGTTTAAGCAATGTCAACGATCACGAGATCTTAACGAATAACATAAACTTATTAATAAACGACTCTGTTCGTTTAACAACACTATTCGTAACAAACTAAGAATTACCCATCAAGTATACTCTTATGTAACTAAATGGAATATACCATCGCAGAGCAATCCGCGGCATTGACCAAAAGGACCTCATCTTGAGAGTGGATAAAATCCTAATCGTTTAATCCAACGGCCTACAGAAAACCCTAGCTCAATAGATTTCTCTTGTTATCTTCTTGACCATGCTGCATATATAAAGCCTGTTTCTGCCTAATCTCCTCATCTTTCAGTCTCGCCGCCTGCAGTGCTCCCTCAGAGTAGTTGGAAATACTCGGAGCATTCTAAACCATTCTTCTATTTTTTCTGTAAGATAATTTCTCTTATTGTCTCAGATCATCGTATGTTTATGCATTTGCTTTTTCTGTCGATGTTCATTTTTCTTCTTCTTAGATCTGATTTAGTTATTTAGATCTGTACAGAATCGGTGATAATATCAGTGCAGTTAGCTTGTGTTTTCAGGGTGATTGGCGATGTATTTCTGTATTGCGATTGAACAGTGAGATATGTCTGGCTTCTCGTTCTGTTTTGCTTTAAATACTTCCGTCCACCTCCATTTCACTAGCATAAATAAAGTTATTAGAAGTTTGCTGTGTAGCTCAATCCTTCATGATTAACTAGTTGTGATTTACAAGGGGCTCCTCCTAGATCACACATATGCAGCTTCACTCCTTCTGAGCTGTTTATTTAACGAGTTGAATGTGGTGGTGGTGGTGGCTGTTGATGTGTGCTGTAGTGTTTTATTAAGCTCTTTTAAGCATAGAAATATTGCTTAATTTTTTTATTTATTTTTTTTTTTTTGTTGTTATTTGTGTATGTTTTTTAGTTATTACCTGCGCTCATAATAGATTTGAGGAACAACCATTTTTGTTGTGTTTCCGTCAACAAAAGAGCTCAGGAAAATCCATGTTTAGCGAGATATCGTTTCAGTCGTCATTTCATTAGATTGACGATTCGATTGTTGCTCGTTCACATTCATTTATTCTTTACATTTTTTATGAATAAAAGTGATTTATCTGCACAGTGCAAATGATGTTTAAAAAAAATTCTTCACTTTGAACTTAATTGGATAGAAAGAAAAAGCTATCCATTGAGGAACCCATTTATCATTTCTGATGCACTGTGTTTTAACTCCTTTTTGTTTTAACTTAATGCTCAGTGATCTCTTTTTTAAAATGATTTGCTCTACTGTTTTTGTACTTAAATATAGCTCTCCTATAAACGGTGTCAGGTCAATTATTCTGGAATTTGTTTCAATTGCGAGCTAATATTGTGCAATAATAGACCTTTTTTTGCTGTGCTGGAGTCTGATCTATCAATATGTACAGTTTATGGATACTATGGGTTGCTGAACATAGTTGATTGATAGCTATTTGTGCACTATATGTTACTCGTGGGTAGTTTCTTTAAGTTTGTTTTTTGAATGATGTTATTTGATGTGCAACCCCCTGTTACCTTTTCTTGCAGTAGTGAATTCAGAACTTCATAATGGGCAAAGAAAAGTTTCACATTAACATTGTGGTCATTGGCCATGTCGACTCAGGAAAGTCGACCACCACCGGCCATTTGATCTACAAGCTTGGTGGCATTGACAAGCGTGTGATTGAAAGATTTGAGAAAGAAGCTGCTGAGATGAACAAGAGGTCATTCAAATATGCCTGGGTGCTTGACAAGCTCAAGGCTGAGCGTGAGCGTGGTATTACTATTGATATTGCCCTTTGGAAATTTGAGACTACCAAATATTACTGTACTGTGATTGATGCTCCTGGACATCGTGATTTCATCAAGAACATGATCACTGGTACATCTCAAGCTGATTGTGCTGTCCTTATCATTGATTCCACCACTGGTGGCTTTGAAGCCGGTATCTCCAAAGACGGTCAGACTCGTGAGCATGCACTTCTTGCTTTCACTCTTGGCGTGAAGCAGATGATTTGCTGCTGCAACAAGGTAATTTGTCCCCTTTGTAACCTGCAAAAGTGGTTAAAACATTTTTTTTCTTTGATTTTACTGCTGTTTCTCATTGTAATTTTGCATTTTTAGATGGATGCTACGACTCCAAAGTACTCTAAGGCGAGGTATGATGAAATTGTCAAGGAAGTGTCTTCTTACCTGAAGAAGGTGGGTTACAACCCTGATAAAATCCCTTTTGTGCCCATTTCTGGTTTTGAGGGAGACAACATGATTGAAAGGTCTACAAACCTAGACTGGTACAAAGGCCCAACCTTGCTGGAGGCACTTGACATGATCTCAGAGCCCAAGAGGCCTTCCGACAAGCCTCTCCGCCTTCCACTCCAGGATGTGTATAAGATTGGTGGTATTGGAACTGTTCCTGTTGGACGGGTTGAGACTGGTGTCTTGAAGCCTGGTATGCTCGTCACCTTTGCCCCTACAGGGCTGACAACTGAAGTTAAGTCTGTGGAGATGCACCACGAAGCACTTCAGGAGGCACTTCCAGGTGACAATGTCGGGTTCAACGTGAAGAACGTTGCTGTGAAGGATCTCAAGCGTGGTTTTGTTGCATCAAACTCAAAAGATGACCCTGCCAAGGAAGCAGCCAGCTTCACCTCCCAGGTTATCATCATGAACCACCCCGGTCAGATTGGAAACGGATATGCCCCAGTACTCGATTGCCACACTTCCCACATTGCTGTCAAGTTTGCTGAAATATTGACAAAGATAGATAGGAGGTCTGGTAAGGAGCTGGAGAAGGAGCCTAAGTTCTTGAAGAATGGTGATGCGGGTATGGTTAAGATGATACCGACAAAGCCAATGGTTGTGGAGACATTCGCAGAGTACCCACCTCTGGGACGTTTTGCTGTGAGGGACATGCGACAAACTGTTGCAGTTGGTGTGATAAAGAGTGTTGAGAAGAAGGATCCAACCGGTGCCAAGGTCACCAAGGCAGCAGTCAAGAAGGGAGCCAAGTGAAATGTTTACTTAGCCCTCTTTATATTACTACATTCAAGGACGGATTTCTGTTTTCTTCTGTTATTTCTGTTTATGTTTTGTCTCTTGTCTTTAGTGACTTGTTGAGCCAGATATTTCTTCCTGGTTGTTGAATGGCTGTCATTTTACTATTGCTTTTGTCTTTTTAGGAATATAATTGAGTTGTATTCTGGTCTGTTGACCAATTTTCTTGTGAAGACTATCAAATATATTGTGCCCGGAATGCTGATTGATCTTTGAATGTTATTCTTTTATCCGGACCGTAGCCATGGCGATAGTTGCCTTCCTTCCCTCCGATGCAACGATAGCTGGATATTTCACTGCGATAGTTGCCTCCCGTTGCAACGATGGCTGGTTATTTTGAATTCTTGAAATAATTAAATTCCTAAACCGTAGTTAGTAATTAATAAATCAAATAAGATTGGGTGTATTGGAAATAATGAGTGGGAGCGGGTAACGTGACAGCAAATTTCATGGCCACCACTGTTGGCCAAATCAACCCCTGAGGGAAGGTCTTTCACCCGTATCAAAATTCATGATTTAGTCTAAAATTTTGAGTATTTATCGTGCGTGACCTACCCTACGATGGCATCCTTAGAGCGTATTTGAAAATATGAGATTGTTGGTGACACAGAGAAGGATACTTTCAATTTTTTTGAATAAATCTAGGCCAAAAAGAAAGATAATTAGTAATTAAATGAAGATGTGTGTATCTTAAAAGTTTGTTTTGTCTAAATTCCGTCCATCTGAGCCCGTTGCTAATGCGACTATATCTATTTAGGAAGTGCATGTGCAATGGATCGAGGCAAAAAAGACATGATGCATCTTGTTGTCATCAATGTCGGAGGTCATAAAGATCAAACAGCGAGAAAGCTTCTTATGACATAATGGAGAGAATTTCAAGCAAGGCATGAGACTAGACATTACACATGACATAATGGAGTCTCTAAAGATTTTAGCCAAGAGAAACTATTTTAAATTTTCTTGTTTGATCAAGCAAGGCATGAGACTATCACATTACTTCCATGACGTTGAGACTCAGCAAGTGAAGAAGTTGTTGATGAATATTTTGAATAGCCAGTGCGGAGATAATTAACCTGAATAATCGAGAACAAGACGATACTAGGAGAATTAAGCAGACTTCAATAGAAAAAAAAAATTGAAAAAAACCGATGATTTTATGAACAAATTACCATTCGATAGTCATGAATAACAAAACCATAGAGATTCTTGTAACAAATGAGAAATCTATGTTATAAAGCATTTGTTTGTAATTTTGTTTGTTTGTTTGTGATAAGATATTGATCTTAAAAGGTTTGCTTACATCTCGATTATATACATTCAAAAGTGCATATGCAGTGGATTGAGGCAAAAAAGGCATGATGCATGTTGATGTCATCAAAATCGGAGGTCATAAGGATCAAACATGAGAATTTAGAGACGTATGATGACATAATGAAGTCTCTAAAGGCCATGTTTTTTTGTCTTGTCTGATCAAGCAAGACATGAGACTATCACATTACTTCCATGATATTGAGACTCATGACTAAGTTTGATGATGCTTCTCAGGTAAGTATGGTTTTAGAAACTTCTTTAGGGCTTTTGATTCAAGAGAAACAATTGCTCAAAACGAACTGCACAAGTTCAAAATCGAAGTTGGGAGAAGGTGAGAAGTACATCTACATCATCCCAAACTCAGGCGTGTTGGGAATAGAATCCGGACCCGGATCGAATAATTTGTCTCGACACAAATTTCAGAATCAAATCACATAATCCAAGTCATTTCTTATGAGATTGTAAATTTTTAATTTTTTTTTGGGGGTTAAGAAATTGATAAAGAAAATCATCCGTTCCCTGCTGCGCACGTCGCTGGCAGGCAGGGAAACTACCTCTCGGCTCTCACTCTCTCAGTCTCCACTTTCCTTCTCTTTTACCTTTTTTCTTCCCAGTCCCTCTCAACCGCCGGACCCACTTCTTCTTACGTGGTCGCATCTCCGCCCTTCATCTCCTCTTCTCATCTCCTTTCCCATTATTCTACTCCATTCCTCTTCCTCTTCCTCTTCCTCAAAGTCTGCCCACCTCCTCAACCGCTCCGCCGATAACTCCAAATGGAGCAACCCGATTACCCACTCCATTTTTAACGCTTCTTATTGATTTCCGATATATGTTTTTTCCGATACAGGAATTACACTTGTTTTGTTTGCATATAGATACAAAATTAATTATGATGATTTAAAAAAAAAAATATAGAGTTGAATTCATTTGAAAATATTAGGAATGCCTGAAGTCAACGAGTCAGCATCGACGTGGACCGATGAGTTGGCGAGGCTAGTAGCAGCCAACCAAGGACCACCGGCCGGGAACGGTGGTGGAGCGAAAGCGGCCGGCAATGATGACAATTGGAGGCTGCATGCGGTGGAGTTTGCTAAAGGACTTGGGGAAATGACTCTGGAGTTTGGGAAAGGGATGAGAGACGTTGTGAAGCAGAGTATATTGAGAGATGACTCCTTTCTGGTGAAGAAGGTGGGCGGACCGTGTCGGACTGCGTGCGAGAATTTCAGATTCCTGAATGAATATTTGCCTGAGGATCGCGATCCAGCTCAAGCTTGGAGTGTGATTGCCTTTGTGGTGTTTCTTGCTGTTGTCGGTATATTATTAGATTTGATTTTCTTCAAAATATACTATTCCTTCCTTATATTGTGATTTGATGATAGATTGCATTGATCCAATTAACATATTGATTTTCATTTTACTGCACACTTTTCATCCCTTGTAGAAATGTTTTTTGTGAGATTTTCACTTTTTTAGGATTATAGTATGAATTTGGTAGATTCTTAGCAAATGCAGGTTGATGAGGAATATTTGCTGTGTGTGTGTGTGTGTGTGTTTTCTTTCTTTCTTTCTTTCTTTCTTTTCCGTATTAGGTTTTGCTCTTAACTCTTAAGTCAGCATTAGTCAATTCTCCATATGAGGGTATAAGGAATATTTCTACAAAGTTTTCCTTTTTCTTTTTCTTTTTCTTCTATTTTACTTAGGAATCATAGTAAGAAGTTTGGTAATTGAAATGATTATTATTGGTTATATGTATGGAGCCAATATTTATGTAAGAGGTTCTTTCAGCTGTTCATGATTGTGTTTCAGAATTTAGAGCCCTTAAGTAAGGTTTCTTGCTTACTCCATACAAATGTCCCTTGATCTTATGACTCCCGTAAAGCTCCAAAGTGCAATTTCAGTAAAATAGATGAACATTTTAAGAATTATGATTTTAATCTTTTTTTTATGAATGTTCCCACATCATTTACTTGCATTTTCCTTTTGTTTCCTTCAATTAACAATCACTTTGAACGGTTAATTCAACTATTGCTCGCTTGAAAAGGGCAGATCATTGCTTTTTTATATTTTATTTTTTCTGTTACTCGGGTGATCTGTAAATCACTCGCTATGCGCTTAGCTGTTAAGAAAAAAATTCGTAAAAGAAACCAAGCTTCTGGAAGTATCAAGTTCTGTTGCCATGATGAGGTAACAATGACTTATCTTTTTCTTTTTTATGTTATCAGAAATAAACAAAAAAGAAACGTTGAAGGCATAATGCATTTCCACCTTATTAGTATGGGACTAAAAAGTTCTGCTTACAATGCTCATCTGCAATCTGAATACCTGCATATTTTGTGTCCATGTCTATTGACTTTTTTCAATTTTTACCAAAGAAATCATACCGACTGACATGAACCAACTTGGTGCAGCATTGTTCGTGAGCATCGATAATAGTGACACCAGTGTTTCGTTGGTGAAGAAATTGCATGTACATCCTCCGAGTGCTACTCGTATATTTCTTCCTGATGGTAGATACTTGGCATACAAGGAGCAAGGAGTTTCAGCTGACCAAGCTAGAATTTCAATTATTGCTTCACACTCATTTCTTTCTTCACGATTAGCAGGTCTGTGGCTAAAGATAACCAAGAGAGATGATATGATAATCATTTGAGCAAGGAGCTGTTTAACTTGACACACAACATTTTCTGTCATGAATTCTGTCAAATAGGTATACCTGGCATTCGGTCCTCACTGCTGCAAGAATTTGGTGTTCGCCTAGTAACGTATGATCTTCCAGGCGTTGGGGAAAGTGATCCTCATCCCAATAGGAACCTTGAGTCCTCAGCTCTGGATGTTTTGCACTTATCATATGGCGTGAATATCACTGACAAATTCTGGGTGTTGGGTTTTTCTGATGGAAGTATTCACACTTGGGCTGCCCTTCGTTACATTCCCGATAGAATTGCAGGTAACTAGGTTAATTGGTTTCAATGCCTAGTTTCATGGATTTTTTTTGAATTCCATATACTTAAACCAACGATTACCAACAAATTGGTTCTGATATTTTTGATTAACCCTTGTTTTCTTGGTTATGATGAAGAAAGTATTATTTAGCTATAAGTAGGCTTTACTGTTTACTGGTTGCCTGTCATGTGAGCTACTGCAAAGTTGCAGAGGTATTAATTGTTGTAGGCACTATACATCTTTACTATTGCAGCTGAATATTTCTGGCTACTTCATCACAATAGGGATTTGGTTTTCCATTTAGGATAGAAATGTTCTTCTAGGTTCCTGGTTTTTGAGGTATTCATTGCAAATTGTCTGAGAGTAGAGATTTACTTGACACGAGTATGATTGAAGCGATTGAGCTTGTGGAATCTCTTACACATGCACAAGTAAATTATTATTTATGTCATTGAAGCCCTTCTTGTTAACCTTGTTAGAGAAATATGCCTGGATCCTCATATATCATATCAATAAATGAGTAAAATTCTTGCTTCATTGTACTATGCGATGGATCTTTCCAATACATACCATATTAAAACTGAACCATTAAGATTGTGACAACTGTATTTAACCATTTCTGATTCAACTTGCAGGTGCTATCATGGTTGCTCCACTGGTTAATCCATATGAACCAAGCATGACCAATGAGGAGAGACGTAGAACCTGGGCATCATGGACCACAAGAAAGAAGCTGATGTACTTTTTGGCCAGAAAATTTCCTGTCTTACTCCCTTATTTCTATCGCCGAGGCTTCCTGTCTGGCTACCGTGGCCAGATTGATAAGTGGCTTTCACTGTCGCTTGGAAATAAGGTGCGTGATTATTCTGAAATATTTTGCAATTTCGTATCAAAACGTACATTTTCTTCTTAGAGCTTGGGATATCATGCTTTGTAATGTTCTACAGAGATGATACTGGTAATTTGGAAAGAAACATTTCAAAATAATTGGTTTATGTGCATGTAAAGGCTTTTAGGTTGAAGTCTTGTGACGATGAATTCCATTTTAGCTGATGGTAGTTGTTAAAATGAGAGTGATAAACTTGCTAGGATAGAGCTTTGATGGAGCAACCAATGTTTAAAGAGTTTTGGCTGAGAGACGTGGAAGAATCAGTTCGACAAGGAAAAGCAGATCCATTTGTGGAGGAAGCGATCTTACAGGTTTCCAATTGGGGATTTAGACTTGCTGATCTGAAGCTGAGGAAGAAACCGAAAAGCAAAAGCTTTCTGCATTGGGTAAAATCATTGTACAGACGAACAGAAGAAAATGTCAATGGATTCCTCGGGCCAATACATATATGGCAGGTTAGTGCTCTAAGGTTGCTATTCTTGTTTCCACTTGTAGAGAAGAAAAGAAAGTATCCTAATCCTGGCTCTCACAAGGCATGGTGAAAAACGTATCTGTTTCAGCTAGTTTGGAAGTTTAGGAAAGATAAATGCTTGATCTTGTAGGGTTTTATTTATTCAGATTTCCAACTGTAATTGCTGTTTGGTGTTTGCTGTCAATATTAGGGAATGGATGACAAGGTTGTGCCGCCATCAATGAGTGATTTTGCTTCCCGAGTTGTGCCTGATGCCATGGTGCATAAGCTCTTATACGAAGGCCATTTCACCTACTTGTATTTCTGTGACGATTG
Organism: Gentiana macrophylla; assembly: GCA_026214975.1. Taxonomy (NCBI): domain Eukaryota; kingdom Viridiplantae; phylum Streptophyta; class Magnoliopsida; order Gentianales; family Gentianaceae; genus Gentiana; species Gentiana macrophylla. The sequence goes on along the minus strand of CM047811.1, from coordinate 2,665,115 downwards.
CCACAGACAGATATTCACCACTGCTTTCGGTGCTCCTCAGGGCCCCCTTGCCCCTCCTACTCCTCCTCCGCCTGTCAGTCCGATAAGCATGGAAGACATTGAAGTTAGCTGTGAAGAAGAAATCCCTGCTGCTTCTGCTGCTGCTGATGATGTACTTACTTCTGATATCCCTCAAGACACATCGCAAGTAATTTTACATGACATTCCACATACAAATCTATAGTCTAAGAAGAAGAAGAAGATGAAATACTCATTTTTGGATAAACCTCTGGTTTCATTCCGACTAACCGCAAACATCAGAACAAAATTCATGTGTACTCATATCTGTCTATTATAACAGATTGAAGAGTCCTCTTATTGCATTAATAGATATACATACATATATATATATATATATATATATATTACCGTGTCCAGCATTAATATTTACTTGCAGCAATTCTAGATTAATGAGAACCCGTCTATACCTTTTGTGAAAGATCACGTAGCAGCAAACGACTAATAGTCATCAATAAAGCTTACTTGCAGCAGTTGTGTCTAAAAGATAATTTGACTCTATTGGGATATAATCTTTAGGTGGTTGTCTCCACATGCAGAGGGACATCCCTTTTTTAATTTACCATGTTTTTCATGAGGGAGGTGTAATGGGTGGACTAGAGAATTTTAAAGGTGTTACACACACACACACACACACACACACATATATGTGTGTGTGTGTGTGTGTGTGCACTACTACAAAATTGGGACGTAAGTCGCACACTTAAGATATTTAAAGCAATCACGATTTCAATAAAGCCGAGAAGCGAAAATATATATATCACACTTACGAACTTTTTCTATCACGCTTATTGAAAAGCGAGATAAGTTATATTAATCAATCTCATTTTTAAAGTGTGACTTAATTGATATGATTTTTACATCACGGTTATTGAAAAACCGAGATAAATTATACCAATTAATCTCATTATTAAAAGCGTATTGAATTGATAAGATATTTACATCACGGTTTCTAAAAAAGCGAGATAAATTATATATATCAATCTCACATCTAAAAAGCGATGTGAAATTGATATGATATTTTTATCGCGATTATTGAAAAACGAGATAAATTATACCAAACTATCACACTTTTAATCCGTGACTAAATTGGTATGATATTTTTGTCACGGTTATTGAAGCGAGATAAATTATATCAATTACTCTCGTTTTAAAGCGTGATTGAATTAATGATATTTTGTCGCGATTATAGAAAATGTGAGACAAATTATTTCCACTAATAAGAAAAGAGATATAGACCACACTTATCTAAAGATAAGGATCGCATTTTTAAAAGGACCGAGACAAGTAAAATGTATATATATCATGGCTTAAATTTTTATCACGGTTATTAGGTGTGAAAAAAAGAATGATCACACACTTTTTAGGTGTGATTGAAATAATAATAGATCTCGCTTTTTAAGTGTCATAACAACTACTAAAATAGATCACGCGTTTTTAAATGTGTTGAAATTATAATCGATCTCGGTTTTAAGTGTGATATATTATAATAGATCACGATTTTTAAGTGTGATAACAACTAAAATAAATCACGGTTTTTAAATGTGTTGAATTATAATAGATCTCGGTTTTTAAGTGTGATAACAACTAAAATAGATCATAGTTTTTATTATCACGGTTTTTAAGAAAAGCGAGACAAGAACATCAATCAATCACGGTTTTAAGCGTGATTAAAAAAATATGATATTTTATAATCATATCTTAGATTAGTGTGGTTGAAAATGATAATATAGTGGGCATCGGTACAGTGGTAATTAGTGTGGTTCTTAATCCAGGAGTATCAGGGTTCGAAGTCCAGTGGCAACAAAAGATATGTGTGCGTATATTTCGTTTTGAAAAAAGAATGATCACACTTTTTAGGTGTGATTGAAATTATAATATATCTCGGTTTTAAGAGTGATATAACAACTACTAAAATACATCACGAGTTTTTAAATGTGTTGAAATTATAATAGATCTCGGTTTTTAAGTGTGATAAAAACTATAATATATCATGCGATTTTTAAGTGTGATAACAACTAAAATAGATCAAAGTTTTTAAATGTGTTGAAATTATAGTAGATCTCGGTTTTAAGTGTGATAACAATTAAAATATATCACGAATTTTATTATCACGTTTTTAGGAAAAATGAGACAAAAAATCAATCAATCACGCTTTTTATTGTGATTAAAATAATATGGTATTTTATAATGAGATTTTAGTTTAGTGTGGTGAAAATTAGAAGAAAGAAAACATCGGTCTAGTGGTAATAAGTGTGGCTCGTTAATCAGGAGTATCCGGGTTCGAGTCCCAACAAAGACAAAAAATATGTGTGCTTATATATTGTTTTTGAAAAAAAAAACACTTTTATTGGTGTGCTTTAAATTATAATAGATCACGGTTTTTAAGTGTGATAACAACTAAAATAAATCTTTGAGTTTTAAATGTGTTTTAATTGTAATAGATCTCGGTTTTTAAGTGTGATAACAACTATAATAGATCACGGTTTTTAACTATGATAACTACTATAATATATCACAGTTTTTAAATGTGATGAAATTATAATAGATTACGGTTTTTAAGTGTGATACCAACTATAATAGATCACGGGTTTTAAGTGTGATAATTATTATAATGGATCACGGTTTGTAACTGTGATTGAGTTAAAGTACTTTATGTCACACCTCAATATGCCACACTTTGGAAGCCGTGACTAATGTAAATATATCACACTTAAAAACCGTGATCTTTATGCTTTTTTGTAGTAGTGGTGTGTGTGTGTGTGTGTGTGTGTGGGGAGATTGATGATACTGCAGTATCTTTAAAGCGATTGAATTTGTTTGGGTTGGATCTCTGAGACCTTTGGAGCATGTGATCACTCCTTGAATAACCTGCAAAAATTAAAACACCTAGCAGCAAACATGCATGACCAAGTCAAGGAGAATAGTGCACCGAGCTAGAAGAAACTTGATGTTAGGAATGTGACTTAAATAGGGTTTATAGAACAGGAATTTAGGAGGAGAATGGGAAATCTTAGGGAAGAAGACAGAAGAATCAGAGAATGGAAGAAGATAGCGGGAAATAGGATTTTATTAATATTCAAGTGAGCAATTATTACAACACACACATTCCTTATATACCTCTTGGCTCAAGGAGGTAAACTTACACACTTAGAGGTATCTAAGTCCTAACATCACCCTCCCCAAAAGACCTTCCTTGCCCACAAGGAAGAGGGAAATCTGGGAAATGTGCCATGATGAATTATGCATCCTCCCATGTTGCCTGTTCATCTGCCAAATCGTGCCACTTAACCTTCCATTAAACTACAGCCCTATTGTATCTTTTGACTGATCTAATTTGTAGTATCTTTTTCTGGATATACCACCACCTCACCCTGCTGATTAGTAATTGTCAGAGTTGCAGCAGGCTGAATATCTACACCAATATATCTTTTGAGCACGGACACATGAAATACAAGATGGATCTTGGCCTCAGGTGGTAACAACAACTTGTAAGCAACCTTATTGACTTGGCAATGATCTTAAAAGGCCCAAAAAATCTAGTCGACGGTTTCAGATCCCTCCTCAAAGCCACATAATTTTGCCTGTAGGGTTGTAACTTTAGAAACACAAATTCTCCAACTGCAAACTCCTTCTCTTTCCTGTGCTGATCCGCATAAAATTTCATTCTGGACTATGTCTCTTCTAACTTATTCTTCAATGTCTTCAAGATCACCTGTTTCTGTTGTAGAAATTCTTCTACATCCTTAAAAGTCTCTTGGGCAAAGCTACCCAAAGTCAAGGATGTAGTGGCATATCCATAGAGTGCCTCAAATGGTGTGATATTGAGGGCAGTATGGAAGTTAGTATTATACCAGTGCTCTGCCAGTGGGAGCCACTTCTTCCATCTCATAGGCCTCTGAAATGACATACACCTAAGATACATCTCAATGCATTGATTTACTCTCTCTGTCTGCCCATATGTTTGTGGATGGTAAGCAGAGCTGTAGGAGAGTTTCACCCCCACCAATTTCATCAATGAACCCCAGAAGGTGGATGTAAACACCTTGTCTCTGTCAGAGACAATACTATCTGGGATGCCATACAACCTGTACACCTCAGTAAAGAAAACAGTGGCTATAATTTCTGCTGTGTACCATTTTTCCAGTGGTAGGAAATGAGCAAATTTAGTCAGCCTGTCCACTATCACCATAATCACATTCTTGCCCTCAGATTTGGGCTAGCCCTCTATAAATTCCACGCTCAATTGGGACCAAGCCTTGTCTGGGATCGGTAGAGGTTGCAAGAGTCCATGTGGTTTGTCATGTATGCTTTTACACTGCTAGCAGATTACACATTCTTTGATCATATCAGTAACATCCTTCTGCTGGTTTGTCCAATAAAAGAGCCTCTTGATTCTGCTGTAGCATGCCCTCACCACTGAATGCCCCCAAAGGGCTGGAATGCAACTGCTCAATAAGTTTTGGTCTCAAATTTCCAGAAGATCCCACATAGATTCTGCCCTTATATCTCAAAAGTCCCTGATGCAAGGAATAATGTGGGTCTAGGGCTGCTGCAATCATTAGAGCCCTAAGTTTTTCCTCAATAGCCATATCATGCTTATAGCTAGAAGCTACTTCTTGTACCCATGAAGGATACACAGAACTAATGGCACATAACTATCTTAGTTCTTGGTGTCCCTGGTCATGATTCTGCCTAGAGAGAGTATCAGCTACTATAATCTCACCCCCTTTTTATATTCGATCTTGAAATCCAGTCCCAACAATTTTGTGACTCCCTTTTGTTGTAAAGTAGTGTTGGCCTTCTGATCCAGCAGAAATTTAAGACTCTGCTGATCTGTTTTAATAACAAATGGCCTTCCCTGGGTATACTGTTTCCACTTAGTAATGGTCATAAAAACAACTAGGAGCTCTTTCTCATAAATGGAGAGCCCCATTTCCTTAGAATTGAAAGCCATGCTCAAGACGGCAAGTGGCTGTCTAGACTGCTGTATAACTGCCCCTAATCCTTTGGCACTTGCATCTGTTTCAATGCAGAATGGTGCTTCAAAATTTGGTAAGGCCAGGACAGGAGATTGAGTCATGGAAAGTTTGAGCTGATCAGAAGCCTCATGTGCCTTAGGGTTTCAAGAAAACCCCTCATTCTTCAGTAAATCATTTAGGGGTCTGGCCAGGATGCCCTAAGAAGGTACAAACCTCCTGTAAAAACCAGTGAGGCCTAAAAATCCTCTTAACTCTATGATATTTCTGGGTGTTGGCCGCTGTTCCATGGCTTGGATCTTCGTAGGATCAGCAAATACCCTCCCTCCTTGGATAACATGGCCCAAGTATTCACCTTGTCTTAGCCAAATGAACACTTTGACATTTTGGCATAGAATTTATGGCTCCTTAGCACTTCCAGCACAACTCTAAGATGATGGATGTGTTGTTGCATATCAGTGCTGTAGATGAGGATGTCGTCAAAAAACACCAAGACAAACCGTCTGATGAAGGGCCTCAAGAGCCCATTCATGTTCGTTTGAAAGGTAGCAGGGGTATTTGTTAACACAAATGGCATGACTAGAAATTCAAAGTGTCCATGATGGGTAATGAAGGCTGTTTTTTAGATGTCCCCCTGCTCTATCAAATTTGATGAAACCCCGATCTCAAATCAATTTTTGAGAAAACCCTGGCCTTTCCCAATTCATCCAGTAAGTCATCTATGATGGGAATGTGATATCTCTTTGATGGTAAGATCACCGAGTTTCCTGTAGTCTACACATCCTCTCCATGTCCTATCTTTCTGTTAGAAGTAGCGCCCGAAAGACAATTTATGTGATTATTTTTATAATTAATATATGACAGATTTATTTTCATCTTAAGTTGTATCATATGTAGCCATATAACTTAGTGTGTGTCACACGCGAGGATTAAGTTTATGATGATACACTTGAACCGTTAGTCCGTGGTGAACTTGATCAAAGTATATGGTCTATTGATTAAACCACCATTAATGCGTCCAGAACACTTTAAGGTGTGACCGTCTTCTCCAGACCGTCGATATTGGTTATCTAAGTGGGGCATTTATATATGATGTAGTCATATAGGACTGAACCTATTTAATATGCATTTCTCATATAATTCCGTGATTGAGAAATCTTATCAAATCACAAGATGATCATAGATGGATTAACCTTAATCCTGAAGTGATTGCAGACGCCTGCTTGTTTCAAGATAGGGTTTGATGTGTTCGTTAAGGATTGCTAAGAGGTGCGGTCTGAATCACTTTCACGTTGGCACTATTGGGAATGAGTAGTGTCTCACAGATACGGAATCCATTCCTTCATGCGAGAAGTAGAAAGACAATTCCCTTATTTGTTAATCCTAGAAACTGATCGATCCGCGGAGTTCATATTGGTTATGAACTACTTGATCACTAGTGGGTTAATGGTAAATAAGGATAAGAGGTAATGAAGAAGGTTTATGGAAACATTCCCGCTTCATTAAGGATAATCTATGGAGGGTTAGTCTATATGTAATGATTATATCAATGGACACTTATTGACTCGACACTTTGAGAATAAGTTATATCTATAATCGGTAGAGTTCAGTTTCGGATTTATGGTGGCGTAATTTCGGAATTAATAAGTTGAATAGAAATGTTTTGTTCGATGAATATTTTATTCGATTTATTGTAGCTACTGGTTATAGGTCCATGGTCCCCGGGTTGGCTCCTAACACGCGAGTGTTTTCTCATATTGTGGAACCTCGAGAGTAAATTAAATAGTTGGTCTATTTAATGAATATGCAAAATATTATTTATTCGGTAAATAATATGTAAAATAGAAAATAAATTTTCTATTATTCCATAGCACTCTATATGGCGCCACATGTGAGGAAATTAGGAGAAGTAATTTTTCAAGATTATGTCACATGTGTAATCAATTATTTATTTGTCAAATAATTAATGCATAAATTAAGAGATTGATTTTCTAATGATTATCTCATTTATGGTGATTATCTCTTATTTATGGAAAATATCTTTTTCTTTGGGAAAAAGATAATTGTCTTGTGAAAAGGATAACTCTCAGTTGCTTGGTTATTTTCCTATATAAAGAGAGTTCCTTCCAACACATTAGACACAACAACTCCTGCGCCTCATTGGAGCAAAAGGAGAGAAAAATTAGTTTCTCGTCCTAGCCATCGGGAGAAGAAAAACTGGAGTTTTTCTTGGAGCATATTCGAGGAGGTTCGAATGCGGATCGACGTCCACTAGTCGTTGCTTGGAGATACAACTCGGAAGATCACGGCTTCTCTCTAGTTGGGTAAATCTACTAACCTTCTTGTAAATTATTAATTATTATGTGAATCATGTCATGGTAAAATCGTAAACGAATTTCGATTCGTAGCTTCCGCTGTGCATGATCGAGCGTCTCGATCGGTTCTGTGAATCAGATATGTTGATCCAAAAAAGGGGGGAAAACAACCTCGGTTTACCGAGAGCCGGAATTTTTATGGATCCGGTTTATCCTACGTTTCGGATCCTGATTCGGGTTCCTGCACTCCTAGAACTTTCTTCTTCACCAAAAGCATGGGTGAGGCAAAAAGGACTGTTGCTGTGTTGGACAATACCCTGCTCTAGTATTTTAGATACCAGCTTCTCAATATCATCCTTCTGTGTGTAGGTGTATCTGTAAGGCCTTAATTAAACCGGAGTAGCTCCCTCTTGAAGTGTTATGACATGCTCATGTCCCATCTTTGGTGGAAGTCCATTAGGAGTAGAAAAAACATCTTGGAACTCTGATAAAATTGGCAATAATGGGGCAGGGGTTGTATTCACAGGCTCTGCTTGAATCTGATTGAAGGATCCTACCAACCCATAGGTGCCATTCTTAATAGTTCGCACCATCTTCTTGCAACTAATCTTCTTAAGTTGGCCCGAATCTGTTTTCTAGATAGAATGACTTTCTGCCCATCCTTGTCCAATGTCAAACACATAGTGTTGAAATTAAATGTGACTGGGCTGTGTTGGCCTAACCAATCCACGGAGAAGAGGTTTCGAGAAGGGTCTACGGAGATATCCCGAATCGAAATGAGCGATCATGGAGGATTTATCCTCGTGTAATGATTATATCGGTGGACACCTTATCAACTCATGGTTGAGTGTAAGTTATCTATATTCGAGTTAGGTTTGGGTTTATGGTGGTGTAATCCCGGAATTAATAGATTGAATATTATTGTTCGAGTCGGCGAATAATTTTATTTAATTTCTTGTAGCTCTTGAATATGGATTCCGTGAATTCGGCGTGGCTCACAATATAGCATATAGGTTTTCTCGTCGTTTCACCTCAATTATAATTAAATAGTTGGATTGGACTATTTAATTGATATGTGAATTAATTGTTTAGTTAGACTAGATAATTAAATACAATGAAAAGAAATTTTTTGTGGACTCGGCCCAATGTGATGAAAAATGCGTGTGGCCTATTTCCAAATAGGGTGGGGCGCATTTTGAGTATTATTTAATTAGAGAGAAATTAGTTTTCTTGGATAATTATTTAATATGTGATTTAATCAATTATTTGTTAAATGATAAGTCATGGAATATTAGATAATATATTTATTTATCCTAATTTGTTTGGGATATATATTATATTTATCTTTTATTTAAAATAAGGATTAACATAATAATTATCTCTTAATTATTAAATCTTTGGAGGACAATGATTACTCTCCTATATAAAGAGAGTTCTCCCAAGCCTTATTTAAATCACAAATTTCGACTTTTGGGTAGTATTATGGCTTAGAGATTTCGGCCATTATACATTATACTATGGGTTCGAGTTTTAGAAAAACTTCGGGTTTTTCTAAGGTAGCATATCGAGGAGGTCCGGCGGCTTGAAACACCATCCACCTGGTGGTGCTTGGAGACACACGTTGGAAGACTTTGGCTTCTCAACTAGGATCTCAACTAGCTTGGATTGAAGATTGTTCTAGACGTTTATTCACAATAAACCGGTAAGCAATCTAACCTCCTCGTAGGTTAGATCTATTATTTTATGTGCTTTGCTTGTTTAGATCTAGATCTTGTACTTTCCGCTGCGTAATCGGGTGGATCTTGATCCATCCGGCGATATTACATCCTACAGAGCCTTCAAACTTAAGTGACATAGATGAGTTTGTCACTGCTGTCACTCGTGTTGAATGAGAGACAACCGATATTAGTTCAAAGATGACGAGAATGATTTGATATCAATCTCATCAGACATCCAACAGTTTACGAGTAGTGTCTACTCTTATAAACTGCTAGTTCAAGGCCATTTCCTTTTATAGAAAGCCGAGAATGGGAAGGTAAACGTCTACAAATGTAAGTCATCAAAACTAAATAAGCGAAAGGCTAAACGAAATATTAATAAAAGAAAGTATAGGATAAGGAAAATGATTTTGGATCACTAACCTATGAATCCTTAAAGACTTTCTTAACCGGGTAATTTGACCCGGAAGCTAAGTTCTTTTGTAAGAACAAGATAGCTAGGCATTAATGATTAAAGAGAAAACAACGGGCAGTTATTTCAGCTGAGATAGTGGAAGTGATATAAGGAAAGAAATTTTGGATTTTAATCATTGAATATCGTAGAAATCTAATTTCTATTTTCAGATTCGTTGGAACAAATGGATTCACTTTCACATCGATAATATACTTGCATTTGTATACGATTCCGAGACTCGGACTTTATTGTTCGATAAAGTCAGAACCACTAAGTAATGTTGAAAAGGTATATGTAACACATCATAAATTATTAAGACAAATGGTTTCCGTATTTAGATAAACGATTCTTCAGCATTTATTAATTAGTGCATATATCCTAAAGATAAGATCGAAGAAGGCGGCTAAGGGTGATTCCTATCTCGAGTCTAAGAACACTATCTCAAAGAAAAAATGACTAAGTAACCTTTCAATTAGGAAGAGATATGAGCTAAGAAGTATCATAGCTTGTTCGTATTGACGCTTGAGGGTCTTATGAAGGATACAAGCTAGTGGGAATTTTGAGTAATAGACATTTTGTCTAAAGACTACTCGAAATGCCGAATAGTTCATCTAAATATACTGGAGGAATCTACGATATTACCAGGAGAAAAGAGTATTCCATGCTCAGATATAGGCCATCGCATAGTATTTGGAACTGATGCTCGGCCGACCTCCGAGTGAAATGATTTCACTGAAAGGATAAACCATGTATTGTCTTATATAATTATTGATATGCTACATTACACTGCTTAACTCAATTAAGATATTAGTTGCAAAATAACGGTTTATATTATTATGTAATACCGAGAAGTCTACCTAGAAGATGCTAATTTATGGATAATGAGTGAACTACGTTTACTCCACTTTCGTATATAAAGGCGTTTAGCACTTGGTGCTTGAAGGTAGGACTGGAGATTTTGCATACATGTTCAGATGGTGACTGTTTGTGAAATTAATTCACTTGTATTCCTCCCTGAACAGGTGAAAAGGAGGGGGAAAGCGAATTGTAACCCTAATTTTCGAACAAAATGAATTTTCTAGAATCGGAAGCATACCTAAGTTCCTACAGCTTCGAACTGAGATCGATTTGAGTATTAATGCTTCCAAATTAGCAATGAAGTTTGCGTTCTCCTGGAAATCTGTCCAATTTATGTTGAATTTTGTGTCCTCCTTGAAAATCGCTGTGAACGGGAGAATTGTTTCAAACTTGCGTCCATTGGTGTGAAGAAGGTAAGCATATGTTGTTTTATTAATAAGGGTAAAAGGGCATTTTTAGCTACATTTTGTCAAACCTGTCATATCTCTTAATTATTGAAATATTTTTGTCAAGTGGGCTCATTCCCCCTAATTAATATATTTATTTTTAAAATTTCAAAATTTTACTAGTACATATATACATATAAACTAACATACATGTTATTATACATATGTATATGATCTGTATATTTATAGTCAATATAATTATTATATCAAATGTTATATCAATTGCAGGTTTGAGACAGATTCAAGGGTAATTGATTTAAAACGCCTTCGAAGACATATTATTATTATTATTATTATATATATATATATATATAGATATAGATGTAAAGTGATACACAGATGGTTGTGGTGAACATAAACACCATACCTCCCTTGGCTAATATTGTAAAAGTTATACAGTCGGTCACCAGGTAGTAGTAGTAAGTAGTATAAGTTGTACTAGTCCAAGTTGTTTAGCTACTTCATACAATCACTAAGCTGATAATCTTGACACAATATATTTGATGGTCTTCGAAATGGTTAACCCACCAAAATACAACTCATTATATTCCTAAAATATAGAAACAAAAACAGAGTAGTAATGTAAAATACTACAAGACAACCAGGGATAAGCATCTACTGCACAATTTCTCCGGTAACTAGTAACTAGAGACGAGAGAGAAAGAAAGAGAGTGTAGCAAAGAACTTCCAAAGTCACATACACATAATAATAAACAACGAAACAAAATAAGAAACAACTGACGAAAACATAAACTTGTCCTTGAATGTATAATAATATAAGAGGGCCAAGTTAAGTAGACAGACATTTCACTTGGCTCCCTTCTTGACTGCTGCCTTGGTGACCTTGGCACCGGTTGGATCCTTCTTCTCAACACTCTTTATCACACCAACTGCAACAGTTTGTCGCATGTCCCTCACAGCAAAACGCCCCAGAGGTGGGTACTCAGCGAATGTCTCCACAACCATTGGCTTTGTCGGTATCATCTTAACCATACCTGCATCACCATTCTTCAAGAACTTAGGCTCCTTCTCCAGCTCCTTACCAGACCTCCTATCTATCTTTGTCAATATTTCAGCAAACTTGACAGCAATGTGGGAAGTGTGGCAATCGAGTACTGGGGCATATCCATTTCCAATCTGACCGGGGTGGTTCATGATGATAACCTGGGAGGTGAAGCTGGCTGCTTCCTTGGCAGGGTCATCTTTCGAGTTTGATGCAACAAAACCACGCTTGAGATCCTTCACAGCAACGTTCTTCACGTTGAACCCGACATTGTCACCTGGAAGTGCCTCCTGAAGTGCTTCGTGGTGCATCTCAACAGACTTAACTTCAGTTGTCAGCCCTGTAGGGGCAAAGGTGACGAGCATACCAGGCTTCAAGACACCAGTCTCAACCCGTCCAACAGGAACAGTTCCAATACCACCAATCTTATACACGTCCTGGAGTGGAAGGCGGAGAGGCTTGTCAGAAGGCCTCTTGGGCTCTGAGATCATGTCAAGTGCCTCCAGCAAGGTTGGGCCTTTGTACCAGTCTAGGTTTGTAGACCTTTCAATCATGTTGTCTCCCTCAAAACCAGAAATGGGCACAAAAGGGATTTTATCAGGGTTGTAACCCACCTTCTTCAGGTAAGAAGACACTTCCTTGACAATTTCATCATACCTCGCCTTAGAGTACTTTGGAGTCGTAGCATCCATCTAAAAATGTAAAATTTCAATGAGAAACAGCAGTCAAATCAAGGAAATAAAATTTTTAACAACTTTTGCTTGTTACACAGTGGGCATTTTACCTTGTTGCAGCAGCAGATCATCTGCTTCACACCAAGAGTAAAAGCAAGAAGCGCATGCTCACGAGTCTGACCGTCTTTGGAGATACCGGCTTCAAAGCCACCAGTGGTGGAATCAATGATAAGGACAGCACAATCAGCTTGAGATGTACCAGTGATCATGTTCTTGATGAAATCACGATGTCCAGGAGCATCAATCACAGTACAGTAATATTTGGTAGTCTCAAATTTCCAAAGGGCAATATCAATAGTAATACCACGCTCACGCTCAGCCTTGAGCTTGTCAAGCACCCAGGCATATTTGAATGACCTCTTGTTCATCTCAGCAGCTTCTTTCTCAAATCTTTCAATCACACGCTTGTCAATGCCACCAAGCTTGTAGATCAAATGGCCGGTGGTGGTTGACTTTCCTGAGTCGACATGGCCAATGACCACAATGTTAATGTGAAACTTTTCTTTGCCCATTATGAAGCTCCGAATTCACTACTGCAAGAAAAGGTAACAGGGGGTTACACATCATGTTACATAATAATCTAAAAAAACGGTGGCCTCAATAGCATACCAAGAAGTAACAAATAGCTATCAATCATCTACGTCCAGAAACCCTTAGTATAAAAAAATCATAGATATTTCAAAATTTGAATGATTTTTGAATGCTCTAACATCATTTATTGGAACTATAATCGAGTAGAAACACATAATGACAACCCAATGAAACATAAGAGATCATTGGTCAAGTAAATAAGTGAAATTTATGAAGTAAAACATTGAAGAACTTGTAAGAAAATTAGTAAAATGATGAACAAATCTTTTGATGGTAACACAGAAGAGAAGAAATTATCCAACAGAAAAACCTTTGGTCAGATGGAAAACCCAGAACAAAACATTGACGAATTACACAGACAATATTGTATCAAAAGAAATCTTTCTTCAACTTCAATTTCTGAATCAATAGCTCATAAGCTGTTCAATTTCGTACAGATTTAACAACATATTACAACAATCAACAGACCTATCGGTTTAATTTACAAGCCTAACCAAAGCCATAAACGACTAATTCGGCAAATATGTAGAGAAAAATAGCAAAATCAGGAACCAGGAAAGAAATGAACTTACACAGAGAGAATGGCCTAAAATGCTCACACGATGTCCAAATCCTTAAGAGAGAAAGGAAGGACTGCAGAGGCAACGAGAAGGACTGATGAAGAGAAAATGCGGAAAAGAGGGGCTTATGTACGCATCCGTTGATCTAGGGTTTTGGTTTAACGATCAGGATTTGATTCAATGTGAAGATGAGGAGGTCCTTTTGGTCAATGCAGAGCAACTCCACTTGGAGTTGGATGCCCTAATACACGCTCTCACCAGCCATTGCCATTGCTTTTGCCTATCCGTCACGTCAACAATTGTGATTTCTTTTTTTATTTTTATAAAATAAAAAATTCTTAACCCCCGGAATCCATCAGGAAGAGTCGTCCTACGTAGTCCGACTTTTACCCTACAACAATTTATGTGGTGCGCATGAACTCTCTGAATTGCCACGATATTGTTATAACTTCACTAATTCGATGATATCTTTGTGTATGAAGCTACGATTTGAGTCATTCAAAATGCTTTAGAAACCTCATTCAATTACCCACAACTTCAATGTAGACGACAAGTCTAGTAAACGCCTCCAAGGCAGGAAAAATTACTGATGAAGTGAATATAGGCCGAAAACACCATTCTCGCCAAATCATATCCACATTTGTTGCGTTCCACGATGTCGTTGAATTTTGACCACGGGCGTGTCATTGTTCAAGTTTGTTTTTAACTTGGCACTTTAAAACCAATTTAGTGCTTCTTGTATGAATTATTTGTACCGGTTCTTCCCAATCCTCTGCGTTGATAGGAAATCCATCTACAAGTGCCTGTCATTCTGCAACGTTTAAGGGATTCCAATGAGATTTTTGTAATTCTTGTTGACCAAGTGCCCCGATTGAATGAAGATTATCAGGATATGCCAGGATAGTGAGGGGTGAGTGATGTGAGAGAAATAGGCAATCAGAAATCGTCTGCTTTAGGTATCGTAATATACGCTTGATGGCGAGCCAGTGATCATCTGTAGGAGAATGCATGAACTGGATGACCTTATGGACAACGATAGTGTAAGCTGCCAACGATAACCCGGTACAAAAAGGGGTCGGCAAAAGGGGAGTCCGAACCTGCTGCAATGCGAGATGAGGCCGACATAGGGGTGGGGCATGGCTTGGATTTATCCATGCCGGCTCGCTCAAAAAGCTGGAAAATATACTTACGCTGAGTGAGATATAAACCATCATTAGTGGGAAGGGGCTAAATGCCCAAGAAGTAGGACAATGTACCAATATCCCTAACAAGATACTACGAGCAAAGATAATAGATAAACTGCGTAATAAGAGACGGAGAGGTACTTGTAATAATTGTATCATCAACATAAATAAGCAAATATACTCGATGACCATCACATGAGTAAATAAAGAAGGATGTGTCGGCCTTTGAGGAGGTGAAGCCGAATTGAATCAAAACATCAGTGAGGCGGGAGAACCAAGCACGAGGGGCCCGACGAAGGCCATATAGACTGCGTTTCAGGCGACAGACGTAATCTAGATAATCAGGATGAACGAATCCCTGTGGTTGTTGCATGTAGACATGTTCAATTAGATGCCCATGGAGAAAAGCATTTTGTATATCAACCTGACGGAGGGACCATCCCTGTGAGATAGAAAGAGAAAGAAGAAGGTGAATAGTAACCGGTTTGATGACCGGACTAAATGTATCTGTGAAGTTAACACCCTCGGCTTGATGAAAGCCTTCTGCAACCAAACGAGCTTTATGACGTTCAAAGCTACCATCCGCATGATGTTTTGTGCGATACACCATTTGTTACCTACAATATTCATGAGAGACTGAAAAAGCACAAGATCCCAAGAATTAGTGCGTAAAAGAGTACTAATCTCTTCTCTCATAGCATTACGCCAAATAAGGTGTTTGGATGCTTCGGTGTAAGTGGGATCAACGGCGGCGGCGGTATTTATAAGAGCCCGAGGAAGAGGATAGGGGATGAAATCATGCATTTAAGTAGGTATAAGGGAGTTGGTTTTAGTACGAGTGACCATAGGATGTGGCGGGGGAGGGTCACGTGAGGGTGGGGATGGAGTAGGGGACGGTCTAGGGAGAGAGGGGGCCAGAGATGATGAGGGCTCGGGAAGAGTAGGGTCCACAAAGAGAGGTGAAGGGGCCGACGGTGTGAAAATAGGAGGAACAATAGAGGCGGGTAAGGGAACAATGAGAATGTTAAGGATGACTGGATTCGGCGTAGGTGTATACGGGAAGGTAGTTTCATCAAAGACGACATGTCGAGAAATGTAACACGGCTAGTAGAGAGGCCAAGACACTTGTAGACATGGTGCTTTGGGCTGTAGCCAAGAAAGATACAAAACTTAAAGAGGAAGTCGGTTTTATGATGGTTGTAAGGGCGAAGATAGGGCAGCATTCATAACCAAAAACGTGAAGAAAAGAATAAACATGGGTGCAAGCATAGACCATTTCATAGGGGATTTGTCATTGAGGACCCGGGTAGGGAGACGATGTATGAGGTAGGTGGCAGTGAGGAAGTGATGTGAGTCAACTAGTTGATGCATTTTAAAGGTTTTTCACTTGGCCTTGTTCATGAACATGTGAGAGATGAAGTAAGGATAATGAATAAGGCTTTCTCATGGCGGTTGGTGGCAAAGCTAATGGCGTGGCGGTGAATGAGGGTGCCAATGTTGACAGGAACACCGGTAACGATGGAAAGCACATGAAGGGCCTCATCAGTGGTGATGTCATGGATGTGTTGGGAAGGGATGATTCGGTAATTGGTGATATGCTTCCAAACACGGGTTGAGACGGAAGTACCACCGAGTTTAAACCGATTATTGTTCCAAGGTACCGTCAGATTGAGGGCTTGGTAGGCTTCAAGGGATCTTTAGATCTGTTTAGTGGCATCGGCAGTATCCCAAAGAGTTTCGAACTGTTGATCTAAGGGTACGTCCGGATTTTGTAGAATGCATTTATGGATGCCAGGCTGAAAACAACCTTGCACCCATGGAGCATAATCTCATGGGTGTTCTCGGTGGCTTCGGATAAAACTGCATAGAATTAATGGACAATGGTGTGTTAATTGCATGGCCCGAGGCTTCAGCAAACTATTCCCACTTCCTAGCCTTAAGGATATCTAGAATCAACTTCTCCCCTTTCTGAACATCTACACCCCGTTCAATGTATTTGGATGTGTACGTGTCCTTGCTTTTTGGTACGTTGTTATGAGCAGCTCTGGTACTCAATCTTGGGTCTTTGGTGTAGGTCGGATCATGATAAAGAAGGTTTGATGGTTGTATAATTCCCAAGTGGAAAGTCGTCTACTTGCAAAGTAGATGGGGTGATCTAGCGGCCCTTCCTGCACCAACATACAACAAAATATGAATTATAAACTGCTTTAGCTGCATCGGATGCCTTAACGGAGAAGGTAAATGTATTACGTTCAGGTTGACCCTCTAAATTACGGATTGATCAGGGGTTGGTCAAAGAGGAATCGTCACGGGTTCGTTTTTGGCTCTTGCCCTTATTGGCTTGATTAGCTTTTTGACGGGATGTCATGGCTAGGGAGTGATCACCAACAACCAGGTATACCAAATGTAATCAACAATCCACAATACAAATTTCAATTTAACTAGATATCGATTTATTTAGGAAATATATAATAATAGAATAGAAAATTCAATAACAAAAGAAACATTAGCGATGGCAGCCCAACAATGTCTGCACAACTTTAAGCTTTTTACTAGCTAGCTATTATAGCAATGCCAATATATTGTTTTGTGTGCCACCATAATTTTGAATCTCTGGCAATGATAACAATTGGAGAGAGGGCAGGCATTGACATTTAGTTTCTCTTGTTGTGTACAAAAAGGAGGAGTCGATGATTTATTTAGGTTTTATATATAATAGAACAGAAAATTCAATAACAAAAGAAACATTAGCAACGGAAAAACAAAAGAAACATTAGCAATGAAAAAAAATTATAAAAAAAAAACTCAGCTACTGAGTTTTAAACCAATGACCCTATGGTCAACAATACGTGTCCCATAAATTGAATTAAATTGATAGTTGCTTGAAGAATTGTCTGAAATAATTTACATACACAGTTTTTAATATTATTATAGTGGTATATTAGTAAATTCATATGAAAATTTGAGTGGGTCCATGGCCTATGTGGGTCCCCCTTAATTTTTTGCGTGCCACCATAATTCTGAATCTCTCGCAATGATCACAATTGCAGAGAGGGAATGTAGTGACATTTAGTTTCTCTTGTTGTGTATAAAAAGAATGAGGAGTCGACAATTTATTTAGAAAATATATAATAATAGAATATAAAATTCAATAACACAAGAAACATTAGAAATGAAAATACAAAAGAATCATTAGCATGGAAAAAAATTAGAGTGAGGCATGTAGTGACATTTAGTTTCTCTTGCAGTGTATAAAAAAGAGGAGGAGTCGACGATTTATTTAGGTAATATATAATAATAAAACAAAAAAAATTAATAACAAAAGAAACATTAGCAATGGAAAAGCAAAATAAACATTAGAAATGGAAAAAACTTTAAAAAAATAAATGGATAGTTGCACTAAGAATTGTCTGAAATAGCATACATGCACAGGTTTTAATATTATTAGAGGGGTATATTAGTCAATTTGCACGGATTGTTTAAGTATATGGGTCCGCCCCTGATTGTTTTGCGGGCCACCATAATTCTGAATCTTTGGTGATGATAACAATGTTAGGTGTAGTCCCCGAAAGACAATTTGTGTAATTGTTTTTGATAATGGATAATAGAATTTATCTCACCTTATTCCTTGCTTTGTCTTTATAAATAATCTGTTCTATTGCAAACCACTAACTTTATCGGTATGTAACCGCTTAACTTCGGTGTATGGCATGCCACGTGAGGCTTGAGTTAGTGGTGATATACTTAAAGCTGTTAGTCCGTGGTGAACTTAATCGAGTTTAGGGTCTCGTGATTAAAACACCAATAATGCTTGAAAACCTTAGGGTGTGATAGTCTTATCCGTTTGTCGGTAGAGGGTACTAAGTGGGACACTTATATATGATGACATTCATATAGAATTTGGACCGATTTAATCTGGGTTTTCGATATAATTCCGTGTCGAAAACTTATTAAATCATTAGATGATCATTTATGGATTGACCTTAATCTGAGGTGATCACGAGTGCTTGCTTGTCTCGGGGTAGTGTTTGATGTGTTAGTTAAGGATCACTTTGATGTGTGATGAGTCGTTTCTCGTTGGCACTATTCTCACGATGGTGAGTAGTTATGTGTTCTACTACAGACACACGGAATCCATTGCTTCTCGGGAAGTAGAGGCAGTCCCTTATTTGTTAGCCACAAGAAAATGATCGATCCCGGGAGTTCATATTAGACTAATTAGCTACTAGTCCGGTATGTGAACTAATTGATTACTAGGGGTTAATGGTAAATAAGGATAAGATATTCTGAGTCGGGTTTAAGGAGACTTCTCAGAATGGATAGTCTATGGAGGGTTAGTCCGTATGTAATGATTATATCAATGGACGCTTATTTACTCATAGGATTGAGTGTAAGTATAATCTATAATTGGTAGAGTTCAGTTTCGGGTTTATGATGGCGTAATCTCGGAATTAATAATTTAAGTGTGAATATTATGTTCGATGAATATTTTACTTAATTTATTGGTGCTACTGGTTATAGGTCCATGGTCCCGGCGTGACACCTATATAATCTGAGTATTTTCTTGTTATTGGGTCTCATTGATAATTAATTGGGTGGGCCAATTAATTGATATGAAAATATTCTTAGTTGAAATTTAAATAATATAATAAGCGAGAAAAGCGTTTTACGTGGGCCTAAAATCCTAGGTGTGGCGCCTCCTCTCATAAAATGCAAGAATTGATTTTCTTGTGTGATTAATTATTTACTTGGTAAGTAATTAATTAATAAAAGATAATTGATTTGTAATTGATTGATTGATTAATCACAATCTTTTATAAATGGAATTATCTTTTATTATGATTTCTTTTAATTATTTATTTAATTAATTAGAAACTTGGAAGCGAAGGATTAGCTCTCACATATAAGAGAGTTCTTCAAAAAATATATGAGAGATGAAATTTTTGACATACACACATAAAATAGAGAGAAAAACTTGTTTATTGTCTTGGGTTTCTGGTTGAAGAAAACCTTGTAGTTTTTCTTGATGCATATCAAGGAGGTTTCAATTCCAAGGATCGGTGTCCACCAACCGCTGTTTGGAGAACACGTTGGAAGATTGTGGCTACTCATCCAACTATTGGTAAGTAGATCTAAACCCCCTTGTAGGATGTTTAGATCCTTTATTTATGATATGCTCGTGTTGGAAAACTACAAGGTTTTCTTCATCCAATTTTCTTTTGGAAACAATAGAGTCCGAGTGAATAGACAAATTGACCCGGTGAGATATTATTCCGGCCATATGACTGACCACTTCAGTCTCACTTTAAATTTGTGCGTATTTTCTCTTCCTTGGATTTGTTTCCTTTAGAACTTGTGTTGAATCTTGTTGATGTTACTTTTGTATGTGCAAACACGTAGAAATGATTGAGGCATTTGTTCCTACCTTTCACCACACTATATACCTTATACCTTTGAGCCTTGATCTTTATTATACTCTTTTTTATTTTTCCTTTTATCTCACTTCCACTTCACCATATATTGAACAATCACCAAAGTGGTAGCCCGATTCCATTCACCCAACCTTAGAGCTAATTGGGGCATATGACTATCAAATTTCTTGTACTTAGTATGTAATGATCAAGCTTGGGGAAATCCATATTGGTACTTTGTGTTTGTTTCTTAGAAAAAAAAATTGAAAAAAAAAAAAAGAAAGAAAAAGAGTCAATAAAGGCGATTTCAAAAATAACCTCAAAATCTAGTTTGTTTTATTTGTTAATAATAAAGATGGAGTTGTATCATTGTTCTCCCAAAGTAGAGAAATTATCCATTGTATTCTCTCTTATCTGGAATAAAGTGTATGACCCTCTTGCACTTGTGTGATGTTGAAGTTTAATAGTCATGTGTCTCGCTAGTTAATGGCTTTGCCATCTCTTGTATCTTTTTCTACACTATCACTTTCTTTTCCTTACTTGGGCTATCCTCACTTACCATTTTTTCCCCAAAGGCCTCATGATTTATGTGTTGCACAATGTCTCGGTGATTGATATGAGGCGATATACAAAAGCTTATAGTAGGGCATTTCCAATGGAATGAGCTTGAGAGTTTAGTCACCTCACAAATGTTGAGAGTTGAGTGATTTATCCCGTGAGGTCTATTTGCTTGGTCTATCTTGTTTCCCATTGACAATTTTGTTCACTTTTGCTCATGATATGATAAAAGGATTAGTTAGTCTATATCTTGTGTTTTGAATGATGGGATGAATTTTATTAATGCTCGTGTGTTGTGCATCTTTCTACAATGTTATGTCATGTGTGATCTTCTTAGTCTGTCTCGTCTTGAGTCCTTTTGACTTGCTTGGGGACAAGCAAGGTTTAAGCTTGGGGAGTTTGAAAAGTCCACCATATGTGGTTATTCTTGGATCATTTTGGCACATTTTGATGCATAAATTGTGATTTTCTTATGATAAATTGCCCTGTTGGACTAGATTCTTCTTTGTGGCTTTGATATTTTGTAGATATGATGAATCCGAGCATAAAATGCTGTGAAAATGAGCTAAAAAGGAGTCAAAGTCATGAAGGCATGAAGAATCACACCAGGTGTGAAAGAATGGAACAGGTGTGAAAAATGCAGAAACTATCCAGATTTTCTCTGAGCCCACGAAATGTTACGATTGGTGGAGATAATTCCCAACGTGATTTCAAGAGATTGGCGTGAAAAAAAGAGCAAAAATAAGGAATATTGCGCCATTATCTTCATATTTTTAGGGGATTTTATTTTGAGGAGATAAATTACACAATTTGAATTAAGGAAAATTCCTATTTTATCCTAAAATGATTTCCTTAAATAAAAGAAATCATCATAGGCGCCAAAATCATTCTTTTAGGCGTGATTTGCACTCCCGATCCATCGATGATTTTCCCTCAACTTTTGAAGAACAAGATTTTTGCTTAGGGTTCAAGAAGCGAAGAGCGGATCGTGAATTTCTTGGTTTTATGATATTTACGAGACAATTCTATTTCCTTTCTCTTAATTTTCTTCCTTTTATTTTATCTTCCGTTTCACAATGCCTAAATCCATGATTTTTGTGATCTCTTTGATTATCTTGTGAGTAGATTTAATTTTCTAGGATTAGGAGAGCCGGTAAATGAATATATGGGTTAAAGATTTGATCTTTCCTATGATTATGAATTGATATGCTTTTGTATTGATTTTGGTGTGCTATTTCAGTATGAATTTATGAATTGATGGATCGTAAGATGAATTTCCATAGGTTTATATGAAGAATTTATTATCAATTAGGTGATGTCTTGAAAGGTGAAGTTTAGTTGATAGGTTAGAACCACTAATTTCAATCAAGAAAATTCATGAGCGAAAGTTAATTGAAATTTCTTGTGACAATATGAATAATGATGTTTTAATGGGTCTAGATTAAGTTAATGAAGCGAGAAATCGGATTTAATATTAATTTAGGCACGATCAAATAGTAGGTTGAAAGAATATCGTTAATCACTTTTGATTATTAAGTCAACATAAGTAAAAATTCATAGTAAATGGAAAGGTCGTTTGTAAAAGTCATATATTTATTCTTGTGGTAGTAATCCGGCGTCTAAGAAGTTCTTCCAACTTGATTTCTAGCATTTTCTTGGACTTTTGTTGAGTTTAAATAGGACCTTAGTTTTAGTTATTTTATAATTCAAAACACCAAAATTTGATTAGTTTAGCTAATATAAATTGATAACTATTCGGTGATTGTCCCGAGTCCTGTGGGATCGAGCATCCTAAGTACTACTCGATAAGCCGTGCGCTTGCGGTAGGATTTAGTGATTAAGTGAAAATCACACAACAAGTTTTTACGGCACCGTTGCGGGGACTTGAGTGCAACATCGAGCGGTTGTTAATTTTGTTAGACAAGACATTTTTATTTTATTTTAAGTGTTAGTAGGTAGTGTTATCCTTTTTGTTTCTCTCTTCTTGGAAAAATGGCAATTAGTGTGAGACATTTTATAATGGATTTGGATTATAGAGAGCGAGGATGAACATAGATCTTTGCGGCGGGAGGTGCACTACATAATAAATATCTTGATGATGCATACAATCTTATTGAAGATATGGCAACAAGCAGTTCCATGTGGTCGGAAAGCAGAATCACTAGCACATCAAAGAAGGAGCGAGGGTAAGTATGAGGTAGCGCTTTGACCACTTCTTTACGCTAAAGTAGATGCTCTTGCTCTAAATTTGATAAAATGAATGTGAGTGCTTTGAGTTATGCGAGAAATACCTTGTGAAGTTTGTGGAGTGATTGGACATCTTGCTCAGGATGTCAAGCCCTTTACCCAATCCCATGAGCAAGTCAATGCCTACAACACCTTCCTATATAAGAATGATACTTCACAACCTATCCCGTTTTACCCTCCTGGTTTCCAACCTAGGCCGTCCAATCCACCTAAATCAAAAGTCAAATCTTGAGAGTTTAATAGAAAATTTTATGGCGAACCAAGCAAAGCAAAATGAGGAGAACAGTTCATGATTAAGACTCACAGCGTCTAAGGTGGAAAACCTAGCATCCACAATAAGATATTAGAGGCAGTTATGACAAGCGGTTGCTTCCTCTAGTGCCCCGAATCTTGCCGGAAAACCAATTGAACCCTATGGAGCATTGTAATGCGGTGACTTTAAGGAGTGGAAAACAACTTGTGGAGCCCGAAATCTTGATTGGTAAGAGTAAGGATGTTGAGGTAGGTAAGCACGAAAATGAGGAACCTAAGTTTGAGGTTGAAATCCTATAGAGAAAGAACCGGAACTAGAGCCTAAATCGTCCCACCGCCACCATATCGGCCGCTTTGTGCCTTTCCTCAAAAGATTGGCTAAGGTGAATCTAGATAAGCAATTTGGGAAGTTCTTAGAGGTTCTAAGGAAGCTTTACATCAATGTACCCTTCACCGAGGCACTTTCCCAAATGCCAACCTATGCTAAGTTTTTGAAGGACATTCGTCCAAATAAAAGAAAGCTAGAGGACTATGAAACAATTGCTTTAGCGGAGGAGTGTAGTGCAATAATTCAAAATAAAATGCCTCCAAAACTTAAAGATCCTGGTAGCTTCTCTATACCTTGCATGGTTGGAAATGTGAGCATTGATCGGGCATTATGCGATTTGGGTGCTAGCGTCGGTTTGATGCCTCTATCTGTTGCCTAAAGTTGGGATTTGGGTGATTTGAAGCCCCTTCACGATATCCTCGCACAATTGGCGGATCGATCCGTCAAACATCCGGAAGGTATATTGGAGGATGTTCCAATTAAAGTGGGTAAGTTTTCCATCCCGGCCCGATTTTGTTGTTCTTGATATGGATGAGGATACCAACACCCCAATCATTCTTGGTAGACCTTTCTTGGCTACGGGAGGCGGTTATTGATGTGAAAAGTGGAAGTCTATCCTTGAATGTTGAGAAGAGAAAGCTCGATTTAATTTGTCCAGTCACCCGATTGCTCTTTGGTTGAGAAGTCATGTTATAGAATTGATTCTAAGAAGGGGTGTGAGAAAGATGATACTATGAAACCTTTTGTGAGTGACCGCTTTAGAGATACATGATTTATGGTGAACCAAGCGTCGATGGGGCGTTGAATTCATTGCGAGTATCCACTTGCTCGAGGCTAAATGCTATCCTCGATCCAACAAAGTGAAGGCTAAGGCGGATGATCATAGGCACGATGTTTTGATGATTAAAAGGAGAAGCCATACGGAGAAGACAAAACCCATCCTTCCAAATCCTAAACCAAGTAGGAGTGGTATGCGCACGAGAATGATAAACATCCCGTGGAATCTAAGTCCCGTAAAGGAGATGGGGAAAATAGGGGTAGTATACTACGGGTAATGGTGTGAGCATATGGGGCTCGAGGAAGCATGCCGAGGGAGTTCAAGTGAAGAAGAAGGTCTCATCTACCTCTTCTCCACCTCGACCTCGGATTGAATTGAGCAGGGTCGAGCTTATGACCTTAAACAAAGCGCTTCTTGGAGGCAACCCAAGTTTTTCTACTCTTTCTAGGTCTCTTCATTTGTTTTGTTTTGCGTCGTATTGGTTTTGGTGTCGGTTTTGCGGACGAGGTAACTTTGCACAAGAGGAACTTGCGGATTTTGAGGCCATGGGTGGAATATTTAGAAATGGAGAAAACCACGATCGAGGTGAAATGCAATTTTGAAGCAAAGCGGGGATGTGATTTTTATCACTAACATGTGAAAAAAAGGCCCAAAGCGCGCAGGTTTCACACCCAGTGTGATTTTTATCACACCGTGTGATTCTCTGTCTCAAAAAAAAAAAAGGCCCAAAGCGGCGTAGAGGTTTCACACCCGGTGTGATTTGTATCACACCGTGTGATTCTCCTGTCTCAAAAAAAAAAAAAAAACAGTAATAATTGACGTGGATATCACACCAGGGTGTGATTTTTATCACACCCTTTGGTTTATAAAAAATAAAAAATAAAAAAATAAATAAATAAAACCAAAAAGCTGCGTGCACATTAATACCTTTCATTTCTTTTACTTTATTATTTCATTTCTTTTCCTTCACACGCTCCGTCCCCAAAATCAAACCCCTCTCCCAAATTTGAGCGACTTTTCAACGTGCTCCCCACCACTCCCTTATTGCCGGCGACTCCTTTCTCCGGCGTCCATCACCGACCTGCCAACCCACTACCACCACTCCTCCTTTTACTCTCCTCTCCTTCCTCCCCCTTCAACCATGAGATACAAAACCATCTTAAGCGACCACCACCGGTCGCGAGTCAGCGACTAACCGCCTTTTTCCACGACTTCTCTTCATCTAATCTATTTTTCCTCACTATCCTTAACCATCACATGATCACCCCCATGTCGGCCATACCGAGCCACCTACTATCCATTCCGACCTCGCCCAACCTATACCAGACCTCATCCACCACCATGTAATTCCCAGCCGATGGCCAATCCGGCTGATACGCACACTTTGCTCCATGCACATACAGATTCTTCGAGAGCTGAACGTCGTGCACGCCACCTAGATCGCTCGTGCTGTCTCTTCGGGTCCACATAACCCTCCTGCCTCTTGATCCGGTGAGCTTCCTTCCTATCCTAACTTGTCTTTAATTTATTTACGTTGGGGACAATGTAATATTTACGTGTGGGGGAGGGTCACTTGTGCAGTTTCTTTGGCTGTTATTTGAGTCCTTTGTCTTAGGGTATATAAAAAATAAAAATAAAAATAAATAAATTTAGGGGTCAATAAAAGTCACTTTTGTGCAATTTAGAGTCCTAGTCAGTTTCAGTTGTGTCATTTTGTCATGACGGTTTTGTTGATCGCACATAGCTACTTTAGATGAGATTTGCAATGCATGAAAATTGATATGGTTTGCTTTGACAAGATAAATGCATGACATGGTGTGAAAAATCCTTTTTAGAATATCTTGTTTAGAAGTGCCATTATTTTCTTTTGGAAACAATAGAGTCCGAGTGAATAGACAAATTGACCCGGTGAGATATTATTCCGGCCATATGACTGACCACTTCAGTCTCACCCTAAATTTGTGCGTATTTTCTCTTCCTTGGATTTGTTCCTTTAGAACTTGTGTTGAATCTTGTTGATGTTACTTTTGTATGTGCAAACACGTAGAAATGATTGAGGCATTTGTTCCTACCTTTCACCACACTATATACCTTATACCTTTGAGCCTTGATCTTTATTATACTCTTTTTTTTATTTTTCCTTTTTATCTCACTTCCACTTCACCATATATTGAACAATCCCTAAAAGTGGTAGCCCAATTCCATTCACCCAACCTTAGAGCTAATTGGGGCATATGACTATCAAATTTCTTGTACTTAGTATGTAATGATCAAGCTTGGGGGAAATCCATATTGGTACTTTGTGTTTGTTTCTTAGAAAAAAAAATTGAAAAAAAAATCAAAAAGAAAGAAAAGAGTCAATAAAGGAGGCGATTTCAAAATAACCTCCAAAATCTAGTTTGTTTTATTTGTTAATAATAAAGATGGAGTTGTATCATTGTTCTCCCAAAGTAGAGAAATTATCCATTGTATTCTCTCTTATCTGGAATAAAGTGTATGACCCTCTTGCACTTGTGTGATGTTGAAGTTTAATAGTCATGTGTCTCGCTAGTTCTAATGGCTTTGCCATCTCTTGTACCTTTTCCTACACCTATCACTTTCTTTTCCTTACTTGGGCTATCCTCACTTACCATTTTTTTCCCCAAAGGCCTCATGATTTATGTGTTGCACAATGTCTCGGTGATTGATATGAGACGATATACAAGCTTATAGTAGGGCATTTCCAATGGAATGAGCTTGAGAGTTTAGTCACCTCACAAATGTTGAGAGTTGAGTGATTTATCCCGTGAGGGTCTATTTGCTTGGTCTATCTTGTTTCCCATTGACAATTTTTGTTCACTTTTGCTCATGATATGATAAAAAGGATTAGTTAGTCTATATCTTGTGTTTTGAATGATGGGATGAATTTTATTAATGCTCGTGTGTTGTGCATCTTTGTCTAATGTTATGTCATGTGTGATCTTCTTAGTCTGTCTCGTCTTGAGTCCTTTTGACTTGCTTGGGGACAAGCAAGGTTTAAGCTTGGGGGAGTTTGAAAAGTCCACCATATGTGGTTATTCTTGGATCATTTTGCTTTGTTTTGATGCATAAATTGTGATTTTCTTATGATAAATTGCCTGTTGGACTAGATTCACTGACATTTGTGGCTTTGATATTTGTAGATATGATGAATCCGAGCATAAAATGCTGTGAAAATGAGCTAAAAAGGAGTCAAAGTCATGAAGGCATGAAGAATCACACCCAGGTGTGAAAGAATGGAACATGGTGTGAAAAAATGCAGAAACTATCCAGATTTTCTACAGGCCAACGAAATGTTCTGATTGGTGGAGATAATTCCCAACGTGATTTCAAGAGATTGGCGTGAAAAAAAGAGCAAAAATAAGGAATATTGCGCCATTATCTTCATATTTTTAGGGGATTTTATTTTGA
The DNA here is from genome assembly GCA_026214975.1 of Gentiana macrophylla. Taxonomy (NCBI): domain Eukaryota; kingdom Viridiplantae; phylum Streptophyta; class Magnoliopsida; order Gentianales; family Gentianaceae; genus Gentiana; species Gentiana macrophylla. Next base: position 2,637,213 of record CM047811.1, on the reverse strand, counting down.
GGAGATAAATTACACAATTTGAATTAAGGAAAATTCCTATTTTATCCTAAAATGATTTCCTTAAATAAAAGAAATCATCATAGACGCCAAAATCATTCTTTTAGGCGTGATTTGCACTCCCAATCCCATCGATGATTTTCCCTCAACTTTTGAAGAACAAGATTTTTGCTTAGGGCTCAAGAACGAAGAACGGATCGTGAATTTCTTGGTTTTATGATATTTCTGAGACAATTCTATTTCCTTTCTCTTAATTTTCTTCCTTTTATTTTATCTTCACGTTTCACAATGCCTAAATCCATGATTTTTGTGATCTCTTTGATTATGCGCGAGTAGATTTAATTTTCTAGGATTAGGAGAGCCCGGTAAATGAATATATGGGTTAAAGATTTGATCTTTCCTATGATTATGAATTGATATGCTTTTGTATTCATTTTGGTGTGCTATTTCGTATGAATTTATGAATTGATGGATCGTAAGATGAATTTCCATAGGTTTATATGAAGAATTTATTATCAATTAGGTGATGTACTGAAAGGTGAAGTTTAGTTGATAGGTTAGAACCCTAATTTCAATCAAGAAAATTCATGAGAGCGAAAGTTAATTGAAATTTCTTGTGACAATATGAATAATGATGTTTTAATGGGTCTAGATTAAGTTAATGAGCGAGAAATCGGATTTAATATTAATTTAGGCACGATCAAATAGTAGGTTGAAAGAATATTGTTAATCACTTTTGATTATTCGTCAACATAAGTAAAAATTCATAGTAAATGGAAAGGTCGTTGTAAAAGTCATATATTTGTTACTGTGGTAATCCGACGTCCTAGAAGTTCTTCCAACTTGATTTCTAGCATTTTCTTGGACTTTTGTTGAGTTTAAATAGGACCTTAGTTTTAGTTATTTTATAATTCAAAACACCAAAATTTGATTAGTTTAGCTAATATAAATTGATAACTATTCGGTGATTGTCCCAAGTCCCTGTGGGATCGACATCCTAAGTACTACTCGATAAGCCGTGCGCTTGCGGTAGGATTTAGTGATTAGAGTGAAAATCACACAACAAGTTTTCTGGCACCGTTGCCGGGGACTTGAGTGCCAACATCGAGCCGGTTGTTAATTTTGTTAGACAAGACATTTTTATTTTATTTTAAGTGTTAGTAGGTAGTGTTATCCTTTTTTGTTTCTCTCTTCTTGGAAAAATGGCAATTAGTGCAGACATTTTATAATGGACTGGATTATAGAGACAGGATGAACATAGATGCTGCGGCAGGAGGTGCACTACATAATAAATATCTTGATGATGCATACAATCTTATTGAAGATACAAAGGGCAACAAAGCAGTTCCATGTGGTGTAGAAAGCAGAAATCCCTAGCACATTAAAGAAGGAGCCAGGTGTAAGTATGAGGTAGACGCTTTGACCCTTCTTTTCTTTAAAGTAGATGCTCTTAGCTCTAAATTTGATAAAATGAATGTGAGTGCTTTGAGTTATGCAGTGAAATACCTGTGAAGTTTGTGGAGTGATTGGACATCTCTGCTCAGGATGTCAGCTCGCTACCCAATCCCCATGAGCAAGTCAATGCCTACAACACCTTCCTATATAAGAATGATACTTCACAACCTATCCCATTTTACCCTCCGGTTTCCAACCTAGGCCGTCAATCCACCTCATCAAAAGTCAAATCTTGAGAGTTTAATAGAAAATTTTATGGCGAACCAAGCAAAGCAAAATGAGGAGAACCAGTTCATGATTAAGACTCTAGCGTCTAAGGTGGAAAACCTAGCTGTCCACAATAAGATATTAGAGAGCCAGATTGCCCAACAAGCGGTTGCTTCCTCTAGTGCCCCCGGAATACTGCCAGGAAAACCAGAATTGAACCCTATGGAGCATTGTAATGCGGTGACTTTAAGGAGTGGAAAACAACTTGTGGAGCCCGAAATCTTGATTGGTAAGAGTAAGGATGTTTGAGGTAGGTAAGCACGAAAATGAGGAACCTAAGTTTGAGGTTGAAATCCACATAGAGAAAGAACCGAACTAGAGCTTCCAACACGTCCCACCGCCACCTTATCGGCCACTGTGCCTTTCCTCAAAGATTGGCTAAGGTGAATCTAGATAAGCAATTTGGGGAAGTTCTTAGAGGTTCAAGGAAGCTTTACATCAATGTACCCTTCACCGAGGCACTTTCCCAAATGCCAACCTATGCTAAGTTTTTTGAAGGACATTCTGTCAAATAAAAGAAAGCTAGAGGACTATGAAACAATTGCTTTAACGGAGAGTGTAGTGCAATAATTCAAAATAAAATGCCTCAAAACTTAAAGATCTGGTAGCTTCTCTATACCACTTTGCATGGTTGGAAATGTGAGCATTGATCGGGCATTATGCGATTTGGGTGCTAGCGTCGATTTGATGCCTCTATCTGCTTTGCCTAAAGTTGGGACTGGGTGATTTGAAGCCCACTACGATATCACTGCAATTGGCGGATCGATCCGTCAAACATCCGGAAGGTATATTGGAGGATGTTCCAATTAAAGTGGGTAAGTTTTCCATCCCGACTGATTTTGTTGTTCTTGATATGGATGAGGATACCAACACCCCAATCATTCTTGGTAGACCTTTCTTGGCTACGGCGGGAGCGGTTATTGATGTGAAAAGTGGAAGTCTATCCTTGAATGTTGGAGAAGAGAAAGCTCAGTTTAATTTGTCCAGTCACCCCGATTGCTCTTTGGTTGAGAAGTCATGTTATAGAATTGATTCTAAGAAGGGGTGTGAGAAAGATGATACTATGAAACCTTTTGTGAGTGACCCTTTAGAGAGATACATGATTTATGGTGAACCAAGCGTCGATGGGAGCGCTCGAATTCATTAAGTAGTATCCACTTGCTCGAGGCTAAATGCTATCCCTCAGTCAACAAAGTGAAGGCTAAGGCGGATGATCATAGGCCTGATGTTTTGATGATTAAAAAAGGAGAAGCCATACGGGAGAAGACAAAACCCATCCTTCCAAATCCTAAACCAAGTAGGAGTGGTATGCGGCACGAGAATGATAAACATCCCGTGGAATCTAAGTCCCGTAAAGGAGATGGGGAAAATAGGGGTAGTATACCTACAGGTAATGGTGTGAGCATATGGGGCTCGAGGAAGCATGCCGAGGGAGTTCAAGTGAAGAAGAAGGTCTCATCTACCTCTTCTCCACCTCGACCTCCGGATTGAATTGAACAGGGGTCGAGCTTATGACCTTAAACAAAGCGCTTCGGGGAGGCAACCCAAGTTTTCTACTCTTTTCTAGGTCTCTTCATTTGTTTTGTTTTTATGTCGTATTGGTTTTGGTGTCGGTTTTGCAGCCAGGTAACTTTGCACAAGAGGAACTTATGGATTTTGAGGCCATGGAGTGGAATATTTAGAAATGGAGAAACCACGATCGAGGTGAAATGCAATTTTGAAGCAAACGGGATGTGATTTTTATCACCTAACATGTGAAAAAAAGGCCAAAATCGACGCAGTTTCACACCCAGTGTGATTTTATCACACCGTGTGATTCTCCTGCCTCAAAAAAAAAAGGCCCAAAGCGACGCTGAGTTTCACACCCAGGTGTGATTTGTATCACACCGTGTGATTCTCTGTCTCAAAAAAAAACAGAGAATAATTGGCGTGGATATCACACCAGGGTGTGATTTTTATCACACCCTTTGGTTTATAAAAAAATTAAAAATAAAAAATTAAATAAATAAAACCAAAGAAGCTGCTTACCTGTTAATACCTTTCATTTCTTTTACTTTATTATTTCATTTCTTTTCCTTCACACGCTCCGTCCCCCAAATCAAACCCCCCTCTCCCAAATTTGAACGACTTTTCAACGTGCTCCCCCCACCACTCCCCTTATTGCCGGCGACTCCTTTCTCCAAGCGCCCATCACCGGCCTGCCAACCCACTACCACCACTCCACTCCTTTTACTCTCCTCTCCTTCCTCCCTTCAACCATGAGATACAAAACCATCTTAAACGACCACCACTGTCGCATTGGAGTCCGGCGACTAACCGTCCTTTTTCTCCACGACTTCTCTTCATCTAATCTATTTTTCCTCACTATCCTTAACCATCACATGATCACCCCCATGTCGGCCATACCGAGCCACCTACTATCCATTCCGACCTCGCCCAACCTATACAGGACCTCATCCACCACCATGTAATTCCCGGCCCGATGGCCAATCCGGGCCGACACGCACTCTTTGCTCCATGCACATACAGATTCTTCGAGAGCTGAACGTCGTGCACGCCACCTAGATCGCTCGTGCTGTCTCTTCGGGTCCACATAACCCTCCCGCCTCTTGATCCGGTGAGCTTCCTTCCTATCCTAACTTGTCTTTAATTTATTTACGTTGGGACAATGTAATATTTACGATGTGGGGAGGGTCACTTGTGTGATTCTTTGGTCAGTTATTTGAGTCCTTTGTCTTAGGGTATATAAAAATAAAAATAAAAATAAATAAATTTAGGGGTCAATAAAAGTCACTTTTTGTGCAATTTAGAGTCCTAGTCGGTTTTCATTGTGTCATTTTGTCATGATTTGGTTTTGTTGATCGCACATAGCTACTTTAGATGAGATTTGCAATGCATGAAAATTGATATGGTTTGCTTTGACAAGATAAATGCATGACATGGTGTGAAAAATCCTTTTTAGAATATCTTGTTTAGAAGTGCCATTATTTTCTTTTGGAAACAATAGAGTCCGAGTGAATAGACAAATTGACCCGGTGAGATATTATTCCGGCCATATGACTGACCACTTCAGCCTCACCCTAAATTTGTGCGTATTTTCTCTTCCTTGGATTTGTTCCTTTAGAACTTGTGTTGAATCTTGTTGATGTTACTTTTGTATGTGCAAACACGTAGAAATGATTGAGGCATTTGTTCCTACCTTTCACCACACTATATACCTTATACCTTTGAGCCTTGATCTTTATTATACTCTTTTTTTTATTTTTCCTTTTTATCTCACTTCCACTTCACCATATATTGAACAATCCCTAAAAGTGGTAGCCCAATTCCATTCACCCAACCTTAGAGCTAATTGGGGCATATGACTATCAAATTTCTTGTACTTAGTATGTAATGATCAAGCTTGGGGGAAATCCATATTGGTACTTTGTGTTTGTTTCTTAGAAAAAAAAATTGAAAAAAAAATCAAAAAGAAAGAAAAGAGTCAATAAAGGAGGCGATTTCAAAAATAACCTCCAAAATCTAGTTTGTTTTATTTGTTAATAATAAAGATGGAGTTGTATCATTGTTCTCCCAAAGTAGAGAAATTATCCATTGTATTCTCTCTTATCTGGAATAAAGTGTATGACCCTCTTGCACTTGTGTGATGTTGAAGTTTAATAGTCATGTGTCTCGCTAGTTCTAATGGCTTTGCCATCTCTTGTACCTTTTCCTACACCTATCACTTTCTTTTCCTTACTTGGGCTATCCTCACTTACCATTTTTTTCCCCAAAGACCTCATGATTTATGTGTTGCACAATGTCTCGGTGATTGATATGAGACGATATACAAGCTTATAGTAGGGCATTTCCAATGGAATGAGCTTGAGAGTTTAGTCACCTCACAAATGTTGAGAGTTGAGTGATTTATCCCGTGAGGGTCTATTTGCTTGGTCTATCTTGTTTCCCATTGACAATTTTTGTTCACTTTTGCTCATGATATGATAAAAAGGATTAGTTAGTCTATATCTTGTGTTTTGAATGATGGGATGAATTTTATTAATGCTCGTGTGTTGTGCATCTTTGTCTAATGTTATGTCATGTGTGATCTTTTTAGTCTGTCTCGTCTTGAGTCCTTTTGACTTGCTTGGGGACAAGCAAGGTTTAAGCTTGGGGGAGTTTGAAAAGTCCACCATATGTGGTTATTCTTGGATCATTTTGGCCTGTTTTGATGCATAAATTGTGATTTTCTTATGATAAATTGCCACTTTTGGACTGAATTCATCTTTGTGGCTTTGATATTTTGTAGATATGATGAATCCGAGCATAAAATCTTTGTGAAAATGAGCTGTAAAGGAGTCAAAGTCATGAAGGCATGAAGAATCACACCCAGGTGTGAAAGAATGGAACATGGTGTGAAAAAATGCAGAAACTATCCAGATTTTCTACAGGCCAACGAAATGTTCTGATTGGTGGAGATAATTCCCAACGTGATTTCAAGAGATTGGCGTGAAAAAAAGAGCAAAAATAAGGAATATTGCGCCATTATCTTCATATTTTTAGGGGATTTTATTTTAGGAGATAAATTACACAATTTGAATTAAGGAAAATTCTATTTTATCCTAAAATGATTTCCTTAAATAAAAGAAATCATCATAGGCGTAAAATCATTCTTTTAGGCGTGATTTGCACTCCCAATCCCATCGATGATTTTCCCTCAACTTTTGAAGAACAAGATTTTTGCTTAGGGCTCAAGAACGAAGAACGGATCGTGAATTTCTTGGTTTTATGATATTTGTGAGACAATTCTATTTCCTTTCTCTGAATTTTCTTCCTTTTATTTTATCTTCACGTTTCACAATGCCTAAATCCATGATTTTTGTGATCTCTTTGATTATGCGCGAGTAGATTTAATTTTCTAGGATTAGGAGAGCCCGGTAAATGAATATATGAGTTAAAGATTTGATCTTTCCTATGATTATGAATTGATATGCTTTTGTATTGATTTTGGTGTGCTATTTCGTATGAATTTATGAATTGATGGATCGAAAGATGAATTTCCATAGGTTTATATGAAGAATTTATTATCAATTAGGTGATGTCTTCAAAGGTGAAGTTTAGTTGATAGGTTAGAACCACTAATTTCAATCAAGAAAATTCATGAGAGCGAAAGTTAATTGAAATTTCTTGTGACAATATGAATAATGATGTTTTAATGGGTCTAGATTAAGTTAATGAGCGAGAAATCGGATTTAATATTAATTTAGGCACGATCAAATAGTAGTTTGAAAGAATATTGTTAATCACTTTTGATTATTCGTCAACATAAGTAAAAAATCATAGTAAATGGAAAGGTCGTTGTAAAAGTCATATATTTGTTACCGTGGTAATCCGACGTCCTAGAAGTTCTTCCAACTTGATTTCTAGCATTTTCTTGGACTTTTGTTGAGTTTAAATAGGACCTTAGTTTTAGTTATTTTATAATTCAAAACACCAAAATTTGATTAGTTTAGCTAATATAAATTGATAACTATTCGGTGATTGTCCCAAGTCCCTGTGGGATCGACATCCTAAGTACTACTCGATAAGCCGTGCGCTTGTGGTAGGATTTAGTGATTAGAGTGAAAATCACACAACAAGTTTTCTGGCACCGTTGCCGGGGACTTGAGTGCCAACATCGAGCCGGTTGTTAATTTTGTTAGACTAGACATTTTTATTTTATTTTAAGTGTTAGTAGGTAGTGTTATCCTTTTTTGTTTCTCTCTTCTTGTTTATGCGAAAATCTCGAAATCTTGACAATCTTTTTGAGTTAGATCTAGAAATCGAGAGGACTTTTCACAGGAGGAGAAGACTGTTTAAGCTGGAATCTGAGACAGAGGAAATTAAATCTGAAACAGAGATGGCTGAGAACAATAATAAGACCTTGAAGGATTACTCGATTGCCTCTTGCCACGAGGTTTCTGACCAGGGGTTGTCTGACCTACCATAGCAGCAAACAACTTCGAATTGAAACCTGCTCTTATTCAGATGGTTCAACAAAATTCCTTTGGGGGATCACTTTCAGAAGACCCTAATATGCATCTAAAGATATTCCTGGAATCTTGTGATACCTCAAAGTGAACAACATCACTTGGATCAGATTAGAACCATCTTTGTTCAAGTTTTCCACTGAGAGATAAGGCAAGAGCACTGGTACCATTCCATACCGCCCGAGACTTTGTGACTACTTGGGATCAACTCTCTCGAGGCATTTTTAGCCAAGTATTTTCCTCCCGGTAAGACAGTTCGATTCTTGGAATCAGTTACAAGCTTCACACAATCCAATGAATCCCTTTTATGAAGCTTCGGGAGCGGTTTAAGGAAATGTTGAGGAACCTATCCTCACCATGGGTTGGAAAAATGGCAATTAGTGTAGAAATTTTATAATGGACTGGATTATAGAGACATGATGAACATAAATGCTGCGGCAGGAGGTGCACTACATAATAAATATCTTGATTATGCATACAATCTTATTGAAGATATGGCAACAAACAGTTCCATGTGTCAGAAAGTAATCCTAGCACATCAAAAAGAAGGAGCCAGGTAAGTATGAGGTAGACGCTTTGACCCTTCTTTTACGCTAAAGTAGATGCTCTTAGCTCTAAATTTGATAAAATGAATGTGAGTGCTTTGAGTTATGCAGAAATACCTTGTGAAGTTTGTGGAGTGATTGGACATACTGCTCCAGGATGTCAACTGCTTACCCAATCCATGAGCAAGTCAATGCACCTACAACACCTTCCTATATAAGAATGATACTTCACAACCTATCATTTTACCCCTCACGGTTTCCAACCTAGGCCGTCCAATCCACCTCATCAAAAGTCAAATCTTGAGAGTTTAATAGAAAATTTTATGGCGAACCAATCAAAGCAAAATGAGGAGAACCAGTTCATGATTAAGACTCTAGCGTCTAAGGTGGAAAACCTAGCTGCCCACAATAAGATATTAGAGAGCCAGATTGCCCAACAAGCGGTTGCTTCCTCTAATGCCCCGAATCTTTGCCGGAAAAGCGAATTGAACCCTATGGAGCATTGTAATGCGGTGACTTTAAGGAGCGGAAAACAACTTGTGGAGCCCGAAATCTTGATTGGTAAGAGTAAGGTTGTTGAGGTAGGTAAGCACGAAAATGAGGAACCTAAGTTTGAGGTTGAAATCCCTATAGAGAAACAACCGAACTAGAGCCTAAATCACGCCCCACCGCCACCTTATCGGCCACGCTTTGTGCCTTTCCCTCAAAGATTGGCTAAGGTGAATCTAGATAAGCAATTTGGGAAGTTCTTAGAGGTTCTAAGGAAGCTTTACATCAATGTACCCTTCACCGAGGCACTTTCCCAAATGCCAACCTATGATAAGTTTTTGAAGGACATTCTGTCAAATAAAAGAAAGCTAGAGGACTATGAAACAATTGCTTTAACGGAGGAGTGTAGTGCAATAATTCAAAATAAAATGCCTCCAAAACTTAAAGATCCTGGTAGCTTCTCTATACCTTGCATGGTTGGAAATGTGAGCATTGATCGGGCATTATGCGATTTGGGTGCTAGCGTCAGTTTGATGCCTCTATCTGTTTTCCTAAAGTTGGGACTGGGTGATTTGAAGTCCACTACGATATCACTGCAATTGGCGGATCGATCCGTCAAACATCCGGAAGGTATATTGGAGGATGTTCCAATTAAAGTGGGTAAGTTTTCCATCCCTGACTGATTTTGTTGTTCTTGATATGGATGAGGATACCAACACCCCAATCATTCTTGGTAGACCTTTCTTAGCTCTGACGGGAGAGGTTATTGATGTGAAAAGTGGAAGTCTATCCTTGAATGTTGAGAAGAAAGCTCGATTTAATTTGTCCAGTCACCCGATTGCTCTTTGGTTGAGAAGTCATGTTATAGAATTGATTCTAAGAAGGGGTGTGAGAAAGATGATACTATGAAACCTTTTGTGAGTGACCCTTTAGAGAGGTACATGATTTATGGTGAACCAAGCGTCGATGGGAGCGCTGAATTCATTGCGAGTATCCACTTGCTCGAGGCTAAATGCTATCCCTCAGTCAACAAAGTGAAGGCTAAGGCGGATGATCATAGGCCTGATGTTTTGATGATTAAAAAAGGAGAAGCCATACGGGAGAAGACAAAACCCATCCTTCCAAATCCTAAACCAAGTAGGAGTGGTATGCGGCACGAGAATGATAAACATCCCGTGGAATCTAAGTCCCGTAAAGGAGATGGGGAAAATAGGGGTAGTATACCTACAGGTAATGGTGTGAGCATATGGGGCTCGAGGAAGCATGCCGAGGGAGTTCAAGTGAAGAAGAAGGTCTCATCTACCTCTTTTCCACCTTGACCTCTGGATTGAATTGAACAGGGGTCGAGCTTATGACCTTAAACAAGCGCTTCTTGGGAGGCAACCCAAGTTTTTCTACTCTTTTCTAGGTCTCTTCATTTGTTTTGTTTTGCGTCGTATTGGTTTTTGGTGTCGGTTTTGCAGCCAGGTAACTTTGCACAAGAGGAACTTGTGGATTTTGAGGCCATGGAGTGGAATATTTAGAAATGGAGAAAACCACGATCGAGGTGAAATGCAATTTTGAAGCAAAACGGGGATGTGATTTTTATCACCTAACATGTGAAAAAAAAGGCCCAAAACTGACGCAGGTTTCACACCTTGGTGTGATTTTTATCACACCGTGTGATTCTCCTATCTCAAAAAAAAAAAGGCCCAAAACTGACGCAGGTTTCACACCCAGGTGTGATTTTTATCACACCGTGTGATTCTCCTGTCTCAAAAAAAAAAACAGTAATAATTGACGTGGATATCACACCAGGGTGTGATTTTTATCACACCCTTTGGTTTATAAAAAAATAAAAAATAAAAAATTAAATAAATAAAACCAAAGAAGCTGCTTACCTGTTAATACCTTTCATTTCTTTTACTTTATTATTTCATTTCTTTTCCTTCACACGCTCCGTCCCCCAAATCAAACCCCCCTCTCCCAAATTTGAACGACTTTTCAACGTGCTCCCCCCACCACTCCCCTTATTGCCGGCGACTCCCTTTCTCCGGCGTCCATCACCGGCCTGCCAACCCACTACCACCACTCCACTCCTTTTACTCTCCTCTCCTTCCTCCCTTCAACCATGAGATACAAAACCATCTTAAGCGACCACCACGGTCGCGGATTCGGCGACTAACCGCCCTTTTTCTCCACGACTTCTCTTTATCTAATCTATTTTTCCTCACTATCCTTAACCATCACATGATCACCCCCATGTCGGCCATACCGAGCCACCTACTATCCATTCCGACCTCGCCCAACCTATACCAGACCTCATCCACCACCATGTAATTCCCAGCCGATGGCCAATCCGGCTGATACGCACACTTTGCTCCATGCACATACAGATTCTTCGAGAGCTGAACGTCGTGCACGCCACCTAGATCGCTCGTGCTGTCTCTTTGGGTCCACATAACCCTCCCGCCTCTTGATCCGGTGAGCTTCCTTCCTATCCTCACTTGTCTTTAATTTATTTACGTTGGGGACAATGTAATATTTACGTGTGGGGGAGGGTCACTTGGCAGTTTCTTTGGCTGTTATTTGAGTCCTTTGTCTTAGGGTATATAAAAAATAAAAATAAAAATAAATAAATTTAGGGGTCAATAAAAGTCACTTTTGTGCAATTTAGAGTCCTAGTCAGTTTCAGTTGTGTCATTTTGTCATGATGGTTTTGTTGATCGCACATAGCTACTTTAGATGAGATTTGCAATGCATGAAAATTGATATGGTTTGCTTTGACAAGATAAATGCATGACATGGAGTTAAAAATCCTTTTTAGAATATCTTGTTTAGAAGTGCCATTATTTTTTTTTGGAAACAATAGAGTCCGAGTGAATAGACAAATTGACCCGGTGAGATATTATTCGGCCATATATGACCACTTGGTCCTCACCCTAAATTTGTGCGTATTTTCTATTCCTTGGATTTGTTCCTTTAGAACTTGTGTTGAATCTTGTTGATGTTACTTTTGTATGTGCAAACACGTAGAAATGATTGAGGCATTTCTTCCTACCTTTCACCACACTATATACCTTATACCTTTGAGCCTTGATCTTTATTATACTCTTTTTTTTATTTTTACTTTTTATCTCACTTCCACTTCACCATATACTGAACAATCCCTAAAAGTGGTAGCCCAATTCCATTCACCCAACCTTAGAGCTAATTGGGGCGTATGACTATCAAATTTCTTGTACTTAGTATGTAATGATCAAGCTTGGGGGAAATCCATATTGGTACTTTGTGTTTGTTTCTTAGAAAAAAAAAATTGAAAAAAAAATCAAAAAGAAAGAAAAGAGTCAATAAAGGAGGCGATTTAAAAAATAACCTCCAAAATCTAGTTTGTTTTATTTGTTAATAATAAAGATGGAGTTGTATCATTGTTCTCCCAAAGTAGAGAAATTATCCATTGTATTCTCTCTTATCACGGAATAAAGTGTATGACCCTCTTGCACTTGTGTGATGTTGAAGTTTAATAGTCATGTGTCTCGTTAGTTCTAATGGCTTTGCCATCTCTCTTGTACCTTTACTACACTATCACTTTCTTTTCCTTACTTGGGCTATCCTCACTTACCATTTTTTCCCCAAAGACCTCATGATTTATGTGTTGCACAATGTCTCGGTGATTGATATGAGACGATATACAAGCTTATAGTAGGGCATTTCCGATGGAATGAGCTTGAGAGTTTAGTCACCTCACAAATGTTGAGAGTTGAGTGATTTATCCCGTGAGGGTCTATTTGCTTGGTCTATCTTGTTTCCCATTGACAATTTTTGTTCACTTTTGCTCATGATATGATAAAAAGGATTAGTTAGTCTATATCTTGTGTTTTGAATGATGGGATGAATTTTATTAATGCTCGTGTGTTGTGCATCTTTGTCTAATGTTATGTCATGTGTGATCTTTTTAGTCTGTCTCGTCTTGAGTCCTTTTGACTTGATTACTGCTGTGGCTTTGATATTTTGCCCTTTTGGACTAGATTACTGCTGTGGCTTTGATATTTTGTAGCTATGACGAATCCGAGCATAAAATGATGTGAAAATGAGCTAAAAAGGAGTCAAAGTCATGAAGGAATGAAGAATCACACCCAGGTGTGAAAGAATGGAACAGGGTGTGAAAAAATGCAGAAACTATCCAGATTTTCTACAGGCCAACGAAATGTTCTGATTGGTGGAGATAATTCCCAACGTGATTTCAAGAGATTGGCGTGAAAAAAAGAGCAAAAATAAGGAATATTGCGCCATTATCTTCATATTTTTAGGGGATTTTATTTTAGGAGATAAATTACACAATTTGAATTAAGGAAAATTCCTATTTTATCCTAAAATGATTTCCTTAAATAAAAGAAATCATCATAGACGCCAAAATCATTCTTTTAGGCGTGATTTGCACTCCCAATCCCATCGATGATTTTCCCTCAACTTTTGAAGAACAAGATTTTTGCTTAGGGCTCAAGAACGAAGAACGGATCGTGAATTTCTTGGTTTTATGATATTTGTGAGACAATTCTATTTCCTTTCTCTTAATTTTCTTCCTTTTATTTTATCTTCACGTTTCACAATGCCTAAATCCATGATTTTTGTGATCTCTTTGATTATCTTGTGAGTAGATTTAATTTTCTAGGATTAGGAGAGCCCGGTAAATGAATATATGAGTTAAAGATTTGATCTTTCCTATGATTATGAATTGATATGCTTTTGTATTGATTTTGGTGTGCTATTTCGTATGAATTTATGAATTGATGGATCGTAAGATGAATTTCCATAGGTTTATATGAAGAATTTATTATCAATTAGGTGATGTACTGAAAGGTGAAGTTTAGTTGATAGGTTAGAACCCTAATTTCAATCTAGAAAATTCATGAGAGCGAAAGTTAATTGAAATTTCTTGTGACAATATGAATAATGTTGTTTTAATGGGTCTAGATTAAGTTAATGAGCGAGAAATTGGATTTAATATTAATTTAGGCACGATCAAATAGTAGTTTGAAAGAATATTGTTAATCACTTTTGATTATTCGTCAACATAAGTAAAAATTCATAGTAAATGGTAAGGTCGTTGTAAAAGTCATATATTTGTTACCGTGGTAATCCGACGTCCTAGAAGTTCTTCCAACTTGATTTCTAGCATTTTCTTGGACTTTTGTTGAGTTTAAATAGGACCTTAGTTTTAGTTATTTTATAATTCAAAACACCAAAATTTGATTAGTTTAGCTAATATAAATTGATAACTATTCGGTGATTTTCCCAAGTCCCTGTGGGATCGACATCCTAAGTACTACTCGATAAGCCGTGCGCTTGCGGTAGGATTTAGTGATTAGAGTGAAAATCACACAACAACTACCTTTCTTATCTTTAACCAAATCCCTAATATACTTATTGATATCCGGAATAATAGGAGTGTCGGGTGCCTTTCGTTGACGAGAATGGTTCATCCAGTACAAGAGAAAAACAACAAGAACACAATCAAATAACACTTGGTAACATACCAAAGTGGTAAGCACCAAAAACAAAATTTAAATGAGACTAGAAAATATTGGCTTATTCTCAAGAATTTTATAGCTAATATGAGTATCAACCGTTACACAATCCCCGACAACGGTGCCAGAAAGCTTGATCGGACTTTCCTAGGTGTCCAATCTAACCGGCAATGTACCAGATCAATTGTAGCCTAGTAAGGTGAGTCAAGGTCGTATCCACGAGGATTGTGAGGTTGAACACCGAAAAGCTATTATTATCTTGATCTAAGTCGCAATATGTTAGGAACATTTTGTTATGTTTTGATGATGGCCATACTAGCTGTTATAGCAAGCCTGAAATAAGTTAGAATTCTCTGTATAAGTCTTTACTTAAGGTCGACAAGTTGTATAAGTTAAGTCGGACAAATCTTGTACTAGTTGGTAGGACGGCAAAGCAAAAGCAGATGTTCGGCAAAGGAAAGCTGACCAAGCACCAAGAGAGAAGATATGAAGACATTATCGTCGACTTATAACCAAGGAAGTGCGTGATGACCTTGGATAAGTCTAAGTTATGTTTTAAGTGATGAAACTCAATATTCAAATATGGTGTACAACTGGTCTCACCCAAATCAAGGATCGGTGAAGTACAAAGACTCTTCAAAAACTAGAACAAAGAAGAAAAGCAATTGAATCGGTGAGTACATCGACTTTCGGCAAAGAGAAACAAAAGCAATGAAGAAAGAACTAACGGCTAAGTCGGAAGGCTCACTCGACCGTTCTACAAGCGGTGAAGAGACACTTACAAGATCAGATTTAATATCGTTGAAGATTCGGCAGATCATGCATTAAATGCACAATCATTAAAGGATCAATCAAGGGCGGATTTTTACGCTTATCGTTTGAAGAAAGAATCCGATCATTTGAAATCAAGGAGAATACAATTAAGGGGAATCAAGAATAAAATCAAGGATTATTCCTCATTAATATAGCCAACGGACGGAATTTCAAAAACCAAGGTTATTCAAGGCTATAAATAGAAGGCATTGTGAGAAAAAGAAAACAATGATTAAAAAGCGAAAACTGTCAATTTGAAAAGCCTTCTCTACGAACTTACAAAGATATATCTAGTGATCAACTCAAGTATCGTAACTACAAAGTCATACTCAAGGCGAGATTGATCAAGAAAGTGTGTGAATCACATTCACATCAAAGCAAGCAAATCGAATCGAATCGGAGGCGATCTGAGAAGGAGTTGAATCTGTGATATTTGTTGAAGGATTTTGATCTCAAGGAGCTTGAAAAAGGAAAGGCTGAATCATCAAGGCATGTTGCGATCAAGGAGTGATAGTCTTGTAGATTGTGAAGCTTGGGAAGCCAAGGACAATCATACTATTGTATCTGTGAAAACAATAGTGAATTCCTCCAATCATCACAGGAGAAGAGTGGATTAAGGGATTACACCACCCTGAACCACTATAAGCCTTGTGTCAATTTAATTTACGCAATTTACTTTCTGACATTTATTTATTTAGCCTACATCATAACTTACATCTGTGGATTGTCTTCTGCGATTTGAAAACAACGTAGTAAGAAGGGACTTATCCGGCGCCCAAAAGCTTTTAAATAAGCGAAAAGTTTTGAAACTCCACTTATAGTCATTCACCCCTCTCTGACTATAGTTTCACCCTTCTCTGGACCAACAATTGGTAGCAGATCAGTGTTCCTAGTATCAGAACCTGTTCAGATTTAATTTCTGGTAACATGGAGATCACACATTTTCAAATTAGTTTTCAAATCGAGTTTTTCATACACTTACATTTATATCTTCAATTGCCTTTGATGGATTCCTCAAACTTCTTGTCAAAAGTACTGTTTTTAATGTTAACAATTTTGATGAATATAAAATAAGAATGCTATCTCATCTTGCAAAGACAACTCATGAAGAGATCTTTGGATGTAATCAATGATGGACCAATCACAATCACTACGGTGGTAAGCACGTGGCGAGATCAAGGAAGGAAATTGACAAACCTAAAAAGGATTGGACCAAGGATAGCGGGAGAAGAGCAAATCGACGGACTATGTTGCAAAAGACATGATCTTGAAGACCCTGAAGCGACAACATGTTCATGAGAATTAAAGGCGCAAAAGCGACAAAGGAGATGTGGGACAAGCTATCATTGATAAATGAAGGATGCAAGCGATTAAAGAAAACAAATTATACATTTGCAAAAGCGAAATTTGAGAACTTTAAAATGAAGACTGGTGAATCCATTGATCAAATGGACAGCATTCTCAAGCATCATCGATGAATTACAACGGACTTGGACACATATATCCCCAGAAAGAAGTATGCTTGAAGATCTTGAGAGGACTACGAAAGATGGAAGATCATAACATCGATGTCGGAGGAACAACAAATCTTGCAAGCAGCGACACTCGACAGCGATGTCCCAATTAAAAGCTCATGAATTCGAATTAAACGGCGAAGATGGTGCTCGGCGAGACACACAAAATCAACACGTGCATTGCACCCAACAAAGTAACTTTGCGAATGCATCGACAAGAGACACAAGAACTAAAAGAACAGTAGCTTTAGTAGTTAAAGCGTTTTGACAGTTTAAAAGAAGCCATTCAAAGGAAATTCATCATCAAACAAAAGTCAAGCTCAAGCAGAGACATGAAGAAGAAAGATGATGAATCTGAGATGTTTCAAGCGCAATAAGAGAGGTCACTTCAAGGTGATTGTCTCGAAGAAAATGACAAAGATGATGAAAAGAAGAAATACAGAGCATACGAAAGAAAGAGCAAGAAGGCACTTAAGGCGAGAATCCAGCGTGAAAAGCATGAAGAATCATCGATAATGACTCGGATGATAGTGATGAAGAAGGCGACTCGAGGAAAATGAAAAGGCATGCCTATGCCTCGTGACCAAAGAATTGGATGAAGATAAAAGTGATAGCTCGGACCACGAGGAAATAAGCCTATGTTTAATGGCTAAAGAATCGATGGCCGAGGTAACATCTAGTTCTGTTCTTCATCGATGCATCCACATCTAACATCGCACAATCCTCTAGTCTCCCATTAGATCTACAGCAGACCTAGTCTAAAATCTCATGACTAAATTTGATGAAATTGAAAAGAATCATGAAATTCGGAAAAGGAATGCAAGGATCTAAGAAAGAGAATAAGAGGTTAAAGAAAGAAGCTGGATGAAGCAAAAGTTGAATTAACTAGTAAGAGACCCACTTAAATGATCAACAAAAGCGGATGATCATACATACATTCTAAAAGACCGATTAAGAAAATCTCCTCACCGGTGAAGGTATCCCTTTGCACCACTAAAAGCACCAGCTTACAAACCCCCAAAAAGGTTTGGATCCAGATTTGGTCTTGGCTACAACAATCAGGATGAAAGTAGGAATAATGGTAAACACCATTCTAAATTCAGGACCACTAGTGGACCAAAATTTAGAAAGGGACAGACCATGGTTCCAACAGATCATCCTGTTCCGGTAAAGTCAAAACCCAGTGTAGTGAAATAGAAAACTAAATCCTCATTCCAGTCAATCAAGAACTACAGCCATCTGAAAGGAAAAGGCAGACTCTATCCTTCAGAGGATGATTGGAATGTTGTACCTCCAAAATACAAGAGGAAACCATTCCACAAAATGCATCATGCGTTTAAGAAAAACCAATCTGTTCCTAGACACATGAAGCAAGAAAGGTTTCCCACTGCATATTGGAAAGTGAAGAAGGATGTAAATGCACCAAAAGGTGGAGGAAAGTATCAGAATACCTTCAGTAAAAATACTAGAAGCTATTCTGCCATGCCTTACACATATGAAGTTGATGACTTCAATTATCCAAAAAGAAGACCTTTTGGATACACCCTTGGTATGAGAGGCATGATTGCTAACAGGTATGGACCCAAACAGTGTTGGGTACCTAAATTTAATTAATCTGTTTTGTAGGAAGTGCGGTACATAGGCGGTGGATGTTCCGAGACACATGACGAAACAAGAAATGGCTCATGATTTCAAAGCTTTTGATGGACCCAAAGTCACATTTGGAGGTAAAGAAACCCTGGCGAGGATTAAGGGGAAGGCCTGATACTCAAGAACAATCTAAAGATTCAAAATGTGGCATATGTCAAGGGACTTAACTTCAATCGATGAGCATCGATCAGTGCGTGACAAAGGCTACAATGTGCACTTCAACAAAGAAGGATGCAAAGTGATTCACAGATCAAACCAACACAAGTAGTTCTTGCCAGGTAGAAGACAAGACAACATGTATGTGGTGGGTGGAAAACGACCAAAGCGAAACATGTCTACTTGTCAGAATAAACAATCAACAAGCTGGATTGGATTTGTACGAAGATTAAATCACACGAATTTCAAGACCATCAACAAACTATCAAGGGCAAGTTAGTTGAAGGCCTGCGAGAGATCACATTCAAGAAAGAGAGTCTATGTGATGCTTGTCGAAAGGAAAACAAATAAAAGCTCATTCAAGTCAAAGCCTCATCAATCTACAACAAGAGTTCTACATCTATTGTACATGAACTGTTTGGACCAGTCACACGATGAAGTGTGAGTGGTAAGAAATACACTCTTGTAGTGGTGGATGACTTCTCAAAGTACACTGGACCATTTTCATGAACAAGAAGAAAGAAACACTCAAGAAGGCGCCAGATTTGTCGAGAAGACTCCAAAATGAAAAGAGCTAAAGATTATCAAGATCGGATCAGATAGAGGCACTTTGAATTTCTAAATGAAATTATCGAGAACCTATTGTGAAGAAAATGGAGTGTTACATCAACTATCTCAATAGAACTCCACAACAAAATGGTGTAGCGAGAAAGAAAAGCAGAACCATCAAGAAGCGATCAGACAATGATAAGCGAAGCATGCTTACCAAAGAGATTTTGGGCTGAAGCAGCAAACACATCATGCCATACACAAAACAGATCAATCATCAACAAACATCATGAAAAGACTCCATATGAAATATGGAATGGTAGAAAACCCAATATCTCATATTTTCATATGTTTGGATCAAAATGTTTTGTCTTAAAAAGGAATCAGCTGCATACCTTTGATGAGAAGGCTGATGAAGCAATCTTCAAGGGATACTCAGACACCAGCAAAGCATTCAGAGTACTCAATAAAAGAACTTTGCCCATTGAAGAATCAATACATGTGGTTTTTGATGAACCAAATTCAAATGGTGAAGATCTTCAAGATCAAGAAGAGAAAGCACCACAGAGAGAAATCTATACAAATGCAACCATACCAACTACTATCCTGAATCATCATTTTAAAGATCAAGAGGAGCCATATATCAATACAACAGATGAAGCACCTGAAGTTGAAGTTCATGCTCAGCATGAAGGTATGGAAGCACCAAGTGAAGATCAACTTCAACCAGATCTAAATTGGCTAAGAGACCATCACAGAAGAACAAGTCATTGGAGATATTCACACAGAGTCGAACAGGAAGACAAGCTGAGCACATGCTAACTTGCTTTCTATCACAAGTGGAACCCAAGACCATAGATGATGCAATCCAAGATGCGATTGGATCACGACCATGCAAGAAGAACTAAATGAATTTGAAAGAAATGAAGTGCAGGACTTGTTGTTGACAGACTGAAATGGCCAACATCATTGGTGCAAAATGGGTATTGGGGAACAAGATGGATGAGCAAGGGCTGTTGTCGAGAAACAAAGCAAGGCTAGTTGCAAAAGGCTATTCCCAAGTGAAGGAATAGATTATGATGAAACATTTGCTGATAGCAAGATTGGAAGCAATCGGACTCTTTCTAGCATTTTCGCACACAAAGACTTCAAAGTCTATCAAATGGATGTAAAGAGTGCATTCCTAAATGGACTTTTGGAAGAAGAAGTTTATGTAGAACAACCCCCTGGATTTCAAATTAAAGGAAAAGAAGACAAAGTATACAAACTCAAGAAGGCCCTCTATGGCCTCAAACAGGCACCTAGAGCCTGGTATGAAACACTATCACAATTTCTGATCAAGAATGGATTCAACAAAGGAACTATTGACAAGACTCTATTCAAACTGGAGGAAGGAGCAAGCACATTGCTGGTACAAATCTATGTTGATGACATAATCTTTGGATCAGAGGATGAAAAGCTGTGTGAGAAATTTGCAAACCTAATGAAGAGCAAATTTCAGATGAGCATGATGGGAGAATTAAACTACTTCCTTGGCCTTCAAGTAAAGCAAATGAAGGATGGCATTTTCATTAGTCAAGCCAAGTATACAAGAGATTTGATACACAAGTATGGGATGGATACAAGTGGCACAGCAGACACACCAATGTGTGCCAGAGTCATACTTGGAAAAGATGAAGGAGGAAAAGATGTTGATCAGAAAATGTATAGAGGAATTATTTGATCATTATTATACTTAACTGCAAGCAGACCTGACATAGCATTTGCAGTAGGAGTGTGTGCAAGATTTCAAGCTCAACCAAAAGAATCACATCTTCTAGCAGCTAAAAGGATAATCAAATACTTGAAAAACACTATAAATGTTGGTATTTGGTATCCAAAAGATGGAGGATTTACATTGATATCATATTCAGACTCTGACTATGCTGGATGCAAAATAGATAGAAAAAGCACCTCTGGTACATGCCAAATGCTAGGGACCATACTAGTCTCTTGGTTCAGTAAAAAGCAAAACTCCATATCTACATCAACAGCCGAAGCAGAATATATAGCAGCAGGTAGCTGTTGTGCACAAGTACTTTGGGTAAGACAACAGCTAAGGGACTATGGAGTGGAAGAGAAAACAATTCCAATCATGTGTGATAATACAAGTACAATATCTATTACAGAAAATCCAGTATTACATTCAAGAACAAAGCACATAGATGTGAGGCATCATTTTATCAGAGACCATGTTGAAAAGAGGGATGTCATCCTAAAACACATACCCACTGAAGATCAATTGGCTGACATCTTCACTAAACCACTAAGTTATGAAAAATTCAATAAACTAAGAACCGAGTTAGGAATGATTGAAATTGAATAAGTATCAAAAAGCGGCTAACTGGAGTAATCGGCTAAGTGACTTCATTAACTGGTACGACCTTTGCCGTTACAGGAGATGCAGCAAGTAAGGCACTGGTATCCAGCGAAGGTAACTTAATTGATTGTTAGGAACTGTTAGGATCAAGCGCTTACCGTTGTACTAAAACCAATTGGTGGTAGTAAAGGCGCAACTTTATTTCCTTAAATCACACCATTACAGCGCCATGGGTTGAACTAACATGGGAGGGCAGAGTGCTGTACACCCAAAAATCTCCCCCCAGCACCTGCTACCCACTCAACCGTGACAACCGTAGTATGCCATAGGCAGGAATGGATTACCACGAAATCTTGTTGCGGAGATTGAACCCATGACCTTCTACGATACCAATTGTTAGGATCAGCGCTTACCGTTGTACTAAAACCAATTGGTGGTAGTAAAGCGCAACTTTATTTTCTTAAATCACACCATTACTGACGCCACTACATGGGTTGAACTAACATGGGAGGAGGAGTCTTTGTACACCCAACAACAAGTTGATCTTCAGTAGGGATGTATAGAACCATCACATCTTTCTTTTCAACATGATCTCTTATAAAATGATGTCTCACATCAATGTGCTTGGTTCTTGAGTGCAAAACAGGATTTTCTGTGATTGCAATTGCACTTGTGTTATCACACATAATTGGAATTTCCTTTTCTTCAATTCCATAATCCCTTAATTGTTGTCTTAGCCATAGTACTTGTGCACAGCAACTTCCAGCTGCAATGTATTCAGCTTCAGCAGTAGAAGTTGATATAGAATTCTGTTTCTTGTTAAACCAGGAAACCAGTCTATTTCCATTAAGCCACGGAGTTCCTGAGGTGCTTTTTCTATCAATCTTGCAACCAGCATAATCAGAATCTGAGTAGGATATAACTTTGTAGCTTCCTTCCTTGGAATACCATATCCCTACTCCCAAAGTTTCTTTTAAATACTTGAGAACTCTCTTGACTGCACCTAAATGACTTTCTTTAGGTTTAGATTGAAATCTTGCACAAACACCTACAACAAAGGATATATCGGTCTGCATTGGCAAGAAGATACAAAGAGATCGCCTATCATCCTTCTCAGATAAGTCCGATCAACATCTTTGCCTTCTTTATCTTCATCCAGTCTGATATTTGTACTCATAGGAGTTGAATTCTTAGTACTGTTTTCCATACCAAACTTCTTCAGCAACTCCTTGGTGTACTTGGTTTGATGAATGAAGATTCCATCTTTAATCTGTTTAACTTGCAATCCCAAAAAGTAGTTCATTTCTCCTATCATACTCATTTGGAATTTACTCTTCATTAGATTTGCAAACTTTTCACAAAGTAAATCATTTTCAGAACCAAAAATTATGTCATCCACATAAACTGCACACAGGTCTTTGTCCCCTTCACTTGATTCGAAAAGTGTCTTGTCAATAGTGCCTTTTGTAAACCATTGTCCACCAAGAATTGAGATAGAGTCTCATACCATGCTCTTGGTGCTTGTTTGATCCATAAAGTGCTTTGTTGAGTCTATACACTTTATCTTCTTGATCTTTAACTTCAAATCCAGGAGGTTCTTGAACATACACTTCCTCCTCTAGAATGCCATTCAAAATGCACTCTTGACATCCATTTGATATACTTTGAAGTTCTTATATGCAAGCATGTGCCAAGAATAATCGATAGCTTCCAATCTTGCAACAGTGCATAAGTTTCATCAAAATCTATTCCTTGACTTGAGAATAGCCTTTGCAACTAGTCCGGCCTTGTTCCTTACAATGGTAATTGCATTCATCAAGTTTATTTCTCAGATACCCACTTAGTACCAATGATATTTGCATGACTTGGCCTATCAACTAGTGTCCAAACTTGATTTCTTTCAAATTCATTCAATTCCTCTTGCATAGCAATTATCCGGTCTTGATCTCAAATTGCTTCTTCAACAACTTTAGGTTCCATTTGAGATAGAAAACAAGTAGACATAGCTTAGGTTGTCTTCTTTAGTCCTCACACTTGCCGTACATTGCCAATAACTTGTTCAAAGAGGTGATTCCTTAACCATTGTGGATTTTGGTTATTTTGATTTTCGGGAACATCATCTTGAGTAGGGTCTCTTGTAGCTTCTTTACTGCTGGGGTCGGCAGATCCTTGAACTGCCGATTGTTGCTTGATAACATTATCGGCAGGTGTTCAATGAGGCGAATGAAACTTTTAAGTCATTGAATCTTTCCAAAACTTCAACACAACTGGATCGTTGACTTGTTGATTCTCAGCAGGTCCACAATCTTCATCTTCCATACCAGTAAACTTAGGTTCATCAAACACAACATGGATTGTTTCTTCATGTTTCAGTGACCTCTTGTTCAGTACCCTGAATGCTCTGCTGACTGAAGAATATCCCAAGAATATGCCTTCATCTAATTTTGGTTGGAATG
Organism: Gentiana macrophylla; assembly: GCA_026214975.1. Taxonomy (NCBI): domain Eukaryota; kingdom Viridiplantae; phylum Streptophyta; class Magnoliopsida; order Gentianales; family Gentianaceae; genus Gentiana; species Gentiana macrophylla. The sequence continues at coordinate 2,613,448 of CM047811.1, read as the reverse complement.
TTTTCAAATGAACTTTATGATTTAGAATAAAACATTTGCTTCCAAATGGATGGAAATAGGATATGTTAGGTTTCCTTCCATTCCAAACCTCATAAGGTGTCTTCAGCAGCTTCTTGTTTACTGATGTTCTGTTTTGTGTATAGCATGCTGTATTTCTTGCTTAATTTCAATATCTTTCGGTGTAGCAATGCTTCACAAATCATTGTTCTTCCCGCTTCTTTTAAAGTTCTGCTTCTTCTTTCAAAGAACCCCATTTTGGTCGAGGTGTACCAGAAAGCAGACAAGTTGATGTAGTACACCATTACATCACAATATTCTCTTATAACTTTGTTGAGAAATTCAGTACCCTGATCTGATCTTATCTTTATTACTGTTAAACTTTTCTCATTTTGTAATCTTTTCAAAAGATTTGGCATGCTTTGAAGTGTTTCACTTTTCTTGTTCATAAATATCACCCAAGTGTACCTAGAGTAATCATCCACAACCACCAAGGTGTACTTCTTTCCTGTTACACTCGTTGGAGTTATTGGTCCAAAAAGATCCATATGCATCAGCTCCAACACTCTATTAGTTGATTGTTTGGTCTTTGATTTGAAACTTGACTTTATCTGTTTACCCTGCTGACAAGCATCACATATAGCATCCTTCTTGAATGTGATCTCAGGTAAACCAATCACCAGCTTCTTCTTTACCAACTGATTAATATCATCAAAGTTTAAGTGATTCAACTTCTTGTGCCATAACCAATTGAGTTCAGACTTGGTATGCACAATCAGGTAGGTTTCTGGAACTGCAGTAGACCAATCAACAACATACATGTTTTGTTGTCTTCTACCAGCAAGTACAACTTGATCACCTCTTTCACTAATGACAATACAGTTGTCTTTGTCAAAAGTGACCTTGTATCCCATGTCACGAATTGTCCAAAGGCTTCAGCAAGTTGTAGTCCAGTCCTTCCACATATGCAACATTCTTGATTGTAAGTCCATTTCTGATAAGTGTGCCATATCCTCTTGTATATCTAGGTGTATTCTTGTTGCCAAAATTCACCCTTGGACCATCTTTTGCCACAAAGTTTGTTAAACAGTGTTTATTCTTTGTCATGTGTCTGGAACATCCACTGTCAAAGTACCAGACACCCTACAAAACAAAGTTAATACATTTTAGGTACCCAAACCTGTTTGGGTCCATAATGGTCAGTGGTAAGCATGACCCTTGGCATGTCTCCATAAGGTCTTCTCCTGAATGTGTCATACTTTGGTTCATACTTTGGTTCATACATGTATTCCACACATCCATAAGTTCTAACAGTAGGTTGTGTAGGAATCACATATGTTTTCTGGCCTTTTGGTTTATAATGCTGTTTGAAGTGATTCTTGGTGTTAGAAGCATTTGCATAACCATCAGTTTGCTGTCTGTTAGGAACAACCCTGCAATATGAGTCTCTTTGAGGTCTTGTGTAAGTCTCTCTTTGATTCCATTGCCTAGGTTTTACCCTAGCGACATGGTTATACTTATTGTTTTAGCATTAGATGCGGGAATATTCCAATCATCATCAAGATGAGGAACAATCTACCTTTCCTCCGAGATAAGTATCCCTTGAATGGTTAACATTTTTGGGTTTAGGATTCTTATCCTTGGAATATTTCTCTCTTACCCTTCTCGTGGTCCAAATAGACTTGGTAGCAGTCTCCGCCATCAAGAGCTTGGAAGGCACAACAGTCCTATTTTTAGATTTATTCTTTTTATTAGGAGCTGTTGACTTCTTTGACTTCTGATTTTGCTTCCTTGAAGCATTCTCATTGGGTTTTACTTGCCCAAGAACCTTATTAGGAGTTGGATCTAGTGCAGGTACAAACTTAGGACCAATTCTGGTGCTAGGTTCAGTGACCTTACTGGATCCACTATTGTTAGATTGTTGAGTTCCAAACCTAAGCCCAGTTCTATCTCCATAACGCTTTCCTGATTTGTATGCAGTAGTGGAACAAGATGGTTCAAAGATATTCGAGAGGCTGCTTTGGATGTTCAATGGACTTATGCCGATTCCGCCCAACATCTTTTCCTTACCTTTGAGAACCCTTAATTCAAGCCTTTCAATCTTCCAACTTCCAATTCAAGAGCTTTTTTCAAACCTTCACAATCTCACAACTGATTGTATTATCCTCGATTGATTAAGGATGGCATCCAAAGTCTCATTGTTATCGAATTTCTAGGATTTGAACCACAAGTTGATTCATAATCACTTCCAGCAGGAGTGTTGATAGATACAAATGTTGTATACCTCCCGTTTCATCCATATTGGCCATCAAAGCATAATCCTCCATATCAAGAACTGATGCGGTGTCATCCGATTCATTTCCTTTTCGATTCCACTTCATACCTTGATTCATCTTCAAAGAACCATAGCCTTCTTGCCATGTCTTCTTTGTTGACTCTTGGTCTTGATAAGTCCGGACAATCAGTCTAAAATGTCCAGCTTCTTGCGAGTTAAAGCAAAGATAATCAAAGTTCCTTGCCTTGTTTTAACTCGGGGCCGATCCAGTTTGAAGTGTCCTGGTTTCTTGCAATGAAAGCTGAGATAGTCATTATCTTTCTTTGGTTCTTCTTTCCTTCTTTCTTTGAGTAGGCCTCTTTGTAAAATTTCTTGCGTGGGCCTTTCCGGTCTTCATCATCCTCGATTTTCTTGCTCAAGAGGGCAACTGTTCTTGCATCTCATCGAGCATATCATCCTGTCCTCCCGATGTTTCTTCATGATGTGAAGCGCCAATGCTGATGGTCTTTGGCTCTTCCTTTTCGCCTCTCTGTACAAGCTTTTTGCTAAATTCATAAGCCTTGAGATCTGAAAACAACTTGAAGGTGTCTTCTTCATGCAACTTTATCATTTCTTCAATTGCAGTCACCTTCATTTTCCAAACATCTTTTGCAGGTAGAGCTTCCAAGATTTTGGTGTTTATTTCCTCTTTAGAATAACTTACACTCAAGCAGGTAAGTTCATCCAGATTGCATTGAATCTTGACTCCATTTGCTCAATGGTTTCATTTGGCAGCATCTTGAACTTTTGAAACCTCTTTCTGGCCACACTGATTTTGTTCTTCTTTATTGCATCAGTGCCTTCACAGATCAAGTGAATCTTGTCCCAAAGTTCCTTTGTAGTCTTGCAATCTTTAACCTTCATGTACATATTGCTATCCAAGGTTCTGTAAATGATATCAATAGCAATGTTGTTGAGGTTTGCTCTTTTTCTGTCTTCTGCATTCCATTCTCTTTTTGGTTTAGGAATGTACTCAGTTGTGTCACCCACTGTTACTGCCTTTGTAATCTCTAGTGGTCCATCAGTTAGTACATCCATCATCTCATCATGAGTTGCAGCAAGGTAAGCCTGAATTCGACGTTTATACTCATCAAATCTATCTAGAGAACACATCAACATAGTTCTAGCATACTGTGTGTTGTCCATGATGCAAATCTTTGAAGATCAGTAACTTGAAAGAAAGTTTTAAAGAATTTTCACAAGCACAACAAGTAGAATTACTTCAGAACAGAAGCACTGCTCCGATACCAATTGTTGGTCCCTTGAAAAGGCTTTGGTTAAGTTTAGAGGGGGGGGGGGTGAATAAACTTAACACTTAAAACTTTGGAGTTAACAAATTTCGCGCACTTCAAAGACTGCCGATATTTCATGAGTCTCTTTGAGACCTCGTAGCCTGGCCGATAAATGAGTTTCTCGACAGCCTCGATTTGTTGAATTTGTGCAGCGGAATAGTATCAAAATTAAGCCTTAAAACTTGTTGTTAAATATGATACTAAGTATTAGATACTCAGTAGTGCAAGTGTGTGATCTCAGTTGCTTGATTCAGAGGTTGATGAATGAAATAAACTAAGTGCGTAAAGTAAATCTTTTGAAAGTAAGTAGGCGAGATTTTTATAGTGGTTCCAGGTGATGTAATCTGCTACCCACTCTTCTCCTGTGATGTTGGAGGAAATTCACTAGAGATCTTTGATGTAATTGTTATAAAGATTTCTAAGTTGTTTGTCCTTCACCAATAACTATGGCTTCACAAACTGAAAACTGGGAACATGTAGGATTGCTGCTCCTGAGTCTTCCACTGGTCCTTGAAGGGTAGGATTGCCTCTTCACCAGCTCCACCACAACCAACAGTCTTTCACACCCAACAGATGCTTTAGTGTCTTCAGCAGGTTCTTTATAAAATAGAGATTGAATCAAGTAAATGATTCAGTTGCAGCAGCTTGATTAGGATGATATAATCAGCAGCTTACAGTCTTCAAGTGTTTAATCTTGATGTAGCTTGAATACAGAATGCACTTGAAGAAATTCACTAGATCGCTGACCTTATGCTCAAAGAAGTTCAAGAAGGTGTGTTTTCGACCAGTGTTATCACTTTAAAGTTTATCTCCAATTTCATCATCTATTTTACGAGTTGAAAGTCCTCTATTTATAGGCGAGAATGCATGTGACTGGTATTTGAAATTCAAATGTGACCGTTCCTTGTTTTTGTCCCATCCGATTTGCGATAATCTGTCACTATTCATAGGGGATCTTTGTCCGAATTCCTTTTTGGCATCTTGATCTGCCCACCCTTTGACTTGTATCCAATGGATAAAAATATGAATCATCCCAACGTCTTTTTAATCTCGGCCTTTGATTTTCTTGATAAAGTCGAGGTAGTTGGCTGTCCTTATCCATGTAATCTACCAATATAATCTTGATTTAATCGAGGTATATACATCAGCCGAGTTCATCATCTCATTGAAGTACCTATCGATCTATTTGAACAAATTTCTTTGTGTATAAAATATAATCATTGATTTCTTTTATCTAACTTTTATTTGTGAAGTTAGATTACACCATTTTAATTATAACCAAGTTCCAAACATCATCCAACTTATGGAACTTAGACCTTACACAAGGTATATGTAATCAGTTTAGGTCATCACAGGACTTGCCTAAATTTCGATTCCATATCCTTGACTTTAAATACTAAGTTTGATCCCTTAGCCTTCATTTATCGAGTTTGAACCCTCGGCCTTGATCTTGATCAAAGAGGTTCTGACTAATCTACTGACCTATCTACCCTACTGACCTAAACCAGTCTGCTGATATCAACCAGCAGCCCTTTACAGTGCTTGTTTGATCAAACCTATTTATGAATCAAACTCTAATAATCCTATACATTTGATCTAGACATCTTTTTGCCTTGCACTATAACAGCTAGTATGGCACTCAACATCAAAACTAAGAAATAAGTCCAACAGGAACAGTTACATGGAGCAGCTCAGTGAAGAACCTATTGGAACGGCTAAGTGACCAGCGAAGGCACTTCACCGAAATAAAGACTTGGACAAATTAAAAGTGTGAACAAAATCAATTCTGATTACACGTAGAGAATAAGGAAATTATGGAGGATTATTCTATACACACGTGGCGATCAACTTATGATCATGAAGGTAATTATATTATTTTTTGAATTATAAACTCCTCGATTCCCGGGCTCTATCATTACTTGCCTCAAACCACACCCCCATTCCACTCGAATATCGCGATTTTCATACACAAAATCATGCCATTATGCCACAAAATCCTTCCATATTCAAAACCACGTTCACACTACCCAAATCACACTATAAAAACAAGACTTAGAGATTTTCAGAAATCTTTACGCTTTCTTGCCAATTACAAACCCTACTCTTGTTTCTCTCTATTGCGAACTCAAGATCATTTTCAAAACTTCTCTCCTTTTCAAAAATGGCATCATCCTCCTCAAACACCCAAGCTGGATATGAAAAATCGATTGCCACGGGATCCTTCTTTCAAGAAGAACACTACTTGAAACTGTGTGGAAATGACGAAGATGCCAAACGATTAGCAGCAGGCTGCAAAATCCTAAAACTATCAACCTTTCTCAATCCTCATATAACCGAGGTTTGCTATGAAAGTGTGATTTCCTTCTAGAAATCTGCACAATACGTGTCTGGGCTCCCTGCTGAAGAAGGTGACGAGTGGGAAGAAGACAAGATTGTAGCATCTGTCAACGGAAAAGAAGTGGCGATTACAGAAAAGATAATTCACAAACATCTTAAACTTTCAAATAAAGGTCAAGCAAAAGTGACATCTGTATCACAAAACTTGGATGATTTCTGGGCAACCATTGCCAAAAGGGCAAACCTAGGATCTACAAAGGTCAATTGTTTGAGATCTTCTTTAAAGAAACCATTCAATGAGTTCAGTGCCCTAATTGGCAAGACCATTGAAGGAAAATTGGGAGCAAATAATGCAATGATGTAAATCGAGAATGAGGTGATGGGAATCATCTACAATAATCTGTAATTCAACTGGGCAAAATACTTCTTTCTAAGACTCAAAGAGCAAATCCAAGGTGAAGTAAAAGCAAACAAACAAGGGGACAAAAGAAGGAAAGACAAAGAAAGGACAAGTGCGGGTGAAAAAGTCATATGGCATTCGGTTACACTACTTGTTGCAATGTCTCAAAGTCCCCACAAGACAACTCCACAAAGCGCATGAATCCAAAGTCATGTTTACTTATGTTAAACAACAATAGAAGGCAGGAGAAGGGAAGAGGAAGAAATCCACACGCAGCACCACCAGTCAAAGAAAGAAACAAAAGATTCAAATAAGTCCGGAAAGACGTGACTTTGGACAATTGATTGATGAAGAAGAAGAGGAAGAAGGTTCACACCTCAAGCGTAAAGCGCAACAAGAAGAAGAAATCGGTGGGGATGAAACAGGCATCCTAATAAAGAAAACACTGGAGAGGATGAGGAATCATCTCCAGAAGAAGCTGTACAATTGTCTGCAAACGATATAGATGATCGAATTGCAGAATATCTTGAGTGGAAGGAAGGCGATTCCAAACAACAGCTTCAAGACTCAGATCGCATGCTCGTTGAAGAAGCATGGCTGTTTGACTTTCTGGGAATCACAACTCTGGTAGGTGTACTTGACGAATCACCTCTTTGGGAAATGGTTGATGCAGCCAAGGCAAAACTGCCCCAGATCTCTGGGAGACAAAGTAACGACTCAGAAGATGATGGAGATGCTCATGATTAGGATGATGGTGATGATCATGATGACAATGATGATAATGATCATGATCAGGATGATGATGATCTTGGTCAAGATAATGAAGAGGACTCCCCTGCACCAGATGCAATTGATGACACTACTCTTCTCCGTACATTTTTGAAACCACAAGCCTCCGGCAAGTCTACAACTCCAGCAAAGACATCCACTCCACCGATGTCTGTCAACGTTCCAGCTAATAGCACAAACATTGTGGACACTGGGTCACATTTCGCCGCCACTCCGGGTCAAGACAACCCCGGCATAGAGATAGGGGAAGCAATGACTCAAGCCACACCAAGATACACATCTACCCAAATACTTGAAGATCTAGATGTAAATGCAGATGTCACTCAACATCAAGACAAGGGACTGACAAGCAGATCCGAGAACCAGTGAAACAAGGCACAAACTCTCTCAATTAACACCCGCATTACAAATGAAACTTTTGAGAAAGCGCGCACTTTTTGGGTGAAGAATTGGAACAAACAAGCAATGTATCTCGGATCGATGACTTGACTTTTAATGACAAAAGCTCCTCCATTGAACACAAGTTTCAGACCATTGCAGAATACATTGATGCACAGAATATTGTTGTTCAACAACAAGGAGATCTGATGAAGCAACTCAACCTCAATATCACTAACAGTCTTGCAGGCCTCAGGCAACACATTTCCCAAGAAAACGAATCACTGGCAGTAGCTTTTGGGACTAGACTTCGGAGTGTCAATGAGAAATTGAATGATCACAACAAAAGATTCACATCCATTGAATCAAAACTTGACTCTCTGATTGGAACGGCAGAGGCCACCAATAGCATCCTACTCCAGCAAAGGGATGATGCTGCCAAAAAGGGGGAAACCAGGATAAGCCTGAAGGATCAACAATCGACCCCAAATTTCATCAAGAAGAACAAGCTGTGGGCAAGAGGCAGAGAAATAAGAATCGAAATGAAGCGGAAGAACGAAAAAAGAAGGGTCAGAGAAGAAAGGGAAAAGGCCCTAAAGGAACCCTGCATTGGACTTCCTCACCCTATGCAAAGAAGAGATGATGATAGAGACAGTCCGCAGACAAAGAAAGGCCTGGTTCCGAGTCAACAAGAGGATCGGCCTACCAACACGGACTCGGCACGGAGGAAAAACCAAGAGAGAAGTAGCGGCAGCCTCGGATATCTTGAGGAGCACAGGACTTACACTTTGGTCACCAAAGCAAATCGAATATGATGCGCAGATGTCTTGGACCATGTAAGAGAATTTTTTTGAATACAGGAAGGACTTTATCCTCACTCCTCACTCCTCACAAGATGAAGCACAGGGTGATTGGCTAAGCTATCGGGATGAAAGGATGAGAACCGATATGGCCAAACTCTACAATGAAGTCAAAGAGAATTTGCACTTCTCAAACAAGCCAACAACAAACCAAGCTCAAACCATACCACTATACGCAAAAGGACCGAACACTTGCCAATCGAACAACAAGAAGAATTCAAATATATGGCAAAATTCTTCAATCTATGGGAGAATGGAAAACAGGAGCAAAGTGGAGTCTCTACAAAAGCCTCAAGTTTGCAGATTCACATATTGTTGAGGCTAGGGAAAGACTTGAAAAATATTTTGGAGAACCTAAGGCAAATGAGACCATGCTCGATTTGTGAGACTCTTTGCCAAAAGAGTTTTCAAGGTGTATCTGAATACATGACTTTGGCTTCTTGGAAGTGGAAGTTTCCGAAATTGATTTGGAGAGACATGGAAGAGGTGCAGACTACAAAATTCAAGAGGTACAAGGCTGAATTGAGCAAAATGTAGTTTGTAACACTTGAATAAAGTCTTAGAACTTATTACCCTATGATGGATGAATAAAATTGTGAGTTTTTAATCTGTTGTGTATTATGAAAATTTTGATTACTTATGATCGAGGCTTATGAGGGTTTTGGCATCATCATCAGTGGGGAAATTGTTAGGAACATTTTGTTATGTTTTGATGATGGCCATACTATTTGTTATAGCAAGCTTCGAAATAAGTTAGAATTCTCTGTATAAGTCTTTACTTAGGTCCGACAAGTTGTATAAGTTAAGTCAGGACAAATCATGTACTAGTTGGTGGGACGGCAAAGCAAAAGCAGATGTTCGGCAAAGGAAAGCCAGCCAAGCACCAGCAGAGAAGATATGAAGACATTATGGTCTGACTTATAACCAAGGAAGTCTGTGATGACTTTGGATAAGTCTAAGTTATGTTTTAAGTGATGAAACTCAATATTCAAATATGGTGTACATTTGGTCTCACCCAAATCAAGGATCAGTGAAGTACAAAGACTCTTCAAAAACTAGAACAAAGAAGAAAAGCATTGAATCGGTGAGTACAATCGACTTTCGGCAAAGAGAAAACAAAACAATGAAGAAAGAACTAACGGCTAAGTCGGAAGGCTCACTCGACCGTTCTACAAACGGTGAAGAGACACTTACAAGATCGATTTAATATACGTTGAAGATTCAGTGAGATCATGCATTAAATGCACAATCATTAAAGGATCAATCAGGACGGATTTTCCGCTATACGTTTGAAGAAAAATCCGATCACCGAAATCAAGGAGAATACAATTAAGGGGAATCAAGAATAAAATCAAGGATTATTCCCTCATTAATATAGCCAACGGACGGAATTTCAAAAACCAAGGTTATTCAAGGCTATAAATAGAAGACATTGACAGAAAAAGAAAACAACGATTAAAAAACAGAAACTCTGTCAATTTGAAAAGCCTTCTCTCGAACTTACAAAGATATATCTAGTGATCAACTCAAGTATCGAACTACAAAGTCATACTCGTAATCGAGATTGATCAAGCAAGTGTGTGAATCACATTCACATCAAATCAAGCACAATCAATCGGAGGCGGTCACGAGAAGGAGTTGAATCTGTGATAGCTATTGAAGGATTTTGATCTCAAGGGCGACAAAGGAAGATCGAATCATCAAGTCATTGCGAGCCAAGGAGTGATAGTCTTGTAGATTGTGAAGCTTGGGAAGCCAAGGACAATCATACTATTGTATCTGTGAAAACAATAGTGAATTCCTCCAATCATCACGGAGAGAAGAGTGGATTAAGGGATTACACCACCCTGAACCACTATAAGCTTTGTGTCAATTTAATTTACGCAATTTACTTTACAAACATTTATTTATTTAGCCTACATCATAACTTACATCCGGTGAATGTCTACACTGATTTGAAAACAACGTAGTAAGAAGAGACTTATCCGCTGCCCAAAAGCTTTTAAATAAGAGAAAAGTTTTTGAAACTCCACTATAGTCATTCACCCCCCCTCTGACTATAGTTTCACCCTTCTCTGGGACCAACACAATAATTCAAGAAGGTGAATGTATCTAAAAACTACTACTAAAAAGGGTGATAAAATATAAAAGACCTAGCCAAGACAATGTGTAGACTAGCAACCTCTAATAGTGTCATGGGAATGATTTCCTTCCAACCTACCAATGGTGTTTAAAATTGTGAAACGGTGCAAACCTAATCAAGTAGGTCCCCCATACGAGTGTATGGAATTACTCTTTACCTCCTCCTTGGTCTAGGCTTCCTAAACCTAATGAATCGGTATGCTACGCACGTGAATGCAATGACAATGTCAACTATCCCCGGATAAGAAATCGAATGCCTCGAAAGGTCGATTTTACCTTCCGGTTCACCTACCCTCATCCCACGTTTAACATCTCCGTTCGGTATCCGTTAAACGTGTAAATGCTAACACTAGGAAATTACTCCAATGTCAACAAACAATGCAATACAAGTAGGAAAAGATTCACAACAATTGAAACTAAACAACATAAATAACCATTCCCAATCAACATAAGAGATTAACTAATTCTAAAACATAGTCTTGGCTAGTTAACCTAGCCACTCATAACTACAAACATTAACATGTCAAGATTAACATTCATAATCATAAGAACAAGTAAAACAAGATAAAACTAGAATTTTACCAATTACAAGTGACGAATTTGCAAAAGGAAGCTTGCATTTATCTTCCAAGAACATCAATGGAGGTTGGTGCACATAAAGTGTTCTCCTTGCTCCAATTGAACTATCCAAGGACTAAGCCAAGCATTCTAAGAATTACACTTGTGATGAAATGCTAAAATGGTGAATTTTTTGCTAGGAGAGCTCCTAGGGGCGTGGAGTGCCTTCAAGAGAAAGGGGGAGTTGGGGAAGAAGAAGTGGGTTCAATAATTGGGGAAATTCGATCAAAAAGGGGATTTTATGCTGAAAATCTGCTTTTTCCGACGCTTGGAGTGCGCCACGAAAGGTCTGGCGCGCGCCAAACGTCACTGTAGCAATACAAAGAGTTTCACTCCAAATTGCCAATTTCACAGCAGCTCAGAAAAATCGCCATAACTTGAGTTGTAGAGCTCCAATTGAAGTCGTTCAAATTGCGTTGGAAAGCCCATTTCATCATCTACAACTCCCATTCAGAAGTCTTCTCCAGAAAATGCATTTAAGCTTGGTCAAATGTCCGTTGAATGTATGCTATGGTAGAAACGCAAAAGACAAATGACCCGTTTGAACTCGTAAGCTTCCGGCACACTCTCCTAGCCCTCAAATGACATGCTATGCTCACATGTGGCGTCACTCGGGGTCTTGGTTACCTATAATCCTGCAATATAACACAAAATACCAAACGTAAACCCGACACGACGCTCCGGTTACTATAACCGGTACAAAACTAATCAAAACACGATATTTTATATAATAATTACTATCTACACAACTGGATGAAACAAAGAAAATAATGATTCAAATTGATACGAGAACATCAATAAATGCATGAGAAATGGGGATAAAACACTGTGAAATGCATCAACTAGTTGACTCGCATCACAACTCCCCACTTAGCTTTTGCTCGTCCTTGAGCAAATAAAGCGACAAAACAACTCAAGTCAAGAGATAGGGTCATACAAAATGAAGAAGTAAAAGTTCAACTAGATGATGCAACCAATCGTACCTATAACCACATGTTAACCGGAATCTAAGAAAGTAGTGGAGTGTGTGTGTGTGTGTGAATACTCCTCAAATTGTTACCAAGCAAATCAATTATGAGATCATGCATGCAAGACTTATTAGGTGCAAACCATATGCTTAAGAATGATACCAATCTCCACTAATCGAGGCATTCGGAGTCAAGAAGTTAGATCGGGTAGGACTTGCAAGCTTGTAACGTTAGGCTCGGGTATTGGCTAATCGAAGGGATAAAAGGATATATCAAAAAGAACAAATGCAAGATAACAAAATCTACACCTTCAATTCCAATGATTTCGAATTGGTATCTCTTCTTCTCCTTTTGCAAAAATCATCGAGGTGGCCACTTCAACAAAGAACAAAAGAAATAAAGAACACCGCTTCAAATCAACACAAATTTCCACAAGCTTGAGTTACTTGACCTTGATAAACTTGTCTTCAAAATGAGCTTTTCTTGACTAACCATTTATTGAACTTATTTACAACTTTATTGAATTTTGAAACTTGATTTTGAACTCTTTTTTTTTGAACTTGAAAGAAACATATATACACCAATGGACTCCGAATTTGATAGGCCCATCTCAACTTTGTGCCAATAATGTCATCCAACTCTTGCCCAACTTCAAATGTTGTCACCACAACAATACTTAGAAACTTGCTAAACTTGCGGGACATCAAGGGAATGTAGACCAAAATTAGGCTAAGGGTCGGATATAATGAGGCTAATCACGAAGGGCTAGTTTCGAGTGGGGTCTCACCACTCTACAAAGGCTGAGATAGGGACAGGTGGAAATATGTTCGGGATGGCCATTTGGCTATGGTTGAGTCAAAGAAATGCCATAACCTTCATCCCTAACTCCGACTCCAATCACCTTTCTATTTCGCCTCGAAAGGATATCAAGCCTAAGTTCTAGTTGCAATGGAAGCATGCTTACATGATTGCATAAAAGTTTGCATGTTAACAAAAGATCGAAATATACGTACTCAAAGAATTCACACTACAAACAAAGATTCACGATTAAAATGCACTTACATGTCACCAAGGTTACTCACTTCATTGAGGTACTCACTCTATCAATTGTAAAACCAAATCTTTTCACAAAAGGTGGTTTGTTCAACTTTAAATTGCTCGAAAATTCAAAAAACTAAGTGTTTCTCAAACATTTAATGACATTACCTTTTGTTGGACTAACTACATTCCCACTCCCCACTTACGAACTTGCATTGTCCGCAATGGAAAGTGAGTAGTAAGAAAGTAGTTAGGGAAACAAAAGGGAATCAAAACTAGTCAAAACAAGTACCGGGATGCTATAAAAGGGAGGGTGGGTAGGCATGAACATGAAAGACAAGAAATGAAATGAAAAGCAATCCCAAGTACTATCAAAGTATCATCCAAAGTATAGAAACAAAAGAATCTTTGGCCACACCGGGCCGCACAAAAAAGCAAAAAAATTATACTTAACTTTTACGGGCTTCCTCCCGGTAGCGCTTTTGTTTAATGTCATTTGCTCGACGAGATTATACGGTAGAAGTGATGGAAATTATACAGATCATCGTGAAAGATACCACTAACAATTACTCACATAAGCATGCAATTTCAAGCACAAAAGCCAACCGGAAGATAATGCTTAAGGAATAATAAGAAAGATAGTACCCGTGATTTGCTAAATTTATAGTCCATAGCTAGACTATGCATGGAACATTTCTTTAATGCACGGTTGGTGGGTCATCCTCGCGCACCGCATCCGTCTTTTTTATCAATACCGGTCTCCAACATAGGTTAGACGAATGCCACCAATCCCAACGATTCTTGACCTTTTCCGTTGATTTTCGAGCATTTGGTTTGCGAGCCTTCGCTTTATTGCTCATGTATTCTTCAACTACCTGCGAGTTAGTACAATCCACAACAAGGGGACACGAGGTGTCCACAAAAGAACAAGATTCTATTGTAGTGTGTGGATATTTCAATGAAGTGTAAATGTTGAAGACAATGCGCTCATCATTAACTCCCAAACTAAGCTCTCCCTTACGAACATCGATCACCGCTCCCACCGTTGCTAAAAATGGTCTACCGAGGATAAGGGGTGTATTGTACCTTACCTCCATATCCATAACAACAAAATCGACGGGGAAATAAAATTTATCAACCTTCACTAGTACATCCTCAATGACTCCCTTTGGACGTTTTATGGATCTATCCGCAAGTTGGAGAGTCATCTCCGTACACTTGAGCTTGCCTATGCCAAGTTTCATGAAATCATTATAGGACATGAGGTTTATGCTCGCACCGAGATCACATAGTGCCTTCTCAAACAAAAGTCCCCCAATCTCACATGGGATTGTAAATCTCCCGGGGTCCTTAAGTTTAGGAGGAAACTTGTGTTGAAGCACGGCGGAACGCTCCTCACTTAGACACACCGTCTCATACTCTTCCAACCGTTTCTTGTTGGATAGTATGTCCTTAAGAAACTTACCATACGCCGGCATATTTGTGAGTGCTTCAATGAAAGGGATATTAATGGTTAAGTGCCGAAAAGTGTCAAGAAAACGTGCATATTTCTTATCCAACTTCTTTTTTTTAATTTCCTCTCTCGGGGGATAGGGAAGTGATTCAAGATCAATTAAAGTAGGGTTAGAATGTATACCTCCCTTACCTTTGTCGTTTGATGAATATGGTGAAGCTTCCTTGAAAGTTTGTGCATTGGTTGGGTGCCAATTTGGGTCATTTTGCTTTTCTTTCCTTGACTTTTGTATTGGTTTCCTTTGAGCTTGTTGGGTATGAACCGATGAAGGCTCATTAGAAACCGTGTTCTCTTCAACATGATCTTTTCTTACATGTTCATTGAATAGAGTTCTTAGATCACTAGCCTTCGGATTCTTCAATATTCTTGGCACCTTCACTTTTTCTTCTTCTTTCTCCACCTCAACATAGTCATCATTTCCCAAGAAACCATCAACAATTTCTTCTTCTTCCTCGGTCAACTCTTGGTCTTCAAATTCCTTGTCCAAGTCATCTTCAACTTTATTGTTTCCGGAATTTTCCACACCATTGCTTCCACAAACTCTCCCACTTCGAGTGATAACGGCATTGACTTCTCTTGGGTTTCTCTCGGTGTTGCTTGGTAATCCACCCGGTGGTCTACTACTATTTCTCTCCCCTTCCCTAGTCAAAAGGTCTTCAATAACTCTTATTGATGCCTCCATCGTTCTCATTCTCTTTTCGTGCCATCTCATAGATGTTTTCAAAGTACCAATCTCTTGAGACATCAAACCAATAGAAGTCATCATTGTTTACATATTGGCGGCTTGCGTAGACACAACTCGTATCAATTTTTCCATCGAAATTTTCAAATGGGAGACATCCTCCGTGGATTGAGAACTTTGTTGAACATGGGCTTGTTGAGTAGGAACTTGTTGGTAAAAAGGATGTGGTTCAAGAACATTGGTGTGAGTGTTGTTCAAATCCCGATGTTGTCTCAATACGCTCATTTCTTCTTGTGTAGATACATCAGAGTTTGATAATTCTTCGATATGAAAAACACCAAATGTCATATCATCACATTTTCTACGCTTCAACTCTCTCTTCCCCGCTTGTAATTCATCCATCCTCTTGTTTATCACCGTCATTTCTCTCAAAATTTCTTCCTCATTCGAATTATGATCATCCCCAATGGCAACTTCCGTTTCACTTGGACCGGGATCCCAAAATTTCTCCTTTCTTTTCACTCTTTCAATAGCCTTATAAACATCTTGGGCCGTGCTCATCATAAGTGATCCATGGCATGCCAAATCAATTTTTTTCCTTGACAATTCATGCAAGCCTCTACAAAATAATTGCACTTGCATTTCCAAAGTATATTCATGATTTGGACACGCCCTCAAAAGCTTCTTAAAACGGTCCCAAGCATTGTCCAAAGATTCAATTAAATCTTGCTTGAAATTAGCAACTCTTACCTTCAACCCCAAATATCTACCCGGTGGAAAGTATTGCTTCAAAAACTCGGTTTGTATATCGTCCCCTGATTGCAAGTGATGGTGGGGAAGTGACATAAGCCATTCTTTTGCTTGACCCTTCAATGAAAAAGGAAATAATGCAAGACGGGTAAATTCTTGACAAACACTACTTTGGAATCCCGTATTGCATATTTCTTCAAGGTTATAAAGATGTGAATGTGGGTCATCATGGGCATTTCCATGGAATTGAGCTCTACTCTCCACTAGACCAAACATATGTGACTTGATTGAAAAGTTTTTAGCATCAATGTGTGGTAGCCGAATAGGATTATGAACTTGATTTTTTCTTTGAGTGGCTTGCTCATAAAGCGGTCTATATTGGTAAGGTGGATTTGGAGATGGATCATATGGATATGGTTCTTGTGGTGGTGGTGGACGATAATCATTTGGATTTAAGGGATTTTGTTCAAAAAGGGCATTTTCATGGTTATGCCATCCTTGTGCATTCTCAAGATTCTCATCCATTTCTTCTTCTTGATAGGATGATGCTTGGGATGATTTTTCACCAATTCCAAACTACGGCGAGCTTGACTACTTTTCTTATCTTTAACCAAATCCCTAATATACGTATTGATATCCGGAATAATGGGAGTGTCGGGTGCCTTTCGTCGACGAGAATGGTTCATCCACTACAAGAGAGAAACAACAAGAACACAGTCAAATAACACTTGGTAACTTACCAAAGTGGTAAGCATCAAAAACAAAATTTAAATGAGACTAGAAAAGATTGACTTATTCTCAATAATTTTCTAGCTAATATGAGTATCAACCGTTACACAATCCCCAGCAACGGCGCCAGAAAGCTTGATCGGACTTTCCTAGGTGTCCAATCTAACCGGCAGTGTACCGGGTCAACTGTAGCCTAGTAAGGTGAGTCAAGGTCGTATCCACGAGGATTGTGTGGTTGAACACCGAAAAGCTATTATTATCTTGATCTAAGTCGCAATAATTCAAGAAGGTGAATGTATCTAAAAACTACTACTAAAAAGGGTGATAAAATATAAAAGACCTAGCCAAGACAATGTGTAGACTAGCAACCTCTAATTACCAATGGTGTTTAAAATTGTGAAACGGTGCATTCCTAATCAAGTAGTTCCCCCTCATACGAGTGTATGGAATTACTCTTTACCTGTGCCTTGGTCTAGGCGTGCTAAACCTAATGAATCGGTATGCTATGCACGTGAATGCAATGACAATGTCAACTATCCCCGGATAAGAAATCGAATGCCTCAAAAGGTCGATTTTACCTTCCGGTTCACCTACCCTCATCCCACGTTTAACATCTCCGTTCGGTATCCGTTAAACGTGTAAATGATAACACTAGGAAATTACTCCAATGTCAACAAACAATGCAATACAAGTAGGAAAAGATTCACAACAATTGAAACTAAACAACATAAACAACCATTCTCAATCAACATAAGAGATTAACTAATTCTACAACATAGTCTTGGCTAGTTAACCTAGCCACTCATAACTACAAACATTAACATGTCAACATTAACATTCATAATCATAAGAACAAGTAAAACAAGATAAAACTATAATTTTACCAATTACAAGTGACGAATTTGCAAAGGGAAGCTTGCATTTATCTTCCAAGAACATCAATGGAGGTTGGTGCACATAAAGTGTTCTCCTTGCTCCAATTGAACTATCCAAGGACTAAGCCAAGCATTCTAAGAATTACACTTGTGATGAAATGCTAAAATGGTGAATTTTTTGCTAGGAGAGCCCCTAGGGGCGTGGAGTGCCTTCAAGAGAAAGGGGGAGTTGGGGAAGAAGAAGTGGGTTCAATAATTGGGGAAATTCGATCAAAAAGGGGATTTTATGCTGAAAATCTGCTTTTTCCGACGCTTGGCGTGAGCCACGAAAGGTCTGGCGCGCGCCTACGAGGGATGAGTACCTTCCTGAGCCTTCGGTTTCTATCGGGACTCACATTCGGGAGGACCGATCTCCACCTGCTTCCCAGCCTATACCACCTCCTACCACCCAACCTTCTACTTCACATTTCTAAACCTTCTCTTCTCATACCACCACTGCACCTCCACCTACCCATCCTACTCTGGTCCACGATGATGCACTTTATGACAAAGTCGGTTGCATTGAGTCTGAGCAGGCCATCCTTCATGGAGATATCCGTGCTATGGGGTCGAATGTACTTTTTGAGTTCAACAAGATCCAGGGATGGCACGAGGATATTCGTGCGGGTGTCAGTGAAACCGTTCCTTAACGATTAATTATGCCGAGGATGCACATGTTGACCCCAATGAAATACCCGAGTGCTCAACTGAGCCTTACGTCTATCCTCCATAGACCCCATCTGTCCTCATTCCTGCACTTACCCCTGCACTTATTCCCCGCCATTCACCCATTTCCATTCCCGACCCTCCCTCCCGTACCCCTACACCTACCCATACTTATACCCCTACCACACATCCACCTCCACCCCTCCTGCTCCCACCCACACCCAACCCTCTACCCCTATTCCCTATACCATGGCTTCAGGTGATGATCCTACAAGTGGTGATGATACACAGGTTGGTGATGTTCAGGGTGAGGCACAGTCTAGTCAGTCTACTGAAGAGATTCAAATGACGGTGAATCCCGAGGCTTCAGCTTTTCAGGCATTTCACTTGTTCAGACATAGAGAGTGGTGGATGACTTGATTGATGTGCCTATGGGTAATGTTTTTGTGGATACGGGTGATGCAGATGATGATATGGATATGGGCCTTGCTGAGTATATGTTGGTTCAGCATTCGGGTGGTCCTGCTTTGGGTGCTACTGATATTTCGGGTTCTACTGTTGCTTCTTCTACTTCCTCGAGTGCTCCTACTTCTATGAGTACTACTATTCAGTGTTCCGATAATGTTCCAAAGACTTGATTGTCATTCACTGTAGTTTACTTTTGCGTATTTTGACGGCCGTCTATGGCCTAGTCTTTTATCTTTTGTGTTGTACTATCGATACTTGGATTGATTTTCCTTTCATTTTGTTCTGTTGGGTACTTTGTTTTGGATTTTCTTTGGCTTGTACAAAGACTACGTGGTTTCTTCTTGTTGCTACTTGACATTGCTTTGGGTTCCCAGTTATATATGTATGTTGTGTTGATTGCATCTGTGCTTAGCTCCTACTTTTGTGATGCTTTCGTTTCCGGTTTTTTCCCTATGCATGTAGCCCATGATTTTTGCAATCTGCTCTGATCGGCGTTTGCCAAGGCACTTTTGGCATCCGCCAATGCTCTCTGTTAGCATTTGGCGTCCGTCAATCCCAAACAGTAGCATCATGATCCTCCCAGTACCTTATTGGCGTCCACCAATCACTTTTGGCGTCCGCCATAGTTGTTCCCAACTGTTGGCGCTCGCCATTGGCTTTTGGCGTCCACCAATACCCTTTTGCACTCACAGTCCAGTGACTCCAGTCCGGTATCACCTTGGCGTCCACCAATCACACTTTGGCGTCTGCCAACCTCACATTTACACCAAATTTCACAGTATTTGCTCTGTTTTGATACCCTTTTGTTTCCTAATTACTTTTTGACCTCTCACTTCACATTGGGGACAACGTAAGTTCGTAAGTAGGGAATGGAGTCCAAGTTAGTCCAACAATAGGTGATATCATTAAATGCATAATAAGAAACACTTAGCTTTGGGAATTTCCGAGCACTTTAAGGCATAGCAAACCACCTTTTGTTAAGATTTATGGTTTTGCAATTGGAAGGTTAAGTAACTTAACAAAATGTGTAACATAAGTGACATGTAAGTGCATTTTAACCGCGAATCTTTGATTGTAGTTTGAACACCTTGAGTACGTGTACTCCGATCTTATGATAACATGCAAATATTCATGCAACCATGGAGTATTTATAAATGGAGTATTCATAGGAATGAAAACCATCCCGGTAATGACCAGTAACCCACCTTTATAGTCAATACCTAACATGAAAGGCCACTGACAAGACATTATAGCCACTAAGAAATTGCCACTAAATTAGGTTTTATGGCCATTAAAAAACACCATTAATTCAAAGAGATGCTTGAAAAACAAAAAACAACACAAGCTACATAAATGACAAAAATGAAACATACAAATAAAAAAGGCGACGTTAATGGCACCACGCTATATCTACTCGGACGCCACAAATTATATGACACCATACCATCCAAACAAAATCTACTTCGACACCACACATTGTAATAATATTTTTCAAAACCTTTAGTGGCACCACACTGATGATTATGAAATACCATACCTACATATGGCACCACATATTTTATCTATTTCCAGTTTTCTAAAAATAATTATACAATGGTCTATGAACTATTGAAAATACATAATTGTAACATTACCTAGGGCATCACACAATTTTTCCTCCAAAACCCTTATTCTTCCACATTCCTCAAATTTCATTATCTTCATACATATCATCTTCTTCATTCATCTCCTTCATTCCTACTTTGTTCATCTACTTCATTTCTTTTATTATCAAACCTTCACCACTAAAGCTTTCATCTTCTTTCATTTTCATCATCATCCAACTATTTTAATATAGCTCTTCTTTTTTATTTTTCATATATTCCAAAATAAAAGGTTTTTTGATCAAGTTTATGAAAAACACATATTATAGGGTTAATGTAAAAGCGGATTTTTGTGGGTCTGGAAGGTTGAAAAGGAGTTTCTTAACAATTATGGAGTTATCCAATGAAGTTTTGATAATGGAGACATTCAATGAAGTGATACAGCAAGAAGAAGAGGAAATGAGCATGTTAATGCTTATAATTTATTGTTCTTTGAAAGCATAATCATGTGTATTAGTTGATAGGTTGTAGTATGCTATCATAAAGATTCCAAAGATGAAAGAAAAACATTTTTAAACATCTCGTACACGAATTCGGCTCTGCGGGGGTCGAATTCATGCATTTCAACAGTTTCAGAGTCAAAAATTGTTTCAACAGTTTAAAGGTCAAAAATTGCATTCTTATTCGATAGTTGAAGAGTCGAAATTTACTTTCATTGATACACAATCGAAAAACTCAACATTCTTCAACTAGAACATAGTCAAATATGGATACTACCCTTTCATGGTCGATTTTTACGTACTACATTCGATTTCTTTGAAAGAATATGTTCATATGTTAGTCCTAAAACCTTGTTTATGCACTATTGGTAGGTGAGAAAGTAACTCAAGCTGATACTTTATCTCAAATTCCTCATCTAGATGAAATAAATGAAAGTGTAAAAGAAGACGTACAAGTGTGTGAATATATACCTAACAATTTTCTTTCATTGTTATATACTTTGTTTTGTTTTATGGTTAGATTAGAGAATTGTGGTTAAATAATGTAGGTTAATGGTCAAGAAGCCAAAACTATTGATGAAGAATATGCCTTGCCAAGTGTTGACAAATTAATCAAGGAAGATATGCGTATTCAAGAAGAGGAGAAGACCGAGAAGAAAGAAAACATGCTTCTAATTATAGATAGTGATACCCATGTTGAAATCGAAGAAATAATACCAATCAAAATTGACACTGGAATTGTGAAAACAAATCATTGTACTTGTGTCATCATTTTGTATTTTGGTGGATACTTTGTATGTTAGTGGTGAATATGTATTTTGGTGGTTATTTTGTATTTTGATGTTGAATTTGAATGTCGGTGGTTACTTTTTATTTTGATGATCATTTTGTGCTTCTGGTTCTCATTTATTACTAGATTGAAAACACAATGAGTTGGGGTAAACAACATGACCAGACAATATTCAATCCTTACAGAGTCAAAAATGTTAATTTTGACCCCTGAAGAGTCGAAATTGCACATTTCAACCTCCACAAAGTCGAAAAGTGCACTGTTCTTACTGCCTTTCGATTTCAATTTTTACTTAGTCGAAATGTGTATTTCAATGTAAATAAGGTAAAACACATATCAAGATGATCAAGATCCTTTATGTAACGCCCCGTTCCCGGACGAGTCCGTATCCAAAAAAAGAACGTTCGGCATGTATAATATAAAATAAATTCCACTTTATACATAAACCTCTACTACATCGTATCGAGTTAAGCAAAACGGAAGCAAAAGACTCGGGTAATTTTTTTCCATCAAATGATAAGAATAGAAACTCAATATCTAAAGAAAGAAATGTAACATTTATTACATTGGGAAACCAAACGAAACCAAAACGTACGAAAATCTCCAAACTTATACTAAGAGGAATTACAGAGTTTTAAAAGAAACTTCAAGCCTAAAATATAAATAAAACAAGAATAAATAAACTCTTCAACTTCGGCGTCCTTAAACGTCGTCATCAAATTCCTCCTCGAACTCCGGATTTACCTGTTCGTCTTCTCTCCCCCAAACACATAAATAAACATGCTTTGAGGTAAGTACATTGTACATAGTAAGAAGTAGAAGCTACAATTTAATTAAGGTTTATAATCAAAAGATTATCTTTATAAGACCGACTCAATCTAGGATTCACTTCATGCCCATCGACATGTCATGACTATACGTTTCTAACTTAACATATCTTGGTTACGTCATCACTCAAGGACACTATGCATGGCATTCATTAGCCTGAAGATATACTTGCTAACTAACGGTGATTAGCATCTGATAGCTCCGGGGTCTCCCCGGTATGCGTATACGTTCAATGAATTTCCTCCACTACCCTTCAGCCTTTTGAGCTAGTAGCATTGTTCACCTTTTATGAACGTATCACATTGCCGATATGAAATAGTGTCTAACCGAGAATAGGTGACATTTTATCGTTTACTTTCACATATGTAAGTTTATTAATGTGTATTAACTAACCACCTAAGTGTTTTCATGACAAAACTCACCTTATCAACACTACTCCCTCATTTAGTCAGCTAGACATCACATCCTAACAAGTACACAGACATTGATGAACTCTAGTTCATCAAAGCACAAGCCCTTTCATGCCCTTCCAACGGATCCAAACTTCAACTCCCTTTAAGAGTACATCTGATGCCGAAACTAAACAAATGGGAAGCTCAATCGAGTCTTGTTCAAGCTTAATTAATGTTATTAGTTTAAGAAACGACATTCAAAACACATCTCATAGCTTAAAACATTAGAAATAACATTCAAACAATTAATGGGGCGCCAATACCTTCAAGCGCATCAAAGCGCATCGAGAGAGTTCACTAAACTCTGCATGCAGTCGTGGGGTGCCAAAATGGTTGGGGCATGCCAAAAATACCAAAAACTGCTCTAATGCAATTTTCTGCACTCTACCGATTTCTACTCAAATCCAAACATATTCTACACGATTTTTCTCATAAAAACACCAGAAAAACATACACTTTATGATCCAAACAATATTTTATCCTAAACAACATTTAGGCATAAACATTGATACAAAAACGCATCAAGAACACAATCTAACCTCTCTAAACAGTAATCAATTTGTAGGAAGAGCTTCTTACCTTATAAGCAAGAAATTCCAACTCAAACTCTCAGAAAAACTGCAACAAACTTGATCTTTTCTCCAAAAAACTATGTGATCAATCCAAAATTAAATTAGATACGATCACAAGCTTCTAACCGAACAAAACTACGAATTCATGAGTTTGAATCCTTCAAACTCAGCCAAGAACATAACTATAGCTCAAAAACATACCTTAAGAAAACTCCAACTTTCTGGTGTTGAATCGACGCTCTCTTCACGATGATTCCGTTGCTCTACTCTGATCTGAAAACGATTGAGATTCGACTTAGAAACTGGAAGAACTCTCTCTCAGCCCTTATTGCTCTCACATGCCATTTCAATGTACGTAGGAAATTTTTCTGATATCTTTTTGGTTATGAGAACTAATGGGATGTATTTTCCTTAAATAGATAATCCCATTCCCTTATTTTAAAAAAAAAAAAATCAGATTTTCCTCAAAATATATATGCAAATTTCGAAAATACATATATACATTTATCTCAAAAACTTAACTCCAATAAAAGAAGTCAGAATAATAATATTTCGTTTTCGAAAAATGACACGTCTGCCCTTTCTCGAAAATCGGAATATTACATTCCTCCCCCTTAAGAGGAGTTTCGTCCTTGAAACCAGAACATACCTGGTAAAGTCAAAAACTATGGGAACTCACTGATCATGTTGTTTTCCACTTCCCAAGTGGCTTCATTCGGTGAATGATTGCTCTATTGCACCAAAACCAAGGGATCAACCTTCTCTTAATCATCTTTTCTTTCCGGTCTAAAATCTTGATCAGTTTCTCATCATACGCAAGATTGTCCTGAAGAACTTCCGGAACAACTGTGGTTTCAACATCACTCTTCGACAAACACTTCTTCAACATCGATACATGAAAAACATTATGGACTCTTGACATCGTTTCCGGTAACTTAAGTTGATATGCCAACGGTCCAACTCTTTCCAGAATCTCAAAAGGTCCAACATACCTTGGACTTAACTTTCCCTTTTGTCCAAAACGTTTAACTCCTTTCATTGGTGAAGTTCGTTGATAAACTCTTTCACAACTTCAAACTCAAGAGGTCTTCTTCTAACATCTGCTCAACTCTTATGTCTATTTTGAGCTGCCTTCAAATTCTTTTTAACCAATTGAACCCTTTCTTTAGCTTGTTCAACCAATTTTGGCCCGGTGACTTGTCTTTCCCCGACTTCATCCCAAAATAGTGGCGTTCTACATCTTCTTCCATTCAAAGCGTTAAACGGTGGCATGCCTATGCTCGCATGGTAACTGTTGTTGTAGGAAAACTCTGCTACAGGTAGGTAGTCATCCCATGATCCGCCTACTTTCAGAACACAAGCTCTTAACATATCTTCAAGTGTTTGGATGGTTCTTTCAGATTGTCCATCTGTCTGAGGATGAAAGGTCATACTCAAATCCAAATTGGTGCCAAAGGCCCTTTGCAAACCCTTTCAAAACCGACTGACGAACCTCGGATCACGATCCGAAACTATCGAGATAGGTACTCCATGTAACTTCACTATATTATCCAAGTATAGTGTTGTCATCTTCTTCAAGGACATATCAACCTTGGTTGGTAAGAAGTGGGCTGATTTGGTCAATCTCCCAAATCGCATCATGTCCACTTTTCATCTTCGGTAAACCGGTGATGAAATCCATCGTGATCTTATCCAATTTATATTCAGGGATATCCAATGGCTTAAGCATTCATCTTGGTCTTCTATGCCCCCCTTTAACTTTCTGGCAAGTATCGCATTTTGCTACGAACTTAGCTATTTCCACTTTCATCTAAGGCCACCAAAACTTTTCCTTCAAGTCTCTATACATCTTGGTAGCTCCTGGATGAACTGCAAAAGCAATCCTATGTGCCTCTTCCATAACTCTCTGTCTCAAATCACCGACATTAGTCACAAACAAATGATGCTGGTACCAAAGATTTCCATTCTTGTCTATAACATAACCCACTGTAGGCCTTTCTCTTGCAACTCGCTTCAAATCAACCAAAACTGGATCTTCATCTTGCTTTTCCCGAATATCATCCATCAGCTCGGATCTTGCTAACAATGGTGCCACAAACTTCCGATCTTCAATCTGATAAAAACCCTAGATTTTCAGCCCATCTAACCTTTCTGCCACATCTTCGATGCTTGAAACTACAACCACTGGTTTTCTGCTCAAAGCATCTGCAACCACATTTGCTTTACCCGGATGGTACTGAATATCCAAGTCGTAATCCTTTAAGAACTCTAACCATCTCCTCTGTCTCATATCCAGATTCTCTTCAGTGAAGAACTACTTTAAGCTCTTGTGGTCTGTGAAGATCCTAGCCTTAACTCCGTACAAGTAGTGCCTCCAAATCTATAGGGCAAACACTACCGCTGCCAACTCTAGATCATGTGTTGGGTAATTCTTCTCATGCATTTTTAACTGTGTGGATGCATAAGCGATTACTTTTCCTCCTTGCATCAACACACAACCTAACCCTTGCCCAGAAGCATTGGTGTAAACGTCGTAGTTGTCAAAGATCTCCGGAACTGCCAAAACTAGGGCTGTAGTCAACTTCTCCTTCAATGTTTGGAAAGCATCTTCACACTCACTGGTTCACTCAAACTTCACATTCTTTTGAATGAGCTGGGTAAGGGGTGTAGCTATCTTTGAGAAGTCTTGTACAAACTTCCTATAATAGCCAGCCAAATCGAGAAAACTTCTAAACTTCGAAACTGTAGTCGGTCTAGACCACTTCTCAACTGCTTCAATCTTCACTGGATCAACTTTAATTCAATCTTCAGAAATGACATGACCCAAGAAACTAACTTGATCCAACCAAAAGTCACACTTTGAGAACTTAGCATACAACTGGTTCTTTCTCAAAGTATCCAACACTATCCTTATGTGTTCTTCATGTTCTTTCTCATCCTTGGAGTATACTAACATATCATCTATGAACACTATCACAAACTTGTCCAAGTATGGCATGAAAACACGCTGCATTAAATCCATAAATGCAGATGGAGCATTAGTGGGTCCAAAAGGCATAACCAAGAACTCATAATGTCCATACCTCGTACTAAAGGCCGTCTTAGATATATCTGGTACCTTGATCTTCAATTGGTGATAATCGGACCTAAGATAAATCTTAGAAAACACTCTCTTGCCTTGAACTGATTAAACAGATCATCAATCCTTGGTAAGGGATAATTATTCTTGGTGGTAAGATTGTTCAAGGCTCTATAGTCTATACACATCCTCATACTACCGTCTTTCTTGTTAACAAACAGAACTAGGGCTCCCCAAGGTGAAGTACTAGGCTAAATTATATTTCTCTCAAGCATATCCTTAAGTTGAGCCTTCAACTCTTTCAATTCAGCGGGTGCCATTTTATAGGGTGCTTTAGCAATTGGTGCCGCCCCTGGTACCAACTTGATCTCAAACTCTATCTCTCTATTCGGCATGTTTCCTGGTAACTCTTCTGGAAACACATAGGGGTTTCCTCTAACTTAGGCTTCACTTGTTCCACATCCACTGCGTATAACAAGTATCCTTCACAACCCTTTTGACAAGCTCTTATCGCCTTAACTGCTGAAATGATCGGATGACGCTTCTTACTAGGCTTGTATACATTACCTTGATAAGTCTTATCTGATTTCCTGGGTACTTTAAAGGTCACTCTCTTTTCCCTACATTCCAAGTGAACATAATTCTCGGATAGCAATCTATTCCATGAATTACATCAAAATCCGAAATATCCAAAACCGCAAAGTCACTTTTACATCGATATGCCCCTACTCGCAACTTGGCTACCTTAGTTACCTTTTCTAAAAAGGTTGTTATTTCCAAGGTGTTTCTTAAAGTTTCCATTGGTAAGTTAAGCTTCTTAGCTATCTTAGTTGACGCAAAGGTGTTAGACGCTCCTGTATCAAGCAATGCCGTAACTGCTAAGTTGTCTAATATTATTGGACCTATGATGTGAATTCATTTATTTAAATACAAATACAACATGATTCAAATCGTGCTATAAAAGTACTCTAATAAATCAAAATAAACAATAAAGGTACCTGAAATAACATTGTCATCTGGTTCAGTCATCTCAGCATCCACTGCAAACACTCGAACTGGGCGACTTGGGCCGCATTTTCCATTTCCCTGCTTCTGATTACTAGAAGCTCCCTTTGTCGGACAGGTCTTAGCAAAATGTCCTGTTCCTCCACAGAGATAACAACCGTTTACATGAACTCGGCACTCACCGGCATGAACTCTCTTGCACTTCGGGCACTGTGGTTCACCGGTGGTAGGTGTAGCTGCCGAATGAGCTGTCGTCTTCTTTGCATTCAGCTGCGGTGCTCCTCGGTGATATCCTTGGCTCGTTCCAAACTTCTCTTATTTCTGATAACAACGGTGGCCTTTTTCTTGAAGGTCTCAACCTCCAAGGCTTTATTCAGAAGTTCAGCCATATTCCTTGCTATGAAGCCCAATGTACCATACTGTATCTCGTGGGATAATCCTTCTTTGTAAAGTGCCATCTTCTTCTCTTCAACCTTCATAAGCTCAGGGTAAAACCTTCCCAAATCATTAAACTTGTTGGTATACAAGGATACCATCAAATGAACACCCTGCTTAAGTTTTAAGAACTGACTCGCCTTGTCTGCTTGCACTGTTACTGGGAAATACTCATTGTAAAACATAACTTTGAAGCCTTCCCAATCTGTCACTTTTCCTTTACTACCCTCTATAGCATCAATCCAAGCTTTAGTTGCATCCAAAAGAAAACCAACTGCCAATTGGGCCATCTCAGCTTTAGGGACGTTTATGTTCCTGCAAGCCTTCTCAAAACTTCTTAACCATTCTTCCGCCTTTGAGTGTTCCACATTCCCAAAGAAGTCTTGAACTCGGTTCCTTCTTAGCCTCGTGTACCAATCCACTGACGGTGCTTGCTCAAAATCCGGTCTAACTGGTGGAACTGGTTGGTATCCAAAAGGTATTTGTTGCTGGTAAGGCTATTGTTGGTATGGCGGTGGTTGATAGAAACCGCAGGGTGGATAACGAATGCCTTGCTGATGATCAAAACGTGGTGAAGGGGGTATAGTAGGTCGAGGAGTGTGACCTACTGGCAGTGGATAGAAAGTCTGGTGCTGCTGATGGTGGAAAATTGGTGGAGAGGGGTGGCTTACCGGTGGAGGATAAACACTAATCGGTGGAGGATATATGTTGGTCGCTGGGGGTACATAGACTGGTGGAATGTCCCCTATCACAGTGACACGGATGGGTGCTTCCCCGGGTTCACCATAGATAAAGTTGTACCTTGGTTGAGGTCATGGTGTAGGATTGTGACGTGGCCGCGGTGACAGGCTCCGCTGAGATAGTGGTGTGGGGGCGCAGTATGTGGGGGTATGTTGTAGCTCGGGTGAGGTGAAGGATTCTACCTCATGAAGCCGCCTCCTACAACAGGCGTCAGAATCTCACGCCGTACTCTTGAAGCTTCTGCACCCGCTCCGGTTCAAGTGAACATCATCCCGATGATCAAATAAAAACTAGAACGTTACTAAAAGATCTAAAGAAATCTTATCTTACAAGAAATGAAGCCTAAAAGCCGCTTGTCTCTGATACCAACTGTAATGCTCTATTCCCGGACACCGAGTCCTTATCCGGAAAAAGAACGTTCGGTACGTATAAAATAAAATAAATTCCATTTTATACGTAAGCCTCTACTACGTCGTATCGAGTTAAGCAAAATGGAAGCAAAAGACTCGGGTAATTTTTTTCCATCAAATGATAAGAATAGAAACTCAATATCTAAAGAAAGAAATGTAACATTTATTACATTGGGAAGTTAGTCAGGGAATGTCTGGAGTGTCAAAAACATGCAGACATCCTCAGGATACCATCTGTCGAACAGAGCATCGTAGTCGCACCTTGGCCTTTCGACATGTGGGGACTCGATCTCATCGGACCTTTTCCACCAGGAAGAGGCGGGTGCAAGGTTATCATAGTGGCTGTGGATTACTTTACAAAGTGGATCGAAGCCAAGCCTATGGTCAAGATAACCGCGAAAGCTGCGGGTTATTTTTTACACGATCAAATTTTTCACGTTTTGGCATCCCACGGGCAGTAGTATTAGACCACGGCCCACAATTCAGGAAGGACTTCTCAAATCTTTGTGAGGAATTCAAAGTCAAACACTGGCAGTCATCCGTGGCTTACCCTCAAGGAAACGGCCAAGCCAAAGCCGGCAACAAACAAATAATCAAGATGCTCAAAAAGAGCGTGGATGACAAAGTAAAAGAAGGAGGGTGGGTCGATGAGCTACCCGCTATACTTTGGGCACTCCGCACTACAATCAAAACACCCACAGGAGAAACACCTTTTGCTCTTACTTACGGATCAGAGGCCATGACTCCTATCGAAATGGCCCTACCCAGCATCAGGGTTGCTTTATACGACCCGACGGACAATTTAATAAACAGACATATCGATCTAGATCTAACGGAGGAGAAAAGGCTAGAGACATACTATCGGCTCGTGAATTACAAGCAACTCGCTAAACAACAACACGACAAGCGAATCTGCGATCACTCATTTAAGGTCGGGGATTTTGTTCTTTGAAACAGAAAGGCCATGGGTATGGAGCCTGATAAGGGTAAGCTAACAGCAAATTGAGAAGGTCCTTACCAAGTCGCAAAAGAAATCAAAAAAGGAACTTATGTCCTCAGAAATCAGCAAGGTTTCGAACTCAATTAGACCGTGGCACGCGTACAATCTCAAAAGGTACTACATGTAATAAATCGGATAGGGTTATGGCTATCCTCTCGTTTACGACGTGAGTGGTTAGGCTTTCTTACTTGCTTGTAATCTTCACTCATCTAGCGGGATGAGTCAAAATTAATAAAGCCCGATTTTACATTTCTCTTTTAGAAAACATATTATTATATGCTTCAGCTATGTCCGGTGTAAGGGTAAAAGACGGTTTTTTCGAAAATTTTTCAACAAAAGCTCGAACTCACCTCAACCTTTGTCAAAAATGGGGGCCATATTTGGAAAAACTTAAACAACCACGAGTAAAATAGAGGGCCGCCCTCCGCAAAATTCATCAGAAGTCATATCGTGCCCGATTCCGAATCTCATCTCAAATAGGGGGCCGCCCTCCAGAAAATTCAATTTACCTTGCGAGCAAATATTTGAGATTATATTCAAGAGGGGGCGGACATGAAGTTTCGTATATCTTCATCGGGCAGTTATTTCAGATAAGATTCAAGAGGGGCATATGTTAGGGACAAAGTCGTTCGCTACCAACTTGGAATCTTATCTAAAACAAGGGGGCCGGATGCTATTATGATCGGACTCAATTTATGCAATAAATTCGAGCAAAAAGTAAGCATACATCAGGCGAACAGAAAGCAGACTTCAGAAATGTTATTGCAAAAATAAAGTGCGGAAATAAAGAGAGTTATACAAACGCGAATTCAAAATAGTTTTTACAGAGCAAAGACTACAAAACTAAGAATTTTCAGGCCACATTTCTTCATTATGAACATTCTCCTCACGAAGGGAATGATGCAGGATTTGGTCGGCATTCTTCTCAGACTCAGTAGGCTCTATAGTTTCTTCACCTGTATGCTCGGCCTCTTCTCCAGCTCGCTCACCCTCTCCCTCAGTTGCGGTGTTCACCTGGGTTTCTAGGCGAACAAGCTCCCTTAGATTCTCTTCTACCACTGCGGGCACCTCCCAATCCGTAGCATACTTAGGGATGTATCGTTGTAGCTCGATGTCGGAGAAGGGTATATGCGTGTGAAAATCCCTTAGATGTCGGAGAAGGGTATATGCGTGTGAGAATCCAGTCTTACAAGGTTTCAATGTCTGGAGTGTCGCCGCCGTGAGCCCAAATGCACCTGGCGATATGATAAAACCCTTAGTCATATCCCAGCAGGAAATTCTCTCCAGCAGCAGCTTTGCTAGCGGCCTCAATCTGATCTTGGACACTGGAACTCAGATCCGCCAGCTGTTTCCTCAAATCCTCGCTCATATTTTGCTCGGCTTCCCAATGAGCCTGGGCCTCGGTTACTCTCTGCTTCATTTTTTCATGGACTGGGCAACGGACCTATCTTGTTCCGCGAGTTTAGCAAGCTGCAGTCACAATTTCTCGTTTTGAGCATGCAAACCAGTCGCGACCTCATTAGCGGCCTTGAGAGTTTTCTTGGTGGTGATCAGCTCCTTGGTAGCATCATCACTTAGAGATATAGTGTTCCTATAATCGTTTAGGAACTGAGCCAAACCCGTACCCACCTGAAAAGAAGGTTGTCAGCGAGATCAGACTTGACTTCAAAGATAAAATAAATGAAGAAAAACGGAAAAGGAAGGAAGGATGTTTACCATGCTCACCGTGGCACCGTATAAACCCCACAGATCCTCTATGTTTTGGAGGAAGGTCATGCGAGGATAGGCTTGATCGGCCAGGACGATCCTATCAGCGATCCTGCGGCCGATTTCCAGTTGGACAGGGTTAGGGAGACTCCACCTCAAGTACCTCAGTGGGGCCACATCAGCAATGCCCCTCGAAATCATCTTGGCCTTAGGCAAGTCAAGGGTACCTTGGCGCATGAAATCTTTATCTAACCATACCGTGGGATTTCCCGCGGTCCCAACAGGTACCCCGGCAAAAGGCACCATCGTCCTTGTGCCTGCCGAAACTGTCTCGTCGACCACAGATTTACCTTTATCAGAGGGTTTGGCTTTATCAGTGGCCTCTTTCCTCAAGGAATCATCAGTTTTGGATTTTTTGGGAGGAGGAGCATCCTGCTCGCCACTACCACCTCCTGCAGGGTCAATTTCTTCAACAATGGCCCTCTTTTTCTTATCGCCAGCCGACGGCTTTGTCAGGGTGGTCTGCTTTAGTGTTTTGCCCGCCGTGGCTTTATCCCCTACTTGTCTAACCGGCGGTTGGGTTGATTTCCTAACTTGAGATCCAGAGGCTCCAGCCGCCCCCGCCTTTATGTCAATCATTGGGAGTGGGGTCTTAATCCCCTGCAGATCTGCGGCTCTCTTCACCTCGCCAGTAGTCTTCCTTCTGGTCAGCTGGCTGCGTTGATCGAGTGCATCCATGGTACCTGTGGAAAACAATACTTATTAGCGACCTGAGATACAACATGAAGAAAAGTGAAAGGAAGCAAGCTATAAAAAATATATCAAAAAAAGGAATACAAATAAACATCCTACTCGGTGCTCGCATAGAGGGATTGCCGCCATAGATAACGCATTGAGAAGGCATGCGCTTGCCGTGATGACACTCCCCATACCAATCAGGGTCGGTCGGCAACGGATCAACTACCACTAGGGGTTCGCCAACGCCGGCTCCAGAAAGCCCGGCCTGTCTAAGATAATGCCGACTAACATCTCGTAGCAGCCTCCAATTGAATGTGCGGGCTTGTTCTTCACCTTTGCGGGTGTATCCCAGGTCATCTTTCAAATCGGCTATAAACCCATCATCATCAAACTGGGTTTTTATGATCTTCAGGCGGTCGGTCTTAACAGAATTCATCGGTAGTTTCTCAAACGGCCATCCTATCCGGGATTCTACCTTCATACATCTTTTATCCTAGTCCGCCACCTTGTCGGGAAGGTCAAATAATAACCGGGGCCTACCACTGCTTGACCTACTACGCGGCTGAATTTGACCGGCACCGCCTTTTCGAGAGAAACCATAAAAATACAGTAGCGCCGCCATCGATGGTTCGCGTCCGCTTAACCTACTGATTATAATAAAGGACATAACCACCCGGACTACTCCCAGACTGAGGTCGCAGGGCATCACCTTCAGTTCATCCATAAACTTGACAAAAAATGGGTCAAAGGGAAGTTTGAGTCCGGCAACGAGATGGTCATAATGCAACCATAAAAAATCTTCCTGCTCCCGGCCACAGGTTCAAGACACATTGGTCGCGCCCATACTGGCGAATCGATAATCCTCCGGAATGTCATAAGAGCCCAGTGCCAAGGTATAATCTTCCCGATCTCGAAACTCCCTCCATCGAGTTATGAGATCGCTGTCTATCCGCTTTTGTTCTGCGAGCTCCCTTTCTACGGCAACAGACCTCTTTTGGGCGGCCTCTTCTTTTTTCCGGGCACATCCGATGCGGCTTTCCTCTGAAGGATGCAGATTCTTAGATCTAAACGAGTTAGATCTACGCGCAGCGGATGGATCACGATTTACATATCATAAAACATAATCAAAGGATTTAACAACTACAAGGGGGTTGAGATCATGTTACCAATATTAGGAAGAGAAGCCAAGATCTTCCGATGTGTTCTCCAAACGGCGGTTGGTGGACACCCTTCTTGATCACGAGCCTCCTTGATATGCAAACGAGAAAAATCCGAAGATTTTTCCAACTCGAACCCTAAGAATAGAGGCCGAAATTTTTCGGCCAATTTCTCTCGGTGAATAGTGACGTGAATAGTACTTTCCCATTAGACTTGGGAGAACTCTCTTTATACAGGAGAGTAATCAATGTCCTCCAAGGATTAAATAATTAAGTGATAATTATCACATTAATCCTTTTCCAAATAAAAGATAAATAAAATGATTATCCCAAACAAATTAAGATAAATCATATTATTATCTATTATTCCATGAATTATCATTTAACAAATAAAAGATAAATCACGTGTTAAATAATTATCCAAGAAAACTAATTTCTCTCTAATTATTAGGACATTAATGGCGCCACATATTGGGTCAAAAAAACCCACATAAAATGTCTTTTATGTGTATTATATTATTTAGCCCAACTAAATAATATCCATGCATATCAATTAATTAGCCCAGCCAATTAATTATCACTGAGGCCCAAGTAACAAGATTACTAGTCCGAATTATAGAAGCCACATCGGGGACCATGGACCTATAACCAGTAGCTCCAATAATTAATTATTCGTCGAACAGAATAAGTACATTAATTATTAATTCGGGATTACGCCACCATAAACCCGAATCGAACTCTACCGATTATAGATGTATACTTATACTCAACCCATGAGTGAATAAGCGTCCCATTGATATAATCACTACATACTGAGATTAACCTCCATAGATCGTGCATCCATTCGAGAGGGAAGTCTCCGTGAACCCGACTCGAATATCTTATCCTTATTTACCATCAACCCCCTAGTGATCAATTAGTTCACATATCGACTAGTAGCTAATTAGTCTAAATATGAACTCGGCCGATCGATCACTTTCTTAGGGCTAACAAATAAGGGATTGTCTCTCTACTTCCCGCAGGAAGGAATGGATTCCATGTCTGTGAAAATCGAAGCGCTCACTCATCCGGAGATAGTGCCAATGAGAAGTGGCTTGGAACACATTATTTAAGTGAACCGTAACTAACACATCAAACACTACCCGGGACAAGCGGCACCACCGTGATCACCTCAGATTAAGGTTGATCCATATATGATCATCTAATGATTTAATAAGATTCCTCGATTACGGAATTATACCGAGAAATATAGATTAAATCGGTCCAAATCCTATATGAATGCCATCATATATAAATGCCCCACGTGAGTACCCTCTACCGGCAAGTCGGATAAGACTATCACACCCTAAGGTGTTCAGGCGCATTATTGGTGTTTTAATCAAGAGACCCTAAACTCGATTAAGTTCACCACGGACTTCATCAGCTTTAAGTATATCACCACTAACTCAATCCTCACGTGCATGCCATGCACCGAAAGTTAATCGTTACATCTTGATATACTTAGGGTTTGCAAAGAAGGTATTACTTACAAGCACAAAGCAAGTAATAAGGTGAGATAAATTACATCATCCATTAAAAACAATTACACAAATTGTCTTTCGGGCACTACACCTAACAATCTCCCACTTGCACGAAATGACAAGCAACGATTGTTTTTAGAGCACACCCTTTCTCATCTTATTCACAACATCCTCTTGGACTCTACTACCTTTTGAGACTTTTTTGGCCTCTCCGATGCCTCGGCGGTTTCCACAGCTTCCTTGACCTTAGCGCTACGTCTGGCGGCTCCTGGGTGATAAATTTCTCCATCCTTTCGATAAGGCCGCTCAATACCATCTGGTCATCATCATCAACCTCGCCCCCAGTAGCACCCTCACCAATTACTGTGACCTCTGGATTGGATTCTATATTAATGGGTCCTTGATTTTCCTCGACCATCTCCTCTTCTACGTCGCTTGAGCTAGCATCACCCATGCTCGCCTCATCCGAGCCATAGCCCGCAGCGGCCCTGGCCTCTTCGTCTGATTCTGTATGCTCTGAAGACATTTTGGAAAAGAAAAAAGGCAAGGTGGATCAGTTTAATCACCCGGATATGGAAATCGGGCCGAGGTGAGAGTAATCACACCCTGACACCTCGTCCCTCCATTTTTCTTAGCAAAAATCTACCCAGAAAAACCCCAAATCTACCCAGAATGACACCAAATACAACCCAGAAAAATTATAAATAAACACGCATTCAAGCCTCTACAAATAGCAACAGTCAAAGTATATGCATACAAAGAAATTTCTGGGAAAAAAGGGTCACAAACGCGAAGAAAAACGTAAAGGACGAATCAATGGTGTTCATCTGAAAAACCTAAACCACAAACACGAATCCACAGACTTATTTCTAGCATGAGGAGCAGAAGAAATTAAGGCAAAATCAAATCAAAAAGCGATAGAAACAAGCAATGGCATACCTGATTAATAAGAGGGGAAGGGAAAGTGTTGATCTTTGTCTGAAATTACGCTTGCCGGAACCTGCTTGCACTCACCGGAATTCTCTGATGCTATCGCCGGAAAAATTCTATGAAACATGAAAGTGGAAGAGTGGGGATGGAAGCCTCTATTTATAGGAGGATATCGGGAGGGAAACGACGTTTGGATTTTCAAAATTCAATCGTCATAATAACTGAAACGGTTACCGATTTTCCTTAGCCAATCAGAGCGAAGGACGGATCAGTTCAAACGTCGTGTCAGTGTACGTGACTGACATGACGTTTCGTGATCCAATACACCCGTTTGTCACCTCCAACCGTTCGAATCCCCGCTGGCGGCCAACAACCTGTCCGAACACACGGACTCAGATTATCACTGTCTACGAATATTTCTTCAAGTTGCCAACATCTATTAATGCCCGCAGGTGCCTGTTCGACAATCCATACCCGATAGAGCGTTATCGGTGACTAAGTCCGACAGAGCGTTGTCGGCAATTAAGTCTGTCCGCTACAATGCGCAGCAAACAATCGGTAATTCGCTACGCGATACAAACACTGATTCAAGCCCGATAGAACATTATCGGCAGCAAGCCTGTCCGCTACAAATGCACAGCATACAAACTGGTGGTTTTCACAAACACTAGTTCAGGCCCGATAGAGCATTATCGGCATACCTCTGTCACGAGCGACATTATAAGGGTGCGGCTCCCAAATTCTTCTTTAAGTTCTACTCTCCGCCTCGGCGGGCACGCCGGGCACAGAGTAGGGGGCCATTGATATACCCGAATCGGAATGGGGCCCTGTTCATCTAGATTGGGCCTACTGTCATGGCCCATTAACAAAGATATTGTGCCTCTTTCCCTTTTTTAACCGCCCTTCATAAGCCGGGTCTTATCCGCCAACAATAAGGCGGATCATGTCCGCTGGTTGTAAGCCAGACCCCTCCTCTCCGTATGATTTCTACCCATATGGTCAAGCTGATTTCAAGACAAGGCATGTATGAGTCCGTTGTCCGCTGCCCCCCACTCGCCATGCTTATCGCTCCAGCTGGCCAATCCTGACAGCTGCCTAGGCCACTTGTATCACGTGCATATTTATCTCTAATTATGTATTCTTAATTGTCTTGTCATGAACAGTAAACCGACATAGTCTTAGCCTATAAATATGGGATCACAATGTAATAGAAAGGCATCGAAGAACTAATACAAGCAGATACACTCTGCCAATTTGTCGACTCATTCAATTGTTCTTCTTTGATGTAATATCCCGATTTTTGAAAAAGGGCAATTCGGTCTTTTAGCAAAAAATCAGAATATTATGTTATTTAATTAAAGATTTAAGAAAAGAAAAAAAAAGATAAACAAGGATTTTTCTTTTTAAGGAAAATAATTAGATAATTGGGATTATAAAAGGAAAACTAATCCTAATTTTAACCTAGTTGTTTTTGACAAAAAAAGTGAGAGAGGGACGCAGAAAAGTGGCGCGATTTTGAAAAAAACGAAGAAGAAGCTTAAGCTTTTGAGGCTAATCCGCTGCTCTTTTCAATGAGACGTCTCAAGAGAGAAAGGATCACCGCGAGACGAGGATCGTTTTGATACCAACAATCCCTAGATCCGTTGACGTTGGAGGTTAAAGGTTTAACCTTTTTCAAAGCTTTGGTAGTTTGGATCGTTGTACCACGCAAATTAAGGTAACGTGGTTTTCTTATCGTATGATTAAGATTTCGTAAAGTGGTAGAGCAATTTGTATGATTGTTTTTCATGGTTTTAATTTGTTTAAGTCTAGAGTGGGTTGAATTTGAGTAGAAAACGCAGAGTGCAGAAAACTGTCCTCTTTGGTGCAAGAAAAACGTGTAACAGGTGCAAGAGAGAGGCTCGGTCGACCGAGCCTATCCATTCGGTCGACCGAGTGTGGGTCCATCTGTACGGATGAGTTGCTTATCCGTACGGCTATTTCTCGATGATCGGTTTGAGGCGAAAGAGAGAGAGCTGTCCGTACGGACAGAAAGTTTATCCGTCCGGACAGGGACTATTTCAGTGCTGTTTTTCTTTTTTATGTGTTTCAAGCTCCATAATAGCGTATTTCTGCATAACCTTACGTGACAAAGCTCGAATTAGCTTTTGATGCGTTTAGTTCGGCACCACATGGATTCTACAAAAGATGAAGTGTGGGACCGTAAAAGCTTTGGATTTGCCTTGTGCTTCGATAAGCTAGAGTTTATCGATGTCTGTGTAATTGCTAGGCCTTATCCGTGTCTAGTTGCCTAGGAAGAGAGTAGGAGATGTGAGGGGGCTTACTTGGAAACACTTAGGTGGCTAGTTAAACATCTAATCAAACATATGTGCTAGATTAATAATCTTAAACATCATGCAATGCTTGGTAAGGCATAGTACAATATCGCGATGTGTTCTACGACCGACAGACAAAGTAGATCGCACTACCACGCCGGTCAATCGATTGGCTAGATAAAGCGTCTGGTGCATTTCGCCGGTTATCACACCATCGGGACTCAGATATTCCCGGGGCTACTAGAGCGTGTCTCTAAGTAGGTTGCACCCAGTTGTTCTAGTACATCTTATTACTAGGCGTAGTGCCCTTGTTATACATGATGTAACAAACTTGAGCTAAGTTAGATACCCTTTGGAACCTCATGTTATGCTATGAACATAATATGATAGTTAGCTAGGGTTGTTAACGGAAATGAATTAATAAAAGACGGCGTTGCTTTTATTTCTTTATGAGATCATAGTTATAACGATCTTCACAGCGTTCACATCGAGTACTTTTGTACTTACCCCGTTACGTTGTGTTTGTCTTCCCATTTCCCAAAGAAGATGAACAGGTTGCTACGGTTGACGAGTTCTTTGATGATGAAGTTTGAGATGAAGCTTTTGAAGACTTAGTCCTTTTAGTTGTTTCTTTCTTAAAACAGTTGTTTCACGTTTGAACAATGTTGTCCTTCTTTTTGGTTTAGCTTCTTTTGAGACCTTTTGGGATTTGGATGTTGGATGATTAGTTCTCTTTATTGGATTTAGTTTTTCACAGCATTGGTTACCGTGTGTTCGATCTTTTGGTTTCCCCGAGTTGTTGAGTTGTTTTATCTTCCGCGTCGTTTGGTTCTGATGTATGACGTAAGGCTTACATATATTATAGAATTTATTTGATAATATATGTGCCGAGCGCTCTTTCCAGATAAGGACTCGGTATCCGGGAATGTGGCGTTACAGTTGGTATCAGAGAGAAAGGTTTTCCTTGCTGTGTAGGACTTGATTTCTTCTTTAAGATAAGTTTTAGAGCTTTAGTAACCCCTCTCTTTTCTTGGTAATAAAATGGTTCTTACTAGATTAGGAGCTAATACGAGTAACACCGAGGCAGCTAACACCCAGACGGGTTACACTGAGGCAGGATTTACCGGGGTTGTGACTCCGAGAAGGAGAAGAAGTGGACTAGCTACCCAGGGCCCTACAGTTTCCCAAGTTAACACCCTGTCTGTGAGCAACATCATGCGTGGGGTGAATCAAGGACCAGATATCGTTGTCAGAGGTAGAGTGGAACAAGGGGGTCCTTCACGGTTTAACACCTGCGTGCGGTTACTACTTCGGACTCAAGGACCACGAGTTGGACCGGGTTGGGACTTTCTCATCCACCGGCTAGTCGCTTTTTTGATTATCCACAGTATCGGCGTTTCATACGCACGGCTTTTGAGTTTTACACCGCAACCGGCGGTTCTACCTCCACCACCGCCTAGGTCGGATTCTTTCATAGCAGACTGGCTACACCCATCCCCAACAGAACTATTAGTATCGTAATGCCCCCCACCGGCAAAGAACCGATTACATCATCATCGGTTTGGGGGTTATGTGAGATCAGTGGATTGGTATGAGAAGATGAAGAAACATAGGTGCGAGTTCTTTGGCAATGTCGCAACCAATGGCGGACTTATGGATTCGTGGGTTCGAGAAGGCGTGCGAAATATGAAAGCTCCGAGAATGCGAATGGGCTCGATTAGCGATATCCTTGTTGGCGTGAAATCACGCAGTTGGATGGAAGCATATGAGCAAGTTAATCCAAGGATCACGGATTGGGCGGTGTTCAAGGATTTGTTCTATAAGGAATACTTTCCTAGGGCGAAGACGGAATCACGAAGGCTAATGAGTTCACGAGTTTGAAACAAAGGAGATATACTACTGAGAACTTCGGTACTCCGAAATTCCATGAGTTAGGCGATTCTACCCTGAGATCATGAAAAGTGAAGAGAAAAGGATTGATAAATTCATGGAAGGATTGTCACACGTGGTGGCAAAGGGCATGCTAGGAGATAGACCTACGAGCATGGCAAGCGTTATGGATAGAGCTTTGATTGCGGAGAGATTTGCCAGTAGACATACGGTTGTAGTTGGAGATAAGAGGTCTTTCTCAAATTTTCAAGGAAGTAATAGAGGAGCACCGCAGCAGAATGTTAAGATGACAGGAAATCCGGCTACGAAGAGTTTAGCAAGTGGAACGCCATCTGTTTGTGCTAAGTGTAACAAGACACACACATGAGAGTGCATGGCAGGTAGCGTGAGTTGTTTCCACTATGGGGAAGTGGGACATTACTCGAGAGCGTGTCCTAAGAAGCTCTCTCAAGGTAATCAGTAGGAGGGGCGAGGTAACTAGCAGGGGTAATCGTACCACCAGGTAGCGCACCGATTCGTGTCTTCGCGCAGCAGATGCTGAGAACTGGAAGAGTTAGATGAGCTTGTGGTGATGGTACTTTTCGGTGTTTATTATAGATATTTAATATGATATAAGCGCATATGATATTACATATTTATACTTAAATTGATTCACTTGTTAGGTACCATAATCATAGATAATCTAGCGCTTTTTTCTCTGTTTGATCTGGAGCTTCAGGACTTTGTTTCCTCTAAGATAGCTAAGAAGTTGAACCTACCTCTTAAGGAATTGGAGAGACCTTTAAGTATAACCACACCTTTGGGCAGAGTCACTAGATGTGCTCAAGTCACACCCCAAGTTGATTTTAGAGTTGGGACTTACAAGTGCCAGCATGCTTTGATGGTGTTGGATTTCTCGGATTTCGATGTTATCCTGGGTATGGACTGGTTGTCCAAGAATTACGTCTACTTGGATTGTAGAGGTAAGAGGGTGATCATTAAAGCCCCAGGAAAATCGCCTAAGGCGTTTGAGGGTAACGTATGCAAGCCTAGCAAGGGTCGTTATCCGATTATCTCAGCAGTTAAAGCCTTAAAAGCTTTGAAGAGGAGTTGCCAGGGTTTCGTTGTTTATGCATTAGATAAGGAAAAGCATAGGCCCGAGTTAGGAGAGACTCGTGTAGTTAAGGACTTTCTGAAGTTTTCCCGGAAGATTTGCAGGACATATGCACGATAGGGCCATAGAGTTCAAGATCGAATTGATTGCCGGAGCATCACCAGTGGCTAAAGCACCTTATAGGATGGTACCAGCGGAGTTGAAAGAGTTGAAAACTCAGCTGAAGGAGATGCTAGAGAAAAACATCATCCAGCCAAGTACATCACCGTGAGGAGCACCGGTCTTGTTTGTGAAGAAGAAAGATGGGAGTATGCGTTTGTGCATCGACTACAGAGAGCTGAATAAACTAAAAATCAAGAATAAATATCCTTTACCAAGGATTGATGATATGTTCAGTCAGTTGCAAGGTAAGAAGGTGTTCTCTAAGATTGATCTTAGGTCCGGTTATCATCAGTTGAAGATCAAGGTGTCAGATATACCTAAGACAGCCTTCAGTACGAGATATGGACATTATGAGTTTTTGGTCATGCCGTTTGGACTCACTAATGCTCCATAGAAATTCATGGACTTGATGCAAAGAGTTTTCATGCCTTATCTCGATAAGTTTGTGATAGTTTTCATAGACGACATCTTGGTGTACTCTAAGGATGAAAAATAGCATGAAAGACACCTAAGGATAGTTCTACAGACCTTAAAGGAGAACAAATTGTATGCCAAGTTTTCTAAGTGCGAGTTTTGGTTGGACCAGGTTAGTTTTCTTGGGCATAGAATTTCTAGAGAAGGCATTAAGGTGGATCCAGCGAAGATAGAAGCCGTTTCTAAGTGGCCTAGACCGACATCAGTAACGGTGATAAGAAGTTTCTTGGGTTTAGCTGGGTACTACCGGAAGTTTGTAAAGGATTTCTCTAAGATAGCTACACCTCTCACGAGGCTTACTCAAAAGAACGTTAAGTATGAGTGGACCAGTGAATGTGAGGAAGCTTTTTAGACTTTGAAAGAAAAGTTGACCACAGCACCCGTGTTAGCATTACCGGAAGTTTTTGATAACTATGATGTATATACGGATGCATCGGGTCAAGGTTTGGGTTGTGTTTTGATGCAATAAGGAAATATGCATCTAGACAGTTGAAGGTGCATGAGAAGAATTACCCTACACACGATTTGGAGTTGGCAGCAGTGGTATTTGCTCTGAAGCTTTGGAGACACAATTTGTATGGTGTCAAGGCAAGGATCTTCACGGATCATAAGAGTCTTAAGTTCTTCTTTACTCAGGAGAATCTGAACATGAGACAAAGAAGATGGTTGGAGTTCGTGAAAGATTACGACTTGGACATTCAATACCACCCGGGTAAAGCTAATGTTGTAGCTGATGCACTTAGCCGGAGAGTGGTTAATGCTATCACTACCTTGCAAGAAGTCGTTGATCAGTTGGATAGGATGCAGATTCAAGTGATTGAAAGGAAGGGTGAAGCTCAGAATTTGGCGCCATTGATGGCAAGGTCAAATTTGCTAGATGAGATTCGGGCTAAGCAGGATAAAGACCCGGTGTTGATTAATTTGAATCGAGTGGCTCGAGAGAAGCCTACAGTGGGTTATCAGTTGGACAAGAGTGGTCATCTTTGGTACGGAGACCATTTGTGTGTGCCCGATGTGGATGGCCTAAGAGAGAAGGTTATGGATGAAGCTCATAAGATTGCTTTTTGCAAAGACATCCAGAGCCACTAAGATGTATAGAGATCTCAAGGAAAGGTATTGGTGGCCTGGTATGAAGTTAGGGATCGCGAGTTTGTGGCAA
This sequence comes from Gentiana macrophylla, assembly GCA_026214975.1. Classification (NCBI taxonomy): domain Eukaryota; kingdom Viridiplantae; phylum Streptophyta; class Magnoliopsida; order Gentianales; family Gentianaceae; genus Gentiana; species Gentiana macrophylla. Next base: position 2,570,053 of record CM047811.1, on the reverse strand, counting down.
GATGTGATACATTCCAGAGAGTGAGCGCAGAACTGAAGACCAAGAGGTTTGTTGAAACCCTAGAGAGTACCGGAATGGAAATAGGAGAATATCACGATGGATTTCATCACCGGTTTGCCTAAGACTAAGGCGGTCATGACATGATTTGGGTGATTGTGGATAGACTCACAAAATCAGCCCATTTCTTTGCAAATGTAAAGTGGACATGCCTATAAAGAAGTTCGCTACTATGTATATCGACAATATAGTGAAGCTTCATGGTGTGCCTTTATCTATTGTATCCTGCGAGGATAGTAGATTTATCGATGCTTCGGAAGGGTTTGCGAAAGCTTTTGGGACGAATCACCGATTTGAGTCTGGCGTTTCATCCACAGACGGATGGGCGATCAGAGAGAACAATTGGACTCTCGAGAATATGCTTAGAGCTTGTGTTTTAGATGCCGGAGGATCATGGATAGATTACCTCAACTTGGGTGAGTTTGCTTACAACAATAGTTACCATGCGAGTTTGGGAATGACACCTTTTGAGGCCTTATGCACGGTAGGAAGTGTATAACTCCACTTTCTTGGGATGAAGTAGGAGAGAAACATATCACGAGGGCGGAGATGGTTCATGACAAGCCAAGGAGAAAATCGAGTTGATAAGGAAAAATCGAAAGTTGCTCAAGATCGTCGGAAGAGTTGGGCCGATGTTAGAAGAAGACCGCTTAGAGTTTGAGGTCGGAGATAGAGTTTACCTTCGAGCGTCTCCAATGAAGGGTATCAAGAGGTTCGGACGAGAAAGGAAAGCTAAGTCCAAGGTATGTAGGACCTTTTGATGTCATCGAAAGAGTTGGGAAGTCGGCTTATAGACTTGATTGCGAGTCGATGTCTAGAGTCCATAATGTTTTCCATGTATCATGCTTAGGAAGTGTCTATCTAAAGTGGACGTGGGATCTGTGATTGACCCGGAAGTGTTGCAAGATAATCTCTCCTACGTGGAGAAGCCGATAAGGATTCTGGATAGGAAAGAAGATGATAAAGAGGCGAGTGATCCCGTTAGTATTAGTGCAATGGAGCAATCATGCACCGGCGGAAGCCACTTGGGAAGTGGAAGCGGACATGTTCGACGAGTTCCCGAGTTCCTCATCTACCAGTGCGATCTAGTTTAGAGGACGAAACTCCTCTTAAGGGGGGAGGAATGTAATATCCCGATTTTTGAAAAAAGGGCAATTCGGTCTTTTAGCAAAAAATCAGAATATTATGTTATTTAATTAAAGATTTAAGAAAAAGAAAAAAAAAAGATAAACAAGGATTTTTCTTTTTAAGGAAAATAATTAGATAATTGGGATTATAAAAGGAAAACTAATCCTAATTTTAACCTAGTTGTTTTTGACAAAAAAAAAAGGGAGAGGGACGCAGAAAGGGGGCACAGTTTTGAAAAAAAAAATGAAGAAGAAGCTTTCGCTTTTCGAGGCTAATCCGTTGCTCTTTTCAACAGACGTCTCAAGAGAGAAAGGATCACCGCGAGACGAGGATCGTTTTGATACCAACAATCCCTAGATCCGTTGACGTTGGAGGTTAAAGGTTTAACCTTTTTCAAAGCTTTGGTAGTTTGGATCGTTGTACCACGCAAATTAAGGTAGCGTGGTTTTCTTATCGTATGATTAAGGTTTCGTAAAGTGGTAGAGAAATTTGGATGATTGTTTTTCATGGTTTTAATTTGTTTAAGTCGAGAGTGGGTTGAATTTGAGTAGAAAACGCAGAGTGCAGAAAACTGTCCTTTTTGGTGCAAGAAAAACGTGTAACAGGTGCAAGAGAGAGGCTCGGTCGACCGAGTGTGGGTCCATCCGTACGGATGAGTTGCTTATCCGTACGGCTATTTCTCAGTATCGGACTGAGGGCAGAAAGAAGAGCTGTCCGTACGGACAGAAAGTTTATCCGTCCGGACAGGGACTGTTTCAATGCTGTTTTTCTTTGTTATGTGTTTCAAGCTCCATAATAGCGTATTCTTGCATAACCTTACGTGACAAAGCTACGAATTAGCTTTTGATGCGTTTAGTTCCGGCACCACATGGATTCCACTAAAGAGATGAAGTGTGGAATTTGTCGAAAGCTTTGGATTTGCCTTGTGCTTCGATAAGCTAGAGTTTATCGATGTCTGTGTAATTGCTAGGCCTTGTCCGTGTCAGTGGTCTAGGAAGAGAGTAGGAGATGTGAGGAGCTTACTTGAAAACACTTAGGTGGCTAGTTAAACATCTAATCAAACATATGTGCTAGATTAATAATCTTAAACATCATGCAATGCTTGTTAAGGCATAGTACAATATCGCGATGTGTTTTCTGACCAGACAAAGTAGACTGTACCCACGCCGGTCAATCGATTGGCTAGATAAAACGTCTCGGTGCATTACGTGCGGTTATCACACCATCGGGACTCGGATATTCCCGGGGCTCTTAGGCGTGTCTCTAAGTAGGTTGCACCAGTTGTCTAGTACATCCTATTACTAGGCGTAGTGCCCTTTGTTATTCATGATGTAACAAACTTGAGCTAAGTTAGATACCCTTTGGAACCTCATGTTATGCTATGAACATAATATGATAGTTAGCTAGGGTTGTTAACGGAAATGAATTAATAAAAGACGGCGTTGCTTTTATTTCTTTATGAGATCATAGTTATACGATCTTCTACGCATTACTGAGTACTTTTGTACTTACCCCGTTACGTTGTGTTTGTCTTCCCTTTCCCCAAAGAAGATGAACAGGTTGCTCTGGTTGTGAGTTCTTTGATGATGAAGTTTGAGATGAAGCTTTTGAAGACTTAGTCCTTTTAGTTGTTTCTTTCTTAAAACAGTTGTTTCACGTTTGAACAATGTTGTCCTTCTTTTTGGTTTAGCTTCTTTTGAGACCTTTTGGGATTTGGATGTTGGATGATTAGTTCTCTTTATTGGATTTAGTTTTTCACAGCATTGGTTACCGTGTGTTTGATCTTTTGGTTTCCCCGAGTTGTTGAGTTGTTTTATCTTCCGCGTCGTTTGGTTCTGATGTATGACGTAAGACTTACATATATTATTGAATTTATTTGATAATATATGTGCCGAGCGCTCTTTCCGAATAAGGACTCGGTATCCGGGAACGGGGCGTTACATAAACACTTATCTGGCAACTTTGTTCTTGCTCACCACCGAGCTCTCTCCGGAGAAATCACACATAAAGTCTTATATTCTCAAGATAAACAATGTTACCGCAAATCTGATATTCAGCGCAACATCAGTCGGTTGCATCTTTCTATTATATTCAAACAAAAATTATAAAAAAAAAAAATCAAAAATAACTGATAACCTTGTTAAAAAGATTTGTTTCACTTTACTTGATGCACTTTAATTATATTCGCAAAGAGAAGCCAAGATTGCATTGTGCCCATTTCTCTTCTGCAGGCACAGTTCAATATGTTGGAACGCGATTCAATGTTAGCACGCGGTTCTTTGCATGTTATCTATATAACCACCTACGTACTGCATGCAACTTCATTCCTCAATTCTCAACTTGGTCTTAATTATTTCCTCTCAATTACGGTAGAGAGCCTATTCAATTCCTTTTACAGACACAACAAAAATAGCTCGATCGGAATGGTCGCCACCGGTGACGGTGAGGCATCAATTGCATGAAGGGGAACTTTTTGCCTAGTATGTTCATATGCATTTAAGTGACGGGAATAATGATCTAGACCACACAGTTTGAATCCAGTCTAAAAACATATGGTCCATGTGAAGTCATTCTTTCCTGACAGACACACGTACAACTTCCAGATTAATTTCATCAAAATACAACTTCCAGATGGGTTTTTTTATGGGTGCTATTAATAGCACCACGTCAAATCTACCACCGACACCTAGACCTGGCCAAATGAAATCGGACCGGCGGTTGGGAACCGGAACCGGCGGTTTGGTCAACCGCTGGTTTGTAAACCACCGGTTGGGCGGTTGGGGGCGGTTTGGGCATTTTGGAAACCGGAACCGGACCGGAACCTGCGGTTGAACCGGACCGGAACCGACAGTTGAACCGGACCGGAACCAGTTGTTGAACCGGCCCAACGGTCAGAATTTCAACGGCTATTTTTTTTCCCAAACACCTCAAAAAAATCTTATAAATACAACCCATTCCATTTCAAAAATCCTACACCAATCTCCTCTCAATTCTTACAACTTCATCTCTCATTTCTTACATCTTCTACTCATTTATTTGATTATCAAGTTTGTTTAGTTGTTAAAAACAACAATCAAATTTACTTTACGATACTGATTTTTGAAGTTGTTATTATTTAATTGTTACTTCAATATAGTATTAGTTATAAGTAAATTTGGTTTATATTTTATTCAACTAATTTTTTACAAGTGTAAAAAAAAACATTTATAATCAAATTTACTTTACAAGACCGAAATTTGAAGTTGTTCTCATTTAATCGTTACTACAATTCGGTTTTAGTTATAAGTAAAATTGGTTACTTAAGTTTTTTTATAACCGTTAGATTTAATTTAGATTTTGTACAATGTCCAGAAGAGGTGAATTATCAAGAGGCAATCGAAATGTTACTTTCATGACACGGTTGTGCCGGAATCGGATGATTTTGCTGGTGGCTATACACCCCAATATTATACAGACCCTGTCATCGGTAATCACATTTCGATTCCTCAGTTCGACACACCTTCAGGTTACAATCAAGATGATTTTGATAGTCATTACGACGATATAATGTCTCAACTTGGAAATTTTAACATCAACCTTAACGAAGCTGAAGATAATGATGAAGTCGCCGCTGATGATGATGGTGATGTATCTCCGAATGCTTCCCGTCCTAGACAAGGATATGGTGGGAGTCGTGTGGCTGTAAGACCACCGCGTGCTAGTGCTAGTGCTGATCCTACTCCTACTCCCTAGACAGTCGATTTAGATGCTCATGAAAGTACCCGATCCAGAGCACAAGAAAAAAGGTTAAAATCGAGAATTTTTACGGAATTTTTCACAAAGGTTCCTCGGACTGATGAAATAGCATTAGCTAACCCGGAATTATTTCTTCGAGGTGTGCAATTTATGTGGCCAAAAATACCAATTTAAACATTCCGGTGATTACGGATCGATGCGGGGTCACATGTTAAGTAAACACCCAGAAAAAATGGAAGACAGCGCGTCTCAAGCCCAGCTAAACATGCCGAGCTCCAGCGGAGGGAACACTAATCCACTCTTTATTTACACTCGTGATAACTGTAGAGATCTAACCACAGATCTTATTGCGGGGATGGGTCTTCCATTTAGCTTTCCTGAGAATCCTATTTTCGAAACTTATGTACAAGGGGCTTTGCAGCCGGCTTTTACTCGTATCCCTCGTGCAACAGTTACTAGGGATTTCAAAAATAAATTTATTAAACGACAAACTATTATTATAGAAAGTTTGAAGAAAAATAAATTCCGAATATGTGTATGTGCAGATATTTGGGAGGATAGGAGGACCAACAATTTTTATTTGGGCGTGTCGGCTCACTAGATTGACAACACTTGGATTGTCCAAAATAGATTACTTGCTTTTCGTTTATTTAACGAGATTCATAATGCTTCTAACATTGCATATTTATTAGTTGATATTTTGAGGAATACGATTTAAAAAATAAAGTTTTTTCTATTGCATTTGACAATGCTTCAAACAACACTGCTTCTATTCCCGACTTATCCCGATATTGTGAACCTCTTTGTAACGGTCAATTTTTTCATGTTAGATGTTTATGCCATATTTTTAATTTATGTGTAAAGGATGGTCAAAAAGTTTTTGACCATAATATTAATGTGATAAAAACTGCGATTTCACATGTGTTAGGTAGAAATATTCTTGTTAATAAGTGGTATAAATTTCTTAAAGAGAAAGGTCATCGCCTTGTCAAACTGCCGCAAGATGTACCGCATAGGTGGAACACGACTTATGATCTTTGGAAAAAAAACAAACAAAAGTAAAAACGCCTTTTGTGAATTTTTAAGCGAACAACATCCGGCGAATATCGTTTGTATCCTCTATTTGGTGCATGCAAGACACTGATGGATGTTTTTGAAGTATTCAAAAAAATTACTGAATTGTTTTCAAAATGTTATCAACCCACAGCACATTTAGTCTTGCCTGCTAGTGTAGAAATAACTACCGAGTTTGAAACCATGGAACACAACGCTACATTATTTCAATGTTTAGGGCCGATGAAGGAGAAATGGAATAAGTACATATTGCATATTCCTGACACTTATCTCATTTCTTCTATGCTCGACCCTCGTATAAGACTAGTAGGTGTGTCTAACATGTTAGGTACTTACTATGATGCTTTGTCTGATACTCATAATGTGCCCCCGATTTTACAGTTGAAGTAGTTAGACTTGAAAATTTATTAAACGCTTTGTATGTTGAATATGAGCGTATGTATGGATTGAGAAACGACGCAGTTCCCAATCCATCTGCAAGTACTTCTACTAACCCTGCAGGTGTCCTGTGGGGACTTCAAAAAGTTTTGGATAATATGAATTCAAAACGACAGAAGGGAGCGACATCGTCATCCGATCAACGTACAGAGATATCCAATTTTTTAAAGACAACATTTGAAGGCTGTGAAACCGAATCCTATGATTTCGACTTCGACTTATTGAAGTGTTCGAAGAGACATGCTAAAGAATTTCCAGTGCTAGCAATGATGGCGGTCGAGTTTTTAAGTTGCCATGTTTCGACCATCACTGTTGAACGAGCTTTCAGCATGGCAGGATATGTGCTTACCAATAAAAGATGTTCGCTTCATCCCACCACTTTAGAGAAGCAAATGCTTTGTCAAGATTGGGTACGAGCCGAGAAGAGGGTGCAAGACATTGAGTCAGAAGGTGAGGAGTCACAGTTCGAAGGCGGTGACACTGAAACTTCAGGAGGAACAAGCGCTCGAAATACCGACATCGATTAAAGGTACACAATTTATATCTTACTTATATTTTTGGTACATTTTATAAACCTATAAAAGACTAAAAAAGTTATAAGAAATATTAAAAACAATATATAAAAAAAACCTGATAAAAGACTAAAGACTATTAAAAAAAACCCATTAAAAACCTAATATAAACTATAAAAACAATAAAAACCTAAAAAAAAACCTTTAAATACTATAAAACATATACAAAGACTATAAAAGAATACAACAAACAATAAAAATCTATAACAAACCATAGCAACACTATACAATACTAAAAAACACTATAAGAAACTTTAAAATACTATAAAAATGTATGAAAATAACTATAAAAGACTAAAAAAAAACAACATTTATAATCAACGAATACTTAAAACCGACTCTAAAACTTATAAAAAATAAACTATAAAAGACTTAAAAAACAATAATAATAAAAACTATAGAAACATTTACAACAAACTATAAAAGACTAAAAAAAATAATAAGAACTACGTTCGCTTTGATTTTATATGTGTTATCATCTTCTACACGATTACATATAAAAGATAAATGTAAAAATAAGAATTACCGGTACAAGCGTTGAAAAAATAACATAATTTTTAAAAATAACATAATTTTACATATAAATAAAATAACACAATATTAATATTATATTTAAAACCAAATAGAAAACTATTTATAACAAAATATATATTACATTCGCTTTAGTAATTATAGTGAAAAGTATAATAATTTGTTATTGTAGTGAAAATAATAAGTATTATATGAAAATGAAAAAAAAAATTATGAAATTTTAAAACCGTGATCTGAACCGGGAGCAAACCGGGTGAATCATGAACCGACACCAACCGGCAACCGCCGGTTTTGAACCTCCAACCGCCGGTTTTTCAACCGGCGGTTCACTTCAACTGCCGGTTCGCCAAACCGGCCAGAACCAAAACCTACGGTTCCGGTTCCGGTCCGGTCCGGTTGCACCTTTTGGCCAGGACTACCGGCAACCCACCAAATAAATCGATAATTTATTCGGACGGCACACTAATTATTTTTATGGATAATGGGTCTACTTTGGGCGCCACATTTATTATACAACACTATATTTTTTTCAGCAAAAAATATTTTATACAGATTTATTTTATTACGAATTACTAACTCCTAGCTTTTTAAAAATTCCTAAAGAACAATGTATTTTTCGACTTCGTGGATGTTGAAATGTGCAATTTCGACTTCGACTCTTTCAAGGTTGAATCTTGTCTGGTCATGTTGTTTTGACCCAAATCACTTTGATTTCAATCCAACACATGTTTAAACAATATTTACCAAACATATGGAAGGGGTAAAGTGTAATATTCCGATTTTCGGGAAATGGTATACGTGTCATTTTGCGAAAACGAAATATTATTATTCCGACTTCTTTTATTGGAGTTAAGTTTTTGAGATAAATGTATATATGTATTTTCGAAATTTGCATATATATATTTTGAAGAAAATCTGATTTTTTTTTATAATGAGGTGGGATTATCTATTTAAGGAAAATACATCCCATTAGTTCCTATAACCAAAAAGAAATCAGAAAAATTTCCTACGTACATTGAAACGGCGTGTGAGAGCATAAGGGCTGAGAGAGAGTTCTTCCGGTTTCTAAGTCGAATCTCAATCGTTTTCAGATCAGAGTAGAGCAACGGAATCGTCGTGAAGAGAGCGTCGATTCAACACCAGAAAGTTGGAGTTTTCTTAAGGTATGTTTTGGAGCCCTAGTTATGTTCTTGGCTGAGTTTGAAGGATTCAAACTCATGAATTTGTAGTTTCGTTCACTTAAAAGCTTGTGGTCGTATCTAATTTAATTATGGATTGATCACATAGGTTTCTGTAGAAAAGATCAAGTTTGCTGCAGTTTTTCTGAGAGTTTGAGTTGGAATTGCTTGCTTATAAGGTAAGAAGCTCTTCCTACAAATTGATTACGGTTTAGAGAGGTTAGATTGTGTTCTTGATGCGTTTTTGTATCAATGTTTATGCCTAAATGTTGTTTAGTATTTTATAGTTTCTTATAGTTTTATTTAGTTTTGTGTAGTGTTGTTATGGTTTTTTTTATAGGTTTTTATTGTTTCTTGTATTCTTTTATAGTCTTGTTATATGTTTTTATAGTATTTAAAGGTTTTTTAAATGTTTGTTTTATTGTAGTCTTTTATAGTATATATATATATATATATATATGTTTGTATTTTATAGTATCATACAATTTTTTAGGTTGTATATGGTTTTTTTTTTTGGTGTTTTTTTTTTTTTTTTTTTATAGTTTTCTATAGTTTTTTTTAGTTTAGTATAGTGTTGTTATGTTTTTTTTTTTATTATAGGTTTTTATTGTTTTTTGTATTCTTTAGTCTTTTGTAAATTTTTTTGTAGTCTTTTATAGTATTCTTATGTGTTTGTATTTTATAATTTCATATAATTTGTTAGGTTTGTATATGGCTTTTATGGTTTTTTTAATAGTTTTCTATAGTTTTTTTTTTATAGTAAGAAATGAGAGAAGTTGTAAGAATTAAGAGGAGATTGGTGTAGGATTTTTGAAATGGAATGGGGTAGTATTAATAGGATTTTTGAGGTGTTTGAAAAAAAAAAAAAAAAAAAAAAAAAAAAAAAAAACAACAACAACTGTTGAAATTCTGACCGTTGGTAAGTTCAACCGCATGATTCCGGTTTCAAAATCACTAACTGAAGCAGTTCATTAACTAACAGTTGGCCAAACCTTGATTCAGGTTTAACCGCCGGTCCGGTTTCATTTGGCCAGGTCTAAATTAAACAGTCCAAACAAGTGTAAGATTAGTAATTTTTTACTATCATGAAAACAACAGTTCTTCTCAAAAAAAAAAAAAAAAAAAAAAAAAACACAACAGTAGTATTTTTCCAAGGTGTATTCAAATTGATTTACACCATGATGTCTGACATGTTGTATACTAATAATATGTAGAAAAAACACACACAACATTACGTTTTTTTGCCGTAACAACCTGCAAACCCCCCATTCTTACACAACACAAAATACATGGGAGTAAAGCTTAATTCTAAAATGGCCATATGCTTCAATTCCCACCATGGCATTAAATTGATCAATGAGTGGAACCCACCATGATCAAGTGTCTATAAATAAATGTGTAGTGACCATATCATTTTTGTCCAACCCCAAAATCCGCAGCTTTTAAGGATTCAGAGTTGATTGAGATGCGTGCTTCATTGACATTTCTTATTACACAAAGAGGATAAGATTATGGGCATTGCCTGAGATGGAGGTATGAAGAGAAGCACAAATTCAGAGCCGTAGGGGGGTTGTGAGCCTTCGATAAGTGAGAAGAAGTAGTAGAGGTGGAGAAAGCAGTGGTAACCGGAGATGAGAATCCTGATGATGCTGCAGTACAAACTACTGTCATTGGAGGAGTAGCACGAAGCTGACCTTGCATTTGCCAAGCCCATTTTGTTGCTCCCTCATAAGAACCAGTCCTAGTCATATTTTCCTGTAACAAAATTTAGCAAAGTTAAATTTCTTGTCAGAAATAACTGACATTACAGAAACGTTATAAGCCGCATAGTGGACATATTTTTAACAACATATAGTGGATTACTCACACAAGGTGGGCTTGAACATGAAACCTCCAAGACAGGCCTAGTTTTTTTTTTTTTACTACTTGTGCAAGTCTCAATATTTGACTTAAAAGGATTTAAATGCATACTGACATAGCATCACATAAATAAATAAAGGCAAAAAGATTTCTATCAGCCTATATTCCAGTTCAAACATCAAGACCTCACTCTTATAGTGTCTATAGAAGGTGCAACATTGTTCTACAACAACATTAGTCTCTGTTTTCCCCAGCCAATGGAACGAAAATAACCTATAGGTTAAATGCGTTGGCAGGATTCATTTAGCATATAGACAAAAAAAATTGATTTTGTTGTTCATACAAGGAAGATGAATAACAAAACAAACAACAAAATGGAATGCAGTGATCTTATTCACAGAAACTACCTTATACTTTGAGTCTGAGCTTGGACATAAACCAATCCAGCGCTGATCATATTGTGATATCACAGGACGTCCTCTAAGTGGTGGCATACTTGTACCTGATCTGTCAATCTTTTAATTTAAACAATAGTATTATAGTATTAGCAAGCACGTAACATGATAAAAAAGTGAAGAAACATGAAGCAAGCTATTCCATAGTAAATACTACGTGAAAATTGTAGCAAGATAATACGACGAGCTATTTAATCTGTAGATAAAGCCAGGGTCTTTTCAAAAACTAGTGCAGATAATAATGGATTTTACAGTGGACAGTAGTGAATGAGCTTTCGTTTATTCTCGTGATAATCACCTGATATACTTTTCCATCCCGCGCATCATATGGGCGGTACTTTCTGTCTTGCTGACTTCCAGCTTTCTCTGAAGAGTTGTTTGAAATGCCCAAATTCAGTTCAAGATCATGATCGTTTTCTGCATTTTAGATACGAGGAGGTATGTTCATTAGCTCCCCACTTGGTTGAACAAGAAGCTGCACATTTGAACATAAAGAACAGCATTGACCTGTAAGTACCTTCATTCGGCGGGTTGGAAATGACTTCACCCTCATAGCTAGTCGGCTCGAAGTTGGTTACAGCCTCCCTTCCATTACATTTGATAGCTGCCTTGTCGTAAGCCCTGCTTTGCATAAAATCAAAAGGGAATAGCGATTGGATGATGCTCAATTGCTTTTGAATGCAGGTAATAAACTCGGTATCAACAGGAGGAGGTAATTCATGTTATCATTAGGACCTTGCTGCTTCTATTTCACTGTCGAATAACCCAAGATATACATACCTGCAAATCAATCATTTCAAATTCAAGCTATTGATTATCTGACCACTTATTTCCTCTTCCAAATCAACAATTTCGTAAAGTAAACAAAAAAACAAAAAAAATCGTTGCCAGGTCCAATAAACACACCTCTAGACTTTATCAAGCCTGACATCGAGTTCACATTGTGACACACAATTTATATATAGTTTAGATGTAGAGATTTGAGTAGATTCTCACTTTTTGCCAAGAAGCTGCCCCATTCGAGCTTCCCATCTGCCACACTTGTGCATAGTCACTCCTCTGTACTTTGAACTCCCACGGGAGAAACCATTACTCTGACGCCGTAGGGTGTGTATGAATTCCTCCTTGGTTAAATTCTTAATCTGTGCCCCATTCAGAAGATGGAAAGTGGAAAACAAATATAAATTATAAAACTGAAAACTGCAACATCTATGAACGAGCTAAGAATCAGAAACAAGGGGAAACCTGTTTCAGATCTTCCTGATAATCACGGGGATTGAAATTGATATCTGCATCAGCACCACGAAACTTAATTGCTGCTCTATCATAAGCTCTGAGACCATATTTGAATGACATATGCAGATTAGAGAAAGATCATATAAAAACATGAACTACTATTGATAAGCATGAAGAAAACAATTACGATACAAATCATGATGCGCTTTAACCTTGCGGCAGAATGAGCTGTGTCAAATCCACCTACAAGAAGCCAAAAGACTGATCATTGTCTACATTTATCCCAACAACAATCAAAACCCCAAACATAAAGAGAATAATTCAATAACATGAAAAATCCTTACCCAAATAAACTTGTTTCCCACAATCCCTGGATTCATTAAAACAACACGAAAACCAATTAATTAATTAATTTGATGAACAAAACATCTGATCCTTTGTTGAATCAGCCCAACCATAAATTACCAAAGCAGAAAATTGTTATAAGAGATGGAAACTTGCCATATATGCGATTCCCATCTCCCAGTTCTTCGATAAAAAGTAACCCCTCGGTACTGTGAACTACGAGACCTCGGCCCTCTCCTACTCTTCTTCTTAACTTGCGGCTGCTGGAGTTGAGGAGCAAACTCATCAATTCCACTTGCCGGTAACAAATCACGAGTAACAGCGTTTTCACTCGCATTCTTCTGTTCCTCTGCGTCGCCTTCGCCGTTGACTTTTAGTATACCGAAGTTGAAAGCAAAGACACGGCCGCCGGAGCGGACGGAGCAGTTATCATCATTGGTACCGTTACTGTTAGCCTCTCCTCCAGCGTCACCATTTACTATAGATGAATCGGAGGTAGCAGATTCGGAATCCATTAAATCATCTTCGTCATCGTTCATGGCAATCACATTTAGATCCAACAAATCCATTTTCCTACCCTCTTCCTCGATCAGTCTTCTGAATATATCAATTTATATACATTAACTAAACAAAATACGAAAGAGGAAAAAGGTAAAAAATAGCACTACATCAAATGAGCGGAAAAGCAATGCCCAAAGGATTTGCAAGAAGATTCTATTGTACTTTATATACAGTAGATGGATATTGAGGTGGAGAGAGAGATAACGTGATCGGCAGGGCGTGGGAAGTTCATATACTACACAATATATATGAAACCAAACACTTTGATCATTTATTTATAGGGTTATTTATTTTTTGCTTTTTTTTATGTAAGGATTTTTGAAACTTAATTAGGTATCTATGACACATTTAAAAAAATCATTGATTATAAGAACAAAATAAATGTTATTGGACAAATTTAACCTCATTTCAATTTTATCAATTAACCTATTGCAATTCAGTTTCATAAAGAAAAAAAAAAGTTCGACTCCTCCCCTTTTTTCTTCTTCTTGGTTTTTTCTTCCTCTCAATGAAGAGAGAGAAGGGTAATAAATAATAAGTATAAGGGCTGAGGGCGCATTGATTGGAAGCAGGCGCTAGCGCCGAGTGTGCAGTACGCTCTGTCCCTCCGACATTGTAACACCGCATGACGGCCACAATCATAATCGTAACGGAGGCATGTCGTACCAGCCAGTCGAGACGAGGACCGAGAGGCGAGGCGAGGTCAGAGAAACCCTTATTTCAATACTCATACATGTGCCTAAATAATAGGATAAACATGGAAAGAATTCCATGATTATCGGGCGTTGATCCATTAACTTAAATACAGTCAAAATTATCCCTAAAATAAAGGGATTTACACAAATTAATCCTTTGGGGTTAGGAAATAAATCATAATACTTGCAGGACAAGAAATAAGGGCGAGACGTCCCATGTATATGTAATATCGCCGGATGGATCATGATCATCCAGATTCTATGATGGGAAAGTCTGAGATCTAGATCTAAACAACCAAAAAGCACATTAAATAATAGATCTCAACTACGAGGAGGTTAGATTGCTTCTGATTTATTGTGAATAAGCGTCACAGAACAATCTTCAATCCAAGCTAGTTGAGAGTTGAAGCCAAAGTCTTCCAACGTGTGTCTCCAAGACCACCTGCAGGGTGGATGGTGTTTTCGCATGGGACCTCCTCGATATCTTACCTTAATTAGAAAAACCGAAGTTTTTCTAAAACTCGAACCCATAGTATAATGGCCGAAATCTCTAAGCCATAATACTACCCAAAAGTCGAAACTTGTGATGTAAATAAGGCTTGGGAGAACTCTCTTTTTATAGGAGAGTAATCATTGTAATCCAAGGATTTAATAATTAAGAGATAATTATTATGTTAATCCTTATTTTAAATAAAAGATAAATATAGTATATATCCCAAACAAATTAGGATAAATAAATATATTATATAATATTCCATGATTTATCACTTAACAAATAAATGATTAAATCACATATTAAATAATTATCCAAGAAAACTAATTTCTCTTTAATTAAATAATATTCAAAATGCGCCCACTTTTATTTGGAAATAGGCCACACGCATTTTTCATCACATAGTAAGTCTAATGAAAATTTCTTTTAGTGTATATACATATCATATATATATTTTAGAGTAAATAACCGTCAGATTACCCGTTTTGACTGATTGACCCGACCCATACCCGTATTCAACCCCATTCACGTACAGCTGTTGCGTCGGTTTCTGAACTAGAAAAAACTCCCCCATCTCCACACTCAGCCCTAAAACTCCCCCACGACCCACATCACGTCTCCTCAACAACCAACAGCATTTGCGTTCTCCGGAGTCCCAAGATCAGGTAATAAACCTTTACTGAGAATGAAGAAAACCGACCCATATGCCGGATCGTGGGAAAGCAAATCATTGACCATAAAGCGTTGGCGATTAGACTATTCTTATCAAGAAGAAGAACAAACAAAGAACCTTGGCACGTTTGATTTTGGGACATTGGCTGGGAATTATGAGTTTGCTAAACTCTGACCTTTTTGTTGAATTTTTCTGCAAAATTAGTGTCGTTTAGAAGGCTGGAGGAGAGTGCTTGACGTTTGACCAGTTGCCTCTTAAAGCACCTCTTGGCCAAAACACGGTAATCTGCATTTTCTACTTTGATCTTTTCATCATATTTGAGTCATTAATTTTGTTGAAAGTAGTGCTATCTTTTTGTTGTATTTTTTAGGTTCGTCAACTTCATGTAAGAAGTCGAGTTCGGTCGGAAAGCTTTACATAATGAAGAAAACCGACCCATATCTTCGGGAATTGATTTTGGGAACAAGAAATCAGTCCTGGACCAACGTAAAGAAAAATCTCGGTCGATTTTTGGGGACATTGGTCGGGAATTCGAGTTTGCTAAACTCGACCTTTTGTTGAATTTTTCGCAAAATTAGTGTCGTTGAGAGAAATTTGGAGGAGAGTGCTTGACCTTTGACCTGGTTGGCCAAAACACACGGTAATCTGCATTTTCTACTTTGATCTTTTCATGCATCTTTGTCTTAGGTAAATGTTTTATCCTTGATTAACTATATAATTGACCCAACAAAATAATTGATTTGAAAAGTAATAACTGCATCATCTTCCCTTTATCGGTGTTTCCAAGGGATTCACAATGTGTTGCCTAATTGAGGCTGTAACCTTTTCCTCATCAATCTGTGGTCGCTTAAATCGTTCTGCATCCACTGATGCTGCCACGCTATTTAATTATCTTATGTGGAGTTATCTAACCAATTCAATAATTTCGTCCCGTATTTTATCTAATCACAAATTGGCTCTCTTATTCCAAGCAGATGGCGATGGGATGGATATTAGAGTTGGGGATCAGCATGTGGTTTTTTATTTAATTTTAATTAAATTTTTTGGATACGCATTTGGAAAACATGATCTCTGTTTCTATGATCTGCTTTTTCCTGATATTGGAGTCATTAATTTTGTTGAATGTAGTGCTATCTTTTTGTTGTATTTTTCTTATGTTTGAGGTGTGGAATTCATCAAGATTGATTCTTTTTGTGCTATGGCCATCTTATTGTCGTGGGCTATTCTCAACGTATTTTATGTTAAAAGTTGGAAGTATGTACTAGGATTTTTGATGTTTTACTTTTTGATGCTATAAATGGCTTATATCAGGAAAGCAAGATTTAAGGAAGCAACTTTTCGTAGATTTTTGTATTTTGTTCTATTGACACTGTTTGGAGCATGTTTCGTACTTTTCCTTTTGAAGGTTAGCACTATTTCGGATTTTGTGGGCATTTATTCCACTAAGAGTTGTGGAAGACTTGCTATCACTCTTAACTACACAAAATTCACTCCAAAAGTAAGCATTCCCATACAAACCGAGTTATCTATTATGTTGGAAAAGAGAAATCAATTGCCTCTCAGGAATTCAGATTTGTTTCCAGATCTAGCTAAGGATCATATTGTCATTGTTTTGTATGTTCATAACCGGCCCCATTATCTTAGAATAGTTGTTGATAGCCTTTCAAAAATAGATGGGATCGAATGTCATTTTTTTTTTTGGATTTTCATTTAGATCTACTACTATGTGCCGTGATATTACTTTTTGCAATCTACTTTTATCTCTTTATGTTTAGCCTTTTTATGTTTTGAAATTGTTGTCGTTTTGGCTACTGTTCAGAAAGGTGTGGCAGCCGAAATCAAAACCGGTGAATAAGGGAATGACCGATAAGGATACACACAAGAAGTGGCTAGAGCTCTGCAAGTATTTCTTTCTCTTTTTCCCTTTTACTTCACGTGATTTCCTTCGAATTTAGCATTTCACCTATTGACCCGAATTTTACCTTTTGCGCAACGCAGAGCAATCATTCCCCGTTTTTCATGAACATGTCTGTTTTTTTTTTTTTGGAGGGGGGTGGGGGTTGGGGCCTTCTTTCTATCATTTTTGCCGTTTCTTATTTCATTTTTTTAACATCATTTTCTGCCATTTGATTTGCTTTACTTTCATTTTTTTACATCATCTTCTCCCCTGAATAGTACATGATTTATGTAAGATGTGACTTTTATATTGCAGGGAAATGAGCTTTTATCAAAAGAATGTGTGATGTAGGCATTTTCTGTGTGACTTTCGCAATGTGGATATGGTATTGCTTCTTTAAATGATACCGTTCCACTCTATTGTTATTTCATTACTTTGGAAGTGTCCCGTGCACAACGACTTGAGTTTTTAGTTATATTTTTAGGATTCTTTTCTTTTGGCGTCCAAATGAGCTCAAGCGTATGTTTTCCTTAATGTCGTGATTATTTATTTTAGGCTTTTTTTGCTCTTCTGTTTCAATTTTCATCCACTAATGTTTTCGGTATGTTCACTTTTTGTTAGAATTGTGGGTTAATTGCGGGTCTTACATATCTACTCAAAATGCATTAGATTATGCTCCTGGTCCGAAAGTGGTAATTATGGCCATTTACCTACCATCCATCTGATTTTGATTTTGGAAATTGTGAGTATAAATTTTATTAGGACATGGAAATCGAGATTGAGTGATTGAGAATCCAGATTCGGATCTCCCATGCCCGTGTTGTTGGTGCTTGCTCCTTTTGGTTTATATGCTGGAAGAATCTACTATGTTTCTTGCAATTATTATTTTATTTATTTATTTATTTTTGCTTCTTGCATTTTTGACGGATGTTGTGTGGTGACGAAGTTACGTGCTTCACATCTTTTCTGTGGGTGTTCGAGATTGAGTAATTATTGTAACTACAACTCTTAAAAAATCGATGGCTCATATGCTAACATTTTACATGTGCTTTGTCGATTAATTTTTTTCGATGTTTACTTTTTAAATTTAACGTTCTCCGTGCATCGCACGGGTTTCCTACTAGTTTAATTATATATTCCAACTAAACAATTAATCCACATATCAATTAAATAGTCCAACCCAACTATTTAATTATAATTGAGGTGAAACGACGAGAAAACATATCTTTATGTTAGGAAGCGCGTCGGGGGACCATGGACCCGTATTCGAAATGTTACAATAAATTATATAATATTATCCGTCAGATCGAACAATAATATTCAATCTATTAATTCCGGGATTACACCACCATAAACCCGAAAGTGAACTCTACCGAATATAGATAACTTACACTCAACCATAAGTTGATAAGGTGTCCATTGATATAATCATTACATACGGATAAATCCTCCGTAGAGTATTTCATTCGATTCGGGATATCTCCGTAGACCGCTTCCGAAACCTCTTATCCTTATTTACCATTAACCCCTCTAGTGATCAATTAGTTCATAACTAATGTAATATGAACTCAGCGGATCGATCGGTTACAGGATTAACAAATAAAGAGGCCCCTCATCTACTTCCCGATGGAAGGAATGAATTCCATATACGTGATAGCACTGACTATTCACTCATTCCGAGAATAGAGCCAACGAAGTGTTGGACCACATACTACGAAGTGATCCTTACTAACACATCAAACTCTACCTAGTCTAAGCGGTTGTATCTGTGATCACCTCGAGATTGAGATTAATCCATATATGATCATCTTGTGATTTGATAAGACTTCTCGATCACGGAATTATATCGAGAACTCAAATCAAATCGGTCCAGCCCTATATGATTATCATCATATATAAATGCCCCACTAGGTACCCTATTACCGGCAGTCCGGATAAGATTGTCACACCGTAAAGTGTTATGGGCACATTATTAGCATAATAATCATGAGACCCGTACTCAGATTAATCAACGCTACGGACTAAGTTAATTTTAAGTACATCCCACTAACTCAATCCTCTTGTGTATAGTTGATGACGGTCAAATTATACCCATAAATGTCATCAACATTGTCCTTAAATCGAGATTTATAATATATATTTTATATTAAATCACATGTTTGTATTGATTATTTAATGTTATGTGATTTATAAGATATAAGTTGGTATTTATCTGTTTTATTATTTAAATGAGATTTACTGCGCGATAAATATTGATTTTATAGATTGCGATGAATTGGAGGATATCTATTATCGGAGGAAGTAAATCTCAAGAGAAATCAAGGCAGAATCGGACTACATTAAAGATAAATACCGAAGCAGCACGAAAAGTGGAGTAAGGAACAAGAAAAGCCAGCGAGCCAATCAGAGAAGAGAGGACTCATTTGGCAAATAGCTCATCGCTTATTTGAGGCGCAGTCGAGGCGATCGAGGATTTTACGAGGTTATCTCTACAAGTTTTAGGGTTTTCAAATCTATCTTTAGGTCGGCCTAAGCCTCTATATAAAGGAGCAGCCACGAATTTTATTAGATACACTCCATACACTCTAGAAACACAATATTACAATACTTTTAGTTTATCAATATAGTTCTTTTTATTTTATATTATGTTTCTTCGTCACGGAGGCGATGGATTCATCGATTAGAGATTGCATTGAAGGATCGGAGGACCCTCCGTCTACGAGGGTAATGTCTATCCAAATATGTCGTTTTTATTCGTAGATCTATTTTATTTCGTTATGGAGTAGTCGTTTGTGTATTGATTTCGTGATGTAATTAATTAACAAACCCATATTCATATAGATCTAAGCCGTACGAATGCGTTTTACGAGCAAATTCTAGAGTCACCGGTCTAGATCCACCACGGTCTATATGGTTAGATCTAGCCATCAAGATTCTAGTAATTTTCTGTGAACGAGTTCGGCTACGTCGTGCTTTCTATTTTTCATATAAACATGTAATAGATCCGGCCAATTTGTTACATCATTCTCGTAAATTAATATGATATATTATGAAAATTGCCATGTTAACTAGGACAGTAGTTAGCCGATCGTTTAGGAGGTGTGCCAACCCGTCCACGGTGGTTGCCTAGACGAGGTGACGATTTTAGATCGGCATCCCTAGTTTGGTATAGCATGCTTGTTATATGATGTTCTATCCTGTCCAAGGAAGGATTCGTAATTAAGCATAAGGATCTTCTATCCGTTCACGAATTAGATCCAGTTTAGGGGATGACTCCCGTAGACAAAATATAATCAACCTTAATGTCTTTTCTGTCTCGGCTTAGATATACATATATGGGGGAGTAATTACTACTAGCGTAATCAATACCGTTTGGTAGAGTCTTATAAAACCATAAAAATAAGTGTTTAGTGTCTTGTGTCGTATTGTTAGTCTTTGTGTTTTCTATCGTGTCAATCTTTATCTCTACATTATAGTTGGTCGTAGACCGCCCTTTAATCTATTTTTAGTTTAATAACATTGTACTTGTTTAAGCCGAGTCTCTGTGGGATCGACCTCGACTCTATCTAGCTATACTATGATTGAACCTAGTTCTCTTGCTAGTTGGTTATTTAGGTATTGAGTATTTTTATTACTTGACCTGACATCAATAGCCATACACTGAGTTATGTGATTACATAAACGAGGTACTTAGGGTTTTCAGTAGTGTCTTAATTATAAGCATACATGCATATAATAAGATGAATTATTAATTCTGTCCTAAAACAATTAGATAATTGTCTTTCGGGCACTACACCTAGCAGTATAAACAAAACCTAAGGAACTATGAAAGACTTGATTCCAATTACACACATTGGATACGCAGGCAACTTGAGAGAAAGAACTCTCAGGCTCAGTCTAAAATAACCCCAAAACCACCATCTCTATTGTTCGTTGTTCTTGATAAATTGCTGCAAGAGTTAAATTGGCCCGGATTGTTGAATACACGATATCCAACATCGTCAATTGGCGCTAGAATGAGGGTCTCATTTCCAGCAATTTATCAGAAATAAGTAATGGCACCACCGAAAAATACAAGAAAAAAGACTCAAACTCAAGATCCGCCAATTCAAGAGGCGGATCCAACTGCAACAGCAGCATGCCAAACATGTGGTGGGGAAAAAGATCAAACACCACCACCAGCCAACATCAGCCTCAAGAAGAAGATGTGCTTGCTGATCCGGCTCAACAAGCCTTATTGGAAGCATTAAGGAACTTGGATATACCAACGTTCAAGAGCGTGCTTGGTCTTGCCCTCAATGGGAGAGAACAGGGTGTTCCTGAAGATAATACCCCCAAGACCAACCCGCCGCAGAAGGATGATAAAGGAGATACCCTGTCCTCCACATCTAATGTATGGAAGAGGCAGGTTATACTCAAGCCCAGGAGGCTGCCCGAGCAGAGCTCGAGGGAATACTGGGTCGGAAATCGGATGACATGTCGTTCGACTCACCGTTTTCAGAGCAGATACTGAACTACCCACGCCTAGAAAAATTCAAGGTGCCAAAACTGGAACCATGAAGTGCAAAGCCTTTCCAGCTCTACTTACGGGTAGGGCCTGGGAGTGGTTCAGAAAATTCCCACCCCAGTCAATCTCCAACTTTGAGACCCTGGCTAGAAAATTTCTACAGGCTTTCGTCACGGCCAAGACATTCCAGAGAAACACTACCTACCTCCTTACCATTAGACAGAAGAAGGATGAAACTGTGTTGCAATACCTGAAGAGGTTCAATGAGGAATCAAGGCAGGTCCGGAACGCAGACGAGCATCTCCTGATCACCTTTTTCATAGCAGGCCTACGAGAATGTCGATTGTATGCTAAATTGTACAGTAGGCTCCCTAGATCATGGAAGAGTGTATGGAGTAGGCATATAAACACTGTCAGGGAGAAGAAGCTAATCGGTTAAAAAGGGAGTCATAAAGCTCCAAGAAAGAAAATGATGACCGACCTGACAGAAAACACAAATCAGTATGAGACCGAGTGGCAACACCCATCTCAGACCGATTAGGAAAGAAAGGTGATCTCCGGGAAATGGATTTTATTCCTCTGAACAGGTCACGCGAGAAGGTTCTTGCCATAATGCAAAAGAAAGGAATAGCCCGAGTTCCGCCTCCCATAAAGGGTCCTCAGGAGAAAAGATATCAGACAAAGTTCTGTAAGTATCATCAGGACATCGGACATGACTCCAAACATTGTCGTGATCTGCAATGAGATATAGATGCAGCGGTTATAGAAGGATAATTGGATGAGGTCATTGACCAATCTCAGAATCCAAAGCCCAAAGGCCAAAGAGAATTTATAATAAGAGGTTACAACCAAGATCATGATCGCATGGAGGAACCCCCGACACATAAGAGATCCTTCACCTGATCCTGATGGGAGAATGGATAACCGACCTGTGAACACCATTAACATGATTTCAGGGGGGCCGAGCAACAGCACCCGAGCTGAGGAGACAAGCAGTGACCGGACTGCCGTCCACCCCTACTCCAATAAGAGACAGAGACTGTCTCCCGAGGTAACTTATAGTCCCAGAGGCTCTCTTCCTTTAATAATCAATAATGAAGGGGTGGTTATTGAAGTTGTTATCAACAAGAACATGATAAGACGTATCTGTATTGACACGGGAAGTACTGTCAATGTAATGTATTATAATGTGTTTAACTCTATGAAGTTAAAGGATTCCGAGCTGATACCAGTATCAGCTCCCTTATACGGGTTCACAGGACCACCATTCCATCCTGTGGGCGTGATCAGACTCCCTACCACCTTTGGAGAAGAACCGAGGGGTAGGACCCTTCTAGTTGATTATGTTGTGGTCAAAGCACCATCGGCTTACAATGTTATCATGGGATGGTCCGCACTGATCGATCTCCGAGCAGTGATCTCCCCTGCTCATATAAGCATGAAGTTCCGACCTTACGGGGGTCAACAGAGATTAAGGGTGACGTGGAAACGGCCAGGAGTTGTTACATGCCACCGAAACAGAAAATGTTGGTGCAGCAAGTTTCAATTGAAGAGTTACTCCAGGATGAGGAGGAAAACTGGTCCTCAGAGGAAAAGACTGAGGCGGTAAGTTTATGGGAAGAAGAAGCACACCTAACGGTGAACGTGGGGTCATGGATCCCCGAGCAGCATAAAGAGGATCTTGTCAAAATATTAAAGGAGTTCAGAGACGTATTCGCTTGGAAAACGGAAGACATGCCAGGCCTATCACCCTAGCTGGCCTTACACAAACTCAATGTTGATCCGAGAAGGAGGCCAATTAGGCAGAAGAAGAGACACTTTGCCCAAGAAAGGATGGAAGCAATTGAAAAGGAAGTAAAGAAATTACTCCAAGATAATATAATTAGAGAAGTGATCTATCCAGACTGGCTAGCTAACACAATACTGGTGAAGAAGCCGGACAGAAGTTGGCGGATGTGCGTCGATTTCACTGACTTGAACAGAGCCTATCCAAAGGACTATTATCCATTACCGAAGATTGACAGGTTAGTAGATTCCAATGTTGGATTCCAAGTATTTGCATTCTTAGACGCATACAAAGGATACCATCAAATAGCAATGGATCCTGAAGACGCGGAAAAAAATGCATTCATAACCGAACTGGGCACCTTTTGCTACATCACTATGCCCTTCGGGTTGAAGAATGCTGGAGCTACGTATCAAAGGGTGGTGAACAAAATTTTTGGTGACCAAATTGGAAGATGTATGGAGGTGTATGTGGACGATCTTCTGATCAAGAGCAGGTCTCTTGAGCAGTATATGCTTGACAGAGGTGTTCAGCATGCTCAGACAAACACATATGAAGCTCAACCCTAAAAAGTGTACATTTGGGGTCAGGTTGGGCAAGTTTCTAGGGTATATGATCTCCGAGGACGGCATCAAAGCTAATCTAGATAAGATTGAAGTATTGAGGTGCATGCCACCTCTAAAGAGCATCAAAGAAGTGCAAAGACTAATAGGGCGTATGGCTGCCCTAAGCAGGTTCCTATCTAAATCGGCACAGCGTGCCTTGCCATTTTTCAAAGTCCTGAGGAAGACAAGCCCTTTCTAGTGGAACGAGGACAGCCAAAAGGTATTCAAAGTTCTCAAGAGTTATTTGGCCGAGCTGCCAACCCTGACCTCTCCTCAGGAAGGAGAAACCCTGCTAGTTTACTTAGCGATTTGTGATGAAGCAATAAGTGCAGTCCTGGTCAGAGAAGAGGACAATGTGCAAAAACTAATCTGTTATGTGAGTCGGGCTCTGCATGGACCTGAGATCAGATACACTAATGCATAAAAGTTAGCATTGGCTCTAGTACATGCTTCAAGAAAGTTGAGACCCTATTTCCAGGCACACCCGATCACTGTGGTAACAGATCAGCCATTTAGACAGATATTATCTCGACCAGAAACGTCAGGAAGGTTAGTGAAATGGGTGGTAGAAATGACAGAGTATGACCTGGATTGCCAACCCCGAACTGCCGTCAAAGCTTATGCTTTAGCCGACTTCCTAGCTGAAGGAATAGCTATGGACATCGAAAGGGATCCCTCAACAACACAGGTTGATTATGGACTCTGTATGTGGATGGGGCAGCAGGAAAGGAAGGGATAGGAGCAGGTATCCTACCAATCAGTTCAAAAGGGGAAGAATTTCCATATGCCTTACGTTTCAAGTTCAGAGAAACCAACAATGAAGCAGAGAATGAGGCCTTGATCACCGGGCTCCGACTAGCCAATAAGCTAGGAGCATCTAATGTGCAAGTATTCAGTGACTCCCAGCTGGTAGTTAATCATATCAAAGGGGAGTATGAAGCAAAGGAGGAACCAATGAAGAAATAATTATATGTGGCTCAAGCCTTGCTCATGAATTTCAAGCCAACTCAGATCGAGCAGGTATCTCGATCTCAAAATAAACGAGCTGACGCGCTTTCAAAGTTGGCATCTAACTTCTTCTCAGACAAAAAAGTTCCAGTGGAGCATCTAGAAGAGCGGAGCTATGTTATGAGTGAAGTCCAGCCTGTTACTCAGCAAGCCACATGGATGGACCCAATTGTGTTCTATCTGAAACACGGCATCCTACCGATTGATAAGTCTCAAGCACGCAAGATGAAACTCCAGGCGAGCAGGTATTCTTTATTCAATAAAGTCCTTTACAGGCGGTCTTTCATATCTCATTGGCTCAGATGTGCTTCAAAGGAAGAAGGAAATTATCTCCTTAGAGAAATCCTCCTCGGTATCTGTGGAAATCATGTGGGTGCACAAACCCTAGCAAGGAGGTGCCACCTATTTGGGTATTACTGGCCCATTATGGAAAGTGATGCAAATGAACTCGTTTTGAGGTGCAAAGCATGCCAGGTGCATGACAATCTGCTATATCAACCTGCACAAGCCATGGTTCTAATTATTTCTCATTGGCTGTTTTATCAATAGAGGGTAGACCTTGTCGGACCACTACCTCGGGCTCCAGGTAATCTCAGATTCCTTGTGGTGGCTGTTGATTATATTACTAAATGGGTAGAAGTGGAAGCTCTAACTACTACTCCGCCAGGGCCATTCAAAAGTTCCTCTGGAAAAATATAGTCTGTAGATATGGTATACCTAAAATTCTGATCTCAGACAATGGAACTCAGTTTGAAGACCAAACATTCAAATCGTGGTGTGCCGAGATGGGCATCACTCAGCACTTTACCTCTATTGGCCATCCACAGGCTAATGGCCAAGTTGAACAAACAAACAGGAAGGTCAAGATCCGCCTGTAAAAAAGATTTGAGGAAGAAGGGGACAACTGGGTAGAGCATCTACCCAACATACTATAGGCTTACCGAACTACGCCAAACTCATCCATAGGTGAAACACCATTTTCTTTGGCTTATGGGTGTGAAGTAGTCATCCCAGCAGAGATCGTGCTCCCCTCCCCGAGGTCGGAGCTGTACACGTGGACAGATCAGGAATCAGAACTCAGGCATGCAAAATATGATTTGGAAGAAGCTAGAGAGGTGGCCTATATCAAAATGGCCAAGTACAAGAAAAGAATCTCTCAGTACTATAACTCCAGGGTTAAACACTCCTATTTCAAAGAAGGAGATCTAGTACTGAGGAGAAACGAGGTAAGCAGACAAGTGTTAGGTGTTATGCTCGAAAGACAATTTTGTTATTGTTTTGTTTAATGAATGAATTGACATTATTATTCATATTTATTATTTCTCATATTCACCGATGTGACAATAGTATTTACACTACAGAAAACCCTAAAGTATATCGTTTATGTAATCACTTAACTCAGTGTATGGGATATACACGGGAGGATTGAGTTAGTGAAGATGTACTTAAAATACAATTAGCCCGTAGTGAAGTTAATCGAGAGTATCGGGTCTCTCCTTTAACGTGCTATTAATGCGCCCAGAACACAATATGTGTGATTGTCTTATCCGGACTTTCGGTTAAGAGAACCTAGTGGGGCATTTATATATGATAGATATATCATATAGGGCTGGACCGATTTGGTTAGAGTTCACGATATAATTCCGTAAGCGAGAAGTCTTATCGAATCAATCGATGATCATATCTATGGATATATCTTAATCCTGAGGCGATCACAGTCAACTACTTGAATCAGTATGAGGTTTGACTTGACGGTTAATGATTACTCTGAGTATGTGATCTGAATTACCCCATCTTGGCATTGTACTGGATTGAGTGAGTAGTCTGTGTTATCATAGATACGGAATCCATTCCTTCCATTTCTGGAAGTAGATAGACAGTTCCCTTATTTGTTAATCCTAGAAACTGATCGATCCATGGAGTTCATATTACACTGATTAGCTACAAGTGAGTTGTATGAATTAATTGATCACTAGGGGGTTAATGGTAAATATGGATAAGAGGTTCTAAAAAGGGTTAACGGTAACTTCCCGAATTAGAATGAACAGTATATGGAGGATTAATCCATATGTAATGATTATATCAATGGACGCTTATTATCATTCTCGTGAAGAGATAAATATAATCACGGGATTATGGTGGCATATTCCTATGATTGATTTATCGAATATAATTATTCTGTTCGTAAAATAATTATTTATTTGATTTATCGGAGTCATTGATTATTAGTCCATTGGCCCCCGACGTCCTCCAATATAGCATAGCTATTCTCGGACGTCGAATCCTAATAATATTAATTTAGTTCTTATTAGAATTTAATTAAAACGATATGTGAATTAATTATTTAGTGGACTATTAAATTAGTTGGGCTAAATAATTAAATATGTGAAAAAGACATTTTTTCATAATCTTGGGCCAAAAGTGTATTATAGTCGAAAATTATTGTGACTAGGTCACAAGGGAATTTTCGGTCTCCACATTGTTTTATGGAACAAGAAATTGTTTTCTTGTGGATTAATAATACATGTGCACAAATATTTATTAGATAAATATTTTATGGTAAAAAATAAAGATAAAGATTATTCTAGATTTGTTCTAGAATATTTCTAGGATTATCTTTTATTTAATAGGATTATTATAATTGATTGTATTAATTATTAAATCCTTGGAGGACAAGGATTACTCTCCTATATAAAGAGAGTGTAGATATAAAAATTTTATGTGACATAATATATATCTCACGTACTGCATTTGTCTAGAAATTAAATTCATATTATTATTTCCTATACAAAATGATAGGAAATATATAAATAGATAAATAAAATCTCTTAGAAGTTTAGAGACTTATTTATTTATGATTAAATGGCTATGTAGATATATAAAATATATATGTGACACATTATATTTGTCACATACTACATATGTCATTAAATATAATTATTTTTATATTATTTCCTACATTAAATATTGGAAAATAATATAAAAGTCAATAAATCCTAAAAATCTCCTAAAAATCAATTAGTTTGGAGATTTTATTGATTTATAAATGCAAAGATTGTCTACAAATTGCTACAGCCAATCAGGAGAGCCTGGACGCATTAAATGCGGATATCGTAAGAATCAATCAGAGTGTGGACACATTAAATGAGTGTGGACGCATTAAATGCAAATTAATGCAAAGGCATCACCTAACACTATAAATAGGAGAGCCTTGGTCATTTGCAAAACACACTGAAGAGTTGGTGGAGATCCCAGAGCAAGAAGCTTCAAGGATTCACCAACAACACAAGCCTCAAGATCTTCCAAGAAATCCTTCAAGCCTCGAAGATCTCCCAAGAATCCTCAAAGTTCTTCAAGAAAGCCAAGAAGATCGATGAGCGTCTTGATACTTGAAGATCAACATAAAGCGGAGCTCTTCAACAAGGCGTCTTACACAAAGACGGAGTTCTTCGATGAGGCGTCTTCAATCCTTGAAGATCAACCCAAAGTCAAGAAAGGCGAGAAGATCAACAAGCATCGTCAACACATTGAAGATCAACCCAAAGTCAAGAAAGGCGAGAAGATCGAAAAGCATCGTCAACATATTGAAGATCAACCCAAAGCCAAGAAAGGCGAGAAGATCAAAAAGCGTCAGCAACGCCGGAAGCAGTCGTCTTCGAAGTTTTTTTTCAAGAAGATGAAGAACATCAAAGCTTCAAAGCACCATGAAAGATCGTCTTCAAGATCGAAGATCTTCAGCAAAGTTGAAGTCCTTCAGCTAGGAGATTGAATGTAAGACAAAGTATTCCTTCAAGTCTTCATCAAAGCTAAAGCTCTCCCGCCATATCCGGGAGAAAATAACCAAAAGTCAAGATCTTCCGCCACATCCGGGAGAAATCAACTAAAAGTCAAGTTCTTCCGCCATATTCGGAGTCCTTCAACAAATCAAAGATCACAAAGACAACTAGTGTTCTTCAACAACAAACAAAGGACTTCTTCCCAACAAGTTGGAAGAGTACTGACAAGTCCGAGAACAAGTCCATATGACCCTCGGAGAAATTAAAGGAGATGATCAAGTAAGCACAAAAGCATCCAAGTCATCTCCGACAAATGAAGATTATCCGCTATATACGGAGATCTTCCATAAATCCAGCATTCTCCCCAACAGATTGGAGGAGTACTGGCAAGTCCGAGAACAAGTCCCCGCGACCCTCGGTGAAATCAAAGGAGAATCAAAGGCGTCCCGTAGACATAGGGATTTTGTTAGAGATTGTACCCACTCAAATTTTGAAATAAATAAAAAATTATATTTGTTCCAAATTTCTTGTCTTTCTTTTTTTAATTTAATTGCAAGACAACAGAAATTTGTGTTACAAATTTCTGGCACACCTGGTGGGACCAATCTCTCCTTTCATCTCTCCTTGCAAAAAAAGAAGTCTTGAGGAAATGGCACCAAAGACTTCCACCGCTTCAAAGGCTTCTACATCAAAGGCTACTTCAAAGATTTCCGCTCTAAAGGTTGCTGCTATGAAAGTTATTGCTTCAAAGGGGGCCACTACGGAGTTGTTGCCACTAAGGATGTTTCCTCATCTCAAGGTCAACCTTCTGGCCCTGTCACTCGGAGAATGTCAAAGGAGTCTGGCTTCATTTTTTTTTCCCTCAGGAAAATGGCCGCAGATGTCCTGATGGCAAATTCCACCACCCTGGAGGATCATATTTTCAAACTCACAAAGTCCATTGAAGCTCTCACGGCGCACGTTCGGACTCAAGACGTTCCAATTGCGAAGCTCGCCAACAGGATTGATTCCGTTGGAGAAGCAAGTAAGTCAAAAGAATTGTTGCATGGTGATGAGCATGGACTTGACGTCATTTCCAAATATCAAGGAGCCTTCAGGTCTTCTCGCATGGCGAATAACATGAGGTTGCCCCTAAAAGACTCTTTCAAATATAAAAGCTTTCAATTCTTTTACCTTGGCAAGTGATTTGAAGATTTCCCCCGATGGAACCATTTCTATCAGCAGTTGCGGGAATTCGTCATGGGTACCATCAAGGACAAAGTCGGAAGGCCCATGAATTCATGTCAAACGTATGCCATACCATATGCCTAAATGATTGATGATCTGAAGATGTAGTCCGGTTATCGATCACTGAAGTTCCAACAATTAGATGGAAAGGGCAATCCAAAGCAACGCATTGCCCATTTTGTTGAAACTTGCAACAACGCTTGGACGTATGGAAATCACTTGGTGAACCAAATCATGCATTCTCTAAACGGCAACGCCTTTGATTGGTACACTGATCTCGCCCTGGCCTCTCTGGATAGTTGGGAGCAACTGGAGCAGATCTTTCTCATTCGCTTCTACTGCACCCGTAGGACGGACATCATTGTTGAGCTGACCAACCCTTACCGGTCGAAAAAAGAAAATGTGGTTGACTACATCAACAGACGGGAGAGCGCGAGTTTCAACTGCAAGGAGCAAATTTCTAAGAAGTCTTCCATCAAGATGCGCATTCAAATTAGGCAATAGAGTCTTCAATACATTCTCAAGGAAATTCAACCAAGTTGAGCATCGCTGCAAACGGAGGTCAAGCTCTCTTTCAAGACCCTTAA
This sequence comes from Gentiana macrophylla, assembly GCA_026214975.1. Taxonomy (NCBI): domain Eukaryota; kingdom Viridiplantae; phylum Streptophyta; class Magnoliopsida; order Gentianales; family Gentianaceae; genus Gentiana; species Gentiana macrophylla. The sequence goes on along the minus strand of CM047811.1, from coordinate 2,539,629 downwards.
AAGGGATATGAAAAGGAAAAGACTGGAAAATTTTCCAAAGCAACTCCGGAAACAAAACACCAAAAAGTCCATGGATACAAATGTGGGGATTCCATACTTCAAAAATGTCTGGAGGAACAAAGGCCGAATAGTCAAAAAGGCGACAACCAACTCTAGAGGAAAAGAAATAAAAGATGTACCGTTTTCTTGATTCCGACGCGTCTGTCAAACTTTGATGAGTTTCTCAAATCAAACTCATTGATCTTCCCACAACCAAGTGCCTCAAAAATGCTGCAAAATCCCACGAAGTAAACCTTTTGCGAACATCAGCTCTTGACGGGGTACACTAACGACAATTGCTTTGTCTTTGAAATCAAAGTAATTTTCTTAGCCGATGAACAAATAGTCGTGCTTGAAAAAGGAAAAGAAAGCACAAATCAAGTCTCATTGGTGGAGCCATCACATGGTCATACTACGACCGTTCGATTCGGAGCCTTTGATCCTATCCAGTGCAAGTTGACGCAATGTCACCAATTGTTGTTAAAGACTTGGGAATTTTTCAATAAAGTCCCCAATTGTCAATAAAAGGCAAGAGGATCATCCGTTGATACGGATGATAAATCTTTGTATTCTTGTGGCTCGAGAACGAAACAAAAGGTGCATCGGCGTTTGAGTCTACAAAATCAAAATAAAGTCGCCCCAACTCCACCAAGGCAAAATAAGTCAAAACACAATGAAGCTCTGGACATGGAGATAACTGAGAAGTGGACGATAAAATCAAACGCTTCTTCGTGATGATCTCAAGCACAAGTGTCCTCGAACCTCTATCACCTTTATGGTGTACATCTTCGAAGAAATCCTAAACGATGAAAATGTAGCTTGGCGCCCGCATACATATTGATGACAAAATTGTCACTTGCTATGCCGTACTTGATAAATAAAACTCTACCTCTAAAAAATGTGCGTGTGGAGATGAAAATGCTTCGCAAGAGGAGGAGCCATAAATCAAATACAAAGTCACTTGCATTGTCGAGATGAATTTTTCTGACGATGACATGTTTCTGGCATCGGCGTCTTATATTCGTCCATCGTTCGTGACGGCATACACTTGTGAACAGAAGATGAGTAGCATGTTGCTTGATGGAAGATCTTCCGTCAACATCTTGCCATTTTTCATAATGAAAGGGTTGAGAATCTCCATGGATGACCCCAACAACAATCGCTTGAGGATTCAAGAATTCAACCAATGGGGGCAAAGAGCCATTGGATCAATAAGACTTGACGTCTTTATTGATGACATGTCATTCAATGCACTCTTCCACGTGATTGATGCCAAATCATATTACAACACATTTGTTGGGAAGACCATGGCTTCACAAAAATGGAGTCGTTCCTTCCACACTACACAAATGCTTCAAGTGATGAGGAAAGTCATTGCTTATGACATGAACTTCACCGGCTGAATCTTACTGGATGATTCCAAGTTCTACTCAAGGCCGACACTGCAAAGAAGTGAGCACTTCAAAAGGGGTCGAGGAACACTAGGAAGACGTGGTGCTATAAACACCAACAAAAATGCACCATAAATAAATCAACAAAGAAATGAAAAGTTGCAAAGTCTTCTGTGTTCTACAAAGCAAAGGAACCGCCATCATAAAAGGAAAAAAGGTCTGAGTGGATCTACTTTACCACTTCCTAAAATCGAAGTAGTAGAGATAGATGCTCTCCTATTGTGGTTAGATCGTATAAAGAAGATCCAACCATAGAGCATGGAATGTTTTCCTCTATGCGAAAAGAAGGGTTGGCCACATCACATACAAGCTCCTCGTCAAAGCAAGATAAAGTCCCTAAACCTCCATGCAAAATATGGGGGCAACAAATCAAACATGAACATCGAAAACCCTTTCTAAGGGTAAAAGTCATTTGATAAAATCTTCTAGTAAAAGGTTTAGGCAATATTCCTAAAGCACCAATTCGTATCCCAATAAAATGGGCAAGCAATGATGAGGCAGAAAAAGATGCGTAGAAAGAGCCTCCAAAGCTAGAAAAATTGGTTGATTCCACTGTAGATGAATTGAAAGAAATCAACCTCGACATGAAGGACGAGCTTAGGCCAAAATTATATCGGCACTCTTCTATCCCCTGAAAAAGAGCACAACTCTCCGTCAAAATGGGCTCACGTTCGGTTGAGAAAGCTCAAAAGCAAGTGTAGACCATACATTTTCCCCCTTATCAAAGTAGAGGTGAAACAACATATCGGAGCCGTCTTCATCCGCAAAGTCAAATACCTTTCATGGATCTCAAACATTGTTCGGAAAGGAAAAAGAACAAAGTTGTGCTTGTGTCTACTTTCAAGACTTGATCACTCTTTGTCCAAAAGTTGATTTCCTCGCCCAATCACCGACCTCAAGGATGGATGCAACTACTGAGGCCATCATATGTTATCCATTATGGATAGAACTCCTGGCTATTATCAAAATCGATTGCTTGGAAGATGAAGAACTCGCAGACCTTCCGCATGCCTAAAGGAATCCATCGATACAAAGCGATGCCTTTTGGTTTGAAAAATGTTGGAGCCATATACCAACATACCATGAAAAAAATGGGACATGTTGCCTCAAGATGCTTAGTGCCATGCCAATGAACTCGTCGTTAAAGAAAAAAAGACGATCACTTGGACGACTTGAAACATGTCTTTCAAAGACTTCGGAGAATTTAACTCAAATAAACCCTCTCAAATAGCATTTGAGGTAAGCTCAAGAAAAACCCTCGGTTTCATCATACGCTGTCGAGGAGTTGAGATAGTTCAATCCAAAGTTGATGTCGTCATAAAGATGCCCGGCCCGACCTTCACAACCTCCATGAGTTTGGAATCTTGGTAGAAAGGCTCACCTACCTGTGACAATTTTCATCAAATCTCGTTGGAAGACGTCAACACTTCAACCACTTGAACGGGAAAAGTTATGCAAGAAAGTCTTTGAAAACTTCAAGGCTAACTTGGAAAAAACTCCAGTCTTGGTGGTAGCTACAAAAAGGAAGCATTTGCTTCTTTCCGTCATGACATAAGCCATGCCATACTCACTGTTCAATCATTTTTAGACGGTTTAGAAACTCGAGCAACAAACTCCCCACTAAGGATTTCCATCCAAGAAGCGTTGCGAATGAGGACAATGTTGGTATTCTCTTGCAAGAATCATATGCTCTAGATTAAATGTGGCACCAAGCTCAGCAAAATCCGGATGCTTCCAAGCCTTCTTGTCCAATGCATTCAACAAGATGGAGTGCCCACGGCTATTCCAAATCGGGAATTCAGTGCTTGTCTTATGAAGACTTGGCATAATGACGTAAAAAACCAAAACAAGTTCAAATAAAAATAAAATGCCCCCCATGTTGTTCGGGAGTTAGGAAAAATAAAGCATACAAGTTGATAGAGATGGTCAAATTCAACCAAATCAACAGCAAGTTCCTCAAAAGGCTCTATGCTAAAAGAAAAATATGCTCCTAAGCACGAGCTAAAACTGCCTTACATGCACCAAATGTGTCAAAAGAGAAAATGCTCCTAAGCACGAGCTTAAACTGTGTAACACTCATCCAATGGGTTTAAAAAGAACATGCTCCCAAGCACGAGCTTAAAGCGCTCTACGCTCATCAAATGAGATAAAGAAAAATGATCCTAAGCACGAGCTTAAACTTCATTATACTCTTCAAATGAGTTAACAAAAATGCTCCTAAGCACGAGCTTAAGCTGCGTTAATCTTGTAAAAATTATGAACTACGCTTTTGACTTGATTCTAGAAAATTCTTTAGGTACGTGAGGCGGTTTGGGAAGTTGCTCCAAGTTGATCATACCAAAAGAAATGAGGGTCCATCATACAAGAAAGGGGTTCTCATACAAAAATTAGAAAGAAAACTTGAAAGGGTGGAATGCTTTTCTTCGTATGAAGAGGCGATAAGCCTCCCAAAGAATGTCGCTCGAAATTTCCATGAGTGGTTGATGCAGAAGAGGAGAGGTTCCGTCACCGCACACTTGAAGAGGCTCTTCACTTCAATGAACTTTGATGGTAGCCTTATTGAGTGATGGATTCGATGTCGAAGCCTTACGCTTTTTCATCATGGCACGCGGCGCTCTTCGTGACTTTTTCAAGTTCTTTGGAATGAAAGTCCGCTCAAGAAATTGTGGCACCGGCGATGAAACTACATTTCCTCCAACATTCGTGATACGATTAATGATTCTTCTTGGTCTACCAAAGCACCAAGAGGAAAGCATCATGGCCATTAGAGGAATCCTTGCTATAGTCCGCACCATTAGCCGAATGAGGATCTCAAGAGACCAACACCAAAGCTAAGGAAGACACAAGGAAAATGAGCTCAACTTGTGGATCGGTTCTCTTTGTGAAGGTCTAGGCTCACCGGAAATGATGCTTCGATCACGGGAAGGTGGAGTATCAAACTCGATGGTGAGGTATATTCAAAGCTTGATCCCGCTTCCATAGCAAAGATCAAAGATAATGAAGCACAAAAGATACCTCTCACCGTCTCGTGTAGACTATTTGAGTGATGCTATCTGTGTCTTATGCAGAGTGGAGCAACTAAATACCCCACTCACGTTCTTGACCGGCTCTGCACACATGATGAAGTCCCGAAGTACCTCACTTGTGTCGTTGTCTTGTTGAGCATCCGTGTGTGCTATGTAGGGTGAAGTCACAAAGTACCTCACTCGCCCTACACGGGCTGAATATCCGGTTATGCTACACAAGGTGAAGCAACTAATTACTCCGCTTGCGGCCCTTGTTCGACCTTGATGCGAGGAACCCAAGAGTCGGAATGCAAAAAAAAAAAACAACAAAGACAAAAAAGTTACCTTTAAAGGACTGCTGAGTTGATGAGAGATTTTCACCACCGTTTGGGTCCTCGTCACTTTGTGGATGATTTGAAGCAACGAGGTGGATAAATATTCCTCCTCAAAAAAAAAGTTCGTCTGAAGGAACTCTGAGGCGGCGAAGTGAGTAAATATTCGACCTCCAAAAATGTTCGTCTGAAGGAACTCTGAGGCGGCGAGGTGAATAAATATTCGACCTCCAAAAATGTTCGTTTGAAGGAACTCCGTCGGCGATGAGGCGAATATGAAAATTCATCCTCCAAATGGCCTTCAATACTCCGAGCTCAAACAAGCGAGGTGAAAATACATTCGACCTCAAAACGGCTTCCGATCTCTGAAGTGGTGAGGTAGGGAACCTCGACGTGACCTCCAATCTCTAAAGTGGCGAGGTAGGAAACCTCGAAATGGCCTCCGATCTCTGAAATGGTGAGGTAGGCAACCTCAAAACGGCATCGATCTCTGAAGTGGTGAGGTAAACGGCTTCCGATCTCTGAAGTGGTGAGGTAAGGCAACCTCGAAACGGCTTTCGATCTCTGAAGTGGTGAGGTAGGGAACCTCGACGTGACCTCCGATCTCTAAAATGGTGAGGTAGGCAACCTCGAAATGGCCTCCAATATCTGAAATGGTGAGGTAGGCAACCTCAAACCAGCTTCGGATCTCTGAAGTGGCGAGGTAAAGGCAACCTCGAAACGGCTTCTGATCTCTGAAGTGGCGAGGTAAATGCGACCTCGAAATGGCTCCTGATCTCTGAAGTGGCGAGGTAAGGAAGTGGCGAGGTAAGGCAACCTCGAAACGGCTTCTGATCTCTGAAGTGATGAGGCAAGGAAACCTCGAAACGGCTTCCGGTCTCTGAAGTGGCGAGGTAAAGGCGACCTCGAAATGGCTTATGGTCTCTGAAGTGATGTGAGGCAAGGCAACCTCAAAACGGCTTCCGGTCTCTAAAGTGGCGAGGTAAAGGCAACCTCAAAATGGCTTCTAATCTCTGAAGTGGTGAGGTAGGCAACCTCAAAACAGCAACCACCAATATGGCCTCCGGTTACGTACCCTGCAAAGCAAAGAAAAATAATTAAACAAAAAAAAAAAACAAGACCAAAAAAAATTTGACTTTTAGTCAACCGCCGACGAGAAAGACGAAAGTCAAGAAAAAATGACAATCGACTTCCAATCAGCAGTCGACACGGCCAGTTAGCCAACTAAAGAGGAGGAAGGCCTGAGACTCTCAGTTCCTTGACTCTTTTGGGGTTGAAGAAGAATTGGTGTGCTTGAAAGAGATGCGAAGGTTTATTTATATAGGAGAAGATGGGAAGAATCAATGCTCTTCTAAGCAATGTGGGACAATAATTACTCAATTGTGATTGGTTTATCAAAAAAAATAATAATAATAATAATAAGGAAAAAAGAGGCGTGGCCGACTTAAAAGAAAAGGGGGTTAGTTTCCTTTTCTTTCTTATATATACTTTGTCCACGTAAAAAATAATAATAATAATAAGGAAGGAAAAAAAGAGGAAAAAAAAAAGTAAAAAAGATGGTTATAAAGTCGAGACTCGTCGTTACGGTAAAATTTTATCGGGCCAACAAATCTATGGGCATTTGTAGATATAAAATTTTTATGTGACATAATATATATGTCACGATCTGCATTTGTGCAGAAATTAAATTCATATTATTATTTCCTATACAAAATGATAGGAAATATATAAATAGATAAATAAAATCTCTTAGAAGTTTAGAGACTTATTTATTTATAATTAAATGGCTATGTAGATATATAAAATATATATGTGACACATTATATTTGTCACATACTACATATGTCATTAAATATAATTATTTTTATATTATTTCCTACATTAAATATTGGAAAATAATATAAAAGTCAATAAATCCTAAAATCTCCTAAAAATCAATTTGTTTGGAGATTTTATTGATTTATAAATGCAAAGATTGTCTACAAATTGCTACAGCCAATCAGGAGAGCCTGGACGCATTAAATGCGGATATCGTAAGAATCAATCAGAGTGTGGACACATTAAATGAGTGTGGACGCATTAAATGCAAATTAATGCAAAGGCATCACCTAACACTATAAATAGGAGAGCCTTGGTCATTTGCAAAACACACTGAAGAGTTGGTGGAGATCCCAGAGCAAGAAGCTTCAAGGATTCACCAACAACACGAAGCCTCAAGATCTTCCAAGAAATCCTTCAAGCCTCGAAGATCTCCCAAGAATCCTCAAAGTTCTTCAAGAAAGCCAAGAAGATCGATGAGCGTCTTCAATACTTGAAGATCAACATAAAGGCGGAGCTCTTCAACAAGGCGTCTTACACAAAGACGGAGTTCTTCGATGAGGCGTCTTCAATCCTTGAAGATCAACCCAAAGTCAAGAAAGGCGAGAAGATCAACAAGCATCGTCAGCACATTGAAGATCAACCCAAAGTCAAGAAAGGCGAGAAGATCGAAAAGCATCGTCAACACATTGAAGATCAACCCAAAGCCAAGAAAGGCGAGAAGATCAAAAAGCGTCAGCAACGCCGGAAGCAGTCGTCTTCGAAGTTTTTTTTCAAGAAGATGAAGAACATCAAAGCTTCAAAGCACCATGAAAGATCGTCTTCAAGATCGAAGATCTTCAGCAAAGTTGAAGTCCTTCAATTAGGAGATTGAATGTAAGACAAAGTATTCCTTCAAGTCTTCATCAAAGCTAAAGCTCTCCCGCCATATCCGGGAGAAAATAACCAAAAGTCAAGATCTTCCGCCATATCCGGGAGAAATCAACTAAAAGTCAAGTTCTTCCGCCATATTCGGAGTCCTTCAACAAATCAAAGATCACAAAGACAACTAGTGTTCTTCAACAACAAACAAAGGACTTCTTCCCAACAAGTTGGAAGAGTACTGACAAGTCCGAGAACAAGTCCATATGACCCTCGGAGAAATTAAAGGAGATGATCAAGTAAGCACAAAAGCATCCAAGTCATCTCCGACAAATGAAGATTATCCGCTATATACGGAGATCTTCCATAAATCCAAAGATTCTCCCAGCCAGATTGGAGGAGTCTTGGCAAGTCCGAGAACATGTCCTCGCACCTCGGTGAAATCAAAGGAGAATCAAAGCGTCCCGTGAGACATAGAGATTTTGTTAGAGATTGTACCCACTCAAATTTTGAAATAAATAAAAAATTATATTTGTTCCAAATTTCTTGTCTTTCTTTTTTTAATTTAATTGCAAGACAACAGAAATTTGTGTTACAGAGAGTTCTCTCAAGCCTAAAACACACTAGAAATTTCGATTCTCCCTATAATTTAGAGAGAGATAATTTTCGGCCAAGGGGAAGTAAGGAGAAAAATCTTGGAGGTTTTCCGGGTAGAATATCGGAAGGATTCGAGACGAGGATTTCCTTCCACCGGGAGTTGCTTGGATCACACGTGCGGAAGATCGTGGTACTCTTCACACTATCCTTTGATCTTCATATTGCAGTTCTTCTACTTGGATTTTGAGATCCAAGAGGTATGTCCTACAACCCCCTTGTAGAGTAGATCTAGTTATTTTATTACGTGTAAATTATAGATCTAGATCCTTAAATCGCTTCCGTTGCGGATGATATTACAAATAGTGGTATCAGAGACTGGTGATCTATATTTATACGTATAAAATATTAGATCTAAGGAGTGGAATATGCATGTGTAGATTGCATTATTTTCGTTTTTAATTTTATTTTCGAAAATATCATGGATATATGCCTTGTGATTGTCGTGGTTGAAGAGATGGATTGGGGTTGGTATTGTTTACCCGAAGATCTATTTTGTAGCTCTTTTTGATTAGTATCAATTGAGAATAGGATTTGTAATTTAACTATGTTGAATTCGAAAATTATGTAAAAAGGTAGTACCTTTTGTTTTTTTAATTTTGTTCCGGGTTCGAGACGACGAAAATCATAGTGTTGAAGATAATCAAGAAGGTAAAAACGGGAGGAGACCGAATTGTTTAATTATTTTTTCCATCGTCGGAATTTTTTTTTTTTTGGCGGCAGCAATTTTATTCTTGTAACCTAATGTATTAGCATTGGCCGAAAGGTTTGACCAAACAAAAAAAAGTTTTTTTTTATTTAACTTTGCTGCCGTGACATGCTGTAACAAAAAAAAAGTTTTTTTTATTAACTTTGGCCGAAGGCATGTTATAATAAAAAAAGAATAATAATAATTTATAAAACAATTTTATAATATATTGGTATTTTACGGCCTCCTCTCCTAGTCGTTCGTGGTTCGTGTCAAGATCGAAGATTTGAGATCCGGAAGTGTCAAGATCAAGATCGAAGATCGAGATTTGAAGACTTAGAATTAGTTTTACTTTTCCTTAGAAAATAGGTTAGTCGAGGTACCAACGATCCATCTCGGTGTTTAAATTTTCTGCAATTTATTTTTTATGTGTTTGATAATAAAATAGATATAAAATCGGAATTGCCATGACATGCATCATATCATAAATCCACTCTATGCATACATGTAGAATTTTAATTTTGGTAATTCAAATAGGCATGTATACAAACTCGCGTAATTAGTTGAAATTTAATTAATACGTGGTAATTAATTAATTTAGTAACTAATTAAAGATCCGAGGACGGGTTATGAAATCGTTAAGCCTTTTCGGTGTGTGTTCTCTGTGAACCACCTTAAAAGCCCAAACGAGATCACATTTTCGATTCGTAGTGTCTACGAGATTGAATGATGGTAAAAGAACAATAAATCTTGATAAAAGCGGTTCACTTTATAGGTTGGGTGGTCAATCAGAGCTTCGCCGACCGACTTAACCCTCCTAGTGTGATGTATGCACGGGGGGTCCGGAAAGACTAAGCTACACCGCGAGCGGAGGGTGATTCCTTCTTATCTCAATGGGGCTCTCTTGACCCGACTTCGTCCGATCATCACATATGTTCCAACGAATAGGGACGGGTAGGCTTGCCTACGTTACCGACACCATTCGAATCCTTGATTTGATGTGCTTTTATGTTAACATCAAAAGACGTGGTTAGTTGACCCACCACCACTTCCAAAATATTGAGTGGGAGCGGGCAAAGACACCAACCCCACGGCCTGCACTATAGATACAAGTAAGTGAGAGAAGTGGTGACGCTCGCTGGCGCTTTGATTTGGTCCCCTACGGATGGTGTTCACCCCTATCAACATTCATGGCTTGGTCTCCGAAAGGATAGGATTTCCGGTACTCGTCGGGTCACCGACCTATCCTACGACGGCACACTCGGGCGTACTCAAGAGATCCGATATAGTAGGTCACACTCATCAAGGATATTCTTGATAATCTAGGCTAAAAAAGGAAGGTAGTCAATGAATAAAGGGATGTTCGATTCTTGTGGGATGTTCGATTCTCACAAGTTATTCATTGATGAGATTGTCTTGATTTAACCGTCATCTCTTTGACCTACCCTACGGCGGCACTGAGATGCGAGGTTAAAACCTTGGAATGGTAGATTAGACTTACTTATAGTTTACAATTCCTAAAATAAAATCATATAGTAGTGTTAAACTTGATTTAATATATGTTATTTTATTTACAGCATAATATCCCTTACTAAATTGCTTAAAAATTAATAATTGACTAGTATTGACTTCGTTAAAAAGTGGAAAGTAACTAGGACGTTGAACTAGTTAATCGATAATGCAATTATTTTTCGAAAGAGATATTTTCTCTTAAGCCTTTTAAAAACTAGAGTGACATATAGGTATGTCACTAGTGTCATTCGTGTCAAACGGGAGACAAACTTAGTTTGATCAAAGGTGATTTTGGACTTTGAAATTCTTCTAGTGAATTTTAAGTGTGTTGTGATTACACGAGTAATTTTCTAATTGAAAAATCGGAAAATCATGAAATGTTGCTAGTTGGACGATATTTGGAATCGATAAACTAGTGGGAGTTCTATGATTTGTTGTTTTTTTTCCGAAACATTGAACTATGTACTAAAGATTTTCTAATCGAAAAAATCGGAAAATCATGAAAATAAAGCATTGCTCGTTAGACGGTATTTGGAACCGATAAACTAGTGGGAGCTTTAATGTTATGATTTGTTGTTTTTTCTGGTATATTAAAAAATCCGAGAAGTCCCGACGAGTAACACTCGAAATAGACATCCCACGGTTCAAGAGTAGTGTTCACTCAAACGAAACTGGTTCAAGATCTTTCCATTCACGGAAAGTCAAGAATGGGAGAATATGTCTAAAAGTGTTAGTCATCTAAACTGATAAAACTTTAAGGCTGAACCGAAAATTAATTAATTGAAAATCATAGGATAAGGACAGTGATTTTGGATCACCAACCTATGAATCCTTGGCGATTTTCTCGAGCTAAGTTCTTTGGAAGAACAAGGTAGCAGTGCATTTAACGATTAAAGGAGTAAACAACGGGCAGTTAATTTTAGTGAGAATAGTGGGAGTGATATAAGGAAATGAATCTCGGATTCAATCCTTGGATATCGCAGAAAATTTATTTTCGGTTTAAGATTCATTGGAACAAATGGATTTACCTTCTATTCAATAATTTGTTTGTCGTATAGAAAGTGAATATACCATTTGTGTATTTAAATCAAGACTCGGACTTTTGTTTGATAAAGTCAAACCACTTAGAACTCGCTAAAATATGTATATAAAACACATCTTAAGAACTATTAAAAGCAATTGGTTTCGATATTTAGATAAACGCTTTCTTCATATTCCATAGTTAGTGCATAGTCCCTAAAAGACAAGACTCAAGATCGGCTCGTGGTGATTCCTTTCTCGATCACAGTTATATTGTCTCAAAGGTTCAATGACTAAGTTTCCTTTCAATCGGGGAAAGGATAATGGTTATAAAGAAGTAACATAGCTTGTTCATGACGACCTTCGGGGTCTGATGAAAGATACGAGCTAGTAGGAGCTTCCGAGTAGTGAAATCTTGTCTGATAACTATTCAAACACTCCGGTAAGTTTATCCAAAATATTTTGAGGTTTCTCTGTTTTCAACAGAGATAGAGTATTCTATTCTCGGAATAGGCCATTCATAGTCCTCGAGACTGATGCTCAGCCTTCCTTATTGTGACATGTTCTCACTAAGTGAGAAACCGTTAAATTGCCTTACATAGTTTTAGATGTGCTACAATACACTGCTTAACTCAATAAAGATATTGGAAGCAAAATAACTGTTTACATAGAAATGTAAGACCAAGAAGTCTACCTAGAATATTGATGGAGGTCAAGTTAAATTATTAACTCGATGCCTACTAACACACTAGCAAGAGAACTAGGTTCAATTGTAGTATAGCCAGATAGAGTCGAGGTCGATCCCACAGAGACTCGGCACAAATAAAACACAACTTTATCCTATTAGAACTAAATTGAAAGTGGCGGTCTACACCAACTAAATGCGATAAAATAAGATAGTGACAACCACAAGACACAAAAGACCACAAAGATGGACTAAAGACTACTAAAACACGGATAATACGGTTGATATTATCTAAACAAATAGTATTGATTACGCTAGTAGATTATAACTCCCCATGTGAATTAGAATGATTACGAGATAAAACAAACGTTAAAGATTGATTATTATGACTACGGGAGTCATCCTCAAGGTAGATTTAGCTCGGTTAGGCCATCTAAATCATCGCGTGCCTCCATTACGTGACTTCGCCTTTTAATGCCTCCATCTCGTATAACTTCGACACAATTTCGAAACTAGGGATGCCGGTATAAACCGTAACCTCATCTAAGCAACATTCTAGGGTAAGGCGCACTTTTAGATGCCGATTCGCCTATATCCTAAGTAACAATCACTTTTTGGGTTTCATGTTAAATTATGATGACGAATAACTAAGTTGATCGAGTTTAATTACTCGTTTTAATTCCAAATCGAGAGAATCTGGCGACGAAAGCCGATCATAATATTGCCCTACACATCACCACGCCGGTCGATCGAACGACAAAGACTCGAGGCGATCGAATGACATGCCTTGGTCGGCCGAACCACGCCTGCGGTCGGAACAAATCATGATTACTTAACGCGTTTCTAACCTAAACACATGGGTTCGTAAATTAATCTACATCACGCAATCAATACAAGAAATACTACTCCATAATAAAATACATCGGATCTACGAATAAAGATTGCATAATTGAATAGTCATACATACCGAAGACGCGAGTGACTCACTCTTTAATGTCGCTCCCCACCGGAGAATCCAACGAATCCACAATGAACGAACATAAAGAAAATAAAACTAAGAACTTGAAAGCTAAAATTGTATGAATTGTTTTGTGTTGTAGTGGTGTGTCTTTCTCAGTATCGTGGCTGCTGTTTATATAGGAGTTGTAGCCGACATAGGGAGAATCCAAAAGATTGACATGCATTTATCAACTTAGGCTCGGGTGACCGAACGTACACGCTCGGTCGACCGAATGGCATGGCTCGGTCGACCGAGCCTCCCTCTTTACGCGTTTTCAAATTCGGTTCGTCTGACTTGTTCCCCACTCCATGCTTTTGAATTGATCTGATTAATCTTTTCTTCAATGCTCCGATTTTCTTCTCTTTTATCTTGAGATCTCCCGATTGCGTGATAATTATCTTTCCGATTTATCATGATCTGCAAAATCAGCATTTATCACACAATTAATTGCTCTTTTATAATAAAACAGCTAAATACCAATTATCATATTAATAATCACTTATCATTAAATAATAAATATAAACACGTGATTAAATATGAAATATATATATAATTAACTCCGATTTAAGGTTGTAATTGATGACATAAATGGGTATATTTTAACTGTCATCAAAATGCCCCCCACTTAAAGTTTGCTTCGTCCCGAACAAAGCATCAACAAGTTATTCCCCAAGACAACATTTTCTGTGGTCAACTCATACTTACACAAGAAACCCGAGTCAACTCATACCAGTCATGCTCATAAGATAAGCATTATTCACTACTCGCTATGAATCGAAGTGATTGTGTGCATGTGCATTGGTTTTATATAAATGTAGCAAGATTAGAGTTTATGCAGACTTCATATCTAAATTCACCAACATCAGCATTCATACTTCTTATGCCTCGCAATGGTTAAAGCACTAGAACAATAAGCAAGAGCGTATCTATAGGGTTTTTGGACTTGGAGACCGAGTACTACTCAAGCCTCTAAATTTTTTTTTTCAAATTTTTCGAATACTACTAATCTCAAGGAAGAAAACTTTTCATAGAGTATCCCCCTATCTTAGATTAAGCATAGCATCGAATATTACCACAAGCGGGCTACTTTGGTAATGTTACTACAAGCCAGGTGTTTTAATGCATTGTCAAAACACAGTACGTCCCAAGCTTATTACTCCGCTTTTGTTGGCTAGAAGATCAGAATACATCAGTCGACAAATGTCGACACTAGGTCCTCATAATCAATTATCTACGCAATGTACACATACTTCTTTCAATTATTATAACTCATGCGGTACTAAGCGATTCATATGTTGAGTAATTGAACAATACCTAACTACTTGCAATTGTTGGCATGAATATCCTTAAGTCTACTAATAATTTATCGCAAAAGTATAATATGACCACGCATCACGCAACCTTGGTTCCTTTCCTATCAATTCTAAGTATAAGAACTTCACAAGTTTAAGAGTCACGAGTTAAACAACTTGGCATTTATCCATAAAATTTTTAAATTTGGCTCAATATTGTCTCAAAGATTCCGCTCCTTTGACTTTTTCAACATATAGCACAATATATAGCACAACATATAGCTAAGTCCCCTGCCCCCCACTTAAACATGGTATTGTCCTCAATGACAAAGATAAATGAGAGTTCAAGATGAAAGACTTAGCTCTGGAAACGGCTCCCAAGTAAAGGAACAATATCGGAGTAATCATCGCACACAGCGTGGAGAGAGATACATCATGTATAAAAACAAGCTCCACGAAATCGTCAAATACCATGTCTATGGAAGTTATAAAATAACGTGGCAGTAATTAGATATAGATATCTAAAAACAGTTTAAACCACTTTACTTTATACTACCATGGACAAGACCAAAAGGGATTTAAACCTAAATAAAAACTCACATGACGGCTATCAAGGAAAAAACCTCGTTTATTCGAACTTAGACTCGGAACATGGCGAGAGAAGAAAAACCGTGATAAGCGCATGCTACTTTATTAAAAAAGAAAAGCGAAAAAGATAGTTATAGGTAGTAGTTCTAAGTTTATAGTCGCTAGCTCGACTCGGCTCAAGATGATTTATTCATAGACAGGGTCATCGAGGTACAAAACCTCCTCCTCAGAAAGAAAGCGGAAGCCCGTGATAATGCTTAATACGATGTCCATTGACCACAAATCTGGACTCGTCTTTTGAAATTGAATAGCTCCACCGCTCGGAAGGAAAGACTTGTTGTACTTGAAATGGGCCATACCATCTTGATTTCAACTTACCCGGAAGAGTCTTAAGCGCGAATTGTACAAGAGAACCAGATCACCCTCTTGAAAGGTCCTCCCGAATCTTTTGTCATGAAACTTCTTCAGGCGCTCCTTGAAAATCTTGGCATTCTCGTATGCCTCTAAACGAAACTCCTCCAAGCGAGTTAATTCTAACATCCTTTCTCACCGCCAACGTCTCATCAAAATTTAGCATCCTTGTTGCCCACATGGCCCGGTGCTCCGGTTCCCCAGAGTAGATGACATGCCTTTCCAAAAACAATCTGTGACGGTGACATTCCAATCGAGGTTTTATATGCAAATTCCTATAAGCCCATAAAAGCGTCGTCTGCGCGTAACGACCAATCCTTCCAGTCGTATTGATGATTTTCTCGAGGATACGCTTTATCTCTCGATTGGTGACTTCTACCTGGCCACTAGTCACGGGGGTGATAGGCGGTTGCTAGCTTATGTCGAACCCCATACTTAATCATCGACCTTTCAAAAGGTTTATTACAAAAATGACTACCATTGTCGCTTATAATCGCCCTAGGCGTCCCAAACCTTGTAAAAATATTCTGTTTCAAGAATCGAACCACAACCCTAGCATCGTTAGTGGGGGAAGCAATGGCCTCAACCCATTTGGATACATAATCAACAACAACTAAGATATATCGGTTAGATAATGATGAAGTGAAGGGTCCAACAAAATATATTCCCCAAACGTCAAAAAGCTCCACTTCTAAGATGCTCTTGAGTGGCATCTCATTCCTCCTTGAAATATTACCTGTCATTTGACAAGCATGACATGCCTTTGCATATTGGTGTGCATCCTTAAACAACGTCGGCCATTAAAAACCGCATTGGAGGACCTTAGCCTTGGTTTTTTCTCCCCCGTAGTGTCCTCCAACTTCATAGGAATGACAATGCTTTAGGATATCATTATACTCTTCTTCGGCACACACTTTGAAAAATATTATCAGATCCTAGCTTAAACAAATAAGGCTCATCCCAATAGTAGTGTCTAAGATCTTTAAAGAATTTTTTCCTTTCTTGACAAAGATGAGATTTGGTGGTAGGTACTTTATGGATAGATAATTGACAAACAAACTAAACCATGGTTGCTTCTTCTCCTTCACAACCTCTATTCGCGAAGAAACTGCAAGACAATCATCATGTCCTTGATGGTGGTGATGGAGAAAAGTTGTTCATCAGGAAAGATTCTCCTATCTCGAGGTAATTCCTCACCATCCTCTAATTGTAAGCGATAGATGATCGGCCACCACGTTCTCACTTCCTTTCTTATCTCGGATTTCTACGTCAAATTCTTGCAGAAGTAGAATCCATCTCAATGAGCCTCGGCTTTGAATCTTGCTTTGCTAGGAGATACTTAAGAGCCGCATGGTCGAGTCCATTTGCAGTGACTTTAGATCCTACCAAGTAAGATCTAAACTTGTCAAAAGCAAAGATAACGACCAAAAGTTCCTTCTCCGTTGTGGCGTAATTTCTTTGGGCAAAGATTCAAAGTCCGACTTGCATAATAGATAGGTCTGAAGATCTTATCTTTCTTTGACTCCAAAGCGGTGCCTACAGGTGAATATCACTTGCATAACACATCAGTTCAAGCGGAAGATCCCAATCCGGTGCGACGAGCGGGTGCGGTGATCGATCTACTTTTATTTCGTTGAAAGCTTTTATGCACTCATTAGAAAACACGAATGGCACATCCTTGGCCAATAATTCGCAAGAGGTTCAGAGACCAGTGGAAAAGTCCTTGATAAACCTACGATAAAATCAGCGTGGCCTAAAAACCTCGCAAAGTTTTAAGATTAGTAGGTGGAGGTAATTTCTCGATCACCTCAACTTTGGCTCTATCCACCTCTATTCCGTTCTTCGATATGCGGTGGCCTAGTACTATACCTTCTGTAACCATCAAATGACATTTCTCCCAGTTAAGCACAAGATTCGTCTCTTCACATCTCTTCAACACTCGTGCTAGATGTGTGAGACATGAATCGAAAATCGTCTCCAAACACGGAGAAATCATCCATAAAGATTTCAAGAAGTCTTCCACCATATCCGCAAATAATGACATCATACACGGTTGAAATGTTGCGGGGGCGTTGCACAACCCAAATGGCATTCGATTATACGCAAATGTCCCATATGGGCATGTAAATGTTGTTTTCTCACGATCTTCAGGTGAGATGTGGATTTGATAGTATCCCGAATATCCGTCGAAAACAATAGAAAGCATGCCCGCCACTCTCGAGCATTTGATCGATGAAGGGAAGAGGAAAGTGGTCCTTACGAGTTGCATCATTTAGTTTCCTAAAGTCTATGCACACTCGATGACCAGTGATTAGCCTCACAGGAATTAACTCATTCAACTCGTTGGCTTGCACCGTCAATCCTCCCTTCTTGGGAACTACATGGATAGGGCTTACCCATTCGCTATCGGCAATTGGAAATATAATTCCCATTTAAGAGCATTTTTATAACCTCATCCCTAACCACGCCCTTTAGTTGTGGGGTTAAACGCCTTTGAGGTTGTGCAACCGCTTTCTTTTCGTGGTCCACGGAGATCTTGTGCATACATACGCTAGGACTAATGCCCTTAACGTCGCCTATGGTCCATCCAAATGCTCCGCGGTACTCTCTCGTAACTCTCATAAGTTTCTCTTCTTGTAAGTCCGTCAAGGAAGAAGATATGATCGATGGTAAGGTCTCATCTTGAAGAAATACGTACTTCAAATTTGCGGGAAGAGGTTTTAAAGTCAAATTTGTGGGAGGTTCTTCCAAAGATGTCTTCAACTTTTGACTGCGGAGTTTGAGTTCGAAGTACTTATGCCACGTTGGTCTCATGATAGAATCTTTCAATCTCCGCAGCACTTACTTCCTCTACAGGTCTTGGGGTCCCTCTATTACATCCTCGGCCATATCATCTTCTCCTCCTCACTACTCACGCACTTGACTTCATCTTCTTCTTCTAAGACGAAAGATCCAAGAAATCCTTTATACTTTCATGTTGTTGAAATTCTTGAACGATCCTATCAATGGAATCCAACATGAAACATGCATCTCTCCATCATCAAAGTTGCTTCATAGTGTCGAAGACATTGAATGCAACTCTCTCTTCGCTCACTCTTAACACCAACTCGCTTTGTAGACATCAATTAGCGTTTCTACTAAGTGGCCATGAAAGGTCTTCCCGATATCAAGTGCACTTCGGAGTTAGCTTCCATATCTAATACCACAAAGTCGACAGGAAATACAAACTTTTCAACCCTTACTAGCACATCCTCAACCACTCCACACGGTTCTTTAACAGAACGGTCAGCTAATTGCAATGTGATTGAGGTCTTCTTAAGATCTTTCATGCCTAGCTTCCGAAAAATAGATAGTGGCATCAGGTTCACGCTTGCTCCTAGATCACACAAAGCTTTGTTCAGACATACGTTACCTATGGTGCAGGGAATGAGAAAGCTTCCCGGCATTTTGGGGGTAACTTATGTTGAAGAATGGCTGAGCATTCCTCATTCAGACATATGGTCTCTAAATCTAGAAGTTTCCTTTTAGTTGAGACGGCGTCTTTTAAAAACTTGGTGTACTCAGCATTTCAATTTAGTGCTTCAACTAGGGGTATATTGATTTGTAACTTACTAAACATATCCACGAACTTTTATACCTCTTATTATCAAACTTAGGCTTTGGCTTTGGTGGAGGATAAGGTAGAGTTGAAGGATCGACATCGTTGAAAATTGGATACTGTTATTGTAAAGTTCAACTCTAGGGCACGCAGGTTCTTATATCGTTCTTTGCTCGGTGCAAAGTCTCGGAAGTATTAGTCTCATTGCTTGGCTCACCATCCTTATTCTTTGTGACTCTTTCTTTCTCTTGCAAGGATGGTGGAGTTACCTCTTTTCCACTTCTTGTCATGATCGCATTCAAATCCTTAGGGTTCTTAGTGTTGCTTGGCAACCTCCAGAGGTCTAGTTGAGACTTGCTCAACTAGTTGTCCTACCAGTGCGTGAGATTTTGGACTAGAGCTTCCTGATTGGTTACCTTGGCATCTGTCTTCGACAATATTGGCTAAAGTTAGTGGCTAATTCAGCCATAGATTTTGAAAGTTGTCCCATATTGTCAAAGTGATTTACATTACTCGCTTTTTCTATCGCAGCCTTCCCAACCAAAAGTTTTAGTCTGTTGTGGTACATAAGGGGTAGGCGGTTTAGGCCTTCTCCTCTGCATTTATGTCACTATATCGGAATCCAGGATGGTTATGATTAGGCCTGTACCTCTCCCGACATAATTGGCTTCTTCAAGACAAATGTTTCATTTTGAGGTGCCACCAGATTCCAAACCCTTCTCTACTCTTGTCATCCTCTCTGCATCCCATCTACCTTATTGTTGATAATGAAAGTTGTTCTAAGATTTTGGTAGATGCACTATCATCAAATATGTCGTGCCATCTTCACAAGAGCTATGTCATTGCCTCCCATTGGCTATTCATCGCTATTTGCTCCATCTTCCTTGTGCCTCCTCGGAGATAAAGAACAAACGCCCATTCTTCGGAGGCGTCTACTCTAATTTTCTCGGTCTCTCTCAACCCATGGTAAAAGTTTGCATTAAAAGCCAAAGAGAGATGTCATGATGAGGACACTTCCTCATAGCTTCCTTGAAACGCTCCCAAGCTTGATCAAAACTCTCCCTGTGTTGTTGCTTAAATCCTAGGATGTCTTGGCGTAACTTAAAGGTTTTTCCCAAGGAAAATACTTATTCATGAATTTTTGCAACAATTGTTCCCAAGTAGTGATAGATCCACCTCTAAAGAGAGAAGCCATTGCTTAGCTTTATCTTTCAAAGTGAAAGGAAAAGCTTAAGATTTAATGTTCCCCTCGGGATTAATTGCAGTTTCATTTGACTTGACGATTTCCAAGAAATTCGTCACGTGAACACCAGGATCCTCGCTTTGGACTCCATGAAAAGTAGAATAATTGGTCACCATTTGAATTACATTAGGCCTAGGGTGATAGACTTCGCAAAGATCTTGTGGTGCTACGATAAGCAGGAATGAATTGTTCAATAGTAGGCGTTGCATAACTTTGCAAAGTACGCCTCGCTCCTTGAACTAGGGCTTGGTTCTCATTATTAGCATTTGCATTCACATTATTGGCATTATTAATACAGATTAATACACAGGGATTTAGTACTGGTTTGGATTGACTGGATTTCCTTCCATTTACGCTTGATTCGTAATGTTGGAGAATGATCGGTTGTATGTCCTTCTTCCACTCCTTGCTCGCTTCCTCAAGATTTGGATCCTCTTCTCCTTGCTTAGCCAGTTCTCTAGCTAACTTCCTATTCCTTCTCGCAAATTTCTCTATTCAGGATTATAAGGCTCAAGCGGTTCCTCCGATTTCCTAGTAGCGTACTATAAAATGATAAACAACAATCAAACAATTAATCACTAGTAAAGGCTAGGCCTTTAACTAACTAACTAAAACAGGACTCGAAATAAGTTTGAGAAAAGAAAACGTAAATAAAGCATGAAGCGTAATGTTTTAAAACTAAGACAGTAATCGTAAATGTAAGAAAAGAAAATAAATTCTCGGTCGACCGAGAGGCGTGAATCGGCCGATCGACCGTTTTTTTTTTTTTTTTTTTTTTTTTATTTAATATCGCTAATATACACTTATTCACGAATATTCACGAATCCAGATTCTAACAAAATAAGCTATATCTTAATTTAATGACTCGAGTCCCGGCAACGGCGCGTAAAAACTTGATGGAGGTCAAGTTAAATTATTAACTCGATGCCTACTAACACACTAGCAAAGAGAACTAGGTTCAATTGTAGTATAGCTGAGATAGAGTCGAGGTCGATCCCACAGAGACTCGGCACAAATAAAACACAATTTTATCCTATTAGAACTAAATTGAAAGGGCGGTCTATGACCAACTAAATGCAGTAAAATAAGATAGTGACAACCACAAGACACAAAAGACCACAAAGACAGACTAAAGACTACTAAAACACGGATAATACGGTTGATATTATCTAAACAAATAGTATTGATTACGCTAGTAGATTATAACTCCCCCATGTGAATTAGAATGATTACGAGATAAAACAAACGTTAAAGATTGATTATTATGACTACGGGAGTCATCCCCTAAGGTAGATTTAGCTCCGGTTAGGCCATCTAAATCATCGTGCCTCCATTACGTGACTTCGCCTTTTAATGCCTCCATCTCATATAACCGACACAATTACTTAAACTAGGGATGCCGGTATAAACCGTAACCTCATCTAAGCAACATTCCTAGGGTAAGGCGTACTTTTAGATGCCGATTCAATCTATATCCTAAGTAACAATCACTTTTGGGTTTCATGTTAAATTATGATGACGAATAACTAAGTTGATCAGGTTTAATTACTCGCTTTTAATTCCAAATTAGAGAATCGACGAGTCGAAGCCGATCATAATATTGTTCATTATCACCACGCGCCGGTCGACCGAACGCGAAAGACTCGGCGACCGAATGACATGCCTTGGTCGACCGAACACGATGCAAGGTCGGAACAAATCATGATTACTTCTTAACGCTTCTAACCTAAACACATGGGTTCGTAAATTAATCTACATCACGCAATCAATACAAGAAAAACTACTCCATAATAAAATACATCAGATCTACGAATAAAGATTGCATAATTGAATAGTCATACCTCGAAGACGAGAGTGACTCCCACTCTTTAATGCGCTCCCCAACCGGAGAATCCGACGAATCCACAATGAACGAACATAAAGAAAATAAAACTAAGAACTTGAAAGCTAAAATTGTATGAATTGTTTTGTGTTGTAGTGGTGTGTATTTCTCAAGATCGTAGTTTTCTTTGTTTATATAGGAGTTGTAGCCGACATAGGAGAATCCAAAAGATTGACATGCATTTATCAACTTAGGCTCGGGTGACCGAACGCATTACGCTTTCAAGTTGACCGAATGGCATGGCTCGGTCGACCGAGCCTCCCTCTTTACGCGTTTTCAAATTCGGTTCGTCTGACTTGTTCCCCACTCCATGCTTTTGAATTGATCTGATTAATCTTTTCTTCAATGCTCCGATTTTCTTCTCTTTTATCTTGAGATCTCCGATTTATCATGATCACGCAAAATCACGATTAATCACACAATTAATTGCTCTTTATAATAAAACAAATAAATAAATACCAATTATCATATTAATAATCACTTATCATTAAATAATAAATATAAACACGTGATTAAATATGAAATATATATAATTAACTCCGATTTAAGGTTATAATTGATGACATAAATGGGTATATTTTAACTGTCATCAAATATGCTTTGGAATTTACGGATAAGGTGTGGATTCGGTTCACCCCACTTCCGTAAATATAAGCATTTAGCACATGGTGCTTGAAGGTAAGACTGGGAATTTTTGCGCATTTGTTCGGTCAATGACCATTCGTGATATATCTTTTAACCTATTGTGTATAAAGGTTAGATTCTTGAAATCGGGAAGGGGCAGTTACATCGTTGCATCCTTTACGATAGAGTCCATAAGCAAAGAAAACCTGAACCTTGAAGCACGTTTACTCAAGGTAGTTACTAATCGATTAAAATCGGACCACATCCAACATCGGTTGTTGGTGATAACACTAAATACTACTAAACTAGATCAGAATTTCGATCCACCCAGTAAGTATTGGGAGTATGGTTTATCCATTACCCATTACGGGTTCTCCGGACTTTGTAGTCTGAGGATCGATTGATGACCTATGGCTCTTTTGTGAGCAGTATAGGATTCTGATAATAGAGGTTGGTTTAATAGCCATAACCCCGTGAATGGAGTTCGGCACTCAGCCTGTTCATGCTCTTGTAGAACCACCTGAGCGTCTCAGGCCCAGTTGGAGTAATTGGATCTACACAGAAAAGAGTAGAATGAATAGGAAATTTTATCTTTCAGAGCAAAGATTGAGTGGTCTAGGGATAATTCCCTAAGAAGTAGAGAGTTAATCAGACCTTGGACTCTCTTACCACTTAGTATTGCATGATTTCGTTCAAAAACAGAAAATAGGGGTGATTTCTTGAGACTTTCTTGCCAAACAAATGGAGTCTAGATTCATTCGGAACAAAAGAGTATTGCCTTATGAACTTATGACAGGATGACTGTCAAGGCTTATTTCCTTTGTGGATAAAAAGCAAACCTCTCGGTCTTTGGAAGTCATATATTTCTACAATATGTGGATTTGACCAGAATATTGATAAGTCTTTTGTAGACTGGATATCAATTTTAGTACAATAGTGAATATATACATTAGTGTTTGTGAAGGATAACACTACACCAGCTTGGAATCAACATGGGTGTGTTATCTCAAGTCGTAATCGACAATGCCACAATTCCCTCCGCAATGAGAGATTTGGACAACATTCTAAAAGAGTTTGACTCGGTCAAATTCTTTAGAATCAATCAATGTTTCCCATCCATCTTATTGGTTAAGATGATGCATCGTGTATGCAACATTCAACGAGGAAGTTCTACCCTATGCCTCGGAAGGACTCTACAAATCTTCGGATCAAGAGAAATGGGATAGATTCTCTTTCAAGAAGAGATGGTCGAGTTATTGAACGTCAACTTTGATCGAATCTTAGATTCGGCGGTTAACAAAGCAAGTTTAGTATGTCCTTTAGTATCTTGAAGAGAACGAGGAATAATATGCATATTCATGTGTGAACTTGGATATGTGTGATACACTGATTTTGACTTTAAGTCAGATTAAGGATGATCGTTAAGTCGATCTCGGGCTCAGTGTTTACTCTTGTGTTGAAGCTATTGCCTGGAGGAATCCAACAATGCCAACTCGACTTTAACTAGTTGGGTGATTAGCGGCTTTTGTAGTAGCCAGAGAGGCGATATAGCTTAAGGATTTCCTTTTCATATCTGGGAGTGATTCTAGATTTGGAAGCCGATACCACATCATTGTGCAAACGAAGAAGGGGTAGCTTATAAGGATTTTCGAAATCACTAGAGGTCAAAAGCATATTGGAAAGGTACCACATGATTAGATGGACCGTAACGTTTCGATTCTATGGATCGCCCTGAGCCGACAACCTGACTAATCATTAAGACCCATGATATTTAGATGTAGGTACTCCCGAGTCACCGACCTATCCTACGCATGGCACACTCGGAGTGTATTTTGTCATCTGCAATGGTTATGATATGCTTAATCGGGTACTAGAATACGTGGATGGGTCTCCATTGCTTTTAGAGCAAGTGGGAGATGTAGTTTCTTTGTAGTTTAAATAATAGGTGTGCTCTAAAACAATTATTCACATGCTTTCGTGCAAGTGGGAGATTGTTAGGTGTTATACCGAAAGACAATTTTGTAATTGTTTTGTTTAATGAATGAATTGACATTATTATTCATATTTATTATTTCTCATATTCACCGATGTGACAATAGTATTTACAATACAGAAAACCCTAAAGTATATCGTTTATGTAATCACTTAACTCAGTGTATGGGATATACACAGGAGGATTGAGTTAGTGAAGATGTACTTAAAATACAATTAGCCCGTAGTGAAGTTGATCGAGAGTATCGGGTCTCTCATTTAACGTGCTATTAATGCGCCCAGAACACAATAGGTGTGATTGTCTTATCCGGACTTTTGGTTAAGAGAACCTAGTGGGGCATTTATATATGATAGATATATCATATAGTAATTTGGACCGATTTGATTAGAGTTCACGATATAATTCCGTAATCGAGAAGTCTTATTGAATCAATCGATGATCATATTTATGGATATATATTAATCCTGAGGTGATCATAGTCAGCTGCTTGAATCAGTATGAGGTTTGACTTGACAGTTAAGGATTACTCTGAGTATGTGATCTGAATTACCCCATCTTGGCATTGTCTTTGGATTGAGTGAGTAGTCCGTGTTATTACGAGATACGGAATCCATTCCTTTCATTTACGGAAGTAGATAGACAGTTCTTTATTTGTTAATCCTAGAAACTGATCGATCCATGGAGTTCATATTACAATCGATTAGCTACCGGTGAGTTGTATGAATTAATTGATCACTAGTGGGGTTAATGGTAAATAAGGATAAGAGGTTCTAAAAGGGTTAATCAGAACTTCCCGATTTAGAATGAACGAAATATGGAGGATTAATCCATATGTAATGATTATATCAATGGACGCTTATTATCATTCTCGTGAAGAGATAAATATAATCTTATAATCGGAGGAGTGCAATCACGGGATTATGGTGGCATATTCTCGTGATTGATTTATCGAATATAATTATTCTGCGTCAGAAGATAATTATTTATTTGATTTATCGGAGCCGCTGATTATTAGTCCATGGTCCCCGATGTGCCTCCAATATAGCATAGCTATTCTCGGACGTCGAATCCTAATAATATTAATTTAGTTCTTATTAGAATTTAATTAAAATGATATGTGAATTAATTGTTTAGTGGACTATTAAATTAGTTGGGCTAAATAATCAAATATGTGAAAAAGACATTTTTTCATAATCTTGGACCAAAAGTGCATTATAGTCGAAAATTATTGTGACTAGGTCACAAGGGAATTTTCGGCCTCCATATTGTTTTATGGAACAAGAAATTGTTTTCTTGTGGATTAATAAGACATGTGCACAAATATTTATTAGATAAATATTTTATGGTAAAAAATAAAGATAAAGATTATTCTAGATTTGTTCTAGAATATTTCTAGGATTATCTTTTATTTAATATGATTATTATAATTGATTTTGTATTAATTATTAAATCCTTGGAGGATAATGATTACTCTCCTATATAAAGAGAGTTCTCCCAAGCCTAAAACACACTAGAAATTTCGACTCTCCCTATAATTTAGAGAGAGATAATTTTCGGCCAAGGGGAAGTAAGGAGGAAAATCTTGGAGGTTTTCCGGGTAGCATATCGGAGGATTCGAGACGAGGATTTCTTTCCACCAGGAGTTGCTTGGATCACACGTGCGGAAGATCGTGGTACTCTTCACACTATCCTTTGATATTCATATTGCAGTTCTTCTACTTGGATTTTGAGATCCAAGAGGTATGTTCTACAACCCCCTTGTAGAGTAGATCTAGTTATTTTATTACGTGTAAATTATAGATCTAGATCCTTAAATCGCTTCCGTTGCGGATGATATTACTAATAGTGGTATCAGAGTCTGGTGATCTATATTTATACGTATAAAATATTATATCTAAGGAGTGGAATATGCATGTGGCTAAAGTCCATTTCAAAGGAGTCTACCAGCTAGCTGATGCATGCGGCAGAACTATACCTCGAAGTTGGAATGCCAACAACTTGCAGAAGTTCTATGTCTAGGACAGTTGCCAGGCTTGCGTTATTTCTTTTCAGTCTTGTTTCTTTCAATAATATGTAATCAAACATCCATGCATTTTTAATAAAACTTTCATTTATAAATATGCTATTGTTGTTAAATAACCCTTAAAAGGATTCCTGAACTGAGCTATGCAAGACAGACTCAGAATGTTTTCAAAGGACAAACTCTCTCAGTCTGCAGGTCAGACCATATCTGAATTGAGCTCTGCAAGACAGGCTTAGAAAGTTTGTAAATAGACAAACTCCTTAAGTCTGCAGGTCAGACCATTCCCGAACTGAGCTCTGCAAGACAGGCACAGAAAGTTTGTAAACTGACAAACTCCTTAAGTCTGTAGGTTAGACCATTCTCGAACTGAGCTCTGCAGGTCAGACTTAGAAAGTTTACAAAGGACAAACTCTCTCATTCTGCAGGTCAGGGTATATTTGAACCGAGCTTTGCAGGTCAGGCTCAAAAAGTTTGCAAAGGACAAACTCCTTAAATCTCAGGCGCTCATCTTAAATATTGCCTACGCCTAGGTTATACATAACCCGGTGAGGAAGGTGTCAACATCCAATCAGGGAACTGCTCTTTAGCTTCATTAGCTCCCACGGTGAAGCCATGCCACATCACAGGGCCTAGCAAAGCTTTCAAACACTTAGCAAAATGTCCTGAAGACTTGTAGTCATGGATAGCCTGAGCAGCCCGATTGGGGAGAGAAGCCTCCAACTCATCTTTCTCAGCTTGGAGCTTGGTCAAATGCTGACCCACCTCAGATGTTTCCTCGGTATATTTGGAAAAAGATGCCTGGAGCTCAGCAGCATATTAATCACAAACTTTTTTTAGCTCTGCCTCGTGAGCTTTAACCTGCCCCTTCAGAGCCTTGATTTCTTCATCTTTTGACTTGGCAGAGTCCCTGTGCCTCTCTCGGCTAGCTCTTAAGTCTTCGATGGTTTTCTTCTGAGCCACTTTGCTAGCTGAGGACTCAGTGAGTCTTTTCAAGAACTCCTGCCCAATTTGGGCTCCTGCAATGAGTAGAGATTAGTAAGGATCAAAGTAAAACATACAAGATGCTAGGGCAAGAGTAAAAGCTTACCACAACAGCTAGGTCCTTGTCAGACAATTCGGCTAAGCGCCCTGGTCCACATGAACTTCCTCTTCTTGATCAGCATTTTCATCATCTCCATCAGGACGAAGGACATACCTCTTTCTCTTGGACCTACCTCTCTAGGGGGTATCAACAATCATGACCTGGCTCCTCCTCTGGATCATGAATTCCTCCATCTCCTCTTCTTTCTTCTGGTTGGCGTCATCCACATCCACCAGAGCAGCATCTTCTCGGACTGCTAGAGAAGAGGAAGCAGGATCATCCTCGTGGTGCTCGGACAAGATCCGAGCTGAAGAAGGACCTAGTACGTTGCCTGCAGACCGAGCAGCTACCAGGTCACTACTCTCTGTCCTCTTGGAATCTTGGTCGGTATTGAGAGGTGCACCGATGGGTGCCTCCTCCTCCCCAGTGGCATCATCAAGTAACTCAGCAAAACTCAACACTGCAAGTGTAAAGAGTCAGTACAAATGTGATATAAAAAAAGGCAAAGAGTACAACAGATACAAAGATCCTACATAGATCATAGTCATATTTACTTAATTCCCTGTAGGGATCAGGGCCAGCAGTAGATAACTTGGCAACATCAATCAACGCTGAAGATTACTTCTTCAGACTAATATAGATGCCACTTTTCTGAATGTCATCTATCAGCTTCTGATCAATGTCTGTAGGCCTCGGGTCGCTGGATAAATCGGCAGTGTTCCACCTGCCCAGGTTTAGCTCCACCTCAGGGCGGAGGAAGAAGAATCGGCGTTTCCAATTCTTGTAGGAAGTTTCTCTGTTTTCGGTGAGCCGGACATCCTTTAAGAAATCCCTCGGCGGGAAAAGCAGTATTACCTAGGTTGGCCAGGTACCTGCTTGCACTGATAGAAGAGTCTGGTGTACTGAACGGTGAAGGAGATGCAGGCACACCGGCACCAGATGGCAAAACAAACAATTGCTCTTATACCATTGGGCACGACCTGGGCAAGCCCCAGTCTATAGTGCTCTAGGACAGCTAACAGAGTAGGGCACACAAGAAACCTTAAACCGCAAAGGAGTTGCTCTCTATACACGGCACAGTATCCTGCCGGAGCCTGATAGGCGCAAACACCGGAGGCCGGGATCTTAAGATCATATAACCGATTGGTTAAGCCGTATTGCTTGCAGATAGAGGCTAACTAATTCATGGTTAACCGAGAATCTATACGGTGGCAAGCGGCTTGCGACCTTAAAGCCATGTGCGTTTTTAAGTTCAGAACGAACTTTGAAGTCCCAGAAGAGCACGGGGGACCGGAATAGGAAGGATCAAATTGAGGGGCTAAAACAAGGTGCTCGAATCCCCTACAGTTAATTAAACGCCGGGGAGCAAGGTTCTCGGTAGGCTGAGAAACAAGGTTCTCAGTGTTAACCCTAATTGGGGAAGTTTCACTCTCCCATTCTGATACAGACTCGAATAACCTCTCTATAGAACTGTCAAATGCCTCACTCATTAACAGCACAATAGTTAAAAATGGGGGAAAAGGCAGGAAAGCTTACTTGGAGGAAACGAGTAGGAGAATGGCAACTGGCAAGCTCCAACCTTTGATTTAATAGCAAATGAATTTGAAATGTATGAAGAGACGTGATGGGACTGAAGGGTTATAAGCCCAAAAAATGGTATGGGGAAATGACCCCATCAGTAAGGCATGTATGGAAACACCTCGTTTCTCGGGTCCATCATAACAGAGTTATAACGGCACCCCTGCCATGTGGCAAGGAAAACCCTGACGACTTTAAAGCGACCGAGCTGAGCTCCACTCAGGTTAGGTCTGTCCCGCTCTAAGGAGCCTGGACAACTTTAGAGGGCTTATGACATGGGCTGGATTAGCTTTACCACGTGACATTCATAGAATGACTGCACAATCAATAAAGAGAGAAGGGTAATAAATAATAAGTATAAGGGCCAGGGGCCCCACCGGTAGAGCAGACGTAGTTTAACGCAGCGGAATTTAAAATTTTGATTTCCGATCCAAGATTGATTTCGTTTAACACAATAAAAACGTTAAGTAGTTTGACGGTGATTACCTTCGTAAATCTAAAAGATCGACGCTTTGACCGTCAAGGAGAGTAGTACTGTGTGCGAGCCGTCCACGTGTCTGGCCTCTATCGATATCCACATGAACTCCTCGCCGGATCCTCCTTGGACTGCTACTAAAAAAGTCCGGTTGCTAGACTGGCCTTTTTCTCTCTGTAAAACTCCCTACTAGAAGCTCTCTATTTTTCTCAAGAACAATTAGCTCTTGGAATTGTGATGTACAAAAGAGCTAGCCAACCCCTTTCTTATATAGGGAGAGTGGCGCCCCATATGTCCTAATCTGATTAGGATCTTCCTAGAAGATAGATGAAAGAGAAAAACCTTTTCCTAATAATATAAGGAAAATCACCTTGATTGATTTATTTATTTTATTATAATATCTCTTATTAAATAAAATTAAGATACTGTCAATATCCTATATTAAATATCCTTTTTTCTAATTACCGTAAATCTATTTTTCCAAAATCAATTAATATCCAATATTAATATATGACAATCTTATTAATTAATGAGTTAAAGAGCCAAAAGTCATCTTTTTGGCAGAAATTAAATAAACAGGACAATGAAATTGTAAAATGTGCAAAAAGGACAAACATTTACCGCGTGAGTCGTGACAAAAATGCCATTCTGCAAGAAAAAATGGAAACGGAAAGACAATTCAATTGCGCACCAACCCACGTTCACTATCAATTACTCCACGATTTAACCACTTGCATTCCACCGGAAAATCCATCAAAACTGAAGAATTAGGTGCGATTCGACAGGAAATCATTCAGAGATTCAGCGTTTAGAAGAAACAACGAGTAACATCGGAGATTTTAAACGATTTTTGCAAGATGTCAAAAAGAAAAAGGGGAAATGGAAACAGCAGCAGTGAAGAAGAAGAAAACCGGTTAGGGTAAGATCTCAGAACCAAAATACTGTTGCATTTATATCATTTTCTGTTGAGGCTTCCAAATTCGAACTACATTCTACTACTTATATGAAGTTGATACTACAAAAATCTCTAAATGCAAGACGGTTGTTTACTTCTGTGTTGTTTGATTTGTAAGAAACTGCAATATACTGCACATTGTTTCTATATGTTACAGAATAATTTCTATATGTGCATGCCCTATATATAAAGATTTGCTGATTCTTTTTGCTACTGATACTGATAATGAGCATAGATATGTCAACACTGACAATTGATGTCATAATGATCTCAAAATCTACTCAATATGAATTTGTTAGTGTCTAAACATTAATGATGCTTCTTAAATAATCAGACTTCGTATGTTACTGATACTGAAACTGTTACTGTGTTACTTATTCTCTTGCTACTGATACTGATAATGAGCATGGACATGTGAATACTGACAATTGATGTCATAATGATCTCAAAATATACTCAATATGAATTTTTTAGTGTCCGAACATTAACATGTAGCTGCAAATTATTTATAATTGCAGGTACTCATTGCAGTATAGATCAAACTTAAATGCTATACAAGACTTATTGAAAAAGGTAAAAGGTCATCTGCAAAAGACACACACAGATGCAATCAGTAGAACCCCATTCAGACACATGCTGAAAGCACTTTATACATCTCAGATCATTATAAAGAAGAGGAAGAATGAGATGATGGATGCATTCATAAACAGCTATGATAAAAAGAAAGAAACATTCAACATTGCTGGTCAATCATGCTTGCCAAGTAAATTGGATATCAAGCTGATTTTCGGGATAGAGGATGGTGGATAAGAAGTTGGAAACATCAAAGCTCATGGAAGGGGGGAACAAAATTAGAAAAAAAAATATTTTAAGAGAGCAACAAGACTAAGTACACACATAGTAAAAATGAAAGTGATGGAACTTGTCAAAAAGAAGGACAAAGAATCTATTGATGACTCTGTCAAGCTAATATGTGTACTACTTCTACACACAGTCTTGATTCCAAATACATGAGGAAATATAGCATGGGTATTATTATACTATGTTGATGACATAGATAGATTAAATACTTTCAACTGGTCACAACATATGTTAGACCAACTCACTGATGGCTTAAAGCAAAATTGGAACAATCCAAAACAAGTGAATGGATGCACTTTGCTGTTACCTGTAAGTTTGTTTCCCTTTAAATCTTACTTATATTATGCAATAATCCTGATAAAATTACTAACATAAACTATATTCAATGCTGTATTGGTTCTGTGAGCACTCAGAAGCAATTACACCAAGGGATACAAATGGTGGACAAAAAGAACAAAACCAGAAAGGGAATAAGGGACTTTCATCAAAGAGAATCCCAATAATTACAAAATGGAACACAAAACAACTTGAGAACCTGGTTGTACCAAGCACAAAGGGACAACAAGGAATTCTAACCAAGAAGAATAAGAAATTGGTAAGATATCATACATTTTCACTAACTCTTATACAATTTAAATTAACAACATAACACAAAATCCTTTTCATGCATTGTAGTTCAACAAAAAGAACCGAATTCTACAATAATAGATGAGAAATGGTGATCAAAGGATTGGATGATGAATTGAACATCAAGATGAAGATGACAATGAAGCAGAACAAGAGGATGGGGAGGAAGGAGAGGAAGAAGAGGAAGGAAATGATGAAGAGGAAGAAGAACAGGGAGAGGAAGGAAATGATGAAGAGGAGGAAGAACAAGGAGAGGAAGATCAGGAAGAGGAAGAAGAGGATCAACAGGAAGAAGTGGAAGGAATGGAAGAAGAGCAAGAAGTGGAAGGAATGGAATAAGAGCAAGAAGAGGAGGAAGGAGAAGAAGAGCAAGAACAGGGTGAGGAAGAAAGTGAAGATGGAATGGACAATGTATGCCTGGAAGACAAGGAAGATGGACAAGCTTCAAGGGAGGTAAACACATTAAATCCTACATTATATGAACACACAGTATCAGTAACAATATCAGTAACACAGTATAAACTTATTTTTGCAGGACCATAAACAAGAAATATCCATGCTACAAACAATAATTGAGGGCAAATAAGAAGATATAAAGAAGCTTCAAGAGACAGTGCACCAACAAAAAAAAAGAAATATCAGAGCTTGAAGAATGTGTCTGAACTTACAAGACCAAGCAAACATACATAATTGGACAGAAAGAAGCATTGGATGTTGAATATGAAAACATGACAACAAAAATGGATGAACAAGTTGCTAAAAATGTTGAATTGACATCTAAAGTAAAGAAATTGAAGGATTTATATGGAAAGGAAAGATCCCAAAATGAAGTCCTTCGGGCATCTCTTAACAACAAGGCAAAATACATTGAAAATCTCATGGCAGAAATGAATCCAAACAAAGATGGTCAAGAAAAACAAAGAATCAAGCAGAAGCAAGAGGAAGATAGAAGAAGGATAGAGATGCTTGCAAAGAAAGTTGCTGAACTTGAGAAGGAGAGTTTTGAGAAAGAGAATACAATCAGCCAATTGAAAGGAAAAGTTGAGGAGAGCTCAGGAATTAGACAAGATATGAAGATGCATCTAAGTGAGATGAAGAATGCGTATTCAAAAGAAAACACAGAACTGAAAAACAGGATTGCACAACTTGAAAAACAGTTGTCTGAAAAAGATGCAACCATGGATGAGTTGAAAATAGTGGCTCAAAATAATGCATTATCAGAAGAAACACTTAGAAAACTTGTAGCAGCGCAGAAGGAATGCTTAGATGCACATGAGAAGGAGATTGAAATATTGAAAGCTGAGGCAGAAACGTTGAGGACTGATCGAATTTTTCTAGATGTCCAATGTAACCGGAAGTGTACCGGGTCAATCGTAGTCTAGTAAGTGGTCAAGGTCGTATCCACGAGGATTGTGAGGTTGAACACCGAAAAGCTATTATTATCTTGATCTAAGTCACAAATTAACATGAAAGTAATGTTTCTAGAAATCTACTACTAAAAAGGGTGATAAAATGATAAAAGAGCCTAGCCAAGACAATGTATTGATCTAGCAAACCTCTATTACCATAATGGGAATGAACTACCTACCAACCTCCAATGGTGTTCAATTGTGTGCTATCGGTGCACTCCTAAGCTAGCAATTCCCCCTCATATGAGTGTATGAAACTACTATATACCTCATCATTGGTCTATGTGTCCTAAACCTAATGAATTGGTATGATAAACACTTGAATGCAATGACATGGTCAACATTCCCCGGATAAGAAATCGAATGCCAATTAAGGTCAATTTTACCTTCCGGTTTTCCTATCCCTTCTCCCACACCAAGCATCTCCTTTCGGTCTCAACTAAGTGTGTGTGTGCTAGTGCTAGGTGATCAATCCAACACCAACAAGCAATTCAATGAAAATAGGAAAAGATAACAACAACCCATGAAGCTATGAATCATAAACTAACATTCTCAATCAACTAATAGAGATTAATAACTATCACAAAAACATTATCTTGGCTAGTATAGAACTAGCCACTCATAGGTATGAAATACAACATGTCAAGCTTGAATTCATACTAATGAGAACAATTAAAACAAGATAAAGACTAATAAATTACCAATCACAAGCAATAACTTGAAAATGGAACTTACATTAACTTCAAGAAGCTTGGAGTTTGGTACACAAAAGTGAAAGCCTAGCTCCAATCAAGTATTCCAAAAGATTAAAACAAGGATTCTTAATGTTACACTTGTAATTAAAAGCTAAATGGGATGATAATTTGGCTAGGAGATCCCCTTGGGGCATGGAGGTGCCTTCAAGGGAGAGGGGGAAAATGGAGAAGATGAAGTTGGGGTGTAAAATTAGGTAAAATCGATCTAAAAGGTGATTATATGGCTGAAAACTGCTCCTGTGACGTTTTGGCGCGCGTCACTAAAGGTTTGGCGTGCGTCACGAAAAGGTCTGAAACTCTCTAAATAGCTACAGTGACGTTTGGCACGCGCCACAATAAGTTGGCGTGCGCCAATTTCACAGCAGCTCACCAAAATCGCCATAACATGAGTTGTAGAGCTCCGATTGATGTTATTCAAATCGAGTTGGAAAGCTTATTTCTTCATCTACAACTCTCATTCAAAAGTATTCTCCAGAAAATTCCTCTAAGATGGGTCAAATGTCCGTTGAAGATAGGCTACGGTAGAAACACTAAGGACAATTGATCCGTTTGAATTTGACAGCTCCCGGCACACTCTTCTAGCCATCAAAATACATGCTTAGCTCAACACGTGGCGTCACTCGGGGTCTTGGTTAACCTATAATCCCGCAATACAACACCAAAAATACCAAGAGTAAACCCGACACGACGCTCCGGTTACTATAACCGGTACAAAACTATCAAAATACGATATGTTATATAATAATTACTATCTACACATTTGGGTGAAACTAAGCAAATAATGACTTGAATTGATACAAGAACATCAATAAATACATGAGAAATGGGGATAAAACATCGTGAAATACATCAACTAGTTGACTCACATCAAGGACACACAATATAGAGCTTGAAGTTCATCAAGTTACTCAACAAAGTAAGCCAAAAATTGGTGAGTCGTAATTGATCAGAAGGCTTCATCAATATCCAAGACAAAAGAAGGAAGTTCATGATGAAGCGTTCAACTATGACACCAAGAAAGGAAAGAAGAAAAAAGATGAACAAGCAGCAAAATACATTGCTCCAACAGACAACGAGGTGATCAATGGAAAAGTACTCATGAAAGAATCAAAAGAAGAATACAAATGTGAAGCACATGTTATGACAAAGGCGTACCAACGTAAATAGGATCATAATCAAGAGGGTAGGCAAAAAGTAAGTGTCTCTTCATAAACAATTCATGTAATACTTTTATAAGGATTACATATTCAACACTAATTTGACTCCTATATTCATACACAGCAAAGAAGTATGGGCAAGATCAATGAGAGATTACCCATTTGTCACAGTCAACTCACTAGTGCTTATTCATTGACGAATCGGTAAGAAGTTCATAATATCACTGCAATATCAGCTTTCATATGCAATATAATATAGCTACTGACAAAATAACTTCATACACATATTATAGATGTAATGTGCATAATCATGAAAAAGGCAGACGTAATACACGAAAATTACTAGATAATTGAGGCAGCACCATTGGTATGATAGAAATCTGACTACCATACTTCTGTAGCTACTGCTAATACAACTGTTACTATGAACATTAAAATTCTTTTGTGCAGGCAGATTTCTTAAAGTTCTACAACACAGTGGGTAATGCTGACAGCGAACCTATTGAAGACATTGTCAAACACATAAGAACAGGAAAAAAAGTGCTTATTCCATTGTAGGACAAAGGTAAAGAAGAAGATGGGAACCATTGGTTTCTTCTCACCCACAACAACCAACAAGGTACTTGGAAAATGTACCATTCATTGAGAACAGGAAGAACAAAGGACCCTTACTTGAAGGGCTGTGAAACCGTGGTAAGCAATCCTCTGATACTGATACTTATACTATTTACTGATGTTGTGTTACTTTAACATCTATTGTTATACACATTCATTCACAGCAATCATTTATTTGGGACACCATGTACCCAGATGAAGCAACCAAGCCGGAGAAGACTCTAAAGAAGTCTCAGAAGATAAACAAAGTTCGCGACCTACCACTACAAAAAAACCAAATGTAAGAAAGTATTACATACATTTTCTTTGATTACTAACATGAGTCTTAATCCATTGAACTAAAACTGATGCAGGAATGATTGTGATGTTTATATGATATACTACATCAACATAATCGTAACAAGAAATGCAATCCAAAAGGATTTGAAAGATGGATAAGTGCAACAAATGAAAGGAATGATCATAAACAGCATAACAATGAATGATATGTTACTGGTACCTTAGTATTCTTGTTAAAATGTACACTGATGTTAAATTGTTACTTTGAATGATTCAAACTACTTATGTCAATGACTGATGTGTAATGTAAAGTCAACTATTGAAGTACTTTTGTTATCATGTACATATTGAATATTACTCTGAATGATTCATACTACTTTTGTCAATGAATGCTCTTTTATTTCTCAAATATTATATTAGTCAAACTACCAATGACTATTATTATGTTAGTTTGTAATTGCAAATCTAATCATTCAAATCTTTATCAAAATAAGAAGCTCTTAATGCAGAATCATTATCATTAAACAAGTACAAAATATATTGATAAAAAAATCAGTAAAAAAATGGCAGAAATTACAAAAATATTACTCAAGAAAATATAATTATTATTATTCAATTCAACTGTAAAATAACAGTATCAGTATCAGTATCAGTAAACGGTATCAGTACAAATCCAAACACCACAACCATTTCTACAATCATCAACAATACAACATCAGCCCAACTGAACAGCAGAAGTACATCTTTTGTTATTGTGACTAGAAGAACCACACCGACTACATTTATATGCACGCTTTGAACGTTTTGATGGCTCTCCACATGAAAGAATGCGTTTAGTCCGCGGTCTTCCAGGCTGCCTCCTAGAGAATGTAGGCAACACAACAGATGAAGCTGATATCTGAGCTGATAAATAAGTATCTGGAACAGGATAAATTGCATATTGATAAAAATCCACAAACGAGCTTGTCCTGTAACAAACATCAACATAATCATGCAAAAACAGTCTCATACTCATGACAGCAGCAACTTCATGACCACATGGATAACCAAATCTTTGCCAAATAGAGCAAGAGCAGGTCCGATCCCTCAAATTCACTACAACACTCGGTGAAGAATGAACCTCGTAAACAAAAGCCGTCGAGCTAACAACATGCCACTGCTTACATTGATCCATGATATGAAATAGATTGGCATCAATTGTGAGACAAATAGCAGTAGTCCATGACATAGCTAAAGTTCTCTTATCTGCAACAAGAACATGAAATAACTAAGCGA
The DNA here is from genome assembly GCA_026214975.1 of Gentiana macrophylla. Taxonomy (NCBI): domain Eukaryota; kingdom Viridiplantae; phylum Streptophyta; class Magnoliopsida; order Gentianales; family Gentianaceae; genus Gentiana; species Gentiana macrophylla. Next base: position 2,501,843 of record CM047811.1, on the reverse strand, counting down.
ATGTAAATAAACATATCAACATGAGAACAATAAAAGTAAAACTAACACAAACCTGAAAGCCGCTGCATAAGTTTAATACATATAGCATCAACCAAGTTAACAACAGAAAGATGACACTCTTTCACAACCCACGCATTAAAGGATTCTGCCGTGCTAGATGATATGTATCCATACCAACAACCCTTGAAGTGAGCATTAGCGCAATTCTCATGCTTCAAATTTTTAAAAAATGCTTTTGCAGCATCACCACCCTAAAAAAGAATTAAGTTATAATTAGAATCAAATTCTGATTTGGTAGAAGCATAGGCACACTGTTCAAGCAACTCAACTATTCGATGCCTAAAAAACTTGTTTTTCGAAAATTCAGCACACTTCTCACGTAAATTAAGCTTCAAATTATACAAACAATATGAATGGTAAGCATCCGGAAAAATAGTACGAACACCATCAATCAAACCAAGATTCCTATCACTCATAAACGTAAGCTACCGCAGATGATCCAAAATAGTCTTCAGATTGATGAGAAACCAGTTCCAATTATCAATGTCCTCAGAATCAAAAATAGCAAAACAAAGGGGATAGATACCTAACGTAAAAGAAAATAATATGAATGTCAGAGTTTATGATATTGTACTATGATACTGATGTGTTACTCTCATTATTAATCAAACATATTCTATAACAAGTAAAAACTCATATACCTTGGTTACCATATTACCCAGTAGCACCCAATAAATGACCCCTAAATTGACCCTTCAAATGTGCTCCATCCAGAAAAAGGAGAGGACGGCAAGCATTGAAACCACGTATGCAACCAGAAAAAGCAACAAGCAATCGTTTAAAACGACATGATCCAGGATCCACTTCATAAACAACACGAGAGCCAGTATTTGAATCCAAGAGACATTGAACATATGCAGTCAATCTCTTAAAGGATTCATGCACATTTCTAAACAAAGCTGATTTGGCTTTCGACACACCCATTCTTGCTTTGAAATATGTAACCCTAAACGATAATAGTGAGAACAAATCGCGTTTAACTACACCAGGACTCAAAGTAGGTGTATCGCGAACCATAGTTTCAAAAACATCTGCAACAAGCTCAGAACTCATTCGTGATCCATCAAAAGAACGACCAGCAGAACCACAGATATGAACAATACATGAGTCTCTAACACAAAAATAGCCATTCGTATTCAATTTTAAACCATGAACCTTCCATGCACAACTATATATTCCTTGAAAGGACAATAAGCTGTTATCATATCGCTATCATTCTTTTTTTAAACTTATTGAAAACCAGTGTATATGGACACCTTTTGCAAAGATTATCTGAATTCTGAGGCACCACCATAAAACACTGTCCCAGATTTAAAAGATATCTTATCCCAACCTAGCTCAAGCCTAGCCTTCTTAACTGAGGAACTAACTGACATAAAATCCTTATCACCATCAGCACAAACAACAGGCATACAACTATTGGAGCTTGAGGAAACAACATCACCAACATGAGTTACACAGGTACTGGAAGTTGATGAAGAAATATTGTTGTCTTCTACAACATCCACATGAACACTATGCCCATTAAAGGAATGATAAACAATAAACAACGAAACCAAATCTTCATCATTAGATAAAAAAACACATAGAACAACCAGGTAACTTGTAGTACAACTTAACACACGATGGATTCAAAGAAGACCATTTCCTACAAATCTTATTCATAATAAGCTCAAAGCAATCAGTTTCAGAAACATGCAAGACATAAGTCTCCAACGCATAGATGCAAAGCAAAACCACCATCCTCACACAATCTGCAAGGAAACACAAGCACAACTTAACAACTAACACTAAAGAAATAAGTCATTAACAATGATATCAGATACCAATATTTGCAATCGAGCATCAGAACACGAAGATCGTGAATGTACAATAATGTGTAAGAAATCATGCTCTTTCTCTCATAAAGACATCACACTTTTACAATGTAATTCAAAATGCAGGAATTCAAAGAGCAGTCTGTACATACATATCTAACACAAATGAGAATCATGATTCTACAATAAAAAAGAATAAGGAAAAATACAGAATTTCAGGATAGATGTGTCTCCAATGAAAAATGATCTCAAAATAAAACTGAAAACATAATCAAAATGAGGTATCAAACTAAAAATGCAATGTGATTTGATTTGAATGCAAAATAAACGAAGAACAACAAATTAGAAACAAGCAACACATCTGAAACGAAAATATTCGACTACAAAATAAAAAATCCGTGAAAATTTGAGATGAAACAGTACCTTCAGCTAAAGATCAAAACAACAACATGATTAACGGATTAGAAGATGAAATAGAACAGAAAATCAATGAAGATACACAAAAAAAAAGTGCCGGAACAATGTAATTCGAGTTGTAATTGATCCAACACCGCAATTAATGATGATACAGAATAAATGCTGAGGAAAAAAGAAAACGTAAATGAAGGGCAAAAGAGTCTGAACGGAAAATTATAGTCCTTATTGCAACTAAAAAATTGAAGCTGGATTAGCACTTAATTAAGGTGGAAAAGGTGGACCGTAAACTAATTTTTCCAAGTGTAACTTATACACATAGAAGTGGCGCCCCTTTACGCCAAATATTGGCATCCGGAATATTCTTTAATTAATATCTTTTATTTAATTTATTCATAATAAATAAATACCACCATATTAAATTATTCACTATAACTCTTTATAGTCAAGATAAACTTTCCTTATTTGGTTATCACTATAATAGCAGTTTAATCCGGCTAGAAGTTCTTATGTGTGTGACCCGATAGGCTTCCGAATATGTTGGCCGTACACATAAAGTGCAAATTATGAAAATGCCCTTCATACCAAACGATCACGGGATAGCGTCTAGCAACACACCGTGACCCCCAATCATCGGAAGATTCAAAAGCAATGACTATTACCTTTCATGTGAAACAGTTACCGTGTAAATAGAATCCTATCGTTGTAATAATATCCTTAAGATCGTATCTTGAGTGTCAGTACATTAACGATCGTATCTTATAATCTGGATATCATGCTCTCTCGGAATAACTCATTTACTCCCACTTTACAAAGATTCTCGAGAGCTCGACATTCCTTATAAGAAGGAGATTTCGGATATTCACTCATAATCATAAGATACGCGATTCCTGGACGAACTAACATGTATCCTACGCATGCTTCAGTATCACACCCAAGCACTACCGCATGATCGCCCCGTGGCCAGAGGAAACCTCAATAGTGTCAAAGCATGACAATCCACACCGTGATGCCATGAGGACTCCGGTCTTAGGATAATTAAACAACTGCCACATATTGAGACACTTAATATAAGTGGGTCAGTCTAACGTATGCATTCTCTAATACACGTCCACGTACAGTCCAAGTGTCCCTACACTTCGATAGAGATCTATTTCTATCTTCAATAAGCTAGAAGACATCCAATACGTGCTAGTCTAATCATACTATCAATGTCCCATTTGACAGTACATATGACTAGAGACATTTAAGCATCAAACATAACAAGGTGATTAGAGATCTCATCAACCATAATCAATATCATGGTTTCTCTATCACAGTTTAATACTAAGGACGTTACTATATATATACATTCAATAACACGAAGATAAACAATATATAATAACAAAAGTGCTTTTATTAATCATAATAAAGTTATTACATGAACTAAAATAGACTGTAAATGACCCGACCCGGTCGGATCCGGTCCAACCCGATTGGGTTTAGGACATCATTTCAACAGGGCGTTGATCTATTAACTTAAATACAGTCATAATTATCCTTAAAATAAAGGGATTTACACGAATTAATCCTTAGGGGTTAGGAAATAGATCCTAATACTTACGGGACAAGAAATAAGAGCGGGATGTCCCTATATAAACAAACCCTAAGGAACTACGAAGGACTTGATTCCAATTACACACATTGGATACGAAGGCAATTTGAGAGAAAGAACTCTCAGGCTCAGTCTAAAATAACCCCAAAACCACCATCTATATTGTTCGTTGTTCTTGATAAATTGCTGCAAGAGTTAAATTGGCCCGGATTGTTGAATAGACGATATCCAACATCTTCATCTGACAATTTTAAATTTTTTTTTTAATTTTTGCATTGAAACCTTGAGCAATTCTTTTTTCTTTTTTTGAGTTATTGCTGATTTTATAAGTAAGTTGGGCATGGGTACTTTGAATGTTGAAAAGAAAGATTTAACTTTGACACAATTTATTCTTGTGTCATTGTGAAATAATTCAAGAACATGATATAAGGCAAATCGGTCAAAATCAGCCGATTTTTACTGATATAAATCCGATTCGACACGAGAACATTGAGAAAAAAATCCGACAGAATCTTCATAGCTAGGATGACTGATTAATGGGGTTGTGGGAAGGTTATGCTTCTTTATTTTTTCTAATGAAGGAAGTTCACATGTTAGTTTGGGGGCTGAAAATTGTTGTTGTGTTGCTAAATTAAGAATATCCCGAGAAATATGATTATTTTCATGTTTCATGTGTCTTCTACATCTGAAATTTTCTATAATTTACAATCATCATCCTTCATTTGGATAAATGATCTTGATAATTTTTGTTATATTAATTAGGAGTTTTAGAATTGAAAGGAGATATACTGGGATATCATGTGGGATTTTATGTCCTGTTTTGTGCTTCTTCAATATGTTTTAATTGAGGACATGAGTGGTATCTTTGTTCTTTGCTGGTGGAAATCGGTGGATGACTTTGTTTTATTTACAAGCTTTTGGGGCATTCATTTAGTAAGGAACCTAAGATGTCAAGAATCATTAGATCCATGTTCCCATTTTTCACCTTTTTCATCTTCATAAAATGAGCCATTGTGTTAACAAGAGCCTTTGGTGTCACTTCATAATATGTTGTAATCGTTGGGTGTCATTGCATAGGATGTCACTTCATAAAATGTTGTTGTCATTGGGTGTCACTTCATAATAAATGTTGGTGTCATTGGATGTCACTGCATAAGGTGTTACTTCATAAAATATTGGTGTCATTGGGTGTCATTGCTTAAAATGTTGGTGTCATTGGATATCACCTCATAAAATGTTGGTGCCATTGGGTGTCATTTCATAAAATGTTGATGTCATTGGGTGTCACTGCATAAGATGTCATTTCATAAAATATTGATGTCATTGGGTGTCACTGCATAAAATGTTATTGTCATTAGGTGTCACTGCATAATGTGTCACTTCATTAAATATTGGTGTCATTGGATCTCACTGCATAATGTGTCACTACATAATGTTGTTGTCATTGGGACTCACCGCATAGGGTGTCGATTCATAAAATGTTGGTGTCATTGAGTGTCGCTACATAAGGTGTCACTTCATAAAATGTTGGCGTTATTAGGTGTCACTACATAGGGTATCACTGCTGGATATACAGAAACCCGAATCCGGATCCGATCCATAACTGGATCGTCAGATCTGATTCACAGCACCGATCGAGACACTCGATCATGCACAGCGAAAGCTACGAATTAAATTTGCATGCGATTTTACCACGATTTAATTCACATGATTAATTAATATATCTACAAGAAGGTTGAAGATTTACCAACATAAGAGAAGCCGTGATCTTCCAGATTGTATTTCCAAGCGACGACTGGTGGACGTCGGTCCTCGTAGTAAAACCTCCTTGAATATGTTCCAAGAAAAAAACTTAGGTTTTTCTTCTTCTAATGGCTAGATCAAGAAACTAATTTTTCTTTTCTTTTTAACAAAAGTGGCGCAATTTTGTGTGTCATTGTGTTGGGAGGAACTCTCTTTAAATAGGAAAAATAACTAGTCAAGAGATAGTTATCCCTTTCACAATACAATTACCCTTTTTCCATAAGGAAGAAATATTTGCAATAAAATAAGAGATAATCTCTATAAATGAGATAATGAATATAAAATCAATCTCTTATTTTTCTATTAATTATCTAACAAATAAATAATTAATTAATTACACATGTGACATAATCTAGGAAAATTTCTTTTCCTAATTTCCTCACAAGTGTGGCGCCACATGCCATTAAAATTAATAGAAAATATCTTTTCTACTTTACATATTATTCACCAAATAAATAATATTCGTATATTCATTAAATAGACCAACTATTTAATTTATTCTTGAGGTTCCACAAAACGAGAAATCATTCGCCTGTTAGAAGCCAACCCAGGGACCATGGACCTATAACGAGTAGCTACAATAAATTGAATAAAATATTCATTGAATAGAATATTTCTACTCAACTTATTAATTTTGGAATTACGCTACCATAAATCCGGAACTGAACTCTATCGATTATAGATATAACTTATTCTCAGAAAGTCGAGTCAATAAGTGTCCATTGATATAATCATTATATACAGACTAACCCTCCAAAGACTATCCGTAATGAAGCGGGATTATTTCCGTAAACCTTCTTAAGTACATCTTATTCTTATTTACCATTAACCCACTAGTGATCAATTAGTTCATAACCAATATGAACTCGTCCGATCGATCAGTTTCTAGGATCAACAAATAAGGGGATTGTCTTTCTACTTCCCGCAGGAAGGAATGGATTCCATATCTGTGAGACACACACTCCCTACTCATTTCAGAATAGTGCCAACATGAAAGTGATTCGGACCGCGCCTCTTAGCAATCCGTAACAAACACATCAAACCCTATCTTGAAACAAGCAGGCGTCTGCAATCACTTCAGGATTAAGGTTAATCCATATATGATCATCTTGTGATTTAATAAGATTTCTCAATCACGGAATTATATGAGAAATGCAGATTAAATCGGTCCAGTCCTATATGACCACATCATATATAAATGCCCCACTTAGATAACCAATATCGGCGGCCCGGATAAGACGGTCACACCTTAAAGTGTTCTGGGCGCATTAATGGTGGTTTAATCAATAGACCCCATACTTTGATTAAGTTCACCACGGACTAATAGTTCAAGTGTATCACCATAAACTTAATCCTCACATGTGACACACACTAAGTTATATGGCTACATATGATACGACTTGGGGTTTTCAGCGGTGTATTACCTATAAGCATGAAGAAAATAATAAGATGAGAATAAATCTGTCATTTACTAATTATAAAAACAATTACAGAAATTGACTTTCGGGTGCTACTTCCAACAATCTCCCACTTGCCCGTAAGGACAAGAAACAATTGTCTTTCGGTCACTACATCCAACAATCTCCCACTTGCCTGTAAAGACAAGAAACAAATTGTTTTAGAGCACCACACCCTTATTCTATCTATCCACAACATTCTCCCACTTGCTCTAAAGCAGATGAGACATATCTCTCAATTTCATACCTGCCAAGCGCTTATTAGTGACATTAGATGCCACACGACTTGGTAAACTGATCAGCTAGGATGTCGGCTCGGGCGATCTTTTAGGACCGAAACGCTGCCCCTCTGCACGGTATGTCTGATCAAGTCGTACTCTCTCTTAATATGCTTTTGACCTCTTGTGAATACGAAGATCATTTGCATGAGCTACCTCTTAACTGTTTTCACAGTAAAATGGTATCGGCTCATCGAGACCTGGAATCACTTCCCGATCCAACAAAGAACTTCTCAAGCCACACTGCCTCTTTAGCTGCTCCGAAAGCTGCTATGTATTCGACTAACAGAGTCAAATTGGCAGTGCTGGATTGCTCCAGACTATAGCTCCATCACTATAAGTAAACACTGAGCCCGAGATCAACTTACGATCATCCTTAATCTGACTTAAAATCAGAATCAGTGTAGTCAACAATACTCAGGTTTGCACCCGAATACTCAAGCATACAACTCCTCGTTTTCTAAATGTACTTGAGGATGCACTATACTGCTATCCATAGCTCGAATCCAAGATTTGACTTTAATTGACTTTTAGTAACCTGACTTTCTCTATCCAAAAGAGAATCTATCCCAATTTCTCTTTATCCAAAGACTAAGAGAATTATTCCGTGAAGGGTTGGGTAGGAAACCTCTCGTTGAATTTTGCATACGAAAATGCATTATATCATCTTAACCAATAAGATGGATGGGATACGGAATAGTCACTTCATAAAATTTTGTTGTCATTGGGTGTCACTTCATAAAATATTGGTGCCATTGCATGTCATTGTATAAGATGACCCTTTATAAATTGTTGGTGTCATTGGGTGTCACTGCATAATGTGCCACTGCATAAAATTTTGTTTTCATTAGGACTCACTGCATAGTGTGTCAATTCGTAAAATGTTGATGTCATTAGGGTCACTGAATAAGGTGTCACTTCATAAAATGTTGGTGTCACTGCATAAAATATTGGTGTCATTCCATAAGGTGTCACTGCATAAATCGTTGCATAAGGTGTCACTGCATAACTCGCTGCATAAGGTGGGTGTCACTTCTTCGCTTCGATTTTATTGAAGAAATTTAAATTTTCAGAAATTAAGTAGGAAAAATATCAAATTAAGCCTACAATCCTTTCAAAGAAAAATGAAATTTTCAAGAATTGTCCGAGCTCACGAGTCGTGCCGAGTTTTGTCGACTATTAAACTAGTCTAGCCGAGTTTTATCGACTATTAAACGAGTCAACTTGAGTTTTATTGAATATTGAACGAGTCGAATTTGAATTTTTCTATTTATAACTAGATCGACATCGAGTTGGTTTTTTCGAGTTGAGACGAGTTTGAGCCTTAGGGAGTAATGACTCGGCTGGACTTGGCTCGGTTACACCACTATTAACTCGATTCACATAATTAAGGATGGAAAATATGAATTGTGGTGAAAGAATTACGATGATCAGAGTCTTATATCCGAAGGTATAACCGTTTAAAATATTGAGTAAGAGAGAGAAAATAACAAATTTTTTCTTTTTATTTCCCAACTTTTAAGTGTAACAAAAAAAGCCTCCTAATGTTCAACGTCCAAAAAGAAATAAAAAAGGGGTAATGGTCCAAAAGGACACATATTAGACTTAATTAGGCAAATATTACACACTTGAATTTTAATTGGTTATAAGGATATAAAAGTAATACACGGACCAATCTACCCTCAATTAATATATACTAAAGCAGGCGTGGAAATCTTGGGAGTATAAAGAGGCGCTCCAAGTTGTTGTGTCTTTTTTTTGTTTTTATTAATTATTTTTTAAATTTCTGGGTGATAATTTTTTTTTTCAAGATGCTAAAAAGTTTTTTTATCAGTGACCATCGCGATGCAATCACCACGGCGATGCATTGACCACCGCGATGCATTGACCATCCCGATGCACTGACCTCCGCGACGCAGTGACCACCACGATGCATTGACCACCGTGACACATTGACCAATACGATGTAGTGACCACCCCAACGCATTGACCACCACGATGCATTGAGCACCCCGATGCAATGACCACCCCGATGCAGAGACCACCCCGATTAAGTGACACCATGATGTTATGACATTTGATGTGCAGAGACACCGCAATGCAGAGACATCACGATGAATTGACACCGTGATGTAGAGACACCGTAATGCAGAGACACCACATTGACCACCGTGATGCATTCACCACCGTGATGCAGTGACCACCCTGATACAACGACCACCACGATGCAACGACCCCCGTGATAGAGTGACCACCCCCGATGCATTGACCACCCCCGATGCATTGACCACCACGATGCAGGGACCACTGCGATGCAGTGACCACCGCGATGCAGTGACCATCACGATTCAGTGATATGTGATGAAGTAGAGACACCGCGATGTAAAGACATCGCGATGAAGTGATACCACGATGCTGAGATACCACAATGAAGTGACACCGCATTATAGTGACTCCACGATGCGGAGACACCGCGATACAGAGACACCGCGATTAAGTGACACCGCTATGCAGAGACACCGCGATGAAGTGACACTGCAATACAGTGACATTTGATGATCCGACACCGTGATGACATTTGATATTTTTCCGACTTAATTTCAGAAAATCGATTTCTTTTCTTCATAAATTCGACTTCAAATGGCTATATCTTTTGATATAAAACTACGATCAACATAATTATTTCACCCTAATTCATATTTTGTGTCCTCTTTATTCTGATATCTCATTTTATGAAGTGACACTGTATTGCAGAGACCACCCCGATGCAGTGACCACCGTGATTTATTGACCACCGCGATTTATTGACCACCGCAATGCATTGAATACAGTGATACAATGACCACCACGATGCAGAGACCACCCCGATGTAGTGAACATCGGGATGCACTAACCATCGCGATGCAGTGACATTTGATGATGCGACACCGCGATGAAGCGACACTGCGATGACATTTGACATTTTTCCGACTTAATTTAAAAAAAAAATCGATTTCTTTTCTTCATGAAATCGACTTCAAACGGCTATGTCTTTGGATATAAAACTATGATCAACATAATTCTTTCACTCTAATTCATATTTTTTCATCCTCTTTATTCTGATATCTTATTTTATGAAGTGACACGTTATGCGTTGACACTCAATGATACCAACATTTTATGAAGTGACACCCAATGACAACAACATTTTATGAAGTGACACCCTATGCAGTGACATCCAATGACACAAACATTTTATTCCAAATCATACTCAAACCCAACATCAAATTCATGTCATTGCACCATTTTTCTTCCAAATCAAACTCAAACCCACACCCGACTCCGTCTCAAATCACCAATTTTCTTGAATGTAAATTGAAGAGTCCAAGTTTACAATCTGTACCTTTGAATTCTATATTAGCAAAAATTTGCGTTGGCCTGATGAGAATATTTATTCCAAAATGTAAAGATTAATGATCCAATAAATAAGAAGCATGTACCCATTAAAACCCCATCCAACAATTATTCCAAACACATAAATATAAGAAAATCTCAACAGAGAGTCATGAAGTGACACATTATGCGGTGATACCTAATGACACCAATGATTTATGCAGTGACACCAACATTTGCAACGATTTATGTAGTGACACCACCTAATGCAACGATTTATGCAGTGACAACAACATTTGCAACGATTTATGCATTGACACCCACCTCATGTTGGGCTCTAATGAAGGATGAAGGTTCTTAGATCTAAACGAGTTAGATCTATGCGCAGCGGACGGATCACGATTTATATGACACAATTCATAATTAAATGACTTAAGTACTACAAGGGGGTTTAAGATTATGTTACCAATAACGGGAAGAGTCGCCTTGATCTTCCGATGTGTTCTCCAAACGGCGGTTGGTGGACACCCTTCTTGATACACAAGCCTCCTTGATATGCAACACCAAGAAAAACTCAAAGTTTTTCTTCTACCAAAAACCCTAGGCAAGAAAAAACTAATTTTTCCTCTCATTTTTCAAGTGGTAAGTCGAAATTTGCCTTATCATTAAGACTTGGGAGAACTCTCTTTATATAGGAGAGTAATCCTTGTCCTCCAAGGATTAAATAATTAAGAGATAATTATTCCATTAATCCTTTATTCCAAATAAAAGATAAATAAAATGATTATCCCAAACAAATTAGGATAAATCATATTATTATCTAATATTCCATGAATTATCAATTAACACATAAAAGATAAATCACATGTCAAATAATTATCCAAGGAAACTAATTTCTCTCTAATTAAATGATGATATTGGCGCCACCTTTAGGGTCAAAAAGCCCATATAAAATGTCTTTTATGTGTATTATATTATTTAGCCCAACTAAATAATATCTATGCATATCAATTAATTAGTTCAGCCTAATTAATTATCACTAAGGCCCAAGTAACAAGATTACTAGTCCAATTACGAAGTTACATCGGGGACCATGGACTATAATCAGTAGCTCAATAATTAATTATTCGTCGAGTGTAATAAGTACATTAATTATTAATTCGGGATTACGCCACCATAAATCAAATCGAACTCACCGATTATAGATGTATACTTATACTCAACCCATAGAGTGAATAGCGTCCATTGATATAATCATTACATACGGATTAACCTCGTCCATATCGTCCATTCGGTGGGAAGTCTCAGAACCCGACTCGAATATCTTATCCTTATTTACCATCAACCCCTCGATGATCAATTAGTATACATATCGACTAGTAGCTAATTAGTCAAATGTGAACTCCGGGATCGATCACTTTCTTAGGGCTAACAAATAAAGGATCGTCTCTCTTTCCAGAGGAAGGAATGGATTCCATGTGCCGTGAAAATCGAACTACTCACTCATCGGAGATAGTGCCACGTGAGAAGTGGCTTGGAACACATATTAAAGTGAACCGTAACTCAACACATCAAACACTACCCGGGACAAGCGGATCTGTGATCACCTCAGATTAAGGTTGATCCATATATGATCATCTAATGATTTAATAAGATTCCTCGATTACGGAATTATACCGAGAAATTCAGATTAAATCGGTCCAGCCTACTATGCGAATGCCATCATATATAAATTCACGTAGTATTTCTACCGCATCCGGATAAGACTATCACATACTAAAGGTATTGCGGGCGCAGATATTGGTGTTTTAATCAAGAGACCTAAACTCGATTGTTCACCACGGACTAATTAGATTTAAGTATATCATCACTAACTCAAACCTCACGTGTAATCCATACATCGAGTTAAGTGGTTACATCTGAGATATACTTAGGGTTTGAAGCGAAGTATTACATTACAAGCACAAAGCAAGTAATAAGGTGAGATAAATTCCATCATTCATTATTAAAAACAATTACACAAATTGTCTTTCGGCACTACACCTAACAATCTCCCACTTGCAACGAAATGACAATTTGTGTAATTGTTTTTAATAATGAATGATGTAATTTATCTCACCTTATTACTTGCTTTGTGCTTGTAAAGTAACACCATCGCCGCAAACCCTAAGTATATCTCAGATGTAACTACTTAACCCAAGCTGTATGGATTACATTATGAGTGATTGAGTTAGTGGTGATATACTTAAATCAAGTTAGTCCGTGGTGAACTTAATCGAGTTTAGGTCTCTTGATTAAAACACCAATAACGCGCCAACACCTTAGTGTGATAGTCTTATCTCTGGACTGCCGGGTGAGGGTACCTACGTGGGCATTTATATATGATGGCATTCATATAGATCTGGACCGATTAATCAGATTTCGATGTAATTCGTGAATCGAGGAATCTTATTAAATCATTAGATGATCATACATGGATCAACCTTAATCCTCGGAGGTGATCGCAAGTGGTGCCGCTTTGTCCCGGGTAGTGTTTGATGTGTTAGTTACGATTCACTTAAATATGTGTTCCAAGCCACTTCTCATTGGCACTATCTCCGCATGAGTGAGTAGTTCTCGATTTTCACAGACATGGAATCCATTCCTTCCTCGCGGAAAGTAGAGAGAGCCCCTTATTTGTTAGCCTTAAGAAAGTGATCGATCCCGGAGTTCATATTAGACTAATTGATCACTAGTCGATATGTGAACTAATTGATCATCGTGGGTTAATGGTAAATAAGGATAAGATATTCGAGTCGGGTTCACGGAGACTTCCCACCGTAATGGAGAAATGGATGGGGTTAATCCATGATAATGATTATATCAATGGACACTTATTCACTATGGGTTGAGTATAAGCATACATCTATAATCGTTAGAAGTTCGGATTTGGGTTTATGGTATGTGTAATCCCGGAATTAATAATTAATGTACTTATTCGCTCGATGAATAATTAATTATTGGAGCTACTCTGTTATAGTCCATGGCCCCGATGTGGCTTCGTAATTCGGACTAATAATCTTGTTATTTGGGCCTCACCGATAATTAATTGGTAGGATAATTAATTGATATGCATGGATATTATTTAGTTGGGCTAAATAATATAATACACATAAAAGTCATTTTATGTGGGCTTCTAAACCCTAAAAAGTGGCGCCTAAGGTCTCTAATTAGCACAAGAATTAATTTTCTTGTGTTATGGAAAATAAAAGATATTCTTGTTATATGATTGGTTGGATGACTTGTTATTTGATTTCCTATTGGTCAATAATATGTCACAATTATTCATTAAGGAAAATATATTTTTATTTTGTTTAATTAATTATTTATTTAATTAATTAAAACTTGGAGACCAAGAATCTACTCTCCTATAAAAGGAGAGTTATTCCAAGTGTAATTGGCAATGAGAATTTCGACCTACACACTTAAAAAAAGAGAAAAATTAGTTTTGTTTGCAGGGTTTTTAGGGAAGAAAAACATGGAGTTTTTCTTGGTGTTGCATATCAAGGAGGTTCGTATCAAGAAGGGTGTCCATCAACCGCGTTTGGAGAACACTTCTAAGATCTTGGCTTCTCTTCCTACTATTGGTGGTAACATGATCTTAACCCCTTGTAGTAGCTTTTAAGTCCTTTAACTATGTATTGTGATGTATAAGTCGTGATCTATCCGGCGTGGCGTAGATCTAACTCGCTTAGATCTAAGAACCTGGTGCATCCTTCATGTGGTATCGGAGCCAGTTCCACGATTTATATAGTCATAATCATAATTAAACGATTTAAAGGAGTGGGAATTGCTTGTAGGTAAATTTTATTTCTCGCTTTATGCATTGATAATGATTAATTGCTATGGTTGAAGAGATGGATTGGGGTTGGCAATCATTGTTTACCTGTTAGATCTATTGTAAACTCATATAAACGATGAAAATTCGTTCATATGAGTATAGGAAATTATGTAATTTATTTTTATTGCAATTTTAATTTTCAGAAAATAGATCTGTTTAGTAGCTGTTTAGTTATTTTGCTTTTACCGTTGATCAAGCCGTTGAAACGACGATCCCTCCGGTCATAATCAAGATTGGAAGATGATGGACAATTCCACAAAATTTGGCGTCGATCGGAGTCCTTTTTGATATCCGTTCGTTGCTGCAAAGAAGCTGCTGTAACAGAAAAACGCAGGATTCACAGAAACCCTACCTGTGACTTCCTCGAATTTCTGGGAGAGTTTGGACCGTTGAAAAAATCATCCAACCGGTCAGATCGAAAAATATGGAGTTTTTGACGTGGGATAAAAATTTGAGGTCGATCGGGATTCATCTCAATTCCCAATCGGCCTCAGGAAGTCATTGATGTGCTGCTGTAAAAGTCAGATCCAGCAGCAAGTTGGGCGGCTCACTGGAGAAAATTGACAAGTCAAAACTCCGATCCAACCGTCCATAATGAAGCCCAAGGAGTGAGGAACAGATCTGGAAAGTTTTGTTGCGATCTGAGGTCGTTTGGCTTGTCGATCGTTGAAGATTTTGAACAGCTGCAGATTATGTTAGAAAGAAGTAAACCCTAGTTAGGGTTTTGGTTATTTATTTTTAATAGATTAGATACGGGGGTGCCAACGGTCCATCTCGGTGTTTATTTTCCGCACTAGTATACATGTTTAGATTGTATGTGTAGAACCGGAAAATTGTCATGACATGCATCATATCATGAATTCTACTCCATATGCATACATGTAGAAATTAATTCGAGGAATTAGTTAGGCATGTATAAAACACGCAATTAGTTTTAATTAATTGTTTGATATTAATTAGAAACCAATTAGGTAAAAACCGAGGAACATGAGTTATTTCAATCGCCGAGGTTGGGTGATGGATTCTCGGTGAATCCCACTGCGAAAGCATAAGGAGTAAAATCCGAAACCTCGTGGTTAAGGTGTTGGATTCTCGGTGAATTCCACCTTACCGGCAGACGAGATTACGTTTTGTTCCGTAGTGTCTACGTGAAAGTTTGATGTTTAAGGATTGGATAATCACGGGCAAACATGGTTCAAAGTGGTTTAACCACGGTTGGGTGGTCAACGATGAGCTACGGCTCGATCGACTTCACCTCCACGTGTGGCGTTTGCCGCGGGTGCGGCAAGGCCGAGCCATCCGAAGAGCTACTACGGCTCAACAGAGCTCCTCGCCTTGACCCGTCCGGACGGCCACATATGTTCCAACGACAGGTCGGGGTGGCTAGCCCACGTAACCCGACAACATTCGGGCCTATGAATTATTGTTCCTTAATGTAACATCAAGTCCAAAACGTGATCGATAAACCCACCACTTTTCAAAATATTGAGTGGGAGCGGGAGAGGCGACTGGCCGACCCCACGGCCTCTCTTGTTGGCGCAAGCAAAGTGAGAGAATGGTGACGCCTCGTGCCGGCTTTGATTTCGCCCCCCTGAGAAGGCCTTCACCGCTATCAAAATTCAAGGCTTGGTCTCCGAAAGGATAGGATTTGTGTACTCGCCTAAGGTCACCGACCGACCCTAAGGCGGCATACTCGGGGTCTACCTAAAAATCAAATAAGTAGGTCACACTCATAAAGGGTATTTTGGTAATACCTTGTGTTGAAAAGGAAAGGTGATTGACGATCACAAATGAGATGTACGATTCTCAACTCGATCTTCAATATTAATCGGAAACCTCTTTGACCTACCCTAAAAAGCAGACTGAGGCATTAGATTAAATCCTTGGAACGGTAGGATAGACTATAAGTACTTAGTTTATGTTCCTAAAATTTATTAGTAGTGTATGATTTGGATTTATTTTCTGTCAATTTTATTTACAACTATTTATATATCTCTCTAGGGTGCTAGACTGCTAGTGTAAAATTGACTAGTAATGACTTCGTTAAAAAGTGTCATGTAACTAGAACGTTGTACTTATTGATCTAACATGCGATTAATTTTTTCGGAAGAGATATTTTTCTTGAGCCTTCAAGACTTAAGTGACGTAAATAAGTATGTCATTGCTGTCACTCGTGTTGAACGAGAGACAACCATAGTTAGTTTGAAAGATGATTGGGACGATAAAATTCTTCTAGTGAATTTTAATTGTGTAGTGTCTACACGAGAAATTTTCTAATAGAAAAATTAGAGAATCATAAATTAAAGTGTCTCTAGTTAGACGGTATTTGGAACCGATAAACTAGTGGGAGCTTTTATCTGTTGTTTTTCTAATTTATTAGAAAATTAGTCCCATTTGGTAACGCTTTTCATTAGACATCTCACGATTCACGAGTAGTGTCTACTCAATTGAACTGCTAGTTCAAGACTATTTCCTTTTAAGGAAAGTTGAGAATGGGAAAGAATGTCTATAAGTGTTAATCATCTTAACTAAAGTTTTGAGGCTAAACCGAAAAATTAATTATAGAAAGTATAGGATAAGGAAAGTGATATCGGATCACTTAACCAATAAATCCTTAGCGACTTTCTAAAACCGAGTAACTTGACTCGGTAGCTTAGTTCTTTGGAAGAACAAGGAAGTTCGTGGCATTAACAATTAATAAAGTAGACAGTGATTATTTTATTCCTATAATAGTGGGAGTGATATAAAGAAATGAATTTGATTCTATATCTTGAATATCACAGTAAAATTTATTTTTCCACTTATGATTCGTTGAAACAAATCGATTCACTTTCATCTCGATACTACAGTTTCCTTAAACAAAGTGAAGATGACATTTGTAAGTACGAATCTGTGACTCGGACTTTTGTTTGATAAAAGATGAACCACTAAGAAAAGTTGAATAGTATAAAAAAAAGGTAAAGGTTTCCGTATTAAGATAAACAACCGCTCAATATCTATTAATTAGTGCATATATATCAGAGATAAGGACCGATGGACGGCTAAGCTAGGTGATTCCTATCTCCCAGTCTAAAAACACTATCTCAAAGGAACAATGACTAAGTTTCCTTTCAATCGGGAGGGTAATAGATTTGAAGGGGGTAACATAGCTTGTTCATCATGACCATCGGTACAGTGAGAGACACAAGCTAGTGGGAGTTTTTGAGTGGTGACATTTTGTCCGATAACTACTCAAACGCGATTTAGTTTATCAAAAGAATACGAGGAGAGTCTCGATTTTAGCAGTAGATTAGAGTATTCCATGCTCATAAATAGGCTATAGCATAGTCTTGGGACTGATGCTCACCGCACTCCTAGATGGAATGTTTCTCATTGAGGAAGAAACCATAGACTTGCTCTATATAGTTATTGATGTACTTTTTAGCAATATGTTAGGTGTAAAGTGTCTGAAAGACAATTTGTGTAATTGTTTTTAATAATGAATGATGTAATTTATCTCACCTTATTACTTGCTTTGTGCTTGTAAAGTAATACACTCTTTGCAAACCCTAAGTATATCTGTATGTGTAACCACTTAACTCAAAGGTGTATAGATTACATGAGGATTGAGTTAGTGGTGATATACTTAAATGTTGATCCGTGGTGAACTTAATCGTAGATTAGGGTCTCTTGATTAAAACACCAATAACGCGCTGCACACCTTAGGGTGTGATAGTCTTATCGGACTGCCTGTAGAGGTATTTACGTGGGGCATTTATATATGATGGCATTCATATAGGACTGGACCGATTTAATCTATATTTCTCGATGTAATTCGTAATCGAGGAATCTTATTAAATCATTAGATGATCATACATGGATCAACCTTAATCTGAGGTGATCACAGGTGCTGCTTGTCCTCGGGGTAGTGTTTGATGTGTTGAATTACGGTTCACTTAAATATGTGTTCCAAGCCACTTCTCATTGGCACTATCTCCAAATGAGTGAGTAGTTCGATTTTCACAGACATGGAATCCATTCCTTCCTCAAGGGAAGTAGAGAGCGATCCCTTATTTGTTAGCCTTAAGAAAGTGATCGATCCGGGAGTTCATATTAGACTAATTGATCACTAGTCGATATGTGAACTAATTGATCATCGGGGTTAATGGTAAATAAGGATAAGATATTCTGAGTCGGGTTCACTTGAGACTTCCCACCGAGAATGGGATGATCTATGGAGGGTTAATCAGATGTAGTGATTATATCAATGGACGCTTACTTATTCACTCATGGGTTGAGTATAAGCATACATCTATAATCGGTAGAGTTCGATTCCAGTTTATGGTGGCGTAATCCCGAATTAATAATTAATGTACTTATACGTTAGATGAATAATTAATTATTGGAGCTACTTCAAGTTATAGGTCCATGGTCCCGATGTGGCTTCGTAATTCGGACTAATAATCTTGTTATTTGGGCCTCAGTGATAATTAATTGGCTGGGCTAATTAATTGATATGCATGGATATTATTTAGTTGGGCTAAATAATATAATACACATAAAAGTCATTTTATGTGGGCTTCTAAACCCTAAAAAGTGGCGCCTAAGGTCTCTAATTAGCACAAGAATTAATTTTCTTGTGTTATGGAAAATAAAAGATATTCTTGTTATATGATTGGTTGGATGACTTGTTATTTGATTTCCTATTGGTCAATAATATGTCACAATTATTCATTAAGGAAAATATCTTTTTATTTTGTTTAATTAATTATTTATTTAATTAATTAAAACTTGGAGACCAAGGATCTACTCTCTTATAAAAGGAGAGTTATTCCAAGTGTAATTGGCAATGATAAATTTCGACCTACACACTTAAAAAGAGAGAAAAAATTAGTTTTCTTGTCTAGGGTTTTAGAGGAAGAAAAACATGGAGTTTTTCTTGGTGTTGCATATCAAGGAGGTTCGTGTATCAAGAAGGGTGTCCACCAACCGCCGTTTGGAGAACACTTCGGAAGATCTTGGCTTCTCTTCCTACTATTGGTAACATGATCTTAACCCCCTTGTAGTAGTTTAAGTCCTTTAATTATGTATTGTGATGTATAAGTCGTGATCTATCCGCTGCGCGTAGATCTAACTCGTTTAGATCTAAGAACCTGCATCCTTCACAATAGTGCAGGCAGATAAGGCGAGCCAGTTCTTAAGCCATAAGCAAGGTATCCATATGACGGTCTCACAGTATACCAACAAGTTCAACGAGTTGGGTAGGTTCTACCCTGTGCTTATGAGAATTGAAAAGAGGAAGATGGCACTGTACAAAAATGGATTGTTCCAAGAAATACAAGCTGGCATGCTGGGTATCACAACAAGAAACAAGGCTGAACTGTTGAATAAGGCTTTGGAGGTTGAGACCTTCAAGAAGAAGCCTACTGGCGTTATTGGTGCTAAGAGATGCTTTGGTACAAGTCAAGGCTACAACCGGGGAGCACTGCAACAGAACGTGAAGAAGACGACGACACCCTTGACAACTACTCTTTCCACCGGCACACAACCTTGCCCGAAGTGTAAGATAAATCGTACCGGTGAGTGTCGAGCTAGTGTAAATAGTTGCTACCCCTGTGGAGAACCGGGACATTTTGCAAAGACATGTCCGATAAAGGGGTCTACAAGTAATCAGAAACAAAGAAGCGGGAAATGTGGCCCATGTCACCCAGTTCAAGTTCTTGCAGTGGATGCTGAGATTGCTGAACCAGAAGATAATGTTATTTTCAGGTACCTTTATATGTTTATTCTGATTTATTAGAGTACTTGTAAAGCACGATTAAATAATGTGTATTTTTATTTAAATAAATAAATTCACATCTTAGTTACAATAATATTAGACAACTTAGCAGTTACGGCCTTGTTTGATACGGGAGCGTCTAACACCTTTGTGTTAACTAAGATAGCTAAGAAGTTGAATCTACCTTTAGAGACCTTAAGAAACACTTTGGAAATAACGAAACCTCTAGGAAAGGTAACTAGGACGATACCACAAGTGGATGTTTAAGTAGGATCATATCAATTTTTCCAATCAAAATCAATGGTTCAATCAGAACATTCCCGATCCTTTGTTTCAAAGTCAGTCTAGCCAATCTTTCCCACAGAACTTTCAGAACTATCAAGGCCCCTCTCAATCAGACGATCTTGAAGCTAAATTAGAGGAGCAAAATAAAAACATCCAACTCCTGATGAGCACAAACAAGAATCTTGAGAGACGGCTCAGGGGAATGGCTCAAGACCAAGGCATTGACCTAGCTCTCACACTCCCTTATGATAGAGAAGAGGACAATGCCATGAACTTAGGATCCGGCATTCAATTCAGTGGTCCCCCAAAAGTAGAAGTGTCAAGTTCATCTGTCTTTGGATCCGATGCTCGTATACCATCAACTGATGAGAGTTCTTATGGACATGGACTTAATAACGTTCAAGTGAGATGTTCGTATTGTGGTGGAAACCATTATGAGGCTCAGTGCAGTGGAGGTAATTCACCCCACCAATGGAATACTAATAGCAATTATGATGCAAGTTATGAGAATCCACTTCAATCTAACTCTGCATCCACATACAATGGTGAAGAAGAGGCTAGTGCTATGAATGTAAGGTCCGACACTCAACTTAGTGGTTTCCCTGTTCTGGATGAGAGTACTCGGTGGGTGATCCTCGAGAAATAAAGAATTTAGTGGAAGTCGGAGGCTGATCTCTCGACCGTAAGGAAGGTGGAAACGGGAAGTAGATGATCATATGTCTAGAATGAAGGATGAAGAAGTGAAAGAACCTGAAAGGATAGACCTTTACTTTCCTCTCCAGAATGTTATGCATCTAGACAAGTGCACTCCTAAAAATCCTTGGTATGCTTCTATCGTCAACTTCTTACATTCCCGAAAAGATCTAGATCCAGAATTGTCTTATCGGGAGAAGAAGAAATTTTTCTCGATATGAAAACATTCGCTTGGGATGAACCTTACCTCTTCAAGATTTGTAAAGATGGTTTCTTTGAGAAGACGTGTTCTGAATACGAAAGCAGCTGGGATGATATTATTGAGCAGATTGCCACAGTGGACCCACCTGAGGTCACTTTGGTCCTTGGAAAACCGTTGCTAAGATTTTCCAATCCGGTTTCTATTGGCCCACGATCTTTAAAGACACAGAAGCTTTCTGTAAAGCTTGTGATAGATGCCAAAGAACCGGAACTCTGACAAGGCGTTTCGACATGCCATTGAAACCCATCCTAGAATGCGAAGTCTTTGATGTATGGGGTATCGATTTTATGGGACCATTCCCATCATCTAGTGGTAACAAATACATCTTAGTCTGCGTAGATTACGTGTCGAAATGGGTGGAGGCTCAAGCCACTCCTCACAATGATCATAAGACGGTCATGAAATTTCTAAAGAAAAACATCTTCATGAGGTTTGGATGTCCCCGCGCCTTAATCAGTGATGAGGGAACGCACTTCTGCAACCGGCCACTAGAAAAAGTTCTTGAGAAATATGGTGTCCGGCACAAAATTGGCACGCCATATCATCCTATGACTAGTGGTCAGGTTGAACGAAGCAATCAAAGCTTGAAGAAGATCCTGGAGAAAACAGTTAACAGTCATAGAAAAGACTGGAGTCTAAAGTTGGATGATGTACTGTGGGCATATCGAACTGCCTATAAGACCCATATGGGTACATCTCCATATCAAATGGTTTATGGTAAATCATGCCACTTGCCAATCGAATTAGAGCATAGAGCGTATTGGGCCATTAAATTCTTAAACTTTGATGCCAAAACATGTGGAAAACATCGATTGCAACAGTTGAATGAGTTAGACGAATTTATACTTCAGGCCTACGAAAGCGCCAGGATAAGTAAGGAAAAAACAAAACTCCTTCACGATGCCAAAATCAAGAAGCGAGAATTTCAAGTAGGGGAACAAGTTTTATTGTACAATTCCAGGTTACATCTGTTCCCTGGCAAGCTGAGGACACGATGGTCCGGTCCCTTTGAAATTCTCCAAATCATTCCTGGAGGTGTTTTAGAACTAAGAGGTCATGGTGACCAGCCGTTTAGAGTGAATGGCCAAAGGTGTAAGCATTATATCGGTCAACCCAAAGAGAAGCCTTTGATTGTTCACTTCCTCAACATCCTCGGGTGTGGCACTCCTGAAGTCAATGAGTTTGATGAGTTTTCGCCCGATTTGTTTTCTGAGAGTGACGGCAGTGGTCCAGTAGAGGAAGTTCTGGCTGGTAGTTGGGATATGGAAGAGTTTAAACGGGAGGCACAGTTAAAGAGAAGACTGATGAAGAAGAAGTCTACAATGGGGAAAATTAAGAATGTTTGGAAAGCGGTAAAGAACTTGACCCCATGTGTGAGATGTTGTTTTACGGGCCACACTAATGACCGAGCTACACGGGAAGTAGTGGCGGAAGGAAGATTAAGTGGCCTGATCCAGGCTGAATAGTACGTGTGTCTAGCCAAAGACACTAAAGAAAGGCGTTTGTTGGGAGGCAACCCAATAATAAGAATAGTTTTTTATTTATTTATTATTATTTTGGATTATTTTGTTTTTTTGTTGAATAAGGGGGGGCTAGTTTTGTCTTGTGTCGTCTAGGTTTTTGGTGTCGGTTGTTGTGGCCAGGTAACTTGCATGAGCTAAATTTGAAAAAATCCATGTGATTCCTTCCTTCTTGCCGATGTTACATTTGTGCACTACTTTTCACATAGATTCGGTTTTTGTCAATTTTTGCATTGCTTATGCTTTGTTCCATGATAATGTCTTGTCTATCATCTTTTGTGCCCCTACCCCCGAGGTACGTTTTGTTTTGTTTTTCAAGTGTGCAGGATATTTTCGATAGCACTTGTGAGCTTTTAGATGAAGCCAGTTTTCCGGTGGATGGTCCACAGTTTACTGATTTCTTCAGGCATTTCTGGATATGACTTGCTAACACTTCCAGAATTGCAACCTTCGAACTACAATCAGCTAAGTTTTTCTTATTCTGCACAACATGAGGACATGTTGTTATTTAAGTGTGGGGGAGGGATTAGTGGTATCTACACATGTGCTTAATTATCTTTTGTATCTTTCGTGAGAGTTGAAAATGTTTAAAAATTTTCAAAATTGTCCCGAGCATGATTTTATTTTGGCTTACTTACTTGTTATATTCCCATACTTCTGCTGAGTTGACTAGTATTTTTGCATAGACCTTGATAAATAAGCCTTTACTCGAATTCTTTTCACGTAAGCCTCTTCATGACGAAATGAACTTAGAAAGCTGTACCCATTTAAGTCGATAATGTTTGATTCTCGTTATCGGACCGCTCGCTTAATCTTGATGTCATGAAAATTGTAATATGTGCGTAGTTGGAATTGAAGTAGAAGTATCGTGAATATGCCAAAGCCTGAATGTGATAAGTAAATCGTAACTATTGTGCTTTGGAAAAAGTTGAATTTGAATGAAGTAATTGGGTGTGTCGAAAGCTAGTCGATGATTTGAGTGCGATAGGGTATACCACGTATGTCCTATACCACTATGATGACCAAAAGCTCACGACAGTCAGAAGAAGCTGCCTTATGATTTGAGTAAGGTAGGGTATATCTCGAATATCCTATTCTGCTATGACGGGCAAGAGCTCATTCTGATGTGCGTTTATATGTGAAGGATAATTAAATCAACTGACATAAGGAAAGTGGTATGAATAAGTGAAAGACGTAGTTATCGCCTACCTTATCCCGCATATAGGCCAAGGTATATGTTGTAGGGAATATCCTCTGGTAATGATCAAAAGATTTGAAAACACATGTATTACTCTAGTCGCGGCGTGAGTAGTTTTGTAGAGGCGTATGTATAGTCAGGGTGATTCATTATCTGTCTTTAATGGGTATTGGTTGGTTAGCTTGATTTTATTTGTCAAGTGTGGAATCAGTGGAAGTTGAAGAAGGCTTTGCACACACTACACATTCGAGTAATCGTTTATTGCATGGGGTGTATGTTTTTGATGCTAGTCGACCGGTTGTGATTTGATATATGGGATTTTATGTGGTTTTCTTGTTTTGTTTTGCTCGGGACGAGCAAAAGCTAAGTGTGGGGGAGTTGTTAAGGGTGGTTTTATACGTTTTATATCGATATATTTTATAACAAATCTCTCCGTTTTCGTATAAATCACATAGAAATGAAGTGTTAAATTGGTTTATTGAGAAAGTGAGGTTTTAAACGATGTCTTCGCAAAGTTTGAGGTTTTTTATGTTTTATCATCGAATTTCTATTTATGTGGATATTATCACGCTTTGCGATGTTTTTGATGCCTTGTAGATATACAATGTGGATGTTAAAGAGGTTTAAAAGATGTTTTCATTGAGGTTTTATATGAAAGGATGTATGAAGAAGGAGTTGATTCAAGAATTCAATCACATTGGAGGCAAAAATCGCCGGATCAAGGCGTCAGATTCATCAAACCGCGCCCGTAGGTGAGCTAGAGTGAATCAAGGCGTCGATATGAGTGGACTAAGCGCCCATATGATGTTAAATTGGGCAGATTGGATCAAAATCAGTGGACGAGCGCTCAAAATAAAGGAGAGGACGGGCGTCTGATCCAGCTCGGCCCGACTCAAAGTTTTTATGCAGAGTGGATCAAGGCGTCGAGACCACTATGGACGGGCGTCCACGGCACCGCCTTTCTTGAAACCGACCTAAAAACTTATAAATAGACGCGTGCTTTACGCAACCCTGACACCGCATTCGATCCCTGGCCGCCCAGGCCCTTTGAGGCGCCTCTAGCTGCGTTTTCCACCATCATAAACATCTTTTGATCTTCTTTTTTATTTTTATGATTTGTATTCCGACGATGGATAGAGGCTAAGCGTTTTGAACAAGCTTGTGAAGCCGATCGAGCATCAACTTGATTTCTTCTTTGGATTTGTTTTGTGAGTTTTATTAAAGCTTGTATCTTTGTTATGCTTTTATATTGATTAAGCAATTATATCGATGGATTGTTGCTTATTGATGTTTAACGTTGATGAGAATCGTTGTTAGACCTAGATCACCATAATAAAGTTTGGACTTTTAACCTAAAAATAACGAGAGTTGATTAGGTTGAATTTCTAGGTTGCTAGATTGAGAGATCTTACACCTTGTTATGGAAGCGTTAATCTTTAAGATCGAAAGATAGAAGATTAATAGGCGAATTATCTACGAGAGTAGGAATTCATACCTTTGATTAGGTGAACCACAACTTTGATTGAATCATCATAAGATAATCTAGGGAAGAATTAAGGGTTGCGGGATGGTGGATCATGTTTGTTCTATGTTGATTTGCTTCAGTCATTATCATGATAGTTAGTTTTATTGTTTTCTTAGTTGTAGTTTTATTTTATTTGCTTTTGTTCGCAACGATATTTTCCTGGCTTTGGACTGACAATCCTCTGTCCAGTTTATTTTCCGTTTTAGTTTAGGTTTAGGAATAATTGTATCAACCTTAGGAGAATTAATTGAACTAGATACCCCGATTCCCTGTGATCGACTCCGGTATTAATCGCTATGCTACGATCCCTACACTTGGGGAATACTGGATTTATAAATTTATTACTTGTTTGCTTTGTTAGATAAAATCCGTGACACATAGCAATTTGGATTTTAGATTCAATAGCTTATTTAGGTTTAATTTGTTGTTTTTTAATTTTTATTTCCTTTAGTGTTAATTTGATCTCTTTTGTTTTATTAGTTTAATAGAAATTATTTAGGACCATAGAATTTGTAGGAACTTTATTATTTTAATTAGATTTATCGTGACAATTCACCGGTACGTTAACTGTATTTTTGTTTCCGACAACATTCGATTCCTTGGACGACCCGGTAATACCCACTACAACGTGCCTTGCACTTGGGGTGTTCCGGTAAAATTATAAATATAAAACTTACCGAACAAGTATCGGACTTCAGGACCATGAAGTGCTTTACTTACATAGAAGATTGGCCGTTGTGTATTATTTTGTTCCTTTACCAAGACTGCGCGTATAGCTTCTTCACATAGTGATAAGTAGACCAATAAGGTATCTCCCTCCTGGGGAGAAGTCAAGGTCGGTAGCTCTGTAAGGTAAGATTTCAGTTGTTCAAAGGCTTGCTGGCTTTCTTCATTCCATTGGAAGGGAGTAGCTTTCCTCATAATTTTAAAGAACGGAAGGGCACGTTGTGCTGATTTGGACAAGAATCTGTTTAAGGCAGCCATGCGCCATGTTAATCTCTGAACTCGTTGACGCTCTTTGGAGGGGATGGTTCGCAATGCGTCGATCTTGTCTGGGTTTTCTCTGATTCCCGCCTTGGAGATCATATACCCCAAGAATTTTGCTGACCTTACCCCGAAGTACACTTCTTGGGGTTGAGCTTCATTTTGGACTGCCTGAGCAATTCGTAGACCTCCTTAACGTCTCGTAAGTACTGATCAAGAGTCCTGCTCTTGATCAGTAGGTCATCAACCTATACTTCCATACATCTACTAATCTGACCCCGGAAGATCTTATTTACTGCTCTTTGATATGTTTCTCCAGTGTTTTTTAGACCGAATGGCATTGTTACGTAGAAGAATGTCCCTAACCCCGTTATGAATGCCGATTTTTCTGCATCTTCAGGTTCTATGGTGATCAGATGATAACCTTTGTAGGCATCCAAAAACGCGAACACCTCAAAATCAACCATGGAATCAACGAGTCTGTCAATCTTAGGCAAGGCATAACAATCTTTAAGGCATGCCTCGTTAAGTTTGGTGAAATCCACGCACATCCTCCAACTTTTGTCTGGTTTTTTTACTAGAATGGGGTTTGCAACCAGTCGGGGTATTATCTACGCCATCGCCGTATAGCAGCTCCAGGCCGCTTCTACGTCACCTCTAATTTCTACCGATCCTTCCATGGTAGGGAACTTCATACTGTTATGAGCTAAGGAAATTGCAGCTCGGAGATCGATCAAAGCAGGTCTGCCCAGAATGATGTTGTAGGCCGATGGAGCTTTGACGATGACATAATTGGTTTTAAGGTTCCTGCCCTTAGGTTCCTGGCCAAATATGGTGGCAAGTTCAACCGTTCCTATAGGTAGAACATGAGGACTCACGAAGCCAAACAATGGGGCCAAAATGGGTGTCAGCTCCCAATCCCTTAGCTTCATCACCTGAAAAGCGGGGTAATAGAGTATGTTTACTGCACTTTCAATGTCCACGCAGATCCTTTTTATCAAGTTTCGGTTTACGACATCTTTGATCACCAATCCTTCATTATTCACTAACAAAGGGAGCGGGTATCTTGGACCATAAGCCACTTCACAAAAAAAACCATTGTTTCTTGATAGCCCCTGGAATCAGCAGTCATGCTGCTACCTTCCTCAGGGCCTCCATAAATAGTATTGATCATAGTGCTCTGTGTGTTTGTCAACACGCCAGGTCCATCATTCTTATTGTTGATGATTATGTCCTCCCCGGTATCAAGAGTCCACTCCTTATGGAATTTGGTACTGCTACATTTTTTTTGGATACAATCATGATAAAGATCTTGAATAATTACCTGTAGAGGCCCTCATTCTAGTGCCAAATGATGATGTTTGAAATCTTTGGGTATAAATATGGGTCGTGCAATCTAATGGTAATTGAATCAATGTTAAAAAAACTGAAAAATATGAATAAGGGGTGATTTTTAGGGATATTTAGACTGATCCTAAGAATGCTTCTTCTCAAATTGCCTACATATTCTGTGTATGAATCAGGAATCAAGTATGTCGTAGTTCTTATGAAAGTTTATATAGGGAACACTTATACCCTAGGACCACATGGACCGTGTCCAGTATGGAATCTCTTTTGTACCTTACAAGAATAATTAAAACGTGTTTATCCCTTGGTTTTAGGAGATAATCTCGGTATTCAAATTTCGGATTTAAATGATAAAAATCAGAGTCATAATAGCTTAGGATTCTTTCCATAATTATACTTATATAAATGTATGTATCTTCATACGCTCTAGCCGACCTGCGGCGAGCATCCGAGGTCAATATGACCGAGCTATGCAGGTCTGCCTCCACTTCGTCTCTAACCGACCTACGGTGGACTGATGGTTAACCTGACCAGCTTCCCTCTTAAGGGTTGAGCTCAGCCTTTAGGCTTATACTGGGACTCATACCTCTAACAAGTAGGATCTCAAATATATTTTCCTTGCTGTTTGGGGTGTTTTGTGGATGACTCGTGGCATGGGCGAACCCGATTCTCGTCATCTGTGTTGCTTTGATTCTCCCTTAAATGGTTGGTTCTAACTTTAATCATCAGCATACACTTTTGTGTTGCTGTTAATCAAAGTTGGTAAACACCCATTTGTGTGTTCCCTTCCTATTTTAATGAGTCTGCACATGTTCATATTACTATTTTCTGCACCTTCTGTACCTGATTGAATCTGCATGCAAGACTATTGAACTTGAGAACATCTTGTAATAAGATAGGTTGTAGCTCTATAGTTTGTCTAAACATGTATTCAACGTCTGTGATCTCATTCTTTATAATCTAGTTTCTTAAACCAGATTATCACCCTTGAGTGTTACACCATTGTTATTTTTTATAGTTAAGGGCCCCAGTATAAAATTTTCGCTTGAACCCGAATACACATGAACATCGCTGAACCAATCCATTGTTCAGTATAATATAACATATCTGGAGAAGCTTTAGACACAAAAGAGGGGACATCCAGTTTTAAAAGGTACACAATTCATGGGTTGGCTACCTATATATGGACAAGTTTTATTGTGCAACCACTTTACCAAGTGGATATCCTATGTGGTAAAACACCTCCATTTAAATTCTGACACCTCATTTATGTGGACCCCACGCATAACTCAATTTTGAAAACTAAAAACCTAAACGGAAGTTATCCATTTACTGTCAAAATTGTGATTTCATTTTCCCATCCCACCACTGGGAGCTTTTTTTTTTCTTTCTCTGCTTTGAGACCAATCTGCATAAATTCAAAATTTCATTGCCCTCTGATTTTATTCTCCCTCTTCTGTGAATTTTATTGCCCATTCATCTCCCTCTTCTGCGAATGGGTCTGCTTTTTTTATTCATAGATGTGAAGAAGCTAAAAATGGTGATTAAACAATATTTCTTTGATTTTCCTGAAACTTATAGTTGTCATGGAAGATATTACATTGAGCACACCACTGAAAAAGAGCGTTGCCGAAGTACAATGAAATCATTGGGGTTCCAAAGTGCTTCAACAAGGTCGATCTAAAAAAATGAATATCAAGAACCCGTAAATTCATTTTTTTAGATCGACCTTGTTGAAGCACTTTGGAACCCCAATGATTTCATTGTACAACGGCAACTATAAGTTTCAGGAAAATCAAAGAAATCTTGTTTAATCACCATTTTTAGCTTCTTTATTTCTATGAAAAGAAAAAGGCATACCCATTCGCAGAAGAGGGAGATGAAATTCACAGAAGAGGGAGAATGAAATCAGAGCGCAATGAAATTTTAAGTTTATGCAGATTGGTTTTTTATTTTATTTTTTTGAAGGTCAGATTGGTTTTTTAGAGCAGAGAAAGAAAAAAAAGCGCCGAAAATGAAATCACAATTTGACGGCAAAGCATAACTTCCGTTTAGGTTTTTACAAATTGAGTGTCAAAATTTGGGTTATGCTTGGGTCCACAAAAATGAGGTGTCAAAATTTTAATGGATGTGTTTTACCAAATAGGATATCCACTTGGTAAAGTGGTTGCACTACCATAAAAATTGTCATATGTATGACCCCAACCATCCCTATTCGAGAAATTATACAATCAGGTCATTGTAGCGGCCCTCAGATTTCTGGGCGTCAGTCTATTCGGACTGACAATTCTTTTGAGTCCCCCGTGGGATCTTCAATGGGCTCAGGGAATTTTTCACGGGCAAAAAAAGTGCCCCGTGGAAGTTCAAGAGGGGCCAGAAGTTGAAATTAAACGTGGTCGCGTGGAAAATAAAAAAAGTGCCTCGTGAATTTGAAAAACGCAGAGTTACATTTCTACGGGCCCGTTGAATCGAAAAACATTTAACATGGTATGTTCTCCTTCTTCCTCCTCACTTCGTCATTTTGCATCCGATAAAGAAAACGCAGAGCCCCCACAAAAAAAAACGCACAGCCCTACATCTGTTGAATCATTTCACGGGGAATGGATTACATTTCACGGGGAAGGGATTAAGGAACGGGGAAGGTGATTGGAACAGGTTTCATTTCATTGCGTGGAATTTGAACAGGCAAGTGATTGAAGCTTTATATCGAGATACAACAATGGCCGTTATTAATTTAGAAGAATATCCTCTAGTAAGCCATTTACTCTTTATTAGTTTTAATTTCGATCAATTTTTCCCCAAACCCTAATGAGTTTATGTTTATATCCCCAAAAAATTCGAAATTGTGTGTTGTTTTTTTTACAAATTTTTGTAGAAATGATACAGTAGAATAGTTGATATTGTATAAATTTTGATTATATGATATTGTAAAAAATTTTGAGTTATGTTTTTTTTTCTTACAAAAGAAAATCGAAAATGTAATGACAGTGTTATTGATGTTTGTAGATATTGTAGAAATTTTATAGAATGAAATGAATGTATGATATGATACTGTCAGTGTTATTTTCAGAATTGATATTGTAGAAATGATATTGTAGAAATTTTGATATTGTAGAATTTTCGATTATATGATATTGTATGTATGTTATAGGTTGTTTAGAAATTGAGTATTATAAATCTCTAGTATGAAATGCCTTAGTTAATTTTGAAATGTGTAGTATGATACAACTTTAGTATTGAAATAACACTCGATTAAAATTCCCAAGAAAATAAAATTTTGACATATTCTATGGTACGCCTCGACCTGATGAGGTTCTTAGAAATGCATGCATCCCTAGCATGTTTTCGAATCCTTCTGATCCGCTGTGTCGGCCTTATCTCCCGGAATTGTATTGGGGCTCCTTATATAGCGTAGCTCGTAGAAAATTTCATTAGGTCTTCACAATAGAGCATCTTTTCCGTTCTCAGCAGCTTGGTAAAGCCTCCGCCGGAAGTGAGGCATCCGTTAGATCGAAAGTCTAAGCCTGCTCGTTGGCTCATTCCAAAGATCTCGATCTCCTCATCATCATCAAATATTCTATGACGCTGTAAAAATAATTTTCTTCTATTACCCCTGCCTCATTGTTATAAAGACAACACAACGAATCTTGAAAAATAAACCTAACCATGTGTGCGTGTGTGTGTATGTATATATGTAAGTAGTATATATGTGTGTATATTAATTTCTCATTTATATACACATATATTTACTTTGTATATAAGTAAATATAGCCAGACAGCAAAAACACAACAATATTCCTAAAAATCTAACCATGTGTGTGTTTATGTAGATATGTGTGTGTGTGTGTGTGTGTGTGTCTATATATATACATATATATGTATATACACACATAAAGAGGGAGAGATGGTTAGGTGTTTTCGAATATTATTGTCTATTCTTATTTATTTATATCTTCTATTGATGTAAATAAATGATTGTTTAACAAATAACAACACGGGTGTCCGTTAAAAATAAAAACCTAACGGAGTGTATATATACTCTTATTATATATTTAGGTTACACACACACACACGCACACACACACACACACACACACACACACACACACATTATTACACACACACATTATACACACATTACACACACACATTATATTATTATTATTATATACACACACACATATATATATATATAATGTGTGTGTGTGTGTGTGTGTGTGTGTGTGTGTAAAGTGTGTATATGTTTATATATTTATATATAAAGTTATATATGCACTTACTTTATCATGTTTTTATTAGTATATATATATATATATATATATATATATATATATATATATATATATATATATATATATATATATATGTGTGTATATATATATACATACAAAACATTGTGTGTGTGTGTATATATATATATTATCGAGAGAGAGAAATTATACATTCGAGATAATATAAGTTTATATATATATGTATATATATATGTATATATATATATATATATATATATATATATATATATATATATATATATATATATATATATATATATATATATATATATATATATATGTATGTATGTATAATAGTTATAATATATTAATGATCGAATATAATTTCATATATATATATATATATATATATATATATATATATATATATATATATATATATAGTAGTAGGGAACCCACAAGCGATGGACGAAAAACGTTATATTTGAAAAGTCGATCTGTGTATGTAGAAATTTGTAGATACTGTAGTAATTTAAGAGCTATTTAAGTGAAACCAAAATAAAAAAAATGACATGAATGAATATTGACAATGATATATGTGTATGTAGAAATTTGTAGATGATGTTATAATTAAAGAGCTATGTAAGTGAAACAAAAATAACCTAAAAAAAAGATGGCATGAATGAAATATTTACAATGAAATATAAAAGTGTAGACATCTATCATAGTTATGAGAATGAAAAGTAGCGTAGGTTCACTTAAAAGCGAACGTGAGATTGCACAACAACCATCCTAATAAAGTTTACTTAACACCTGGAATAAAAAAGTAAAAGAAAATATGTGAGCATGTGAAAGAAAAATGAGAAAAAAAAATTCAAAAATCTATATATAAAGGAGATTAAATGTCTTACATGAGGTGTTGTTTTGTTCACATTTACGTTTGAAAGCCTGAGTGCATGCATCAAACCAATTTACATTCAAAACATAAGCAACTTTTAGTGGTATTGTAAACTATGGCGTTGAAGGAGCGTGTACAATGAACGTGTGTGGTGCTCCTTCGTAACGTTTCAAATGACCCTCGAAAGTGCGATGACCATCTCCCTGTAAATGTGTAAAATTTAATAATATGAAAGTCCAAAAATGATTATTGAAAATAGGTGTTGAAATAAAAAGTGGAGAGAAAAGTACCAATGTCAACATATTCTGTAAAGACTGAGCGGGGGAACGAAGCACATAGTCGGCACTTCCGTCAAGCAAGTGAAGGGTAGTGGTTTCGGATTGGTCCATAATATCAACACGAACACAGTAGCTAAAAAAAGTGAACACGTTAGGAGAGAACAATGAATGTGAGATGGTGTGGAGTATAATAATGTGTATGTACCACACGATGGGAGTCACTTGCTTATTGCAAGTATAGCAATAAATGTAGCCATCAACATCAATCACATCATTCTTACAATGCGTGCATGCCTCGTAAAACATGTCATTTCTGTGAATATGCTTGATTGTAGCTACACAACGGAAATGTTTGACCTGCAATAACATGAACTTTTTTTTAAAATATGAATAGCATTAATGAATATATAAATATAGAAATAAAGTCATAAAACGTAAAAGTATACATTTGGGACAAACTTAAGGTCGGCTATTCTAGTAGGCTTTGAATTAGAAATCATAAGTTTGATGTTGGTTTTTTGTGGTGAGTAGTATATCCATCTCACCATACTTTGGGCACATGCATTGGATTTGTACCTGTAATGTTGTTTAACAATGAGAATTTAATATTATATATGAGATATTATTTACAAAGAACAATAATAAATGCAGAATTACACCACATATCATGTACGGACGGTCCCGCATAAGTTCCACTCATAATTAACATATAATGTAGTAAACGGTGTTGTGGAAAATGTTGTCCCTATACAAAATAAATAAAGGAGACTGGTTACCAAAGTTGTTAAGAAGATAAACAACTGACACATAACAGGCATACCCTCATAGTCTTTTATTGAGACACCACACGCCAGTAAGGTTCGGTTGGCCTCAATATTGCTTGATAAAATGTCCGCATCATGAGTGGAAAAATTTCCACACAATGTCATGCGCATCATTGTCATACTGTTATATGTTTTGTGTTACATTATGAGGAAGCAAGCAAGTATAAAGTGTACATGAGACCAAAAGATGCATGTGGGCAAGTGTAAAATTGTGAATAAGTTAATGGTAAAATTAAAACGTAGATGTTGTCCAGAACCAACAAGTCATGTGTTCTCTGGCCGAACTTGGTGTACTGACAAGAAGAAGCAGAAACCACCAAACCACGAATATCTGCAATGTTATAGTGTAAGTTTATATTATTTTCTGACACGGTTATATCAATATTAATTGTAAATATACATACCTACTAAGCGTTTGCTGCCATGCATTTCAGGTGTAATGGAACTTAACTTTCTCAATGAGAACCTGAATCGAGGTATGGTATCACATTGTTTGAAGAATGAGATGATTTGAGTCTGAGTCGTGAAAAGAAGCTGGTACGGTAACGACAAAAAATGATATCCAGATGTTCGCGGTTCAACTTGTATTCCTGACAAACAGTATACATTGCCATCGACAAATTGTGTGGCAAGAGAAACATTATCACGAACCATTCCCCGCATCAATGTATTCTAACAAACGGAAAATTATATTTTATCACTTATTTATGAAATGTATTGAGTTAGTTTAATGTATGGTTCGTATGTTACTTACATCACAATCAACCCACAATGTAATATGTGGATGTGAGTGAAGTTTAAGCAGCCGCAAAAACCGAACCTTGATGCACCAATCGTTAGGACGTGGGTGTTACATGACAAGAGGAATGGCCACAAACTTTGGAGCATTTACAGAGTCCATTGTCACCGGAGCATCTATCAATGTCTCATCTGCAAATAGGTGGAATGACAATGTAATAGTATACAATGATTTGAAGGGTATTTTTTGTGTATTGTAAGCAGTCTTTGAAATGTGTTCTATGAGCATAATGTGATAACTTTGAATGACTTAATATGAAATTGAGAAATTGGAATGTTACCTAGATGTTGGATATTAAGTGTCGCAAATGCCGGAACAAATTCAGCACAATCCGAATCGGATGAATGTGAAATGACTAAATGTAAGACATCAACATACCGAACAATCATGTAAACAGTACAAAATGTATATTGTAAATAGTAGTGTAAATTGTCGCACCTGAAGGTGAAAGTGTCTCGGTAGCATGAACTACATCCACATGACATGCATGAGAATGTGGAGGAGTTACAGTTTGAATGGTCAACGGGGCATCTACCAAAGTGTCATCTGTAAATAGGTTGAATGAGATAATATTAATTATGAAAGTCTGAAATGGTTGTTATCGTGTGGTGCAATGAATGTGACACGCGAGTTAATGACTTAATGTATCGGACTTGGATTTATGTATTTCTAATTGAAACTATAGAGATGTTACCGAGGTGTTGATTAACATGTATCGGAGATGGTGGAACGAATTCACCGGAGTCTGAATCGGAAGATGGTGAATTAACTATATGCAAGATACAAATATAAAAACAAAATAGGTGAAAAATCTATATATATATTTGCAAAAGGTAAAATTTCATTAAGCAACTAAGCATGAGGAAAAATGTGCATTAAATATAGTGAATATAGAGAACATTGTATGTACAACATCCCCTATACAAAATTCAAATAATTAAGGGAACTTCATGTTTATAAACTACATAGGCACAAATAAGAATGTTTATTACAATCGATGGTTGAACTGGATAACTACATACTAAACAAAATCTGTAATATAATGCGATGGAATAGTAGTATTTACAATCAACGATTTAAATCTAAAACTTCACGATAAACAACATTTTGAGTATAATTAAAAGGTTCGTGATCTTTGTTCACTATTAACATCTTAAGGCCGGAAGGTGAAGTAACTCGGGAAATTGCAACGTATAGTTGTCCATGCGAGAAGACATGGTTAATATTCCTTAAAGTTTGACCATGACTCTTATTTATTGTCATTGAATAAGAAAATTTCAGTGGGAATTGTCGTCTTCGTAAAGGAAATGGAGTTTCAAGCTTAGACAGAGACAATGTGATGCAAGGAATCAGAACAACTGAACCCGCATTAGAACCAGTAAGTATTCGAGCTTGAAGTACTTTATAGCCTAAGAGTAAAATTTGAAGACGTGTACCATTGCATAAGTCCTCTGAGTGGTTCAGATTACGTAAAAGGATTACAGGTGCTCCTTCTTTAAGCTCAAAAGAGTGACTTGGAAGTCATGGGAGATCCAAAGAGTTAAGGAATTCTGTTGGGTGTAAGTGTTGTTGGTCATCTTGTTTTCATCATGTGAAATGGTGTCAGCACTCAAGTATGTACGACCAACTCCAGGAATGGTTGACAACATAATGACATTAATCACATCCACGTCAGTGTTTTTTGGTGCTAAAATTGCCCTATCACGTAAGAATGACATATCACGGTAACATTGACAAAGATTGGGATACGTGAAGTCAATCATTTCATGTAAAGATGCTTCTTCGTTCTTAATTAGGAAATGATCTGGTATTTTAACCCAATTCGTTTCTCCTAGATTCGTTGAAGATATAGCAGGAACGATCCCATCGCCAATTGACAAAATCCACTTTGAAAAATCTGCATGACTGTTTTGTACGGATGCAGTTAAATTACAGGAGGAAAGACGCATGTTTGTAGCGAGATGTAAGACTGTACAATGCTGCCATATGTATGAGCTTATTATTTTCGCCAATATGGTGGATTCTCGTGAACCGGTAGTGACGACAAGTAGTGTTTGACGGAAGTCGCCACCAAGAACAAACAATTTACCACCAAAAGGTCGATTTGCATCATAATACGGTTCATTTTTTTAAGACATCAAGCATAGTTTTGTGTAATGATTCAAACCCAAAGCGATGCATCATGGGTGCTTTGTCCTATATTATAAGAGCAGCTCTATGTATTAAAGCATCCAGATCAGAGTTATACTTGATATTGCAGGTTGATGAGTCATCTGGATCTAATGGGATCTTAAAGCGTGAATGTGTTGTACGTCCCCCCGGTAATAGCAATGCAGAAATTCCAGATGAAGCAACAAATAAATCGATTTCATTCATAGACCGAAGCTTCGAATTTAAAGTCTGCCACAGATAGGTTTTTCCAGTCCCACCGCTTCCGTAAACAAAGTACATCCCACCTGTGTTATTGACCGATGACAAAAAGATTGCATTAAATGCGTGTTGATGTTCTGCATTTAATCCTGAATGCAAGTTTTGAAACAACTCAGTCTCAACCGATTGATCATAGTCTAATTCTTCCCTTATCAACCTATTGAGAGAAAAGGCAGCTGCTTCATTCGGGGTAATCATGTAATGACTGACCATGCCTGTTTAATATTTTTTCGAGCTCCAAAAGACCAAGGTTCTTCAGTTCTTCATCACTGGCATTCATAGCTGAAGTACCGATTTCACGTCAAAGTCAATGAGCAATATCATCTGTAAGACTTACCCAGTGTCGTTCCCAAAAAAAAATCAGATCTACAACCTCTGAATACAATAACAATGTGCAGAACATATTCCTCATTTGTATTGAAGAAGCCCAGAAAGAGGCTTCATTTAGTGCTAGATCCCATTCGTTGTCATCTTGTAGTAGACCAAGAGCAATGCATGTTGATCTAAAGGTAGGGTGAGGTATCCCATCTATGGTCTTCAAATGGTTAAAGCTTTCTGCCCCTCTAACTTTATGAAGCAACATACGAAGATAATAACGTTCACCTAATGCTGGGTCTGCGTATGGCAACCTACCAATGTATTTATGAGTTTGACGGTGGGTCCATATCTTATTTGATTTATTCCAAACCCATTTCGTCGGAAATTCAACATATGTTAATGACCGGGCAGCGGCATTATTCCTATTGGTGTCAACCATTTCATCAACATTGTATCATTCATGTTTTGACGTTGTGCAATACGAAATGGTGATCGGGGAGATGGTATTGCAAAGCGACATTACGTATGATATTGCCTTTGTAACTCAAAATCAAACATCCTCCAAAGAAGCTTCAATTGCGGAGATATATCTCACAGATTCGTATATCCTTTGATTTCATCTACATCATTGTTGGAGGTTTGGCCATTAGTTTCTCCTGAAGTAGTCGTATCTCAGATTAAAACATTGGCTCGATCAACGCCTTTAGACATGTACTTGCAAAGGTACTTTGTGAGCGACGGCCGTGCAACCCTCTCAACATTCACATGTGCCTCACGACCAAGGACCAAGATCGGAGTGTGAGGAACAACCCATTGATTAGTGAACGTGAATCTATTAATGATTACAAAATTTTTTGGATCATCTCTGCGTCGATAAGACATAAATCCGTGTTCATTAAATGTGGTTGCATCACAAAATGGCATAGGAAAAAATTTGGAACACTTGCCATCTACCATACACGGGGCATTTGGGTAACCGACACCACACGGTCCATGCAACATAAATTTTGTCACGTACTCATACAACATAGGGTGCAAGCTTTTATCTGGAATTTCTGCACATATTAAGCGATCAATATCTTTGTGGTAGTTGGCTTATCCTCATTCTCGAATGTCAATGAAGTATGAGTGTGGGGCAAACCCCGCTTCTGGAATTCGATGAAAGAGAAATCTGTAAAGTTAAAAGAATCTTAGTAAGAGAAAATAATAAGTTTGTATAAGGACAACTTGTAAATGAATTAATTGTACCTGCTCATACTCTACCAAGAATGTGGTTTGTTTTCAGCTCATCCAATAACCTTTTTTGTTTTATACGGAATGCTCTACACACAACATCGGGCCGGTCCTCTCAGACGTCGCCGCGAAGAATGCTTCGATTCACGTTTGATTTCAATCCAATTAGGATTGCATGTGAACGTGATGGAAAAGTCGGGAGTGCCATAATAGCGACAAATTGCCATAGCGTCTTGATAATGCTGCATCATATTTCTCGGTCCTCCAGTGAAGGCGGATTTCAAGATAAAACGCCTTCCAAGAGTAGATGCATCGGTGTCTCTGGCTGCAATAGCATCTTCAATACCTTGGTATACATCTCCTCGCAGTTGGGATTGGTGAGTGCGATAGAAATTTAACGTGTTATGCTCAATAGCAGCCCAAGCATCTACTAAAAATTGTTGAAACAACTTCCATCCTCGTAATAATGTGGTCCTTTCCAATTCTCGAAACTGTATCCTATATGCATAGTACGCACGCATGGAAACAAGGTCACGACTTCTAGAATATGATGTAGAGAACGGGATAGTCGAATTCCATCCATCAAGATCGTGAGGAAAAGAAAAGTGGTATTGCAAGAAAGATGTAAAGACGGGTGTAATTCAGATATTCTTTGCAAACGCCTTCTTGGGTGCGTACAATAATGTCACGACCTGCATTATCACCTAACATGTCACCTACCACTAAAGCTGCTACCTCATGAGATGTGGGTAGTATGTATTGTCGACCACCTCGGTTATGAATGATTGAAAAATTCAAACTCAACACAGGGTTGTTCAGCAACTGATCGCGTGCATTTCTAAATACGTGCACGTAAGGACTGATTTCATCTAGAATTTCCTTCAAACATCGAACAGTTTCCACATTCAGAGATGATACTGATGATTGGTTGCCTGTGATGGCATTGATGCAATTCTCAACTTCATGCTCTGTATCATGAATGTACAATTGTATGTATTTTCCTCGTGCACCCGATTATGGCATAAGTGAACCAATCCGATGATAGTTTTCCCCACTAATACGAAAAGTGTAAGGACCTTGTGTATCCATTATATTATGGTCAAGTTTTCCACCCATCGAGGTGAAAGAGAACATTGAATTATATGATCTAATTTGATCCCTGAATGTTGAACGTAGAAGTAGATTGTTCAAAGTGTTTGGAGTTAGAGGTAGCAAAGGTAGTCGAACACTTCCATTCATACAACAAAGTTGATACTTTGATGATCTGGTACTACTGTTTTTAATTTTTTTTCTTTATCCACATTACAACATTGCAATGTTCATAGGTGGAGGATCGTGGACCAATAGACCGCCTTAAATGTTGGTGTTGAATGTGTGGAATTGTAGGTTGCAGAGAACATAAGGACATTGTTGAAGTACATGAGCATTCAATAATGTATATATTGAATATCAGGCGGAGATGCATCAATTACATGGTATATGTGTTAATAAGGATGGAATTAATTATGGGATGTTAATTGGAAGTAATCAATAATTATATGGGAAACAGTAAACATACACGTGGGACAATAATGTAGTATAGCGTACGGAAGCACAGTTGTAGGTGTATATGAATCCAAACAACAACATTGAAAAATAAAACATCAAGTTACTTACAATATATGGTTGTAAAGTGTGCATTGACGGCATCTGTAGTGGAAGGTTCCTCATAGTAGTAATGTACTACATCAACAACAGAATAGGCTCATCCCGTGGAGCATCAATAAGTGTCAAGGTCACAGGGGACATCTACCAAATTTGTCAGTCGTGTCAAATAGATGGAATGAAAATCTATTAATAACCAATGTACGGTTTTTGTTATGTATATAAGTAATGAAATGATATGTGTTCTTTTGGATGTGTGCAACGAAGAAGACATGTGAATTGTCTGAATGAGTAAATGATAACACGTGATGTTGACATATTACCTTCATCTTGGATAATATGATGTGGAAATGCAGGAACAATTTCAGCGCAATCCGAATCAGACGAATGTGAATCAACTATAAATAAGACAGTAAGATACAATAAATTATGGTAAGTGGAATTAATGTGATTTAGCTATACGGATTACGATTTAACTATACGGATAGAAACAAAGATTACATGTAATAAAAATGTATAAAAACTGCATAAAGGAAGAAAGCATGAAGGGGGATGTACGTTTTGTTGACGTAGCAGGAGACATCGTAGACTCATCATCTGAAATAACGACACGTCGCCTTTTGGAGCCAATTGGTTGGTAAATGTATGAGTCCATACTGTGGAATTAGGTATGGGTACAGTGTTACGTGATATTTTGAAAAAAAATGAAAATTGAACAAAAATATGCATAAGTTGGAAATAATAAGTAGTAGGTATATTTGTGTAATTGATGAATATATATTTTAATTAGATAATAAGTAAATTAAGTAATTTTTTTATTATTTAATTAATTATGTGGTTGTATGTAATTAAGTTTAGTTAGTACATAATTATATAAGTTTGGTTATTAGTAAATAAACATTTAAGTATTTGTAAGTAGTATAGTGATTTTAATTAGGATATACTGTGGATACTTGTTAAGAAGTTTGTATAAGTATGTGTATGTCACATTAAGAGTTTGATTTTATAAGTATGCGAAATGATATTTGTCATGACATCACTTTAATAATAAACTCATATGACATATGGGTTTGTTATTAATGTTATGAAAAAAAGGCAATGTTTTATTATTTTTAATAAGTTAAGTGGTTCTAAATAAGTTTGCTTATTTTGAATAAGATGAAAATAAAATAAAATTTTGTATCCGTATAGAAACAAATAAGGATTAGGTATTTATTGCAGCACATTTAGATAATAAATTTGTAATTAGCTAATTAGTAAAATATATAAGTTTTATTATTATTTAATAATGTAACCTTTTTAAATATTCATTTAATTTATTTGATTAATTAATTATTTACGGTTTGTTATTAATTAAATATTTAAGTTTTTTTCATTAGGTAAGTAGTAAATTAGTAATTAATATTAATTATGTAATTAGTAAATTAATGAAGTTATTTTATTTTTTAATTATTTAAGTGATTTGAAATAAGTTTTTTTTATTAAGTAATTAATTAACTTTATGAATTAATTATTTAAGTTTATTTAATTAAACATTTAATAATTTTTAATTGTATGTATTCTGGAGCGGACATAAAAAAAATGCCCAATCTGCTGTTTCTCGGCCCAGTTATTAAAAAAAAGCCCAGTTATTAGTTTAATTACATATTTAATATTTTATAAATTATTGTATGTTGGGCCGAACTTGGTTAGTTAATTAAAAAAAAGGCCCAAAACAATTATTCACGGCCCAACTGCTACCCTACACACTAACCCGATTTACCCAACCCTACCTGGTACCTTAAGCCCATTATATAAGCCAACCCTACCCGAAAAACCGGAGACAGACTCATTTGCAGCCGCAACTACAAACCCTAAAGTGTATCTAACTTCTTCTCTTCCTTATGCTGAATGTCCATCATTGTAAATATTCTTCTTCTTCAAGAACATTGAGTGTATATGTTATTCTTCTTTGTATGAAAGAATTGGGGATTTGACCACCCAAATTTCGTCGGTGGTCGGTCAAGATGAACAGGTTGTTTCAGAGTTTCTATGATGAAAAGCTATCTACTTGTGTTATGATTTGCAGACTAACTCTGCAACTGGTATCCATGGCTCTCCAGTGATGGCCGAAAAAGCTATTGCTGCGATTGAAGCTATTGGTGCTAAGAAGGCAGAGCTCCTGAAAGTAAAGCGTGGATATTTATGCTGAAAATTACCTCTCTAAGGCCGATGATAAGCTTTTTCTGAGGCCAATGATTCTATCAACATCAACCAACCTATATCGTGAAGATTATGCCAAATCAGGGAAGTATTGTTTTGACCATTTTTATTTTAAGAGTCTATCTTCCATCTAAAGTGTAATATGTGTAAATTGTATTATGAAAAGTGACTGCATGCTTTAACTCGAAAGATCCAAGCATTAGTCTATTTTTAGATCCAAACTCTCTGATTGTTCAAATGTCGTTTTGTATCTGAGCCTGTTATGTGCTTAATTGGTGCTAAAATGATTTTGTTAATTTGCATGTCTCAGATATGTTTAAAATGATTTTGTAATCCTTCAATGAGCTTTTTGGTAATTTGAAATTGAGTTGAAGGCTTAACCTTTATGAGTCAGACCTTGGCTAATATGCAATTAATTGTTTCTACTATAAATATGTTGTAAAAATAGTTGTGTTATTGTTGATTAGCTGTTGAAATCCGGTTGATTATATCTAAAACTGTAATTTCTATTTTAATCTCCTGTTATATCGGTGTTTGACCAATGGTCTATTTGCAGATTATGATAAGATCGAGACAGCTGCCTGGTCAAAGCCGTAACTAGTTGTGAAAGGTGAAGAAAAGGGGATTTGATAGCCCTAATTCTTTGGTGAAGATGATTCAGTGTTGAAAAGGTCCAACCTTGGAGCCTGAAAACACTGAATCTGAACGGTCATCAGAGCTTTGGTTGTTCAATCCTTTCCAGACTGTATATGGCATCCTTTCAGGTAAATACAACCCGAGTTCTATGCCGGGTTGGCTCAGGTATGGTGGGGAGCCATTTTCCAGGGATTTCTGAACTGGTTTGACTGAGGCTTAACCGAGGATGGTCATTTAATTCCGGTCAGAAAAAAGTCTGAGAACCAATTGGTTCAATGATGCGTTAATTCACTGTTTTTATTTAGGCTCCATAATCTTGTTTCAGATTTGAAACAATGCATCTGCATCTTATAATCTGTTTCTACTAAATTTAATTAAATGCGACATTCTGTGTGTGGAGAACAAAATGAATATTGTTTGTGGTGGTAGTATATCCCTATTTATATTCAACGGGTCATTTTATAATTGGTTCTAATTTGCATCAATATTGGG
This sequence comes from Gentiana macrophylla, assembly GCA_026214975.1. Taxonomy (NCBI): domain Eukaryota; kingdom Viridiplantae; phylum Streptophyta; class Magnoliopsida; order Gentianales; family Gentianaceae; genus Gentiana; species Gentiana macrophylla. The sequence goes on along the minus strand of CM047811.1, from coordinate 2,457,610 downwards.
ACATCGGTTGCTTCTTCCTTGATTGTTTATGCTTGGTAACATGAAAACAAATGCTAAAATAAGAGATCTTAGGAAAAATATGTGCCTGTGTGTGAAAATACTGCAATGCTGGAAGAAAGTAAGGAATATGTTTTGAACGTACCTTAAATGCTTGTTATGTGACTATGTGTGAAAATAATGCAATGCCGGAAGAATGTAAGGAATATGTTTTGAACGTACTTAAATGCTTGTTATTCTGTTCTTTCTGGCAGAGTTGTTGTGCTACTTTTCTTGAAAGCAATAATCAAAAATTCAGTGCTTATGGTTCTGCATTATAGTGATAGGATCGTTTTACAATTTGCTGTGAATGAAAAATGTAAGATAGAAAGAATGCGATTGAAATTGTTAATGCTATAACCTTTTCTTCCCTTTTGTTATTTGTACGGAAGTGTTGCAGGGGAATTGGTTTTGGTGTGTTACGAATTGCTGAAAGTTCTGCAGTAAACAAATAAGAATGTGATATGATAGTGTTTAAGAGTCAGTCATTCATGAACAGAAAAAAGAATGATGAAAGGGATAATGAAATGGTTACCTGCAGCCGCTTGTGAGGGTATTGCAGATTGGTGTGCAGAAGCTTTAGAAGCTTTCAAATGAGAAATGAAATGCTCAAACGAATGCTCATAGATGTGATGAAGGACTGGAGAATGTGGATAAAGGGTGTGTAATGGGGCAGTTTATATTGACATGGTTAATGTGGCAGTTTTTTTTTGTGGAGAAAACGTGATTGTAAAGGCAGTTTATGGCTGTTTTGTTTTATTTTTTATTTTTTGTGGGCAGCGGGAGTGTGGTGTATGTAATGGGTGGTTTAATGTATGTGGGTATTTTGTATTTTGTTTTTTTGTATTTTTTGTATTTTGTTTTTCCGGATGAGTAGTGGGAGTGTGGTGTATGCAATGTGTGGTTTAATTTATGTGGGTATTTTGTTTTTTGTTTTTTTGTTTAAGATGGGATAAACAGGGTTTGGGGCGGGTCAATTAGGGAAAACGGGTTAATTGTCGGTTATTCACTCTGAAATATAAATATAGATATATATATATATATACACACACACACACACATATATACACATACACGGGGAGAAATTATACACGGGTACATATATATAACATGATTATATAATTTCTCTCTCTCTCTGTATATATATATATATATATATATATATATATATATATATATATATATATATATATGGGTATATTTATATATAAAGTTATATATACACTTACTTTCTCACGTTTTTATTAGCATCTATATATATACATACAAAACCTTGAGTGTTTGTATATATACATACATACATACATATATATGTATGTATTGTTATTTACACATTTTTAATCACTCGTAGCTTACTGCTTATGAGACACCACATGGAACATTGATTCATCCGCCCGAAAAAAAATTTCCTGCCGAAATGAGGTTCCATGCGGAAAATGCTACTCTTACAACACTACAAGAGTTATTGAACAATGCTGCACAAAACGATAACATGTGGGGTAGATTGGAGGCATCAGTGTTTGGTCTGTTTATTAATTTTATATCTAACAACTGGAGTACAAGGGGCGGCTCATAGCATTCCTGTATTTCAATATGGTTTATCCAGACTGAGAAGACGAGCTTCATTTTAAGGTTGGAGATAATAGAGTGAAGTTCGGAAGAAGAGAGTTTGGAATGATAATGGGGTACATATTTGGAAATTTGAACGATAATTGCCTGATCAGTCAAGGTGTTTTGATGTTACTTGTAGTCTCCATAGGTACATCAACAGTGTCACGTTGAAAAAATGGAATTAGCGATTCAGGGATCGAATGACATTGAAACAATATACCAGATGGGTTTAGTGTACGTTATTTAGGGCTTAATAATCGAAAACGACCCTAGAGTGGTAATACCGAGCCAGATTTTCTATATTGTCGAGAACCTACAATTTGTCGAGACATTTCTATGGGGGAAGTATTTCTTTTACAATCTAATGTTGAATTGGCGTAAAATAGTATTTGAGTGTAAGAATCTTGTACCTAAAAGTTGCGGCAAATCGCATAAGCCACAGGTATCCGGTTGTTTATACACGTTACAGGTGTGGTGTTTTCATGCCATGCCAAGACTTATACAGTATGAGAGATATGCAACAGTGGTAGCAGAACGATCTAATGCTCTTCTAAGTTTTTTGAGATGGAAATGCACTGACGGCGGGGTGTATTACAAAACTTTGGTCAATCCTAGATCAGATGTTACTCCATGGGTATGTATTATATTATCATTGTTATCAATCTACACTGTCAGCAATATTTTTAAAACATTGTATCTAAAATCGATTGTTTTTTTTCCTTTATGCAGGTTGGCATGGTCGTTGATATTTTGACAACCGCCGAAGATAGGCAGTTTGTAATTAGAATGGGGTTGCCGAAGGCGGAGGTTACAGCTCCACCTCGTGAATTACCTATTCCCGGTCAAAGACATGTCCCGGATCCTATCCCTGGTCAAAGACATGTTCCATACGGCTCCAATATGGCTGGCATGGTCCGTGAGCGTCCAGGAGTTGCTTCCCAGGATGAGCGACCGTCTCGCCAAGCCCGTCATGACGAACACATGAGTGCCCCGTCTACATCCGCAAACCCTCAGGATACAGCATCGTATGCTCAACAATTTTAAATAAGTTGAGGTAGTATACCTATTGTCGAGGGTGTTGTGCCGTTGGAATCACCGGTGCCTAAAATCACGCATATAGTTGACAATGCGTTAAGAGAAGTTAGGACTGAGCTGTAGAAATGAAGGCTAAGTTGATTGAAACAAAAGCTAAGTTGAGTTAAACGAATGCTGAGCTGAGTGTAGTACAGGCTGAAGTGGCACGTCTGAGAGCGGCCCAGGTAACAACTACCAAAATAGTTGAAGAATGACATACGAAGTTTCTCAACTATATACAAAGGGCGGCGGAGCAACAAGTTCGAATTAACTCCTAAATACAAATATACTTTCATTTATCTTATTAACATAAATTTAAATTCACACCATTCCCTTTAATTTACAGGGTACACTTAGGTCCCAAGGTGGGACATCTGTATCACAAGGCTCCCAGGGTGGTGACTCACATCCACATCTCGACAGGACCTAAAGCACACCAGCCACCGAAGTTGGGCCGTCTTCAGCTACACAAGGCAGTCGTGAGCCTGAGACTTAGACACCTCGAGGTTGTGATACAAATGCGGACCAGATACAGGTATGAGTTAACTCTTAAATAGAAATTCCATTCATTTATCTTGTCAACATAAATTTAAAATCACACCCTTCCCTTTAATTTATAGGGTACTCTTAGGAATGTTCATCCGGCGTCACCGTCCCAGGTTACTCCGAATGTTCATCCGGAAACACAATCACAATGCTCCCAGGATTTTCTGATGTCATTTCCTGACCTGGAACTACCAGGTTGAGAATTCGATATCGAGGATTATGATGGTAATGATGATGCTGGTAATGCTGATGTTGGTAGGCAGCCCTTAAAGGTATATTTTGCAATGCCAGCATATCAAAGCACTTCCGCACACCACTCTTATAGGCGGGCAAATAAAAAAGGCAAAGCGAGCAGGGCTTCGGTTTGTTGCACATCCTTCTGCTTTGATGAGAAATGAGGGTAGATATGGGTTGGCCCTTAGAAATTAAAAGAGCTACAAGAATCAAGGCATACTCCGAGGAGAATTGACAAGGATAATCTTAAAACAATGGAGGAGTGGCTCCGTAGAGAGAGGGTCCAAATTCCGCTCCTAGAAGCGGAGGTGAAAAAAGGAGGGCCTAAAAAAGGGGCAGCCTAGGGTGCCATTGTTGGAATCTATAAAAATCCCATGTGGAGTGATGATTTCTGTCTAGAGCCAACGCCGGAGTTCCTAGCTAACATAAAGATTTTGAGGTTCTGTTGAAGCTTAAATGTTCACTCTACTCAGATGTAAGTGACTAAAAGATTACTTATCACTCACTAAATCACAACATATTGTTAGTATATCAATCATTTCTGATAAATTTATATATTGTCACATGCAGCATGTGGATGCATACATTGATCTATTGAGGTGTCGTATTAAGGAATATCCGGAATCGTATTATCAGAATGTGGATTTGGCCTTTTATCGTCTCACTTTCGGCTTTCATCAAGTTATAGCTAAATGGAGAAAAGATCCGGATCGTATACCAGAGGTAATTTGCCCCTTTCACATTTCCGGATCGGCTTTCCTGTTCTTGGACAAATGATACAACGGTAATTTGTCCTTTTCACATTTCCGGGGAAGATCATTGGATTATGGTTAAGTTCGACATTCAGAAATAGAATATGTCAATTATGGATTGTCATGTCAGATTTGGACTAGAGGATTATGGCCATTTTGGTGTTGTTGAAGACGGTCCCTGGTTGTCTCGACCACCCAATGTTGACTCTTACACCTACACCTCCATTTGATATCGATCGGAAGGATCGTAAGGCCGTTCCAAAGATGCTAGATGTGTAAGTTATTGTTCTACATAAATAAGCATTCTACATAAATAAGCATTTCATTACTTTTTGTTTTAAATTACATATATATTTAAACACTGGCATAAATTTGGTTTTGCAGCGGCGATTGCGGGTTGTACATGTTAAAGAACATTGAGTTCAGTGCACTCAATAGCGGAAACCTGGATGACGTGACACTTGAGTGCATTGAACAATTTAGGCAGCAGATGTGTGTAGACTTATTTCATCAGATTGTATAACTTTTTTAATTACTAATAGTTTATAACTTTTTTATTATACTGCACTATCGTTTTTGTATGAATTAACTATAATTAACTAGTCTCTGAGATTATTAACTGGTTTATATGGATTAATTTTAATTATGCGCCACATGTAATGTATTCACCTGACACTTTTGAATGCGGCCACAGCTTTTTGGCCTCCAACAAGAACACATAATAACAAAAAACATCTATAGTAGAGGGGACATAAAAATAACATCTATAGTAGAGGAACATAAAAATAACAACAACAAAACAAACCGAAATGAAAGTAGATCTATGCAAGGCATAACATGTATAGTAGAGTGGACTATCACATTGATTTGCAAAGAAAGACCATCAGGAAGTTGGGATAATACTAAAAACATGAATAAAAGAGGAACATAAAAATAACAACAAAAAAACAAACCGAAACGAAAGTAGATCTATGCAAGGCATAACATCTATAGTAGAGGGGACTATCACATTGATTTGCAAAGAAATACCATCTGGAAGTTCAGATAATACTAAAAACATGAATAAAAGATGAACACAATGACCGTATTTAAAAGCCATCTTCATTAAAAAGTTTCATAGGTGATAACGTCATCATGACCGTATGTTAAATCATGTTCAACATATTCCGGCACCCCGGCAGACCTCACGCATATAGCTGTGATCATATACGGGAAAAATATATATCCATCACATGCATTGCCCTTTGCTATTTGTCGAATCCTAGACAAAATATACTCTCCGACGTTGAAGTAGGATGTAATATATGTGTACGCAAGGGCGTACAAATCAAATGTCGGTGCGGTGTAGTTCACCGTACCATACATATTGGTGGCAAGAAACATAATCAGGAACATCCGGAAAAAGAAAGAAATCCAAACCCTGAGGATATTATGGAATGGCATACTCGTCGTTGATCCATGTATTAGTCAAAATGATGGGAACGCCTCGAACTGTGACGCACCGTTCACTGAGCTCTTCCGTAGCTACACAAGCATAGAATTCGCCCACAATAGACCGATTCATGGGATGAAAGCTTAATGGGCTTTAGGGGAAACCATGCCATCCATTATCTCGGAACAAGTTGCTGATCAAACTAGGTAGACTCTCCATATTCAATCGCCTCTCTGGAACAACAGCTCTTGCCATCCAGTTAGTCACATACTCACGCCTCTCCTCTTCTATTATGAAACGGCTTATGAGAGACTGCTCGTCCAACGAAAAATCAATTTCGTCATTGGGAATGAACACAGGAGCATGCGGGTTAGCCAGTGAAAGGAACACTAAAAGAGATTATTTGAGTAAAATAAACAAGAAATGGGAGGGATGAATGGTAATGACGATACTACCTCTGCACCCTAATGACCGCTACAACGTACGACTGGACAATATGACTAGCCAAAACAAGCATTGATTGAGAATGTCGGTGTGCATTATGACTCGTGCAAATTCAAACGATCCCGTGCAAATTTTGAACAATTCCGTGCTAATTTAGCACGACCTAAACATTGATTGCCCACGTGAAAAGACGTGTCACTCATTCAATGACGATATTACTTCTACACCTTAATGACCCCTACGACGTATGACATCGACTGGACAACATGACTAGTCAAAACAAGTACTGATTGAGAAGGTCGGTGTGCATTATGACTCGTGCAAATTCGAACGATCCCGTGCAAATTTTGAACGATTCCGTGCTAATGTAGCATGACCTAACCATTGATGACTCACATGAAAAGACGTGTCACTGAATCAATGACAATACTACCTTTGCACCCTAATGACCCGTATGACGTACGACATCGACTAGACAACATGACAAGTCAAAACAAGCATTGATTGAGAAGGTCGGTGTGCATTATGACTCGTGAACGATCCCGTGCAAATTTTGAACGATTTCGTGCTAATCTAGCACGAACTAACCATTGATGACTCACGTGAAAAGACGTGTCATTGAATTAATGACAATACTACCTTTGTACCCTAATGACCCCTACGACGTACGACATCGACTGGACAACATGACTAGTCAAAACAAGCATTCATTGAGAAGGTCGGTTTGCATTATGACTCGTGCAAATTCAAACGATCCTTTGCCAATTTTGAACGATTCCGTGCTAATTTAGCACAACCTAACCATAGATGACTCACGTGAAAAGACGTGTCATTGAATCAATGACAATACTACCTCTGCACCCTAATAACCCTACAATGTACGACATTGACTGGACAATATGACTAGTCAAAACAAGCATTGGTTGAGAAGGTCGGTAAGGTGGGAACTCATGCAAATTGGACGGTCCCATGCAAATTTTCAATGATCCCATGCAATTTGGTACGATCCCGTGGAAATTTAGCACGACCTAATTGATGACTCACGTGAAAAGATTTTTTGCTTCTGACTCGATGGCAACACAACCTGCACCCTAATGACAACTCTATATATACCATGACCTTTTACACTACCTCTGTATAACCCTCAATGTTACTTCTCCTTAATCATAATGTCTTAACAGAATTCCCCTGTGTATTCTCCTCATTCGCAATGGCATGAAATTGAACCTATGTTTGATGATCATCCATATCAGCCTGTGTTTGTTGATGGGTGGAGGGCAGAAGTGTACTATGACGAGCAGATATTTTTAACTCGGTTCACAACAGATGAAGAACGTGCAAATTGGCTTTGGGTTCTTTGAAGGTAGAGCTGTTGTCGAAGAAAGGAGAATTGTATATGAGAGTCTACCGACCAGGATGTCAGGTCTCTTACGTAGATTGTCATTGGAGCGGCTCGCAACTAGTCCCTCACCGACATCGACTATGAATCTATCAATTGTTCGTGAATTCTACACAGTTTTCAGGTCAAACGTAAGTGCGTAAATGTTAGGAAATCACTAGTTTAACGCAGCGGAATTTAAAATTTGATTTCCTTTTCTAGATCGTTCTTCGTTTAATGCAATAAACACGTTAAGTAGTTTGACGGTTATACCTTAGATGATCTACAAGATCGTCGCTTTGACCGCCAACGGAGAGTAGTTCAATGCGCAAGCCGCCCACGCGTCCGGCCTCTATCGCTAATCCACACGAACCTCGCATTGGAATCCTCTTGGATTGCTATCGAGAAAAACCCCGGCCGCTAGACCGGACCTTTTCTTCTCTCACAAACTCACCAGAGCTTCTATTTTACACAAGAATTATGAACTCTTGCAATTGTGATGTACAAAAGATCTTGACACCCACTTCCTTTTTATAGAGGAGGTGGCGCCCATATGTAGTGTGGAGAGAAAAACCTTTTCTAATAAAATAAGGAAAATCAATTAGATTGATTTATCTCTTTAATTATTTTATTTTGTCAATATCATATATTGATTATAATTATCTTATTACCATAAATCTATTTTGCAAAATCAATTAATATCCTATATTAATATTATGGCAATATTTATTAATTAAAAGTGCACAATCCAAGTGTATCTCATACACTCAAAAGTGGCGCCCGTTAGTCAACAAATTGACTTCCGGAATATTCTTTAATTAATATAATTTATATATAATTAATATCTTGTATTTTATTTATTCATAATAAATAAATACCCCCATATTAATTTACCACTATAACATTTATAGTCTAGAGATAAACTTTCCTTATTTGGTTATCAACTATAACCGTATTTTAATCCGACTCGATGTTCATATGTGTGTGACCCGATAAAGCTTCCGAATATGTTGGCCGTGAACACAAAGTGCAATTTACTAAAATGCCCTTCATACCTAACGATCACGGGATAGCGTCAGCAACACACCGTGACTCAATCATCGGAAGAGTCAAAAGCAATGACTACTACCTTTCATGTGAAGCGATTATCGTAGTAACTTACAATCCTATCGCCTGTAAATAATATCCATACGATCGATCTCGAGTGTCAATACATTGACGATCGTATCTTATAATTCGATATCATGCTCTCTCGAATAACACATTTACTCCCACTTTGCAAAAGATTCTCGAGAGCTAGACATTCTTATAAGAAGGCCATTTTCGGATATTCGATCCCAATCATAGGATACGCGATTCCCGGACGACCAATCATGTATACTCCGCGATGCTTCAATATCATACCCAATCACTACCGCATGATTGCCCGTGGTTAGGAGAAATCTCAATAGTGTCAAAGCATGACAATCCACACCGTGATGCCATGAAGACTCCGGTCAAAAGGATAATTACACAACTGCCACATAGTGTGACACTTAATGTAATTGGGTCACGGTCTAACGTCGCATTCTCTAATACACGTCCACGTGCATACCCAAGTGTCTCTACACTTGATAGACGAGATCTATCCCTACCTTCTAAAAGATAGAAGACATCCAATACGTGCTAGTCGATTATACTATCAATGTCCCATTTGATAATATGTAAGACTAGAGACATTTAAGTACCAACCTTGTTATAATGATTAGAGATCTCATCAACCATAATCACTATCATGGTTTCTCTATCACATTGATACTAGGGACGCGTTACTATATATATATACAACAAATAATATGAAGACAAAATATATAATAACATAAGTGCTTTTATTAATCATAATAAAGTTATTACATGAACTAAATAGAATGTAAACGACCCGACCCGGTCGGATCCGGTCCAACCCGATTGGGTTTAGGACACCTTTCCAACAATCTCCCACTTGGCCTAAAGCCAATCACCCATATGCCTAAGCCCGTGCAAGTGAACTTGTTTTCATGCTTAGCTTCTGAGACAATGCCTTGGTTAACGGATCAATTTATGTTATCATCCGTGTGGACTTTCTCTATCTTTACATCTCCTCTATCTACTATCTCTCTAATCAAGTGATAGCGCCAGATCAGCACATGTTTGGACTTCGATGAGACCTTGGTTCCTTTGAGTGAGATATCGCTCCATTATTATCACAAGACAGAAGGCACTGGACCTTGATGGAGGAACCACACCAAGTTGATGAATGAACTTCTTCATCCAAGCGCTTCCTTTGCCGCCTCCGAGGCTGCTATGTATTCGGCTTCGTTGAGAGTCGCAGTAGTCTCCTCGCTTGGAACTCTTCCACCAACGCTCCGCCCGTTAAGCGTGAAAACAAATCCAGTTGTGACTTGAAGTCGAAATCTTGTCGGTTTGGAAACTAGTATCTGTGTAACCTCGTAATACTAAATCATCGTTCTCGAAAACCAGGAACATATCCCTAATACGCTCTCAAGTACTTAAGGATATTCTTGACAAACAATCCGGTGACCATCACCGATTGGATTGGGTAATACCTACTAGCCATACTAAGAGGGTGCGAGACGTCTGGTCTTGTGCGTAACATGGCATACATGATAGACCCGATTTCCGAAGCATAAGGGACTTTACTCATTTGTGCCCTTTCCTCCTCTGTCTTAGGACTCATTCCCTTTGGCAGGTAGACCCGTGTGACATGGGCAAGCAATCCTTTCTTGGATTGCTCCATGCTGAATCTCTTCAAACATCTTGTCTATGTAGGTGGATTATGGCGGACCAAGCTAAACTTTTAGATCTATCTCTATAGATCTTTATTCCCCGAATATAGGTTGCCTCACCCAGAGTCCTTCATTGAGAAGTTCTTGGATAACCAAGCTTTGATTGATTGTAACATAGGCACATCATTCCCTATGAAGCGTATGTCATCCACATAAAGCACTAAGAACACAATGGCACTCCCACTAACCTTCTTGTAAACACAGGCTCATCTTCATTCTTGATGAAATCAAACTGCTTGATTATCTCATCAAAGCGAAGATTCCAACTCGAGAAGCTTGCTTTAATCCATAAATGGATCTTTGCGGTTTACACACCATCATCAAGCGTCATTGGTTGTGAAACCTCAGGTGTGTCATATACACTTCCTCAGGCCAGTTCCGTTAAGGAAAAATTTGTTTTTCACATCCATCTCGCCAGATTGTAATCATGGTATCTTTGCAATAGCGAGCAAAATTCTAATGGATTTTAACATGGCAGCAAAGTAGAAGGTTTCATCATAGTCAACTCCTTGTCTTTGCTTATAACCTTTTGCCACCAACCTAGCCTTGTAGGTGGTCACGTTATCCGTCCATGTCGGTCTTTCTCTTAAAGACCCATTTACACCCTATGGGAACTATTCCCCTCAGCGGATCAACTAAGTTCCAAACTTGGTTGTCTTTCATGGATTCCATTTCGTAATTCATGGCTTTCAGCCATTTCTCTTTGTCATGCCTTAATAGCACTTCCTCATAAGTTCTAGGGTCCTCATCTTCCATGAGATACACATGATGTACCTTCGGGTTCACGGCGTTCCTGGTGGATCTTCAAGGTGCTAGTGTGTCCACGGTAGAGGTCGGTGTCACATCCGTGTGGCAAGTCCTCTACTTCAAATCAACCGACTATTATCCGTAAGTGGTTCTTGAATTTCTTCAAGATCAATTTTACTCCCACTTGACCCTATCCGAGAATAAACTCTTTCTCCGAGAGAAGTGGCGATCCCGGCAACAAACACCTTTTGTTCCTCAGGATGGTAAAATTGGTACCTTTGGTTTCCTAGGATATCCCACAAATAGACATTTGTCGACACTGGCTCTAATTTGTCGTGCATCATCCGCTTCACGTAAAGTCGGACAACCCCAAGGTTTTAGATGACCTAGGCTCGGTTTTCTCTTAGTCCATACCTCGTATGGCATGAGTCAACCGTCTTTGATGGAACTCGGTTCGATTGTATAGGATGTGGTTTCTAGAGCATACCCCAAAACGATTTTGGGAGAATCTGCGTAGCTCATCATGGATCACACCATGTCTAACAAGGTGCGGTTCTCCTCTCGGACACGCCATTCATCCGTGGCGTTCGGGAGGAGTCCATTGAGTGAATCCCATTCTCCTTCAAATAATCTTGAAACTCTCCATCTAGGTATTCTCCGCCTCGATCGGATCGAAGTGTTTTGATTTCTTTACCTAGTTGTTTCTCCACCTCACTTCGAATTCCTTGAACTTTTCAAGGCTTGATTTAAACTTCATTAAGTATATATAACCATAGCGAGAATAGTCATCAAGTGAAGGTGATAAAATAAGAGTATCCTCCTTTGGCTTGAATTGACATTGGGCCACACACATCGCAGATGTATGAGCTCAAGCAATTCATTGGATCTATCCCTTTGCCCGAAAGGTGACTTTGTCATCTTGCCAAGTAAACAAGCCGTGATACGTCAAGCGATTAAGTAATCGAATTGATCCAACATTCCATCTTTATGGAGCTTGGAAATGCGATTCTTATTTATATGGCCAAGTCTACAATGCCATAAGTAGGATTCATTCAAGTCATTTGTTTTGGCTTTCTTGTTATTTATATTAAATACGTCAACATTCATATCTAATATGTAGAGACCATTGCTAAGTATGCCGTTACCATAAAAGATTCCATCACGTGAAAAAAAGAACAACATTTATTCTCAAAGCGTAAATGAAAACCATCAACATCTAATGCGGAAATAGAAATAATGCTCTTCGTAAGGCGGGAACAAAAATAATGATTATTAAGTTCTAGTACTAGCCCACTGGGCAATGAAAGAAAATAAACTCTTCACGCCGGTGGAAGAACACTTGCTCCATTTCCAACGCGTAGGTCCACCTCCCCTTTCCTCGGATCTCTAGTTCTTCTTAGTGCCTCGCATATTCGCACAAATATGAGAACCACAACCGAGATCTAATACCCGAAGTGGGTTGGACTTGAAGAAGCAATATTGATCTCAATCATAAATATACCTGAAGTCGAAAACATCGAATGCTTCTTCTTGGTACTCAGAAGCCTTTGCGCTTTCTCCTCCAATGTCCGGTCTCACCGCAATGGAAGCAAGCATCCTTGGATTTGTCTTTTCGCTATCTTAGGCGTTGGCAGTGTGTAGCCTTCGCGCTTCTTGGACTTCTTTGGGCTTTTGTTGCCCTTGCTCGCTAAAGTGACCAAAGAACACTTGCTTTCCCTTCCTACCCGGTGCCCTCTAAAGCCAGCCTTTAACATGTTCAATAACTCCATGAGGAGCAATCTATCTTGTTCATGTGATAGTTCATCACGGCTCATGAATGAATCGGTAGAGATTGCGTAATCAAGTCAATACTCAATTCTGCGTTCCAATTTGTGGCCCCACTTCCCAAGCCTCTCTATGTACCCGATCATTTTAAGCACGTGTGACCCCACAAGCAGTCCCAGATGCCATCTTACAACTAAACAGGCCTTCGAGACCTCGCACTCCTCTCAAAGGCGGACCGAGAAGCATAAAGTTCCGCCAGGTGGACCATGATAGAGTAAGCGCCCATAGACTCATGCATTTCGGGCAGATTCGGTGTCATAGAAGCAAGCATGATACATGTAGCATCAATATCGCTGAAACGATTGCTTGTTGTACTTCCTCGACAACATCTGCGGCCCGAACCTCATTGGGCTTTTCCGGTAGGGCCTCGTCCAAGACATAGCCAATCTTCTCGTGCCTCAAAACGATTTTGAGGTTTCTTTCCCAATCGAGAAAATTTGTCTCAAATCGAAGCTTGTTTTCGATGATAAACGAAGGTTCAATTTGTTTGACACTTTCTACAACAATAAATAAAGATAGAATAAGTAAAGCTCATGTATAAAAACCCTAAATTTGCACTTAATAAATCTATAAGGTTTTACTCCCACTAGCCAACTATTCCTATTGGCTTTCAAGAAAATAGTTCCTTTAGTGGGCAAGATCCCATCGAACTACTCCGACCCCAACTTTGGGTACGATGGGCGAAAATAATTAAACAGTGGACAACGATTTGTCGATCGTATCTTATACGATTCTTGTTGTTTGACCGACCAACTCTTTGACCATATTTCATCTTATGAAAATAGCCAAACCTCTTGCCTCTAAAATCCAAACGACCCCGCTTTGTTGGTGGCGAGAGAATTCTTAGTCGAGTCTTAACTCCAATATTCATGAGATCTCTTTCGATCATATCTTGATAACGACGATATACCCGAGGTAGGTCAACCCCGCTTTGGGTGGTGAGTTGGGTCGAACAAGGGCTCTTCACCGTCGTTATAATATGGGAGAGCAATTCCGACTTGATTTTTGATGTGGGAATAATTTTAAATTAATTCCACTTAATTAATTTGGTTTAGTTATGGTCTCATCTACTATATGCATATTACTACGATATCATATAAAGTAATACATACACAACATTCCACGCATAAAATAACCGGTATGATCATGGACTTTTCTAGAGTGCGGTTTGAATACAAATTGACGCAAACCATGGGTCACAAACTAAGGTATCCATGCAACCGCGTAATAGGATCTTTATTCTTTGACGCCAATGGGTTCTTTATTTCTCCTTGGTCTTCAACTTCTTGCTCCATTCTTGTTACATAATAAATACTTACACCCGCCTTTGCACAGAGCTCGAGGGAATGGGATAAATGCAAAAAAGTAAACTGAGCCACGTTTCTTCATAATGACCTAGACAATTTCTCAAAAACCAACATAAAGAAAACATTCCCATCTATCCTATTGGTCGAGTTACTGATCAATCAGGTCCATATAATCACATTATATCTACACATCTAATCCATACAATTTTATCTTATGAAAAGATTAAATTCTAATTTTAACTACTACTACTCATGCGTCTTTATTTTATCACGTCAAATAATTAAATAACTTTTAATTAATTATATGACTTAACTGTAAAATTAAAATTAACATTTAATTTTAAATCGATTTCAATTTTAATTAAATTTGAACTATTCAAAATAAAATTAAAATTATAAAGTCTCCTATTTGTTTCTTTCCAAAACTAAATTTAGCTTAGGCGCCTTCACTTTCCAAAATCAAAATTTTGGAAGTGGCACAAGCTAGCGCTGATCCAAATCAAATATTTGGAAAGGGCACAGACTATTCCAAATCAAATATTTGGAAAGGCCAAATTATTTTAGTCCAGGCACAGCCACTTTCCAAAATCAAAATTTTGGAATTGGCACAGCTTTACAAACTTTCCAAATCAAATATTTGGAAAGGGCTTAAGCCTATTCCAAATCAAATATTTGGAAAGGCCAAATAGTTTTGGTTTAGGCACAGCCACTTTCCAAAATCAAAATTTTGGAAGTGGCTCTAATTCAGGCCTATTCCAAATCAAATATTTGAAAAGGGCCTAGGCCTATTCCAAATCAAAATTTGGAAAGGCGAATATGCCATATGGTTTCCCAATTGTCCAAACTATTTGAACCATTGGTTGGCCATATGACACAACTAAACAAAACGAGATATCTATGCACAATAAAATATCACAAAGCGAAAAGGGTTGATCTCCCCATTGGAAGAGGAGAGCCGACGGACGGCAACCTAGGGTTACCGCCGCGCCCCTTGAGAGGAGGGGGTGCGCGATCGGCCGACCCAGTGAACCTATTTTTTTTGTTTTAATGTTTCGTGATTTAAATCTTGCATCTATCGATTAAATATTACGCATTTAAATTATGCTTATTGCTTAAGCTCAAGTCCGCTCCAATACCAACATTAGGAAATCACTAGTTTAACGCAATGAATTTAAAATTTGATTTCCTTTCTAGATCGTTCTTCGTTTAATGCAATAAACACGTTAAGTAGTTTGACGGTTATACCTTAGATGATCTACAAGATCGTCGCTTTGACCGCCAACGGAGAGTAGTTCAAACGCGCAAGCCGCCCACGCGTCCGGCCTCTATCGCTAATCCACACGAACCCTGCGCCGAATCCTCGTGGATTGCTATCAAAAACCGGTCTTTGGAACCGGACCTTTTCTTCCCTCACAAAACTCACTATGGAGAGCTTCTCTATTTAACACAAGAATTATGAACTCTTTGCAATTTGTGATGTCTAAAAAGAGCTTGACACCAGCTTCCTTTTTATAGAGGAGGTGGCGCTAATATGTAGTGTGGGGAGAAGAAAACCTTTTTCTAATAAAATAAGGAAAATCAATTAGATTGATTTATCTCTTTAATTATTTTATTTTGTCAATATCATATATTGATTATAATTATCTTATTACCATAAATCTATTTTGCAAAATCAATTAATATCCTATATTAATATTATGGCAATATTTATTAATTAAAATGCACAATCCAAGTGTATCTCATACACTCAAAAGTGGCGCCCCATTAGTCAACAAATTGACTTCCGAATATTCTTTAATTAATATAATTTATATATAATTAATATCTTGTATTTTATTTATTCATAATAAATAAATACCACCATATTAATTTACCACTATAACATTTATAGTCTGTAGATAAACTTTCCTTATTTGGTTATCAACTATAACCGCATTTTAATCCGACTTCGATGTTCATATGTGTGTGACCCGATAGGCTTCGAATATGTTGGCCGTAGACACAAAGTGCAATTTACTAAAATGCCGCTTCATACATAACGATCACGGGATAACGTCTAGCAACACACCGTGACCCCAATCATCGGAAGAGTCAAAAGCAATGACTACTACCTTTCATGTGAAGCGCTTAGCCGTGTAACTTACAATCCTATCATTTGTAACAATATCCATACGATCGTATCTCGAGTGTCAATACATTGACGATCGTATCTTATAATCTGGATATCATGCTCTCTCGGAATAACACATTTACTCCCACTTTGCAAAAGATTCTCCAGAGCTAGACATTCCTTATAAGAAGGCCATTTTGGATATTCGATCCCGATCATAGGATACGCAATTCCCGGACGACCAATCATGTATACTCCGCATGCTTCAATATCATACCCAATCACTACCGCATGATCGCCCGTGGTTGGGTGAAATCTCAATAGTGTCAAAGCATGACAATCCACACCGTGATGCCATGAAGACTCCGGTCAAAGGATAATTACACAACCGCCACATAGTGTGACACTTAATGTAAGTGGGTCCGGTCTAACGTGACGCATTCTAATACACGCCCACGCACGGTCCAAGTGTCTACACTTCGATGAAGGCGAGATCTATCCCTACCTTCTAAAAGATAGAAGACATCCAATACGTCTTTAGTCCGATTATACTATCAATGTCCCATTTGATAATATGTAAGACTAGAGACATTTAAGTACCAACCTTGTTATAATGATTAGAGATCTCATCAACCATAATCACTATCATGGTTTCTCTATCACAGATTGATACTAGGGACGTTACTATATATATATATACAACAAATAATATGAAGACAAAATATATAATAACATAAGTGCTTTTATTAATCATAATAAAGTTATTACATGAACTAAATAGACTGTAAACGACCCGACCCGGTCGGATCCGGTCCAACCCGATTGGGTTTAGGACACCTTTCCAACAGTAAAGAACTCCCATAGCATAAGGAGTGCACATATTGCGTGGAGTAGATGTCCATTTTGAACCAAGATGGATCAATAACTACTATGGTGTACGTGAAGTCGAAATGCTCAACGTCAACAACGTTGATGCAATACGACGACAATATACTCGCCATCAAATGCCTGCCAAATGGGTGCGTGTTATGATCGAATGGTTCGCCAATAGCGTCTATGGTACTATACACACTGTTGAACCAAGCATTGATTTGTATGCTTTTGTGTATGCAGTTCTCAATCATGAAGTTGACTTTGGATGTTACATCATTATTAGGATTCGTCAGATATCGGTTGGCAAACATGGTGATGGTTACATCTATTATCCATTTCTTATCACGGCTCTCACAAGAGATTTTCACGTACCAGAGTATGACGAGGATGACATTTCTTGGGAAACCTCCCCTATCATATTTAATGCGCACCCATGGTTTATTTAAGTTACACATATTAGTTCATCGAGTTACATATACGTCTATGTTTCCTTTCAATAAAAGTGTTTCCTTTGAATAAAAAAGTTGTTTATGTTTTTACATATATGAGGTCATCGAGTTACATATGTGTCTATTTTCCTTTCAATAAAAATTTTATCGTTCTAAAATAGTTGTCACAAAGCAAAAATTCGAAATATCTGTTGCACAGTGAATTAATGATAATGGTAAGGGGGAGAAAGAAGCATAATATGTATAATATGTATATATATATATATATATATATATATATATATATATATATATATATATATATATATATATATATATATATATGTGTGTGTGTGTGTGTGTGTGTGTGTGTATTCATATCTCTCTCTCTCTCTCTCTCTCTATATATATATATATATATATATATATATATATACATATCTCTCTCTCTCTCTCTCTCTCTATATATATATATATATATATATATATATATATATATATATATATATATATATATATATATATATATATATATATTTCTCTCTCTCTCTATATATACTATATATATATATATATATATATATATATATATATATATAGAGAGAGAGAGAGAAGATATATATACTATATATATATATATAGAGAGAGAGAGAGAGAAGAATGAGAATACACACACACACACACACACACACACACATATATATATATATATATTCTCTTCCATTACCCAAAATCTATCGTTACAACACAAAACAACGACATTCGAAAATAAACCTAACCATGTGGGTGTGTATATATAGGTTAATTTTCGAGTGTTGTTGTGTTGTGTTGTGTTGTAAACACATGGTTAGGTCTATTTTAGACATCACGGCGCAAGACAACAATATTAAAAACCTAACTATCTCTCTCTTTATATGTATATATATATATATATATATATATATATATATATATATATATAGGTTAGATTTTTAGGAATATTGTTGTGTTTTTACTGTCTGACTATATTCACTTATATACAAGTAAATATATGTATATATAAATGAGAAATTAGTATACATACATATATACTACTTACATATATACATACATACACATGCACACATGGTTAGGTTTATTTTTCAAGTTTCGTTGTGTTGTGTTGTGTTGTAACAGTAGACGGTGGTAATAGAAGAGAAGATTGTTTTTACCAGCGTCATAGAATATTTGATGATGACGAGAGAGATCAGATGATGGACATAGCCAACAGAACAGAGTTTAGACTTTCGATTTAACGGATGCCTCACTTCTGGTGGAGGCTTTACCAAGCTGCTGAGAACGGAAAAGATGACCTATTGAGCAGACCTAATGAAATTTTCTACGAGCTACGCTATATAAGGAGCCCCAATACAATGCTTGGAGATTAGGCCGACACAGCGGATCAGAAGGATTCGAAAACAACCTAGGGATGCATGCATTTCTAAGAACCTCACAATGCCGTCGCGCGTACCATAGAATAAGTCGAGATTAAGTAAAGACGGTTTATTTTCTTTAAAAAAAATCATTATGTTGTTACCGATAATTTCACAGGACGTGCTGAAACGATTACAAAAAACGTAATAAAATACAAATAAGTTTATCAATTTCACATGCGACTTTATAACCAAACAAATAAAACACAAGTTTCGTATTTTACTACGAGCAATCACATTGATTTCAACCAAAATACAAAAGTATAAACTACATTTTTCTCCAACGAATGTCATTTTCATTATCGAACCATCTCATCAAAATTAATCATTTCAATAGCTTAAAAATCAAAATTTTATCCTTTCACTATCCTAAAAATAGAAGCTTTATCTTTTCACCACACAAAAAATCGAAAATTTATATCTTTAAAAGGTTAATTAATTACCTCAAACATAACCATCAATTAAAACAAATACGATATTTAAAATTATTGAAACAAAATGTTAAGTGAAATGCTTACCCATTTGTTTAAAGGTGGAAAACCAGCGTAGATTGATATCCCGTTGGTTGATTTCCCTTTACAACATCGAATAATATGATGATTTTCTCTGAAAATTTTGTGGATAAATTTGGGTGAAAAAGATGATGATATTAGGTGAAGATGATGGTGCTTAGTCAATAAATGTAGGAAAAAGCGGCTACTCAGCAGATTTTATTCAATTTTGCAGAATTCAACAGGCCAGGTGGAAATTCCACGCTGCGTTTTTTATTTTCCACGTGGCACAAAGGAAAATCACATGGAAATTTCAACGAAACCGTATTTTTTTCCATTTTTATTTTAACGTGACTCTTTAAATTCCAACGTGATCCCGTGAAAAGTTCCACGAGCCCATTGAAGATCCCATGGGGGACTCAAAAAACGTGTCGATTCACGAATAGGCGCGGCGTGAAATCTGAATCATTCTGGTGATCTGATTGTATAATTTCTCTCCCTATTCCGGTCTGTGAGTCTCTGACCCATTACCCCAAGGCTAAATAACAAAGTGGATGTTTGAAATTTCAATAAATAACAATTTGTTTCTTGGAAGTTTATTTTTACCACCTTCGTGCATGGACAAGATTCAGAGTTCAGACCATGTGAATTTTATGCTTCTGGGCATGGGAACCTTACCCTTTTTGTCGATCAGTCAAGCTACTATGCTCCTTTTAGCACTTTTCTTTTATTATTTTTTTTTTCTTTTTGTTTGTTTTTTTTTTTTTTTTTTTTTTTTTGTGTACTTGTAAAATTTCCCAAAATGTTTCCGTATTCATGTTGAAATAGTTTTACATCAATTTGGCCAAACTCAAACAAACAGGCTGAGCCTAAACAAGAAAGTGAAAGTAGGCCATTTAATTACTAATTCTTTTCTTGGAAGTTTCTTTTGCCACATACATGATAGGATTTTAAGGCATGAAGCCCACGTGAAGTCTATCCTTCTGCACTAGGCAAATGCTACTAGCATTATATTACTACCTATTTGTACAATGACGATGCCCAAAATTGAACTTATCCATGTGTCACTTCTTTAATAGTCAACATTAAGTAAAGACAGAGAAAAGTTGTCTAAAGGGTCGGAGCCCCCGACCCCTCCAGGTCGGCCAGTGCTTGTGATCAAACTTGCTCACATCCGATCTACAAGGTCGGCCTAGGTCCCTCTCGGACCAAACCCTTTGCACGCGTTCTAAATCTGATAAATATATGAAGAATCCCTCACATTCACTAATCTAATTCTGACATTCAAATAAACTTGCAATTATCTGCTAAAATCAAAGAGATCAAATAATCTTTATCTTTTCCTTAGGGAACACACCAATCAAAGTCCATCTCATATACGCTACACGCTAACCCTAGGGAACAAGCCCCTCTATATAACCAATCACTAAGGAACTACAAAGACTTTATTCCAATTCATGCATTGGATACGTAGGCAGCTTGATCACTATCAAGTGCAATCTAAAACACCTAAAATCACCCCACCCACCCACCCACCCCCCCCGGTTTATTGTTCATCGCTTTCTGTGTTCTGAGAGTTTTATTAGGTTACACAAGAGGAAGAATTCCAGATTTCATATAGACGATTTTTGGCATCGTCAATTGGCGGTAGAAGGAGGGCTCTTTTTTCGTAGATAACCTGTTCAAAGAATACCGCAAGGATGAGTCATCAGATGGAAAACGTGAACGTCATCTCTGGAGGATATGGCAACCAGATTCTGGAGAAAGAGGAAGATCAACATTCCGAAAGACAGAGGAAGTGACTTACAGCACTGGAGATCCTATTCCCTTGATGGTTAACAATGATGTCCTCACGATCGAAGCCATGGTGGGCCAGAATCTGGGGCGCATCTGCATTGACACAGGAAGTGTGGTTAGTATCTTGTATTATTCTACCTTACGATTGATGCGCCTAGAGAATTCTGAGTTAACGCCGGCGACTACTCCCCTGTTCGGCTTCACCGAGTCGCCGGTCTATCCTGAGGGCACCCTTGTCCTCCCCACCACCTTCTGCCGACCACTACTGGGCCGAACTCTTTTAGTTGAGTATGTGGTGGTTAAAGCTCCGTCCCCCAATAACATGGTTATAGGCCGACATCCCTTGATTAACCTATGAGCTGTAGTCTCAATCGCGCATAACAGCCTAAGGTTCCCGGTCACCAGAGGCCTTGTGGAGATTGTAGGTGATGCGAGCCAAGCGAGGAGGTTCTACGCATCTGACACCGATGGAGGCACTATGTCCGCACCGGTACCCATTGAAGAATTGCTACCCGAGAACGAGGAAACCTGGACCTCAGACGACAAAGCAGAGAAATTCTGCCTATGGGAAGGATGGGAGGACCAGACAGTGAAGATAGGATCGTGGATTCACGATCCGTACAAAAGAATGTTAATGTATTTGTTGAAGGAATTTAGGGACGTGTTCGCCTGGACCATAGAAGATATATGCCTGGCTTGTCCCCTGCTTTAGCCTTGCACAAGTTGAATGTCGACCTGAACCGAAAACCCATTCGCCAAAAAAAGAGACACTTCGCCAAAGAACGAATGGACACTATCGAGAAAGAAGTAACAAAGCTTCTCCAAACCAACATCATCCGGGAAGTGAGCTATCCGGACTGGTTGGCGAATCCCATTTTGGTGAAGAAGCCGGACGGTAGTTGGAAGATGTGTGTAGACTTTACTGAACCGAACTTTCCCTAAGAACTGTTATCCCTAGCCCAAAATACACCGAATGGTAGATTTGACCATAGCCTTCAGAATTTTTGGTTTCTTGGACGCCCATAGAGGCTACCATCAGATTGCCATAGACCCTCAGGACGCCGAAAAGACCTCATTCATCACTGAATTCGGCACGTATTGTTACAAAACTATGAAAGTTTGGCCTCAAAAATGCTGGTGCAACCTACCAAAAGGCAGTTAACACAATATTTAAAGTTCCGATCGGAAGATGCATTGAAGTATATGTGGACGATCTCTTAATCAAGAGTAAGTCCCCAGAACAATACTTGGTCGACGTAAGGGAAGTATTTGAAGTACTTAGAGCCTCACAAATGTAACTTAATCCCAAGAAGTGTATGTTCGGAATCCGGACCGGTAAATTCTTAGGGTATATGATATCTCAAGAAGGCATCAGAGCCAACCCAGACAAAGTAGAAGCACTGAGGACCATGTCTCCACCAAAGAATGTTAAGGAGGTTCATTGATTAACGGGAAGGATGGCCAAGCTCGGACGCTTTTTATCCAAATCGGCACAGCGAGCCCTCTCTTTCTTTAAGACTCTAAAACAGACCACTCCGTTCAGATGGGATGAAGAGTGCCGACGAGCCTTCGAAGATCTGAAAGAATACCTGGCCGAGCTACTTACACTAACCTCACCACAGGAGGGGGACACCTTGTTCGCCTATTTAGCAGTATGTGACGAAGCTGTAAGTGCAGTACTCATCAAAGAGTAAGGCAATATACAGAAGCCGATCTTCTATGTCAGTAAGGCACTTCACGATCTAGAGATCAGATATTCGAATGCCGAGAAGCTAGTGTTAGCCTTAGTCTATGCCTCCAGAAAGCTGAGGCCCTATGTCCAAGATCATCTGATAGTAGTGGTTACGGATCAGCTTCTTCGGCAAATGTTAGCCCGACCAAAAACATTTGGCTGGCTGGCAAAATGGGTAGTTGAATAAACAGAGTATGACTTAGATTTCCGCCCTCGAACAGCCGCCAAAGCTCAGGCATTGGCAGATTTCTTGGCAGAGGGAACGGCTATAGCGGTCGATCAGAATCAACTTAGCGCCGAGGTCGAACATTGCACTCTGTACGTCGATGAGGTTTCGTGCAAGGATGGGGCCG
Organism: Gentiana macrophylla; assembly: GCA_026214975.1. NCBI lineage: Eukaryota > Viridiplantae > Streptophyta > Magnoliopsida > Gentianales > Gentianaceae > Gentiana > Gentiana macrophylla. Next base: position 2,434,165 of record CM047811.1, on the reverse strand, counting down.
GAGCAGGACTCCTACTCATTATCCCTAAGGGCGATAATTTTCCAAATGCTCTTTGATTCAGCTTCCCGGCCACTAACAATGAGGCCGAGTATGAAGCTCTAATCGCCGGGCTCAATTTAACAGCTAAGCTTGGAGCTAGGAACCTGCAGGTCTACAATGATTCCCAATTAATCGTCAACCATGTGAAAGGAGAATATGAAGCTAGAGAATAGCCCATGAAAAAGTACTTGGCTGTAGCACATGATCTATTACAGACTTTCAAAACTGTTCACATCGAGCAAGTTCCTCGGTCCCAAAACCAGCGAGCCGATGCCCTTTATAAGTTGGCATCTAATTTTGTCTCTAACAAGAAGATGCGAGTAGAACTGTTACAAGAAAGAAGCTATGAGGCTAAGGAGGTCAAACCTATTACACAAAAAAGTACATGGATGGATTCCATAGTGTCCTACCTTCACAATGGAGTAATACCCAAGAATAGAACTATGGCCAGAAAGTTGAAATTCAGAGCGGCCAGATACTCTCTCTTTGACAACATACTGTATAGGAAGTCTTTCGTGGCACCTTGGCTTAGATGGGCATCAAAATAAGAAGGGAACTACCTGCTCCAAGAATTCCACTTAGGGATATGTAGAAATCATCCTGGAGCTTAGACATTAGCACGGAAGTGTCGCCTATTCGGCTATTACTGGCCGACCAAGCGACAAGATGCTGAGGATCTCATCCGCAAATGAAAGCCATGTCAGGTACACTATATTATGTCGCATCAGGCTTCTCAGCCCGCAGCATGGCCTTTCGATCAATGGGGGGTCGATCTGATCGGGCCTCTGCCCGGAGCACCGGGAAACCTCAGATTTTTAGTGGTCGTGGTGGAATACTTCACCAAATGGGTAGAACCCAAGGCTCTCACCATGATTACAGCTAAAATTATCCAGAAGTTCCTTTGGAAGAACATTGTGTGTCGGTACGGGATCCCCAAGACACTGGTATCGGATAACGGCACACAATTTGAAGATAGAGGGGTCCGATCGTGGTGTGCCGAACTAGGGATATCTCAACACTTCACGTCAATCGGTTACCCACATGCAAATGGGCAGGTGGAGCAGACCAATCGGTATATCAAAGTAGGCTTGAAAAAAAGGCTCGAATAGGTAGGAGAAAATTGGGTAGAACATCTGCCCAACATCTTATAGGCATATCGAACAACGCCAAATTTGGCAACAAGAGAAACGCATTTCTCCTTAGCTTACGGGAGCGAGTCGGTTATACCCGCTGAAGTCAGATTACCCTTACTGAGAAACGAACATTACACAAAAGCATATCGGGAAGTCGAGCTCAAGCACTCCAAAGATGATTTGGAAAAAAAATTGAGAAGTAGCCTTCATCCGAATGGCCAAGTACAAGGAGAGAATTTCTCAATACTACGACAATAAAGTAAAGCATGCGTACTTTAGAGATTGAGACTTGGTGCTCAGAAAAAATGAAATCAGCAGGCAGGGCCTCCAGGGTAAGCTCGACCCGAACTGGGAAGGTCCCTACAAAGTAGTCAAGGTGCACGGGAAGGGTGCTTATCAGCTGACCGACTATAGCAGAAAAACCATCCCCAGAAGTTGTCATGCTAACAACTTGTGGAGATTCAATGCCTAAAACAGGTTTTCAGCTGTTATTACAAATTGAGTTTTTTCTTTTACAATCTTATTATTATTATGAATAAAACATTATTTTTTTCATCATTACTTTATGAAGGATTGCAACGTTTTATCAGCACAACGCTACCTTTCACGCGAGAAGTCAGTTTGACCTAGCCCTGCTCGCCGTGCCTTAAAATGAGAAGTCAGCACTAGCCTGGCCCTGCTCGTCCATACTTACACGCGAGAAGTCTTTCTGACCTGGCCCTACTCGCCGTGCCTAAAACGAGAAGTCAGCACTAGCCTGGACCTGCTCGTCCATGCTTACACGTGAGAAGTCAGTCCGACCTGGCCATGCTCGGCGTGCCTTAAATGAGAAGTCAGCACTAGCCCGGCCCTGCTCATCCATGCTCACACGCGAGAACTCAGTCCGACCTGGCCCTGCTCGCCGTGCCTTAAAATGAGAAGTCAGCACCAGCTTGGCCCTGCCCGTCCAACTGCTAATAACAATTCAAGCACAAGGCCCAGAATAATGCAATACAAGTATGCCATCCCTGAATAATATTGAAGGCATGACATACTGGGGGCAACAAGGCAACATAATCATACAAAAACCAATCACATTAAACAAAAACAAAAACAAAAGTTAAACAAAACAAAAAATTGGAAAAATAGTTTTCATTAATGATCGTCAAGTTACAAAAAATATATATATAGGCAAGTCTGGTAAAGAGCCGGGGGCTGAATTGGAGGGATCGCCTCCCTGAGAGGGTGGACAAGAAGGCCCTGCTATGGGATACTTAGTCACAAGGTCCACCCCTGCTTGGAACTCCTTCACCCGTACGGAGTACTCTGCCTCTGCGCTCAGACCGTATAAGTCTTTATGAGCTAAGGTCCCGATAAGTAGCTCAGGAAATCGAGCCATGCAGTCATCTACCCCTAGCACATAGCTAGCCTTCACATCAGGAATCAGTAACCGCGTCAGGGACCCGATGAAGTCGGAAGAGGCTTTATAGTCTCGGATAGCTTGAGTCGAGGTCTTTCGGAGACAAACAGGAAAAGCTCAAACAATTGTCTTGGAAGCCGAGAGTTCTCCTCAAAGCCTCACAATATGACCAGCTAGTTCGGCTTCCTTCTTTAAGTGTTCATTCATAAACTCTTGAAGGCGAGCATCATAAGCGGACATTAAGGCTTCTGTCTTCTCTGTTTGGGCCCTCAGCTGCTCCTCTAGTTCCTTTATTCGCTCGTCCTTAGACTTCAGATCTGAGGTTTTTTACTCCTGTTCGGTGGACGAGCGAGCTAGACGGCATGTTAGGAACATTTTATTATGTTTTGATGATGGCCATACTAGCTGTTATAGCAAGACTGAAATAAGTTAGAATTCTCTGTATAAGTCTTTACTTAGTGTCTGACATGTTGTATAAGTTGAGTCAGACAAGTATTGTACTAGTTGGTAGGACGGCTAAGTAAAAAGATACCCAGCTGAGTGAAGCTAGCCAAGTACCGGCAGAGAAGTATGAAGACATTATGGTCTGACTTATAACCAAGGAAGTCTGTGATGACCTTGGATAAGTCTAAGTAATGAAATACATTGTCAAATATGGTGTACACTCATCTCACCCAAATCAAGGATCAGTAAAGTACAAAAAGTACTCGAAAGAATTAAAGAAAACAACAATGCAGAAAACCGTCAAAGTAAACTGACTTTCGGCTGAGTAAAGACAGAGCAGTGAAGGAAGAACCAAACAGCCAAGTCAGAAGAATCACTTAACCGTTCAGGGAATGATCAAGTAAACCTTACTCATTCAGATTTCAAATGATGAAGATCAAGGATTAAATGAACAATTAATTGAGGATCAATCAAGGACGGATTTTCTGATAAACGTTTGAGGAAAAATCTGATCACTGGAATCAAGGAGAATATAATTAATGGGGAATCAAGAATTGAATCAAGGATTATTCTCCACATTAAATAGCCAACGGACGGAAATTCAAATCAAGGATTATCAAGGCTATAAATAGAAGGCATTGACAGACAAGAAAAAACGATTAAGTCTGGTAAAATACTAGCAGAAACTCTGTCAAAGTGAAAAGCCTTCCATCTGTACTAAAAGGAAATATCTGGAGATCAACTCAGGAATCAGAACTTCAATTGCAAATCAGGCTCTGAGATTGATCAACAAATCTGTGAAATCAATTCACATCAACTGAGGCAATTGAATCGGAGGAACTCGAGAAGGAGTTGCAACCTTTGTGATAGCTGCTGAAAGATTTGTTCTCAAGGAGCAGTGATAGAGACTGAATCACTGAAGCTTTTGAATCCAGGGTGTGATAGTCTTGAAGATTGTGAAGCTTGTATGGTCAAGGACAATCATACTATTGTATCTGTGAAAACAATAGTGAATTCCTCCAATCATCACAGGAGAAGAGTGGATTAAGGGATTACACCACCCTGAACCACTATAAACCTTTGTGTCTATTTACTTTCAACAATTTACTTTATAGCACTTTATTTCATTATACACTCTATATCTGTGATTGCATAATCTACTTTGAAACAACATTTTTAGAAGGGACTTATCCGCTACCCAAAAGCTTTTAAATACAAGAAAAGTTTTTGAAACTCCACTATAGTCATTCACCCCCCCCGACTATAGTTTTACCCTTCTCTGGTACCAACAATTGGTATCGGAGCGTTGTTCCTAGTATCATAACCTCGATCGATCTAATTTCAGTAACAAGGAGATCATATATTTTCAAATTAGTTTTCAAATTTGTGCTTTATATATATATATATATATATATATATATATATATATATATATATATATATATATACACACACACATATATCTCTTATTTGTATTTATGGATTCCTTAAATTTTATGTCAAAGGTACTTGTATCCAATGTTAATAATTTTGATGAATATAAAATAAGAATGTTGTCTCATCTTGCAGCAACTCATGAGGAGATGCTAGATGTAATCAATGATAGCCCAATCGAGATCACAACTGTGGTAACCACAGGAGCAGATCAAGAAAAAGTAATAGACAAACTCAAGAAAGATTGGACCAAGGATGACAGGAGAAGAGAAAACCTCGACTTTGTTGCAAAAGACATGATTTTGAAGACTCTGGACAATAATATGTTCATGAGGATCAAAGATTGCAAAACAACAAATGAGATGTGGGACAAATTGGCACTGATCAATAAAGGATCGATCAAGCTTAAAGAAAACGAATTATCATTTGTAAAGCGTAAATTTGAGAACTTCAAAATGAAGGCTGGTGAAACCATTGATCAAATGGACAACAGATTCTCAAGCATCATCAGGGAACTACAACAAATTGGACACACATATCCACAGAAAGAAGTGTGCCTGAATATCTTGAGAGGCTTACCTGAAAGATGGAAGATCATCGCATCAGTAATAAGAGGGACAACAAATCTTGCAAACACTGATACCTTAAGTCTAATGTCTCAACTAAAGGCTCATGAATTTGAGTTGAATGGGAAAGACAGGCACCAGCAGAGGCACATAATGCCAGTACACTGGTTGCACCCCATCAAAGTAATACAGCTTATGCAAACAGCAAAGAGACACAGGAGCTGAAGGAACAGGTAGCTTTACTGGTAAAACATTTTGACAGGTTTAGCAAGAAGAAGCAATTCAAAGGAGGTTCATCATCATACAAGAAGTCTAGCACTAGAAAAGGCATGAAGAAAAAAGATGATGAACACAGATGCTTCAACTGCAAGAAGAAAGGTCATTTCAAGGATGATTGCCCTGAAGAAAAAGACAAAGATGAGGATAAAAATAAATACAAGACAATTGAAAAGAGAAAAAGAAAGAAGGCACTCAAGGCTGAAACTAGCAGTGAAAAGAATGAAGAATCATCTGAAAATGATTCTGGTGATGATGATGCAGCTGACAGCTCAGACAATGAAAAAGCTTACATATGCCTTATGGCTAAAGAATCTAATGAAACTGAGGTAATATCCAGCTCACACTCGTCATCTAGTGCATCCACATCTAACACTGCACAATCTTCTATTCTCCCACTAGACTATGCAAACCTAATCCAAAATCTCATGAGCAAATTTGAAGAAATTGAGATGATTCTAAATTCTGGAACAGGAATGTGAGAATCTAAAAAAGGAAAATAAAAGAATAAAGAAAGAACTGGACCAAGTAAAACCTGAACAAACTAGTAGGGAGATCCACTCAACTGATCAACAAGCAGCAGATGATCATCCATCCAATGTTGAAAAACCAGCTGAGGAAATCTCCCTACCAGTTAAGATCATCACAACACCACTTAGTGCATCAGCTTACAAACCCCCAAAAAGGTTTAGTTCCAGATCTGGTCATGGCTACAATAGTCAGGATGACAATAGAAACAATGGACAACCCAAATCTGAATCTAGGACCAAGAATGGACCAAAATTCAGAAAAGGACAGGTCATAGTTTCTACCACTCATCCTGCACCGGTGAAGTCAAAACCTAGTGTAGTGAAACATCAGAGTAAATCATCAATCCCGCCAAATAAAGGCAAAGGAGTTCATAAAGGTAAGGGAAGACTTTACCCTTCTAAGGATGATTGTGTTGCTCCCTTGAAAAGGCTTTGGTTAAGTTTAGAGGGGGGGTGAATAAACTTAACACTTAAAACTTTGGAGTTAACAAATTCAAGAATTTCAAGAACTGCTAAAGTTCAAGAGTCCGATGATACCTCAAGAGCCTGGCCGATAAATGCGAGTCTCACCGACGGTCGCTTTCATCGAATTTGTGCAAATGGAATTATATCAAAATTAAGCCTTAATACTTGTTGTTAAATGTGATACTAAGTATTAGATACTCAGTAGTGTATGTGTGTGATTTTAGTTGCTAGATTCAGTTGATTGATGTGTATAATAAACCAAGTGCAGAAAGTAAGTAGGCAAATTTTATAGTGGTTCCGAGGGTGGTGTAATCTCGCCACCCACTCTTCTCCTGTGATGTTGGAGGTAATTCACTAGAGATCTTTGATGTTGCAGTTACAAAGATTCCTAAGGTTTTTTGTCCTTCACAAATGACTATGGCTTCACAAACTGAAAACTGGGAACAGGTAGGATTGCTTCTCTTGAGTCTTCCACTGGTCCTTGAAGGGTAGGATTGTCTCTTCACCAGCTCCACCACAAACAACAGTCTTTCACACAACTGTGCTTCACTGTCTTCAGCAGGTTCTTTATAAAATAAAGATTGAATCAAATAAATGATTCAGTTGCAGCAGCTTGATTAGGATGATATAATCAGCGACTTGCGTCTTCAAGTGTGTATACTTGATGTAGCTTGAATCTGTAATACACTTGAAGAATCTTTCTGGATCGTGAGCTTTAAGTTCAAGAAGTTCAAGCAGGTGTTTTTCATCTCGTAATAGTCTCTTATATTTTTCTCTTAAAGTTCATCAATCATCATATCTTTCGAGTTGAAAGTCCTCTATTTATATAGGTGAATGCATGTGACTTGTATTTTAAATTCAAATGTAACCGCTCTCGGTTTTTGTCCCATCTCGATTTGCTTTCTCGTCACTATTAATAGGATCGACAATCGTAATTCCTTTTGACAAGGTCTGTACATCGCCCACCTTTGACTTATAACCATTGGATAAAAATCAATCACCCAACGTTTTTAATCTCAGCCCTTGATTTGTTTGATAAGTCTCGAGGTAGTTAGTCGTCATTTTCATGTAATCTTCCAATGTAATCTTGAATTAATCGAGGTATATTATCGCAGAGTTCATCATCACGAGATATCCATCGATCGCCGAATAAGCAATTTGCCGTGTATAAAATACAATGCAGCTTGATTTTTTTATCTAACTTTTATCCGTGAAGTTAGATTACACCTTTTGAATATAACCAAGTTCCAAACATCATCCAACTTATGGAACTTAGATTTGTACACAAGGTATATGTAATCGGCTTAGGTCATCATCAGACTTGCCTAAATTCGATTCCATATCCTTGACTTAAATTACTAAGTTTGATCCCTTAGCCTTCAGAATCGTAGTATGAGCCCTCACTTTCACCTTGAGAGGTTCCCCAGTCTAATCGACTCCTATCTACCCTCATTGATATAGACCCGGTCATTATATAAATCAGTGACCATTACAGTGCTTGTTTGATCAAACCTATTCATAAATCAAACTCTAATAAACCTATAAATTTGATCTAGACATATTTTTGTCTTTGCACTATAACAGCTAATCTCGCACTCATCATCAAAACATAGAAATAAGTCCAACAATTTCCTCCTTTTTGGTGATGATGCCACTTACCTCACCCTAACAAAGAAAGCAAAAAGATTAAAAACAAAAATGTAACAAATTACAGTCAATTCTCATTATAATCATTTGTTCATAGTTATTACGATCTAGATGCAACAAAGATAAAATATGATAAGTATCGATTCATCTGCCTTCTTTTCTTTCTTGTCTAGCCTTCTCCACTTGTTCTTGGTAGGCTCTGATTTCTTCTATCATATCCCTCATCCATTCATTTTCAATCAATGTAAAATCAATGTAGGGATTTACTTCTTTCCACCACTTCCATGCTTCAGGCAGGAGAAGATTGATTTGATTCACTCTGAATCCAAACTTCATGTACAGTTCCTTGAATTCGCAAGTGAGAGTCCTTGCTTTTTGTAATAGGCAAAATCCTATCACCTCTCGCCACTTCTTCCACCTCTTCCACCTCTTCCACTGTGTAAGTTGCCCTTAAGGCTTTAACTCTTGCCACCCAAAACTTCAATCCCAAGAAAGAGTTTAAACCTTCATGAAATCCCTTGTCATGATAGGGTTTGCTTCTGTTATAGTACTCCTTCTTGTATTGTCTAAGAAGATCATCAGTAAGTTGAACTCTGCCAGGTGCAGGTTGCCACTAAGCCCATTCTCCCATATTTTCTGTGCAAATAGTTTGGCAGCCTCTTTTGCTTCTGCTGTTTGGCCTTCTTCCCCTTTAGTGACATCATCAACAAACCGGGACAGCAGGCCATGAACACTCTCCTGTGTGATTACCAGATTATTCAGTTGTCCTTCCATAATCTCAGTTCTTGTATCAACTGCAGTAATCCTTGATTGCATTGTTTCCTCCAGCCGGGTTAGCCTCTCAGTAAGTTTGGGATCAATTACAGCAGCTTGTTGTGCAAAGAAAAAGCTCAAGAGGTCTACGAGTTTCAGCAAGTTTGTCAAGTTTTTGATGAAGAGATGAAAGTTGGTCCTTCAAAAACTTTTCTTTCATTGTATTTCTTGCTTGATTCCCTCACATCTAGCATCATATCATTGATGAGATTCGAGTAGATGTGAAATTTGAAGCAAGCAGACAAGAGATTGTCTCGTTGTCATTCACCGATTTCATCGCTTCTTCAAATCTCTGTTCTTGTCTATCCAATTGAGTCCTTAACTATTGCATGTCATTTCTCCACAGTCCTTAACTCATTCAAGACCTCCTCAGCACTTCTCCATCATTCTTCCATCGCACCATCAGCAGGCTCTTCCACATTATATTGTTGTTCTCGATTGGTTGACCACCACAAAGATAACTCATATCCCTTCCAGCAGGGTGTGGTCCTTGGTACTCTTCCAGAATATGATCAATGGCAGGTGCTTCATTTATTGGTTCATCATCAGTTGATCCTTCAATCTGAAATTCTTCATCACTGTAATCATAGTGCAACAGCTGTTCTTCCTTATCGCAGCAAAGAAATTGGCCGACTATCTTTCCTACAATTGGCCTTTCTCCAAAGAGCTCCACTACAAGCAGCCTCATTAACAACAGGGGTTTCCTCCAAACCCAAATTTTGTTCCAACCTATGTCCAGGTGCTGTTTGAGACTCAACAGCCTGTACCTCATGTTCCAACCTGTGTCCAGGTGCTGTTTGTAACCCAGAAACCTGTACCTCCTGTTCCACTGGTTGAGGATTGAATATAGCCTCATTATCCACTTGAAATCCTTCAGCATGACCAATCTTGGTTAGGATAATGGCATTTTTAGTAAGAGTGCCCTCAATGTCAAATCCATCTTGATATTGGATTGAGTCCTCTGAACTGGCACTTGGCTCATCATGATCAGCAATCCTTTCTTCATCCAAATCTTCAGCTTGTTGAATTTCAGATTGTGCTAAAGGTTCTTCAACAAATAAAGTAGAGGATTCACAAACCAACCTATTTGCAGCACCACTTATTCCATCATTGATCAAAGCCTCCAGATCATCCATGGTGAGATCCTGCATATCTCCTTATTCTTCAACCAATGTTGATTGCCAGTTCAGTTTGATTAGCATCAACAACAAAGCCTCTAACACTTTGGCTTGTTTCAATCTGTACATCGATCTTTTCCGCCATTGAAATAAGAAAAAGATGAAGAAAAAAAATAGCTCTCAAATCTGTGTTCACACAGTGTAAATATGCAGTGATAAAGCAGATTTTGCAAGTAGAGAGTATCTTCAGTATGTAGGTCTGTTTATATAGATAGAGGGTGGTTGTAACTGTCAGAACACGTACATTGATGTTAACCATGATTAATTTGAGTGAATGCTAGCTTGACACATGGCCCATTATTTTCCAAAACGTATTGTAACCGTTGGATCGTGTAATCGTGGTTATAAAGGATAGAATAAATATCCCGCCAATTGCTCTTTGAATTTAATAAAGTTTGACTGTGTAACGTTCCATTCAAGAGGTTGGCTCAAATCACGATAAAGATGCTTCAAGACAGTCGCACGACAAAGTGACTCACGATCCTTGATTTCTTCTTGTTTTGATCAATTGATAATACAAGATGAAGTTTAATACCAATGACTGATCTGTCAAGTGAGCTCACCCAACATGACAAAGACCAACGCCTTGGCAACCTCATTTGCTCAATTGTCCAAAACATAAGTACATGGAATTGTTGATACCAATGACTAATCGCTAAGTGAGCTCACCCAACATAGCAAAGACTAATCCCTTGGTGAATTCCAAAGACATTCTTCGATTATCATCAACTTTTATAATTCCAAGTTCGGTCCTTAGTTTAGCAAACCTTTCACTATCAAGTGGTTTAGTGAAAATATCAGCAAGTTGATTTTCAGTAGGGATATATAGAACAACCACATCTTTCTTCTCAACATGATCTCTTATAAAATGATGTCTCACATCAATATGTTGGGTTCTTAAGTGCAAACCAGGATTTTCAGTGATTTCAATTGCACTTGTGTTGTCACACATAATTGGAATTTCTTTTTCCTCAATCCCATAATCCCTTAATTGTTGTCTTAACCATAGTACTTTGTGCACTGGCAACTTCCAAAGAGCAATGTATTCGGCTTCAAGTGGGAAGTTGATATTGAATTGCTGCTTTGTTTGAACCAGAGGCGCTTCTACTTCCCATCAACCTAAAAGTTCCCTGTAGTGCTTTTTCTATCAATCTTGCATCCAGCATAATCAGAATCTGAGTAGGATATAACTTTGAAGCTTCCATCCTTGGAATACCATATCCCTACTCCCAAAGTCTCCTTTAGGTACTTGAGACTCTCTTGATCGCACCTAAATGGCTTTCTTTAGGTTTAGATTGAAATCTTGCACAAACACCTACAAAGAAAGGATATATCAGTCATTGGCAAAGTGAGATAGCAGATCGCCTATCATCCTTCAGATAAAGTCCGATCAACATCTTTGCCTTCTTTATCTTCATCCAATCGATATTTGTACTCATTGGAGTTGATATCTTAGTCTTCGTTTTCCATACCAAACTTCTTCAAGAATTCCTTGGTATACTTGGTTTGATGAATGAAGATTCCATCTTCATCTGCTTAACTTGCAATCCCAAAAAGTAGTTCATTTCTCCCATCATACTCATTTGGAATTTGCTCTTCATTAGATTTGCAAACTTTTCACATAACAATTCATTTTCAGAGCCAAAGATTATGTCATCAACATAAATCAGATCAATAGGTGTTGTTCTTTCATTGATTCGAAAGAGTTTTATCAATGGTGCCTTTTGTAAAACCATTGTCCACCAAGAATTGAGATAGAGTTTCATACCAAGCTCTTGGTGCCTGTTTCAATCCATAAAGTGCTTTGTTGAGTCTATACACTTTATCTTCTTGATCTTTAACTTCAAATCCAGGAGGTTGCTGTACATACACTTCCTCCTCTAGGATGCCATTCAAAAATGCCCTTTTGACATCCATTTGATATACCTTGAAGTTCTTATATGCAGCATGTGCCAAGAATAATCTGATAGCTTCCAATCTTGCAACAGGTACATAAGTTTCATCAAAATCTATTCCTTCTGCTTGAGAATAGCCTTTTGCAACTAGTCTGGACTTATTTCTCACAATGGTACCAGATTCATCAAGTTTATTTCTGTATACCCACTTAGTACCAATGATATTTGCATGACTTGGCCTTTCAACTAGTGTCCAAACTTGATTTCTTTCAAATTCATTCAATTCTTCATGCATAGAAATTATCCAATCTGGATCTGAAATTGCTTCTTCAACAGCTATTGGTTCCATTTGAGATAGAAAACAAGTAAACATAGCTTCCAGTTGTCTTCTAGTCCTTACACCTTGCTGTACATTGCCAATAACTTGTTCAACAGGGTGATTCCTTAACCATTGTGGATTCTGGTTAGTTTGATTATTAGGAACCTCATCTTCAGTAGGGTCTGCTGTAGCTTCTTCAACAACAGGGGTTCAAAGTAGATCTTGAACCGCCTCAGCTTGTTGCATCAATAATATTGCCGAACAGGTGTTCAAGTATGGGCGAGATCGTAAACTTTTAAGTCATTGAATCTTTCTAAAACTTCAATACAATCAGGATCAGTGACTTGTTGAGTCTCAGCAGGTTCACAATCTTCATCTTCCATACCAGTGAACTTAGGTTCATCAAACACAACATGGATTGTTTCTTCATGTTTCAGTGACCTCTTGTTCAAGTACCCGAATGCCTTGGTTGATGAAGAATATCCCAAGAAAATTCCTTCATCTGACTTTGGTTGGAATGTCTTCAAATGTACCTTGTGATTTAAGATAAAACATTTGCTTCCCAAATGGATGGAAATAGGATATATTTGGTTTTCTTCCATTCTAAATCTCATAAGGTGTCTTCAGTGACTTCTTGTTCACTTGAGGTTCATTTGTGTATAGCATGTCGTATTAATCTGGTCACCCAATATCTTCGGGTAGCAATGCTTCACAAATCATTGTCCTTCCCGCTTCTTTCGAGTTCTGCTTTTCTTTCAAAGAACCCCATTTCTTTGAGGTGTACCAAAGAAGGCAAGTTGATGTAGTACACCATTCTGTTCACAATATTCTCTTATCACTTTGTTGAGAAATTCAGTACCCTAATCTGATCTTATTTTTACTAATGTCAAACTTTTCTCATTTTGTAATCTCTTTAAAAGATTAGGCATGCTTTTGAGTGTTTCACTTTTCTTGTTCATAAATATCACCCAAGTGTACCTTGAATAATCATCCACAACCACTAAGGTGTATTTCTTTCCTGTTACACTTGTTGGAGTTATTGGTCCAAATAGATCCATATGCATCAGCTCCAACACTCTATTAGTTGATTGTTTAGTTTTTGACTTGAAGCTTGACTTTATCTATTTACCTTGCTGACATGCATCACATATAGCATCCTTTTTGAATGTGATCTCAGGTAAACCAATCACCAGCTTCTTCTTCACCAACTGATTGATATCATCAAAGTTCAAATGATTCAACTTCTTGTGCCATAACCAATTGAGTTCTGATTTGGTATGCACAATCAGGCAGTGTTTCGAATCGCGATGAGACCAATCCACAACATACATGTTTTGTTGTCTTCTACGGCCAAGACAACTTGATCACCTCTTTCACTAATGACAATACAGCTTGTTTTGTCAAAAGTGACCTTGTATCCCATGTCATAGAATTGTCCAAAGGCTCGGCCAAGTTGTAGTCCATCCTTCCACATATGCAACATTTTTATTGTAAGTCCATTTCTCACAAGTGTGCCATATCCTCTTGTACATCCAGGTGTATTCTTGTTGCCAAAATTCACCCTTGGACCATCCTTTGCCACAAAGTTTGACAAATAGTGCTTGTTCTTTGTCATATGTCCGGAACATCCATCACAAAGTACTGCACACCCTACAAAACAAAGTTAATACATTTTAGGTACCCAAACCTGTTTGGGTCCATAGTGGTCAGTAGTAAGCATGACCCTTGGTAAGTTTCCATAAGGTCTTCTCCTAAAAGTGTCATACTTTGGTTCATACATGTATTCCACACATCCATAAGTTCTAACAGTTGGTTGTGTAGGATTCACATATGTTTTCTGGCCTTTTGGTTTATAATGATGTTTGAAGTGACTCTTGTTGTTAGAAGCATTAGTATAACCATTTGTTTTCTTTCTCATAGAACAAATCTAGTAGTATGAGTCTCACGAGGTCCCTTTGAGGCCTTTTATAAGTCCTCTCTTTGAGTCCTTTTTTGATTCCATTGCTTAGGTTTTACCCTAGCAGATGGTTATCTTGGTTGTTTCTATCACAGTGCAGGAATATTCCAATCATCATCAATGAGGAACATTCTACGTTTTCACTCGAGATAAGTATCCTTGAATGATTAACATTTTTAGATTTTGGATTCTTATCCTTGGAATATTTTCGACCTTTACCTTTTGTGGTCCATAGACTTTGTAGCATCGCTATCAAGAGGTCAAGAAGGTCCAAAGCAATTCTATTTTTGGATTTGTTCTTTTGTTAGAGTCGTTGACTTCTTTGACTTTGATTTTGCTTCCTTGAAGTATTCTCGTGAGGTTTTTACGCCTCAAAGAACCTTACTTTGAGTTGGATCTTGTAAGGTGTACAAACTTAGGACCAATCCTCGTACTAGGTTCGGTAATCTTCTTTCGATCCACTCTTTTTGATTTTTGAGTTCCAAATCCAAGCCCTGCTCTATCACCATAAGGCTTTCCAGATTTGTATGCGGTAGATGAACAAGATGGTTCAAACAGACTCAAGAGATGATGTGTAACATTTATATGATAAAAATTACGATGTTTTATATACGTTATCGACTATTTTTATATAAAATATAAGTAATTATAACAGATAATCTTATAAAATATTAATAGCTATGAATAAATCTAAATACTATAAAAATCTAGTAAAAATGATAAAAGTTATAAATTTTGTACCGGTTAATAACCGAGTGTCGTGGTCGATTCACGTGGGTATTTTTGGTATTTTACTGAGACCTTAGGTAAACCAAGACCCCGAGTGATGACATTTTGTGGAGTAAAATCATATCTTTTGAAGGAATAAAGGAAGTGCCACGAGATTTAAAGTTCAAGTGGATCAATGGTTCGTGACGATCAGATCAAGTTATATTTTCGACGAACAAATGGCCCAGCAAAAAGGCATTTTCTGAAAAAGAAGTCTTCATGGAAGTTATAGATCTCCTCAAGAGCTTTCCAACGCATCTTGAATTATGTCATTTGGAGATCCGAGAACTCAAGTTATGATTTTATCAAGTTTCGGATTAAGATTGGAAAAATCTATCCGGATCGATCCGGATTTACCTCGGATCGATCCGGGGAAACATCATGATTAGACCAGCATGTGGCCCCGCAGAGAATATCCTGGGATAATATTTTTATTCCCGGATCGATCCGCCCTTTCTCGATCGATCCGGTGGGAAAATCGCCTATAAATAGAGCAAAGCATTGCAGGCACATAAGGGGTACCAAATATATTTTCTTCACCTCTTTTTAGTAGTAGTAGTATGTATATATATAGGCCTTATGCCATAAATAAAGTAGTATCGTTATAATGCTCGAGAAATTATCAAGATCAATGTTGTTGAAGTTGTTGTAGCATCCGGAAGAATACAAAACGATTCAATCGCAGTAATCGGGTAAAATTTCTAAAATATTTATGTTTGTTTTGTCTGCTTATATTTTTATATAATGTTAGTAGGCTAAATCTAATAACTAGCCAAAGTTATGTAATCGCTTTATTTCGATCTTTTCTCAGGTAAAGGAATGTTGTCTAAGTAAAATTGAATAAAATTGAGTTAATTGAATCTTTCCTATTGATAAAGTTTGACTTGAAAGAATTCATAATCTAATTATGAATTGACACCTCGTAATTAAGTTATGAACTCGTTAATAGAAAACCGGAGGGTAAAATTGGCCGAGTGAAAACGTGACAACGGAACCCGGTTTCTACCGGGCGATTTGTCCTAAAAAGATGAATCTTATTAAAATTTGTACTCAAGATCGTAATAATGTTAAATTCATCGCTTTAATTGAAACTTAAACCGAAAGTTGAATCGCCCGGCCTTGACAACCCGAGCCTTTAAATAAAATTGATCGCTTGACGAACGGAATGACTCCTTTTTATTCAAAGGTAGAATCGCACTTCGGGACCTCGCTCGTAAAAACCGTAACAATAGTGGACTTTGGACCGATGACAATGGACATATGACAATTTCACACACTAATGTGAGGACGAATTGTTAACTCTTAGAGTGCACCGTTTCATTTACTCAATTGAACCTAAAGATCGAGCACATTCCATTCATCAAAAGATCGATAAATCAATTATATAAACTTTGGCTAGTTCTCTAATAATATATTTGGCATCTATATATTTATATCTATATATATACTTTGCAACTTATGCACATCTATATATATTTATATATCTATATATATTATATTAGAATAAATTTTAATTTACGCATTTATTTTATGTTAAGTAAAATAGTAGTTATCTCGTGCTATAAAACCGGAGATTTAGATTGAGTTAATAATGACTCTTTGGTGTTTAACCACACTTAGAAGAATTACAAAGTTCCCCGAGGATACGATACTCGACTCACCATACTAGCACTGATTTGACCCGATACAATCGCTTGTTAAGGACTCGGTATTAGCACTAGAAAAGGCCACGTCGTCAGCTCTAGCGCCGCTGTCGGGAACGACGCTAATTTCTTTTTTGTGTCTATGGTTACTACTTATATTAGCTCAAAATTCTCGAGAATAAGTCAACACTTTTCTTATCTCATTTCTAATTTTATTTTGGCCGGTACTTACCTTAAAGGTAAGTTACCAATTTTTTTTTTTACTACTATCAATTTCGTGGTTATTTTCTATTTTCGTTAGTTGATGACCGTATGGTAAGGCCCCACTCACTCCTTATAAGCCTGACATAAACACTTACATAAAGCGCGTTAAGAGTAGAGAGAAAACGTGGTCATACTAGTCGGGAAATCTCGACGAATCATCTTCAAACAGTAAATACGAATGGTGAAATCATGATGAAACACCGAACAAGAAATTTCGAACATGCTCAGGCATGGACAAAACCCATTAACCTTAATAATCAAAATAATAATAATAATAGAAATAATCGAATCGAACCAGAATAATCGAATAACCCAAGAAACCCAAGGCCTATCTGTGACCAAACCATAAGAAGAAATCGACTAATAATCCCATACTTTTACCTAATGAAGGAGCTTAATAATTTCGAGATTAAATCTCATCTTTTGGTTTAATTGACGCAAGAGCCCAATTCCTAGGAGAAGATGATGAAGATCCGTGATCATCATCTCTATCTTTTGAAGAATCAGGCAATACACCAAAAGTCAATGTGCTCACAAGGAATTAACAAGGATGACTAAGTTTTTTTTTCTAAAAGGACGAGCCCGAGATTGGTTTATGTCTCTTCCACATCATTCACTTACAAGTTGGGAGGAGATTCAAACCGAATTTTCAAACAATACTTCACTCCCGGACGGAATTTGGAATTAAAAGTCGAGGTTGCTAATTTTAGACAAGGATCCAAGAAACGCTTGGGAATGCGTGGGAAAGATTTAAAAATTGTTAAGAGCGTGTCCCGACCATGGTTATTCCTTAGACATGCAAATTCAACTTTTCTATCGTGAATTAAGAAAAGATTCACGTCTTTGATGTAATTCATGCATGTGGTGGTTCTTTAATGACGAGTGAGGCTCAATTAGTTTACGATGCCATCGAAAGATTTCCAAAATAATGTAATGTGGAAACGGGTTCTAGCACCGTAAAAGTAGCTTTACGGGAGAATGTACGCCTAATACGGAAGTTCTAGCACATTTAGAAAATTTGAGTAGGAAATTTGATGGATTACAATGTAATAAGAACCAAAGTTCGTAAAATAGTACACCAACCGAATACTCAAATCAGATAAAATACCACTAGGGATTGAAGAACCGACTGCGATACTCAAGAGAGGAGGTGAGTTTTCTTCAAAGACATAGAAATTTAAACAATGCTTACTCAAACTCGCTCAATGCTATTAGAAGAGATCACCCTACTTATCGATGTTCGAAAACCCTAGCAAGCAAGGACAACCGAGATCAGCTTCATATAGGAACTTGAATAATAATCAAGTTTATCAAGAAAACACATCTAATCGAATTTACAATCATTACCTAGATCCTATCCTCAACATACCACTCAAAGTATACCAAGAACTCAAAGTTCTACTCAACCTGCTTGAAGGAGTTGAAAAATGGGAAAAACTAATGGAAAATATGATGGGTGTAGTATCTACTCAAGCTAAAAATATAGAAACGATGGTGACTTCTATTGAGTACAAATCACTAAGGACATGAGTTCAATGAAAACATCTATGAGTGGACATGATACCGTGATGAGAACGATAGAAGCCTCATTAAGGAATATGGAAGATCATTTGAGTAGGAAGGTGAACGTAATAACAAAGCAGACTTCCTGAGGAGGATTACCAAGTAACACTAAAAGGAACCCAAGAGAGGTAAATGTTGTAGTTACGAGAAGTAGGAAGCTCAAGTGGAAGTAATGGAGTTGAAAACTTTGGGAATAATGAAGTGTAAGATGACTTAGATGGTAAGAATGATAAAACTAAAGATGAACTTGAATTCTGAGATTGAGGAAGAAGAAATTATAGACAATTTCTTGAAAAGAAATAAAAGTTCGAACCTGAAAGTGAAAGGGAAAATTGGGTAAAATCCCTAAGATTCGAAAGATCCCATGGATAAAGATTTAAGGACTTTATTTAAGGAACATGTTAGAATGGAAAATAATGAAAACAAGGATGAAAAGCAGGAAGAAATGAAGGAATCAAGTATTGATTCAGGAACAATTTAAAAGAAAGAATTCAAGAACTCGGAAACATGGCGACCGAGTAATACTCAAGGTTTAAGGAAAAGGAAAAGAGAAATCGACAAAGGAGCCAAGTGGTCATAGATCTAGAATCTTTACCTTACCTCCTAAAGATCAAATCAAAAAGGCAAAAACCGATAAGAAGTATGCTCGTTTCCTTGACACTTTTCGTCATATTCAAGTTAATATCCCCATTATCGACGCTCCGATTAATATACTGCTTATGGAAAATTTCAAAGAAATTTCACAAACAAGAAAAATTAGAGGAATATGAGAACATATGCCTAAATGAAGAATGTTCACAGAATTCGCAGCTGTAAGTTACACACCTAAACTAAAGGATCTCCGGTAGTTTTACCATTCCGTGTGAAATTGGAGGATTTGCATTTAAGAAGGTCTTATGTGATTCAGAGAAGAGTATAAATCTCATGTCTTATGAGGATTATAGAAAGTTAGGCATAGGAAAGCTTACTAAGATGAAATGACTCGCAAATGGCAGATAGATCGATTAAGTACCCTAAAGGAATTATAAAGGACATATTGGTTAAAGTAGACAAATTCTATTTTCCAAGAGACTTTGTAGTTATGGAAATGGAAGACGGTTATTCAAAGACCTCTTATTCTAGGTCGCCCATTTCTAGCTACAGAAGAACTTTAATCGATGTTCGTAAAGGAGAATTAATCTTAAGAGTCAATGAAGACGGTTACTTTCAATATTTTCAAAGCTATGAATCATACATCATCGTAATCATGTTCTTTTATGTAAGATATTCATTCTGCTCATGATAATCGCTACCAACTTTTGAAGACAGATTAGAAGAATGCTTAACTCTGGTCTATCTATAAAGAAGATGAGGAAGACATTGAAATGAAAGAGATAATTCTTTCTTTAGATACGTAAAGTTTTACCTTTAAACCACCATGGCATAAGTACTTGGAATTAGAACTAGAAGGACCGCTTCTTAAATCACAATAAGATCCGCCAAAGAACCTAGAATTAAAATCATTACCTTTAAATCAAATATGATTTTCTTGAAACCGATAATCTATTACCGATTATTATTTCATCAACTTTAATCGAGCAACAAGAAGATCAATTACTTAGAATGTTGAAAAAGCATAAGAAAGCTTTTGGATGGACAATTCTTTCGATATTCGAGGTATTAGCCCCGAGATTTATGCTCATAAGATAATTCGAAGGAAGATGCTAAGCCTTGTATTCAACCGCAACGCCGCCAACCCAAATTTGCAGTTAATTGTTAAGAAAGAGGTCATTAAGCTATTAGAGATGGGAATAATTTTTCCCATATCGATAGTGAATGGGTAAGTCCAACTCAAGTGGTACCAAAGAAAGGAGGTTTCACAAAGTTGAAAGAAAATGATAGGAATGAATGGATTCCAACAAGAGAAATTACAGGTGTTATCGAATGTGCATTGATTTTAGAAACTAAATGATCATACTAAGAAAGATCATCATCCACTTCCATTCATAGTTCAAATGTTGGAACGGTTAAGTGGTCATAAATATTAATTTCTTAGATGGTTATTCAAAGTTATTTACTGATTTTCATTGCAAAGCAGAGATAGGAAGACTACTTTCACTTGTCCTTATGGAACTTTTGCGTATAAAAGAATGCCGCTTGGTTTATGTAATGCTCAAACTACGCTTTCAAAGATGCATGATGGCTATATTTTCCGATATGGTTGAGAAATTCTTGGAAATTTTATGGACGACTTTAGTGTTTACGGAGATTCTTTTGGTAAATGTTTATCGCACTTAGAAAGAGTGTTATAACGGCTGAGGATACCAATTTAATTTTAAACTGGGAAAAATGTCATTTAATGGTATCGAAGGAATTGTTCTAGGCCATCGAATCTCTAAATAGAATTGAAGTTGATAAAGCTAAGGTTGAAGTAATTGAAAAATTACCACCACCGCTTAATCTAAGGACTCTAAGAGGATTTCTTGGACATGCAGGATTTTATAGGAGATTTATTGCAGATTTTTCAAAGATAGCAAAGCCTCTAAGTCATTTGCTTGAAAAGTGAAGTACCTTTTAACTTCGATAGTAAATGTGAGGAAGCTTTTCGGACCTTAAAAACGAGATTAACTCATCGCACCAAGCTGCTAATAGCACCAGATTGGAATTTACCGCTTGAGATTATGTGATGCCAATGATTTATTGTAGGAGCAGCTTTAGGACAAAGATATAACAAAATTCTCAAAGCTATTTACTATGCATCTCATACGTTAAATGCACTCAACCGAACTATACAACTACGTAAAAAGAATGCATGGCTGTGTAATTTTTGCCTTAGATAAGTTTAGATCGTATATTGTTGGTTCTAAGGTAATAATTTATACTGCATTCATTCAACTTACGAGGTATTTAATGAAGTAAGAAAGATGCGAAACCACGCCTTCTTAGATGGATTCTCTTACTGTGGAGTTTGATATTGAAATTAAAGATAAAAAGGGAAGTGAGAATGTAGTAGCAGATCATCTAAGTAGAATGGAAAATGATGAAGAAAAAGGAATATAAATTAAAGATTCATTTCCTCGATGAACAACTTTTAGAATAGATACTCCTTCAACCATGCAGCTTATTAAAGAATAGAATTCCTTCTAATGAAATGTCACCCTGGTTTGAGATATCATTAATTACTCAACTCGTGATTATATTCCGTCTCATTGACTTGGCAAACAGAAGAAGAAATTCTTTTATGACTTAAAATTTTATTACTTGGGAGGAACCAGATCTTTTCCAGAAATGTTCGGATGGGATAATCGTAAAGTGTGTGCCTCGATAATGAAATTTTAAGTATTTTATCATTTTGTCATGATCGTGAGGCGGAGGTCATCATGGAGGTTGGAAACCGCTTAAAGTTTTACAATGTGGTTTTTATTGGCCTACGCTATATAGAGATGCTTATAAGTATGTCAAACTCGTGAATCTTGTCAAAAACGGGAAATGTATCTAAAAACATGAAATGCCTATGCAACCTATTTTAGAACGTGAGTTATTTGATGTTTGGGGTATAGATTTCACGGGACCATTTCTATATCTTTGGAAAAAGATTTATTCTAGTAATGGTAGATTATGTTTCGAAATGGGTGTAAAGTCAAGCTCTTCCCACTAATGATACCAAAGTTGTCATACGATTCCTTAAAAGAATATATTTACACGTTATGGCATTCCGAGGGCTATCATTAGTGATAGAGGTTCACACTTTTGTAATAGACCATTTACCAAGATAATTGAAAAATATGGTGTAACGATAAGTTAGGAACGCCTATCATCCAAACCCTGGTCGTAGAGGTGTCTAATAGAGAGATCAAAAGAATTGTAGAAAAGACAAAGTGATTCAAATCGAAAAAACTGGCGCTTAAACTGTAGACGATGCATTATGGGCATATAGAATAAACTTTTAAAACACCAATTGGTTGTTCTCCTATAAGTTAGTTTTTTGCAGTCTTGTCATCTCCTGGCTTGAGTTAGAACACCGAGCCTTCGGGCTATTAAATTTTGAATTTCGATCCTAAGGTCTGTCGGTGATCATAGATTGCTTCAATTGATGTAATCCAGAAGAATTCCGCCTCGATTCTTATGAAAACGCCGAATCTACAAGAACGCGACGAAATCCTTTCACGATAAGAGAATCTATAGTCGTGAGTTCCATGTAGGTGATCGAGTGCTCTTGTACAATTCACGTTTAAAGTTATTTCGGAAAGCTTAAATCAAGATGGGACAGTCCATTTAAAGTAACGAGTTTACAAATCCTGAGTCGTTGAACTAATCGATGGAAATACAACTTTTATAGCCAATGGCCATAGAGTAAAGTTATTTGTGGAAGGAGAAGGAACCAGATGAAAGAAGAAATAATGCTACTAACTCGATCCTCCGACAAAGTAAAAAAGCAGAGAAATCAAGAAATCAAAAGGCAGAGAGTTAAACTCACCAATACTGAGTGCTGCTATCTATCTTTACTCTACTTTTATGTGTTTTATTTATGTTTAAAGTAGTTTGCTCTTTTACCGGATAGACGTAAAAGAACTGGATGTCTTTTTAGATAGAATATGAATTTTTATGTTGCTTTTGAAATTAGGCTTGGATAAAGATGTCGCGTTTAAAATAGAAGCTTCATTTTGAGAAAACAAGCAATTGTTGAGAGAGATCGATCAAAGAAATATGTAATGGAAAATCGGAAGTTCGATAAAGAGAAGGGCAAAGTTTTTAAGAAGGTGTAAGCCGTGGAAAAAAAGTGAGCATGAAGGAAATGTAGTGAAAGCACAACCAAATCCTGTGATGAGTGTTTGAATGTTGTTAAGAAGTGGAACGATTAGGTGGTTATCCGAAAATCGATGGAGATCAAAAGCGGAAAATTGAACGCCTCATTTCTTAAGGTTAGGTTGATAGAACGTTACGCCGTAACTCCCGGAAGATTTGTAAGTATTCGAATTGGGACCTCGTGAATTTTGTAATATTTATAAAATTTTTATATAACTTTTGAAAATTTTATAAATAGATCTTTATGAAATTACTTAAAAGTTTTATAAAGTTTTTATATAAAGTTTTTTTATTTTTGTGAAGTTTTATTAAGTTTTAAAATAAAAAAATAAAAATAAAAATAAAAAGTGGTCGGATCGATCCGACCTAACCCCTGATCGATCTAGGAACCCGAAAAAACCTAAAAGGGGACGGGTCCCTTTCTTCTTCTTCTTTTATTTTTCTCAAACAGCCGCCCTCCCCCTCTTCCCCCCAACTCGAATTTTTTTCTTCAAATCATCACACAACATCACCATTAAACTACCCCAACTCTTAAACTTCTCTAATTTGCCTCTACTCTCTTCAAATTTTCATCTAAATTGAAGAATTTTTCAAGGGAAGCTTCAACTTTTATTCCGGCTAAATTTCCATCTTTTCCGGCCAAATTTCAACCTTTTTAAGCTTTGTAAGGTAACATTGTAGTCACTTATTTTCTTAATTTCGCTTTTTTTTATGCAATTTTTATTTTCAACTGCTTTGTCACTCACATTTGTACTCGTTGTTTGTGTTGTTTTGTGTTTTGTGTTTGTTGTTTTTGTGTTGTTTGTTATTTTGTCATTATCGTAGAATGGCCGAATCATCGAAAGCTAGTAAAAAACGCAAACCGCATATCCCTACCCAAATTCCAGTTATAGAAACTAGGCCTTTAACAGAAGAAGAATTGGCGGTTAGTTTTGAAAGAACTGCCTCATTGCAAATTAAGAAAGCATTGAAAAATAAATTTGGACAGTGTTTAGATTTGCAATAGAGAGGGCTTAGACTTCAAAGATTTGGGAAGGAGGTAAAGATATTTTTGAAAGGAGGCATTGGATGGAATTAGCCGCTTTAAGGTCGGGAGAAATTAACACCACCTTAGTAGCCGAATTTTATTCTCTGGTAGCAACTCATAATGCTACGGATGAAGGTGAGTTAACCTCTCACAACTCCGAGAACTAGAGATGTGCTGCGCACTCTCACATTATAAATGCTATTTATGGTATTCTGATATACCGGAGAATGAGGATTATTATCTGCTTTGGAATTTGGATGAGCTGCAACAGACTTTGATCATATTGTTGCGGTAGCCTGTAATGAGTTAGATCCATCGCTGCCTGGCATGAAAACAGTTTTTCTATGGAAATGTATCCGGGATATGAAAGCCATTAAACATTTTATTAGTCACACTTTACCCGACTCGGCATTTTACATCTTTTGGTAAAGAGGATTTGTGTATTTCTTGGGCTATAGTTAATGATGTACTGTGGATATAGTGCAGAGTAATGTGTAAGGCCAAGGAATTTGCCCCGATCGCTAGACCGTGCAAATCCACATGCCTTTTCCGTGTTTTATTTCTTCCTTGTGTCGCCGACAGAGTCCTTGAGCTCCCAAATGATAATTTGATGATGGTGGATGACACACTTATAGGTCCTAGTTTACCACTTAGCCGCAGGAAGAATAAACTTTTGGACCCTAACCGCCAATCAAGTTAGGTGTAGTGTCGAAAGACAATTTGTGTAATTGTTTTTAATAATGAATGACGAAATTTATCTCACCTTATTACTTGCTTTGTGCTTGTAAAGTAATACATCACAGCAAACCCTAAGTATATCTCAGATGTAACCACTTAACTCAAAGTGTATGGATTACACGAGGATTGAGTTAGTGGTGATATACTTAAATCAAGTTAGTCCGTGGTGAACTTAATCGAGTTTAGGTCTCTTGATTAAAACACCAATAATGCGCCTAACACCTTAGGTGTGATAGTCTTATCCGGATCATCGGTAGAAGGTACCTACATTGGGGCATTTATATATGATGGCATTCATATAGGATCGACCGATTAATCAGATTTCTCGGTATAATTCGTAATCGAGGAATCTTATTAAATCATTAGATGATCATATATGGATCAACCTTAATCCTGAGGTGATCACAGGATGCTGCTTGTCCCGGGGTAGTGTTTGATGTGTTAGTTACGGTTCACTTTAATATGTGTTCCAAGCCACTTCTCATTGGCACTATCTCCAGATGAGTGAGTAGTTCGATTTTCACAGCACATGGAATCCATTCCTTCCTCGCTGGGAAGTAGACAGATCCCCTTGTTTGTTAGCCCTAAGAAAGTGATCGATCCCGGGAGTTCACATTTGACTAATTAGCTACTAGTCAGATATGTGTACTAATTGATCATTAGGGGGTTAATGGTAAATAAGGATAAGATATTGTGAGTCGGGTTCACGGAGACTTCCCACTCGAACGGGACAATCTATGGAGGGTTAATCCGTATGTAGTGATTATATCAATGGACGCTTCTTCGCTCTACATGGGTTGAGTATAAGTATACATCTATAATCGGTGAGTTCGATTTGGGTTTATGGTGGCGAATCCCGAATTAATAATTAATGTACTTTCGCTTGATGAATAATTAATTATTGGAGCTTCTGTTATAGGTCCATTGGTCCCCGACGTGGCTTCGTAATTCGGACTAGTAATCTTGTTACTTGGGCCTCAATGATAATTAATTCTCGGGCTAATTAATTGATATGCATGTATATTATTTAGTTGCGCTTAAATAATATAATACACATAAAGTACATTTTATGTGGGCTTTTGACCCTAAAGGTGGCGCCAATATCATCATTTAATTGTAGAAATTAGTTTTCTTGGATAATTATTTGACATGTGATTTATCTTTTAAATGATAATTCATGGAATATTAGATAATAATATGATTTATCCTAATTTGTTTGGGATAATCATTTTATTTATCTTTTATTTGAAAAGGATTAATGTGATAATTATCACTTAATTATTTAATCCTTGGAGGACATTGATTACTCTCCATATAAAGAGAGTTCTCCCAAGTCTAATGGCGAGGTACTATTCACGCCACTATTCACCGAGAGAAATTGGCCGAAAAAAATTTGGGCCTCTATTCTTAGGGTTCGAGTTGGAAAATCTTGGGATTTTTCTCTCGTTGCATATCAAGGAGGCTCGTGTATCAAGAAGGGTGTCCACCAACCGCCGTTTGGAGAATACATCGGGAAGATCAAGGCGACTCTTCCCGCTATTGGTAACATAATCTTAAACCCTTGTAGTTGTTAAATCCTTTGATTATGTTTTATGATATGTAAATCGTGATCCGTCCGGTGCGTATAGATCTAATTGTTTAGATCTAAGAACCTGCATCCTTCATGTGGTATCGCAGCCGGGGTTCCACGATTTGTATAGTCATAATCGTAATTAAACGATTTAAAGGAGTGGAATTGCATGTAGGTGATATTTACTTATTATTATGCATTAATAATTTTAAATTGCTATGGTTGAAGAGATGGATTGGGGTTGGCACCGCTTTCCGTTAGATATATCAGAAACTCATATAAACGATGAAAATTCGTTCATATGAGTATATGAAATATGGAATTCATGTATTATTGCAATTTTAATTTCCAGAAAATAGATCTGTACATTAGCTGTTTAGTCTTTTTCATTTTTTCCGTTGTTTGAGCCATTAAAACGAAGATCCCTCCGGTCAGAATCAAGATTGAAGTTGATGAACAATCCTACAAATTTTGGTGTCGATTAGAGTCAGTTTGGGTTTCCGTTCGTTGCTACGGAAGTGGCTGCTGTAACAGAAAAACGCAGGATTCACAGAAACCCTAACTGTGACTTCTTCTGATTTTCTGGGAACAATTGGACCGTTCAAATTAAAATCCGACCGGTCAGATCGATAATCATGGAGTTTTGGACGAGATAAAATTTTCAGGACGATCGGGATTCATCTTGATCCCCGATCGGCCTCGGGAAGTAAATGATGCGCTGCTGTAAGAGTCTGTTTCAGCAGCAAGTTGGGCGGCTCACTGAGGAATATTGACAAGTCAAAGCTCCAATCCGACCGTCCATCTTCAAGTCCGAAGAATGAAGATCAGATATGGAAAGTTTCGTCCCGATCCGAGTTCGTTTGATATGCCGATCGTCGAAGATTCTGAACAGCTGCAGATTAGGGTTTTAATTTATTTTCGAGTAGATTAGATTATACGCGGTGCCAACGGTCCATCTATCTTGTTTATTTTCCGCACTAGTATACATGTGTAGATTGTATGAGTAGAACTGAAAATTGCCATGACATGCATCATATCATGAATTCCACTCCATATGCATACATGTAGAAATTAATTCGAGGAATTAGTTAGGCATGTATAAAACACACGATTAGTTTTAATTAATTGTTTGATATTAATTAGAAACTAATTAGGG
This sequence comes from Gentiana macrophylla, assembly GCA_026214975.1. Lineage (NCBI taxonomy): Eukaryota > Viridiplantae > Streptophyta > Magnoliopsida > Gentianales > Gentianaceae > Gentiana > Gentiana macrophylla. The sequence continues at coordinate 2,406,556 of CM047811.1, read as the reverse complement.
TAAAACCGAGGAACACGGGTTTTTTCAATCGCCGAGGTTGGGTGATGGATTCTCGGTGAATCCTACTCATGAAAAAGCATAAGGAGTAAAATCAAACCTCGTGGTTAAGGTGTTGATTTTTGGTGAATTCCACCTTACCTAAGACGAGATTACGCTTTTTTGTTCCGTAGTGTCTACGTACGTGAATGTTTGATGTTTAAGGATTGGATAATCACGGGCAAACAGGTTCGAAGTGGTTTAACCACGGTTGGGTGGTCAGCAGTGAGCTACGGCTCAATCGACTTCACCCTCCACGTGTGGCGTTTGCACGGGTCCGCAAAATACCGAGCCATCCGAAGAGCCGCCACGGCTCAACGGAGCTCTCTCTAGCCTTGACCCGTCCGGACGGCCACATATGTTCTAACGAATAGGTCGGGTGGGCTAGCCCACATAACCGACAACATTCGGGCCTATGATTTATTGTTCCTTAATGAAACATCAAGTCCAAAACGCGTGATCAAGAACCCACCACTTTTTCAAAATATTGAGTGGGAGCGGGAGGCGACAATACCGACCCCACGGCCTCATCGTTGACACAAGCAACGTGAGAGAATGGTGACGCCCGTGCGGCTTTGATTTCGCCCCAGGGAAGGCCTTCACCGCTATCAAAATTCAAGGCTTGGTCTCCGAAAGGATAGGATTTTGGGTACTGCTGGTCACCGACCGAACCCTAAGGCGGCACACTGGGTCTATCTAAAGATCTCAAACAAGAGGGTCACACTCATAAAGGGTATTTTTGGTAGTACATTGGTGTAAAAGGAAAAGGTGATTGACGATCACAAATGAGATGTTCGATTCTCAACTGATCTTCAATATTAATCTAAACCTCTTTGACCTACCCTAAGGCGTGCACTGAGGCATTAGATTAAATCCTTGGAACGGTAGGATAGACTATAAGTACTTAGTTTATGTTCCTAAAATTTTAGTAGTGTATGATTTGGATTTATTTTCACAAATTTTATTTACAATCTGTATATATATATCTCTAAGGTGCTAGATCGCTAGTGTAAAATTGACTAGTAATGACTTCGTTAAAAGTGGTAAGTAATCGAACGTTGTATTTATTAATCTCACATACGATTAATTTTTCGGAAGAGATATTTCTCAAGCCTTCAAAACTTAAGTGACGTAAATAGCGTATGTCACTCGCCACACTCGCAAGAACGAGAGACAACCGAAAGTTAGTTTGAAAGATGATTGGGACGATAAAATTCTTCTAGTGAATTGTGTAAATGTCTACACAAGAAATTTTCTCGATAGAAAAATTGGAGAATCATAAATTAAAGTGTCGCTTAGTTAGGACGGTATTTGGAACCGATAAACTAGTGGGAGCTTTTATACTATGTTCTTCCTGATTTATTAGAAAATCGGTCCCCACGGGTAACACTTTCATTAGACATCCTACAGTGCTCACGAAAGTAGTGTCTACTCAAACGAATCGCTAGTTCAAGACTATTCCCTTTTAAGGAAAGTTAAGAATGGGAAAGAATGTCTATAAGTGTTAATCATCTTAACTAAAGTTTCGAGGCTAAACCGAAACTTTAATTAAAGAGAGTATAGGATAAGGAAAGTGATTTCGGATCACCAAACGCATTGAATCCTTAGCTTAACTTTCTTAACCGAGTAACTTGACTCTGGCTTAGTTCTTTGGAAGAACAATAAAGTCGTGCATTAATAAAGTAACAACGGCGATAATTTCACCTAGAATAGTGGAAGTGATATAAGGAAATGAATTTGGATTCTATCTTGAATATCACAGTAAAAATTTATTTTTCATTTATGCATTCGTTGAAACAATTGGATTCACTTTCAACTCGATATATTGTTGCCACATAGAAAGTGAATATGACATTTGTAGTACGAATCCGAGACTGACTTTTGTTTGATAAAGTCGTAACCACTTAGAACGGTGAATAAATACGTGTAACACATCTAAAACTATTAAAGGTAAAAGGTTTCCGTATTAAGATAAACGACCTTTCAATATCTATTAATTAGTGCATATATCCTAGTAGACAAGACCGCTTGTTAGGAAATCACGCAGGAACGCAGTGAATTCAAAAATTTATTTCTATCGACTCAGGATCGACTTCGTTTTAAGCAATAAACAAATAATCTAAAGACGGTGGTTACCTTGGTTGATCTAAAAGATCGACGCTTTGACCGCCTCATGAGAGTAGTTTCGCATAGAGCCGCCCAAGTGTTCGGCCTCTACCGCTAGTCCACACGAACAGCCCGCCGAATCCCATCATGGATTGCTATTGGAAAACTCCGGTTGCTAGACCGGGCCTTTTCCCTCTCTCCAACTCTCCATGGATGCTCTCTATTTTACACAAGAACTATTATTTCTTGGAATTATGATGCACAAAAGAGCTTGACACCCACACTATATTTATAGTGTATATGGCGCCCCAAATATGAGCGGAGGAGAAGAAAACCTTTTCCCAATAAAATAAGGAAAATATAATTGATTGATTTATCTCATTTATTATAATATCTCATATCAAATAAATCTAGATATGTCAATATCTTATATTGAATATTCCAAAGATATCATTAATATCTAATATTGACTATCTTTATTTTATTACCATAAATCAATTTATTACACGTGTGTATATATATATCACTTATATATATTACAAACACATATAAAAATCTATTAAATATTCAAACATGTCAACTTGGCTTTACGTGTGACATGCACACAAATGTTAGCCGCATGCATTTTAGATATATACATATATATCAATATCTTATATTAATATATTTAGTAATACTATTAATTAAATCAGATAATCCAAGCCAGATCTTATACACACACAAATCTGCGTTTCCATATGCCAAATAAATTGGCATCCGAATATTCTTTAATTAATATAATAGTATTAACATCTTGTATTTAATTTATTCATAATAAATAAATACCACAATATTAATTTACCACTATAACCTTTATAGTCTCGAGATAAACTTTCCTTATTTGGTTATCATCTATAACCACATTTTAATCCGCTAGATGTTCTTATGTGTGACCCGATAGGCTTCCGAATATGTTGGCCGTAGACACAAAGTGCAAATTACAAAATGCCCTTCATACCTAACGATCACGGATAGCGTCAAAGCAACACACCGTGACTCCCCAATCATCGGAAGAGTCAAATGCAATGACTACTACCTTTCATGTGAAACAGTTATCGTGTAACTTACAATCCTATCATTTGTAATAATATCCATACGGTCGTTAGTCGAAAGTGTCAAAACATCAACGACCGTATCTTATAACGGATATCATGCTCTCTCGAAGTAACTCGCTTACTCCCACTTTGCAAAGATTCACGAGAGTAAGACATTCCTTATAAGAAGGCCATTTCGGATATTCGATCCCAATCATAGGATACGCGATTCCGGACGACCAATCATGTATACTCCGCGATGCTTCAATATCATACCCAATCACTACCGTATGATCGCCCGTGGCTGTGGAAACCTCAATAGTGTCAAAGCATGACAATCCACACCGTGATGCCATGAAGACTCGGGTCTTAAGGATAATTACACAACCGTCACATAAGTGTGACACTTATCCGTAAGTGGGTCACTTAACGTCACGATTCTCTAATACACGCCCACGCATACCCAAGTGTCTCTACACTTCGATATGACGAGATCTATCCCTCGCCCTTAAAGCAGTAAGACATCTATCACGTGCTAGTCATTTTATACTATCAATGCCCCTGTTTAATAGTACATCGCCTAAGAGACATTTAAGTATCAAACTTATTAAAGTGATTAGAGATCTCATCAACCATAATCGCCTATCATGGTTTCTCTATCACAGCTTTAATACTAAGGACGTTATCATATAACAATTCATAATTGGTTCTTTAAAAGAATGTATATATGACAACATAAAAGCCATTTTATATATGTATAAACATAAAGAAATAGTAGAAATGATCCGACCCGTCGGATCCGGTCCAACCCGATTGGGTTTAGGACACTATTTCAACAATCTCCCACTTGGCCTAAAACCAATCACTAGCACACACAAGACCAAGTCGAAACACAAGAATCTCATGCAATACTCGCAGAACTAGCTCCTAGCCATGAATGGATCGCTATCCATGGGGACTCGGGACTATCTTCATATCACGCTCCAAATGACCAAGTCAAAGGAATGCCTCAACACACACACTAATCTCTCCGACGAGACCCTCGGTCCTTGCTTCAAGCAATAAATCCACTTAATATATCGCCTATACTGTAAAAGGTGGAAGAACCAGATAAGGTTCATGAATGAACCTTCTAGATCCATGTATCGCCTCCCATGCGCGCCTAAGGCACTCACTGTGTCTTGGCTAAGTTGTAGAGTTTACAAAGTGACCCATAGGCTAGAACATTTCCACTCAACGTATCACTTAATCAAAGTGATCGCAAACCTGCATTGTAGCTCCCACTCGCCTTCATAAGACCGGGCTGTGATATACGCCCAGATATCTACGTTTATCTAATTCCAAGTTTCAATAAACCAGAACTCTCCCTTAACTTGTTTAAAGATATTCTCGACACTCACCTGCATTTACTTTCATACTTGCTCATGACTATTCATGAACTATGAACATCCGGCATTCCTTTTATGATGGTTCCTATCGCAGAGCGAAGGAAACCTTCCATAAACATCATCTTTCACCTTACCTTTGTGGACTAACGCCCTAACATAGATAGATCTGAGAACACCAGCTAGCAAAAGATCCCGTCGCGATCTATGCTAAACTCCTTTTAGCATCACATCTATATAGGTAAACTATATAATCTAATGGCAGCTTAAATCTATCACTATAGATTCTTATTTCTAAAATAAGAACTACGCTAATCCAAGTGCTTTATAAAGATCTTGAACTACCAAACATTAATTGACCGTGACATTTGGGGATGACTTTCTCGAGAGATATCTAATACCTTACTCAAAAATCGTGAACACACCCCACTATCCATCTTGCACATTGGGCATATCCTTCTTTGACTAAATCAAACTCCTTTGATTATCAAACAAAGAAATCGCTCAGAGAAACTTGTTTGAGTCCATAAATGGATCTCTATGGGCTTACATATCATGTTATTGTCTATGAACATCGAGCTTCGCCCAACATCTTCAACACTATCATATAGTCATGATACGAAGTTATAACAAGCATAGTCTGAATAGAACCGGCACAACCACAAAGATAAAGACAATTACAAGGTTTACACCTCATGCCCTTCAAATCATTACTATAGCCTTATGGTAATCATATTACTATCCATGTCGGCCTTTCGTGACACTTTAGGTAAGACAGACTCAGGTTCACAACCTGGTTGTCACCGATGGAATCTAATTCGAGATATTATGGCTCCTAGCCATATCTCTCAATATTGCCTTTCAAACATTCTTTCATAAGTCGTGAGACATTCATTCTTCAAGATGAACATACCAGCCTTTTCGGCTTGAGGTTATCCACACTTGCTGAGAACTTTTGTGTGCAGCTGAGTGTTATACACCCTCATCGCTATGCGGCGTCCGCTCATGTTCCAATGGTTGAATGTATCTTTGTGGTTCTCAAATTCTTTTGAGATCTGGATTATTCCTTAACTGCTTTTTGGAAGAAACACTTCCTTTAGAAGACAAAGATGTTTGGAGACAAACATTTTGCTCCCGCAGACAAGTAAATAATATCCAACAGGTTAGCTAAGATATGCCACAAAAGTTGCATATGTCGTACTAGGCTCCAAGCCTTCTCGACTTTGCCTATGACAACTTCAAATCATCGGTCAAGATAGATTTGACATTATCCTCTTCCACATCTAATATGGAATTTATTCAACCTTATTCTTTGGAACTCGGTTAAGTATAGTGGCACTATCCCGAACGGGTAAGGGATGCTTTTGCATGGCTTGCGTCACACCTTTATCATATAAAGTGTTGTTTCCATTTTGGGAACACAATCTAATTGCGTATCCCAAAGATGGTATCCCTTGAAGTGGGAGAATCTTATTCCTTCGCGACGACTTCAAACACCCTTCGTGTATTAATTACTTCAACTGATTGAATATTAATTCCTAAGTAGCTAATCAATCTCATATTAAATGATCGGCTCGAACTTTTCGGGCTTTCCGACTATGCACTTCATCAAGTACACTTGACTATTTCTAAAAATAGTCATAGAGATTAACAAACAATTATTTGTGGTATTAATTGTCATAAGCCAACAAACATCGGTATGTTTAGGCTTTAGACAATTTTTCTAGAATTTATAACCTTTCATAAAAGGGTATTTTAGTCCTCTTTGGATAAGATCGTTTAACCCACATGATTCATAATCATATGGTTCAACATCATCGAATGACGCTTAATTACACGCCTTCTTCCGGAGAGACCGCGGTTCGTAACAACCACAAATATCAAGGATAACAAACCCATACAAATATTTAGTTGAGATCTCATCACATATATCAACTATTTAGTGACAATAATCTAGTATGTTAGATTCGGTGACCATCCAATTTTATCGTAATAACATTTATTCTTTACAATTGAATATGTCCGCTAAATCTCTAACAAATAACTCAACTTGTGTCCTTCATAAGAACCGAACATAATAACATTTATTTAGTTCCCTTATCGCTTTTACTAGATCCGAATATGGTAAGTGTTACAACGCTTGCTTCACCTTTCATATCTCTGTATTTAATCTTTCTAATTTAATCACACTCGTAAGATATCATATATCTAAGAGTTGACTTGAGCTTAGATAGATTTATCTCAACAGATTTGCCTATAATAGAAACTTCAATAAGTTCTCTATATTTAAGCACATGCCCTAATCTCTCCTTTTTAAATCCTTTAAGCACTTGTAAATATTTCTTAGTGTAGTCTTCATAAGACTTAAGAAAGATCACAAGAGCTATGTCTTTGATTTCTTTTCATAAAGAAAATCTAAAGTTTATTAAATAGTTTATTTTACCTTTTAAATTGTATTTAAAACATTAACTATTTAATTAACCTTAAACAATGATAGAATTAAGTCGATACTTAAATCTTACAATTTTGAAAACATCATTTCCAAAATTCGGTCTCAGTCATTCTTATCCAACGCTTGAATAACTCGTCATCGTATGACCGAATGATTTTATTGATCAGATCCACTATCACGAGCCTGCTTTTCTTTAATAATTAAAGTCTTGGATTAACGTGATCAGATATGTAGTCTCCTTGTCTCTAACTACTATAACGGGATTGCTCATGTCATTGCTTACTTTAAAAGGATTAAAATTACTTAACCATATTTGAGAACGCTTTCTCAAAGGTAATAAATCATAATTTGGTTTTACTAATCGAGAATAAAACATAAATATAAAGTTTGCTAACTACAACATAAAATGAAAATAAATGAGTGTTGTGGTTTATACACGCAAAATCAAAAATGGTCTTTTGGTTTATGATTTTGCTCCTTCCACTAGTCAACTACTTCCAATTGACTTTCAAGAATTTTTCAAAATTCTTTAGTATTGAGATCCCATCTAGTTACCTCGATTCAAGCGGTGGTCGATCAACCAAGATAATTTCGATAGGTAGGTCACTTACCATTCACATCTCTATGATGATTCTCAGTTGGTTGACTAGTCAACTCTTTGGCGATACATCACTATGTGTTAGTCAACCCCTTGTCTCTAAAGTCGACGCCCGACGACGGTGGCCAATCACCGAAAGACTCTAGTCAAGTCATAACCCAATATTCACGAGATCTCATAACGATCATATCTCAATAACGATTTATATACCCGGGTAGGTCAACTCCCGGCGGTGGTCGATCAGTTGGATCCGAACACAGTGCTCTTTCACCGCCGTTATAATATCGGGAGACAATATTTCACTTGATTTTTGTTGTGGAAGTATTTTTCGTAAATTAATTCACTTAATTAATTTTAATTTCGGTCTCATCAATTATATATATCTCTGTATATATATATCCTACACATTCATCTAGATCGTGCCTAGTCATGCATCTATCGATCATATAAAATAAATACAAGCACAAAATAAATAAATGCGTAAAGTAACCGGTATGATCATGGATTTTTTCCTAGAGTGCGGTTTCGAATACAAACCGATTAAACCGCTGGTCACAATCTAAGTGGTAGAATGCAACCAATCAACGATAGGATCTTTAACGCCCATTCTCCAACGAGATCTTTATTTTCGTCTTTCTTTGGTCTCCATCTTACGCTTCCATTCTTGTTACATTTAATTCTATCTAATAAAATAAATACACCCGCCGCATACACGGGGAGTCAACGGAACGGGATAAATGCAGAAAATAAACTAGGTCACGCTCTTCATAATCGCTCAGACAATTTTAAACCAACGGTAAAAATTAAATCATTCACATCTATCCTATCGATTCGAGTCCACGATCAATCGAAGTCCATATAATCATATTATATCTACTATATCTAATCCATACAATAAAATCTTATGAAAAAGATAAAATTAAAATTTAACTACTCATGCCTTAATTAATCAATTAACATTTAATCTATTAAATAATTTTATCCAATCAATTAACTAATTAACATTTAATTAATTAAATGATTTTAATCAAATAAAATTAACGATTAATTTTAAATCGATTTTAATTTTAATTTTAATTAATTAGAACTATTCCAAAATAAATCAAAATTAAAATTATTTCTTTGTTTTCCTTTCGATTCGTAATCGAAGCGACGCTTTTGGTTCCTAAACCAATTAAGACAGCAGCTGGCCACTTTCCAAAATCAAAATTTGGAAGTGTGCGCAAGCCTTCCTTTACAAATCAAATATTTGAAGGGCTTAAGCCTATTCCAAATCAAATATTTGAAAAGCCAAATAATTTTGGTTTAAGCCAGTTACTTTCCAAAATCAAAATTTTGGAGTGGCTTAGCCAGCGCCCTTTCCCAAATCAAATATTGGAAGAGTTTAGTTTATTCCAAACAAAGTTTGGAAAGGCCATTATTATTTTAACGCCATGTGGCATCCCAATGGCCAAACTATTTGAACCATCATGGTTACCTACACGACACAACTAAACAAATGAGATATTAATCACAACTATGAACCATATTGAATCAAAATACACAAAACAAAAATTTGAGATTCACAAAGATTGATCAAGCCGATCGCCGCAAAGAGTCTGTCGCCGCCGCCGCCGGCTGGTGGTGCCGCCGCCAATGCCGCCGAGCACCACCAGATCTCGACTTTTTTTCTTTTTTTTTTTTTATCAATTTTTGCAAATCAAAAAATCTTTCATCTTTAATTACGTGATTTAAACGATAAAATTAACTACGCACTTAACATGCTTATTGCTTAAGCTCAAGCTTCTCTCGATACCACTGTTAGAAATCTACGCGGGAACGCAAATGAATTCAAAAATTTATTTCTATCGACCCAGGATCGACTTCGTTTAAGCAATAAACAAATAATCTAAAGACGGTGGTTACCTTGGTTGATCTAAAAGATCGACGCTTTGGACCGCCTCAGAGAGTAGTTCTCGCATGAGCCGCCCAAGTGTTCGGCCTCTACCGCTAGTCCACACGTAACGACCCGCGGAATCCCATCATGGATTGCTATTGGAAAACTCCAGGTTGCTAGACCGGGCCTTTTTCCCCTCTCCAACTCTCCATAGGATGCTCTCTATTTTACACAAGAACTATTAGCTTTGGAATTATGATGCACAAAAGAGCTTTGACACCCACACTATATTTATAGTGTATATGGCGCCCCAAATATGAGCGGAGGAGAAGAAAACCTTTTCCCAATAAAATAAGGAAAATATAATTGATTGATTTATCTCATTTATTATAATATCTCATATCAAATAAATCTAGGATATTGTCAATATCTTATATTGAATATTCCAAGATATTGTCAATATCTAATATTGACTATCTTTATTTTATTACCATAAATCAATTTACACATGTGTATATATATATCACTTATATATATTACAAACACATATAAAAATCTATTAAATATTCAAACATGTCAACTTGGCTTTCACGTGTGACATGCACACAAATGTTAGCCGCATGCATTTTAGATATATACATATATATCAATATCTTATATTAATATATTTGGTAATACTATTAATTAAATTGCACAATCCAAAGTGTATCTTATACACACACAAATCAAGCGCTTCTATATGCCAATAAATTGGCATCCGGAATATTCTTTAATTAATATAATAGTATTAACATCTTGTATTTAATTTATTCATAATAAATAAATACCACAATATTAATTTTACCACTATAACCTTTATAGTCTCGTAGATAAACTTTCCTTATTTGGTTATCATCTATAACCACATTTTAATCCGGCTAGATGTTCTTATGTGTGTGACCCGATAGGCTTCTCGAATATGTTGGCATGAGACACAAAGTGCAAATTACAAAAATGCCCTTCATACCTAACGATCACGGATAGCGCCTAGCAACACATCGTGACCCCAATCATCGGAAGAGTCAAATGCAATGACTACTACCTTTCATGTGAAACAGCTTACCGTGTAACTTACAATCCTATCGTAATAATATCCATACGGTCGTTAGTCGAAAGTGTCAAAACATCAACGACCATCGTATCTTATAATCTGGATATCATGCTCTCGAAGTAACTCGCTTACTCCCACTTTGCAAAGATTCACGAGAGTAAGACATTCCTTATAAGAAGGCCATTTCGGATATTCGATCCCAATCATAGATACGCGATTCCCGGACGACCAATCATGTATACTCCGTGATGCTTCAATATCATACCCAATCACTACCGTATGATCGCCCCGTGGCTGTGGAAACCTCAATAGTGTCAAAGCATGACAATCCACACCGTGATGCCACGAAGACTCGGTCTTAAGGATAATTACACAACCGTCACATAGTGTGACACTTATCTCGTGTAAGTGGGTCGGCCTAACGTACGCATTCTCTAATACACGCCCACGCATACCCAAGTGTCTCTACACTTCGATAGATTTAGATCTATCCTCGCCTTAAAGACAGTAAGACATCTAATACGTGCTAGTCTGTTTATACTATCAATGCCCTGTTTAATAGTACATCAGCCTAGAGACATTTAAGTATCAAACTTATTAAAGTGATTAGAGATCTCATCAACCATAATCGCTTATCATGGTTTCTCTATCACAGTTTAATACTAAGGACGTTATCATATAACAATTCATAATTGGTTCTTTAAAAGAATGTATATATGACAACATAAAAGCCATTTATATATGTATAAACATAAAGAAATAGTAGAAATGATCCGACCGGTCGGATCCGGTCCAACCCGATTGGGTTTAGGACACTATTTCAACATCTATTTGATCGGCTGGGGTGATTCCTATCTCTGGCTCTCGGGAACACTATCTCAAAGGAACAATGACTAAGTTTCTTTTCAATCGAAAAGGTAATAGTTTTGAAGGGTAACATAGCTTGTTCACCATGACCATCGGGTCCAGTGAGAGATACAAGCTAGTGGGAGATTTTGAGTGGTGACATTTCGCCTGGATAACTACTCAAAACATTGGTTGGTTTATCGAAAGAATACGAGGAGGTGTCTCTGATTTTAGCAGAGAATAGAGTATTCCATGCTCGAGAAATAAGCTATCGCATAGTCTTGGGACTGATGCTCGGCCCGCTTCCAGTGGAATGTTTCTACCGAGGAAGAAACCATAGACTTGCCCTATATAGTTATTGATATGCTACAATACAACGCTAAACTCGATTAAGATAATTCGTTGCAAAATAACGGTTAACATTATTATGTAAACCGAGAAGTCTACCAGAAGATGCTAGTGAGTTTATGGATATGAGTGAATTCGGTTCACACCACTTCCATAAATGTAGGCATTTAGCATTTAATGCTTAAAGGTAGGACTGGAAATTTTGCGCATACGTTCAGATTGTGACTGTTTGTGAAACATCTTAATGAGACGAGTGAAGGTTGATTATAAGATTCTTGAGATCAGAAAGTGACGGTTGAACTGTCACAAGCCTTCTGATAGAATCTATAAGTAACAACCTTAAACCTTCGAGTACGGTTACCCAAAGGTAGTTACTATCTGATTTAATCAGACCACATCGGTTGTTGGTGATTACACTGATAAATACTACTAGATCGTAATGTCAATCCACCCAAGACACAGTGGGAGTATGGTTTAACCGTTGACCCATTGTGATTTTGTGGACTTTATAATCTGCTGGGGTGATTGATAACCTATGGCTCTTGGTGGGCTGTATAGGATTCTGATTATAGAGGTTGGTTTGAAAACCTTAACCCTGTGAATGGAGTTTTGGTACTCCGGCCTGCTTCAAATTCTTGTAGAACCACCTGAGTGTCTCAAGCCCAAATGGGAGCAATTGGATCTCACACGGAAAAGAGTCGAATGAATAGGAAAGTTTAAACTTTCAGCCGCAAAGTTGAGTGGTATAGGGGTGATTCCACGACAAGTAGAGAGTTAACTGGACCTTGAACTCTCTCACCACTCGCCTTGCTAGATTTCGTTAAAGCGTAAAATAAGGGGTGATTCCCTCGAGACTTTCTTGCTTCGAACAACGGAATCAATTCATTTAGAATGTATGGGTTTTAGCTAAGAATGAATAACGGATTCGTTACAAAGCGTAAGATAGGGTGATTCCCCAAGACCTTTTTTGAGACTAACGATATCTTAATTCATTCGAGAAAGAACCTTTGGTAGAGGGCTCCGCCATGGCTTATATCCTTTGTGGATTTAAGAGAACCTCTCAAGATTTAAAAGTCACATGTTTTAAAAATATGTGAACTTGACCAAAGTATTGATAAGTCTTTCGTAGATCTGATATCAATATTGGTGAAGTAGTATTAGTGTTCATAAATGATAACACTAAAACGGTTGGAAAAACATGGGTGTGCTATCCAAGTCGGAAATCGACACGCCTAGATTCTCCTGGATGAGAGAATTGGACTATATTCTAAGAATTTGATTCGGTCAAATCCACGAGAATGAGTCATTGGCTATCCCAACTGCCTTATTGAATAAGATTGATTATGATATACGGTTGCAAAGATTCATCGAGAGTAGTCCTACCCTACCTCTCGTGAATGATTCTCTAAATCTCCGGATAAAGAGAAAATGGGATAGAGTCTCTCTGGATAACGGCAAGTCAGGTTATCACAAGTCAATAGTAATCGAATCTTGGATTTGAGCAATAAGTAGCAGCTTTTAGTACGTCCTCAAGTATCTTTAGAGAACGAGGAATCATATGCTTGTATATTCAGGTGCAAACTTGAATATGGTTGATAACACTCGATTCGACTTGTAGTCGATTAAGGATGATCATTACGCTGATCTCGGGCCTGTTTACTCATAGTGCTTAGAATTTCCTTTTGGTCCGGGAGTAATTCTGTGTCCGATAAGCCGATATCACTTCATTGTGAAAACAATGAAGAAATAGCTGAAGGATCTTCTCAAATACCAGAGGTCAAAAGCATATTGAGAGAGAGTAAATACCTGATTAGATGGACCGGCAACGCTTTCGCCTCGGGCCGACAACCAAAGCGTTCAAATTGTACCAAGTCCTGTGCTTGGAGGGTACGGCTTTTAGAGCAAGTGGGAGAGTGTTGTGAATAAGATGAGAAAGGTGTGCTCTAAAACAATCGCTGCTTGTCATTTCAGTGCAAGTGGGAGATTGTTAGGTGTAGTGTCCGAAAGACAATTTGTGTAATTGTTTTTAATAATGAATGACAGAATTTATCTCACCTTATTACTTGCTTTGTGCTTGTAAAGTAATACATCTGCTTGCAAACCCTAAGTATATCTCAGATGTAACCACTTAACTCGGTGTATGGATTACACGTGAGGATTGAGTTAGTGGTGATATACTTAAATGTTAGTCCGTGGTGAACTTAATCGAGCTTTAGGTCTCTTGATTAAAACACCAATAATGCGCCTAACACCTTAGGGTGTGATAGTCTTATCCGGACTGCCGGTAGAGGTACCTACGTGGGGCATTTATATATGATGGCATTCATATAGATGGACCGATTAATCAGATTTCTCGGTATAATTCCGTAATCGAGGAATCTTATTAAATCATTAGATGATCATATATGGATCAACCTTAACTCTGAGGTGATCATAGGATGTCGCTTGTCCCGGGTAGTGTTTGATGTGTTAGTTACGGTTCACTTTAATATGTGTTCCAAGCCACTTCTCATTGGCACTATCTCCGCATTTGAGTGAGTAGTTCGATTTTCACAGACATGGAATCCATTCCTTCCTCATGGGAAGTAGGGAGACAGCCCCCTTGTTTGTTAGCCCTAAGAAAGTGATCGATCCCGGGAGTTCACATTTGACTAATTAGCTACTAGTCGATATGTGTACTAATTGATCATTGTGGGTTAATGGTAAATAAGGATAAGATATTGTGAGTCGGGTTCACGGAGACTTCCCACTCGTAATGGATGATACATGGAGGGTTAATCCGTGATGTAGTGATTATATCAATGGACGCTTCTTCGCTTCTATGGGTTGAGTATAAGTATACATCTATAATCGGTAGAGTTCGAGCTGGTTTATGGTATGCGTATCCCGGAATTAATAATTAATGTACTTTCTGCTCGATGAATAATTAATTATTGAGCTACCGGTTATAGTCCATGGTCCCCGATGTGGCTTCAGAATTCGGACTAGTAATCTTGTTACTTGGGGCCTCATTGATAATTAATTGGTCGGGCTAATTAATTGATATGCATGTATATTATTTAGTTGAAATTTAAATAATATAATACACATAAAAGACATTTTATGTGGGCTTTTTTGACCCTAAAGGTGGCGCCAATATCATCATTTAATTAGAGAGAAATTAGTTTTCTTGGATAATTATTTGACATGTGATTTATCTTTTAAATGATAATTCATGGAATATTAGATAATAATATGATTTATCCTAATTTGTTTGGGATAATCATTTTATTTATCTTTTTATTTGAAAAGGATTAATGTGATAATTATCACTTAATTATTTAATCCTTGGAGGACATTGATTACTCTCCTATATAAAGAGAGTTCTCCCAAGTCTAATGGCAGGTACTATTCACGTCACTATTCACCGAGAGAAATTGGCCAAAAATTTGGGCCTCTATTCTTAGGTTTGAGTTGGAAAAATCTTCGGATTTTTCTCTGTTGCATATCAATGAGGCTCGTATCAAGAAGGTGTCCACCAACCGCTTGAGAACACATCGGAAGATCAAGGCGACTCTTCCCGTTATTGGTAACATAATCTTAAACCCCGCTGTAGTTGTTAAATCCTTTGATTATGTTTTATGATATGTAAATCGTGATCCGTCTCACGCGATATGATCTAATTCGCTTAGATCTAAGAACTCGTGATCCTTCATCAACGACTCCACTTACTCCATCCATCGCCCTCCTTCATCCAAATACCAAACTCAAACTCATTTCCGAATACCATCACTTACGACATGTTTCAATCCATGGCCTATGATGTTCATCGTGCTAATGCCAATATGGCTGTTTTTATGGAAAGGAATAAATTATGGTCTTAAGATTTACGCCAAGGCATACGAGGTTTATATCAAATGAATATAATGCAAAACCCTACCTATGCCGAGATGGATATTCCGCAATGCCAAACCCACTTTATACCTTGCCCGATTTCATTCCACCGATGCCACCTCGCTCGATTTCCAACAAATGCCACATTCTTTGGATTTCAAACTAGTGGTGTAGGAGATTTTTCGACATGTACTACGGCACCGCGACATCGAATGGATCGGATCCGGATCATTTGGCCATACCACGACGAGATGGGAAGCACTTTTCCGATATCACGAGAGAGATGAGCTCGATGGGACTAGATAGTTCGCGCGGATGTTAACTTATTTTCAAGATCCATCCCAAGAATCGACCCGTTCTCAAGCTATGCCAAGTTCAAGCCACGCTGAAATGAGTGATGAAGAGGAGTGATTTTTAAACATTCTATGATTTTTGACATTGAAACATTTTATTTTTCGCACAATTTCGCTTTGTAAAATTTTAGGTTATTTTGATTTTGGTGGATTTTATTTTAATACGATCTTCATGTTTTCGTTATATATTATGGTATTACGATCGTAGTAAAATTTATCGTTATAATAAAATGAAAATGAACCAAAAAATAGGAAGAAAACTTGTCCCTAGAAAATCTAGACATTTTACAAGCAAAATCAACTCGTCCGTGAACAAGTGTTCGGATCGATCCGCCTTTACCGGATCGATCCGACTCGGTGTACCGAACTGACAAAGATTATTAGTTCAGAGGCCGGATCGATCCGGCCCTTTCTCGGATCGATCCGCAAGTACAAAAACACTAAAAGAGATCTTTTCTACTTTTGCTTGATAGATTTATTTCTATAAAAGGAAAGAGCAAAGCAACTTTGAACTTTGCTCATTCTTTCTTTCCTTCTATCTAGCTTAGTTTAAATCTCTTTGTCGAAATGTCTAACCGCCTCCTCTCCTCGGTTAATAGTTACGAACCACATACGCCTGATGGTGTGGTTCCCTGAAGTGGCATGCCTCTTGTTTTCATAATAACGCCCCGAGACATCTAAATTTCGTCCGCTCTCCTATTCGATGGAGAAAGGCTTAAACACCGAAAAAATTGATCTGGGACGTAATCTAACCGAGGTCATGGGTGGAAAAAGTTGATAAGGACTCCCAGAGGTCGAATAAACATTTCGATTGTTAGAGATTTCTTTGCGTCTCTCACCGAGATAACGGCACAGAGCCTCATCTCAACTTATTACGATTAGGGAATCGTTATTTCATTTTCACCACCATCATAAATCAAATCTATCAAATCCCACCATGTACTTTTGATCGAAACCCACACTTCGAAGTTTCTTTGGGAACTTGGGGATGCGATAATGTTGTAAATCGATCATTGTAAGCCTTTCATTCTGTGTTTCCGTTGTTTGATCATAACTATGATTCTCAACTCCTGGCTTTACCCTCATTTAAGGCGTGGAACCGCTTCATTAATTTCTCGGATCTATCCAACTAGAGATTTTTATGGGGTTACGGATGATGAGATGTCGCCGTTGTATGCATTAACCGTGGGAGCATACATTGATTGGGGAGTTTTGATTTTTAAGACTCGCAATTAATTTTGGCAAGAGAAAGACGTAATAGGGAAGACCGCTACCATTTGCCTGGTTATTCTCACCTTTGTATCCAACTCGAATCATGTGCCTGAGTTTGCTATCGGCGAGATTTTTCCATCTCGTGATTCTCGATTAGGATTACTTCCGGTGGATACTCCCGGATGTTCATCTACGGTTTGATAATCGGTTAGAAGTTATGTTGTTAAGTTGGTAGTTGTTTAAATTAGTTGTTTAATCGTTTTTTTTTTAGTTGTAATAGTTTCCTTAATGTTTAATATATATGTCATTTTCTTTAATCAAAATAATATATTGTTGCTAAAAATAATAAATAATAATCAAAATCATATAAAATTTTAATTTTATTTGCAAACTACTTTTTATTTACTCACTAAACATCGGACGATGTCATTTCGTAAGTGGGGAGTGGAAGTAAGTTAGTAAATAAAAATTAAAATTTTCTTATATAAATTTATACTTAATTGCTCAATACTTAGTTTAATTTTCTTGGAACAAAATAATTAGATAGTATATAATTAGTATGAATAAAAACAATATAAATTGGTAAGAATAGATTTTAATTAAGTAAAATAAATTAGATATATTATAAGTATATTATATATGTCAATTTTAGATCTTTATAAGATTTTAAGTATATGTAACTATACATAAATATTATCAAGTAAGTTTCATATGAAATTTTAGCAAATATACTTATATTTATAATGAATTTTTAGAATAATTTTCTTTGTAAAACGAAATATGAATATGGAATCGGATTAGGAATGATGAGATTTTTGACACCATAAAAATTACCTCAACCTTGATTAGAGTGATCAAGACCTCACTCGATATAGCCATTTTTTGATTATAACCGACCTTGGCTTATTTTGGTCTACATTTCCTAAAAATCCCAATGAGTTTGTAATGCATTTTATGAAAGGAGATGATAGCACGTAAGCTAAGGATGGTGTATCTTGAGAGGAAAAAAAAAAAAGAGAAAGAAAAAAAAAGATATATATAAGAACGAAGCACCATATTTACAGAGAATTAATCAATACTGTATCTTCCTTATCTTTGATCGATGTATATCGGTAGTAGCTTCCAATGATTTGAGTGCAAGAGGTGTTATCTAGAAACGCCCTATATCACTATGAGGTATAAAGCTCCGATAAAAATTCGAATCATAAGATTCAAGAATGATTACGAGTTTAAGAAACCGACTCGTAATTTTAGATCGAAAGAGTATTACTCCGATCAATCTTGATGAAGCAATGCTTGTAAATTTGATTTTATACACACATTCACGCTTTTAGTTCTTAATATTGAAAAAAGAAGAGAGAAAATCGAAAAATAGTTGAAAAGAGATATTATTAATCTAAACTGCTTTTGATCAAACGTGAAGGTGTAAAGACGCACGACTCGCTTCTTCTCTTTTTGATTTCTTTTTCTATCTTTTCGATTAACCAACGTCCTATCCTAAAAGTATTAGCCATCTTGTCAATTACTTGACTTAGTCTTTGATTCCAAATATTTCATATAAGTTGAGATAGGAAAATAATTCTAGAATTTTAATTATATTTATTGAGTAGATTTTGTGAAATTTCATTTGAATAATAGTTGATAAATAATTTATCAAAGTTATCTACACTTTTATCTTATTAATTTCTAAGAAAGATATAATTAATATGTTTATAATATTGAAATGATATTTTACTAATTTAAAATTTTATCTACCACTTATATTATTTTTATCGTAATTTTTATATATTACGCTTATTTTGCTTGAGGACCATCAAAGAGCTAAGTGGGGAGTAGTTGATGTGTAACATTTATATGATAAAATTACGATGTTTTATATACGTTATCGACTATTTTTATATAAAATATAAGTAATTATAATGTATAATCTTATAAAATATTAATAGCTATGAATAAATCTAAATACTATAAAAATCTAGTAAAATGATAAAAGTTATAAATTTTGTACCGGTTAATAACCGGAGTGTCGTGTCGATTCACGTGGGTATTTTTGGTATTTTACTGCACTTAGGTAAACCAAGACCCCGAGTGATGACATTTTGTGGAGTAAAATCATATCTTTTGAAGGAATAAAGGAAGTCTTGCCACGAGATTTAAAGTTCTGCCGATCAATGGTTCGACGCCAGATCAAGTTATATTTTCGACAAACAAATGGCCCAGCAAAAAGGCATTTTCTGAAAAGAAGTCTTCATGGAAGTTATAGATCTCCTCAAGAGCTTTCCAACGATCTTGAATTATGTCATTTGGAGATCCGTAACTTCGAGTTATGATTTTATCAAGTTTCGATTAAGATTGGAAAAATCTATCCGGATCGATCCGATTTACCTCGGATCGATCCGAGGAAACATCATGATTAGACCAAAGATGTGGCCCCGCAGAGAATATCCCGGGATAATATTTTTATTCCCGGATCGATCCGCCCTTTCGGATCGATCCGTTTCGGGAAAAATCGCTTATAAATAGAGCGCAAGATTGCAGTACATAAGGGGTACCAAATATATTTTCTTCACCTCTTTTTTAGTAGTAGTAGTATGTATATATATAGGCCTTATGCCATAAATAAAGTAGTATCGTTATAATGCTCGAGAAATTATCGAGAAGATCAATGTTGTTGAAGTTGTTGTAGCATCCGGAAGAATACACTTTCCGATTCAATCGTTGTAATCGGGTAAAATTTCTAAAGTATTTATGTTTGTTTTGTCTGCTTATATTTTCGTATAATGTTAGTAGGCTAAATCTAATAACTAGCCAAAGTTATGTAATCGCTTTATTTCGATCTTTTCGTAAAGGAATGTTGTCTAAGTAAAATTGAATAAAATTGAGTTAATTGAATCTTTTCCTATTGATAAAGTTTGACTTGAAAGAATTCATAATCTAATTATGAATTGACACCTCGTAATTAAGTTATGAACTCGTTAATAGAAAAACCGGAGGGTAAAATTGGCGAGTGAAAGCGTGACAACGGAACCCGTTTCCTACCCGGGCGATTTGTCCTAAAAGATGAATCTTATTAAAATTTGTACTCAAGATCGTAATAATGTTAAATTCATCGTTTAATTGAAACTTAAACCGGAAAGTTGAATCGCCCGGCCTTGACAACCGGAGCCTTTAAATAAAATTGACCGCTTGACGAACGGAATGACTCTTTTATTCAAAGGTAGAATCGCACTCGGGACCTGTGCTCGAAAAACCGTAATGATTGTGGACTTTGGGTGATGACAATGGACATATGACAATTTCACACACTAATGTGAGGACGAATTGTTAACCTTAGGAGTGCACCGTTTCATTTACTCAATTGAACCTAAAGATCGAGCACATTCCATTCATCGAAAAAGATCGTATAAATCAATTATATAAACTTTGGCTAGTTCTCTAATAATATATTTGGCATCTATATATTTATATCTATATATATACTTTGCAACTTATGCACATCTATATATATTTATATATCTGTATATATTATATTAGAATAAATTTTAATTTACGATTTATTTTATGTTAAGTAAAATAGTAGTTATCTGTGCTATAAAAGCGAGATTTAGATTGAGTTAATAAATTTCTTTGGTGTTTAAACCACACTTAGAAGAATTACAAAGTTCCCTCGAGGATACGATACTCGACTCACCATACTAGCACTACAATTTGACCCGATACATCGCCGGTTAAGGACTCAGTATTAGCACTCAGAAAAGGCCACGCAAGCAATTCATCGATTATACAAAGAGGCTTATCTTGATTCTATCCAACCTCTTTTCTTTGCCTTTAAGAATTCTTAATTCAAAGATTTAATCTTTCAACTTCCAAGCTCAAGAGCTTCTTTTTCAGCCTTCACAATCTCTTTATAACAGCATTGTATTATCCTCGATTTATTAAGGATGGCATCCAAAGTCTCCTCATTGTTAGAATTTCTAGGATTAGAACCACAAGTTGATTCACAATCACTTCCACAGGAGTGTTTATTGATACAGATGTTGTATACCTCCTCGATTTCATCCATATTGGCCATCAAAGCATAATCTTCCATATCAAACAACCAATGTTGTGTCATCCGATTCATTTCCTTTTGATTCTACTTCATACCCTCGATTCATCTTCAAGAACCATAGCCTTCTTGCCATGTCTTCTTTGTTGACTCTTGGTCTTCGAAAGAGTCCGACAATCAGGTCTAAAGTGTCCAGGCTTCTTGCAGTTGAAGCAAAGATAATCGGAGTTCCTTACTTTGTTTTAACTCAGACGACCAGGTTTGAAGTGTCCTAGTTTCTGCAATGAAAGCATAGATAGTCATTGTCTTTCTTTGATTCTTCTTTCTTCCTTCGGTAGGGCCTTTTGTGAAATTTCTTGAAGGGCCTTTCCGGTCTTCATCATCCTCGATTTTCTTGCTCAAGAGAGCAACTGCATTCTCAGATCTCATCCAGCAGATCATCTTGTCCTCCAGATGTTTCTTCCTCGATGTGAAGCACCCAATGCAGTTGGTCTTTGGCTCTTCTTTTCGAGCCTCTGTACAAGCTTTTTGCTAAATTAATAAGACTTAAGATCCGAAAATAACTTGAATGTGTCTTCTTCATGCAAGCTTTCTCATTTCTTCTATTGCAATACCTTCATTTTCCAAACATCTTTTGCGAGTAGTGCTTCCAAGATTTTTGTGTTTATTTCTCTTTGAATAACTTGCACTCAGCAGGGTAAGTTCATCCATGATAGCATTAAATCTTGATTCCATTTGCTAAATGGTTTCATTTGGTAGCATCTTGAACTTTTGAAACCTCTTTTTGACCACACTGATTTTATTCTTCTTTCTTTGCATCGGTGCCTTCACAGATCAACTGTATCTTGTCCCAAAGTTCCTTTGCAGTTTTGCAATCTTTAACCTTCATGTACATATTGCTATCCAAGGTTCTATAAATGATATCAATAGCAATATCGTTGAGGTTTGCTCTTTTTCTGTCTTATGCATTCCATTCTCTTTTTGGTTTAGGAATGTACTCTGTAGTATCACCCATCGTTAGCACGCTTGGTAATCTCAAAGTGGTCCATCGCTTAGTACATCCATCTTTTCATCATGAGTTGCAGCAAGGTAAGCCTACATTCGACGTTTATATTCATCAAATCTATCAAGAGAACACATCAGCATAGTTCTAGCATACTGGGTGTTATCCATGATGCAAGTTTTTGAAAATCAGTAACTTGAAAAAGTTTCAAAGTATTTTCACAAGCACAACAAGTAGGATTTCTTCATAACAGAAGCACTGCTCCGATACCAATTGTTGGTCCCATGAAAAGGCTTTGGTTAAGTTTAGAGGGGGGGTGAATAAACTTAACACTTAAAACTTTGGAGTTAACAAATTCGAGAACTTCAAGCTGCTTTGAAGTTCGATGAGTCCTTTCATACCTCAAGAGCTCTTTGATAAATGAGAGTTCAACGACGATTCGCCATCTTGAATTTGTGCAAATGGAATTATATCAAAATTAAGCCTTAATACTTGTTGTTAAATGTGATACTAAGTATTAGATACTCAGTAGTGTATGTGTGTGATTTCAGTTGCTAGATTCAGTTGATTGATGTGTATAATAAACCAAGTGCGTAATGTAAATGCAAAGTAAGTAGGCAAATTTTATAATGGTTCGAGGTGGTGTAATCTGTGGACCCACTCTTCTCTTGTGATGTTGGAGGTAATTCACTAGAGATCTTTGATGTTGCAGTTACAAAGATTCCTAAGTTTGCTTGTCCTTCACCAATGACTATGGCTTAACAAACTCAAACCGGGAGCAGTAGGATTGATGCTCCCGAGTCTTCCACTTGGTCCTTGAAGCGGTAGGATTGCCTCTTCACCGGCTCCACCACAAACAACGATCTATCACACAGCGTGCTTCATTGTCTTCGAGCGAGTTCTTTATAAAATAAAGATTGAATCAAATAAATGATTGATTCTGGCAGCCTTGATTAGGATGATATAATCGGCGACTTGCAGTCTTCAAGTGTGTATACTTGATGTAGCTTGAATCTGTAATACACTTGAAGAATCTTTACGGATCAAGAGCTTTAAGTTCGAAGAAGTTCAAGAGGTGTTTTCAAATTGTAATAGTCTCTATATTTTTCTCTTAAAGTTCATCAATCATCATCTCTTTCTGAGTTGAAAGTCCTCTATTTATAGGTAGGAATGCATATGACTTGTATTTGAAATTCAAACGTAACCGTTCCTGGTTTTTGTCCCATCTGATTTGCTTTTTGTCACTATTCATGGGATGACAATCGCCGTAATTCCTTTTTGACAAGTGTGATGCAATCACCCCTTTGACTTATAACCATTGGATAAAAATCTGAATCACCCTAACGTTCTTTTAATCCAGCCCTTGATTTGTTTGATAAGTCTGAGGTAGTTAGCTGTCATTTTCATGTAATCTTCCAATGTAATCTTGAATTAATAGAGGTATATTATCAGCAGGTTCATCAGTCTGCTGAGATATCCATCAGACTGCTGAACAGCAATTTGCTGTGTATAAAATACAATGCAGCTGATTTCTTTTATCTAACTTTTATCTGTGAAGTTAGATTACACCTTTTTGAATATAACCAAGTTCCAAACATCATCCAACTTATGGAACTTAGACCTTGTACACAAGGTATATGTAATCGGTTTAGTCATCATGCACTTGCCTAAATTCGATTCCATATCCTTGACTTAAATTACTAAGTTTGATCCCTTAGCCTTCAGAATCGAGTTTGAGCCTCTCGCCGATCTTCGATGAGGTTCCTGACTAGTCTACTGACCTATCTACCCTACTGATATAGACCAGTCTGCTGATATAAATCAGCTGACCATTACAGTGCTTGTTTGATCAAACCTATTCATAAATCAGGAAGGTTTATTTCAAAGTCGGCTGAAAAATGCATGTCGTTCTTCAAAGCCCTCAAAGAAAACAAGACTTTCGTCTCGGATGAAGATTGCTCACAGGCCTTTAAGGTCCTGAAGGACTACATGGGAAATCCGCCTCTTCTAGTGAGCCCGGCGGTAGGAGATGAGCTTTTTCTTTACCTGGCAGCTTCAGACCGGGTTGTTGCTGTTGTCCTTGTCAAGGATTTCGGCACCCTCCAAAACCCGGTTTATTATGTAAGCAAAGCTCTCAATCCGGTGGAGAGCCATTATTTTAATATTGAAAAGTTGGCCCACTTGCTTGTGATTGCAGTCTGGAAATTAAGGGCTTACTTTTCTGCACACGCTATTAATGTTCTGATGGATAGTCCATTACGACAAGTATTACACAAGACCGATATGTCTGGCCGTTTGCTCCGCTGGGAAATCGAGTTGACTGAGTTTGACATTCGATACCGGCCCCGAAAGACCATCAAGGCCCAAGCTCTAGCCGATTTTATCGTCGAACCAGTTTCCGCCTAGAGCAGAACTAGACAAATGGACCAAATGAGACGAGGCATAACGCCTCGACCTCAACCCCATCAAAACCTGAGTACTACTGGCAACTTTACGTAGACGGAGCTGCAGACCCTAGCGGGTGCGGCGCCAGGATCATATTATGTGAGCCAGGAACGACGGAGGAAATTGAGAAAGCCTTTATATTTGAGTTTGAAACCTCAAACAATCAAGCCGAATACGAGGCCGTGACAGCGGGTCTTGAGCTCGCCAAAACAATGAATGTCATTAATGTCGAAGTCTACAACGATTCTCAGCTCATCGTCAACCAGATCACGGGTCTCTATCAAGTCAAGGACGACGTCCTCAACCAGTACGTGGAAATGGTTAGAAAACAAAAAAGCAGCTCCGAACATTGTGAGTTCATCAAGATTGGTTGTGATGATAACATGAGAGCAGATTTCCTATCAAAACTTTCAACCGAGGAAGAGCTCGGGGATCCGACAATAGTGGTAGAATATCTTTCCATCCCAACCATTGAGCGGGTGGAGATGATGGACATTGATGTGCCCTCATCGTGCTGGATAGATGAAATTCAGGCTTACATAACAACGGGGGCGTTACCTGATGACCAACACAAGGCACATGCCCTTAAAATGAGGGTAGCGAGATACATGGTGCAAAACGGGATCCTCTATAGAAGATCTTTCACTAAACCCCTCCTAAGATGCGTCCGACCTGAGGAAACGGGAAAAATCCTAACCGAGGTTCACAGAGGGGTATGTGGTGGGCACCCCACATGGCGCTCCATGGCCCAAAAAATTATCACGGCGGGATACTACTGGCCCACCCTCTCAGACGATGCACAGCACTACGCCACCATATGCCCAGAATGCCAGCGTTTTGCCAAAATCCCAAGGGTTCCATCAGTAGAACAGAGCATAGTCATCTCAGCTTGGCCCTTCGACATGTGGGGGATCGATCTGATAGGCCCTCTGGCGACAAGCCAAGGCAACTGTAAGTATGCGATTATAGTAGTAGAATACTTCACAAAATGGATTGAGGAAAAGGCTTTGTCCAAAATCAAAGCCAATGACGCCATCTACTTTATGCATGATCAAGTCTTCAAACGTTTCGGGGTGACAAGAGTAGTAAGCGACGCACGTATCTTACTGCCCTATTGTAAGCACCAACTATGTCATCTATAAATAGCGGTGTCCCCTCACACACAAGAACTACGTCATTGGCCTAATCTCTTACACTCAAGGGTACATAGACAGCCACATCGGCTCAGTCATAATCCTCGCAAAAACACCCATCATTCATTGTATTTGATCTTCATGTTTTTATTAAGACTAAATGACATAAATATACGAAATCACACTTAATTTGCTAGATATCCACCGTTCAACCTTGTTTGTGATAATTACGACATTATCATGAAGTATCCCAAAAGGAAACATATAAAATATGATAGTGTATACATGTAAAATAAATATAAAATGACATCGTTTATAAAATAAAAGCCTATAGAAAAAGTCAGAAAAACCAGGGCGTTACAGTGGCAACCTCATGAACCATTCCCTGGCTTTCCCTATAAGTAAATTAGGCAAAGCTTTGCACCTCATTTAATCTAGTGTGCATTATATCATCATGTGTTGAACATAAAGAGGTACGTGGTCGACAGGATCATGGGTCCCATCATATAGATCCATTTTTGGTATTTTGAACCCAACATGCCTGAGATATTGCTCCATATGGTCAATGAAAGTAGGCACGTTGTATAACTCAATTTCTGCTCTCCACATGAGTCTGTCCACCTCATCTTGAGCTGCTCTATTCTCGGGTGAGGTAAACTCACATCTTGTTTCTCCTCATGTCTAGTACTAGACACAACAACCTCATCTTTTTGAGTCTATACTGTCATGTCTGCTCTTTTTGACGTTTCAGGGAGTTCATGTCATTTACCCTTTATTGCTTGGTGATACAAGGTAGCAAGCGTCTCCGGTTGAATCCAAATTAATTCCTCTACTATTTTTATCATTTCTTAAGAGACATCAGGCCGACCAACAATTGTATTGGTCAGGTTAGTTCTTGCTTCCGCTTGCACGTTCAGGATAATAGCTGCAGCATGGGTCTCCCCAACTCCGCCCTACCGGACGAAGTTTTTATGGCTTACGCCCTAAACATTTGTCTTCTTGTTGTTATCTTCTGGAGGCATGATTGATTGTCTTAACAAGATTTCTTTGAAGGCTATAACTTTACAACCCTCATTCTAGCACCAAATGACGATACTAGAAATCGTCTGCGATGAAATAAGGTAACGATTCGGGTGGGTTTCGTGAGAATAACCGAACTATTTGACTGGTGGATTTGATGATGAAATATAGCTGGGTCAATGTGGATTGACTGCCTACGTACCCACAGATTTTAAGATCAAGCCAATAACGTAGTTTTGAATATTGATGCTGGTGATCATTTTATTGGCCTCCATCGTGTAGGGCTAATTGCGATGCCATTGAAGTTGTGGCCAATAACCTGAAGAAGTTATAAGGGAAGACATGGTGTAATCATGCCATGTATGCGTGAATCATGGAACCGTTATGAGATTATGGGTTAAAGTCTTGTTGACTGTGTAACTATTGTTTGAGTCCGTTGAAAACTTATACCGAGTAGTGAGTCACAGACCGAAATGAACTTGCACTATGTTGGTGTTATGAGATGGTAATTATCGTATGACTAACTGATCATATGATACAAATTAAAGGACGAAATGTGTCATGTCGATGTATTACGAGTGTCATGCACTTTGTAATGGCCGCTTTGCTGAGATCAAAGTCTGTCCAAGGCCCGATGTAGTATTGAACTAGTTAGGCCCGTTTTATTTAGAAGTTCCAAAATGCGTCTTCGAGTGTCATTGTATAAAATTGGGTCATACCCACGTCATTGCACAAACTCTAATACATTTGCAATTTACATGAATTTGAATAAATGAGATCCGTAAAATATAAATATATATATATAATCTTTATAAATTTTACTGCAAGTATTGTTGAACATGTTTATTAATAAAGATACAAATGATTTATATCCATAAATACTCATATGCAACATAGTAATAAACATACAAAAAAAATTTATCTACATATAATCATATATGCAACGTAATCTGAATTAAAATAAGTCAATATATATATATATATATCGTAAAACATCTAAACTCTTCGTAAGGGTATATTAGTCCAATTAGAATCCGTTTTTCCTTTTTCTTTTTTTTTAAGGTTTTCTTTTCTTGTAAGTCATCAGAAACCTTACTAGGGTTGTCCAAGGCCTATAAAAAGGCTCCCTGACAACCCATAATACATAAATTCCGCGTTTATGTCTTCCTTGGCTCGTTGAATCGAGCATAGTTCTCGGTTATGCGACCCAAATTTAGTTCCCAAGCTCCGTTTTGATCCTTCTGGTTCGTTACTGCAGATCATAGTACTAGTTTTGAATAGTTTTCTTGTTCCGAAGCAGTTTTGAATATCGTTTCATCTCAATAAGGTAATTATCATAGCCCTTTATTTAATTCGTAGTTTCAATCTCGTTTAAAGTTAGAATCCGTAGTATTCAAGTTAAGGTTTCATTGGTTCATAGGTTCGCAAAGTTTCAAGGGTTAATTGTCGTTCGTTGTTTGGTTTCAGCTCGTCTAAAAAGTAAGGAGTTCTTCTTATCAAAATGTTCCATCTTTGTTTTAAAGTTATGTTTCAAGATGTTTTAGCTCTATTTTATGGTTAAAGCGCACGAAATTGGATATGTTATGTGTTTAGGATAGTCTGTCCGGTACGTGCTAGGACAAAAAGTGAATTCGGGCATCATTTGGCTCATTGAACCGAGAGCCTCTCTTGGTTAAGTGACCCAGAAAGCACCATTTTGGCCTTCTGGTCTTTCTGTGTTGTCTATGGTGTTTTCAGAAAGATATTCAAGTTCTGGTCACGTTTCTGGTTCTGTTTTCATGTTAATAGTGGAAATAGGTTGGGAGTATTGTGTTGTTATGACCTTTATATGTTCACATAGGTTAGGTCTAGAATTTAACCTGAATTTATGTGCTTTATGTGCTCCGATGTTATTATAGTTGGTGACCTCATGATGTACTGAACGGAGTACCACGTACGGGTCCTAAGTCCCATGTCGGACGTGTGACTAGTTGCATTCCCCATGACGTTTTAAAGATGATATACCAAACAGGGTACCGTGACCCAAGCCCACGTTGACATATGTCTAGCCATGTTCCCCGTGTCGCATCATGTCCTCATGTCAAGTAAGTAAGAAACAAAGTCAAGATAAAACAAGAACATAAGTAGGTTAAGTATGTAATCAACGTAATTGAACAAGTACGTGCAAAATAAACCGATATAGTAAGTAGGCGTGTTATTCATGCATTGATCATGTAGTTTAAAGTGGCTTTTTTATGTTTCAAGTATTGTTTTTAAATAGTTTGTGAACTGGATAAAGTGGATTAATGCCGTGTCCCTCAGCTTATGACAACCGTTAATCTCCATTTTGATCTTTTTTTCTCGTTACTCGGCATTCGGTTGGTGCTCATTCCTTTATTTGGAATAAGAAGATTGCAGGTACCCGTTGATTTGATGATGAGCTTGGAGTGCTAGATTAGGAGCGGAGCAATGGATTCGTTTATCCTTTTGTAGTTGTTCCTCCTTCTCAGACAAGTCAATTGTAATGAATATTAGTATTTACTTTCAGCTATTTATGATTTAGTTTGACATCAGTGTATCCTTGTTGATGGTTGTTTTGGAAATATCCTGAAGGTCTAATTTCCCGAGTCTTATGCTTGTATTGTTCCGCGCGAATATTTTATTACTCTGCTATGACACCTTTCGTGTGATTTAAGGTTCATTTTAAATATCATATGCCGAACGTCGCATATCTAAATAAGAATTTGGTATTCGGACAGGAGCATTACATATATAATCTTTAAATTCTAAGATATTTTACGTTTGAATAGGTATAAGAATCGGTATAAGAATGTAGGAATGATAAGCAATATGCTTAGATCTGGTCATAAATATAAAATAATGTTTGCATCTGAACTTGTAATCTCCAATCATACATAGTGCTCTCATGTCGTATCTTATCTGGTGAGGTCCATGCTCTGCCCCAGCCCCCATGTTGTGCCCATGTAATTAGGGTACTTGATGTTTGTTTGATGTTTTTTACCATCAGATCGATGAATTTCCTTTTTACCCTCTCATGTGCTATATTTTCTCCGTCTCATAATATATGATATGAGAAATGCATCTTTATGGCACAACAAAATTGTAACAATAAAATATCACTAACACATTTTTACATCGTCGATTCTTTTATGAATCATAGTAATCGATAGGTCTACATCATTATAAATTATCTAAAAATGTATTGTGTACTTTGTTGTAATCATTTTATTGTGACATTATCACTCTTCATACGACATTTTGGTTTTTCACACGGTTTGAAAAAAACAAATGAATGTTATAAACTTAAATGGTAAAAGCCTAAAATACGATTTGTTATAATTTTGAAAGGATGTGTTATGTATATAATATTAGAGCCGGCCCTGGCATTTTTGGGCCTAAGATCATTCGCTGAATTAGGCATTTTAGTTCGAATTTTTTTTTTTCTGAATAAACATACTTATAAAATATTACTTCAACATCGTGTTTTTAACATCTGTAGATACAAAATTCAATTCATTGATAAATTTCAAAACATACCTACAAAAGCAGCTTTTTCTTAGTTTTAAGCACATTTAAACAAAACAAAATTCATACGTGATGCACAAAACAATGAAACATGTAGATTACATATTACTACTTCAAGATCGCTTTGCACTACGTTTAGACGCTTGAAATCACTAATCAAAGTAGAATTGTCAATTTCATCAACCATATTCATCTCAATTGATATCATGGCTAACACATTCAAACGTTCTTGAGTCATCGCGTTTCGAAGATCATTCTACAAGCTCACAATAAGAAAATTTCAAAAATCAAATTAATGGCTATCAAAGTATTAGGGCTTGTAACTATAAGAAAATTACCTACTTACCTCCACTTAATAACTTAGGGCTTGTGTTGTGTAGGGAAAGATAGATGTCTGCATGATATTATAACTAATAACTTGAAGATTCAGATTAGAATTTGAAGAGGAAGATGTATTAATGTATTATTAATTGTGGAAAATTTAAAGCAGAAGAAAAAAAAAAGAAAAAAAAAAGGAAGAACCAAACCCAAAAAGAAAGCAGGGGAGGAGAGGGCCGAGAGACAGAAGATAAGGAGAGACCGGAGGAGGGACGATTGATTTTTATTTTTGTTTTGTTTTTTCCATATATATATATAATATTATAATATATTTTTCTCTTGTTTTGTAAACCAAAAATAATAATAATAATAAACTTGTTTTATGTATAAATATAAAAAATGTGTTGTATGTTTAATTTTTTTTGGGTCAAGTTATCGTTTCGAGTATAAAAAAAAAATTTGGCTACATCATATAAGGTTGGATAAGATTGAATCTATACAAAGTTTCTTTTTCTTTTAACGAAAATATGTAACGTTGGGTCTCCTGATACCGTTGGACATAAGACTGTTATAGGCCGGCCATGTATAATATCAAAGAGGAGAGGATGTGAGTGATATATATGAGTCCCACAAAGGAAAAGGGATATCAATGTCAAACAACGAAGCCTACCTTTAATAGCCACACATTATAGCATCAACAATTAATAGAGACACACACTAGTTTCTTTTCTTGATCAGAATCTCCTCAAAATCAATTATTATTCTTGCAGAGTAATTAAGCCATTTAATTAATGGAGCAGCAGCAGCAGCAATCACAGAACAAGCAATCTTCTCCACTTATACCGCCTTTCCCAAGAGATCATCGTGGCTCACTCGAAGTGTTCAACCCCGCCGGAACTTTCTCCTCCTCTTCCCGTCAGCCGCCAACAACAACAAACACTCCCGGATTCCCCCGGTCACAGCAACCGCCGCCGTGGCAAAGTAGGACCGACCCACGTAGCAGCCCAGATAAAAGAAACGACAGGTAACTAAACTAATTATTATTGTGTACTGTACGTACATACATACATTTGCGTAAATAAATATACAAAAAAAAATATTAAAAAAGGTACGTACGACAATGACGAAGTGCAGCATGTTTAGTAAATTGTGGTATATCAACTTAATGAGATATAAAACGTACGTTATTTTTCAGTACGAGGCAAGAAGAAGAGGATGAATTTTCGACCTCCTCCGGCAAATCAAACATTGGAGAAATCGGCACAAAATGGCTGGCTATCAAAGACCCACCACCATCAAATCTACAGCGGCAAAAGTCTGCAGATGCGGCGGCGAGCGATGTTAAACCGGTAGGCGGAGCAATGGGAGCAGCAGCACAGAGAGCAGCAGAATGGGGGCTGGTTTTGCAGACAGATGACGAGACCGGTAAGCTTCAAGGGGTCAAAGTCAGGACTTCCGGCGATGACCAAAACTATAAGGCTGGAACCGGAAGAAGGGATTCCGGTAACTCTCTTCGGAGCTCTGGTGATTTATCTGAGGACGGTAAGTTTTTTTTTTTTTCTTTTTGATTTTTTTTTTCGAATACTAAAGGTTTAAAATTTTGGTTCCTACCGACAAATTTTTTACTCTTTTGTCTTTTTTTTAAACTGTCATATTTTAGAATTTACTATATTTTTATTTATATATTGTCATACACAAGACAATGATATTTTAAAATACAAATAGTTTTCACTTTCCATGCTTTCTATTGTGAGCCCGTGCTTAGGATAAGAATGTTTTGATTTCTCCATGTAAATTTTTTTTTTTTTTCCTTTTTTGAGAAAATCTCCATGTAATTTATATGATTAGATCATCACACGTGACATGCATGTGGTAGTAAAAAGGATAAAGTCACAGGATTACAAAAGGTTTTTGCATGCACACACACGTGGCTGTTACTAGGGCTGAAGGTAGCTGGGGCCAGTGTTCTGAAAAACGAAAAAGATTTTATCTTTGTTAAAAATGTAAAAACATTTATAATACGTCTACTTGATTTTTGATGTCTGCGTTGAACAATATTCTGAGTGTATCACTGGATACTATTATTTGCTAATTCACTGTATATATATTGAATTTTAATCAGAGGAAATAAAATTAAAGTTAGTTGACAAAGAAAATAAAAGGAAATATTGGGTGTGGTGACATTTAATGCGTGCAGGTAGCCGGGATAGAGGAATTCCTCGAGTGTCACAAGATTTGAGGGATGCGTTATCGGCATTTCAACAAACATTTGTTGTGTCGGATGCTACAAATCCAGATTATCCAATCTTGTATGCAAGTGCTGGCTTCTTTAAGATGACCGGTTACACTTCAAAGGAAGTTATTGGGAGGAACTGGTACGTAAGTAGGTATAATTTTATTATTATCAATATTAATTGTATAATTAACAATAATATTGTGATATGTGACAAAATATATAATAAGTAAGTAAAAGAAAGAAAGAATAAGAAAATGGATGGTTTGTTTTTGTCCCCTAGTCGGTTTCTGCAGGGAGCAGGTACAGATGCAGAAGATGTAGCAAAGATCAGGGAAGCTTTAGAAAAAGGGAAAAATTATTGCGGTAGGCTGCTAAATTATAAGAAAGATGGGACGCCTTTCTGGAATCTACTAACCATTACCCCCATTAAGGATGATGCCGGCAAAATTCTCAAGTTTATCGGGTCAGAAAAACTTCTCCACTTCTCCACTTCTTCACTTCTCAAACAAATATGAAAGTTTTCATGGTCAATCTTTTTCTTTTAAAACCAGGATGCAAGTTGAGGTGAGCAAGCACACTGAGGGCATTAAGGAGAAAACAGTCCGCCCAAATGGACTCTCTGAATCATTGATCCGTTATGATGGTACCTACTCTTTTACCCTACCCTCACACTTCTTTTTTTTTTTATACTAACTAATTAAACTAAACATTAAATCCACAGAATAAAATAAATCCAAGGGTCTACTCCAACCAAACAACCTCTCATCTACTTAAATGCTGAAAAATGAAGACTCTAAATTGGGTTACGTAATCCCTAGCTCCCAAAAAAAATTGGGGACGCAACCCAGTACGTACAAATTAAAGGAAATAAAAGTATTGACATGAAATGAAATCGCCTAAGTCATAATATTTAAGAGGCATGTTAGTAATCTTCTACTGGCCGGCTCCTCATTGTCACCAACGTACTATGTAAGCTCTTCCTCTTAAATTGTTAAAGTAGTGGGGGTGCGTTCTGTTAGATGTAATATCGTCGGATCACTCATAGATTGACCCGATTACGCAGCGGAATGCATCAGATCTAGATCTAAACGAAAACAAAAAACATAAATTAAAGATCTAACTACAAGGAGGTTTAGGAGCCAACCTTTTTATGGTGCTTTACTCCAAGAACGATAGATCTCCAAGAACACGTGTATTGAGAAGTCACAGCCTTCCAATGTGTATCTCCCAGCAACATCAGGTGGATGGTGTTTCCCGCCGCCGGACCTCCTTGATATGCTACCTAGAAAACCCGAAGTTTTCTAAACTCGAACCCAAGTATTATAGCCGAAAATTCCAAGCTATAATACACTTAAGAATGGAGTGTTATGTGTATGTCAAAATGCTTGGGAGAACTCTCTTTATATAGGAGAGTAATCCTTGTCTTCCAAGGATTTTATATAGGAGAGTAATCCTTGTCTTCCAAGGATTTAATAATTAAGAGATAATTATTAGATTAATCCTTATTCCAAATAAAAGATAAATAAAATGATTATCCCAAACAAATTAGGATAAATTATATTATTATCTAATATTCCATGAATTATCAATTAACAAATAAAAGATAAATCACACATTAAATAATTATCCAAGAAAACTAATTCATTGATAACTAATTAATATAATATGCGCCCCAACCTTAATTAAATAAGGTCCATGCGCATTTTTCTACACCTTGGGCCGAGTCCACGAAAAAAAATCTTTTTCCGTGTATTTAATTATCTAGTCCAACTAAACAATTAATCCACACATCAAATTAAATAGCCCAATCCACTATTTAATTATAATCGAGGTGAAACGACGAGAAAACTAATTATGCTATTTTGAAAGTCACGTCGGGGACCATGGACTCATATTCGATGATTCACAATAAATTGAACAAAATTATTCATCGCATGTAATAATTATATTCAACCTATTAATTCGGGATTACACCACCATAAACCCGAAATCGAACTCTATCGAATATAGATAACTTACACTTAATTTATGAGTCGAAAGCGCCCATCGATATAATCATTACATACGGATAAATCCTCCATAGATCAATTCACTTTGATTCGGGATATTTCGTAAACCCCTTCTCGAAACATATTATCCTTATTTACCATTAACCCCTAGTGATCAATTAGTTCATAACTTATATAATATGAACTCGGCCGATCGATCGCTTTTAGGGTTAACAAATAAGTGGAGCTGCCTCTGTCTACTTCCGAGGAAAGAATGGATTCCATATCTCGTGATAACACAGACTACTCACTCATTCTAGAATAGAGCCAACGAGAAGTGTTGGACCACATACTACGAAGTGATCCTTACTAACACATCAAACTCTACCATAGTCTAAGCAGTTGTCTGTGATCACCTTAGGATTGAGATTAATCTATATATGATCATCTAGTGATTCGATAAGACTTCTCGATTACGGAATTATATCGAGAACTCAAATCAAATCGGTCCAGCCCTATATGATTATCATCATATATAAATGCCCCATCAGTAATTATATTACCGGCCAGTCCGGATAAAGATCGTCACACCTAAAGTGTTCTGGGCGCATTATTTGCAAATTAATCTAGAGACCCGTACTCAGATTAATAAACGCTACGGACTAAGTTAATTTTAAGTATATTTCACAAACTCAATCCTTGTGTGTATAGCCATACACTGAGTTATGTGATTACATAATCAATATACTTACGGTTTTCTGCAGTGTATTAATATTGGCAATAAATGCGAATAAATAAGATGAAATAAATACTGTCATTTATTTAAATAAAACAATTACAAATTGTCTTTCGGGCATAAAACCTAACAATCTCCCACTTGCACGAAAGGCAAGTGGATTAATTGTTTTGGAGCACACCCTATATCTATATTACAGCAATACACGTTCAACAATCCAGTAAAAATACATAATAAAAGGATACAGTGAGAATACCTGATAAATACTTTCTACATAGTTCTTTGATGGCGTAATGCTTTGTATACCCTAAATGTTCGCATTAAGGACAATAGTGGAGGACAATGACGTAACGATTTATATATATGTGGGGGTGTAATGATTATAAAAGATAATAGTGGAAGAGTAATTATCAAAAATGTTATAGGTAGTGAAAAATGATGAAGGGCATCTGAAATGATGAATTTACCATTGCCACATCTAACGACCTCGATTCCACTTCAAACAAATCCACTAAAACAAATTTGTCCTTTTTAACATATTTAATATATATATGTATAAGACTATAAGAGTGACCGTATAAAATGACAACATAAATGAGACTACTAAAATAAGTTATGAGCAATTGATGCATAAAGTGGTGATGGTGCAATCAATTATCTTTAACATGGTAGTAAAGACCTAGAGAAATGACTAGTCATGGGTACTACGCATTTGTCGTGTCCACGTTGTGAGAAATCTGTAAAATGTAAGCCCTAGAAGAATATGTACTTCAAAATTCAAGCCTTGGGAGGATAGATAATGAATATCGATAATAGAATTATTGAATGAATGCTAACCGGAGCCTACTATTCTGGACCCATAAACGGACCCAAGACATGACCGGCCCAACGCCACATATTTTTATTCTGGGTTGTAACTAACTTTTTATTTTATCATGTATATAAAGTGTGCAATTTAAAGGACACGTATTATTGATGAATTTGAACTCAACATCCCTTGATCGCGATGCCTCAACACCACCCTTGAGATTACATCTTTGTCAAATAAATTGAATCGATTAAGATTAAGTACGGGGTGAACAAACAATGTAGAAACCAAGCCAACTGACCGAACCAAATTGAACCAAACCGAAAAAACGTAAACCGTGGTTTTTTGGTCGGTTTTCATATAACTAAAAACCGAACCGTTTAATACAATTTGGTTTCAATTTGCAAAATTGGAAACCGTGTGAAACCGGGTCAAACCGGATACCTTCTATGAAAAATTTAATTTATCGGTGCTTAATTCACTCCAACTCATTTAATTTAAATTCCGTATTTTTGCAATATATTAATTTTTTTTTTTAGGAACAATATATTAATTATACATCATTAATTTCATATCTTAAACATTCAACTTATTTCAAGTTCCACTCACTTTACTTCGATAAATCGATATATTAAAAGAACAACACAACACAAATCAATTAATGACTTGCAATCTCTAACATTTTGTTCTTTTTGCTTTCTCAACACCAATATTTGAGATAATTCATCATTGTTTTTTTAATATATGCAAAAATTAGTTATATTTCACCTCTCTCACTCACTTACGAAAAAAAAAAACACTTTCATATTTTTCCTATGATCTCACTCAAATATTATTTTGTCTTAAGCACATTTTTATTTATCTAAGTTAATTATTCAAGGTTGTAAGTGGTAGTTTTTTCTAGGAAGGTGTTAGTTCAATATTAATAACGTGTCGGTGTTAAATCTTAATTTGTGAACTGAAATGTGTAAAATACGATTAGTTATTATCTTGATTATGCCTAGCTAGGGATTTTGGTGGTAGGTGTAGCATTTGTTAATTTGGATGATGGATGAGGGTTAAGGGGGTTGTTGATTTTGGGGTCTAATTTTAGCATTGGTATGAATTAGTTCAACATAGATAATTTGTAATACCATCTCTTCGGCTACAATCACATAGTAGTATTGATGTAACGCATATCGTACCATATGCTTTTTTGGATAAGTTTTTATTTCCGATCGATAATTTTATTTGTTCATGAAAACCGTGAAAAACCAGAACCAAGTCAAGTCAAACCGGACCAAACAAATCGTTTAGCCTAAAAACCATTAAAGTTTGGGTTGGAAATTTAGAAACCGTATAAAGAGGTTTGGTTTTATAGACGGAAAAAACCGGTCAAACCGGACCATGTTCACCCCTGATTAAGTATGGTACATGAAAATAAGGTGAGAAAATAAAATAAAAAAGCTTTCTTTTCTCAGCTTCGGCTTGTTTGGGTACAAGAAAAATGAAATATATATTTTCTCAACTATATTACTTTTTCTCAAAATCTCATTATTTGTCAAAGAATCAGACTCTGCAGACACGACCCGGACCGAACTCAGGATTAGTCGAATCAGTGGGTTTCGGATACGGGGTTGTAAGGAAAAAAATTAATTATTTTTTTAGTTTTAGATTCTTAACACATGTCAAAAAAATGTTTCCTAAAAAAAGAAAAGTCATTTTTTCTCATCCACGTTTACGTAACGTTACCACCAACATATCACCGTCCTACTACCACCATCACCCTACCACCAACTAGTCACCACCCACCCGCCACATATCCCCAATGCCACTTTTTCACCAACTGCCACCACACATCCCCACCATCACTCGTCACAGACCACCCCACCACCATTTGTCACCAACGACACAACTCGTCACCACATGTCGCCGCACCAACTAACCTATCAACACCACCCGCCATCACCCACCCATCTCACCACCTTCCGTTGCTACCAACCCACTCCCTTACAACAAGCTACAACCAACCAACACCACTATTACATGTAGTAACTGGTCATTACCCACCTACCATGACATCCGCCTCTACCTGCCTACCATGCCTATTCGAGTTTTGGAATTCGAATCGGACCGGCTAAACATGAGATAAACCGAACTAGATCTTCTGAAGCCGTTCCACATTTGCCGCAGCTGCGCCGGTAGCTGACGGCCCTGCGCTACAAATGCCGTGGGTGCGGCCTGGGTGAATACTCGAATTTACAGTGATTTGCTATCATCTAAATCCAATCATGATGCACAACAGAAGCACGATTTTGAAATTTGTATATTTTATTGCAATAATGAAGGAAATATGATTAACACATATATTACAAGGGTGTTTGACGATTCATAACCAACCAATTGAGAAGCCGTATCTTTCGGGTTGTATCTTCAAGCGACAACCGACGGACGTCGATCTCATACTTGAACCTCCCTTGAATTTGCTTTGAAAAAGAATGATGATTTTTTTTTATTCGCAGTGACTAAGACAAGAAACACAATTTTCTCACTTTTGGGTGTAAAATTTTGGGTGTAAAATGACGGAGATTACTCTTAGTAATTGGTGTTAGGAGAACTCTTTGTCTATAATATAAACTCTAGACAATTCCTAGAGTGAACAGAATAATAGTTTTACCTTAATTCTAATTCTTTATCATAAAGAAAAAGAAAATCAATTCCAATAAAAGAGTTGATCTCTTATTATTTATTTTTCCAATTATTACACATGTGATAAATAAGATAAAATTTCTTTTCAAAAATTTACCATATGTGGCGCCATTTTACGCCACTAGGGTGATAAAAAACTACTTTCTATTTTATAAATTTAAACCAATAGTTATCATTGCTTATTTATTAATAAAAATCCAATTTCCATTTAATATACTGAAGTTCGGAGGATTAGATTATTAGTCAACATAGGACCATGGTCTATCTATAACCGGTAGCTCTAATAGATTTGAACAAAATAATTATCGAACGAATTATTTTCATCCAATCTGTTAATTCAGAAACTATGTCACAATAAATTCGAAAATGAACTCCAACTCTTATTCTCAATATTATTGAGTGTCCACTAATATATATAATCATTTCATACAGATTAACCCTCCACATACAGCCCGTAAATGAAGTATCACTATTTATGGTAAACCTTTTTTTATTACATCTTATCCTTATTTCTCATTAACTCATTAATGATCAATTAGTTTATAACCAATAAAAATTCCGTGAATCGATCAGTTTCTATGATTAATGAATAACGGGATCTTCTTTAGGAATGAATTTTGTATCTTTGAAGTATATTCTCAGATAGTCATTCTCGAATAGTAACAAGGTGAAAATGATTCGGACCACGCCACATAGCGATCCTTGACGAGCACATCAAACTATATCTTGTAAACAAGAAGGAATCTGTAATCACTTCAGGATTTAGATTGACCTATGCATGATCATACTGCGATTTATTAAGATTTATCAATCACGGAATTATATGAGACATATAAATTAAATCATACACAGTTCTACAGGATTACATCATATATATATATATATATATATAAATGCCCCACTTAGATATCCAATATCGACAGTCCAATAAGACGGTCACACGAGGTATTCTGGGTGAGTTGTTAACGAGCCGAGTCGAATATCTATTATTCAAGCTTGTGTTCCTGTAGGTCACAAGCTTGTTCGTATTCATTCATATAATAAACGAACAAAAAAATATGTTCAGGTTTGGTTCGTTAAGATCACGAACGTTTGTTTAACAAGCGAACAAAAAAATTATGTTCGAGCTCAGCTCATTTATAAAGAATATTTGTTCGAGCTCGTGTTTAAGTTTGGCTTGCTACACGTATTCTTGCCTTCAAGTTTGAGATTGGCTCGTTACAATATTAAAAATCAAGTCCAAATACATAAATAATAATGTACAAACTAATATTCAAATATCACAGTACCAAAAGCATTAGAAGAAGTCGATACATATTCTATTAAATTACACTAACGTTTCAATTAGATTAATAGATTATTATCATATTATGTGCTAGGGTTACGTTGCACATTTGTTTATCTATACAAGATGGTTCGCTGACATTATCGAACGTTCGCGAGTAAACTCGTGTTCATCCATTTAGGAAACGAGTTTATAATCTTGTTCAAGTTTGCTTTATTAATCTAAACAAACGAACGATTACAAATACTAATGAGCACATTATTGGTGATATAATCAAGTAATCAACAAACCTCATATTTTGATTAAATTCTTTATAGGCTAACATATTTTAAGTGTATCATCGTAAACTTAATTTCATATGTGCCACACACTAAGTATTATGGTTACTTATGATATGACTTGTGGGGCTTTGGTAGTGTACATTTAAATGCACAAATAAACTTGTTATTTATCAATAATAAAAACATTTACAATAAATTATCTTTTCGGGCTCAATACTTACTACACATGTCCTACCCCACCCTTATCCATGCTGCTACCGAACCCCTATCACCACCACCACCACCCGCCACCCACCCACCTCACCACTAGCTATATACCGTCACCCACCCACCCATCAAAATATCAGTCTATTTAATATTTTGGTTTTATTCTATGATGTAAGTTCATTCAGAACACCAATATAACACATTTCTCGTTTTATTCTTAATTTATTATATATTCATCTATTTTTTACTACTTTATATTAATAACAGTCAAAAGATGTAAGTCCATTCAGAAAACCAATGTAACATTTTTCTCGTTTTACCATTCATTTATTATATATTCACCCACATTTTACTACTTTACATTAATAACAATCAAAATATCATTTTAGATTTTTTTTCAATCAAAATTAATGACATATAACTAATTTAACCAACTTTTTTAATAAATGTGAAAAATCCAAAAGAACTTACTACCTTCATTCCAAAATATAAGTCATCCCAAGTGACACAGATTAAGAAAGTGGTTGAATGTCATAAATTTGATGGTTAATGTTTAAAATGCATCTTGACTATCATTAATGCAATAATTATTAAGTAAAAAAAGTAGTTTGATTGATAAGAAATTAAAGGTAAGATAGAGAAAAAAAAAAGTATTAAATACTGCATTGATAATGTACATAGAATAAATTATATTGTGGAACAAAATAAAAAGTCTATAATGAATTATATTTTAAGGATGGAAGGAGTGTTTTAGAAAAATTAATTTGATGTGAATTGCAAGTAATCTAATGAGCAATGATGACTAGTTAACTTGGTCTCTCTATAATGGCATGCAGTACGCCAGAAGGACTTGGCTGTAAGTTCAGTGACTGAGTTGGTGGAGGCTGTGAGGAAACCCCGAGCAAGGGCACTCAGTGAGTCCACGAATCGTCCCTTTAACAGGAAATCAGAATCCAGTACCGACAATGATGCTTCCTCTGCTCGGAAAAACTCCTCGGAAAATAAAGCTCCGGCAAGACGACATTCACATGCTGTTACTAGAAGCTCAATGCAGCAAATTGACGAGGTCCCTGCAGAGAAGAAGCCCAAAAAAACCAACCGCCTTTCTTTCATGGGGTAACCTTCATATTAATGCCCTTTTTTTTTTTCCGGAGCTTTTCTTCATTCGTCTTCATAAAATGTTAGGATTATCGATTAAAGTTCCATGTGTTTTTCTACCAATTGTTAATTTGCATCTAATTGTCTATCTAGTCAATGTCAACTAGTATATAAAAAACTGAAATTTTTTCACATTTCAGCATGTTGCTTGACTATAAAATTTAAACCTAAATCCTTTGGTTTCATTGCCTTTTATAAATACATGGGATAATATGTAGGATGATGAAGAAAGGCCGTCGTTCGAGTACTACTGATGACCTCCAAGAATTTGAGGCTAGTGTGACCATGGATGATGATGACCATGATGAAGATGAAGAAAGTGAGGACGATGCTCGGCCCGAAAGCCTTGATGATAGAGTTAGGAAGAAGGAAATGAGAAAGGGAATCGATTTAGCAACTACACTTGAACGTATCGAAAAGAACTTTGTCATTACTGATCCAAGGCTACCTGACAATCCGATTGTAAGCTTTTCTTACTTGATCACATTTAGTTTTAGTTAGCTCTGCAGTGCATGATATTTAAGAATCCGAAGTTAAATCTTTGTTCTCTTGCATTGCATCATGGGATTCTTAGATATTTGCATCAGATAGTTTCTTGGAGCTGACAGAATATAGTCGTGAAGAAATCTTGGGCAGGAATTGCAGGTGTGTTTGAACTCTTTCAGCTTAATTAGTTTCTGAATTTCATTACATCACAATGTGAGACACTGTCTCGCATCGTTAGAAACAGCTCAGAAATATATTGATGTGATTTCTGTCTGTAGATTTCTTCAAGGACCAGAGACTGATCCTGCCACTGTGAGGAAAATCAGAGATGCGATCGATAATCAAACAGAGGTCACTGTACAGCTTATTAACTACACCAAGAGCGGTAAATGAGAACTCTATGATTGTTCACACTCTTTTTAATTCCTTGCGTTATTGTAATATCAAGAACTGATTTTTAGCGTCGTTTGACCTGTATTCTAGGCAAAAAGTTCTGGAACTTGTTTCATTTACAGCCTATGAGAGATCAGAAGGTAATTGTAATGCTGTTTAATGCTGTTAATTATTAACCTTCTAATCAGTGACAATGACAAAAATTCTCTTTACATATGTGCATCAACAGGGTGAGGTACAGTATTTCATTGGAGTTCAATTAGACGGAAGTGAACACGTGGAGCCTCTTTATAATTGTATTCCTGAAGCCACTGAGAAAGAGAGCTCTAAACTGGTATCAACTTTTTTTTTTTCTCTACCTATTTGTGTTATGTTTCCATTGCGTCTCATCGTTCTTGATTATGTCGAAAACAAAGCATGACAACTTAGATATGGATTTCAATTTTGTGTGATTCATCAGGTGAAAGAAACAGCCGA
Organism: Gentiana macrophylla; assembly: GCA_026214975.1. NCBI lineage: Eukaryota > Viridiplantae > Streptophyta > Magnoliopsida > Gentianales > Gentianaceae > Gentiana > Gentiana macrophylla. The sequence goes on along the minus strand of CM047811.1, from coordinate 2,363,073 downwards.
AAATGTAGATGAAGCAGTGAGAGAACTTCCAGATGCAAATAAGGTAATGTTATGATAAATCAACAGGTTATAGAGTTGGGCCTGGGAATTTGTTTGTATATTGAATGGAATGTAACCAGTCTGTATGTAATGTTGCAGAAACCTGATGATTTGTGGTTGAATCATTCAAAAGTGGTTCACCCTAAACCACATAGAAGGGATAGCCCATCTTGGAAAGCAATTCAAAAGGTAGAATAATGATAAATACATATCACATGATTTTCTGTCTTTCACGTATGTGTACACGGTCATGTTCTTGCATGGAAGTTGGTGATATGATTCTCTTAGTATTACAAATCTGCAATTGTAATGATGAGTTCCTTGTCCAACTTGCAGATTCTTGATAGTGGAGAGCAGATAGGTTTGAGCCATTTTACGCCAGTAAAACCTTTGGGTTCTGGTGATACAGGCAGGTTTGTTCAATGTTGAGAGCTCTGATACCTTCCAGTTTTTTTCCTCCTCCTGAAAGTGAATTATTTCCCAAAAAATCATCGATTTTGACAGTTAGTTTAGTTGTGTAACATCATATACAATGGATGAAATGCAGTGTCCATTTGGTGGAACTTTGTGGTTCTGGCCAATACTTTGCAATGAAAGCTATGGAGAAGGGGATGATGCTCAACAGGAACAAGGTATGATATTGCACAGACATGATGCAAGTAGTACAAATTTACGACATCCATGATACCATGATATCGGTTAGGCACTTGGGCTTTCTGGAGCATATATAATGTGGTTGAACATGCCATACATCTTAAAATGCAGAATTTTCCATGTGTTCTTTTCCTACAAGGATAGGATATTTCCACCCCCCCCTCATTTTCTTGTTTTCAGATGAAACGTTTGATATTTCTTTACTACAGGTGCATAGAGCTTGTGCAGAACGAGAGATACTTGACATGTTGGACCATCCATTTCTTCCTGCCCTTTATGCATCATTTCAGGTATGAAAGTTCGGAGATTGGAGTAAGAGTGTTGTAACTTAGAAAATGTTATAACATGTATTATCCTCTGATGTATATTCAAAATCTATCTTATAGAGAACGGTGTTTCTGCTGTATTCCATTGAAATTTATATCAGTTGTTGTGCTTCCTTGGCTGATTCAAAACCTACTACTACTAATTTTGCAGACCAACACTCACGTTTGTCTTATAACTGATTACTACCCTGGTGGAGAGCTCTTTATGCTTCTGGACAGACAGCCGACAAAGGTGTTGAAAGAAGATGCTGTAAGGTGAATGAAACAGTAATTTTTAATGAAAGAAAACCAATATCAAGTTCATTTAAAGTTTAAAAAAAGAAGAAGAAGCATTTCTATGTTCTGCAGTTGTAATTGATACAAGAAAGCTGCATTCTTACTGCAAAACGATCTAAATGTATCTGTTTTCATCTTCAGGTTCTATGCAGCAGAAGTTGTCGTGGCATTAGAGTACCTTCACTTCCAAGGTAAGAGCTGATTCTCTCATACATCGTCGGAAGTGATCTTTTCCCCTCAAGTATACCTTTATTTTGTATTCGCGGCATCTCTACTTCATAATAGGAGAAAGAATAATTTTCCTTCACAGGTATAATCTACAGAGATTTAAAGCCTGAAAATGTCTTGCTTCAGAGCAATGGTCATATAAGTTTGACAGACTTTGATTTGTCCTGTTTGACATCTTGCAAGCCACAGGTTTGTCGACTCTTAGACATCATAAGAAATGCCAGACTTATTTACATGTTCTGTGAATATAATAACTTCAATGTCCAACTACTTACTTTTACTGGGTTGTTCAGCTTCTGATTCCTGAGGTTATAGGGAAAAATAAGCATCAAAAAAGCCAGCAAGCACCGATTTTCATGGCTGAACCTATGCGTGCATCCAATTCTTTTGTTGGAACAGAAGAATATATTGCTCCGGTTAGTGTATTTTGCACCGTTATGCTGCTGGATGTACTATTTTCTTCCACTGCTTATTACTTGTATCTGTGAATTCGATTTAAGGGGACCGGGAGAAAACTTCGCTACCCTTCTGCTACTTTTATTCCCTTGTCCTGAATAAAAAGGGGGGTTTAATTGCTGATTGAGTGGAAAATCAATGGGGTCTAACATATTCATTCATTATTCCTTCAAGTCATAAAAATATCTTCTTTGAAAATGTCCAGGAAATTATCTCAGGAGCAGGGCATACAAGTGCAGTTGACTGGTGGGCTCTTGGTAATTAATTTTTCCTAGTAACTGCTTTCCATTTTACTTACACAATGAAGTAGATAAATGTGCAGCTGTGATTTTGTTTTCTTTTTGCAACCCTAAAGTGTATATTAATTTGCAGGAATCCTTCTGTATGAAATGCTTTATGGGTACACACCCTTTAGGGGGAAAACAAGGCAGAAGACATTTTCAAATATTTTGCACAAGGATTTGAAGTTTCCCGGAAGTATTCCAGTGAGTTTAACGACGATAAAATGAAAAACTGAAAGGATTTAAACCATAGCGGTTGCATTCTTGAATTCTCACAAAAGGACTTCGTTTATGTAGGTGGGTGTTCAAGCAAAACAGCTGATGTATCGTTTGTTGCATAGAGATCCGAAAAACAGGTTGGGGTCCCATGAAGGAGCAAACGAAATCAAGCAACATCCATTCTTCAAGAATGTCAACTGGGCTCTAGTTCGTTGCATGGTACCATTTTTCCACGTCGTTTGTTTTCCACTGGTCTTTGTTCATTAATTAATTTTGTGCTCAGTATAATCTTTGGCTAACTTATTCATGCATTTCTAGAATCCACCTGAGCTTGATGCTCCTCTGTTTGAGGCGGGGAAAGGAGAAGAAGATTTCAAACTTGATCCTGGCTTGCAGGACTTGCAAACTAATGTCTTCTAAACAGTATGTTTTTTATATTATGCCTTTCCTGCAAAAAAAAATCCCGTTTGACGAGGTGATTGATAGTATTTATGTCGACTGCAGAACAGAGACGACATGTCCCAAGAACTGAAGACATAAGGAGCGAGCGCTATTGAACAAAAGACCTTTTTTTTTTGTGTGTGTGTGTGTGTGTATGTGGTTTTTTTGGATTTTTTTTAATCTTTTGGTTAATGGATTCCTTAATCCATTGTTTTTCGTGTGCATTTTTGAAGGAAACTGATGACAATTTGAAAATTGTTCTTTGTTCTGTGTGCATTTTTGAAATCAAAAGAGTAATAAGTAATAAACTCTAGGGATTGGTATGCAATCTTACACAACAGAAAAATGGCAACAGTAAAATGAATTTAAGAGGCATGTGCCATAAAATGTAGTGATTTCTTTTCATAGTGAAAACCGGCCTCTTTAGAGTTATCTGCAGACCAAAAGAAAATGCCATGAAACTTCTTCTGAGTGTGTAGGATCTTGCAAGCTTTGAAGAATCCATGTCTCGGCGTAAGTCCGCCATCACCACCCGTGCTGAAGCTTGCAAGAATTTTTCCTCCATTATAGTTCCATCTTTGAGCTTCGAAATAGTCCAGAAACTGATCGACGGTAGTCGTGTTCTTATACGCGTAGAATTGGAAGTTGACATAGTCTATCAAGTGTCCATACTCACTCCATAGAAGTGTGTAGTGTTGTTGAATGGTTTCGTTTCCATACGGTGCTATTGACGCAAACGAGATTACGTTGTTTTCCTTGAGGTGGAACAGAAGCCTCCCGATGCACTCTGAAAACGTCTCAGGGTCCGTATTGAAATGTTCATAGTCGATATCTATCCCGTCTAAATGATACATGTTCACTATCTTTGTGATGGAATCTATAGCATTGCTAACCCAAGAATCAATTGAGGTAGGAGAGAAGTTAACAAACTGACCATAGACAGTATCGCCCCCGAGACTCATTGCTACTTTGACATTAGGATATTTGGACTTGATATCACTAACATGGAAAGGGCTGAGGTTGTTAGTGTCCCAATAGATATTGAAGTCGCCGTTTGTTGGATATGGAAGAGAGCGGTTTGGGATCGAGATCGCGGATTGCGTATCGTTTGCTATGGCGTAGTCGATGGCAAAGGATAGAATGAAGTGGAATTCAACATTGTGGTTAATCGGTACATCAGAGAATGTTACGTTCAACCCCAAGGCACCAATGTATTCTCTAAAGATGTAAGGGGAAATATGGGAAACAGCTTCAGCTTGGATTACAGAAAGATTGCTGCTGATATTAAGAAGAAGAAGAAGAAGAAGAAGAAACTTATTACAGAGTTTTGAAGAAACCATTGTTTGGTTTGATACTATTGAAGAGAGCAAAGGACAGTTTTCCTCTCTACTTCTATATATATATATCATTGACCCCACATGCATGTGCAAATTGCAATCTTCTTCTTCTTGTGGATTATTTCTTCAATTGTTTTATCCGCTGGCCTGCCTTATTTTTATTTTATATTTTTATGGATAATATGTCACATTCATTCATTTATTTATTTATTTATATGATGGCCTGCCTTATTTTATTGGCCTGCAATATCTATCTATCTACTTAGAGAGGGTGAGGGTGTGAAGGAGGTGTTAACAAGTGTATTTTTTTAATTGGTTCTAACCTCTTCCTAATCTTATCTTAAATTGCATTCTAAATGGTTGCTTATTTTTTGGGTTACGGCCCATTGCATCACGCCTATTTGTTTTGGCCTAAAAAAAAAAAAGGGCTGCCATTGTTTCAGCCCAACAGATTTGAAAAAAAAAAAAAAAAAAAACATACCCGACTTCTATAATTTACTACTACTATACTGTTGTTCTATACTACTATACTATTGTTCTATACTGCTGTATACTATTGTTTTCCCGAAAAAATAAAAGAAAAGAAAAAAATGAATTATTATGTCTAATCCTTAACGACGGTTTACTTCTTTCTGATCGCTATGCCGGTTTGCACGACACTAACCCACCTTCTCCAGCCCGTCGTTTCCTCTTCACCTCAATACACATGACCGGATCTTTCTCCAACTAACCGGCCGTACCTCCTTCAATCTGATCGGTGGGACTTCTATCACAGGCACAAGCTGAATCTACGTTGGGGGCTGGGATTCATTGCTTCTCTCCATGGCTAATGCTGGTAGACCCTACTAAAATTAACATTATTTATCCTTAATACTTCTAATACAGCCTCATTGTCTTCTAATAACGGCAGATTTGATAATAAAAAAAAAATTAGGTTAAAAAAACAAGGTACATACAGCGTTGAAAATGCTAAAAAAAACAAACTTATAGCGACGCTTTTCAGCGTCGCAGAAAGTCCTGTAGCGCAAGATTTTTATTTAAAAAAAACAACAGGTTTTTAGCCGTTTCTCCTCGTTCATACCTTGGGTTTCGCCTTGATCTTCATCTTTTCTTCAAGATCTTCATCTTTTCGAGCCCGGAATAACAAAATTACAATAACAGATGCTACTTTTACATAATTTTCGAAAACTGCATAATTAAATATACAAATCCTATGCTCAATTGTTACTAAACAAAGGAGCTACAAAATAGATCTACGGATAAACAATACCAACCAAAATCCATCTCTTCAACCACAACATTCAAAGCATACAACCATGATCAATTTCGAATTTACAAAAAAAAAAAAAAAAAACGAAATAAAAACACCTAAAACATGTTTTTCCACTCCAAGATCTAAAATTCATATACTTTGATCGTTAGATCAAAGGCTCTGATACCACTTGTTATATGTAATTCGTCGGATCAATCATAGATTGACCCGATTACTGCAATGAATCATCGGATCTGATCTAAGCGAAACAAAGAACATAATTAAAGATCTAAATCTCTGAGGGGTATAGGAGCCTACTTTTATGGTGCTTAACTCCAAGAACAAAAGGCTCCAAGAACACGTGATTGAAGCGCACCACCGTCTTCCAACGTGTGTCTCAGCCAACACCAAGTGGATGGTGTTTCCCGCCCGGACCTCCTTGATATCTTCTTTGGAATAATCCAGAAGATTATTCCAACTCAAAAGCTAAGAAGAACTATTTCGAAAATTCCAAGCTATATTCTTATGATAATGGCGTGTTTAATGTGTTATGTGATAAAAGCTCATGAAACTCTCTCTTTATATAGGAGAGTAATCCTTGTCTCCAATGATTTATTTAATTAATACAAAATCAATTGAAATAATCCTTTTCCTAAAAAGATATATCAAAGATATTCCAAAATAAATAAGGATATATAAAAGATATTCTTTTCCTTAAATTATTTAACACATAAATAATTTAATCACATGTCTTATTATTAATTTAGGAAAACAAATTTCCTAATAATAATATATAAATATGCGCCACATGTAAACCCCAAAAAAGGTCCACACGCATTTCTATATTTGACCAATTAGGTCAAAAGATCAACACACTAATTTTGGTAAGTCATCAAAAATATCTTTTCCGTATATTTAATTATCTAAATCAAACTAAACAATTAATCCACATATCAAATAAATAGTCAATCCAACTATTTAATTATAATTGAGGTGAAGCGACGAGAAAACCTATATGCTATATTAGGAAGCGCGTCGGGGACCAATGAACCCGTATTCGGTAATTACAATAAATTTAATAAAATTATTCGTCAAAATGAATAATTATATCCAACCTATTAATTCGGGGATTACACCACCATAAACACGAAATCGAACTCTATCGAATATAGATAACTTACACTCAATTTATGAGTCGAAAGCGTCCCAATGATATAATCATTACATACGGATAAATCCTCCATACACTATTCACTTGATTCGGGATATTTCCGTAAACCCTTCTCGAAACATATTATCCTTATTTACCATTAACCCACTAGTGATCAATTAGTTCACCACTAATATAGTATGAACTTGGCCCGTCGATCGCTTTCTAGTGGTTAACAAATAAATGAGTCTGTCTACTTCCGAGGAAGGAATGGATTCCATATCCGTGATAACACAGTACTACTCACTCATTCCGAATAGAGCCAGAGAAGTGTTGGACCACATACTACTGAAGTGATCCTTACTAACACATCAAACCTACCCTAGTCTAAGCGAGTTGTCTATGATCACCTCGAGTTGAGATTAATCCATATATGATCATCTTGTGATTCGATAAGACTTCTCGATCACGGAATTATATCGAGAACTCAAATCAAATCGGTCCACCTTATATGATTATCATCATATATAAATGCCCATTAGGTACCCTTTATTACCGATCCGGATAAGATGTCACACCGTAAAAGTGTTCGGGCGCATTAATAGCAAATTAATCATGAGACCCATACTTAGATTAATAAACGCTACGGACTAAGTTAATTTTAAGTATATTTCACAAACTCAATCCTCGTGCGTATAGCCATACACTGAGTTATGTGATTACATAATCAATATACTTAGGGTTTTCTGCAGTGTATACATATTGGCAATAAATGCGAATAAATAAGATGGAATAAATTCTGTCATTTATTTAAATAAAACAATTACAAATTGTCTTTCGGGCATAAAACCTAACAGGTTTTCCCTGTCAAAACAATGGTTTGTGTTTTCCTTAAAGGGATGTTCTTTTCGTTGGTACGCGAAAATAATGGTGCATCAAGAACAACTGTTGTTCTCTCTTATTTTCTAGAACATTTGTGCTTACAGTTTCATGGAACATTTATGCTTGCTCAGAAATATTCTTTTCATCTATTAGGTTTTGAACTGATTGTGTGTTTGTTTCTTCAATTTGTGGGACAAATGAGGCATCCTAAAAAATAACAACTAATGTCTTGAAGTTCCGTCCTTTTTTATCCTGGAATATTTGATTTGCCATTTTCATGGTCTGATGAAAGCCCTGCTAAGAAGTATTCTTTCTCTGTGTCGTTTTCTAAGTGCTTATGTGTTTGGTTTTGTATTTGTGAAGAAATGAGGCATGGTAAGAAAAATATGATGTCCTGCACTTATGCTTGGAGGTATTAAAGATCATGAAAGCAAGCTTGTATTTTGGGAGGGTGCGTCTGTCTGATGAAGCCCTGCTAAGAAATATTCTTTCTCTGTGTCGTTTTCTAAGTGCTTATGTGTTTGGTTTTGTATTTGTGAAGAGATGAGGCATCGTAAGAAAAAAAATGATGTCATGCGCTTATGCTTAGAGGTATTACAGATTATGAAAGCAAGATTTCTGAACCTGTATTTTGGGAGGTTTGCAAGTGTTTTGAATGTTGCTTGTCTACCTGCACCTTCACACTTCTTTAATGTGACTTCCTATACATGATTTCAAGAAAAGATACTTAGAAGCAACAGTTGGTGCATTCTGAAATGTGTTGTTCTATTTAGAAACAATTGGTGCATACTGATGGAAATGTTGATAACAAGGGCATAGATTTACTAAACAACCTCCTACTTCAGTACTGGTGCTTGTAAAACAAAACAAAAATCTGATGGGATGCATGATAAAAAAAGTCTTCTGTTGCTTGTTGGCTTTATGGGATGCATGAGTTAGGAGTATTATACATGATAAAAAAGTCTTCTGCTTGTTGGCTTTATGGGATGCATGAGTTTTTTTTTGTTGGTTTCATGCCTGCACATTAACACTTCCATAATGTGGCTTCTTATACTGGATTTGGGGGAAATAGTACGTACAGGAAACGGTTGTTGCGTACGCTCAGGTGTGTGTTTAGTTTTATATGCTTCAACCCTTTTTGTTATCAAATGCTTTACAGTGGTGTTTATACTATTACAGTTTCATTGTTGCCCGTTAATCCCTTATGTCTTTGTTGCTTTACAAAAGTTAACATGTACCTCTGGATGCTTTTTGATAGAAGACAAATAGAAACAATTTAGTTACAAGCTTTTTTTCGTGGAATGTCATGCATCAATTTAGTTACAAGCTTTTTACGTGCAGTGTCATGCTTCAATTTAGTTAAAGGAACTACAAAGCCTAGGCCTATGTATTTAGCCCAGAAAAATGCTAAAGATAAGTTAATTACTGGTCAAACCAGTGAAACTGCTTTAAAAAACAAAGGCCTGATGGGGCCAGACGTTGGTCTTGCAACCCAACCTTATGCCAGTTGTTCTGGCACCTCAACCCAAAACAAAATACTTAAAGTAGCACATCTAGATTTTCATGTGGACAATCTTATAAATTTTGAACCATCTGATCCTCTTGAAACATGCTGCCTTGCAACACACAGTATGGAAAATAAACATACAAACAAAAAACGTTGTATATAAACAAGTTCTAACCCACACTTAATTCATAATACCCAGGGTTCATGCCATACATATATGTTTCCCATATTTAGGTAATGCAGTTAGCTAACATACAAAGCTTCCATTCCGTTCTTAGAATTTTTCTGCATTTACTCTTTTATTTGCCTTCCGGTTCTCTTGCCTTTCAGTTTGTAAAGTAAGCTTGCAACATATCCTTCCTTCTCCTTACTATTAAAGCTGCAGCTCCCTATCGTTACTCAAGGAAATTGTTCGAGTATATTAACTTAAATAATTTCTTGTTGAATATTGAAATGGTAAATGCTCATGCTTTGCTCCGATGTGTACACAAATTGTCAGACGCGCGATGTCTGTGTTGTACACAAAAATCAACATGTTTTGATACTACGCTAGCTTGACAAAACTGCCTCATGTTTAGTTGTTCGTCTGTGGTGCAATTGTTGCTTCTAACTGCATACAATATTCCTAACCTTCCTTCTTTTTGTAACAAAAAGAGTTTGCTTATGCTTTCCGAATAATTCTCTTTCGTACTATATAAACTTGTTGTCTCATCAATTAAAGCTAAACCAAAATGTTTGTTGTGATTTGCAATGCTGAATGATCAATTTGCTGCTTTCGGGAAAATGCCTAGACAAGTTTTAGATGCTCTTGACATTGTAGAAGGCCAAAGAGGCTGGACGTGCATCGTTCAGGTTGTTGAAAGACATCTGGTACTCTATAAGGCTTTAACTTATTACCCCTTTCAAAAGAGATACATGAACTACTTGCTGACTGATATGCAGGTTAGACAGTTTACTGTTAACCTACAGTTTATGTATAAAAAAACTTATGCACATGGTAAACTTTACTCTGTTTTCTGCATGTATTCAGGGGACAAAAGTGAAGGATGTAATGTTTGATAAAGAAGGGTTCCCTGCAGCCGTTTAAGAGATGCAAGATCTCTAATGCAAATGTGACCCTGTTGCCTCAGCAATTTCAGCTAGAAGAGTATACGTTCTCTTGGATTATTAACAACAAGACACCCGTATAGCCGATTGTTGATGCAAAACCTTATGTTTTTTCATGCAAGTTTGAAGTCTGCAAGTTTAGGGACTTGCATAAGTTTGCAGAGACAGATGCAAATATAGGTGAATGTACAACTGTACCATACTTTTCGTCGTGTGTTCAAGCTTAAAATGTAATGGTGAAATAAACTTAATTTGCCTTTTTACACCATACTCTTCACAGTTTTAAACATCAGCTTGCTTTGCTTACCTAACAAACATGATTGGTTTTTTTCCTCAGCTATTAGAGCCTTGGTTGTGCATTGCTTTCCAGTGATTGACATCATAACTACAAAATCTACAAAAGATTATGTTGTTGTTAATGAAGAGTAAGTTGCTGTGTGCTTCTTCTGTCATTAGTTTTTTTAACAATGTATAGCCACATAACACACTTCTTATATAATATAGAGAAATTCCCATGGTTATATAGCTTTGGAAAAATCTACTGGAAGATTATGATCCAAGCATTGACGCCTTCAACAAAGCACCTGTAACCATAATTGCCTCAAATCTTGAAGACATGACCTTTCATGGTAAGTTTTTGGTTACATCTTTAATTGCATTTTACAGCTTTTAGCCTTTTTACTGCTATTTTATTACTCCTCTATTGGAGGCCTGTCCTTGGCAACACGAAACAATACTTACTTGATCGAAGATCCACCGCTTGCCGAAGATCTAGGCCTTAAAAATGGTACGCAATTCATCGTTACAACTTACTTTCTAATTCCCAAATCACATACTTACAATTTCACTTCTATCGGGTGTTTAAAAGGTATGCTAAAACATCACAAGGGTTGCTGAGTGGCTAAAAACCAAAGCCTATGAAAACAACAAGAAGTTCTTTCCCCACCTCAAAGAAGAAGAGATTTTGGATTTGCAGAGTGCAATGGAAGCTTTCAAAAATGTAAGCTCGCATGCCAAATGTGATGTGTTTACATAATGGTCCAAAACAATTAACGGCCCTATTTATCATTCGTGTTTAGGTGAAAACATGTTGGATAAAAGGCAAGGTTCACTTGAGCGTAACGCGTAATCCACTTTACGAAATACTTTGTGCAAACTGCCAAATGATCGTTGATGCTGGCGTGGATTGGAACGTTTAATGCTCGGGTTGTCCTGTGCTTTCTCCAATGGAAGTTAGGTACTATAAAAATATATTTAATCATAAATGGCTTTATTAAGTTGATAATATTGTGGCTTATCGTGTTTTGCTTCATGTCTGAATTCACCTGCCAGGTTTAACCTACCAGTCACTATGAATGATGAAAACACAAACATCAGAAGCACAATAAAGACCCCCGATGCTGAAAAACTTAGCCCGTCACTGCACTTGAAATCAAGAAACTTGAAGATGAGGTGCTGAGTTTATATTCATATCAGCTATTGTCTTCAATGTAACATGTTTCGCATTTAATACAACACCATTTTCGGTGCCTGCTTTGTTAGCTCCAGCTGTTTAGTTAACATGCTGTGTAAACTGTTGAATTAGTGTCCTAAACCCAATCGGGTTGGACCGGATCCGACCGGGTCGGATCATTTCTACTATTTCTTCATGTTTATACATACATTAAATGGTTTTTCTGTTGTCATATATATATGTTCTTTTAAAGAACCAATTATGAATCGTTATATAATAACGTCCTTAGTATTAAACCGTGATAGAGAAACCATGATAAGCGATTATGGTTGATGAGATCTCTAATCACTTTAATAAGTTTGATACTTAAATGTCTCTAGGCTGATGTACTATTAAACAGGACATTGATAGTATGAACAGACTAGCACGTATTAGATGTCTTCTGTCTTTAAGGGGCATGGATAGATCTCGTCTATCGAAGTGTAGAGACACTTGCACTGTACGTGGACGTGTATTAGAGAATGCGTACGTCAGACTGACCCACTTACATTAAGTGTCGCACTATGTGGCGGTTGTGTAATTATCCTTTGGACCGGAATCTTCATGGCATCACGGTGTGGATTGTAATGCTTTGACACTATTGAGGTTTCCCCTAGCCACGGGGCGATCATGCGTTAGTGATTGGGTGTGATACTGAAGCACACGGAGTATACATGTTTGGTCGTCTAGGAATCGCGTACCCTATCAGTAGGGTGAATATCCGAAAGGGACTTCTTATAAGGAATGTCTTACTCTCGTGACTCTTTGCAAAGTGGAAGTAAATGAGTTACTTCGAGAGAGCATGATACCCAGATTATAAGATACGGTCGTTGATGTTTTGACACTCGACTAACGACCGTATGGATATTATTACAGCGATAGGATTGTAAGTTACACGGTAACTGTTTCACATGAAAGGTAGTAGTCATTGCATTTGACTCTTCCGATGATTGGGGGTCACGGTGTGTTGCTAGACGCTATCCCGTGATCGTTAGGCATAAAGGGCATTTTCGTAATTTGCACTTTGTGTCTACAATCAACATATTCGGAAGTCTATCGGGTCACACACATAAGAACATCTTGCCGGATTAAAATGTGGTTATAGTTGATAACCAAATAAGGAAAGTTTATCTCGAGACTATAAAGGTTATAGTGGTAAATTAATATGGTGGTATTTATTTATTATGAATAAATTAAATACAAGATATTAATAGTAATATATTAATTAAAGAATATTCCGGATGCCAATTTATTGGCTAAGGTGGCGCAATTTGTGTGTTGTATAAGATACACTTGGTTTGTGCAATTTAATTAATGGTATTATCATATATTAATATTAGATATTAATATTTATATATTTGTGCTTACATGCGTGTAATGCATATTAGATATGCATGTGCACATTTGTTTCCAATATAATTATGTATAGATTTATATGTGTAATATATATGTGATATATACACATGTGTAAATTGATTTATGGTAATATAATAAAAGATAAAGATATATTCAAGATAAGATATTGTCAATATATATATCTTGGATAAAATATTTAATATAAGATATTGAATATTAATGAGATAAATCAGTCAATTATATTTTCCTTATTTTATTAGAAAAATGTTTTCTTTCTCCCCAATCTATTAGGAAGCTTCTCCCAATCATATTGGGATAGTAAAGGTGCGCCCCATCTCCCTATATAAGCATGGGGTTGGCTAGCTCTTTTGTACAACAAAATTCCAGGAGCTAATAGTTCTTGAGAAAAATAGAGAGCTTCTTAGAGAGGGTTTTGAGAGAGAGAAAATGTCGGTCTAGTAGCCGAGTTTTTCTAGTAGCAATCCAATGGTGGATTCCGGCGGGTTGTTCGTGTGGACTAGCGGTAGAGGCCGAACGCTTGGGCGGCTCCGTACATCGCTACTCTCCTTAGCCGGTCAAAGCGTCGATCTTTTAGACCAACCAAGGTAACCACCGTCTACTACTTATTTGTTTATTGCTTAAACGAAGTCGATTTTGGGTCGATAGGAAATAATTTTAAATTCTGTTGCGTTCCCGCATATATTTCCTAACATAAACATCATTTGCAGGGCCAGTCTCTTTTACACGACCTCACTATTGAAATGGATAACACATACGTCGTTTGCTTTGTCAACTACTATGATAAAATGATCGCTGGTGAGATGGTCCGAAGATATGTCATATTTAAGACATACACACTTGATGAAATGAAAGCGTTTACTCTTGATGCATCATCAACAATGGTAACAAAAATCAATCTTGATTCAGCAGATGATGCTACTGTGTCTGCTGAAATACCACTTATGTCGCCTCACTCAAACAAAGCAGGTGGGTCAAAAACCCAGTTCTTTACGCCTATGACCAAAAAGGTTCTTGAAGAAGCTACCAAAAACTGTGCCCTAGGGGAATCAAGCAATTCACAGCCTTCTAATGTTAATAGGACAATTAGCTTTAGTATAATAACTTCTGAAGATTTGGAAACTGTTGCATGTCAGCTCCTCGATTCAAATGTTCAAAAGGTTCCATAATCGCCGAAGAAAAAAAACAAGGGACAAGACAGGCAGGTTTAGGGTGTTATTTACTTAAATAACCCATGAACACCTTTTCATTGTAGCATATTCTACCTACAAGACATGTTCTTGCTTTATTGGTTTTGTTATTTTGCATCCATCACAATCTTCAGCTGAAGGTGTTGATGGCAATCTGATAGCTACGCCTTCGTAATTATCAGATAAAATAACTTATTTTGCTTCATGCTTTCTATGTGTAATATATGACCTTATGAGGTCAACTTCAACTGATGTATTTGTCGCCCCAACTTGCAGTTCACTGCTTCTCTGTATTCTGAATACCTTTTTTTTTTGGTTAAAAGTAAATTTTTTTATAACCAAGGTATGCAAAATACAAGAAAATACATCCTAATCAGAGAGGAACTACCTACCACCTACAAATGTTGAAATGAGGTTAGATTTGTTGATTCCCAGAAGCAAAAGACCCCTGAGGTTATATGCTACAAGGAACAACAGCCACTAAACACAAGACAACACCCAAAAACTGCACAAAAAAAAGGGTCATATGAGAGCATAACTCACAGAGCATATCCCAAGGTGTGTAGAGAAACAAAATAATCTCAAACAACCACCAACAAGCACTAATAGAAATCACAAAAGATGTACAAAACCTAGCCATTAAGGGGTAAAAATGTACAAGGGGAATGCAGCCTGCATTATGTAAAACATATGTGTTTTAATGCAAAACAGCACATCATCAATCTTCATAGGAATACCATCAAACCTCTGTCTGTTTCTCATGTACCAAATCTAGTAAACAACTACAGAAACAGAGGCAGATCTAGCCACATTAGCATGAGAAGTTCCCCTGCAATTCAGCTTCAGCCATCTAAGTGCAGCAGTAATAGTTTCCAGTCTTCTATTAATACCAAGCCACAGTCTAATCTTGCCCCAAATCATACAGGAGATAGGACACTGAAAGTAAAGATGAGAGGCAGACTCATTCACCAAACCACACAAGGAGCAAAGCTTGTCATCAAAATGAAGCTTATCAGTAGTGAGCATACCATGTTTCATAGCCATCCATAGCAAAAATCAGTGTTTTGGAGTGGCTCTAGGTTTCCAGACAAATCTGCACCATCAAACCTTAGGACTGTGATGCCTAAAGAAATCATATGCTTTGCTAGGGCACAACTTAAGGCCAGTAGACCAGGATTTCAACACAACAACAGCAGCACCAGAAGAACCAGCACTATCCAGAATCCTATCCTTAATCCTGAACACAGTTTTGATTAAAGCAGAATCCCCAGGCTTGTAAGGATAAGACCATAAATCTTCATTCTTTAAGCACTCTGCATTGATCCATTTCACCCAAAGACAGTCCTTCTTACATTGGAAATTCCACAAAATCCTACATAAAAGAGCAAGATTCCAAGCTTCCAACTGAAAGATCCCTAAACCACCCTCAGATTTTGGCAAACAAACTTTCTTCCATCCAACAAGTGATTTCCTGTTAGAATCACAGGAACCCCCCCACAAAAACCTCCTACATAATTGATCCATTTTAAGCTTGACACTTCCAATGATAGGGTAAATGCCAAGCCAAAAACAATACACACCTTGAATTACAGATTTCACCAGCTGCAACCTACCAGCATAAGACAAAGTGGCACCCTTCCAATTACAAAAGTAATTCCTCAAGGTAGTAAATAAGGGATCATAATGCATAACATTTAACCTAATAGCACACAAGGGAACTCCAAGATACCTAACATGCATCAGACCTTCTTTCAATCCAGAAATATCTAATAACACCTGCTTGTTATAATCATCCAAACCAGCACAGAAAATTTCAGATTTTTGCAAATTAACAACAAGGCCAGAACATTTACCAAAATCAGTTAAACATTTCATCATTAAGGAAACTGAAATAGGATCCCTCCTAGTGAAAAGCATCAAGTCATCTGCAAAAGCAAGATGATTGATCTTCAAATTCTGGAAACCTTTATAGAAGTTAAACTCAGAATCTTCTCCCAGAATTCTAAGCCTCCTAGAAAAGTATTCCATGCCAAGAACAAAGAGGAAGGGGGAGAGATGACGTGGCCTTTTCTAATGCTAATACCAGTCCTTAACCGACAGTGTATCGGGTCAAACTGTAGTGCTAGTGTGGTGAGTCAGAGTGTCGAATCCTCAGGGAAAATGTGGTAATTCTTTTAAGTGTGGTTAAACACCAAAGAGCTGTTATTAACTCGATCTAAACCGCAATTTTATAACACAGATCACTACTATTCTACTGAACATAAAATAAATGCGTAATTTAAAAGTTATTCTAATATAATATATATAGATATATAAATATATATAAATGTACAT
The DNA here is from genome assembly GCA_026214975.1 of Gentiana macrophylla. NCBI lineage: Eukaryota > Viridiplantae > Streptophyta > Magnoliopsida > Gentianales > Gentianaceae > Gentiana > Gentiana macrophylla. The sequence continues at coordinate 2,346,528 of CM047811.1, read as the reverse complement.
AGATTGCAAAATATATATATAGATATAAATATATAGATACCAATATATTTATATAACTAGACAGATAAGTTTATAGAACTAGCCAAAGTTTATATAATTGAATTATACGATCTTTTCAATTAAACGGAATGTGCTCGATCTTTCCTTTTATATTAGGTCCAATTGAGTAAATGAAACGGTGCACTCCTGAGGTTAACAATTCCTCCTCACACGAGCGTATGAAATTGTCATATGCCATTGTCATCAGTTCAATCTCCACAACTGCCCCATGCTAATCTTAGTTAGTCTCGAGCAGTACCGAGTACAAATCTACCCCGGATAAAGAGGTTATTCCGTTTGTCAGACGGCGATGTTATTCAAAAGGCCCGGTTGTCGAAGCGGATCGATTTAACTTTCCGGTGTTAGTTTTAATTAAACTGTTGATTTTAACATTATTACGATCTCGAGCAAAATTTTAATAAGATTAATCTTTCCCAAGACAAATCTGCCCCCGGGTAGGAAATAGGATTCCGTTGTCACGCTTTACGCTCGGCCAATTTTACCCTCCGGTTTTTCTATTTTTTTTATCTCATATCCTAACTTCTCTGGTCAGTTCATCGTTAGGTTATATGGTGCGATTCATCTTGGTTAATTACGTCAATCCGAATATTATCAATACGTTACAAAATAGAAAAAGATTCAATTAACTCAATTTTAGTAAATTTTAATTAGACAGCATTCCTTTACCGAAAAGATCGAAATAAAACTATTACATAACTTTGGCTAGTTATTAGAGTTAGCCTGAAAACATCATAACAATGAAAAAGATAAAAACAAACATAAATACTTAAGAAAATTTACCGATTACAAATGCTGAATCAGAGTTGTATTCTTCCGGACATTACAACGACTTCAACAACACCGAACTTCCGATAATTTCTCGAGCATTACAACGATACTACGAGATTATTATTTTTGGCTTAAGGCCTATTTACAAACTACTACTAAAAAGAAAAATAAGAAGAGAATATATATATATATATATATATATATATATAAGTAGATATATATATATATTGGTACACTCCGTTTGATCTGCAACTGAGCTCTTTATATAGAAAAAAGTCTTCAAGCCGGACCGGTCCGAGAGAAGGCGGACTGGGCGGTGTAATGATGATCTCCACCTCCTTGATTAATCAAAGCATGTGCTCGTAGATATTTATAATTATAATTATATATAACTTATAAAATTCATATCTCAGTTCGGATCTCCAAAAATCATGATTCAAGAGGCATCGGAAAGCTCTCGGGAAAATATACAACTTTCGTGAAGGACTCTTCTTCAGATAATGTCGTTTTGATGAGCCATTCGTTTGTCGAAGATATTTCTCGATTACCACTTAATCGAATCGATTAGCCACTTGACCACTTAAGCAATTCTATTGACCATTTAAGCTCGTGACACTCTCCAAATCCTTCCAGAGATATGATTATACTTCAACATGTCGATTCTCGGGGTCTCGGGTTATAAATCTGCAATAAAATACCACAAATACCCACGTAAATCTGACACGACACTCCGATTTACTAAAATCGGTACAAATGATAACTTTTTACTATTATTACTAAATTTTACTACTAACTACTCTAAATTATAAAGATTAACATTTCATACTATTTATACCATAATTTCATATATTTTATATAGAATTTGTTGATAAAACATAATAATATAACGTATATTTAATCATATAAAAGTAATACATCAACTACTCCCCACTTAGCTTTTGATCGTCCTCGAGCAAAATTAAGCGGTAATAATTGATAAGATTACAATTTTAATGTAATTTATATTGTCAATATTATAAATATATTACTTATTCCAATTAAAATCGTAAGAAGACTGAAAGAGTATATAACTTAAATAACTTAAACATTAAATTTTATTTAGATGAAATTGTACATGTAATACTTAATAAGTATAAATAAAATATTAGAATTATTTTTAATCGCAACTATTATGAAATTCTGGAATCGGAAACTTGGTCAGGTAGTCGACAAAAATGGCTTATAAAGTTTAGGCTCAAGATGTTGGTTAATCGAGAAAAACGAAATCAAAAAGAGAAAGAGGCAAGTCGTACGTACCTACATCTTCAAATTCTTGATCAAAAAAATAATCCTCGATTAATAGCATCTCTCTTATTTTTTCCAGATTTTCTCTTTTTTTTTTTTTTTTACAATTAAGAACAAAAAGCGTGAGTGTGTGTAGAAAATAAAACTTACAAGCATTGCTTCATCAAGATTGATCGGAGTACTACTCTTTCGATCGAAAATTACAAGTCCGGTTTCCTTAAACTTGTAATCATTCCTGAGATCTTATGATTCAACTTTTTCCTTTTTCATTCTGTGCCTTCATTCCCAGCAATAGGACATTTCGAGATAATACCCTAGTTGGACTACTATCATGTGCAATCGGAGCTTAATTACCTCATAGTGATATAGGACATTTCGTGATAATACCCTACTCACTCAAATCATTGGTAGCTACAACCGATATGTTCTTTTATTTTTAAGTTGTTAATCATGTATAAGGAAGATACCTGGTATTTGATTAATTTCGTGTAAATATGGTGCTTCGTTCTTAATATAGAATATTAATATATCCGAACTTATTACCAAAATCGACTATCTTGCAAGTGTCATGAGCTAAGATCGAATATACTAATACTTATCTAATTTTTTCAATCTCAGCATATACCAAAACTTAGCTTTTATGTCTTCATCTCTTTTCATAAGTACGTACAAACTTGCAGTATTTCAAGGAAATGTAGACCAAAATTAGCTAAAGGTCGGTTATTTCTAATTAATCACAATGGCAATTTCGAGTGAGGTCTTGATCACTCTAATCAAGGCTGACGTAGGAATATAAATTGGAAATTTATTTAGGTAGGCTATTTGGATATAGTTATATTTTTGTGGTGCCAAAAATCAACATCCCTAGTCCAATTCCAAACTCATAATTCATTTTGAAAAGAAAATGATTCTAAAAAAATTTTACTTATAAATATCAACATACTTATATAATTTCATGAAAACAATATTTAATATTAATTACTTAATTATATAAACTTAAAATCTTATTAAAATCTAAATTAGACATATAATATAATTATTTTTAACTATTTTTTTAAAAATTTAATGAATTTTCTAACCTAACTCTACTCCCCACTTACTTAAGTGGCATCATTCCGATGTTCAATGAGTAGTAAAAAGTAGGTTTGAAAATAAAATTAAAATTATCTATTAACGTTATTATTGTAAGTTCATTTTTAGCGTATACTAATTATATTATAACAAACAAACTTAAAAAAAACTGAAACAAATATATATTAAACAAGATATATTATTACAAACTAAAAAAACAACATAAACTTAACCAAACTAAAAAACTTCAAACTTAACTTAATTTAACTCATAAAAACTTAAACTATATAAACTAACCACCAACCAACCATCTAAACCGTAGACGAACAACCCGGTGTATCAACCGGTAATACGCCAACTCTGTTATCTCTTGACGGAAAAATCTCATCTGTCCCCAGCTCTACCACTCCATTCATTTGAGTACAAAGACGCGAAATCATCCAAGCATTAGGCATAGGTTTCCCCCTACCTTCTCTTGTAATTGCAAACTCCAATACCGTCCTTTGGATCAAAATACCCCAATCGACAAATTCACCAAATGCCAAAGCAAAAAGTAGAAGCATTTCATTTTCACTAAGGCTTCCGAAATCCCAGGTGGGATAAACTCTAGAATTAATGAAATGCTTCCACGCCTTTAGATGTGGAAGTAAAGCTCTTGTTGATATATCGTGATTTGTGTCGAAAAGTGGAAACAGACATTGGAAAGACTCGTGGACTTTGTTCAAATGATTATACGGATTATCTAATCCTCACTTCATTTCAAAATGTCGATCGTGAACCGTGGAATTTGAAAAGTTGGTTGATAATAGAAGAAGAGAAGGGAACAGCCACTCCTCTTACCGTAACAATTTGAGTGATATCGATCATAGATGTCGTCATGAGAGCAGAATAAAATTCTCGAACTATCGAGACATTTATCCGTCCTCTTGGCTTACTGACGAACTTTTTCCAGCCAAATCCTCGAATAATCGTTTTACCATATCGATCAATTTTATCGAAATTTAAACCCTTCTCCAACTGAATTGGAGAATTAGCAAAACGAGGGTGTAAAACGATATTCTCGTTGGAAGCTTGTGATTCCGGAGCATCCGGAGTGTGAGGCTCGTATGAATTTACAGAAGGAGATGATTGGTTCGACATTTTTAAAACTAGATAAAAAGTAAAAAAAACAAAATAGATAGAAAGTAAAGGAGATGAAAGAAGATGGTATATCTTGCTCATAGCTTTACTTGTTTAAATAGATAGAAAAAAAACATACGTGTGTGCATCAGACGGACTCAAGAATGACTCATTCCTTTTCTCTTCACGGCTCGGGCCGGGACTAGGCCGGACCGGTCCGGCCTCATCTTCCTTTTACTGAGGACAGAGGTAAAAGTCAAGTTGTGTTTTGTTTTTTTACTTCACGTGTGGAATAATCCTTTCCTTTGTGAAGATATAAAGCTTGTTCTACTTGATACGACTGATAAAACGACACATTATATTCTTGTAAAACGACTTAGAAATGATACAAAAATTATTTTTGGGTTTTTTTTATAGTTTATAAAAATTAAAACGATTTAGAATGCAAACCAAATTTTGATAAAACTATCAAAATAAACGAAAACGAAAACAAACCAATATCTAAATGACAAATGTCGAATAAATTGTGCAGTAAAAATAATGTTTAATCAAACATAGTTATGAAATTTAATCTTCTTCATAGTCTTCCTCAGGATCGACATAAAAGCTTGAACTCGGAAACGATCGAGAAGCCGTGGTCGAATCTGTAGGACGTGGTCCTGACTGAACTATCAAGACCCATCGAACTCATGCCAGTCGTGATGTGCGCAAACTCAGTGAATCCTCCCCAACTAGACATCGCTGGTCTCGAACACTGGTTTAAAATACACTGCTCCACTAGATTGGCTCCCAAAAGGATATGACGATGGATGAAAGCTCGAAGGTGGTGGAATAGGTGCTACCCAACTGGTAAGGTATATGGATCCGATCGACACGGTGGATAGGCGGGATCATCAAAGGTAGGATTACGAAGCTAAATCGCTCGCTTCTCCTTAAACCTCTACGAATATCATCACACCACCGCTTATTACTTTCAAAGATACAAAGCCATGTTGGCTTGACCACGGAAACGTCGATACTAAAGATTGAAACATATCATAGGTGATAGTGTTGGAGAAAGGAGTTTGTTGAGGCCGACTAGAAAAAGATGGAAAATAGGAAGATGTGAAAACGGTGGAGCCGGGTTGAGTTTGACGGCTTCTAACCAAAGAGCGATACTACCATCCGGAAGCCTAGTCAAACTTGGTCCAATCATTTGCATCCGCCAGAGATAACTTGTCATTAGGCGGATGGTACTCCCACCCTACGACATAAATCTGAGATAAAACAAGGGAAGTACAGATGACTCCCTGGTCTGGCGATGACAATACTTTCAAAAATCCTTTTAAACATGACCTTTCCAACATCCACTTTCACATCATTGACCATCGCCCAAGCGATACAAACATCTTCCTTTCCATAAGCAGTATGTTTACTAGAAGGGTAGAGAGTATGGCTAATAAATCTTTTAATCGCCCTCAAACCTCTAATACACTTCCCGTAGTTAAGCCGATTTTCAACCCACACAGCGGTTGAATCAAAAGCGCTCGAGCCAGAGCGATCCGCTCAAAGCTTGCAGGATCATCTAAATTCCAAACTACCCTGTAATCCTCCTCATCAGAAAAAACCTCAACTCCTAGAATTGCATTTATGACTTCAGGGTTAAAAGGAACATTTCTAGTTCTTAGGGGTACAGTTTGCGACTTAGTCAGCTCATCTTGTGACAATGTAGATAAAACTGAATAAAACTCAGCTACTAAAGTCGTGTTAATCTCCCCTTCTCTTCTGGCTGCTAGTTCTAACCACTGACGTTTTCTAAAAATATCTTTAACTTCATCACCTAAGTCATCCAAGTCTAAACCTTTTTCAACCAACACATCACATTTACTATAAATTTTCTCATACTTTCTTAGCCTCAGGTGATGCTGTTTTATCAAAGCTTACGGCTTCTTCTTCAGATGATAAAATTATAGTGCCTACGACCGGAGTTGATATAGGAAATTTTGATTTTTGCTTTTTAGAGATTCTAGTACTCGACTCAGTCATTCTACGATATTGGTAAAGCCAATCAACAACAAAACAACAACAAAAACAACAAAAAAATAAAAATGTCACAACACACTCAAAAATCAAAACAGTTGAAATTAATCTAAAAAATTATGAAAAATACGAAATTGATAACTAAATAAACTAAATTATACCTTAATATGAAGAAAACGTTGAAAAGTAGGCCGGAAAAGTGATAAAAATCGCCGGAATAAAATGTAGCTTGTTTTTTATCCCTTGAATTTTGTAACTTTTGTGGAAGAGAGGAGATGAATGTAGGAAGAAATCAAGTAGTGGTGTAGTGTGAGATGAATTTTTGTGGAAGAATTGATAAAAATTTTCGAGTGGTGGGGTTTTGGGTGTGGGGTGCTGCTGTTAAAAGAAAATTAGGGAAGAAGAAGAAGAAAAGGGAGGGTCCCCGTCTTTTTTATGTTTTTAGACCCCGGACCGGTCCGGATTCAGGGCCGGATCGGTCCGTGCCCTTTTTTTTTCTTCACTTTTTCCGATTTTCTTATTTTTATGATTTTTTGATTAAAACTTATAAAATTCTTATAAAACTTGATTAAAACTTCATTAAAAACTTTTAAAAATAAAATTTGAAGGAAATTTTATAATTTTATAACAATTTCTAAAAATTTAATAAAATTTTTATAACACTTAATAAAAAGGCTTATAAAAATTTAATAAATTTATATTAACTCTTATAAAACATCTAAATAAAAACTAAAAAAACTTTTATAAAACTTTTATAAAACTCCTCAAATTTCATAAAGATCCAATTTTATAAAATTCTCAGAAGTTATGCGAAGATTTTATAAAATAAAACATAAGAAAAGACTCGAAACTTAAGGGGTTCCTGATTCTTCGATTTCTAAATCTTCCAGAGTTCTGATATAACGCTCAATCAACCTAACTCCTAAAAACGAAGCATTTGAATTATCTCTCGGAATTCCATCGGGATTTTCGGATAACCACCTAATCGTTCCCTTCCTAACAATATTCAAACACTCATCCTGGGATTTGGTTGTGTTTTTCCCACAGTCATTCAACATGTTCACTTTTTCCACACATTTCGTGATCTCATCGTAAACTTTGCCCTTATTTTCATCGCACTCCTTGATGTTCCATTACAAACTTCTCTCAATCTAATCTCTCTCAACAATTTCTTGTTTTGTTCAAAACTAAAGCTTCTATAGAAAACACGACATCTTTATCAAGGCCTAATTTTAAAAGTAAAATAAAACTCCTATTCTATCTAAAAATGCATCCAGCTTCTTTTACGCTCTATCCGTAAAAGACGAATAGGTTTAAACATAAATAAAAACACGAAAAGTAGAGTAAAGATAGATAGCACTGGTATTTGGCTGAATCGGGCTCGCTTTTCGCTTTTCATTTTTTCTCGCTTTTTCAATTCGTCGGGGATCAATCAATAGCATTACTTCTTCTTTAGTGTGATTCCTTCTCCTCCACAAACAACTTTACTCTGTGGCCATTGGCTATAAAAGTTATATTTCCATCGCTTAGTTCAACAAACAGCATTTGTAAACCCGTGTTACCTTAAATGGACCTGGTCCATCTTGACTTAAGCTTACCTCGAAACAACCTCAAACGTGAATTGTACAAAAGCACTCGATCACCTACATGGAACTCACGTTTAAAGATTCTCTTATCATGGAAAGATTTCGTATGCCTTGTAGATTCGAGCGTTTTCACAAGAATCGAGACTAAATTCTTCTAGTTCATTAATTGAAGCAATCTATGATCACCGACAAACCTTAGGATCAAAATTCAAATTTAATAGCCCTTGTAAGGCTCGGTGTTCTAACTCAACTCAGGAGATGACAAGACTTACCAAAGACTAGCTTATAGGAGAACAACCAATTGGTGTTTTAAAAGTGTTTCTATATGCCCATAATGCATCATCTAATTTAATCGCTTGAGTTTTTACGATTCGATTCCCTTTGCTTTTCCACGATTCTTTTCATTTTCTATTAGACACCTCTGCCGTCCCACTAGTTTTGGATGATAGGGCGTTCTAACTTATGCGTATACACCATATTTTTCAACTATCTTAGTAAATGGTTTATTACAAAAGTGTGACCTCTATCACTAATGATAGCCTCGGAATGCCATATCTGGTAAATATATTCTTTTTAAGAAATCTTATGACAACTTTGGTATCATTAGTTGGAAGAGCTTCAGCTTCTACCCATTTTGAAACATAATCTACCATTACAAGAATAAATCTTTTTTCCAAAAGATATAGGGAATGGTCCCATGAAATCTATACCCCAAACATCAAATAACTCACATTCTAAAATAGGTTGCATAGGCATTTCATGTTTTTAGATACATTTCATTTTTGACAAGACTCACAAGATTTAACATACTTATACGCATCTCTATATAGTGTAGGCCAATAAAACCACATTGTAAAACTTTAAAAGCAGTTTTCCAACCTCCATGATGACCTCCCGCCTCACGATCATGACAAAATGATAAAACACTTAAAATTTCATTATCAGCACACATTTTCCCGATTATCCCATCCGAACATTTACGGAAAAGGTCCGGTTTCTCCCAAGAATAAAATTTTAAGTCATAAAAGAACTTCTTTTTACATTGCCAAGTCCAATGAGACGGAATATAATCACAGGTTAAGTAATTAATGATATCTCCAAACCAAGGTGACATTTCCTTAGAAGGAATTCTATTCTTTAATAACTGCAAGGTTGAAGGAGTATCTATTCTAAACAGTTGTTCATCAGGAAATGAATCCTTAATTTCATTCCCAAACTCTTCATCATTTTCCATTCTACTTAGATGATCTACTACTACATTCTCACTTCCTTTTTTATCTTTAATTTCAATATCAAATTCTTGAAGTAAGAGAATCCATCTAAGAAGACGAGGTTTAGCATCTTTCTTACTCAAGTAAATACTTGATGTTGAATGGTCTCAGATAAATTATTACCTTAGAACCAACAATATACGATCGAAACTTATCTAAGGCAAAAATTACAGCCAACGCTTCTTTTTTTCAGCTAGTTGCATAATTTAGTTGAGCAGCGTTTAACGTGTGAGATGCATAGTAAATAGCTTTGATAATTTTGTTATACCTTTGACCTAAAACAGCTCCTACAGCTAAATCGCTGGCATCACACATAATCTCAAACGGCAAACTCCAATCTGGTGCTACTAGCACTGGTGCAGTAGTCAATCTCGCTTTTAAGGTCTGAAAAGCTTCCATACATTTACTATCAAAGTTAAAAGGTACTTCTTTTTCAAGTAAATGACTTAGAGGCTTTGCTATTTTTGAAAAATCTGCAATGAACCTTCTATAAAATCCTGCATGTCCAAGAAATCCTCTTAGAGTTCTTAAATTAACTGGTGGAGGTAACTTTTCAATTACCTCGACTTTAGCTTTATCAACTTCAATACCTTCTTCAGAGATTCTATGACCTAAAACAATTCCTTCTGATACCATTAAGTGACACTTTTCCCAGTTTAGTACTAGATTGGTATCTTCACAGCGTTGTAACACTCGTTCTAAGTGTAACAAGCAAACTTCAAATGAATCTCCGTAAACACTAAAGTCGTCCATAAAAATTTCTAAGAATTTCTCAACCATATCAGCAAATATAGCCATCATACACCTTTGAAACGTAGCTGGTGCATTACATAAACCAAACGGCATTCTCTTATAAGCAAAAGTTCCATAAGGACAAGTGAAAGTAGTTTTTCTCTCTCCTCTCCTACGCAATGAATATCCAGAAATATCCCGAATAACCATCTAAGAAACAAGAATACTTATGTCCACTTAAACGCTCCAACATCCGAACTATGAATGGAAGTGGATGATGATCTTTCTTAGTATGATCATTTAGTTTTCTAAAATCAATGCACATTCGATAACTTTGTAATCTCTCTTGTCGGAATCCATTCATTATTTTCATTCTCTTTCTTTGTGAAACCTCCTTTCTTTGGTACCACTTGAGTTGGACTTACCCATTCACTATCCGATATATGGAAAAATTATCCCCATTTCTAATAGCTTAATGACCTCTTTATTAACAATTAACTCGCAAATTTGGGTTGAGGCGTTGCTAGTGATTTGAATACAAGGTTTAGCATCTTCCTTCGTAATTATCTTATGAACGCAAATCTCGTGGCTAATACCTCGAATATCGCAATCATCCATCCAAAAGCTTTCTTATGCTTTTTCAACATTCTAAGTAATTGATCTTCTTGTTGCTCGATTAAAGATGATGAAATAATAACCCGTAATAGATTATTAGTTTCAAGAAAAGCATATTTTGATTTAAAGGTAACGGTTTCAATTCTGCATTTTTAGGTGGATCTTCCATGATGGTTTAAGAACTGGTCCTTCTAGTTCTAATTCCAAATACTTATGCCATGATGGTTTAAAAGTAAAACTTCCTTTATCTCAGAGAAAGGATTACCTCTTTCATTTCAAAGTGTCTTTCTCATCTTCCTTATAGATGAGACAAGTGTTAAACATTCTTCTAACTGTCTTCAAAAGTTGGTAATCGATTATCATAGACAGAATGAATATCTTTATAAAAGAACATGATTCTCGTGATTTGTATGGATGGTTCATAGCTTTGAAAATATTGAAAGTAACTTCATCTTTATTGACTCTCGTAATTAACTCTCCTTTTCGACATCTATTAAAGTTCTTCCCCAGAATTAGAAAATGGTCGAGCCTAAGATAAGTGGCGCTTTGAATATCCTTCTTCCATTTCCATAACTACAAAGTCTAATGGAAAATAGAACTTGTCTACTTTAACCAATACGTCCTCAATAATTCCTTTAGGGTATTTAATCGATCTATCTCGCCATCTGCAGAGTCATTTCGATGGCCAGAAGATTTCTATGCCTAGCTTCTTATAATCCTCATAAGACATGAGATTTATACTAGCTCCAAGATCACATAAGACCTTTTAAGCAGTAAATCCTCCAATTTCACATGGAATGGTAAAACTTCCAGATCTTTCAGTTTAGGTGGTAACTTATGCCGCAAAACTGCAGAACATTCTTCATTTAGGCATATATTCTCATATTCTTCTAATTTTTTCTTGTTTGATGACGAATATCTTTCGTAAACTTTCCATAAGCAGCATACTAATTAGAGCTTCGATAATGTGGATATTAACATGAATATGACTAAAAGTATCAAGCAAACGAGCATACTTCGATCAGTTTTTAATCTTTTAATTTGATCTTTAGGTGGGTAAGGTAAAGATTCTAAATCTATAACCTTTGATCCCAAAGTCATTTCTCTTTTCCTTTTTCTTAAACTTTGAGTATTACTTGATCGCCAAGCATCAGTTCTTGAATTTTTCTTTAAAACATTCCCGAATCCATCTCTACTTGATTCCTTCATTCTTCTTGTTTCTCATCCTTGTTTTCATTATCTTCATTCTAACATGTTCCTTGAATAAACTCCTTAAATTTTTATCCATGGGATCTTTCAAAATCCTAGGGATTTTTACCCATTTCTCACCTTCATTCTCAGGTTCCAAACTTCTATTCCTTTTCAAGAAATTCTCTATAATTTATTCTTCCTCATCCGTGAATTCAATTTCACCTTTAGTTTCATCATTATTTCCATCTAAATCATTTTCTACTTCATTATTTCTGAAGTTTTCTACTCTATTACTACTACAGAGTTTTCTACTTCTCGTAACTACAACATTTACCTCTCTTGGATTTCTTTCAGTATTGCTTGGTAATCCTCCAGGAGGTCTACTGTTATTACGTTCACCTTCCCTACTCAAATGATCTTCCATATTTCTCAATGAGGCTTCTATCGTTCTCATTCTGGTATCATGTCCACTCATAGATGTTTTCATTGTACTCAAATCCTTAGAGACTGTACCAATAGAAGTCATCATTGTTTCCATATTCTTAGCTTGAGTAGATACTACACCCATCATATTTTCCATTAGTTTTTCCCATTTTCAACTCCTTCTCGCAGTTGAGTTGAACTTTGAGTTCTGTGTATACTTTGAGTGGTATGTTGAGGATAGGATCTAGGTAATGATTGTAAATTCTGATTAGATGTATTTTCTTGATAAACTTGATTATTAGACATATTCCTATATGGAACTGGGTATGGCGGTTGTCCTTGCTTACTAGGGTTTTCAGACCATCGATAAGTAGGGTGATCTCTTCTAATAGCATTAAACGAGTTTGAGTATGCATTGTTCAAATTCTATCTTCTGTGAAGAAAACTCACCTCCTCTCTTGAATATCCTGTTGGTTCTTCAATCCCTATTGACATATTATCCCGATTTGAGTATTGAGTTGGTGTACTATTTTACGAACTTTGGTTTTGTTAGATTGTAGGCCATCAAATTTCCTACTCAAATTTTCTAAATGTGCTAGAACTTCCGTATTAGATGTACATTCTCTCGCAAAAGCTACTTTCTGGTGCTAGAACCGGTTTCCCACATTCATTATTTTTGGAAATCTTTTCTATAGCATCGTAAACTATTTGAGCTTCACTCATCATTAAAGAACCACCACATGCATGATTCACATCCGCACGTGAATCTTTTCTTAATTTACGATGAAAAGTTGAATTTGCATATCTAAAGAATAACCATGATCGGGACAGCTCTTAACAATTTTTAAATCTTTCCTGTGCATTCCCAAGCGCTTCTTGAGATCCTTGTCTAAAGTTACCAACCTCGACCTTTAATTCCAAATTCCGTCCAGAGTAAAATATTGTTTGTAAATTCAGGTTTGAATCTCCTCCCAACTTGTAAGTGAATGATGTGGAAGAGACATAAACCAATCTCGGCTCAAATCCTTTTAAAGAAAAAGGAAACATAGTCATCCTCGTTAATTCCTTATGAGCACCTTGACTTTTTGGTCAGTATTGCACGCTTCTTCAAAAGGTAGAGATGATGATGTGGATCTTCATCATCCTCTCTAGAATTGGGCTCTTGCGTCAATTAAACCAAAAGATGAGATTTAATTTCAAATTATTCGCTCCTTCATTGGGTAAAAGTATGGGATTATTAGTCCTGGTTTCTTCTACGGTTTGATCACGAGATAGGTCTCGGGTTTGGTGGGTTATTACGATTATTCGGTTCCGATCTTGATTATTTCAATTATTATTATTTTGATTATTATTAGGGTTAATGGGTTTTGTCCATGCCCTGGAGCATGATCTAGCCTCTGCTCATTTGTTTCATCACTAGTTTCAAACCATTCTCGTATTTACTGTTTGAAGATGATTCTTGGTCGATTTCCACGACTAGTATGACCGCGTTTACTCTCTACTCTTAAGCGCGCTTTCGTAAGTGTTTATGTCAGGCTTATAAGGAGTGAGCGGGGCCTTACCACTTCTGGTCATCAACTAACGAAAATAGAAAATAACACGAGATTGATAGTTGTAGAAAAATTGGTAACTTACCTATAAGGTAAGTACCGACGAGAAAATAAAAATAGAAATGAGATAAGAAAAAGTGTTGATTTATTCTCGAGAATTTTGAGCTAATACAAGTAGTAACCATAGACACAAAGAAAGAAATTAGCGACGTATGTTCCCGGCAACTTGGCGCTTGTAAAGCCGACGTGGCAGCTTTTTCTAATGCTAATACCAAGTCCTTAACCGGCAGGTGTATCGGGTCAAATCAGTAGTGCTAGTGTGGTGAGTCGAGTGTCGAATCCTCAGTGAAAATGTGGTAATTCTTTTAAGTGTGGTTAAACACCAAAGAGCATTATTAACTCGATCTAAACCGCAATTTTATAACATGTATCACTACTATTCATTGAACATAAAATAAATGCGTAATTTAAAAGTTATTCTAATATAATATATATAGATATATAAATATATATAAATGTACATAGATTGCAAATATATATATAGATATAAATATATAGATACCAATATATTTATATAACTAGACGAGATAAGTTTATAGAACTAGCCAAAGTTTATATAATTGAATTATGCGATCTTTTCAATTAAACGGAATGTGCTCGATCTTTCCTTTTATATTAGGTCCAATTGAGTAAATGAAACGGTGCACTCTCGAGGTTAACAATTCCTCCTCACACGAAGCGTATGAAATTGTCATATGCCATTGTCATCGATTCAATCTCCACAACCGCCCCATGCTAATCTTAGTTATGCGAACAGTACTTGAGTACAAATCTACCCCGGATAAAAGAGGTTATTCCGCTTGTCGACGGCCGATGTTATTCAAAAGGCTCCGGTTGTCAGCGGATCGATTTAACTTTCCGGTGTTAGTTTTAATTAAACTGTTGATTTTAACATTATTACGATCTCGAGCACAATTTTAATAAGATTAATCTTTCCCAAGACAAATCGCTTCGGTAGGAAATAGGATTCCGTTGTCACGCTTTTACGCCGCCAATTTTACCCTCCGGTTTTTCTATTTTTTTATCTCATATCCTAACTTCTCCGGTCAATTCATCGTTAGGTTATATGGTGCGATTCATCTTGGTTAATTACGCTCAATCCAATATTATCAATACGCTACAAAATAGAAAAAGATTCAATTAACTCAATTTTAGTAAATTTTAATTAGATAAAGATTCCTTTACCGAAAAGATCGAAATAAAACTATTACATAACTTTGGCTAGTTATTAGAGTTAGCCTAAAAACATCATAACAATGAAAAGATAAAAACAAACATAAATACTTAAGAAAATTTACCGATTACAATTCTATTGAATCAGAGTTGTATTCTTCCGGACATTACAACAACTTCAACAACACCGAACTTCCGATAATTTCGAGCATTACAACGATACTACGAGATTATTATTTTGGCTTAAGGCCTATTTACAAACTACTACTAAAAAGAAAAATAAGAAGAGAATATATATATATATGTAGTAGATATATATATATATTGGTACACTCCGCTTGATCTGCAATCGAGCTCTTTATATAGAAAAAGTCTTCCAAGCGGACCGGTCCGAGAGTAGAAGGCCGGATCTGGCCGGTGTAATGATGATCTCCACCTCCTGATTAATCAAAGATGTGCTCCGTAGATATTTATAATTATAATTATATATAACTTATAAAATTCATATCTCGAGTTCTGGATCTCCAAAAATCATGATTCAAGAGGCATCGGGAAGCTCTCGGGAAAATCTACAACTTTCGTGAAGGACTCTTCTTCAGATAATGTCGTTTTGATGAGCCATTCGTTTGTCGAAGATATTTCTCGATTACCACTTAATCGAATCGATTAGCCACTTGACCACTTAAGCAATTCTATTGACCATTTAAGCTCGTGACACTCTCCAAATCCTTCCAGAGATATGATTATACTTCAACATGTCGATTCTCGGGTCTCGGGTTATAAACCGCAATAAAATACCACAAATACCCACGTAAATCTGACACGACACTCCGATTTACTAAAATCGGTACAAAATGATAACTTTTTACTATTATTACTAAATTTTACTACTAACTACTCTAAATTATAAAGATTAACATTTCATACTATTTATACCATAATTTCATATATTTTATATAGAATTTGTTGATATAACATAATAATATAACGTATATTTAATCATATAAAAGTAATACATCAAGAGAGGATCCCCTTGCCTCAGGCCCCTTTTACCAGGGAAATACCCTTTGAGCTCACCATTAATGGACAGGGAAAATGATGTAGTAGAAACACATAACATGATCCACTTCACAAACCTGTCAGGAAATCCAAAACCTTTCATAACTGCCTCCAAGAAGGACCAATGCACAGAATCAAAGGCCTTTTTTTATATCCACTTTTATAATACATTTAGGTGGACCCCTGGAAACACCATACTTTCTAATCAGCTCTTGACACAAGAATATGTTGTCAGACATGGCCCTACCATCAACAAAACCAGTTTGGCACTCATCAATAAGATCAGGCAAGCAAGAAGAGAGTCTAGTAGCCAATATCTTAGATATAACTTTGTAAGTAACATTACAACAAGAAATAGGCCTATAATCACCAACAGAAGCAGCATGAGTAGACTTAGGAATCAAAGGAATGATAGCATGATTAATCTGATTTAATATAGCATAATTATTGAAGAATTCCAAGACAGCATTAGTGAAATCAGCACCAACAATATCCCAAGATTTCTTGAAGAAACCAGCAGAATACCCATCAGGACCAGGTGCTTTATTGTCAGAGAAAAAAAAGAGAGCTTTCTTTACCTCCAAGGCAGTAACATCCACCAACAGATTATCCATCTGAACCCTAGAAATAGTAGGACCAGCACTAACAACATCAACATCAATAGGAACTGCCAAAGCCTCAGTACCCAATAAATCAGAGTAGAAACTAACAAAAGCATCTCCAATCTGATCATAAGAAGTAGTGAAAGAACTGTCAGCAAGTTTTATGGATGAGATATGATTCCTGACATTGTTCCTCTTCACCAAAGAGTGGAAAAACCTAGATCCCCTGTCACTTAACTTCACATACTGCCCTTTAGCTTTCGAGAAAGAAAGCCTGATTCAAATTTTTCCAAAGTAGAGCAGATCCTCTTCGATCTCCAACTGAGATAATAAAGCCTCAAGAGTGAGGCCCTGTGTTGTATAAAGATTGCAGCCTCTCAAGCACCTTCGAGCATTTTTCGACTTAACAGATATATGAGAAAAATGCATCTGATTCAGCTCCTTCAAAGGCTTCTTCAATCTCCTAAGCTTTTTACAAAGTTGGTATATAGCAGTACCAGACATCTTGACTCCAGATCTGAGTAAGAATATCCAAATAACTTTGATGCTGCATCCACATATTGAAAATTTTAAAAGGTTTCATTCGATCACGTAATCAGAGTTAAAGAAATTCTACAAGGGGGAGTGACTGTAATGCAAACCAAACAGGATCAAAAAAGCCAAAGCATTCACACACCGCCATACTAATAGGCATTAACCGTAACTCTATCAATTCCGGAAAGAACACTAGATGAAGACCAAGTAAAGAATTCACCAGAGGAGTTCATATCTGAAAGATTAGCATCCAAACAACAATCCACACCATCCTGCATCTCATAATCTGTGGGAATATTCCCATTCAACCTATCATCAATAGAAAGCACAGAGTTGAAATCCCCCAAAACCATCCAAGGAAGGGAAGAGCAAACACTCAATTCCCTAAGTCCGTCCCACATACATCTTCTATGGCCAACAGAATGTAAACCATAAACAAAAGTAACCAGAAAAACCTCACCAGTAACAATCAACTTAACACTGCAATGGATCCACTGAGCATCAACTTCCAAAACCTCCATGTAAACAAAGAGGATCCCAGGATAACTAACATCCTCCTATTATCATGGTGGTCAAAGTTATTTCTGTAATCCCGTGAAGGAATCTTGTTATTCAAAATTTATCCATACTATTTTGAGACAGTTTAGTCTCAAGGATTCCAAATAAGGTAATATTATGTTGTCTAAGGTATTTAACAACAATAGATTGTTTATAAGCCTTATTGAACCCTCTAACATTCCAAAAACCAATCATTTTTGTGTACCTAGAGGTGATTTACCTCTAGAGACTACATCGATGTCTTTTCTCAATTCCGAGATACACCAAAGATTGCTATTCCTCTTGTTCTTCTTTTCTTCCTTGATTTCCTGGAACCGAAGCATAAAGAATGTCCCATTTGTCCACCAAATCCTCAGCTTCAGCATCACTAGCCCAAGTAGGACATTTATCAGGATCCAAAACTTCAAAATTATTTGCAACATGAGTAACTGCCTTATCCACTTCCTTTCCTTTATTGCTTGAGGACACAGTAATTCCTTTATCCACCTGTGTAAAAGCTGTACCAGAGGATGAAACATCACCTGGCATAGGAATTTTACCAGGAGCATTATCATTTTTGCCATCTTCTTCAAGAATAACTACTTTTTTCTTCTTTGAGGGGTTAGGATTAGAAACACCAGGTTTTTTTGACCTTGCCACATACAATGCAGGAACCTCATCTTTAGAATCATGCCTTGTTCATTATGCCTAATTTGTTGCATTTGGAATGTAACTTGGGGCCTTCCTCAAATAGAGCGAGTAATAAAGGACCTTTCCATCATGCATAGTAATAGGAATAACAGAAGGCAACTCCATCTTTAAGTCAATTTCCAAAAGACATCTTGCAAAACTTAGCACTTTCTTGGAAGCAGTGACTTTATCAGTATACCGAGGACTCCCCAGAAAAGAACAAATCTTACTCAATGCCCTATCCTTCCAAAGCCTTAATGGAAGATTAGGCAGCTGAATCCAAACAGGAACCACAATACAAGCATCTTTACTAAAATTGAACATTACAGGCATCTTTTTTAAAAGCAAGGGCTTCCAAAAGCATAAAAAGGACCAGCCTGCAGTACCTCATTAAGATCAGACTCTTGTTAAAAAAAACACTATCCACCCAGAATTGTGGTAATGGTATTTGCACTTTCTTGGCCAAGCATTAACAATCTTTTGAACTGCATATCTTCCAGGAAATTTTGAAGGAAAGATGCCAATCAAACTCAATTCATAGAATCATCATTTGTATCCTCCTCCTCCAGAAAAACTGTATCTTGATTGACACAGTCAACATGATCTGTCAAAAGAATAACATCATCTGAAGGTTCTCTATTCTTTTTAACCATTTGTACCCAAGATGCAACCTCATCCACAGCCTTAGCAGCATTAGGCCCTATAAAGTCTCCATTAGAAACAGGGGCAACACATTCCTTACTTGCAATAGAACCAGGATCCACCTCAACTTGAGTCCCCTGTTCTATCACACCAGCAGGTCCAGAAGTGGCAGGAACACCTTCAGTAACAAGCTCTACAAGTCAGATATGTTCGTGGTATTAGTCCGTGGAACACCTTAATGACTTTAGTGATACACTTGAACTATTAGTCCGTGGTGAACTTAATCAAAGTATGGGGTCTATTGATTAAACCACCATAAATGCGCCTAGAACACTTTATGGTGTGACCGCCTTATCCGGACCGTCGACATTGGTTGTCTAATTGGGGCATTTATATATGATGAGAGTCATATAGGACTGGACCGATTTAGTCTGAGTTTCTCATATAATTCCGTGATTGAGAAATCTTATTAAATCACAAGATGATCATATATGGATTAACCTTAATCCTGAAGTGATTATAGACTCTTAGGATAGGGTTTGATGTGTTCGTTAAGGATCGCTAAGAGGCGCGGTCCGAATCACTTTCACGTTGGCACTATTCTAGAATGAGTGAGAAGTGTGTGTCTCATGATATGGAATCCATTCCTTCCTGCGGAAAAGAAAGACAATCCCCTTATTTGTTAGTCCTAGAAACTGATCAATCCCGGGAGTTCATATTGGTTATGAACTAATTGATCACTAGTGGGTTAATGGTAAATAAGGATAAGATGTAGTGAAGAAGGTTTACGGAAATAATCCTACTTCAGTACGGATAGTCTATGAAGGGTTAGTTTATATGAAATGATTATATCAATGGACACGTATCGACTCGACTCGACATTTTGAGAATAAGTTATATCTATAATCGATAGAGTTCAGTTTCAGATTTATGGTGGCGTAATTCCGGAATTAATGAATTAAGTAGAAATATTCTGTTCGATGGATATTTTATTTAGTTTATTGTAGCTACTGGTTATAGGTCTATGGTCCCCGGTTTGGCTCCTAACACGCGAGTGTTTTCTCATTTTATGGAACCGCAAGAATAAATTAAATAGTTGGTCTATTTAATGAATATGCAAATATTATTTATTTGATGAATAATATGTAAAATAGAAAAGACATTTTCTATTAAAATATTGACATTAATGGCGCCACACATATGGATAATTTAGGAGAAGAAATTATTCTAGATTATGTCACATGTGTGATTGATTAATTATCTATTTCTTGGATAATTAATGGAAAATTAAGAGATTGATTTTTTGGGAATTATCTCTTATTTTGTGGGAAAAATATCTTTTCCTTATGGGAATAGGTTTTTGTGGTGTGAAAAGGATAACTCTCTTGACTAGTTATTTTTCTATATAAAGAGAGTTCCTCCTAACACAATTTACACAATTAATTGCGCCACACATCAATTAAAAAAGAAGAAAAATTAGTTTCTTGCCTTAGTCATTTAGAGAAGAAAAACCTAGGGTTTTTCTTGTGCATATTCGAGGAGGTTCTACGGCGAGGATCGACGTCCACCAGTCGTTTCTAGGAGACACAATCCGGAAGACTACGGCATCTCCCTTTGGTCGATTATCTCTTCCTCTCCGATAAGGTAAATCTTCAACCTTCTCGTAGGGTTAATTAGTTATGTCTCATATCGTAAATCACATAAGCTTCCGCTGTGCTAAGATCGAGTGTCTCGATCGGTGCTACTACTCCTAGCATGTGGTAGCAGAGCAAGGTTAAATTTTACGATATCGAGAGCATAATTAATTTAGGAGTGGAATTGCATATTATGTTGCATCTTTTATTTCATGATTGAATGTTGTGGTTGACGAGATGGATTGGGGTTGGTACTTTGTTTACCGTTAGATCTATTGTAAGCTCGTATAATTAGTATTATACGAGTATTGGATATATGTAATTTATTTTGCAATTTATGTAATTTATTTTTGCAATTTAAGTTTCATAGAAGTAGTCCCTTTTTTTTTCCGTCGAACCGTCGGCCAAAAGGCTAAAGCAAAGGGAATCCATGCACTGAAAAAGGAGGCTGCTGTACGTGAAAAAAAAAAGGAAAATGCTATGTCCACTACACAAAAGTGTAGTGGATGATGTTGTGGATGATCCTGTCCACAGATTGGAGAGAGAAATATTTTTTTTTGTGGATCCTGACTAAATGTGTGGTGTGAATGATGTTGTGGATGATGTTGTAGAGATAGATGTAGTGGATGTAGCACTACCGAAAAAAAAAAGGAGGTTGTTGTACGTGTGAAGAGCATGAAAAGGGAAAAGGCATCAATATTTTTTTTCCAATCATCCAAGTTCAAGATGGTATCAACGAAGACATCTTAGGATTTTTTTTTTTTTTTTGCTTTTCCTAGTTTAAATAGGTTAGATCACGAAGTGCAATCATTCATCTCAGTTGATTTATTTTACGATTTATTTTCATGTTTGATAATTTATGTGAGGTAACTAGTGTCATGACATACATCATATTCATAAATTCCACTCCTAAAGATATGTGATACATGTAGCTAATTAATCGTGATATTAATTAGGCATGTATGAGACGTAATTAATTTAGATTAATTTAGGTAATTAATTAAATTAATTAAAACGAACGGAATTTTATCGGGATATAAAATTCACATGATAAAATAAAATTTACTCGGAAAATTTAATTTTGGGATCTAAAATTCATTCGTGGATTTTAATTATGTAGTGACTACATAAAAGAATTTTAATAATTGAAAAATTGGAAAATCCGGAAAAGTTGGACACCAACTGAGCAAAAGGTTCGAAAATTGGTTCGGGTAGTCAACAGGGCTTTGGCCCGACTCGACTTGTCCTTCCAAGTGCGGGGTTAGCCACGGGGTCCGGCAAGGTCAAGCTATCCGGCGAGCTGAGGCTCAATGGGGCAACCTTAGCTTGATTTTCAACCCAGCACCCGCACACGTGCGACGTTAGCGTCGTATATGAACCAATGAAGAGGATGGGTCGGCTTAGACAATCTTGACACCATTCGGTGAACTCGGTTAAAGCTCAGCCAGTGTTTAATACCGATAAGTTGGTAATTGCTTTTCAAGATTTATTGTTTTCAAATTATTGAGGTAAAATTCTACGATCCTAAAATTTTATCATGACAATATTAGGACTATAAGATTCTTTTGGTGAATTTTAATCGTGTAGTGACTACACGAGAGAATTTCTAAATAATCGATAAATTGGAAGATCATGAATATAGTGTCACTAGTTAGACGGTATTTGGAACCGATAAACTAGTGGGAGCTTTAAATTTGTGATTTATTGTTTTTCGATTTGGTGGAAAATTCATAAGTCCTAATATATTAGGATTAGAAAATTCATGGTGAATTTTAAATAGTGTAGTGTCTACACAAAGATTTTATAAATCCGTGAAATTGGAAAGTCGTGAATAAGTGACACTAGTTAGACGGTATTTGGAACCGATGAACTAGTGGGAGGATTAATTTAAAATATTCATGATTTATTGTTTTTTGGATTGTAAATAAATTCTAAAAATCCTAAAAGACTACCTAATTTTCAAAATAACGAGTGGGAGCGGGGAAGGTGACAACCGACCCCTCGGCCTCTACTGTTAACACAAGCGCCGTGAGAGAATGGTGACGCCTCGTGCCGCTTTTATTTCGGCCCCCTTCGGATGGCCTTCACCGCTATCAAAATTCAAGGCTTGATTTTCGAAAGGATAGGATTTTGAGTACTCGTCGGGTCACTGACCTACCCTTCGGCGGCATACTCGGGGTCTACTTAAAAATCTGAAATAGTAGGTCACACTCTAAAGGGTATTTTCTGAAATATCTTGGCTAAAAATGAAGGTAATCAACAATTAAATCGGGATGTCTGATTCTCAGTTAATTGTTGAGAGAGATTGTCTCAATTTAATTTTCACCTCTTTGACCTACCATTCGGCGGCACTGAGGTGTGAGATTAAATCCTTGGAATGGTAGGATAAACTGCATAACATCACGTTTATTATTCCTAAAATATTACTAGTTGTGGTGTATGATTTGATTTATATTTCTGTCATGATTTATTTTCTGCAACTACATATTATCTCAAGGTATCTAAACTGCCAAACACATTAAATTGACTAATGATGACTTCGAAAAAGTGGAAAAGTAACAAGAACATTGAACTCAATAATCAAGAATGCAAATTAATTCTTCGGAAGAGGATGTTCCTCTTGAGCCTACAAACTTAAGTGACATTGATGTCACTGCTATCACTTGTGTTGAACGAGAGACAAAACAGAAGTAGTTCAAAGATGACGAGAATGATTTGGTATCAATCTCACTAGACATCCCACAGTTTACGAGTAGTGTCTACTCAAATGAACTGCTAGTTCACGGCCATTTCCTTTAAAGAAAGCCAATAATGGGAAGGTAAATGTCTACAAGTGCAAGCCATCTAAACTAAATAAGTTAAAGGCTAAACCGAAATATTAATGAGAGAAATATAGGATAAGGAAAGTGATTTCGGATCACTAACCTATAAATCCTTAGAGACTTTCTTAACCGAGTAATTTGACTCGGAAGCTAAAGTTCTTTTGTAAGAACAAGGTAGCTGGGCATTCATGATGAAGAGTAGACAACGGGCAGTTATTTCAGCTAAGATAGTGGGATTGATATAAGGAAATAAATTTCGGATTTTAATCCTTGAATATCAAAGAAATATAATTTCTATTTTCAGATTCGTTGGAACAAATAGATTCACTTTCACATCGATAATATAGTTGCCTTAAAGAAAGTGAACATGACATTTGTATACGATTCTGAGACTCGGACTTTTGTCTGATAAAGTCAGAATCACTAAGTAATGCTGAAAACGTATATGTAACACATCATAAACTATTAAGGCAAATGGTTTCCGTATTTAGATAAACGATTCTTCAACATCTATTAATTGGTGCATATATCCTAACGATAAGATCTTAAGACTGGCTAAGGGTGATTCCTATCTTCCAGTCTAAGAACACTATCTCAAAGAAAAAATGACTAAGTTACCTTTCAATTAGGAAAAGGTTAATAGAGCTAAAGAAGTATCATAGCTTGTTCATATTTGCCTTCGGGGTCTTATGAAAGATACAATCTAGTGGGAGCTTTTGAGTAATAGACATTTTGTCTAATGACTACTCGAAAT
Source organism: Gentiana macrophylla (assembly GCA_026214975.1). Lineage (NCBI taxonomy): Eukaryota > Viridiplantae > Streptophyta > Magnoliopsida > Gentianales > Gentianaceae > Gentiana > Gentiana macrophylla. The sequence goes on along the minus strand of CM047811.1, from coordinate 2,322,332 downwards.
GCCGATTAGTTTATCTAAATATCTGGAAAAATCTCTGATAATACCAAAGAAACGAGTATTCCATGCTCAGATATAGGCTATAGCATAGTTTTGGCACTGATGTTTGGCCTACCTCCGGGTGAAACGATTTCACTGAAAGGGTAAACCATGTGTTGTCTTGTATAGTTATTGATATGCTACATTACACTGCTTACTCAATTAAGATATTGATTGCAAAATAACGGTTTACATTATTATGTAATACCGAGAAGTCTACCTAGAAGATGCTTATGAATTTGTGGATAAATAGTGAATAACATTTACTCCACTTCCGTAAATAGAGGCATTGAGCACTTGGTGCTTGAAGGTAGGACTGGAGATTTTGCATACACGTTCAGATAGCGACTGATCATAAAATATCTTAATACAATAAGTGAAGGTTGGTTATAAGACTCTTAAGATCAGAAAGTGACGGTTGTACTATCACAGCCTTTCTGAATGGATGTTTAAATAACAACCTTGGACCTTGAAGTAAAGTTACTCAAGGAGTTATTATCTGATTTAATCAGACCACATCCAAAATTGGTTGTTGGGGAATACGTTGATTAATACTACTGAACTAGATCAGAATATCAATCCACCCAAATACAGTGGGAGTATGGTTTATCCATTGACTCGGTGTGATTATGCAGACTTTACAGACTGCTGGCGGTGATTGATAACCTATGGTTTTTTGGAAGGACTGTATAGGATTCTGATAAAAGGAGGTTGGTTTAAAACCATAAACCTGTAAATGGAGTTTTGGTACTCCAATTCTGTTCACACTTTTGTAGAACCACTTGAGTGTCTCGGGCCCAGTGGGAGTAATTGGATCTACATGGAAAAGAGACGAATGAATGGGAAGTTTAACTTTCTAAGCAAAGCCAAGTGGTCTTGGGGGTAATTCCTTGAGAAAGATAGTTCAATAGGGGTGATGCCCTGAACTCTCTCACCATTCAGCCTTGATTGACTCTATAGAAAGCAGAAAGATTACCAGGGGTAATGCCCTGAAACATTCTTGCCCAACAACAGAGCTTAGATTCATTCAGAACAGAAGGGTTTGAGCTTAAAAACCAATGACAGGTTGACTGTCTATGCTTACATCCATTGATGGATTAAAGCAAACCTCTAGGTCATTAAAAGTCACATGTTTGAAATGTGTGGGCTTGACCAGAATATTGATGAGTCTTTCGTAGACCAGAGAATCAATGTTGGTAAAGTAGTAGACATTAGTGTTTATAAAGGATAACACTTCAACAGTTGATAACAACATGGGTGTGTTATCTGAAGTCAAGAACTGACGAGCCAAAGCTTCTCTGATTCAGAGAAGTGGACTATATTCTTAGAATTTGATTCGGTCGAATTCATGAGAACAAGTTGTTGGCAATATCCCATCCATCTTATTGGTTTAAGATGTTGATGCATTTTCGAATGCTAGATTCACGAGAGGTTTCCTACCCAACCCCTCACGGAATAATTCTCTCGATCTTCGGATATAGAGAAAATGAGATAGATTCTCTTTTGGATAGAGAAAGTCAGGTAACTAAAAGTCAGTAACAGTCGAATCTTGGATTCAAGCGTTGAGTAGCAGTTTAGTGCATCCTCAAGTATCTTTAGAGAACGAGGAATCATATGCTTGTGTATTCGGGTGCGAACCTGAGTGTCGTTGACTACACTGATTCTGATTTTTTTTCGGATTAAGGATGATCGTGAATCGATCTCAGACTCAGTGTTTACTCATTGTGATGGAGCTACAGTCTGGAGCAATCCAACACTGCCAATTTGACTCTGTTAGTCGAATACATAGAAGCTTTCGGAGCAGCTAAAAAGGCAGTGTGGCTTGAGAAGTTCTTTGTTGGATCGGGAAGTAATTCCAGGTCTCGATGAGCCGATACCATTTTACTGTGTAAAAAGTTCAGAGGTAGCTCATTCTAATGATCTTCGCAATCACAATAGGTCAAAAGCATATTGAGAGAAAGTACCAGCTGCTAAGACAGACCGTGCAAAGAGGCGACGTTTCGGTCCTAAAGATCGCCTCGAGCCGACAACCTAGCTGATCAGTTTACCAAGTTGCGTGACATCTAGTGTCACTGATAAGCGCTTGACGGGTATGAGATTGGGAGATATGTCTCATCTCCTTTAGAGCAAGTGTGAGAATGTTGGGGATAGAAAGAATAAGGGTGTGGTGCTCTAAAAAACAATCATTTCTTGTCTTTATGGGCAAGTGGGAGATTGTTAGATATAGTGTGCCTGAAAGACAATTGTTGCTTGTCCTTACGGGAAAGTGGGAGATTGTTGGAAGTAGCGCCCGAAAGACAATTTATGTAATTGTTTTTAGAATTAATAAATGACAGATTTATTCTCATCTTATTACTTTCTTCGTGCTTGTAAGTAATACACTACTGAAAACCCCAAGTCGTATCATATGTATCCATATAACTTAGTGTGTGTCACACATGAGGATTGAGTTTATGGTGATACACTTGAACTATTAGTCCGTGGTGAACTTAATCAAAGTATGGGGTCTATTGATTAAACCACCATTAATTTGCCCGAACACTTTATGGTGTGACCGTCTTATCCGGACCGTCGACATTGGTTGTCTAAGTGGGGCATTTATATATGATGAGAGTCATATAGGACTGGACCGATTTAGTCTGAGTTTCTCATATAATTCCGTGATTGAGAAATCTTATTAAATCACAAGATGATCATATATGGATTAACCTTAATCCTGAAGTGATTACAGACTCCTACTTGTTTCAGGATAGGGTTTGATGTGTTCGTTAAGGATCGCTAAGAGGCACGGTCCGAATCACTTTCACATTGTCACTATTCTAGAATGAGTGAGAAATGTGTGTCTCACAGATATGAAATACATTCCTTCCTGCGGGAAGTAGAAAGACAATCCCCTTATTTGTTAGTCCTAGAAACTGATCCATCCCGGGAGTTCGTATTGATTATGAACTAATTGATCACTAGTGGGTTAATGGTAAATAAGGATAAGATGTAGTGAAGAAGGTTTACGGAAATAATCCTACTTCAGTACGGATAGTCTATGGAGGGTTAGTTTATATGAAATGATTATATCAATGGACACGTATCGACTCGACTTGACGTTCTGAGAATAAGTTATATCTATAATCGATAGAGTTCAGTTTCGGATTTATGGTGGCGTAATTCCGGAATTAATGAATTAAGTAGAAATATTATGTTTGATGGATATTTTATTTAGTTTATTGTAGCTACTGGTTATAGGTCCATGGTCCCCGGTTTGGCTCCTAACACGCGAGTGTTTTCTCGTTTTATGGAACCTCGAGAATAAATTAAATAGTTGGTCTATTTAATGAATATGCAAATATTATTTATTTGGTAAATAATATGTAAAATAGAAAAGACATTTTCTATTAAAATATTGACATTAATGGTGCCACACATATGGATAATTTATGAGAAGAATTTTTTCTAGATTATGTCACATGTGTGATTAATTAATTATCTATTTGTTGGATAATTAATGGAAAATTAATAGATTGATTTTTTGGGAATTATCTCTTATTTTGTGGGAAAAATATCTTTTCCTTATGAGAATAGGTTTTTGTGGTGTGAAAAGAATAACTCTCTTGACTAGTTATTTTTCTATATAAAGAGAGTTCCTCCTAACACAATTTACACAATTAATCGCGTCACACATCAATTAAAAAGGAAGAAAAATTATTTTCTTGCCTTAGTCATTTAGAGAAGAAAAACCTAGGGTTTTTCTTGTGCATATTCGAGGAGGTTCTACGTCCACCAGTCGTCGCTAGGAGACACAATCCGGAAGACTACGGCATCTCCCTTTGGTCGATTATCTCTTCCTCTCCGATAAGGTAAATCTTCAACCTTCTCTTAGGGTTAATTAGTTATGTCTCATATCGTAAATTGCATTACCTTCCGTTGTGCTAAGATCGAGTGTCTCGATCGGTGCTACTACTCCTAGCATTTACATGAGAGTAAAACATAATCCAGTCATTCTGATTCATGATGTTTAGTTGGTTCAACATTAAATAGCATTCATATAGTCAATAAATGGATAAAATCAACCTATGGGAGAGAAATCTACCTCAAGGCTGTGCCAAAGAACCAAACACCAGTTACGTGAAAACTGAGGAAATGAACTCTGTTGAAAAAAAAAAGGCAAAAATAAACCTTCAGCATCAGAAGAAGGTCAGGAGCACGTTCTTTTCTCTGAGCAAAGGAGGAAATGATGGCAAGTTTGTCTCCGTAACAAGTAAAATCAAAATATCAAGATCTATTACAACTTGTCCATAAACAACAAAAATAACGTGCCACAAGTAAAAAAGAATATAAGTGCCTATGAGAAGGAATACAAACTCTTCGGTCATGTTTCAAAACTTGTCAAAGTACTCAAAAGGCATGAAACAATGTTTCAAAGCTCATCCTACAAAGTGGTTCTTCTCCATTCAACCATGTCCCTCTAGAGTTCCAATCACTTTTCATTCGCCAAACATAATAGCTAAGCAGTGAATCTTCAATAAAGAAAGAAAATCGAAATTTATGTAGATGGTTTTGACCTTACTTTTTATATTTATCACTCGAAGAATGATCCCCGAATTTAAGTCGAAGGAAGACTCGAATGTGAACCACATATCCACTATCATGCATCAACAACAAAAAAATGGTCATGCAGAAAAGAAAGCATCAAAATAGAAAAAAGAAAATGGAACATCATTTCCCCATCAAAATAGAGGTTCGTACCAACCGTACTTTAATAGGTTGCAGTTTTCAAAATACATATACATAATGACCAATTTTATGGCGATCAATGATCACCAAATTCAATATTTATCTTAATGGATAAGAAGTTGACACATGCACAAAATCACTCTTGTTGTGAAATGTGTCCATTGACATAGTGCATTACTCCCTAAAAGTGTATCAAAGTAAAAAAAAAATTATGGTTCTTTGTATGTATATACATCTTTCTCTACGGTGTCATGTTGAAGAGCACTACTGTAAATAAATTGAGTAATTGAAATAAAAAGAAGAGTACACACAACAGATTGGAAACGTATAGAAACACCGGTTAGCATTAACAAATTATGGTCAAAGCTTTATGCTATAGATAAGTAGAAGTAGTCAGCAAAGTGTACCATTAGAAATCAACGAAAAATGCACGTCTTTGTTTGAAAATCCCCTTTGGTTTAAGTATGGAAGAAAAAACCTTAAATCAGAGGTAGAAATTTGCAATGGAAATGGAAATGTGCCATGGGGATTCGTGAAGAGAAAAAACAAAACCCTTCGGATTTTTAAAAGCTGTCGACGTCGATTTCGATAGTCAATGGTGTTACATGACTCGATTTGAAGAATAGCCAAAAGCACAATCACAGTCGCCAAAACAAAGACTTTATTATGATTGCTATGAAATCTAGTACTAAATAACAATGTAGTTATAAAAAAAAAAAACGCATATGAAGATGCAACAAAAATCTTACCAACACCACATATAGGAGGAGACGAACACCATCACCGAAAGAAATCCCCATGATTACGAAGGAGAACCAACATATCCCTACACATTACATTTAGCCTATTTACGAACATATTTTAGATGTAACAGAAAACTGGAAGCACAGTCATACAAAAGATGAACGCTGGAATATACCAAGGATTTGAAGATGTTTCAAAGAAAAACATTATTTGAACACAGGAAGTATCAAAATTAAACAAACAAAATGGAAATATTATACTTAATAATAGAGGTAAATCCCTAAGCCCCATTTCTTTTTTTTTTTTTTTTTTTTTTTTTTGTAACCGTAATGGAAAACAAAATCAGGATCTCACACCACGTTTATCATTTTTGGCTTGTTTACTTGAAGGCTAAACGAAACAGTAACCAAATAATACAACCCATCTTTAAGTATACCATAATATATTCACTTCTTAATTGACAGATTTTGATCTGTGATTAACCCCTTCACAGGATGAACACATCATCCTCGTCTCATCAGGCGTATCCGGAATAAATCAGACCGTCGAACTAACTTCGGCAATTGCAATGGAAAGCTGGTTGAAAGAAAGAAAAGCAAAATAGGTCCTCATGAAAGGTGTACCGGATGCATCTGAGCCATAAACCTTGATGATGTCGGAAATCACCTATAGATCCGAATAACCTCTAGAACGATTCAAACAAGAACAAAAACAATGGGGACTGTGATTTGGGTATGATTAAGACTGAGCCTGAGAGTTAGTCTCTCTCAAGTTGCCTACGTATCCAATAGTCAAATTGGAATCAAGTCTTTCGTAGTTCCTTAGGGTTGTTTATATAGGGAGGCGTCTCACCCCTTTTCTTGTCAAACAAGTCGTAGAACCCTTAAACCCTAAGGATCATCACGTGTCTATCTCTGATAAGGGATAATTATGATTATACTCGAATTATGGGATTTCCTCTCGGTGATCCAGAGATTCTCCTATAATAAAGGCACATGTGTTATTTACCACTTAAGGAAAGAGCCAGTCGGCTTTTGATGGGCTCCTCGGGTCGTCTCGACCTGAGCTGCGCGTCCTACCTCCAGACTTGCCGAGCTGGCCTGCAGCGTCGTAGTCGGGAAGTATATGGATGCACCTCCTCCCTGGGTAGTGGTCTTACTACCGTGGGCTCTCTGCCCTACAAGCGGTTAACTTCGAGGTGTTATAAAGGCGACACGTGGCCGGGTCTGTTTCCACCATCGTCATAAGCCCCCCAGGTCTGGCCGGACTACCTAGGAGCTGGGTAGACCTGAGATCAGCTCGGATGTTTCAAGATAGCATGCTTGCCGTGACACGTGTCCCTGCTACCGTTTAGGCTGTCGTATTGAGTGTGAGAAACGAAGCGTCTTTGCACATACCGTAATAATGGGGCGGTTTTTCCAAGACTTCTTTCTGGGGTTTTATAACTCCCTAGTCTTATCACATCCCCTCAGAAATTACTCTTTAAATCAAGTGTGAAGTCGGGACGGTTGCCATTCCATTCTTCCATCTCTCTGATCCCTTTTTTCAAGTAAGCTCTCTATCTCTCTTCTCTTATTCTTCTAAGTCTTTTCTGTTGTTAATGAGCGAACCTATAATCCTTACTGATAGTTCCATTGAGGCCTTATTTGAATCGGAGCCGGAATTAGAGGAAGAAAGTACCTTACCGAGTCGCCTCTCAGAGGCCTCGCCTTTCTTTTTTCAATCCTCCCTTCTTCCTCATCTTCAGATTCGCCTTACCCTTAAGGCATTTATGGCTCGAAATCACAAAGCGGCCTGCCATGGCATTGATACCAAACTAACTTCCGCTAAGTGACCCGCATTTGTAAACAATACAACCTAACAAATCCGCTTTTTCAAACCCACTCGCCCTCGCTCCCGGTGTTTATGCCTATCAAGCCCCGGCCGGTATCATACTGTCTGCCTGAGAGAGCTCTTATGCAGTTTTTGTTTCCGATTTACCCGGCCGTTTAGCTGCCCCTGGAGCATTATGATTCAGTGGTTGGCCCAGATCGTGCCTAATGGAATAAGGGCGATAGTGGGCTTCGCCATTTGGTGCAGATGTGCCTGCATCCCCTTCAAAGTCCAAACATTTCAACTGTTCTTTCAACGTAAACAGGTGCCTGGGCAGGCTGGGTACTACTGCTTCCCTCGTCGGGGGGACTTCATGCCTGACGTTCAGTTCACTGAGCCGGGGGAGACTTCGTACAAAGGTTGGAAACCAGATTCTTCTTTATCTGTCCCGAGGTGACTCGGAACCTGGGTAGGTGGAACTCCTCGGATCTGGACAACGATCCCCGGCCAACTGACGTGGATAGGAAACTTCTAGACGACATTCGCAAAAGCAGAGTGTATATCAAGGAGAAAAAGTATTCTTACGAGTTGATTTTGGTCGCCTGGGCTTGCCCACTCGTGGCCCTTCACCCATATAGGAGTTAGATAAGGAGGAGTACAAGATATGTAGGGCTTTAATACTTGCTTTGTGCCATACTTTACTATCTGTAAAATATTTTCTAACATGTCTTGTTATCCATTTTGTCAGTGTCTTCCTTTGCCGATCTCCTGGAGGATGTTACCGATGAAGTGGCTCCTTCAGTCAACCCTGGCGAATCTACCCCGGGAACTGAGCAGCAGGAGGGCATAGAGCCGGAACGCCTCCGAGCTGCTGGGACTATCCTGACCCCCACCTCGGCCCAACTCTTGTCCGGACAACCAGATGACTCCTCCGGGGAAGTGGAGCAGATAAACGTGGATGAAGATCAGGAAGAGAGAGAAGATGCGATCGAGCCTAGCCGGAAGAAGAGGGTATTCTCTCCCTCAACCCGGAAGGGTCGATCAAAAAAGAGGAAAGCGGCCCGCCAGGCCATAGAGAATGTTGAAGATTCTCCTGAGGAACAATCTTCCCCTAGACACAATCGGTTGTACGAGCTGTCAGACCAAGATCTCGCCGCTGTGGTAAGTTATTGGATGAATATGTATGCCACCCTATGTACCTTACTTCCTCCTTACCTTTTCTCTGTTTTTTCCAGGGAGCTCAGGTAGGCCAGGAATTCCTGGATCGCCTTGCTGAATCCGCGGCGAGTAAGGAGGCCTTGCAGGGAACGATCAAGGAGCTCCGGGCTGCGCGCGATAAGTATAAAGAGGCCTCAAAGGCTAAGGATCAGGAGGTTGTGGCTCTGAAGAAGGAACTTGCCGAGACTCGGGCCAAGTGTACTGCTGAACTCCAGGCCAAGCATGATGAATATGTAGCAGAGAACTCTGAGCTCGGGCAGGCGTTGGCCAAGGTCCGAGCTGAACTGGAAGCTCCAGAAGCTTCTCTTCCTGCTCGGGATGCCCGAGTTGTGCATGAGTATAAGTCCTCCGATCATCTAGCCAGAGCTCTGAAGGTCTTGCTGAACCCTGTCATGCAACATGGGTACACGACGGGTGTGGATGAGGCAAAAGAACAGTGCCCAGAGCTGGTTCTTTCAGACCTTATGCATTATCGTTCCTTGTACAAAGAAGGAGCAGGTCAGATCTATGATGTCCGGTTGAGAGAGTTTAAAGCGGGTGAAGACATCGGGGTCAAGTATGCCAGACGTCGTCCTGCTTCTCAGAGTGCTGGACCAGCCCCATCTTCGACAGAGCAGGTTCCGAGGACCCAGACCTGATTGCTTCTCCTTATGTTGTACTTTGAGACTTTGAAACTTTTTGCCCAATTTCATGTACTTTGTTTATACTTTGTGGTGCCCTGCCCACTACATTTTGTACTTTGACTTCACTCGGTTTATTTTAGGTTTAAATGTTCGCATTCTGTCTTATTCTGTCTTATAGATGTCCCCTTCCCCCCCAGTATGGCATGCATTACTGAAGGTTTGGATGACATACTAAGTTTTGATAAAATCCTGTTCTGTATTCAGTTAAATTTTGGCCTGACCTGCAGACTTAGAAGGTTTGACCTTTGCAAACCTTCTGAGTATAACCTGACTCAGTTAAAAACCCTGTCCTGGCTTGAGGACACGGGAAGCTTGTGGTATTCAAGCTTTCTGAGTCGACTCACATGACTGCTTAAATTCCGCCCGACCTGCAGACTTAGGAGGTTTGACTTTTGCAAAAACCCTGTCTTGAGGACTCGGGAAGCTTGTGGTATTCAAGCTTTTCGAGTCCGACTCGCAAAGACTCGTTAAATTCCGCCCGACTGGCAGACTTAGGAGGTTTGACTTTGCAAACCTTCCGAGTATAACGACTGGCTAAAAACCCTGTCCTGGCTTGAGGACTCGGGAAGCTTGTGGTATTCAAGCTTTCTGAGTCTGACCTGCAGGACTCAGTTAAATTTTGGCCTGACCTGCAGACTTAGGAGGTTTGACTTTTGCAAACCTTATGAGTATAACGTGACTCAGTTAAAAACCCTATCCTGGCTTGAGGACTCGGGAAGCTTGTGGTATTCAAGCTTTCTGAGTCTGACCTACAGGACTCAGTTAACAGAAAATAATCGCATTACAAAGCATAACAGTATATAACACGAAAGGATTATATATTTATTATAAATCAAGGGTGTTTAATAACACTTTATTTGAAAAAGACAACATAAAACGAAAAGATAGAATCAGGCCTGGATTTGTCTCAGGCATAAAACTTCCTAAGGTTGCTGGCATTCCAGCTTCTTGGTACGGTCTGACCACTCGCGTTAGCTAGCTGGTAAGCACCTTTGCCGTGACCTTTTACCACCCTATAAGGGCCTTCCCAGTTCGGGTTAAGCTTTCCCTGGGGACCCTGCTTGCTGACCTCGTTCTTCCGCAGCACCAAATCTCTTTCTTTGAAGTACGAATGCTTAACTTTAGAGTTGTAATATGGGATATTCTCTCGCTTGTACTTTGCCATCCGGATATAGGCCACTTCCTCAGCTTCTTCCAAGTTGTCCTTGGCGTGTCTCGAGCTCAATGTCCTGGTCTCAGGCTTGTATGGAGCTGGAGTCCTCGGGAAAGGATCCTTATTTCGCCGGAATGATCGCCTTCACGACCATAGGCTAAGGCAAAAGGAGTTTCTCCGTAGCCGAGTTTGGAGTCGCTCTGTATGCCCAAAGGATGTTAGGCAAATGTTCGACCCACGCTTGTCCCTCTTCTTCCAATTTCTTTTTCAACCCAACCTTGAGCTGCCTATTTGTCTGCTCTACTTGACCGTTGGCCTGGGGGTAGCCGACAGAGGTGAAGTGTTGAACTATACCAGCTCGACGCACCATGACCTGACTGTCCTATCCTCAAATTTCGTTCCATTGTCTGACACCGGGATCTTGGGTATCCCAAATCGACAGACGATATTCTTCCACAAAAACTTATGTATGGCTTTCGCGGTGATGGTGGTCAAGGCCTCGGCCTCCACCCACTTAGTAAAGTAATCGACGGCCACAACAAGAAACTGCAAGTTACCTGGAGCTCGGGGAAGAGGTCCAACCAGATCTACCCCCCACTGATAAAAGGGCCAAGGAGAGACCAAAGGAATCATGTTATGTGCTGGCTGGTGAGACAAGTTATCATGCACCTGTCATGACTTGCACCTCATTACCAGATCGTTTGCATCGCCTTGCATGGTTGGCCAATAATATCCGAACAAGCGGCATTTACGAGCCAGTGTCCGGGCTCCTGCGTGGTTTCCACAAATGCCGAGGTGGATTTCCCTAAGTAGATAATTTCCTTCCTCCTGGGTAGCACACCTAAGCCATGGTGATATAAACGATCATCTGTATAGAATATGATCAAAAAGGGCGTACCTGCTTGCCTGTAACTTTATCTTCCTGGACTGAACCTTGTCAGTTGGTAGAATACCATGCTTTAGATAAGAAGTTATGGGGTCCATCCAGGTGGCTTGTTGGCTAATCGGTTGAACTTCACTTAGGACATAACTTCGCTCGCCATTGTTTCTACGTAACTTTTTTATCTCAAAAGAAATTGATGCCAACTTGGAGAGGGCATCGGCTTTTGTTCCTAGATCGAGAGACCTGCTCTATATGAACTGACCTGAAGTTTTTCAGCAAAGCCTGTGCTGCTGTCAGATACTTCTTCATTGATTCCTCCTTTGCTTCATACTCACCCTTGACATGATTGACTACCAGCTGGGAGTCACTGAATACATGTAGATTATCTGCTCCGAGCTTGGTGGCTAGCTGAAGCCCGGTAATTAAAGCTTCATATTCCACCTCGTTGTTTGTAGCCGTGAAATTGAAGCGCAATGCATACGGGAATTCTTCCCCTTTGATCGAGAGAGCAAAGGCCCGCCTCCTTCTTTCCCGGATGCTCCGCCAACGAAAAGGGTCAGTATCGACCGCCTGTTGGTATTCTTTATCTCGTCTCGACTGAATTCTCACCTAAGAAGTCGGCTAAAGCCTGGGCTTTGACGGCGATCCTGGTTGGTAGTCCAGTCATACTCGCCACCGATCACCCATCCGGCTAGTCTCGCCCGAGGTGTCCGGTCGTGCCAAGATTTGACGCAGGGGTTGGTCTATGACCACGGTGATGGAATAATGCTTGGAAGTATGGTCGTAACTTTCAGAGGCATGTAATGTGAGCCAAAGCTAGTTTTTCCGCGTTCAGGTACCGAGTTCCGGTCCATGTAAAGCCCGCTTACATAAAAACACGGGTGTTTGTATGTGTCCTTCTTCTCTCGATTAGGACCGCACGATTGCCTCGTCAACCACTGCCAAGTATAAAAGCAGAGTTTCTCCTTCCTGAGGAGACGTCAGGGTTGGTAACTCAGCCAAATACACTTTCAGATCTTCAAATGCCTTCTGACTATCCTCATTCCACTGGAAGGGACTTGCTTTCCTCAGGATTTTAAAAAACGGTAGAGCACGCTGTGCTGATTTAGATAGGAACCTACTCAGGGCGGCCATGCGACCTGTTAGACTTTGCACCTCCTTGATGCTTCTGGGTGGGGGCATCCTTCTTAAGGCTTCAACCTTGTCCGGGTTGGCCTTAATGCCTTCTTTTGAAATCATGTAACCTAGGAATTTGCCTGATCTGACCCCAAATGTGCATTTCTTGGGGTTGAGTTTCATTTGGGTCTGCCTGAGTACCCCGAATACTTCTCGGACGTCGGTCATATACTAATCCAGAGACCTGCTCTTGATCAAGAGATCATCCACATAGACCTCCATGCATCTTCCGATTTGTTTCTTGAAGATTTTATTCATCGCTTTTGATAAGCGGCGCGGCATTCTTTAACCTAAACGGCATAGTAACATAGCGAAAGTTCCTCTTGGTTATGAATGCCGTTTTTCGCATCGTCTGGGTCCATAGCAATTTGGTGGTAACCCTTATATGCATCTAAAGCATAAAAACTTCAAAACCGATTTGCCGAGTCAACTTCTAGCCTCACAATCTTAGGCGATGGATATGATCCTTGGGGCAGGCCTTGTTCAGTCGGTAAAATTACACACATTCGCCACTACCATCGGCTTTTTACTGAGATCAGGTTGGCTACCAGGTCGGGTAAAACACTTCACGTATGATCCCGGCCTGGCGTAACTTCTCAACTTCCTTTTGAATGGCCTCTATTCTATCTTTTGTGAACTGTCTTTTCTTCTGCCTAATCGGTTTCCGGGCTGGGTCAACATGAAGCTTGTGCAGAGCCAGCTCGGGTGATAGTCCGGGCATGTCATCTGTCTTCCATGCAAATACATCTCTGAACTCCTTTAAGATCTCAACAAGCTCTCTCTTAAGCTGGTCTGGGATCCATGATCCCACGTTGACTGACAGGCTTTCATGCTCTTTTCCTACATTTACCACATCGATTTTATCATCTGATGACCAGCTTTCTTCTTCCTCTGGGAGCAATTCTTCCACAGATACCTGTTGTACCATTATTCTTCCATTGACGGTGGCCGTGTAACAACTCCTGGCTGTTTCGACGTCACCCTTAACTTCTGTTGTCCCCTCCCACGTCGGGAACTTCAAGCTGATGTGTGCCGGGGAGATTACCGCTCGCAGATCTATTAAGGCAGGTCGGCCCATGATAACATTGTAGGCCGATGGGGCCCTGACTACCACATAACTTACCATAAGGATCCTGTCCCGAGGTGTCTTTCCGAAGGTGGTTGGTAAGCTGATCATTCCCATGGGGTGGACTGGTGGTCCTGCAAATCCGAATAGTGGGGATGACACAGGTGCTAGCTCCGTGTCTTTTAATTTCATTGACTGAAATACATTGTAGTATAACACGTTGACTGCACTCCCAGTGTCCACACAAATACGCTTCACCGTATGTTTATTGATTACCACCTCGATAACCAAACTTCGTTGTTCTTGATTAGAGGAGAGGGTCACGAGGACCATAAATTACCTCCCGGACAACCTTTGTCTCTTTCACGAGTCTCTGACTGGTAGGTGCCCGGTTACCACCTTCCTCCTCAGGTCGGGACGAGGTACTCGGACCGCCTGAGATGGTATTAATGGTATTGATAGGACGATTATCTGGCTGTCCCTCATGTCCTGGAGATGGCTCCCTCCTCCGTCTGTAATCGTCCTTTCAGTCATGACCGAAATCTCTCCTCTTGTATTCCCGTCTTCCCCGGGGTTCTGGGTTACGGGACCTATCTATGACCTCATCAAGTTTTCTTCCATAACAAAGGCGTCGATCTCTCTCTGTAAATCCCGGCACTGCTCTGAGTCGTGACCAATGTCTTCATGAAACTTACAGTATTTGGTCTGATCCTTTTTCCGGGGACCCTTCATAGGAGGTGGAGTGCGGGCAATGCCTTTCCTCCGCATTATGGCGAGAACCTGCTCGCGTGATCTGTTTAAAGGGATAAAATCCCTTTCTTGAAGGGCCCCTTTCTTTTCCGAGCCGGTGCATTATGCAGTGCAGCCACTCGGTCCCATACTGGTTTACGCTTTCTTTCGGACTGTCATCCGACCTCTCTTTCTTGGGAGCTTCCGACTCCCTCTTTAGACGGTTGGCCTCCTCACCCTGACAATGTTTGTAGGCCAGATCCATGCATTCATCCATTGATTTCGGAAGTCGACCATTTAGCTTTGCATACAATCTACCTTCTCATGCACTGCCACGAAAGAGGTGATGGAGGTGTTCCTTGCAGATTCCCGACCGCCTAGATTCTCGTTGAATCTTTTCAGTCATCGAACACAATAGGTGTGATTGTCTTATCCGGACTTTCGGTTAAGAGAACCTAATGGGGCATTTATATATGATAGATATATCATATATGGTTGGACCGATTTGATTAGAGTTCACGATATAATTCCGTAATCGAGAAGTCTTATCGAATCAATGGATGATCATATTTATGGATATATCTTAATCTCGAGGTGATCACGATCAAATCGCTTGAATCGGTATGAAGTTTGACTTGACGGTTAAGGATTACACCGAGTCTGTGATCCGAATTACCCCGTCTTGGCATTGTCTTTGGATTGAGTGAGTAGTACGTGTTATCACGCAGATCACGGAATCCATTCCTTCCATTTATGGAAGAAGATAAGCCGATTCCACTTATTTGTTAATCCAGAAAGCGATCGATCGCGCGAGTTCATATTACACCGATTAGCTACCGGTGAGTTGTATGAATTAATTGATCACACTAGGGGTTAATGGTAAATAAGGATAGAGATTCTAAAAGGGTTAATGGTAACTTCCCGATTTAGAATGAGCGATCACATGGAGGATTAATCCATATGTAATGATTATATCAATGGACGCTTATTATTATTCTCGTGAGGAGATAAATATAATCTCATAATCGGAGGAAGTGCGATCACGGGATTATGGTGGCATATTCTCGTGATTGATTTATCAAATATAATTATTACATTCGTAAGATAATTATTTATTTGATTTATCGAACTGATTATTAGTCCATGGTCCCGACGTGCTTCCTAATATAAGATAGCTATTCTCGGACGTCGAATCCTAATAATATTAATTTAGTTCTTGTTGGACTTTATTAAAACGATATGTGAATTAATTGTTTAGTGGACTATTAAATTAGTTGGGCTAAATAATTAAATACACGGAAAAGCGTTTTAAGTGATGACTCAGCACGAATTGGTGTGTTGACCTAATTTTTGGTCAAACATATTGAAAAGGTGCGTGACCTTAATTTTAAAGAAAGGTGCGCATGCAATTTGTTTTATATTATTTAATTATTAAGAAATTAGTTTTCTTGGATAATTATTTAATGTGTGATTTATCTTTTATTTGTTAAATGATAAATCATGGAATATTAGATAATAATATGTTTTATCCTAATTTGTTTGGGATAATTATTTTATTTATCTTTTATTTGGAAAAAGGATTAATGTAATAATTATCTCTTAATTATTTAATCATTGGAGGACAAGGATTACTCTCCTATATAAAGAGAGTTCTCCCAAGCCTTAACACACATGATATTTTCGACTTCTCCTCTTAGAGAGAAGAAGTGATAAAATTCGCCAAGGGTATTAGGGAGAAATCTTGGAGATTTTTCCGGGTAGCATATCGGAGGGTTCGAGTCGAGAATTCCTTCCACCGGGAATTGCTTGGATCACTGCGTGACGGAAGATCGTGGTGCTCTTCACATCTTCTCACATTCATCCTTTTGCGGTTCTTCAACTTGGATTTTGAGATCCAAGAGGTATGCTCTACATCCCCCTTGTAGAATAGATCTAGTTGTTTTATTACGTGTATTATATAGATCTAGATCCTTAAAATCGCTTCCGTTGCGAATGGTATTACTAACAGTGGTATCAGTCGCCAAGGTGATCTATATTTATACGTATAAAATATTAGATCTAGGAGTGGTAAAACATGTAGATTTTTTGTCCCAATTTTTTTTTTTCAAAAAAGGGGCCGATGCACATGCTTAATTTTTTTTATGTTATGAATGTCTTGGTTGAAGAGATTGATTGGGGTTGGTACTGTTTACTCGTTAGATCTATTGTAGCTCCTTTGTTTAGTAACAATAGAGCATAGGAATTGTATTTTTTTTTATGTTAATTTTCGAAATTTATGTAAAAGTAGGATCTTTTATTGTAATTTTGATGTTCCGGGCTCGAGAAGATGAAGATCATGATGTTGAAGATCATCTAAAAGGTAAAACGGGAGGAGGCCGATTTGTTTAATACTATTTTTTTTTATTCATCGGCGGAAATTTTTTTTTGCGGCGGCAACACAATTTTTTTTTAGTTGACTTTTTCTTGTTCTTAGGTCATAAGACCAATTGAATAAAAAAAAAAATTTGATTGGAACAGCCGAGGGCTGTTAAAAAAAAAAAAAAAAGTTTTTTTTATAAAACATTAATATAGATATATTTTTTATATATTGGTATATTACGGCCTCCTCTCTCAAATCGTTTCAAAGTTAGGTATCGAGATCGAAGCTTTTGTAGATCCGGATGATTCAAGATTGAAGATCGAAGACATGAAAACAACAAGATTGTAATTTCTTGCTTTCCTAGAATAGATTAGATACGGGGGTAACCAACAATCCATCTCGGTGTTTAAATTTTCCATGACTTTATTTTTTATGTGTTTGATCATAAAATAGATATAAAATCGGAATTGCCATGACATGCATCATATCATAAATCCACTCCATGCATACATGTAGAATTTTAATTTTGGTAATTAAAATAGGCATGTATACAAACTCGTGTAATTAGTTGAAATTTAATTAATACGTGGTAATTAATTAATTTAGTAACTAATTAAAGATCCGAGGGCGGGTTATGAAATCATTAAGCCTTTCAAGGTGTGTGTTCTCGGTGAACCGCCTTAAAGCACAAACGAGATCACGTTTTCAATTCAGTAGTGTCTACGAGATTGAATGATGGTAAAAGAACAATAAATCTTGGATAAAAACGGTTCGCCTATAGGTTGGGTGGTCAATCGAGCTTCGCTCGAACGACTTAACCTCTCCAGTGTGATGTATGCACGGGGTCCGGCAAGACTAAGCTACACCGGAAAGCGGAGGGGTGATTCTTCTTATCTCAATGAGGCTATCTTGACCCGATTTCGTCCGGTATTATATATGTTCCAACGAATAGGACGGGTAGGCTTGCCTACGTTACCGACACCATTCGAATCCTTGATTTGATGTGCTTTTATGTTAACATCAAAAGACGTGGTTAGTTAACCCACCACCACTTCCAAAATATTGAGTAGAGCGCGGGGCGACACCAACCCCACGGCCTCTACTATAGATACAAGTAAGTGAGAGAAGGGTGCGCCTCGAGAGCGCTTTGATTTCGTCCCCTAAGGATGGTGTTCACCTTATCAACATTCATGGCTTGGTCTCCAAAGGATAGGATTTCCGGTACTCGTCGGGTCACCGACCTATCCTAAGACGGCATACTCGGGCGTACTAAAGAGATCCGATATAGTAGGTCACACTCATCATGGGTATTTTTGATAATATCTAGGCTAAAAAAGGAAGGTAGTCAATGAATAAAGGGATGTTCGATTCTCGTGGGATGTTCGATTCTCACAAGTTATTCATTGATGAGATTGTCTCGATTTAACCGTCATCTCTTTGACCTACCCCTAAGCTGCGTGCATCGAGATGCGAGGTTAAAACCTTGGAATGGTAGAGTAGACTTAATTTTAGTTTACAATTCCTAAAATAAATATAGTAGTGTTAAACTTGAATTAATATATGTCATTTTATTTTACAAGATTATATCCCTTACTAAATTGCTTAAAATTTATAATTGACTAGTATTGACTTCTTTAGAAAGTGGAAAGTAACTAGGACGTTGAACTAGTTAATCGATAATGCAATTATTTTTCGAAAGAGATATTTTCTCTTAAGCCTTTTAAAACCAGAGTGACATATAGGTATGTCACTAGTGTCATTCGTGTCAAACGGGAGACAAACTTAGTTTGATCAAAGGTGATTTCGAACTTTGAAATTCTTTTAGTGAATTTTGCATGTGTAGTAATTACATGAGTAATTTTCTAATTGAAAAACCGGAAAATCATGAAGTATTACTAGTTGGACGATATTTGAAATCGATGAACTAGTGGGAGCTTTATGATTTGTTGTTTTTCTAGAACATTAGAAAAGTGTAACTGACTACACACGTAACCGTTCTAATTGAAAAACCGGAAAGTCATGAAATGTTGCTAGTTAGACGATATTTGGAATCGATGAACTAGTGGGAGTTCTATGATTTGTTGTTTTACTGGAAACATTGGAACTATATACGAAAGATTTTTCTAATCGGAAAAAATCGGAAAATCATAAACAATAAAGCATTGCTCGTTAGGCGGTATTTGGAACCGATAAACTAGTAGGAGGTTTAATGTTATGATTTATTGTTTTTCGGTACATTAGAAAATCTGAGAAGTCCCCCACGAGTAACACTCGAAAGAGACATCCCACGGTTCAAGAGTAGTATACTACTCAAACGAACTGGCCGGTTCAAGACTGTTTCCATTCACGGAAAGTCAAGAATGGAAGAATATGTCTCAAAAGTGTTAGTCATCTAAATGAGAAAACTTTAAAATTGAACCGAAAATTAATTAATCGAAAATCATAGGATAAGGACGGTGATTTTGGATCACCGACCTTATGAATCCTTGGCGATTTTCTCGAGCTAAGTTCTTTGGAAGAACAAGGTAGCGGTGCATTTAACGATTAAAAGAGTAAACAACGGGCGATTAATTTTAGCTAGAATAGTGGGAGTGATATAAGGAAATGAATCTCGGATTCAACCCTTAGATATCACGGAAGATTTATTTTCATCTAAGATTCGTTGGAACGAATGGATTTACCTACTATTCGATAATTTGTTTGTCGTATAGAAAGTGAATATACCATTTGTAAATCACGAATCCAAGACTCGGACTTTTGTTTGATAAAGTCAAAACCACTTACAATTCTTGAAATATGTATATAAAACACATCTCAAGAACTATTAAAAGCAATTGGTTTCTATATTTAGATAAACGCTTCTTCATATTCCATAGTTAGTGCATAGTCCACTAAAAGACAAGACCAAGACTCGGCTCGGGGTGATTCCTTTTCTCCGAGTCCGGTTAAATTGTCTCAAAGGTTCAATGACTAAGTTTCCTTTCAATCGGGAAAGGATAATGGTTATAAAGAAGTAACATATAGCTTGTTCATGAGCGACCTTGGGGTCCGATGAAAGATATGAGCTAGTAGGAGCTTCCGAGTAGTGACTTCTTGTCCGATAACTATTCAAACACTCCGGTAAGTTTATCCAAAATATTATGAGGTTTCTCTGCTTTCAATGAGATAGAGTATTCTATACTGTAAATGGGCCATCACATAGTCACAGGGGTGATGCTCGGCCCGCCTCATAGTGAAATGCTTTCACTAAGTGAGAAACCGTTAAATTGCCTTATATATGTTTTAGATGTACTACAATATACTGCTTAACTCAATAAAGATATTGGAAGCGAAATAACGGTTTACATTGAAATGTAAGACCGAGAAGTCTACCTAAAATATGCTTTGGAATTTATGGATAAGGTGTGGATTCGGTTCACCCCACTTCCATAAATATAAGCATTTAGCACACGGTGCTTGAAGGTAAGACTGGGAGTTTCATGCATACGTTCGGTCAATGACCATTCGTGATATATCTTTTAACCTATTGAGTATAAAGGTTAGATATAGGATTCTTGAAATCAGGAAGGGACAGTTATACTGTTGCATCCTTTCTGATAGAATCCATGTTCGAAAAACCTTGAACCTTGAAATGCGTTTACTCAAGGTAGTTACTAAGCCGATTAAAATCGGATCACATCCAACATCGGTTGTTGGTGATAACACTAAATACTACTAAACTAGATCAGAATTTCGATCCACCCAGAATGTAGTGGGAGTATGGTTTATCCATTACCCGTTACGGGTTCTGCAGACTTTGTAGTCTAAGGATCGATCGATGACCTATGGCTCTTTTGTGAAGCGTGATATAGGATTACGATAATAGAGGATGGTTTAATAGCCATAACCACGTGAATGGAGTTCGGTACTCGGTTCTGTTCATACTCTTGTAGAACCACCGAGTGTCTCAGCCCGATGGGAGTAATTGGATCTACACGGAAAAGAGTAGAATGAGTTGGTATTGCATGATTTCGTTCAAAAGCGGAAAATAGGGGTGATTCCCTGAGATTTTCTTGCCAAACAAGCGGAGTCTGGATTCATTCAAATGGAAGGGTATTGACTTATGAACTTATGACAGGATGACCATCAAGGCTTATGTCCTTTGTGGATAAAAAGCAAACCTCTCGGTCATTGGAAGTCATATATTTCTACAATATGTGGATTTGACCGAATATTGATAAGTTTTTTGTAGACGGATATCAATTTTAGTACTGAGTGAGTGAATATATAAATATATATTAGTGTTTGTGAAGGATAATAACGCACTGATTGGAATCAACATGGGTGTGTTATCTGAAGTCGAGAATCGACAATACCACAATTCTCTCAGCAAGAGATTTGGACAACATTCTTAAGAGTTTGACTCGGTCGAATTCATTAGAATCGATCCTTTGGTTTCCCATCCATCTTATTGGTTAAGATGATGCATATGTGTATGCAACATTCAACGAGGAAGTTCTACCCTATGCCTCGGGAATGACTCTCAAATCTTGGATCAAGAGAAATGGGATAGATTCTCTTTCTAGTAAGAGATGGTCAGTTATTGAACGTCAACTTTGATCGAATCTTAGATTCGGCGGTTAACAAAGCAAGTTTAGTATGTCCTTTAGTATCTTGAGAGAGCGAGGAACAATATGCGGACATATTCATGTGTGAACTTGGATATGTGATACACGCGATTTTGACTTTAAGTCGATTGAGGATGATCGTTAAGTCGATCTCGGGCTCAGTGTTAACTCGCACCACATGATTAGATGGACCGGTAATGTTTCGATTCTACGGATCGTCTCGGAGCCGACAACCTGAATAATCATTAAGACCCATGACATTTAGATGTAGGTACTCCCGAGTCAACGACCTATCCTACGACGGCATACTCGGAGTGTACTTTGGAATCGAAATGGTTATGATATGCTTAATGGGTACTAGAATACGGGATGGGTCTCATTGCTTTTAGAGCAAGTGGGAGATGTAGTTTGTTGTATTTTTAAATAATAGGGTGTGCTCTAAAACAATTAATCACATGCTTTCGTGCAAGTGAGAGATTGTTAGGTGTGATGCCCGAAAGACAATTTTGTAATTGTTTTATTTAAAAAATGAAATGATGTTATTATTCATATTTATTATTCTCATATTCACCAATGTGACAATAGTATTTATATTCTGAGAAAACCCTAAGTATATCGTTTATGTAATCACTTAACTCGCAGTGTATGGTATATACGGGAGGATTGAGTTAGTGAAGATGTACTTAAAATACAATTAGCCCATAGTGAAGTTAATCGAGAGTATCGGGTCTCTCCTTTAAACGTGCTATTAATGCGCCTGAACACACAATAGGTGTGATTGTCTTATCCGGACTTTCGGTTAAGAGAACCTAATGGGGCATTTATATATGATAGATATATCATATGTATTTGGACCGATTTGATTAGAGTTCACGATATAATTCCGTAATCGAGAAGTCTTATCGAATCAATGGATGATCATATTTATGGATATATCTTAATCTGAGGTGATCACGATCAACCGCTTGAATCAGCATTATGAAGTTTGACTTGATGGTTAAGGATTACACCGAGTCTGTGATCCGAATTACCCCATCTTGGCATTGTCTTTGGATTGAGTGAGTAGTACGTGTTATCACAGATACGAATCCATTCCTTCCATTTATGGAAGAAGATAGACGAGCCTTATTTGTTAATCCAGAAAGCGATCGATCACGTGAGTTCATATTACACCGATTAGCTACCGTTGAGTTGTAAGTGAATTAATTGATCACTAGGGGTTAATGGTAAATAAGGATAAGAGGTTCTAAAAAGGGTTAACGGTAACTTCCGATTTAGAATGAATAAATCTATGGAGGATTAATCCATATGTAATGATTATATCAATGGACGCTTATTATTATTCTCCGAGGAGATAAATATAATCTCATAATCGGAGGAGTGCGATCACGGGATTATGGTGGCATATTCTGTGATTGATTTATCAAATATAATTATTCATTCGTAAGATAATTATTTATTTGATTTATCGGAGTCACTGATTATTAGTCCATGGTCCCGACGTGCCTTCCACAATATAGCATAGCTATTCTCGGACGTCGAATCCTAATAATATTAATTTAGTTCTTGTTGGACTTTATTAAAACGATATGTGAAGTAATTGTTTAGTGGACTATTAAATTAGTTGGGCTAAATAATTAAATACACGGAAAAGACATTTTTAGTTGGACTTCGCCCAATTGGTGTGTTGACCTAATTTTTGGTCAAACATATTGAAAAGGTGCGTGACCTTAATTTTAAAGAAAGGTGCGCATGCAATTTGTTTTAGGAAAAATTAGGTAAAATTCCTATTTTTTCCCCTTAATAAAGTATTAATCCTGATTCAATTTATAAGTTGCAATAAGGACAATAATTTTTCGTTCGGACTAAAATACCCTCACCCTCCTGAAAATCCTTCCCTTTTTTCTCTGTTTTCTTCCTCTTAATTCTTCGTCATTTCATCGAAACACCTCTCTAGTAGAGAGCAGCAAACTAGAAGAAGCTGCTACGACTGCAATCGGGATGGTCTTGTCAAGAAAAAACGATAACAAATTAAACGAATCTGTGCTTCGGCGGCGTGGACCATCAATGTTTCAATGTTTTTTATCTCTGTTAAGTATTCCAATCTTCTTCGTTTTATTTATAGTTTTCATCATTTTATTCTCCATTACTTTACGCCTTTGCTTGCAAAAAAAACTTAACGGTGGCTATAGTGCCCTGAATAATTTGGTAAATTCATGCATTTTAGTGCCGCCATTGACATGGAAAAGTTGGTGATAGCAATGAATTGCGATTATCATCTTTTAATGGGTATTTTTATTAGTAGCATTCTTTACGGTGGGTGTATTGGTGATATCCAGCACGATTACTTTGTGGTTTTAGTGGGAGACATGATCACAGAAGAAGCCCTTCCGACATATCAAACGATTTGAACACGTTGGATGGAGTCGAGATTAAACAGCGCAAGTCCAACTCCTTGGGCTATTTGGGTTTTGGACGAGGGCTTGACCGTATTGAAGAAGACAGTACATGGTGATCTTCTCAAGTATCTCTACTTTTCGGTCGTGTTGACACGAGATGATTGAGAAAAACAATTCAATATCCGATTGGTTCGGGGAATGGTGAGACTCTTGAATAATTATATGACTCTTTTGTTCGTTGTTTGCCATTTGACACATTAATTCAATCTTTACTTTATACTTTTGAGAATCTTTTCATGAGTGTTCTTCCAAACTTTTATGAACTTCCTCAAGATATTTTAAATATTGGTAGAAATTAGAAGAGAAGGTGAGATTCTATTCTCTGTTTTTGTACCATTGGGTTTCTTTTTTGACAACTTGATAAAGGAACCTGATCTAAGTGAAGCTCTTCACCCCCCCTTCCCCCCTGCACATGTATGATTTTTGCTTATGGAGATTGGGGGACATAGACCTTGGAACAAAAAATCGAAAGGAGAGTCATTTTGAGCCACGATCACGTCATCGATCACGTCGATCATCGACATCTGCGTCTTTGATACATCGCCGATACTATCGTCATCGTGTGCCTTAATGCAATAGATAGGCCTAGTTCATAGGCTTACTATGTGCCTTGGTGTGCTGAGGTTTTTTATCTACATTGTATCATCATGTAATAGATAGGCCTAGTTCATAGGCTTACTGAACTTGTAATTCATCACCTTGTGAATTCCGGGCATGATAATTTAGTTCTTTGAACTTGAATATCCTTCTTATAATTTGGCTGATAGTTCGGTATTTTTTCGATTTGTATTGATCTTCTATGTATTACCTTTTAGTCGATGTACCTATTGTACTAAACTATAGTCCATTGTCTTGATCTTCTATGTATTACCTTTTAGTCCGATGTACTTTTTAGGCTTAATTCAAGTGATTAACTCATCGAACTTCGCATGTTATAAACACCTTAATCAAGTTATCTCATTAATGATTCTATCTCTTCGAATTGTATCATATAAACCAATTTAACACGGTGTGTTAGTGTATCCGATTTTGCATTTGGAGAATGATCTTTATCTACGGATAAAGACCTTACAAAGAAATTCGAGATGATTAAATAGCTTTGATGATGGTAAATAGAGACTAAACAAGGAGAAATCCTCGCTTTTTCTTTATTTTTCATGTTGTTAAGCTGATGTACATATTGTACTAAATCTATAGTTTGTTGTACTTGCTATTAATCATTTGAGTTTGTTAACGATCGGTGGAATGTTCTCCCGCATATTCTTGTATAATCGATACTAATCGATACGTACCGACATCTGACATCAAACCGATACTACCGATAATCGTCATCGATATTGTGTTAGTGTAAATCTGCCGCGATTAAATTCGGCTTTCAAATACTACGTCGAAAGGTATCAAACGCGTCTCAAAATGAAGATAAAAAAAAAATATGAGCTTTGGTGAAACAATTTTGATGATCGGTATTCTAAATCAAAAGTTACGATCGTTTATAAGAAAAACGCTCCGGTTAATAAAAATATTTTTAAATCTTTCAAATATACGTCGGAAGGGTATCGTATTTGGGCTCAAATTGAAGAAAAAAAAAACATGAATTTTGGTGAAAAATTTCGATGATCGGGGTTGTAAATCAAAAATTACGGATGTTTGAAAAAGTAAACAAACAGATCAAAGCGATCGATATGTACTCATGTATCATGTAGGCGAGAGACTAGCGTCACGAGGTTAGTTTTGTCGTTCAAATTGTTTGTCCTTTTTGCAACTAAAAAAATGTGTGTGTCCTATTTATTCATTTTATGCCAAAAAAAGGACGTTTGCCTCTTTATCTCTTTGTTTTATATTATTTAATTATTAAGAAATTAGTTTTCTTGGATAATTATTTAATGTGTGATTTATCTTTTATTTGTTAAATGATAAATCATGGAATATTAGATAATAATATGTTTTATCCTAATTTGTTTGGGATAATTATTTTATTTATCTTTTATTTGGAAAAAGGATTAATGTAATAATTATCTCTTAATTATTTAATCCTTGGAGGACAAAGATTACTCTCCTATATAAAGAGAGTTCTCTCAAGCCTTAACACACATGATATTTTCGACTTCTCCTCTTAGAGAGAAGAAGTGATAAAATTCGCCAAGGGGTATTAGGGAGAAATCTTGGAGATTTTTCCGGTAGCATATCGGAGGGGTTCGGAGTCGAGAATTCCTTCCACCGGGAATTGCTTGGATCACACTTACGGAAGATCGTGGTGCTCTTCACATCTTCTCACATTCATCCTTTGCGGTTCTTCAACTTGGATTTTGAGATCCAAGAGGTATGCTCTACATCCCCTTTGTAGAATAGATCAGTTGTTTTATTACGTGTATTATATGATCTAGATCCTTAAAATCGCTTCCGTTAAGTAATGGTATTACTATGAGAATAATAGTGAGGAGTGCGTAACATTCCTCTGGAAAGGTTTGGCGTTGACAAAAGCTTGCGTAAATCTTCTTGCCGTGGTTTCAAATTTTCGATGGACCGAGGTGGTAATTTCCGGAACCACACACGAGCCCTGCCCGTAAGTAAGGCCGGGAAGGCTTTGCCCTTCATCTCCTCAGCTGCACAATCCAAGTTCATATGTGTTAAGTACTGGAAGAGATGGTCTTAGGGATCCTTTGTTCCATCATATGCTTCCAGCTTAGGTATTTTGAACCTCTCCGGGAGTGGGTAATTCAAAATCTGCTCTGAGAACGGAGATTCAATTGAAAGATCATCCGTTTTCTTTCCCAGAATTCCCTCTAACTCCGCCCGAGCGGCCTCCTGGGCCTGGGCATTAACCTGCTTTTGCCGTACATGGGAGGTGGAGGATAGAGTTTCTCCTCTATCTTCTTTATTCGCCAAGTTACCCTTTGGGTCAATATCTTCTGGAGCTTCCTCTTCTCGCCCTTTTAGGGCCAAACCTAGCACACTTTTGAACGCTGGGACATCCAATTTACGCAATGATTCCAGCAAGGCCTGCTGTGCTGGATCCGCCAACGTTTCCTCCGGGTTGGTTTGGGGTTGGCTAGTAGTAGCAGTTGGGTCTACTTCTCCAGCGTCTCTAGCTGCCGTCGTTTGGGTCCTTTTTCCGGTATTTTTTGGTGGTGCCATCGTGGTTTCTTGATCGAATCGTTAACACAAGAGACCCTCCTTCTAGCGCCAATTGATGATGTCGGAAATCACCTATAGATCCGAATAACCTCTAGAACGATTCAAACAAGAACAAAAACAATGGGGACTGTGATTTGGGTATGATTAAGACTGAGCCTGAGAGTTAGTTTCTCTCAAGTTGCCTACGTATCCAATAGTCAAATTGGAATCAAGTCTTTCGTAGTTCCTTAGGGTTGTTTATATAGGGAGGCGTCTCCTCACCCTTCTTGTCAAACAAGTCGTGAACCCTTAAACCCCAAGGATCATCACGTGTCTATCTCTCGATAAGGGATAATTATGATTATACTCGATTATGGGATTTCCTCTCGGTGATCCAGAGATTCTCCTATAATAAAGGCACATGTGTTATTTACCACTTAAGGAAAGAGCCAGTCGGCTTTTGATGGGCTACTCGGGTCGTCTCGACCGAGCCTGTTGGCCGTCTACCTCCCGTGACTTGCCGGTGGCTGTCATAGCCGAGTCGGGAAGTATATGGATGCACCTCCTCCGGGGTAGGGTCTTACTACTGTGGGGCTCCTGGCCCTACAAGCGGTTAACTTCGAGGTGTTATAAAGGCGACACGTGGCCGGGTCTGTTTCCACCATCGTCAAACCTCTATTGGGATAAACATCGAACTAATGATTCCGGAAGGAGAAAACGCGTAGCGACCACCCATGTTTTGTTTATTTTTTAATCAAAAGTTTCTCGAGGAAGCCGGTACTTATTTACAATCTCATAAATAAAAATACAAAAGAAGCAATAATGAGTATTTTTTGTATTGGGCTAAAACATGCTTTACAAAAGCAACGGACCGAAATTGGCAAAGGGGCCGAATAAAATACAGAACAACTAACCAAATAGACGTAAAAGGGTGCTGAAATAATTCAACAAGAGGACACGTCACCTAATTTCCTAACTTGTTATAGAGATAGAGATAGAGATAGAGATAGAGATAGACTTTTACGTAAAAAAAAACCAAAAAAACAAAACATTTAAATTACTAGATATTTACTAGTTGCTTTATAACAAATATTTAAAAATTACACACAGAGAAATTGTGGCCTTTTGGAATACACTGCTTTGTTTGTTCACGAACATTTAACCAACGCCCACGGCCCATCGGCACTCCTTCCTCATCTTTCCGTCTCTCTTTGCGTTCCCACCATTGTCATACAGTGATCTACACTCTACTTCCATTTCATTCCCTTATCTTACGTTATTCTTTGCGGACAGATCTATCTGAAGTTTTTCCTTCTCCATTCTCGGTAACGATTCTTTGTTTCTCTCTATTGTTTTCAGAGCTGTATATATGCCGGGAGTGTTGTGTTCCCGCTTCATTGTAGGGCTTGGGATTGTGCTGGAAAAAAAATCCAAGTTACGCTAACACCATTTTTTGTTTAATTTGCGCTGAAGTAGTTATTAAGGCGTTTTTTTTTTTTTTTTTTTTTTTTGTATTTATTGTTTGTCAAAGAAATGATCCTCATGATTGTTTGTGCTTAGTATCTTAGCATATCGAGTTTCATCCGGATGTGTTATTAAAATGCTTAGTGATTGGGCACAGATTCAACTGGGAGCTTTTAGGTTTTAACTAGCATGTAAATAGCTGAAGTGAAGTTTTGTCTAGGTGAAGATTGGGTCAACTTGTTTTTTTTTTTGCCTGCAGATAATTTTCATTTTATGTCTTGTGTGGAGTGTGACTCGGAATGGTTACTCTTTTGTATGATTTTGTAGTGTTTTATGTTGCCATTTCCCTATTTGTTTCACGTGGCGTTCGTTGTCGAATTCGCTTTGGATATGCTGCTGCACCTGTTCACGGACACTGCGCAATGTATAGGTAGGCCAACCTCGATAAGCTGACTTATCTATAGTTTTACAGTCATAAATAGAAGCCGTCAATACCGTTCTCTAATTATGTGCATCTTGTTATGAAACAAATTTGAAAGGGAAATCGTTACAATCTTCACACACTTTTTAAAGTCGACCTTTTATGCTTATCGTTTAAACTTTTGTCTTTCCTTAGCCACATGGATTTTTGTTTTTTTGTTTTTGGAGTGCTAGTAGAGTTGTCTCTACCAAATGTCATAATTGTAAACAACGCGTCAGTTACTATCGCCTCATTACATGAGAAGATGTAGGCTTTCAATGGGATCATGTTTCTCTTTTTTATCTGTGTATTCGACATTTTCTTCTTTGTGTTTTTTGTCTGGTACTCTGTATGTTCAGGGCCTCAGGCCACTGTGTTTTTTCTTTTTCTTTTTTGACATTGCCTCCAACCAGGCAACCACAATCATCTTTTCACTTTTTCAGATTATAGCTAGCCCAAATCGGAAAGGTTTGAAAATTTCTTGCAACGTTAAGGCAAAGGAAAGCTGCCATCTCAGGAGGAAAACTTATGAATGACCTTTCTGCAATGTCCGCGCTACTTAATGTATTCCCTTCTGTCACATCGCTCATTATGATAGCTAGTGTGAAACTGACATGGCCAACTTTTGTGTTTCTTTCTTTTAATTCTTTATCAAAGCCTTATTATTTTTAGTTGAAGAACTATAGCTTTTAATGTGCTGGATAGTTTAAATTGGCGCGGATAAGAGTTTTGTTGATTAAATCTATATTTGTTTAAGTTATTTGCTTGAGGGATCCAGGAGTTAATAGTCAATATTAGTGCTTTCAATTAACAAATTGTGAATGCAAAGGCTAGCAGATATAAGAATTGTTTCTCCGTGTCAGCTTTCATGCAGGGGCGCTAGCACAATTTCAACAATGATAGGGGCTCAAGAAACGTGCCACGATAAAATGACACATGTTGTGAGCCATTTAAGGCAGTATAATCCACTTATTGATGTGGGACCCTCTGATTCATTAATGGGTTATGACAATTGTGCTCTTTTATTGTACCTCTATCATTTTTGGGGGTAATGCCTTTTTTTGGAATGTTTCATAATGAATGTGACAAAAAAAAATGTATATGCTCAATTTTTCATGGTTTCTAGTTATCCTTATTACGATTGACAGTTTTTTAGCGACAAAGAGGGTGTATTTAAAAACCATTCTATTTTTTATGGTAGTGCTTTTTTTATTTTACTTAGATTATCTAGAGATTTTGTCACATTACAGATCAGGAAAAAGTAAACACGTGTTACACGCTTCATAAATCTGTTAGAAGATTTGAGATTTTGGCTGTTTTTGTGACAGTCATCCTTAAACGGGTCAGCTTCAAATCTTTCCGAAAGCAATGGACGGTCCTGAACAACATCTTTTTCTGATCAATCTAATGCCGCGGCCCCTGCTTTTCATCATACAGGTGAATTGCAATCTTGATCCTTATTACCTTTCGCTCTTTTTGTTTTGTTTTCTTTCCCTTGGGTTGTCACTGTCATTGGCTCCCATCCAGCCTTAATCAGATAAGTTTTTCATCACAGGAGGCCTTCAAGGGCTGCATCATTATCATGGCAGTTATAATGTCCCTAACATGCCTGGCACACTTGGGTCTAGAACCGCGACAATGAATAATGTACCATCAGGTGGGGTTCAACAAACTGTTGGTAACATTGCTGGCGGACGTTTTGCATCAAACAATGCCCCTGTTGGTATCTCACAGGTTTTTTTCGACTCTCTGTGTCGCCCTTTTACTTCGTCAAAATTTTTAGTTGAATTCATGGAAAAAAAATCTCAAGTAGTTTTCTAGATAAGGAAAAGCCACGAGGATGTAACTAGTTTTGGATTTTCACTGTTTTTCATGGAAAAAAACCAAGAAAGGAGGAAGGTAGGATGTGAGCCAGGATCCTCTAAAGTACTAGCCTTAAGTTTCTCAAGTACAAGTCATCTGACCACACACTCAAAATATGAAAATGATCTTGCCGTCGATCTTTTTTCTTCAAAACTACGTTGTCTTGATGATAATGTCTAAAGACACTTGTACTTGAGAAATCACTTGGGGCTGAGGATCCTTGCTCGGTAGGATGTAGGTTTGGTAAGTATTAAAGTTGTGGTTGACTACTTTTTTTTTTTTAATCTTCCATCACATATGCAAATTTATATTTATGCTGTATAACTTTATTTTCTTTCACACGTGCAGATATCATGACGGCAGTTCTCATGTTCATTCAGGGATACCTAACAGAGGAGGCTTAAATGCTGTTGGGAACCCGATATAATAGCAATACAAATGGGGTTGGTAGTTCTATTCCTGGAATCCTGCAAACCTCTGGGGCCATTGCTAATCAGAACTCAGTTCAAGGATTGGGGGTGTCTCCCTGCACGGAAATACAGGACACCGAATTACCAGTTCGCTGGAAACATTGTAGAGGGGGGAAATGTTGGAAGAAGCATGAGTTCTGGTGGGGGATTGTCCATGCCTGGCCTGGCTTCTCGAATTAATCTAGATTCCAATAGTGGACCTGGAAATGTAAGTGTCCAAGGACAGAATAGGTTAATGAGTGGTGTTCTTCAGCAAGGTGAGTTTCTTTTGTGACAGTTCAGCTTATTCAGTTACTGGTCTTTATGTAGTTTTTAATTTTTTGCTGCAGCTGTTATGCAGCTCAACTAATCCTTTTTTTGTGTGTGGAGAACTACCCCTCTCCCTCCCTCTCCCTCTCTCTTTTATATTTACTTTATTTTTAATTCTGGATGGTAGAAGATTTCTAAGTTTGAAATGCTTTCCTCCCCCTCCCCCTCCTCCTTCCTTGATTTACCATTTGTAATTTTGTGTCTGTTGGAATAATATTCCTTTAAGATTTTGAGATTCTCTCCCCCATGACTCAAACCCTCACAAAAGATCCCCTCTATTGATGTCTGTGTTCTCATGTTTCTTAAATTGTTTGGCTAGATGAACATTATTTGCTTCTGAAAGGGATCGATCCTTTGAGCCTCTTTTCTCTGATGACGTGTTTATCCCACTTTTCTTCTACTTATGGTTGCAAATTTTTTTTTACTACTCTATTCTTAGTCTCGGAGACATAAAATTCTGCAGAAATGCACTAATTTAGTGGGTTAGAATAAGGTGACTTAATGTAGTGATTATTTTTTCTGCCTTCAGCTTCACCTCAGGCAATTTCTATGCTAGGGAATTCCCTATGCTGCTGGTGCTGGGCGTCATTATCCCAAAATCATGTGCAAGGAGTGAATAATATGAGCTCTATAGGAATGTTGAATGACGTAAACTCCAATGATGGTGCACCTTATGATATTAATGATTTCCCTCAACTGTCCAGCCATCCTAATTCTTCTGGAGGACCTCAAGGACAAATCGGTAAAGAACTAAATATATTGACAGTCTGTTGGGTACCATATTATGACGAATAAGCTTACTATTTCAGGTTCTCTGCGGAAACAAGGTATCAATTCTTTGGTTCAACATAATCAAGATTTCAGTATTCAAAATGAAGATTTTCCAGCTTTACCAGGTTTTAAAGGTGCTTTATTTTCAACCACGTGTCTTATGCACAACTGGATTTAATTGCTTAGGTTTATTCGTTTTTTATATTTGACAATTGTCTTGAGGTACTACAATTATTTAATTGAAAAATATTTGGTGTAACTTTGTAGTTTGGTGGTACTTTGAATTGTTTCTACATCTAAACTAGAATGTACTTTTAGATGTCATTTTCTGCTAGCTTCTTTGTTCCTAAGTTTTGGGTCCTGTCCTTTGCCTTTTTCAAACTCACTTACTTTTGATTATGTTCATTTCTTCAGTGAAACAACAATTTACTTACTGTTTTATGCCTATAATCTTATTTCGTACTGGCAAGACATGGACTTCTATGCCCATATGATCATAAACCTTTAAATCTTGTCATTTCAGGAAGTCTTTTGATAAATATATGCAATTCTCATTTTTAATCTGAGTCCTTGTTAGAGAGAGGATTTCTTGATAAAATATGCTTATTCTTGAATGAAGGTTGTCTACCTCGAGCTTAATAAGGCTTTCTTAGTTATCCGCATACTTGAACATCCTGAGAGAAATAAGCATTTCAGATTGATCTCCCTCTCTAATACTGTTTAGTTGAAGTTTGGTGGTTTTTTAGGATGTTTATCTCATGTAAGTTTGTGTTGTTTTATTTTTTTTTGTCTTTTTTTGGTGTGCGGCCTGACCTAATGAATTCCGTGAGATAGACATTAAGGTTTAGAGGCTATACTTGGTAAGTCTTGGATAAGGGGTAAAAGGGAATTCTACCCTCACAAGACTCTTAGGGGAATAGGGTTTCTTTGTATTATTTAAGCAATAAAAGTATACAAGAGTTTTTCCCTAAATATGTTTACATGGTTTCAAAGCCAACTCAAACCCTAGTTTTTTAACTACCATGTCCGGTGAAAAGGCATCATCTCGTCTACCTCAATAAATTCCGGCATGTCCCCCATATGCTTGGAACAAATCACCCCCAAACGATGAAGAAACCAATACCAACAACACGTCAATTCTGCCTCCATCCCGAAAACTCAGAAGCAAAAATCACCTGGAGTGGGCACAGACTAGACTGTAAGACTGACCATTGATGGAAAAGGCAGATTGGGATATCTGATGTGAAACAAGGGCCCTGAAAATTGAATATCCTAAGTATATGGACTTGAAATCTGAATACTCCATGGTCATGGAATGGCTCATAAATTCGATGGATCCAGCCATTGTGAGACCACATATGTTTCTTCCAATTGCAAAAGACACATGGGAAGCTGTCAAAAAGATGTATTCTAACATTGAGAATACATCTCAGATCTATGAATTGAAGACGAAGCTTTGGATCCTCTAACAAGAATCCCCGAGGTGTCACTAATTACAATAAGATAGTGACGTTGTGGCAAGAACTTGATATGTGTGGTGAAGAATCGTTGGACTGTCTGGGAGATAGTGTGAAATTCAAGAAAAGAGAGGAGAACAAATGGGGGTATATTTCTTTTTGGCAGGGTTGACTCAAGATCTTGATGAAGTCGAAGGAGGATTTTAGGAAGGAGGTTGTTGCCTTCTTTAAGGGAAGTTTGATCGGAAGTTGCACGGAGGAAGGCAAAAGAAGGGTCGTTAGTGCATGTTCTAACCAAGCGTAGCAAGAGGTGGAGAATTCAGCATTGGCCAGAGGAAAAGCTGAGATCATTAAAAATAATAGAACTTGAAGGTCAAGTCTTAACATGCAAAGATGTTTGCCACAGTCGGGATACTTGTTGGGAACTGGTTGGTAAACCAACTTGGAAACTGAAGCAGGCCGAAAATAAGACAGATGCATGGCAGGCCAACCAGGTGGATTCTGATCAAGTGCATACCTCTCAATCTGGGGTGTCTCCTCTCATTAAGGAACAAACTTAGTAAAATTTTATCCTGTTCTATAAAAACAAAATGTTCTTATGTCGACCCAACTAATTATTTTCTTTCTCACCTTTGACAAACCCATAAGATCAGTTGGATTGCCGATTCAGGTGCCACTGATCATATGACCAGCAATTCTGAATTGTTTTCTTCATATAAGTCTTGTGCTGGAAACTAAAGTGTCAAATTGGCAAATGGATCCAATTATATTATTGCTTGAAGGGGATCCGTACCAATCACCACCAGCTTAACCGTAACGTCTGTTTTCCACATTCCTAAACTAACTTGCTATCTACTTTCCATATCCTAACTTGCTTCAGATGACAAGTGTAAAGCCAACTTACCAAATCTGGTTATAAATTGCCGGATGTAAACTTGGGGACTACAATTGACAAGTTTCAATGGTTGAGAGCTCTATGTCTTGGAATAAAATTCCATATCTGACTGGGAAACCATCTTGAAGGCCGTTTATCAGTTAGTTGATGTGTCTGATACGAATAAAATTCTTACTTTTTGCTTAATAGTAATGGTCACCCTATTTTTTATATATGGAAAAATTGTTTCCGAATTATTCGAAAATAAAAAAATCAAAGTCTTTTCAGTGTGAAGTTTGCGAATTGGCTAAAGCGTTGTAGAACATCTTATTCCCCTCAAACATATATACCTACTAGGCCCTTTACAATGATCCACGGTGATGTGGGGGGGGACCTTTTAGGATTAAGAGCTTTATAGGAAAAGATGGTTTGTAACTTTTATCGGTGATCATACTAGGGCTTCTTGGGTCTATCTGTTAAATATTAAATGGGAGGTCGAA
This sequence comes from Gentiana macrophylla, assembly GCA_026214975.1. Lineage (NCBI taxonomy): Eukaryota > Viridiplantae > Streptophyta > Magnoliopsida > Gentianales > Gentianaceae > Gentiana > Gentiana macrophylla. The sequence goes on along the minus strand of CM047811.1, from coordinate 2,287,397 downwards.
CAATTTTTTTAAGTTTTTTTGAAATGATTAAAACTCAGTTTGAGACTCAATTTGAAATGATTAGAACCGATACTAGGACAAAGTACTTTTAATCAAGTTCTTGGAAGTTTTTCTCTGATAAATGAATAATTCATCGGAGTTCGTGTGTTGAAACCCCTTAGCACAATGGATTGCTGAGAAGAAAAATAGGCACATTCTTAAAGTTGTGAGGGCTCTGATGAAAATTTCAAATTGTCCCAAGTATCTATAGACAAAAGCTGTTCTTATAGCTGTGTATTTGATTTCGAATGCCTTCTAAGATTTTAAATCATTAGACTCCTTTGAAAGTGTTAAGTGAACTCTATCCTATAACGAGATAATAAATGATTTACCCCTTAAAATCTTGGTTGTACAGTATTATACGCATCTACAAGAGGGAAAGTTAGAACCTAAGTCTATCTATTGTGTTTTGTTGGGTATTCTCTCACTAGTAGATAGTATATATGTTTTGACGTAGAATCTAAGAGAGTCTTTGTCACCATGGACGAACCTTTTTTTTGAACAGAAGATGTTTTTTTGAAAAGATCATTCAAATCATAGGAGTCTAAAAACGAGGGTAGAGTCTTACTTTGATTTGCTGAGTCTAGATGCTGAAACTGGAAAGAAGGGGTTAACAATTCTAAAAACTTAGAAATACTTGATTCTGATCACCCACATGCCGATGACTCAATAAGGAAGAACAATGATAGTCTTGGTATTGCATGAATAAAGTTTCCCGATTCGAGTCCTGATAAAAGGTTCAAATGGGTAACCTATCAGAGGAGGAACACAAGGGAAGAGGAAGAGCCTGAAAACCAGCCTACTCAGCTTAATCGCTGACCAAGAGCATCTTGGTTCTGACAGTTTGCAGGTTAGCTAGTTCATCACTTGATTCTGATTCTTGTGAAAATCCATCTACCAGAAGTCTCTCCTTCTCGATGTCCCTATAGTCGACAGAAGAAAACCTAGAACCTACACAAAGCTTTTGTCCCAGTTCTTGAGTTAAGCTTTCCTCTCAAATCTCTCTATGTCAATTGTTCCAACCAATATTCATGAAGCACTTCAAGTTCCGGCTTGGGATGAGGCAATTTGGATGAGCTGAGGGCACTTGATAAGAATAAAACCTGGGTGGTGGTTAGTTTGCTAGAAGGAAGAAAAACCATGGGGTGCAAGTGGGTCATTACAAATAAGTGTAATGCTTATGGGTCAGTCTTAAAACATAAGGCTAGGTTGGTAGCCAAAGGGTACTCTCAAGCTTATGAGATTGACTATTCATAAACATTCTCACCAGTAATCATGTTGAATACTATAATTTTTTTTTTTTTTCATTGGCAGTTAATTTGGATTGGCAGTTGCATCAACTTGATGTCAAAATGCTTTTTCTTCACGGGGACCTAAGGAGGAGGTGTACTTGAAGCCCTCGCTTTGAAGATTGTTTTAGAGAGGGAGAGTATGTAGGTTGGTCAAATCTTTGTATGTGCTTAAACAAAGCACAAAACCTGGTTTGATCGGTTCATGCTGTTATCTAAGAAACTGGGATTCAATGTCGTGAAGATCTTGCTTTGTATATAGAACCTTGTGGAAATGAAAAGATAACTGTTTTGATTGTGTATGTTGATATTATTGACAGGTGATGATTTGGATGATGTTGGAAAAATAAAGTAGTCTTACCAAGGAGGTTGAAATCAAGGACCTTGGACCTCTTAAATACTTTCTGGGCATGGAGATTGTCAGATCTATAAGGACGGACTTTCTGTTTCTGAAACAAAGTATACTCTGGATTTGTTGGTCGAAACTGGGATGATAGGAGCACGACCCACAGGCACCTCAATGGAAATGAACCCAAGCTTGGGAGAGTTTCAAGGATAATACAGTGTAGATGGAGAAATATCAAAGGCTCGTGGGGAAGTTACTCTACCTTGCCCACACCAGACCCGATATTTCCTGTGCGGTGAACTCATTAACTCAATTCATGCACTCAACAATGCAAGGGTATCTAGATGCGGTTCATAGACTCTTGAGGTGTTTGAAGACCACACCGGGTAAAGGACTTGTAGAATGTAAGATAGAGTCAGATGGAAAGAGAAGGAAGTATTCTCATTTATCATAAGAATATTTTACAACAGATCAAATAGTAAGAGAGAATCTCTCAGCAGACATAAAACTAATAATACAACGACTATTTAACCATCTTCCACCTAACTATTGCCCCAACTACCACCAGCCTTATTATGAAGAGATAAAGGCAGCTAATAGCTAAAACAGCAACCAAGATTAAGTACTCCCTCCGTCCCATTTTATTTGTCCATGTTTCCTGCTTGGTTTGTCCCAAAATAAGTGTCCACTTTGTGCATTAATTGTTAAATTTCTTTAAATACCCTTATCTCTTTACAATATTTACAATAAAAAGTGTGTAGCATTAAATGCTCCAACAACAATTAAAAGGGCATAAGTGTAAAATATTGGATCATTTAATGTGATTCAAAGCATTAACTACACTTTTCTTAACTGTGTGAAAAGTCAAACAAGACAAATAAAATGGGACGGAGGAGTAATAATTACTAAGTCATTAATAATATTTCTATACTCCCTCAAGAATGGTTGTGGATGTCAAAACAACTGAGCTTGGAATTGAGCTCTTGAAAGGTCTTGACAGTAACAAGTTTTGTTAGGAGATCAACAATTTGTTGATGAGAAAGGAACATAGCTGATAAAGATAGTGTTGTCATCAATCTTTTCTTTGATGAAGTGATGATCTATGTGAACATGTTTGGTCCTATCATGGTGAATTGGATTCTCAGTGATCTTGATAGCTGAGATATTGTCACACTTTAGGAGGATAGGTTTGCAGCTGCTGATTTTAAGTTTTTATAGTAGTTTGTCCAGCCATATACCTTCATAGATCCCTTTTGCCAAGGCTCTTAAGTCAGCTTCTGCAGTGCTCCTGGATACAACAGGTTGCTTCTTGGTTCTCCATGTGATCAGATTCCCCCATAGGTAAGAGCAATATCCTGAGGTAGATCTTCTATCTGTTATAGAGCCAACCCAGTCTGCATCAATGTAGATTTCAGTGTTGCGTTAACATTTTTCCTAAGTAGGAGACTTTGTCCTGGTGTGCTTTTTGAGGTATCTTAGGATATTGTAGACATTAGACAACTTGCATATGGAACTGGGTTAGTTCATGCATGAATTGCCTTATTTCACCCAGTTTGAGCCCTGGTTCTACTGAGTTGTAGCTGGCTTACACCTCAGCTGCTCTTGTTTCTTTGAGAAGATCCAAAGTGTATTTCCTTTGTGAAGCATGCCACTTTTATTCCAAGTAAGTACCTAAGATTGCCCAAAACCTTTACTTCAAACACCTGTGCAAGAAATGTTTTTAGCTTCTGTAATTCATTATGTCATCACCAGTTAAAATTATGTCATGTGTTAAATTTATAGGCTTAATCTATGTATTTCTTTTGTATTATTCCTTGTTCTTCATCATAGTTTCCTCCCAGTTGGTCTCTTGGGAGTTGTCTTTAGGATCTAAGGCTGTTTTCACTGTTCAGTGTCTGTTGGAACACTGCTGGAGCCGTTTGTCATTTTCTAGCCGTTAGGTGTTTTTACATGAAGACCAAAACGAATATACAAATACAAAAAAGAGTCTGGTTCGGTTCGGTTCGGTTATAGATTTTGTTTATTTATATATGAAGACCGAAATCAAATTCCAAAATCAGCTGACAAAACAACACTATATGCTTTGGGGTTTCGATTAGGTGGTCAGGCTGTCAGTCGGTTCAGTTTAAAAGAAAATTGTATATCCCTTGACAGTGGATGCCATAGTTATGTATAGTCTCTTTTGACGGTTTAAACCACATTCTTATCAGGTGGCAATACTGAATATGGTATCGATCTGCACCAAAAAGAACAACTTCATGACAGTAGTGGTTCTATGATGCAAGCTCAGCAATTCTCTGTGAGTGTTTTACAATTAACATATGAGCCTTTGCAAATTATTGCCTGAGTGTCACTATGCCCTGTAATTATTTTGTTGTGACGCATAGCTGGGAAGGTCTTCTGGTTTCAATTTGGGAGGGACTTTTCATCCCATCGATCGCATAACAACTGCAACATACACCTTCAGTGAGTATGAGTAACCAGGAGCTAATTCAATTACATGGATCAGATATGTTTCCATCAACACATTCTTCGGTCCTACCATCAGCAGGTATGTGAGTGTGTTGGTACTGTCTAGAATGACAAGTCTTTCTATTTTCCCTTTGTGCTTATCAGAGTTTGATGAGCTCGGACTCTTGACGTGGGATTTCTATCACGGAACTTAAGTAAGACATGGCATGGAATGTCTTTGAACATGCATTACGCATATTTCTCTCTAAAGTTCGTTTCATAGCAGATAAGCTAGCATTTCTTGAGCACTGGAGCTTCATGTTTCAAAAGTTTTATTTCTGTAAATTGATCATATTCATGAGTTCTACCTCTCTAAATTACTTGAACCTTTTTTTTTTTGCTCATCTCCGAATAATTTGATTGACTAAAACTTTCTGTGTCTGGCTGCCTCAAGTATTTAGTTCCTGTCTTGCTAGTATTCTATTCATCTCTGAGCTTCATCTTGTGTATCCTCTTACAAATATATACTCGTCAAAGCAAATCATTTGAACTTATAGATGACATTGTTGCAGTTAAATTATGTATGTCTCTCTATATCTTACGTCACGGTGTCAAAATAGTGATAAATTGAGGTTTTGAATATAGGTGATATGACAGTAGTAGACTTTAAAGTGGCTGTATTCTTCTGTCACATGTGACATATTATCTAAAATACACAATTTTATTGTGATCCAGGGCAACTCGCACCCAAACATTGGATTACGGTCTCTTAATTCAGCAAACTCAGTTTCTGGTATGGGTTCGTATGATCAGCTTATCCAGCAATACCAACAGCACCAGAACCAACCACCCCAGTTTCGGCTGCAGCAAATGCCGTCTTCTGTAAGCCAGCAGCAGCCATTTAGGGATCAAGGAATGAAGAATATGCAAGCATCAGCCACCATTCCTGACCGGTTTGGTTTGATAGGTTTATTAAACGTAATAAGAATGAGCGATCCTGATCTGACCTCTCTTGCACTAGGAATAGATTTAACTACTCTTGGATTGAACCTGAACTCAACCGAAAATCTGTACAAGACGTTCGGCTCTCCATGGTCCGATGAGCCTGTCAAAGGTGATCCAGAATTCACCGTGCCGCAGTGTTATTATGCTAACCCACCTCCACCTCTCAGTGTGAGTCATCATTTTTTCATCACTCGTAGTCGTATTCGTTTTCTTGTCCTTTTCTCTAACCCCTTCTTTCTTTGTGTCTGCAGCAAGTTTATTTTTCCAGGTTTCAGTTAGACACCTTGTTTTACATCTTTACAGGTACATTTTTTTATTTTCTCTTCCAAGTACCTAACATGGAATCTTTGCAATTATTATAATTATTGTTATCACATTTATTAATTTTTTTGTTTGTGCAGCATGCCAAAAGAGGAGGCTCAGTTGTTTGCAGCAAATGAATTGTATGCTTTCTCTCTTGTCTTTATCACAGGAATTTACTCTTTTCACAGTGGTTTCTTTTTCTTGTGTGTAAAGCGGAGATGGTTTTTGGTTTTATAAGAAGGTGAACTTTGTGCTTTCGGTAAAAGCTGTGGGTTGTGGGTTCAAGCTATGAAAACAAACTTTTAAAAGAAATCATAGGTAATGTTGTGGGTTCAAAGCTATCTATGGAAACAAGCTTTTAAAGAAATCATAGGTGACGTTGTGGGTTCAAGCTGTGGGAAACAAACTCTACGATAAGCCTAAATTAACGGTCCCACGTTTTTATGGGTTCTTGAATGCTGTGTAGCCGTCGGTAGCGTTGAGTCATCTATTGTTAACTTTTTTATTTTACCATAAGCTACACTAGTCTTTTCTCTAACATGGCATGACATCCCATCCATGAAAGTATAATAAAAATAACGAGGTTGCTCGTATTTTGTCAATAAATATGGAAGTTACGAATCTCACTCAGCTTTAGATGAATTTTGTATGGGGACGTGCAGGTATAACAGAAGGTGGTTTTATCACAAAATACATAAGTTGTGGTTTATGAGAGTAGTGAACTCGGAACTTCTGGCAAAGTCGAATTTGCATGAGAGAGGATCCTATATTTGCTTTGATCCAAACACATGGGAGACAATCCGAAAGGTGAGCCGCCACCAGCAGAAGCAGCAACAGCATTATTTATTATATATAAATATTATTACAATCCGACGCGACCCTATTTAATAAATAATCAGAATTATAGTTATTGTTGTCCGGTTATGTGTGACGATTTTAGAGGGTGTTTTTGTGTGTGTGTGTTCACACTGCTGTGATGGATTTGCAGGATAATTTCGTGATGCATTATGAAGCGTTGGAGAAAAGACCAAATTTAGCTCAGCAGCAGCAGCAGCAGCAGCAGCATTAACAGGGGATATATTTTTAAGTTTTTGGCAAAGGCAAACTTAAAGAAGATTAGTAAGCTGAGGCCCCCTTCTTCTAACGTGGGAGGTTTAGTTCTCACATTTTTTTTAATTTTTTTTTCCCACCTTTATCACTTTTAGAGGAAATGCCTTGTTATTATTATTATTGTTATTGGTTCCATAATATAGACTAGACTAGACATAGACATAGACATAGACAACAACAACAAAATAAAGATGAAAAAAATCCAAATAATGGTTACAAGACTCTAGTACTATTATGATTTTGCGTAAACGATGATCATCTATCTCTCTCCGCTGCACTTATGGATCCTATTAAGATCTCCAAAAGTTGGTTTTTATTCTCCTCCGTTCATCTCAGCAGTGCTCAAATAATTCATCTTCTTAAATTCCCATCTTGTCCGGTTTCAAGAAATTTGATGTCAACGTGATTAGAGTAGAGTAGGAGATGGGATCAAGAAGAAATCACAAAGATTCAGAATGCTCAACAAGAGACTTAAACTCAGAATCGTATTGTGCTTTAAGTACTCGGAAAGGTATTCAGTTATGATTTACATTCAATACTATATTTGTTCACGAAATCATGAAAAAAATGAAACCACGTCAAAACAAACCGGGAAATGATTCTAACCTTAGGAAAAAAGCGTTTGATTTTGGTTTTTAAAATTGAAAACCATATAAAACGGATTTGGTTTCGTAAGTAAAAGAAAACCGGCTTATAATCATCCTTCTTTTCAATTTGAGGGTTATGCCATCCTAAGGTGCTGCTAAATGGATGGATCTTATCAACGTCCATGAATGATAAAGCCTAGATCGAACCTCCGAATGGGAAAAATTGGGTGCTATCATATAGCTTTGTATTGGCTAAGTTCACGAGTTGAAGATAAGCGGACTCGAATCAGCGACATCCGTCGTAGGTAAACCACCGCCTGTGTCCTTCGATTGATTTTACCATTGAGGCCAATGATAGACAATAACTCCCTAACACAAACTTACAACTTTCATCGTGATCGCTTCAAAAAGCAATTCTTCTCAAAATCTCACCAAAAAGAAGGTTTGAGTTGGAATCCCATTCTAGCAAAAGGATTCTTGTGGTTCGGAGGATCCAGCTCTGGGAGAACTAGAACAGAGATAATCTTTCCGCTCGACTCTTTTGGTTGGTCTTAATAACGCCTGTTTTAAGAATGAGTGATTGGTTTTATTGCACTCAGGGGCGGTTACACATGGTGACAAATCGGTCACCCGACCCGCTAAAAAAATATTACAGTGAAAAGTTATTTTTTATGTATTTACTTTTATATATTGATCCCAATTGACTTAGATATTTACTTTCCTCCGTACCAAAATGCTTAGACGTTTGATTTTTCAATCATTTACGAAAAGTTTAATTAATCCTTCAATTTCATCAAATGATCTAATACTTTTACATTTATGTACTTTAAGTTTCACTTTATCATAACCCTAATAATATTACATCAATTAACGTAAATCTAATGATTAATTGAGACTTTTAAATGTATAAAAATGAATGTTTCAAATATTTGAGATTTTATGGAGATAATATACTCCCTTCGCCCTAATTTGTTTGGTATTTTTTTGGCTCGCCTCTAAAATAAGTCTCATAACTCTAAATAGATTTAAAGTTTTGTTTTAATTACTAAATTGTCCCAACTCATTAAGTGATATATCATTAAATATTGTAAAATAATGCAATATATAAAAGGATAAAAAAATAAATCCCGACAACTCATTAATTGATGTATCTTTAAATATCACAGATTCCAAACGTCTCAAACAAATTGGGACGGAATTATAACATTAAGCTTCATATTTGTAAAATATGATAAATTTTCAACCCGCATCATTAAATTTCTGCTCGCGCACTTGCATGACTTCAGCACACATGAACTCTATTGACACACAATTTCAAACATCATAGCGATTTCATACCACAAAGTTTATGAAAGAAAAACCCTTAAATAGAAACAATGAATTGGACTCAAAGAGTAAGTCATGAAATTGTAGATTATATTTAGCAAATTTATCTGCTGCTTCTATACTGTGAACCACATACAGCTTTCCTCTAGTATCTATGATGATAAGAAAGAACCAAAAAATCAATGACAAGAAAGAAAGAAAGAAAGAATATATTAAATAATTATGTCTTCTCTGCATGCAGACTCTACCATCAGCTTAAAGAGAGCATAACCTCCTTGGTGGCAACCTGGCATTTTGGACACCATGCCCCCCTCCACATCATCCTAGACATCGAATCATCAATTCAAAAAAAAAAAATGGTATCAGAGCAGAAGGTCACAGGTTCAAACCTCTCGCCAAACATTGTCCCCCCCCAACACACACACACACACACACATACACATATATATATATTGTTTCAAGTGTTGGGCCTTATGCCCACAGTTAAGGGGCATGGCGTGGCGCGTTGAAGTATATAAAATATTAATTATATACTTGTTATCTTGCCCATACTGACATTAGTTCTCGTATGGGGTAAGCCAATTTATGCATAGCCCTACTGAGATTCGTATGAAAGCTGCTAACGGAACTCTCAGATATCTTAAAGTGCATCCTGGTCAAGGTCTTTATTTTGAAAAATCTATTTAAAGGAGATTGATGTATTCACTAATGCTAATCGGAGAGGATCCATGACTGACTGAAGATCCACTCCAGGCAGGGTATTGCACATACCTCGGGGGAACCTAGTCACATGGCATAGCAAAATTCTTTACTGATGAATGATAATGTATTCTTTGATAAAACGGTGAACTGAAGCTGATGAAGTGCAAATGTCAAGGGACATGCCCACGAGTGAAAATGTGTGTAAGAGGGTACACGTGACCCAAGTAACGCCACAGGCAAGAATACACACAAAAGAGTTTTACTAAGCAATGGATATATAGTAAAATTTATCAGGGGGAAAGCTAGCTGATAAGCTAAAACATCCAATGACTCAAGTTGCAGGAAACCAACCATTGATACGGCATAGAGACGAGTTGATTCAAAGCTGTCCCTCGCATTGGAATAGAGTTGCTGAATCTCCGCTGAGAGAAGATTACATTTAATAAAGAAAAAGCAGCCGGTCTGACATTTACGACTGGGCGCGATACATAATAAACACCGGGCAGCTCTGCATGAGCAAAACGACATTTGTCAACATAGCTTCTTTTCCCATCTAATACAAACCACTTTGTCCCATAATACAAGGCCTTTTGGCTTTTTTTTTAGTTTGTCTCGTAATGTAGGATCTTTATAATACCCACATTTTTCCTTCTCTTACCCGGCTAATATATTATCAATTGAACAAAATTCTCATTACTCTACAGCTATAACATTAATGATGGTCAAAGGGGACTTTTGTCATTCAAATATATGACATTCAGTTTCTTAAAGTGTGTGAGAAAGACTAAAAGGCCCTTATATTATGGGACGGAGTAATACAAACTTTTTACATAGTTAACTTTTACAACGACTCTGTTGAGTTTAAAGTCCATGATTATAAGAAGAAAATCAGTATTTCAGAAATCGCTACATTGAGCTTCAGAAATAATAAGAACCACTGCGATGAACATATTTGGGTCACGAGGTCTTTCTCCAAAGTTCTCAGTAGCTTTCAATTTCATCCCATAAAAGGAAGCATGATAAATCACTTGCAGGTATTAACAAGCTAGACTGCCTAAATTTGTGTCGTGTTTAAGAAATCTGTTGTTTGTAGTAAAAGTGCACACAAGGATTGTGAATTACAAGACTTTGGATGAGGACGTTGGGGAAAAACAAAGGAGTAAAAACAATAACTTTGATAAAGATGGGCTATGAACTACAAGGGCAGTACAGGCCTAAACAAAAAACAAAAAAAAAAAAAAAAAAAAGATTAGGTTCCCCCAGCTTACCAGTGTATCTGCAGGAACTCCAATTTCTTCAACTACTTCACGGATGATGCTGTCAAACATTTCTTCAGAAGCCTTTTGATTGATCACCTGATGGCAATCATTCTGACGAGCCTCGTGAGACTTCACTCCAATTTCTTCAGGCTGGAAATCATCACACAAATGGTTAAAAAAAAAAGACTTCTATAGAAATGTAGAGAAGAGAACAGATTATGGGGTATATTCATCATCTCAGAATAAGCTGAGGAGTTTAAATAGGAAGAATAGCCACCCAAGCAACGGCTATAGAATTAACTAAAGGCCCAAATTAGCTGTTTAGAGGCTTAAACCCCAAACTAAATACACTAAAATAAGACTAAATGAAAAGAGAAGCAACTAATTACATATATACACAAATATTTACAATAAAACATCTCCATATTTCTACACCTGTAAAGCTAGGCTGTGGATAGAATAACAACCAAGCTTGGTCCTCAAATTCTGCAAATCTTTGATAGGGATAGCTTTAGTCAGAATATCATCAAGTTGCCCTTTGATTTGCACAAATGACAGAGAAATCTCCTTGTTTTCAAGTTTCTTTGATAGTGTGACGGTCTATCTCCATAATGTTTGGTTTTCTCATGATGGACAACATTTTCAAAAATGTTGATAGCTGAAATGTTTTCACATAGCATGTGAATAGGGAGGCAGACATGGAATTTCCAATTCCAAAAGGACCCTTCTGAGCCTAATACCCTCACAGATTATTAGAGTAAGTGCCCTAAATTCAACTTCAGCACTGCTCCTCGATACAACAGGTTGTTTATGCTACTCCGAGTTATAAGGTTTCCCAAACATAGGTGCAGTACCCTTCGGTGTCGACCTTTTAACAATGGTGGAGTTAGCCCAGTGAGCATCATTGAATACCTTGACCTCCCGCTTGCAGATTTCTTTGAAAACAAACCTTGACCAAGGTGAAATTTAAATATCTAAGAATCCTAAATACAACATTTGGAAATTCTTCATAGGGTTGATGCATAATGTTGTTAACCTAACTGACAATAAAACAAATATTTGGTCTAGTACGAGACAAGTAAATCAATTTGCCAACAATCATCCTATGCTACCTCCCTTTATCTTCCGGACTAGAGTCCATACTCTCACTTCGCCTAGCTTCTGGCCTGGCTCAATAGGGGATAAGGCAGGCTGACAACGTAACTTCCAGTTTTTTTTTAAGAAAATTCCATCCTTGTACCTAGCAACTTCCTTTCCAGTTAAGTATTTTATCTTCCTAAATGCATTCATTGACTCATTCTAGATCATCACCTGTTAGTATCATGTCATTTATTACCTGCCTCTTAGAAGAAGATTTAACACGGAATCTACAAGAAAGACGGTTGAGCCAAAAATTAAGTACCTCCGGATGTCCACCAGGGAAAACATAATGCCCAGGAAATTCCCCAACGTTGGTACTTCTTTGCAAGACAAGCAATTGCTTGTCAGATGTCTGTACAATTGCCCCATTGCCAAGAGGACTTGATGTATGCTGGCACTGGCTAGAATCATCTGACACAAGAGATCACATTATTGTAGGAATTAAGAAAACAGAACAGGTCACAGCAAGGAGTGCAAAAATAACTAACTATGTATCTAGATGCAATTCAGCAATTTATGTGAAATGTCAAGCTCAAGTACAGTTGAGCCCCCTTCTTTTTCATTTTTCCAAAACATGAATATAATGATAAACAAGGACCATATAAATATAAGCAAAATCACATAAAGAAAACAAGGAGGGGATTGACACAAAATTAATCTTCAGCTATCTAATCTTGTTGGCAATGAGTTGGTCACATCTTTCAATGGTGAGCTTCTCCAATTACTCGGTCAAATTAGAAACTGTATAATTTGAAAGAAAGGAATCTTCATCATTTCCAGTAGGAAAGATTACAAAGTTTATAGGTAAAACCTAACGGCCTAGCAAAGGAAAGCTCTAACAAAGGCAAGTGAGCAAAGAAATATTATAACTTTACCAGCTACGCTTCTAGAGCACTAAAAGGAAATAATCTGTTAAGAAAAGTAGGAGAAAAGTAGAAAAGAAAAACAACTGATATTTTCAGTTGAATGTTTTATTCATGCCCTGATCCACAATTTCCTTCTTACCAAAAATACCAGGATCCTAATAAATACAAAACATTCCTGATTTCCTATTTAAACAGAACAAGGAAATAGGTAGGAACGCATATCAAATCAAATCAGATCTCGTTTCTTCAACATAAACAACTATTCAAAAGTTGTGCAACAGCTGAACAAAATCAAAGATAAAAACATAAAATCAAATCAATAACAATCAGCTCAAAATTAAGGCCAGAACTCTAGGAAAAACCGTAATCACCGACAGAAACACATCCATACAAGCTCCACAGGCCACACAATGCGACAATACCTTCAGACTGAAGGACAAATCTTCCCCACAAAGGACTCAAATTTGTGCCAACAAATGTCCTGGCGAGGAAGAAAAAAGAACCATTAGATTTTTTATTCCTTTGTTTTGTTTTCTATTTCTAAGATTTGTGTTGATGGGTATGTCAAGGGCAAAAATGAAGCATAGGGAGGCACAAAATGTTGTATAAACTGATTTTGTAAGGACACAAAAGGGGTACTAGAGCAACTGCTATATTCATGTTCTGACAAAGGGTCTTGCAACTTAAGTCTATTAAAAGCAACCTTGTTTTGTATTTCTAGAAAGGTTGATCAGAAATTTAAACATGAAAGTCCACCGTTATAGTTGCCCCCAACGCTCCCATGTACAAAAGAAACAAAATGAAACATGAATAAATAAAAATGGCTGCTTGAATTCTTAAGAGGATATTATCAATTATCTACACAATATAACAAAAAAGAAAAATAGGAAGAGTTTCATTAACTTTTACCCAAAGCCTAGTGTCCTTGGGCCACGTAAAGAAAATTTCACCAGAGTTTTTAAGAAATAGCATATATTCCATGCATCTTCCCAAAAGATTTAACAGAATAATAATCAAAGGGCAATAGTAGACATAAATTAGAATTAACCAAGGCATGAAAACTAGAGCGAACCTATAATCTGTCAAGCCAAGGTGAAGGCAAACATGCGGCTCATGATTAATGTCTCCCGCGTTGTGGAAAATGTGGCCCTGATACTGTAAAGGTGTTCACTTTATTTGAGATTAACGGATGTTTTTCTTCAAAAAGGAAGCATTATAAAAAGCAATCACAGGAGAATCTAATGTCGCATTGATGCACTCTCCTAACATTAAAACTCCCAGCAGGTGCTTGCATGAAGTTTAAGAGACAGTTATAATCTTAAGAAGGGAACAACGGGAGTGGTCGGCAAGCAAAACATTTGCCGACAGTGTCTCACAAGTAGAACTGACATGTAACTTGAGCATGAATTGTTAGTGCAATCAACTTACTCTGAATTTTAGCCCATTGAACAATGCAGGGTTCTTTTGAACTCGCTCATCCCATATCTACAAAAATAAATCGATAAATAATAACAATAATAATAATAATCACAAAAATAATAAAATGACAGCATAACAAAGTTAGACGTTGAATCCTAAAGTGGCAGGAAATTGTCTGCAGAACGTAAAAATCGTAGATATGTACTGAATAAATGTCAGATATCATGTTCTGATCCTACCATACATGTCCACATTTAGATGATACAGCTTAGTCAAAAGATGTTTTTCTTCAAACAACTGGTGTATTTTCTACAGAATTTTGTTGTAAGGAAGAACTTTGTGTTGGCTGTAAAAGCAGAGTCCCTTAAGGTGTAATACCGCTTTTGCACCTAAACCGGCCCTGTTCTATGGAAATAGTTACAAGGTCAAATACGAACATGTCTATTAACAGAAATAAAAACAAGAGCATGAACATAAAGCATTGCATACGGTTCCAAATACAGTATGCGCTAATTGCAGATCAAGGATATAAAATCCTTGCCTCCAAATCCTAAAGCATTAAGAATATCAAACAAATTAACATCCCAAGCCGGAAAAAACAAATCTCCAACATTTAGCACATTAATCAACAAATGTTGTAGTGCGGTTTCACATTTTAAATAACCTTCTTTGCCATGCCCCTTTTTTACGAGTAGTCTGGATCACTTACAGGTTACAGTCTTACACGCATCTATCTCACGACCTATGCTTGTCCTACAGAAGGACAAGCGGAAACACAACTAAACATCAGATCTAGGGACAAACTTGATGTCCTATGAAACCCAAGTTAACAACATTATTAAACGTAACTACACTTCAATCCAAGTTACTGCAATATTATTAATTTCGGAAGCAATTATTCCGATTGACAATGTTATCTTCTTCTTCTTCCAAACAGGAAAAATAAAAATATGCGAATACATGAAAATAAATACAATAAGTGTGAATCAAGTATAGTCTAGTCAGCAAAAACCTTTCTTTACAAAACACTAATCTTTACAAGTATTTGGAGACCCGCATGTAGTTAAAAACAAGAATTCGATGGACTCATAGATTTTTTTTTTTATATATATATATAAAAAAAAGGATAAATGGCAGTAAGAACAGCAATTAGAGTGAAAGAAAACCCACTCAGTTCCCCCTTCCTCCAACAAATAGAAGAAAGAAAAAAAATTAAATAAAAAAACATGGCAACCTCAGATATTGATTTCTCTAAATCAGAGTCAGGATGAGGAATTCTATCATACGCCGGGCTGAGATCCACTGAAATCTACATTAATCACAAGTCCAATAAAATAAATAAATAAATTATGATGACAAAAAAGTAGAGCCAATAAATATGAAAAGCAAGACTAGCGATAGTACTCCTCCGAGGAAAAAAAATGCAGGTACCTGTGAGGAACTAAGACCAGTGGGACAAGCGAGCAGAAGCTTGAAAGCAGGAGCAATGGCACCTTCGACCAGATTATTTGGCGCGTCGGGATTTTCCATTACCCGTCTTTTGCAGTAAAGAATCTGCAGTGTCGGTCTCTTTCTTATGAACTATTTTTCCATGATATCTTAACGAGACTACCGATGGTCGACATGCGTGATGAACTACTATGGGAGTCTTTATTTTGCATCAGTCACAAAATTTACATATTATTATGCTTATTTAATTATCGCATTGTCAAAATAAATATAATGGAGTAAGTAGTTAACGTTCCAGCTAACTTCGTGAATTTACAATAACACCTCTTCAATTTAATTAACGCAACGCTTCAGAACGCCTCGCTCCTGACAATGGTTCTTATCCCGAATAGAAAGCGCTCACGCGTATATCATTAAATAAATCTAATATTATACGCAAAGATCTACGCCGTCAGATCAAATAAAAGCCCAACCAAGCCTAAAAATACTTCGAGTAAAAACATAAACGCTACTAAGAATAGAAATTTACCATACTAAAAGCAAAGATGAATAGTTAAATTACAACGATTTAAAGAACTCCAAAGACTTACACAATACTAGCTCTTAAAAGACAAACATAACTTACAAAAATCTAGGAAGAAAAGAACAATGAGTCTAGTAAACCTTTAAAAAGAAAAAAACTAAAAGTATCTTCAAGCAAAGAACGCCATCAAGTCACTACGCTACTTTCATTAATACGCTCGTTCTTCTCACCCCGGAACGCGATACATAAGAAAATGTAAATGGCGTAAGTGACAAAGATTTTAAGTAAAGTTGGTGTTTAATGAATAACTAAGTTCTACAACAAAAGATTCTTTTTATTATTATTATGTTATCTTTATGAGAGATCGACTAATCTAAGCGCTCACCCACGCCCATCAACACGTCAGCGATTATACGCTTTACGCCTTAACTTATCTTGTTACGCTATCACCTAAGATACTACGCATGATGTGCATCCATCACGAGATATACTTGCCAACTACGGTGAATAGCACCGATAATCCCGGATCTCTCCTGGGGTATGCATATCGTCGATGAATTTCTCCACTACCCTTCCAGCGCTTTTGAGCGCAAAGTGGTGTTGTTCACCTTTTTAGCGTAACGATCACATCGCCGATATGGCTTGGTGCCTAACCGAGAATAGTGACGCTTTATTTTTTACTACCACGCATGTAACTTTATTGTATATTAACTAGCCACCCAAGTGTTTTCAAGCAAGCTCCTCACATACACTACTCTCTTTCTAGACTACTGCATACCTGACAAGCGCCCAACAATTACTGCATATTGATGAACTCTAGTTCATCAAAGCATAAGCCCTTTCATGCTCTTCCGATGTGATCCGAACTTCAACTCTCTTTAAGAGTACATTCGGTGCCGTAAACTAAACGAATCGGAAGCTCAATTGAGGCTTGTTCAAGCTTAATTAATGTTATATGATCAAAGAACAACATTTAAAACTCATATCATAGCTAAAATCAACTTATTCATCAAAAGGGAGGCCCCGTGCGCCTACACTGGGTTCAGTGCGCACGCACTAACTCTTTGAATGTAAAAATTCACGTTCAGGCCTTCCAGTGCGTCCGCACTGGGTTTGGTGAGCCCGCACCAAGCGCGGCAACTTCCAAAAACTCAGTTTTTGACTCCTAATCGATCCCTAATCGTTCTCAAACTTGTTCAACATCATAATACTCAGAAAAAGGCATAAAAACACAGCTCTTATCTACCATAACAACTATAGATCCTTAGGCAACACAAATGTAACAATTCTAGCATAAAATCACATCCAATCCTAACATAAACCCTACGAAACCGTAATTAATAAATTACTCAGAAAAACATCAGTAGAAGTCAACTCAAATATACCAAAAATATCACTGCTCATTAATTACAACTTAGCATGAATTCTTTCACCAAACAACACCAGAACTCAACCTATCATTATAAAACTATAATTACTCATTAGGAAGAGCCTCTTACCTTAATTTCCAGCAAAACTGATCCAAAACCCTCAAGAAAAATGCCAAACTTCTAAGCCTTCAACTTGTAACCTAATTAAACAACAAGTAAACCTAAAAATCCTATCTTTCTTGAAAATCCCGAATTGAAAAAGTGTGTAAAACTGAATATTACCTGAATTAAATGCTGTGAACCTATTTTTAGAATGATCTACGCTCCAAGACGGCCGTTTTGACTACTCATGGCTGAAAAACAGAGCTATGGATTAAAAGATACGAATTTTTGAAGAAACGAACACGACGATTACGAAAAACTAGGGCTAATGAAACTTACGGTATAAGGATATTTTATTTTTCAAAGTTGCGTTAAGTCGTGGTGATCACTTTTCTCTACTACGGCGACTTGAAACGATGAACGGATTGGCCGCACGGTTGAAGTTTACGTTCTCCTTTTTTTTTCTGAATATTGCGTCGCCCTCTTGCCGTCGTTCCATCTTCTTCTTTTTATATGCGTGTGAAACTAATAAGGGATTTTAGGGGATTATTTCCTTTTTACAGCCACTTAATTAAATTCCTTAGTTAAATAACTAAATCCCCTTTATTCCTTATGATTAATATCCCAAAAATCTTTTAATTAAATCCTTCTTAATTAAATCAAAAGGATAAATAATAATTAGGTCATAATTAAATTACCCAATTACTACTTTACCCTTTCTGAAAAGTCGGGTGTTATATTCCTCCCCCCTTAAGAGGATTTCGTCCTCGAAACTTGAATGTAATCGAGAGGGACTTGAACCTTGGACTTGCAAAACGTCTCGTCTTCTAACTCTCATGTCGTGGTTTGCCATTGTGTGTCCGCTTTATTGAACCAAGTCTAGTTGTAACGCCTTCTTCTATTGACTTTCTTTATCCACCACTCCAAAGTGCACTTGTTTCTTCCGCATACATGAAGATCTCTTCACCACTACGAGGTCCACGCTGCTTCCACATCAACATTGGTTAAGCATTAGTTCATCATCTGGCACAAAAGTGGACGTCTTTTAAACACTTTATCTTCGACTTCAAACTCTACGCCATCTTTCTTCTTCCATCTTCCCAACTCTTTTACTGTCTTGAGCAATCTCGAGGTTGCGTGACTATCCACTTCAATCTTATCATTGGTTTGTTGTGACCAACTCGTCTCAGACCATCATCGCTTCCACTTCATCCCGTAATCGGGCGGCGTTCTTCGCTTTTCCTCAAACCTTACACGCTCGAAAGCAAAGACAATTCGACGCCGAATGTTGCCATCTTCATCTATCTCGTGACCAATGGCCGGTTCGGTTCTCGCCACTCACTTGTAAATCGAGAACAACTGGAACTTCGTTTTTCTTCACTATCTCTCTCAATCGCCTCGACTCGCAATCAACGGTACAACACACTTTCTTGCTTCTCACGACCCAAGTTCGAGTGTGCTTGAGCTTCCCTAACCGATCCACACTTTCCTACTTGACTTCTTTTGATCTCAACCTCTATCACTGCGCAACAAAGGTTTGTCAAGAAATGCAAGGATTCGGGTGTAGGGTTCTCAAACTTCTCGGAAGCGAGAGATGCGATTTTTTCCAATCTTTTCTCTCGACGGTTTGATCAAATCCTTATGCCAATCTTGGAAAAATAAATAAAGTTGAAAAGTAACCATTGAGTACTGGCATGTCAACTTGGTAAGTCAAGAAGAGACAATAAGTTCAGAAACGAGGGAGGTCACAGGGTTACCAACAAAACACTAAGATTTTGGGTTGATGGAAGTAAGAAATTTGTCCAAGATCGAGGGATGAGCGTGGTACCATAAAAAGGAAAACAAAAAGGATTATCTTGAAAATGGAATTCATTTATGAAAGTGAAATTTCACGAGTTACGGTGGTCTACAAAGGAACTTAGACCGTTTGAAAGGAGGGTAATGAGCTTTTACATAAGCCCATGAAAAGAAGGGACGTTAAGGAAAATATTATATGTTGGGCTCAAAGCAGCTTATAGAAGGAGGAAAAGAATATTGACCTTAATCGTAAATGATTCGATAAATAAAATGATTGTTGGCGAATTAAGAAGGTTCTCAATTCGCGTAAATGCTGTAAGGGAACCAACCCACAACGGAAGACAAATCAAGAGTGCAAGGTCAAGCACCTGAAAGACTAAACAACTGAGAATTCAAGGAGAGGGTAAGACGAGTGCATCAAAAGGTTTCTCAAAGTGAAATAAAGCTTGTTAATGAGTGTCCAAGTTTGAATTAGTCAATGTGAGGTTAATTCAAGATTGAAAGGGGATAATAAATTTCCTCAAGGTATTGTGAAAGAAAATCAAAGATTTGAATAAGTAAGAGGTAAACAAGCTTTCAAGTGAAGGGGAAAATACACTTAAAAATTGTCGGGTAAAGCTTGATTTCAAGGAATTAATTCCAAACTTTCAAGGGAAGTGTGAAAGATCATTGAGGATCCAATTCAAGGTTTCAAGGTTGCACTACTTGAGAGGAATAGTACATTGTCAAGGAATAACTGCTCAAGGTCATTCTTCATGTGGGAACGAAAAGATTAGAACAAAATAGACATTTCAACCGGTGTAACAAAATTGTAATAGAAATGCCAAGACAAAAGAGGGAATGTCTTGTGTCTGGCGGTTAATGGCTCTAAATGGCCTGAAAGAGATTTAAAACTGAAAAGGTACAAGGTGCATTAATCTGAATTGGAGATAAGAAGTTTAGGAATTCAAAAGTGGTCGGCTAGATAAGTTCGGAAGGCACCTTGGATAAACTACCTTATGCTTGAAACTGGTTTAGCATAAATTGCTAGAAGGTTATGTTGTGGATAGAAATAATAAGGCGCGTGGTGCTCTAAAAACAATTGTTGCTTGTCTTTACGGGCAAGTAAGAGATTGTTGGATGTAGTGCCCGAAAGACAATTGTTGCTTGTCTATACGGGCAAGTGGGAGATTGTTGGAAGTAGCGCCCGAAAGATAATTTATGTAATTGTTTTTATAATTAATGAATGACAGATTTATTCTCATCTTATTATTTGCTTCGTGCGTATAAGTAATACACTACTGAAAACCCCAAGTTGTATCATGTAGCCATATAACTTAGTGTGTGTCACACATGAGGATTAAGTTTATAGTGATACACTTGAATTGTTAGCCCGTGGTGAACTTAATCAAAATATGGGGTCTATTGATTAAACCACCATTAATGTGCCCCTAACACTTAGTGTGTGACCGCCTTATCCGGACCGTCGATATTGGTTATCTAAGTGGGGCAATTATATATGATGTAGTTGTAGGAAGTAATATCGCCGGATGGATCAAAGATCCACCCGATTACGCAGCGGAAAGTACAAGATCTAGATCTATTTAACCAAAATACATTAATAAAATAGATCTAACCTACGAGGGGTTAGATTGTTTACCAGTTTATGGTGAATAAACTCCAAGAACATTCTGTTAGGTGTAGTGCCCGAAAGACAATTTGTGTAATTGTTTTTTTATGATGTAATTTATCTTACCTTATTACTTGCTTTGTGCTTGTAAGCAATACATGCTTGCAAAACCACAAGTGTATCAAGATGTAATCGCTTAACTCCAGTATGGCATGACGTGAGGATTGAGTTAAGTGGTGATATACTTAAATCGTTAGTCCGTGGTGAACTTAATCGAGTTTAGGGTCTCTTGATTAAAACACCAATAATGCGCCTGAACACCTTAAGGGTGTGATAGTCTTATCCGGACTGGCCGGCGGTAGAGAATTACTACGTGGGGCATTTATATATGATGGCATTCATATAGAAATTGGACCGATTTAATCTGAATTTCTCGGTATAATTCGTAATCGAGGAATCTTATTAAATCATTAGATGATCATATATGGATCAACCTTAATCTGAGGTGATCACGAGGATGCTACTTGTCCCGGGTAGTGTTTGATGTGTTAGTTACGGTTCACTTTGATATGTGTTCCAAGCCACTTCTCATTGGCACTATCTCTCATGAGTGAGTAGTTCTCGATTTTTCACAGACATGGAATCCATTCCTTCTGCGGGAAGTAGAAAGACATCCCCTTATTTGTTAGCCCAAGAAAGTGATCGATCCCGGGAGTTTCACATTTGACTAATTAGCTACTAGTCGATATGTGTGCTAATTGATCATCAGGGGTTAATGGTAAATAAGGATAAGATATTCTACAGTCGGGTTCACGGAGACTTCCCACCGAATAACGGGATACTATGGAGGGTTAATCCGTATGTAGTGATTATATCAATGGATGCTTATTCACTCTACATGGGTTGAGTATAAGTATTTATCTATAATCGGTAGAGTTCGGTTTGGGGTTTATGGTGGCGTAATCCCGAATTAATAATTAATGTACTTATCTGCTCGGATTTAATAATTAATTATCGGCCATACTTGGTTATAGGTCGGCCCATAGTCGATGTGGACGCACGTAATTAGGACTAGTAATCTTGTTACTTGGGCTCAGTGATAATTAATTTACATTTGGCTAATTAATTGATATGCATAGATATTATTTAGTTGGGCTAAATAATATAATACACATAAAAGACATTTTATGTGGGCTTAGTAAACCCTTAATGTGGCGCCAATGTGAGTCAATTAATTGTAGAGAAATTAGTTTTCTTGATAATTATTTGACATGTGATTTATCATTTGTTTGTTAAATGATAATTCATGGAATATTAGATAATAATATGATTTATCCTAATTTGTTTGGGATAATCATTTTATTTATCTTTTATTTGAATTAAGGATTAATTTGAGAATTATCTCTTAAATTATTAAATCTTTGAGACAATGATTACTCTCCTATATAAAGTTAGTTAGCTTCTCCTGCCCTTTATTTGAATGGGCAAAAATTTCACCACTATGCAAAAGGGGAGAGAAAAATTAGTTTTTTCTTGCTGCTAGGTTTTTCTTGGTGTTGCATATCAAGGAGGCTCGTGTATCAAGAAGGGTGTCCACCAACCGCCGTTTGGAGAACACATCGGAAGATCAAGGCGACTCTTCCCGTTATTGGTAACATAATCTTAAACCCCCTTGTAGTACTTAAGTCCTTTAATTATGAATTGTGTCATATAAATCGTGATCCATCCATTTGCGCATAGATCTAACTTCGCTTAGATCTAAGAACCTGCATCCTTCATGTGGTATCGGTGCGCGGTTCACGATTTATATAGTCATAATCATAGTTAAACGATTTAAAGGAGTGGAATTGCATGTAGGTAATTTTACTTATAATTATGCATTGATTATGATTAAAATTGTTATGGTTGAAGAGATGGATTAGGGTTGACATTTGTTTGCACAGTTAGATCTATTGTAAACTCATATAAGCGATGAAAATTCGTTAATATGAGTATAGAAATTATGTGTTTTTTTTTTTTTTTTTTTATTGCAAGTTTAATTTCCAGAAAATAGATCTGTACAGTAGCTGTTTAGTCTTTTCGTTTTTCCCGTTTTTGAACCGTTAAAAAGAAGATCCCTCCGGTCAGAATCAAGATTGGAAGTTGGTGAACAATCCCACAAAATTTGGCGTCGATCAGAGTCCGTTTGGATGTCCGTTCGTTGATGAGAAGAGGCAGCTGTAACAGAAAAACGCAGGATTCACAGAAACCCTAACTGTGACTTCCTCGATTTTCTGGAAAGGATTGGACCGTTGAAACGAAAATCTGACCGGTCAGATCGGTAATCATGGGGTTTTGGACGTGATATAAAATTTTCAGGACGATCGGGATTCATCTTGATCCCCGATCGGCCTCGGGAAGTGAATGATGCGCTGCTGTAAGAGTCTGTTTCAGCAGCAAGTTGGGCGGCTCACTGGAGAAAATTGACAAGTTAAAGCTCCGATCCAACCGTCCATATTGAAGCCCGAAGAGTAAAGATCAGATCTGGAAAGTTTCGTCTCGATCCGAGTTTGTTTGATATGCCGATCGTCGAAGATTCTAAACAGCTGCAGATTAGAGTTTTAATTTATTTTCGAATAGATTGAATTACGAGGCCAAATTCATCTAAAAGTACCAGTGTTTATTTTCCGTGCACTAGTATACATGTGTAGATTGTATGAGTAGAACAGGAAAATTGCCATGACATGCATCATATCATGAATTCCACCTATATGCATACATGTAGAAATTAATTCGAGGAATTAGTTAGGCATGTATAAAACACACGATTAGTTTTAATTAATTGTTTGATATTAATTAGAAACTAATTAGGTAAAACCGAGGAACACGGGTTTTTTCAATCGTCGAGGTTGGGTGATGGATTCTCGGTGAATCCCACTCTGCTGAAAAGCATAAGGAGTAAAATCCCGAAACCTCGTGGTTAGGTGTTGGATTCTCGGTGAATTCCACCTTACAAGACGAGATTACGTTTTTGTTCCGTGAAGTGTCTACGTGAAAGTTTGATGTTTAAGGATTGGATAATCACGGGCAAGCAGGTTCGAAAGTGGTTTAACCACGGTTGGGTGGTCAGCGAGAGCTACGGATCAATCGACTTCACCCTCCACGCGTGGCGTTTGCACGAAGTCCGGCAATCTCGAGCCATCCGAGAAGAGCCACTACGGCTCAACGGACCTCTCTAGCCTTGACTCGTCCGACGGCCACATATGTTCTAACGAATAGGTCGGGTGGGCTAGCCCACATAACCGACAACATTCGGGCCTCGTGATTTATTGTTCCTTAATGTAACATCAAGTCCAAAAACGTGATCGATAAACCCACCACTTTTTCAAAATATTGAGTGGGAGTGGGAGGCGACGGCCATGACCGACCACGGCCTCTACCTATTGACACAAACAACGTGAGAGAATGGTGACGCCTCGTGCCGCACTGGGACCGCCTCCACAGAAGGCCTTCACCGCTATCAAAATTCAAGGCTTGGTCTCGAAAGGATAGGATTTTGGGTACTCGTCGGGTCACCGACCGACCGTTTGCTGCGGCGACACCTCGAGTCTACCTAAAAATCTGAGGCAGATGAGGTCACACTCATAAATGGTATTTTTGGTAGTACCTTGGTGAAAAGGAATGGTGATTGGCGATCACAAATGAGATGTTCGATTCTCAATCTGATCTCCAATATTAATCGAAACCTCTTTGACTTACCCTAAGGCTACCTTTGAGGCATTAGATTAAATCCTTGGAACGGTAGGATAGACTATAAGTACTTAGTTTATGTTCACTAAAATTTTAGTAAATGTATGATTTGGATTTATTTTCATCAATTTTATTTACAATCTGTTATATATATCTCTCTAATGTGCTAGATCGCTAGTGTAAAATTGACTAGTAATGACTTCATTAAAAAGTGGTAAGTAACTAGAACGTTGTATTTATTAATCTCACATGCGATTAATTTTTGGAAGAGATATTTCTCTTGAAGCCTTCAAAACTTAAGTGCGTAAATAGACATGTATCTTCTTTGTCACTCAAAAGGCGTAACGAGAGACAACCGTAGTTAGTTTGAAAGATGATTGAGGCGATAAAATTCTTAGTGAATTGTGTAATTAATACCACGAGAAATTTTCTCGATAGAAAAATTGGAGAATCATAAATTAAAGTGTCATTAGTTTAGGCGATATTTGGAACCGATAAACTAGTGGGAGCTTTTTATATTATGTTTTCTAATTTATTAGAAAACCAGATCTCACTGGTAACACTTTCATTAGACATCCCACGAGTTCACGCAGTAGTGTCTACTCAAACGAATTGCTAGTTCAAGACTATTTCCTTTAAGGAAAGTTAAGAATGGGAAAGAATGCCTATAAGTGTTAATTATCTTAACAAAAGTTTTGAGGCTAAACCGAAACATTAATTAAAGAAAGTATAGGATAAGGAAAGTGATTTCAGATCACTAACCAATGAATCCTTAGCGACTTTCATAACCGAGTAAGTTGACTCGATAGCTTAGTTCTTTGGAAGAACAAGGAAGTTGTGCATTAACGATTAATAGAGTAACAACGGGCAGTAATTTCAGCTAGAATAGTGAGAGTGATATAAGGAAATGAATTTCGGATTCTATCCTTGAATATCACAGAAAAATTTATTTTTCTGTTTACAGATTCGTTGAAACAAATGGATTCACTTTCAACTCGATATATTGTTGCCTCATAGAAAGTGAATATGACATTTGTAGTCTGAATCCAAGACTCGGACTTTTGTTTGATAAAGTCGAACCACTAAGAAAAAGTGAATAAGTATAACACATCTAAAACTATTAAAGGTAAAAGGTTTCCGTATTAAGATAAGCGACCTTTCAATATCTATTAATTAGTGCACATATCCACAGAGATAAGACACTGACGATCGCTAAGAGTGATTCCTATCTCCCGGTCCCAGGAACACTATCTCAAAGGAACAATGACTAAGTTTCCTTTCAATCGGGAAAGGGTAATAGATTTGAAGGGGGTAGCATAGCTTGTTCACCATGACCTTCGGGGTCTAGTGAGAGATACAAGCTAGTGGGAGTTTTTGAGTGGTGACATTTTGTCCGATAACTACTCAAACGTGATTTAGTTTATCAAAAGAATACGAGGAGGAGTCTCTGATTTTAGCGAGAGAATAGAGTATTCTATGCTCGTAAATAGGCTATCGCGTAGTCTTGGGACCGATGCTCGGCCCGCCTCCCTAGTGGAATGTTTCTCAACGAGGAAGAAACCATAGACTTGCCACGATATAGTTATTAATGTGCTACAATACATCGTTAAAATCGATTAAGATAATTGGTTGCAAAATAACGGTTAACATTATTATAACCGAGAAGTCTACCTAGAAGATGCCAGTGAATTTATGGATAATGAGTGAATTCGGTTCACACCACTTCCATAAATGTAGGCATTTAGCATTTAATGCTTGAAGGAAGGATCAGAGATTTTGCAAATACGCTTGTATTTGTTGACCGTGAAATATCTTAATGAGGCGAGTGAAAGGTTGATTATAAGATTCTTGAGATCGAAAGTGACGGTTGAAGTATCACAAGCCTTCCGATAGAATCTATAAGTAACAACCTTAAACCTTGGAGTACTGGTTACCCAAATGTAGTTTTACTATCTGATTTAATCGGACCACGCCCAACATCGGGTTGTTGGTGATTACACCGATAAATACCTACTTAGTTCAGAATGTCAATCCACCCCAAGACACGGTGGGAGTATGGTTTAACCATTGACCCATTGTGATTTTGTGGACTTTATAATCACTTGGGGTGATTGATAACCTATGGCTCTTGGTGGGTGTATACGATTCTCGATTATAGAGTTGGTTTGAAAACCTTAACCCTCGTGAATGGAGTTTTGGTACTCAGTTCGTTTGACCTCTTGTAGAACCACCTGAGTGTCTCGGGCCCGATGGGAAGCAATTGGATCTACACGGAAAAGAGTCGAATGAATAGGAAAGTTTAAACTTTCAGCCAGCAAAGTTGAGTGGTATAGGGGTGATTCTCTGACAAGTAGAGAGTTAACTGGGACTCTTGAACTCTCTCACCACTCGCCTTGCTAGCTTCGTTAAAAAGAAAATAGGGTGATTCCACGAGACTTTTTGCGAACAACGGAATCAATTCATTCGAGTAATGTATGGTTTTAGCTAAGAATGAATAACGGATTCGTTAAAGCGGAAGATAGGGTGATTCCTAAGACCTTTTTGTGAGACTAACGATATCTTAATTCATTCGTAATGAACCGCTTGGTGAGAGGCTGCCATGGCTTATATCCTTTGTGGATTTAAGAGAACCTCTCGGTCATTTAAAAGTCACATGTTTTAAAATATGTGGACTTGACCAAAATATTGATAAGTTTTTCGTAGATCTGGATATCAATATTGGTAATGTAGTAGTAGTATTAGTGTTCATAAATGATAACACTAAAACAGTTGGAAACAACATGGGTGTGCTATCCTGGTCGAAATCGACACGCCAAGATTCTCGGATGAAGAATTGGACTATATTCAAGAATTTGATTCGGTCAAATTCACGAGAATGAGTCATTGGCTATCCCACCTATCTTATTGAATAAGATGATTATGCATATCTGGGTTGCAGATTCATCGAGCCGAGTAGTCCTACTCCTACCCTCGTGAATGATTCTCCAAATCTTGGATAAAGAGAAAATGGGATAGAGTCTCTCCGGGATAAAGGCAAATCAGCCTAAAACGAAGTCAATTGCAGATTGAATCTTAGATTCAAGCAATAAGTAGCCGGTTTAGTATCGTCCTCTCGATATCACGTTAGAGAACGAGGAATAATATGCTTGTATATTTAGGTGCAAACTTGAATATGGTTGATTGACACTGTGATTCGACTTGTAGTCGATTAAGGATGATCATTAAGTTGATCTCGGGCCGGTGTTTACTCATAGTGCTTAGAATTTTTTTGGTCTGGGAGTAATTCCGTGTCGATAAGCCGATATCAACTTCATTGTAGAAAACATGTGAAGAGATAGCTTAGAAGAATCTTCTCGGTCACAAGAAGTCAAAGCATATTGAGAGAGAGTACCGCCTGATTAGATGGACCGGCAACGCCGATCCTAAAGATCGCCTCGGGCCGACAACCAAACCGATCGTGTACCAAGTCCAGTGCTTGGAAGTGCGGTATTGAGGAATATATCTCATCCGCGCAGAGAAAGTGGGAGAGTGTTGTGAATAAGATGAGAAAGGTGTGCTCTAAAAACAATCATTACTTGTCATTTCGTGCAAGTGGGAGATTGTTGGTGTAGTGCCCAAAGACAATTTGTGTAATTGTTTTTATGACAGAATTTATCTTACACTTATTACTTGCTTTGTGCTTGTAAGTAATACATTGCAAACCCTAAGTGTATCAAATGTAACCGCTTAACTCGCATGTGTATGGCATGCGCGTGAGGATTGAGTTAGTGGTGATATACTTAAATCAATATAGTCCGTGGTGAACTTAATCGAGTTTAGGGTCTCTTGATTAAAACACCAATAATTTTGCAACACCTTAGGGTGTGATAGTCTTATCCGACTTTGTGCAGTAGAGGGTACTGCGTGGGGCATTTATATAATGATGGCATTCATATGAAAATTTGGACCGATTTAATGAATTTCTCGGTATAATTCCGTAATCGAGGAATCTTATTAAATCATTAGATGATCATATATGGATCAACCTTAATCTGAGGTGATCACAGGATGCTACTTGTCCCTGGTAGTGTTTGATGTGTTAGTTCACGGTTCACTTTGATATGTGTTCCAAGCCACTTCTTATTGGCACTATCTCCACGATGAGTGAGTAGTTACGATTTTCCACGAGACATGGAATCCATTCCTTCTGCGAAGTAGAGAGATGATGCCCTTATTTGTTAGCCCTAAGAAAGTGATCGATCCCCGGGAGTTTCTTACATTTGACTAATTAGCTATTAGTCGGATATGTGTGCTAATTGATCATCAAGGTTAATGGTAAATAAGGATAAGATATTTCGAGTCGGGTTCACGAGGACTTCCCACCGTAATGGGACGATCTATGGAGGGTTAATCCGTATGTAGTGATTATATCAATGGATGCTTATTCACTCTATGGGTTGAGTATAAGTATTTATCTATAATCGGTAGAGTTCGGTTTCGGGTTTATGGTATGTAATCCGGAATTAATAATTAATGTACTTATTCGCTCGATTTAATAATTAATTATCGAGCTACCTCGTTATAGTCCATGGTCCCCGACGTGCTTCGTAATTTGGACTAGTAATCTTGTTACTTGGGCCTCATTGATAATTAATTAGGTTGGGCTAATTAATTGATATGCATAGATATTATTTAGTTAAGGCTTCAAATAATATAATACACATAAAAGACATTTATATGGGCTTAGTAAACTCCTTAATGTGGCGCCAATGTGAGTCAATTAATTAGAGAGAAATTAGTTTTCTTGGATAATTATTTGACATGTGATTTATCATTTGTTTGTTAAATGATAATTCATGGAATATTAGATAATAATATGATTTATCCTAATTTGTTTGGGATAATCATTTTATTTATCTTTTATTTGAATTAAAGATTAATTTGAGAATTATCTCTAAATTATTAAATCTTTTAGAGACAATGATTACTTCCTATATAAAGAGAGTTCTCCCAAGCCTTATTTGAATGGCAAAAATTTCGACCACTATGCAAAATGGGAGAGAAAAATTAGTTTTTTCTTGCCTGAGGTTTTTTCTTGGTGTTGCATATCAAGCGAGGCTCGTGTATCAAGAAGCGGTGTCCACCAACCGCCGCGTTTGGAGAACACATCGGAAGATCAGCGCGACTCTTCCCGTTATTGGTAACATAATCTTAAACCCCTTGTAGTACTTAAGTCCTTTAATTATGAATTGTGTCATATAAATCGTGATCCATCCGCCGCTGCGATAGATCTAACTCGTTTAGATCTAAGAACCTGCATCCTTCACATTCTTCAATCTAAGATCCAAGCTAGATGAGAAGCCATAGTCTTCCGAACGTGTGTCTCCAAGCAATACGAGGTGGATGGTGTTTCAAGCCGCGGACCTCCTCGATATGCTACTGGGGAATAATCCCGAGGATTATCCCAACTCAAACCTCTTGTTGAAGCCCAAAATTCTAAGCTTCAAACACTCATGTATGTCGATTATATGTCATGTTTTAAGAACGAGAGAACTCTCTTTATATAGTAGAGTAATCTGCATCTCCAAGGATTTATAAAATTAACAAATAATAAATTATAATAATCCTTATTCCAATAAAAGATAAATCTAATATTTTCCTAATAAATTAGGATATATAAAAGATACTATCTAATATTCTTTTCCTTAAATAATTATCCAACAAATAAATAATTATTCACACATTATAATTATCAAGAAAACAAATTTCCCAATAATAATAATAAGGAAAATTTCGGCCAACACCCCAACAAATAGGGTGTCCACGCCTCACACACAATATTGGGCCGAGTCCATGAAAAATATTTTCCATGTATTTAATTATCTAGTCAACTAAACAATTAATCACATATCAATTAAATAGTCCAATCCAACTATTTAATTATAATTGAGTGAAACGATCAGAAAACATACGCTTATGTTAGAAATCACGTCGGGGACCATGGACCCGTATTCGTAGCTACAATAAATTAAATAATATTATCCGCCGACCGAACAACAATATTCAATCTATTAATTCCGGGATTACACCACCATAAACCCAAAATCGAACTCGCTTCAATATAGATATAAACTTACACTCAACTTTGAGTCGATAAGCGTCCACCGATATAATCATTACATACGGATAAATCCTCCATAGATCGCTCACTTCGATTCGGGATATCTCCGCATCTTCTCGAAACATCTTATCCTTATTTACCATTAACCCCTAAGTGATCAATTAGTTCATAACTAATATAATATGAATCAGCGCCATCGATCGCTTTCTAGGATTAACAAATAAGTGGAATCAGTCTGCCATACTTCCGAGGAAGGAATGGATTCCATATCGCATATAGCACGGACTACTCACTCATCGAGCATAGAGCCAACGAAGTGTTGGACCACATCTGCCAAGTTGATCCTTACTAACACATCAAACTCTACCATAGTCTAGTAGCTTGTGCATGATCACCCCGGGATTGAGATTAATCCATATATGATCATCTTGTGATTTGATAAGACTTCCCGATCACGGAATTTTATCGAGAACTCAAATCAAATCGGTCCAGTTTTCAATATGATTATCATATTAATCTTTGAGTGTTAGGCGCATTATTAGCAAATTAATCTTGGAGACCCGTTACTCAGTTAATAAACGCTACGACTAAGTTAATTTTAAGTACATCTCACTAACTCAATCCTTTTGTGTATTGCCATACACTGAATTATGTGATTACATAAATGAGGTACTTAGGGTTTTCAGTAGTGTCTTAATTATAAGCAAACATGCATATAATAAGATGAATTATTAATTCCGTCCTAAAACAATTATATAATTGTCTTTTCAAGACTACACACTAACAATCTCCCACTTGCAACGAAAGTCTAGTGGATTAATTATTATAGAGCACACCCTTTATATCTATATCTACAACATTCTCCCACTTGCTCAAAACAAGTGAGACATATCCCCAAGAATCATACCCTCCAAGCGCATCTTAGTAATTCATCCTTCCAAGCACGACCGAGTGTGCCGCGCGAGAGTAGGTCGGTGACCCAAGCGCACTTAGAATCCGAATACTGTGACTTGGTACACTCGATCGTAGGTTGGCGGCTCGAGTCAATCTTTGGGATCAAAACGCCGCCTTTCCATCTAATCCGGTGGTACGATTTCAATATGCTTATGACCTCTAGTGATTGCAAAATCCTTATGAGCAACATCTCCAATGTTTTTACAATGAAGTAGTATCGGCTTACTGGATAATACTTTATCACATGAGTAAACACTGAGACCGAGATCAATTTAACGATCATCCTCAATCTGACCTAAAGCCAGAATCGGTGTTATCACTTATATTCTAGTTTGCACTCGAATATACTAGCATATTATTCCTCATTCTCCAAGAGACTTGAGGATTCACTAAACATCCCATTTAGTATTCATTCGCAGTTTAGACAAGCATTCTTGAGAGGTAGGGTAGACTACATCGTTGAATGTTGCATTCCTCTATGCAAGAACATCTTAACCATTGAGATGGATGAATGGGATTGCCAATTGCTTATTTTTGAGAATTTGAGTGAGTCAAATTCTTTAGAAAATATCCCGATGGCATGTTAGCCTCTGACTTCGGATAACACACCCATGTTGTTTCCAAGCCAGATTTGCCATGTTACCATTCATAAACACTAATCTACATGCTACTTTACTAATATTGATGCCCAGTCTACGAAAGACTTATCAACATTCTGGTCAAGTCCACATATTAAAATATATGACTTTGAAATGACCTAGAGGTTTGCTTTAATCCCCAAAGGATATGTAGCTATGGCAGCATCTTGCCAAAGGTTCTTTACGAATAAATTAAGATACCGTTAGTCTCGCAAAAGGTCTTGTGGAATCACCCCTATTTCTCGCTTTGTAGCAGAATCATCATTTGTTCTTTAGCTAAAACCCTTCTATTCTCGAATGAGTTAAGATTCCGTTGTTCGGCAAGGAAGTCTTAGGGAATCACCCATATTTCCCGCTTTCTGATGAAATCAAGAAAGACTGAGTGGTAAGAGAAATCACGGTCCAGTTAACTCTCTACCTTTTAAGGAATCATCCCAAAATTACTCACTTTGCATTGAAAGTTAAACTTTCCTATTCATTCGACTCTTCTCTGCGTAGTTCCAATTACTCCCACTGGGCCTGAGATACTCAGGTAGTTCTACAAGAGTTTCATGAAGCTGGAGTATTAAACTCCATTAACGAGTTTATGGCTTTAAACCAACCTCATGATCAGGATCCTATACAAACCCCACACGAAGGACTATGGGTCATCAATCTACCCTATAGACTGCAAGGTCCCTTGAATGGGTAATGGACAAACCATACTCCCACTACGTTCGGGGTGGATCGATATACTGATCTAGTTTAGTAGTTGTTAAGGGTGATTTTATGCGATTTATAGCGTTATATTTTATAATGATTTCCTCCATATTCATATAATTTGCATAAAAATTAAGGGTTTAATCAAGTTATTGAGCAAATGAGTTTTAAAAAGTCTTTAAGTGTAAACTTGAGCTAATTTCGTGATTTTATCGGTAATCATCTATGGTTTTACACTTTGCGTGTTCTTATGGTTTTGAAGGTACATTTACATGTCATGGAGAGGGATGATTTGAGCTTAAAAGATGTTCAAGTGATGATTTGCATGGAAGGAAAGAGATAGAGATGAAGTTGGAATGAAGATCAAGATGAATTTGGAAGAAAAAGACCTGGATGAAGGTCAAATACGAATGGCGTCAGGAGGAGCCTTTGGATTCAGGATGTTCAGATTTTCTGTGGACGAGCGTTCAAAATTACATAGGACGGGCGTCTGATCCAGCTCGGTCCGACTCAAAGTTTTTATTGAAGGCTGGACGGGCGTCCAAGGAAGTAAACGGGTGTTCAGTCGCCGCCATTGCCTAAACCGACTTCAAAACCTATATATAGTCGCGTTTTTCTGAACCCTAAGCACGACAATTCGATCCCTGGCCGCCCCAGGCCCCTTGGGGGGCGAATTTTTCTGAGTTTTTCCCCTACTTTAAACATCTTTTCTTTTACTTTTTACTTATAGTATTTGCATATAAACGATGAATAAAGGATAAGCGATTTGAACAAGCATGTGAAGCCAATCTCTGCAACAACTTGATTTCGATTCTTGGATGCTTTGTGAGTTTTAATTAAAGTTTGTTTCTTTATTATGTGTTTATTTGTTATGCAATTTATATCGAGAGATGGTTGCTTTGTGATGTTTAACGTTTGATGAAAATCGTTGTTAGACCTAGATCACCATATTAAAGATTGGACTTTTAACCTATAAATAACGAGAGTTGCTAGGTTAAATTTCTAGGTTGCTAGATTGAGAAATCTTACACCTTTGTTATGAAAGCGTTAATCTTTAAGATCGAGAGATGAAAGATTAATAAGGTAATTATCTACTAGAGTAGAAATTCATAGCTTTGATAGTGAACCACATCTTTATTAAACCTTCACTAAACGATCTAGGTAGAAATTGAGAGTTGAGATAGGTGGATCATTGCTTGTTCCTCGTTAACTTAATTGAAAAGAATCATTGTGCCTTGTTCTTCGTTGCTAGCTTAGAATTTTATTTTCGTTTTAGTTTATAAAATAGAATTAGTTATTTTAGGTTCGTAATCATATTTCCTGGCTTTGGATTGACAACCCTCTGTCCAGTTTATCGTTTTCGTTTTTAGTTCTGTTTTGTGTTATTTTAGTCGTGACAAATTTTAGAAGAATTAACAAACTAGATAAACAACCTCGATTCCCTGTGATTCGACTCCGGTATTAACCTCTATACTACGATCCCTGCACTTGGGGTAAACCGGATTATTTTTATTACTTGTTATTTTTCGTTGATAAAATCCGAGACAGTAGTTTTTATTAGTGTTATCACCAACTGCCGGTGTTGGATGTGGACTGAACAAATCAGTTAATCAACCTTTACTCAATACATTAATATATTTCACGCTCTGAACGTGTATGCAAAATTTCCAGTCCTACCTTCAAGCACTCAGTGCTAAATGCCTCTATTTACGGAAGTGGGGTGAACTGAATTCATTCCTTATCCACAAATGATTTGGCATCTTCTAGGTAGACTTGTCGGTTTCACATGATAATGTAAACCGTTATTTTTACAACTTGTATCTTAAATGAGTTAAGCAGTGTATCGTGGCACATCAATAACTATATAAGGCAAATTTACGGTGTATCCCTTGGTGAAAACATTTCACTTTGGGAGGCGGGCCGAGCATCGGTCCGAAGACTACGCAATACCTATTTCGAAAGTATGGAATACTTTCTCCAGTGAAATCAGAGATTTCCTCCAAATATTTTGGATAAACTTACCGGAGTTTCGAGTAGTTGTCAGACTAGATGTCACTACTTGAGAAACTCCCACTAGCTTGTACTTTTCATATGACCCCGAAGGTTGTTATGAACAAGATATGTTACTTCTTTAAATCTATTACCCTTTCCCTATTGAAAGGAAACTTGAGCATTGTTCCTTTGAGACAGGATTCCTTTGACTGGGAGATAGGAATCACCCTAAGCCAGTTTGCAGATCTTGTCGTTAGGGAATATGCACTAATTAACAGTATATAAAGAAGTGTTTATCTAAATATGGAAACCATTTTGCGTTTATATTGTTTAAGATGTGTTACATATACCTATTCGACATTTCTTAGTGGTTACGACTTTATCAAACAAAAGTCCGAGTCTTGGGTTCGTCTTCACGAATGTTATATTTATCATCAATAAGACAAACAAATTGTCCTATTGAAAATGAATACGTTCGCTCCAATGAATCCAGCTTGAAATGAATTTTTGTGATACTCAAGAATTGAATCCGAGATTCATTTCCTTATGTCCTCCCACTAGTCAATCTGAAATAACTGCCCGTTGTCTATTTTATTTATCGTTTAACGCAAAGCTACCTAGTTCTTCCAAAGAACTTAGCTTTTGAGAAAATTGCTAAGGATGCATTGGTCAGTGATCAGAAATCACTTTCCTTATCCTCTAATTTCCAATTCATTAATTTTACGGTTTAGCCTTAAAACTACTTAGTTTAGATGACTAACACGTATAAACATTCTTTCTCATTCTTGACTTTCTTTAAATGGAAACAGTCTTGAAACATCAGATCGTTTGAATTGACACACTCTTGAACTGTGGGATGTCTAATGATAGTGTTACTAGCTTGGACTATTTGATTTTTCTAATCGTCAAATCATAAGACCAAAGCTCCCACTAGTTTATTGGTTCCAAATACCGTCTAACTAGCAACACTTTGTATTTATGGTTTGAGAGATCATAATAAAGCTCCCACTAGTTTATCGGTTCCAAATACCATCTAACTAGCAACATTTTGTATTTATGATTTTTCAAAGATTAGAAAATCACTCAGATCTAAGCTCCCACTAGTTTATCAGTTCCAAATACTGTCTAACTAGCAACACTTTATTCTTGTTTTTCCGATAAATGGAGAAACTCCTGCATGCGATCTATTACATTTCTAATGATTGAAAAACAACAAATCATAAGACTAAGGCTCCACTAGTTTATCGGTTCCAAATACCGCCTAACCAAAGAACGCATTTATGTATGATTTTCCAATTTTTCAATTAGAAAATTTTGCCGTAAATACACCTTTTAAAATTCAATAAATGAATTTATCCGATAGTCTATATCATCTTTTTGTAAACTAAGTATGGTCGTCTCTCGTTCAACATTTAGTGACATCCGGTTTATACCTATACTATGTCACTTATGTTCTTAAAGGTTCAAGGAAATAAATCTCTTCCAAAAATTAAATGCATTGTTTGATAATTTACAACGTGCATTTTTACTTTCACATTTTTAATGAAGTCCTATTACTAACAGTTTAGTAGCTTGAGATTTAGTTGTAAAGAAATATGCCATGAAAAGTTAAATTCAAAAAAATAAATTTTCACTACTAGATTTTTATTTTAGAATAATAAACTCATATAAAGTCTATCCTACCATTCCAAGGATTTAACCTCACATCGTACCGCCGCCTTTAGGGTCGGTATCAGCATGATGATGGTTAAACTGAGACAATCTCTCTCAATGATTAAGCTTCGAGAATTGAACATCTCACGGGAATCAGACATCCCGGGCCTTAATCATTGATTACCTTCCTTTTTCTAGCCAAGATATTTCAAAAATATCCATAAAGTGTGACCTCTTATATCATATCTCAAAGTACGCTTGAGTATGCCTTTTTAAGTCGGATGTTGACTCCAACAAGTACCAAATCCTATCCTTTCGGAGACCAAGCCTTGAATTTTGATAGGTGAACACCATCCTTAGGGGCCGGAATCAAAGCCGCACGAGGCGTCACCCTTCTCTCACGTGCTTGCATCTATAGTAGATTTGTGGGGTTGGCTGTCGCCTCCCCGCCCCACTCAATAATTTGAAAAATTGGTGGGTTTACTAATTAAGGTTACGGTCTTGACAATAAGAAACAATAAATCAAAGTACTCCGAACAGGGTCGGTTATGTAGGCAAGCCTACGCCGTCTTATTCGTTGGAACATATGTGACATTTTAGGCTAATCCGGCAAGAGAAGCCCCGTTTGCCCGAAGTCTTATCGGCTATGCTAAGTCTTGTCGAATTCTTGTATCACATCACACGTGCGTGGAAGTCGATTGAGCCGAAGCTCGGTTGAACTCGCCCAACCATGGTTAGACCATTTCCGAACCCATGTACTAAGATTTCCTGATTTCTAAATTGTCATCCAAAGCCTAATCCCGTTTCTGTTTAAGGTGGGTTCATCGAAAACTCAACGATTTATCTAAGTGGGATTCATCGAGAATACATCACTAAAATCGTAACGATTGACAAAACCCGGTTCCTCGGTTTTAATAATTAGTTACTTAATTAATTAACTACCACATATTAATTAAATAAGCTTTTAACTAATTATACGAGTTATACATGCCTAATTTATTCGAAATAAACTAGCTACATGTATGCATTGGAGTGGATTCATGATATGATGCATGTCATGACAATTTTCGGTTTCTATCACATAATTTCGATCATCATACCGCGAAAAAATACGGAAAAATAAACACCGAGATGGACCGCTGGTACTCACGTATCTAACCTATTACAGAAAAACAAACCCTAACTAGGGTTAACTATTTTCTAATCTGCTGCTGCTGCGTTTTATCGATGATCGGACATCCAAACGAACTTTGATCGTCATGAAACTTTAAAGACCTGTTCTTCACTCCTCTTTCTTCAATATGGACGGTTGGATCCGAGTTTTGATGGGCCAATTTATCCCAGCAAGCCGCCGATCCAACTGCTGCATATGTTTATAATTGCGGCGCATCAGTGTCTTCCTGGAGCCGATCGGGCATCGAGACAAAACCCGATCGACCCGAAAGTTTTAGGGCTTGTTAAAAACTCCTTGATAGTCAATCTGAACGGTCGGATCTTCGTTTCAACGGTCCAATCTCTTCCATAAATTTGACGAACAGACAACTGAGGTTGCAATGCTTTTATGACACATCAGCAACTTTATCGCAACGGTTGAACATCGAGATGGAGTCCGATCGACTTGTATTCTTCATTCTGACCAGAGGGATTGTCGTTTCCACGGCTCAAACTCCGGGAATAAATATAAAAAAAACCAAACAGCAACAACACAGATCTACTTCTAGGAAACTAAAAATTACAAAATTTCCTATACTCATATGAAGCGAATTTATATGAGTTACAATAGAATCTAACGAGTAAACAATACCAACCCCAATCCATCTCTTCAACCACGACAATCACAAGGCAACATACATGAATAAATTTCGATGCATATAAAAAAGCAAACGAAAAACAAAAAACAATATAAACAAGCTTTTTCCACTCCTAGATC
Source organism: Gentiana macrophylla (assembly GCA_026214975.1). Classification (NCBI taxonomy): domain Eukaryota; kingdom Viridiplantae; phylum Streptophyta; class Magnoliopsida; order Gentianales; family Gentianaceae; genus Gentiana; species Gentiana macrophylla. The sequence goes on along the minus strand of CM047811.1, from coordinate 2,249,010 downwards.
TAAAATTTAAATACTTTGATTGATAGATCAAAGGCTCTGATACCACTTGTAGAAAGTAATATCGCCGGATGGATCAAAGATCCACCCGATTACGCAGCGGAAAGTACAAAATCTAGATCTAGTCAACCAAAATACATAAATAAAATAGATCTAACCTACAAGGGGGTTAGATTGCTTACTAGTTTATGGTGAATAAACTCCAAGAACAATCTTCAATCCAAGATCCAAGCTAGATGAGAAGCACAGTCTTCCAACGTGTGTCTCCAAGAAACGCCAGGTGGATGGTGTTTCAAGCCGTCAGACCTCCTCGATATGCTACCAGAATAATCCCGAGGATTATAAACCCTAGTGTTGAAGCCGAAAATTCTAAGCTTCAAACACTCATGTATGTCGCATTATATTTCATGTTTTAGGGCTTGAGAGAACTCTCTTTATATAGGAGAGTAATCATTGTCCTCCAAGGATTTAATTAATTAACGAATAATCAATTATAATAATCCTTATTTCAATAAAAGATAAATCTAATATTTTCCTAATAAATTAGGATATATAAAAGACACTATCTAATATTCTTTTCCTTATATAATTATCCAACAAATAAATAATTATTCACACATTATAATTATCAAGAAAACAAATTTCCCAATAATAATAATAAGGAAAATTTCGGCTAACACCCCAACAAATAGGGTGTCCACGCCTCACACACAATATTGGGCCGAGTCATATAGGACTGGACCGATTTAATATGCATTTCTCATATAATTCCGTGATTGAGAAATCTTATTAAATCACAAGATGATCATATATGGATTAAACTTAATCCTGAAGTGATTGCATACTCCTGCTTGTTTCAAGATAGGGTTTGATGTGTTCGTTAATGATTGCTAAGATGCGCGGTCCGAATCACTTTCACGTTGGCACTATTCTGGAATGAGTGAGAAGTGTGTGTCTCACAGATATGAAATCCATTCCTTCCTGCGGGAAGTAGCAAGACAATCCCCTATTTGTTGATCCTAGAAACTGATCGATCGGCCGAGTTCATATTGGTTATGAACTAATTGATCACTAGTGGGTTAATGGTAAATAAGTGATAAGATATAATGAAGAAGGTTTACGGAAATAATCCCGCCTTAGTTATGGATAGTCTATGGAGGGTTGATCTCAGATGTAATGGTTTTATCAATGGACACTTATTGACTCGACGTTTTGAGAATAAGTTATATCTATAATCGATAGAGTTTAGTTTCGGATTTATGGTGGCGTAATTCTAGAATTAATAAGGTGAGTATAAATATTCTGTTCGATGAATGTTTTATTCAAATTATTGTAGCTACTGGTTATAGGTCCCCGGGTTGGCTCCTAACACGCAATTATTTTCTCGTCTTATGGAACCTCGAGAATAAATTAAATAGTTGGTCTATTTAATGAATATGTAAATATTATTTAAATTGGTAAATAATATATAAAATAGAAAAGACATTTTCTATTAAAATTGATGGCAAAGTGGCGCCACATGTGAAAGGAATTAGGAAAAGAAATTTTCCTAGATTATGTCACATGTGTAATTAATTAATTAATTATTTGTTAGATAATTAATAGAAAAATAAGAGATTGATTTTATGGGAATTATCTCTTATTTTATGGCAAATATTTTTTCCTTATGGAAATAGGTAATTGTATTGTGAAAAGGATAACTCTCTCTTGACTAGTTATTTTCCTATATAAAAAGAGTTCATCCCAACACAATAGCACATCACAAATTGGCGCCACATTTATTAAAAAGAAGAGAAAAATTAGTTTCTTGTTCTAGCCATTAGGAGAAGAAAAACTTGGAGTTTTTCTTAAGCATATTCGAGGAGGTTTCACTACGATGATCGACGTCCACCAGTCGTCGCTTGGAGATACAATCCGGAAGATCACGGCTTCTCTCCGGTTGGAGTAAATCTACTAACCTTCTTGTAGATTAATTTATTATGTGAATCATATCGCGGTAAAATCGAAGCAATTTTAATTGTGAGCTTCCTTGTGCATGATCGAGTGTCTCGATCGGTCCGTAGAATCAGATCCGACGATCCAATTATGGATCGGATCCGGTTTCGGGTTTCTGCATATCCAGCAGGTTAAAGGTAAGTAACTAAAGATGGATGTCAAGGTAGGATTAAAGGTCCAACTGGTAAGAAGATGAGATGCATACCTTGTAAGAACAAGTAGCATTAGATGGAAAGATTACAAAATCAACACTACCCTTAGGAGGGAAGCTGAGAATAAATACAAGGAAAAAGAATGTCCTGACATTAAAAGGTTCAGTAAAATTTGTACTTGAAAGGAAGAATGGGAGTGAAACAATGCAGAGTTAGAGAGAACTTGTTCCTTGATTTGAAAGGTAAGAAGGTGTGAGAAAAGACTTATGGAGATATGTTCCCGAGATAATTTATGACAACAAGTGAATGGGATTTGTTGAGCTTAAATATCTCAAGTGATGGATTACACGAGAATAAATTACCAGAAAGGCAGGATCAAAAAAGGGCATAAAAGTTTGAACTTCAATCATGGCATACTGAAAGATCGCATCTTGATTCTTGTTTATAACTGCAAAAGAAACAACAATGTTAACTTTACCGACATCCTACAAAGAGACCTATCATGGGGAAAGATCACTTCGGAAAACCTTCTAAGACATAACAATCGTAACTTACTACTCTCTAAGCCCAAACCTTGAGTCAAAGAGGTGAGGATTCCTTTTTGGCTGCCGTGTAGGATATTTACTCCGGACCTGACATTATCAATTTGTACAGCCCAAACGAAAAGGAATCTGATCACAAGCCAAAGAGAAAAGATTTAGATATTGGAGTTTACCAGGTGATATAAAATTATTAGAATTTTTGAATAATAAAAAGTTGGTTAAAAACAATTATTTCTACCGAATGCACAAGCTGTCAGAATTTCCAGATTGATAAACTCTGACTTGAATCGCATATTGTTGTCAAAATAAAAGGAATTTGAATTTGATTCGAAAAGTAAAGTTGAAGATAAAAGTGTTTTCTGAAAAAAATAAAAAATCTAGGTCATTTGAAGGTGTCTAACCTGTTCAAAACAGAAGAATAAGTCTAAGTGCTGTTGCAGATTTTCTGGACAGAGTGTCCAGAATTAACATGGATTTTGTGAACAATCCATAACGATTATCAGTCAATGTAAAAAGATAAATTGAAGATAAGACAGTAATCAACATAGCTGAAATTTTTCAGAATTTTCGAAGCAGGGGAAAACATGGGAACAAAAGCATTCACTCATGTTGGATAACGCCAAACACGAGGATGATGAAAACTATGTGTCAAAGTAAGAAACCTTTAACACTAATAATTGAAACGAGTAAGAAGAATTTGAATAGAATAGAATTGCATACGGAGTTCATGTGGAACCCATCTCGAGCAAAGCAAGGTCAGGAATTTTGGTAAACACAAACCAAGCAATAGTGAAAAGCGAAAGTAGAGGACTTGTAGAGTTGAGTCAAATATAATTCTCTACAAGTTTATGCCAAGCCAAAAGTAGGCTTAGATTATCGAGGTATAAAAGAAAGTGGAGAGATTTCAATGAGAAGGTAAGGAAAAAGGAAATCAACCAAGAGGTCCTCAACTTAAGGGTGTAAGCCTAAGACTCCGATCCCAAAACTTTACTTGAAGGGGTTTCACTTATTCCTATGTGACATGTTACGGTTTGAAACTTCAAAAGAAGAAAGAGTTTCTACTAAAGATCCTAGGAGGACCAAAACCCGAGAACTCGGATTAACCTTCATCTAAGAAGACTCTTAACTTGGTCCTAATGCAACCCAACCATGGTGTAAGGATTCCTAGTATTATGAGGATATACCACCAATATCAAGAGAGCTCATAGAGGTTCTAAAAGGTCAAAAGAAATCTTATCTTAGTGCAAGGGAAGCCTAGACAACAAGGACGCTTCTCTCTGATACCAACTGTAACGCCCCGCTCCCGGATACCGAGCCCTTATCTGGAAAAGAAACGTTCGGCATGTATAGCATTGAATAAATCTAATATTATACGCAAGCCTCTACGTCGTCGTATCAAATAAAAGCAAACGGAAGCTAAAAAGACTCGGGTAAAAACATAAATGCTACTAAGAATGGAAATTTACCATACTAAAGATGGATAGTTAAATTACAACGATGAAAAACCCAAAGACTTACACAGTATGAGCTCTTAAAAGTACAAACATAACTTATAAAAGTCTAGGAGCAAAAGAACAACAAGTCTAGTACAACCTTTACAAAAAAAAAAAAAAAAACTAAAAGCATCTTCAAGGCAGCCACGTCATCAAGCCATCAACTACTCTTGGTCAACATGTTAAGCTTCTCATCCCGCAATGCATACAAAAGAAAATGCAAAGGAGGTAAGTACAAAGTACTTAGTAAAAGTGAGAAACTAATGAATAACTAAGTTCTACATCAAAAGGTTCTTTTTATTATTATTATGTTATCTTTATGAGAGATCGACTCAATCTAAGGTTCACTCCATGTCCATCAACATGTCATGACTATACGTTTCTAGCTTAACTTATCTTGGTTACGTCATCACTCAAGGGCACTATGCATGATGTGTATCCATCAAGAGATATACTTGCCAACTACGGTGAATAGCACCGATAGTCCCGGGATCTCCCCGGTATGCATATACGTTCGATGAATTTCCTCCACTACCCTTCAGCCTTTAGAGCCAGTAGCGTTGTTCACCTTTTATGAACGTATCACATTGCCGATATGGCTTGGTACCTAACCGAGCACAAGTGACGTTTTATCTTTTATTATCACGTATGTAACTTTATTGTGTATTAACTAGCCACCTAAGTGTTTTCAAGTAATCTCATCACATACACTACTCTCTTCCACAGATCACTAGATACGGATAAGGCTTCTAACAATTACATGCGACATTGATGAACTCTTGTTCATCAAAGCACAAGCCTCTTTCATGCTCTTCCGACGGATCCGAACTTCAACTCCTTTAAGAGTACATTCGGTGCCGAAACTAAACGAATCGGAAGCTCAATCGAGGCTTGTTCAAGCTTAATTAATGTTGTAAGATCAAAGAACAACATTTAAAACTCATATCATAGCTAAAATCAACTTATTCATAAAAAAGGAGGTCCAGTGCGCCTACTGATAACGCTCTAAATGGTACCAATAATTATACCCTTATTCACCCCGAATTATGCTCAAGAGAGGATAGATACGCTCGTTATTATGAGGAATATATGTTAAATGCTATGTGTGTGTTTCTAGGATCGTAATTCTGCATCTATGTTATTTTCCCGAAGATTTGGTACTGTTTTGTCTCGTTTTGCATGTTTTATAGGATGTACCGAATCTGGAGCATTGGAGAATGGATCTGGACCAAAAGAATTATATTGGGCCAAGTGATTAAAGTCCAAGAAGAAGCCTGAAGAAGAAAAAGAAGAAAAGTCAGCCCGGTTTCCCGAGGGCTAGGGCCGGTAAACCGGTGGCTTATTTGACACGAAATTGATTCTTCTGCATTATCTAGGTTGGTTAGGGTTTTAGAGAGTCTTAAGTCGGTCATTGTATCAATATAAGGCCGCAATTACAGAGTTCTTCATAACTTTTCATTAGTATTACAATCATATATACAATTTTGATGAAATAAAGTTATTCCAAGCTTTTGAGGAGTTGTTTCTGGTTTTCTCCCTTTCTCTACCATCTCTAGCTTGAGTAAATCGAGCTAGATCTCCATTGTTGAAGGTATGAAGCTTTGAACGTTCCTTTTTGTCTTCAATACGGTAGATTTGTTCATATTTATGTGTTTTAGTTAATCTGAATGTTTAAAGACCCCATAATTTACTTATTTTAATCGTAATTGAGCAATGTAGATCCAGGAATAGGAAAAGATGACCCCGGTAACCCGGCGGTCTATCCCGGTTTACCCAGGCATTATATCGAAAACCTAAAACTGGGATTCACTACATCTACGTTGATCGGCGAGTTTAAGTGCTGAGGTTAGATCTGGCCAATCCGCTTTATTGTAATCGTAAACTGGCATGAAATACGAATAGTGAGGTGCTATGTTTGGACATAGTCTTGAATGGACCCTAGGAACGCAGCGGTATCAATGTCAATGGCGGTGCATGCCAGGCGGGTTAGCAGTATGAGTTCGGAAATTCTAGTTCTTTATGCTTATGGGCTATTACAGACCAATTAAGGAGGGTAATTTATGATAGATTGTCTACTAACATTGTCGGAGTAGATAGGAGTAGAGTTGCACCGTGTGGCGATAATGATAATTAAAACGAAAAGCTCACGATTAATTTAAGAAAATTATATGGGGAAGTAAACGTAACGATTAACTAATCCAAGTCAAGATAGATCGGTGAGAAGAGGGGAGAAATACCAAGTTTTTTTCGTATTGTTTATTGTTGGTCCATGACCACTTTATGTCGCTTCTAATTAGGTTAGAATCGTTTATACTTATAGTTGCATTGTCTCCGTAGGATGAACCTTGACTTGCATTTACTTACTCACGATGTACACAGTATTCTTGCTAGTAATATCGACGTTAGTGACTTACACGGATCAAGATTTTTGGTGCCGCTGCTGGGGAAAATGGCCAATTTTAAATATAAACATTTTAATTCTGATTAAGAAGTCTTTTTTATTTTATTTTATTTAATTTTGAGTCTTGAGTCGTTTTGGATCAACCCTGCACTTGTTAAACTTCCAGAAGGAGAAATTTCAGGGCCGGTTTACCGTGGTTTACCCTGGTTACGAGGCGAGGAAAAATTGAATTCGGACCCTGTTATTCTATGTTATTCCTCGTTGATTTTAGTTAGTAAGTGCGCTTGCCAGTTGGGATCATACCCAATTGAAGCGGAAGTTGCTTACCTTTTCTTTGTTTTATTTTGTCTTTTTCGCAGGAAGATCAGAACACTTCAGAGATTCGATCAAACCGGAGTTGAAAAATAGCAAACAAGTCAAGCAATATGCCTAGAACGATATTGAACGTCACACCGATTTCCATGTACCCTGGATCTGAAGCAAGAGAGCATTATGAAACTATTAAGAAGCGGTTGGGAAAAGAGAAAGAAGCAATCAAGCAAGAGCCTAAAGAGAACTTAAAGGAGTATAGCACATATCGTCCAGTTGAGTTCTCTTGTGAGTTAATTGAAATATCGTCTTCGGATTATGATTCTGATGATCCTAAAGAGGATCCTGACATGATGTTCTCTGAGCCTGAGGATTACGCACTCGTGGATACCATGGTGAAGTTAGGAGACCCTGGCATGCTCCGACTCGATTTACGTTAATGGTATATCAGTAGGATTAGGTCTCTGCGACTCTGGCTCGACTTGCAACATTATACCTTTTTCCCTTTACCAAAAGATTAAGCTTCAGTCATTATGAATCAAACTCAACGATGACTTTCTTCGGATAGAATTAGAGAAATGCCCGCCGACCGCTTAGGAAGTACCACGATTAAAGCGCGAGGGTTGATTATCCAATTGATTTCACGGTTATAGACGTACCAGAGGACCCAAGTGCCCTAGTTTTGTTAGGAAGACCTTTCTTAGCGACAACCAGGGCAGTCATGGATTTTGGTAAATGGGAGATTACTTTGAGGTTGAATAATGATGCTGTATCTTTCAAAATCTTAGAGCCCCTAGAGAATAGGCCGGAAAGTTGCAAGATGACGTATGCTTCAGGAAATGTGGAAATTATGGAGATAGAGGGGCATAAGCATAGAGAGGTTGTAGTAGAAACCGTTGAGCAGGAATTCATGAGACTAATGCGGAGAGAGAGAGAAGAGAAGGACCACAACAAGATGCTCACGGAAGCTAGTCCTTTCGTGTTGCATAGTGAACGATTTGAGCTTAAAGAAGGACATGTGGAGTCCTTGTGTCTAAAGTCTAAATCTCGACACAGAGGCTGACCTAGTACGCAAGCCAAGAGAGAGAGGCGTGCTAGGAAGAGAGCTCAAAAATTTTCTAGAAAGGTACAAACCTCTAGAGCGAGAGCTTGGCGAGTTAAAGCTCCAACCCCTGAATGATCAGGGATCTTAAGAAAGTCGAGCTGGCTCATAAACACAGAACTATTTCTTTAACTCTTAGGTAGATTAGTAATGAATAAAAGTAGCCAGATAAAGGGATGAGCTTTTTTTCATCCTACCGCACCCTTAGACTTGAAATCGAATGGTTGTGGAAAGGTTTTTTTACTCGTTGTGGATTCTAGTGAAGTAGGTTAGGATTGAGTCAGAAATAACAACAAAAAGAGTAAGAAGCTAGTCAATTTGAGGTCAGAATTGAGTAGAGAGGTTGAGTAAAGTGTGCAGTGAAGGAGACAGAGAAATCTGGCGAAAAAGAACCCCCGGTAAATCCTAGGCTACCCCCGGTTTACCAAGCTTGGATTTTCAGATTTCTGAACGTCAGTTTATAAAGCTGAATTTTTAGAGACACGTAGAGGACACATGTTGCACCAGGCACCACAAGTCAGTAGAAACCGCCACATTTTCCCGTCTTTTCAAATATTTCATCATTTCCCACACTCCACCATAACTCCACCTCAATCCCATCAATCACCTCCTCAAATCCCTCACCCTAATTTCTTCTCTCCCATTATCCCACAAAATCCTTCCACCTTCACTCATTTTTCCTATTTAAACCACCCATTCACCACCATTATCATCACTCTTATCTATTATCTTCTCCTCAAATCACCAAACTTCTCATATTTCTTCTTCTTACTCCAATTCGAGTGGCCACCATCACCACCATCGCCACCATCAAACCTCCACCAAATCAAACCTTTCTTCCATTTTCACCAACCAAAACACCCATTTTCTTCACCCCACTTGTCGCCTGATGGTCTTTGTGCTAGTGAGGTGCTGCAGTTCTTCATCTTTTATCATCAGAGGCACTATCCCAGAAAGAATTTAGAAAAATTCAGGCCGGTAAATCGGAAGTACCTGCCGGTTTACCGAGGTATCCTTTCGTAAACAAAGCTTGATTTCTTATCAGTTCTGGTTATCATCCGTAGATGGGTCCCAAGCGTAGCCGATCATTGCTCGATCCCGTTGGTTATCGTGAGCATATACGGAGATGCCAACTTTGATAGACGGGGTTGAGCAATTCCATTCTATAGAGATCTACGAGTTGTTCTGAGGGCATTGGAGCGCAAGACCAGTGGCTCGAGAACGAAGGGTAGAACTGGACGATTGCGGTTCAATTTTGCCACAAGCCCTACAAGAGCAAGATATTACGGATATGGCGGCGAATCACCGACTTGGTTCAATGCCACGGTGGTGAGAGAATTATACGCTTATGTTTACTTTACAACCCCGGAGTTACATTTCTATGGTCCAGAGGGTTAAGATTGATTTTCTAATGAGCGGATCAATGATCATTTTAGGGTTGAAATCCACCGATGGGCCCGGATGAGTACACATCCTCAAGCAACATTGAAGATTTAGAGGATGAACATGATAGGCTGAATATTTTGGGGTGCAATGGAAGCGCAACCCACATGGGAGTTCCCCACCATCTTCCTGTAGAGAACAATTTATCACTGGATCGGAAGATGGTCAGTGATGATTGTTTGTTCCCGCTTCTACCAACCAAGCACACGGTATCTGTCACAGCCAAGAGGCGGAGATGATATTCTATCTAGAATAGGGATCTCCGGTCAACATCGGTCTCTTGCGATGCATAGCCGTATTCACGAGCTTGCCACCACATCCGGAAAGGCGAGTCGCTGCCATCTGGGCCGATGATTGACATGTTTGCTTTAGAGGACAAGGTGATAATTCTCGTCAGTGATGATTGGGAAGACCCTGAGCTGATGATCAGTTCGCAGTCGGTTCAAAAAGTTCCAAGACGGGTTGGAAGAGCTGAGAGGTGGCGTTTCGGTCCTGGAGCACCCCTGCACTTGAGAGAGCTATGCTGTGAGAGCACTCGCGAGAGATTGCGAGTTTGCATCACAAAATGGATAGGATTATAGACTTCTTTGGCGTACTCTCCCGCGACCCCCACTACTTCGGATCGCCCCACATCACCGAGCCTTTTCTTCAAGCCGCTCGCCTACTTACGGTCCACCTCGGTTTTCGAGCGCCAGATATGACTGTGAGGGTTATTCACTGAGGATTAGTTTTTCTTCTTTTCGTTGTTGTTGTTTTCCATTTTTTCTTTTTCCTATCTAGTTGATGATGTTTATTTCATAATATAATGATTTTATCGGCTTAATTTGTTTTCTTGTGAGTTCATTATTTTCTCTTTTATCGCGCGCCATTTTATTATCGTTTGTTTCTTGTCACCACATTCTTCTTTTGTTTGTTTGAGATACTTAGGCACATATTCTTCATGGACTTGTTTTACGAGTCCAATGATTTATCTGACGATCCAATTCTTCTTTGGTTCCACCCCTTAAACGAGCTAAGTTCCTTTTCATTTATCATTTTTCACTTTATACATTCGGACAATGTTTGCTTTAGTGAGGGTATTGCGGAACATCACTTAGCTTAATAGCACTATATTCAGTAAATTGCGTGATTATCTTGATTCTCTTTGACGCATGCGGATTCACCACTTAGACTTTGATTCATTTCGATGAATTTTGAAAAATATGATAACTTTGATATTTTCGAAAGTTAATTGACTTCATCTTTGTTTCTACTTTGCATAAGTAAGAGTAAATGTCCTTCAGTAGTGGCGATTAAGTGCATATTACATTGCTATGAGCCACCATTTAAGTGCACGTATAACTCACTTCCCTTTGGTGTGTAGTCGATAGTATATTGCTTTGACTAGAGTTATTTTGACTTCCATCACTGGAATCACAAGTTCTACAAACGCTTATAAAGGCAAAGAATTACGGATTCGGTAGTTTATCATGAAGGCGGGCCGTGAGGATAGCTAAATCAAATGAGTTTACCCGCCAACAAAGAGAGAGTGCATTGAAATATGTCCCATTTATAATCTCGGCAGATTTGAGTCGAAGTGAGCGTAAAACACACGACTTTTGCATGTAATCGATAAACGCGAGTCCAAGAGTACTGCATACTCGGTTCTCAATCGCCTTGCCACCAATTAATTAATAAATAACATGTTTCGAGGTAGTTAGTTCGACGCATGGGTTGATGTAATGTAAGATTGTCGACATTACACAGTCGTTAGATTTTATTGCACACAGTGTACACATTGACTCATGACATGAATAGTGTTTAATGCATTCTTGAAGGATATGAGTGGCATGGACTCGATCTTGACTTTGGCAGGCATAGTTGTTTTTAATTAACTTCTTGTATATTGATCAAAGTGTTGTTTTCTTTTCGCCTTTTTGCTCGGGACGATCAAATGCTAAGTGGGGGGGGGGGGAGGGTTAGTGGATAACGCTCTAAATTGTACCCATAATTATACCTTATTCACCCCGAATTCTGCTCAAGAGAGGATAGATAGGCTCATTATTATGTGGAATATATGTTAAATGCTATGTGTGTGTTTCTAGTATTGTAATTCTGCATCTATGTTATTTTCCTGAAGATTTGGTACTGTTTTGTCTTGTTTTGCGTGTTTCATAGGATGTACCGAATCTGGAGCATTGGAGAATGGATCTAGAGCAAAAGAATTATATTGGGCCAAGTGATTAAAGTCCAATAAGAAGCCTATTGAAAAAAAAGGAGAAAAGTCGGCTTCTTATTGGACTTTAATTGGACTTTAATAAGCCCAATATAATTCACCGAGGGCTAGGGCCGGTAAACCGGTGGCTTATTTGACACGAAATTGATTCTGCCATATTATCTAGGTCGGTTAGGGTTTTAGAGAGTCTTAAGTCGGTCATTGTATATATAAGGCCGCAACTACAGAGTTCTTCATAACTTTTCATTAGTATTACAATCATATATACAATTTTGATGAAATAAAGTTAATCCAAGCTTTTGAGGAGTTGTTTCTCATTTTCTCCCTTTTTATCTACCATCTCTAGCTTGAGTAAATTGAGCTAGATCTCCATTGTTGAAGGTATGAAGTTTTGAACGTTCCTTTTTGTCTTCAATATGGTAGATCCGTCGTATTTATGTGTTTTAGTTAATCTGCATGTTTAAAGACCCCATAATTTACTTATTTTAATCGTGAATTGAGCAATGTAGATCAATGAATAGGGAAAATCAGCCCGTGACCCCGGCGTCTATACCGCTTCACGAGGCATTATTTCGAAAACCTAAAATCGATTCACTACAACCACGTTGATCGGCTGTGTTTAATTAACGTGAGGTTAGATCCGCCAATCTGCTTATTGTCATCGTGAACTAGCATGAAATACCTAATAGTGAAGTGCTAAGTTTGGACATTGTCTTGAATGGACCCTAGGAACGTCCGATCAATGTCTACATACCGCTTCAGGCGGTTAGTGGGGTATGAGTTAGCGCCGATATCATCAATTCTAGTTCTTTATGCATTACGGGCTATCACGGAGTACCACGGATTTTATCTATGCAAAACAACAAGTAATAAATTTATAAATCCGGGTATTTCCCCCAAGTGTAGGGATCTAGCGATAAATGATTAACACCGAGTCGATCTCGTGGAATCGGGTATCTAGTTCAATTAATTCTTCTAAAATTGTCACTACTATTTATTACTAACCCCAAATCGAACGGAAAATAAACTCTGACAGAGAGATTGTCATCCAAAGCCGTGAAAGATAATTTGAACACGATTATCTAATTCTATTCTAAAAACTAAAACTAAAATAAAATTCTAACTAAGAACGAAGAACAAGGCACAAAGGTTTTCAATTAATTTAACGAAGAACAAGTTATGATCCATCTTTCTCACAACTCTCAATTTCTACCCTAGATCGTTTAGTGAAGATTTAATAAAGGTTGTGGTTCACCTACCAAAGGTATGAACTTCTACCTCGTGAGATAATCCGCCTATCAATCTCTCATCTCTCGATCTACAAGATTGATGCTATCAAAACAAGTGTGTAAGATCTCTCAATCTAGCAACCTAGAAATTCAACCTATCAACTCTCAAGTATTTTTAGGTTAAAAGTCCAAACTTTATTATGGTGATCTAAGGTTTAACATGACTTTCATCAAAATAAACATCAATAAGCAACAATCTATCGATATAATTGCATAATCTATATAAAAGCATAATAAAGATACAAGCTTTAATAAAACTCACAAAAACAAATCCAAAGTCGTAAAACGTAAACGCTGCAGAGAGGCTTCACATGCTTGTTCTAGGCTTAGCCTTAGCTCATCGTTGGAATAGAAATAACATAATTGAAAAGAAATTAAAAAGATGTTTATTGCGGTGGAAAACGCAAAGAAAAAGCCGCCTCAAAGTGGCTTGTGGCCGCTAGTCGGAAATACGGTGATTAGGGTTTGAGAAATCGCGCTATTTATAGGTTTTAAGGTCGATTGAAGTCGAGGCGGTGCTTTGACGCCGCCTCGGCTGTGGACGCCGTCTCGGGCCTGCTGGACGGAGGTGAACGCTTCTTCGTAACGCGTCCGAACTCTCCGAATGTAAAATATGATTCGACGCTCGCCCACTTATCAAACGCCTGCTCGCCTCGACGCTCGCTCGCTAGATGAACGCGAAGTCCACTTCGATCAAGACTTGATAATCTCCATCTTTATCTTCTTTTCTTTCTATCCAATTCACCATTATCTCTTTTAACTTGAATTAGCTCGAATTCATCAACATTTGATCATCAATTGAGCCACATAATTGGTACCCACGACATCAAAAACACCGCAAGCGTAACATAATTCCAATAAACATAAAATCAAGTAATTAAAACATATAAATTCACCAACTTTTGATTAACTCATTAAAAATGTCATTTGCTCAATAATTCCATTTAAACACGTGATTTCCATGCAATTCATCTGAATGTGGTGGAAAACATTATAAAATATAGCGCTATAAAACACGTAAATTCACCCTTTAACACGGACCAATTAAGAAGGTAGCTTATGATGTGATTGTCTACTACCATTGTCGGAGTAGATAGGAGTAGAGATGCACCCGAAATGATAATGATAATTAAAACGAAGATCACGATTAATTTAAGGAAATTATGTGGGGAAGTAAACGTAACGATTAACTAATCCAAGTCGGTAGATCGCGAAGAGGGGAGAAATACCAAGTTTGTTTTCTTATTGTTTATTGTTGGTCCATGATCGCTTAAACGTTGCTTCTTAATTAGGTTAGAATCATTTATACTTATAGTTGCATTGTCTCCGTAGATCGACCTTTGACTCGCATTTACTATACTAATGATGTACCTAGTATTCTTGCTTAGTAATATCGACAAGTAGTGACTTGCCACACGATCACCTACACTAGGTTCATGCACGCACTCAACTCTCCGAATGTAAAAATTCACGCTCAAGCCTCTAGTGAATCCAAGACTGGGCTTGCAAAGGCCCGCACTAAGCTGCAACTTCGTAAACTCGGTTGTTGACCCCTAATCGATCCCTAATCATTCTCAAACTTATTCAACATAATAATACTCATACAAAGGCATAAAAACACAGCTCTTATCTACCATAACAACTATAGATCCTTAGGCAACACGAAGGTAACAATTCTAGCATAAAATCACATCCAATCCTAACATAAACCCTACAAAACCATAATTAACAAATTAATCAGAAAAACAGCAGTAGAACTCAACTCAATATACCAAAAATATCACATCTCATTAATTACAACTTAGCATGAATTCTATCACCAAACAACACCAAAACTCACCGGAACTCAACCTATCATTATAAAACTATAATTACTCGTTAGGAAGAGCCTCTTACCTTAAATTCCAGCAAAACCGATCTAAAACCTTCAAGAAAAATGCCAAACTTCTAAGCCTTCAACTTGTAACCTAATTAAACAAAAAGTAAACCTAAAAATCCTATCTTTCTTGAAAATATCGAATTGAAAAAGTGTGTAGAACTGAATAATACCTGAATTAAATGCTGTGAACCTATTTTTAAAATGATCTACGCTCCAAGACGATCGTTTTGACAACTCATGGCTGAAAAACAGATCTAGGATTAAAAGATACGAATTTTTTAAGAAACGAACTCGACAATTACGAAAAACTAGGTCTAAATTGAAAACTTACGGAATAAGGATATTTTATTTTCTAAAGTTGCGTTACATCGTGCTGATCACTTTTCTCTACTGCGGCGTCTTGAAATGATGAATTGATTGGCCGTACGGTTGATGTTTACATTCTCCATTTTTTTCTGAATATTGTGTCGCCCTCTTGCCGTCGTTCCATCTTCTTCTTTTTATATGCGTGTGAAACTAATAAGGGATTTTGGAGGATTATTTCCTTTTTACAACCACTTAATTAAATTCCTTAATTAAATATACTAAATCCCCTTTATTCTTTATGATTAATATCCCAAAAATCTTTTAATTAAATCCTTCTAAAATTAAATCAAAAGGATAAATAATAATTAGGTCATAGTGAAATTACCCAATTACTACTTTACCCTTTCTGAAAAATCAGGATGTTACAATGTTGCTTTCAATCTCTCACCCCTTAATAAATAAGGATAGAAGTAAAAAAAATACAATAAACAATGCTTTGGAAATGTAACTACGATAGATAAAAAAGATTTTTTATGTTTGCCCACTACGATAGTTAATTAAGAACGGAGGGAGTAAGTTAGATTCCCAAACGCCTGAAACGCGGCACAAACAACATCATCCGGAAGGTACAAACCCCAATAAGTAAGTCAAGAGAAGATAAATGGGATGTAGCAAACTAGTGGCTGGGACATTCTTCTTGGCGCTTGATAAAGAAAATCGTATGAAAGAAAATGCAAAGTCAGTTAGGAAATCGTGCACCAAGCACAGCCAATGACCGAGAAGTACTCCACCGAAGTCGGCAAGCTCTCAAATTCAGCAGCAAGCCCGCTTTCCACCACAAGTCTCTAAATCCCCACCGACTCACCTCGGTGAGCAATAAAACCGCCTCACCGGCCAAAAGCTTAATTGCGTATCCCGGATCAAGATGAAAGGAGAAAGAGGAAACAATAGATCCCACGTTGTCTCGAAAGATGAACCCAATACCAGAACCCTGTTGAAATAGTGTCCTAAACCCAATCGGGTTGGACCGGATCCCCGACCAAGGTCGGATCATTTTTCTACTATTTTTATGTTTGTACATATATTAAATGACTTTTCTGTTGTCATATATATTTGTTCTTTTTAAAGAACCAATTATGAATTGTTATATGATAACGCTCCTTAGTATTAAACTCAGTGATAGAAACCATGATAAAAGATTATGGTTAATGAGATCTCTAATCACTTTAATGAGTTTGATATTTAAATGTCTCTAGGCTGATGTACTATTAAATAGGGAATTGATAGTAAAAATAGAGTAGTACGTATTAGATGTCTTCGTTCTTTAAGGATATGGATAGATCTCGCTCTATAGTATTGAGACACTTGAACTGCACGTGGACGTGTATAAGAGAATAACGACGTTAGATCGACCCACTTACAATCGTAAGTGTCACACTATGTGGCGGTTGTGTAATTATCTATAGGACCGAGTCTCACGTGCGGGCATCGGGCGTGGATTATCGTGCTTTGACACTATTGAGGTTTCCTTGAGCCACGGAGCGATCATCGCGGTAGTTGATTGGGGTGTAATCTTGAAGAATCACGGAGTATACATGCTTTGGTCGTCCGAAATCGTGGTACCTAATAAGTTAGGGGTGAATATCTCAAAGAGCCTTTCTTATAAGGAATGTTTACTCTCGTGAATATTTGCAAAGTGTAAGTAAAACGAAGTTACTTAGAGCAGCATGATATCCAGATTATAAGATACGGTCATTGATGCTTGATATAACCTAACGACCGTATGGATATTATTACAATGATAGGATTCTATTGTAACTGCTTCACATGAAAGGTAGTAGTCATTGCATTTGACTTCTTCCGGTTATGATTGGGGGTCATGGTGTGTTGCTTGACGCTATCCGATGATCGCTGGGTATGAAGCGGCATTTTCGTATTTGTACTTTGTGCTCACGGCCAACATATTTGGAAGCTCATCGGGTCCACACATATGAACATCTAGTCGATTAAAATGTGGTTATAGTTGATAAAAGAAGGAATTTATCTGCATCTTATTATAAATGTTATAAAGGGTGATTAATGGCGGGGTGGTATTTATTTATTATGAATAAATTAAATACAAGTCAAGATATTAATTATGTTGATTAATTAAATATGTATGTTGATACATAAATTTCAAATATGTATATATATGTGTGTCTGGGAGGATTTTTGCATCATAAAAACAAAAGAAAATTTATAAACCTATACTTAACATGCAAACTAGCTCCTAACCGACCAAATATCGGGTAGTTGATAGCATAAGAGGTAAGTACATGGTCGATCCACATAGAATTCAGATGTTGAATCCACTTCACTCAATTCTTTCAATTTGCTACTTTCAAGAAACGGAAGAAACGCAAAAGCCAAAACATAAAACATGAAATCAAAGAACAATCAAAATAAATCTAACTCAAGAAACAAAATAAACAAACTAACCTAAGGAAACATGGGATCAAACAATGAACGAACCTAAGTGATTTCAACTTAGCCTATCTCATGATTCTAATTCAAGTTGTGGTTTCACCTTTCACGAGACATAAACCCTAATTCCTTAGTGAATTTATTCTCGAAGCTATGGATTCTAATTCCTTAGTGAGTCCAATTTATCAATCTCATCTTCCGAATGTTGAGATCGATTTACCAAACAAAACTCGGTGTAGATTCAGGTTAACTCTCGTATTTTTAACCCAGCAACCTAGAAATCTAACCAATTAATTTGTCATCATTAACGGCAAAAATCCTATCTTTCTATGGTGACTAGTTTACACAACTTCCGTATGTTGTAAAACATCAATAGCAAACCGACCTCTCGATCTAATTCACATAATAGCATCATAATCATAGAACGATACAAAATAAATTAAAGATCATAAAAACGAATAAGGACTGAATAAATTAAATAAATAAACTCACGTAGTTTGGTACATGATTGAATCCATGAATCGGAAAACGGAAGAAAAACGACATCCTAATCTAACCCGGATCATTTCGAGCACAAGCGCTCGGGTGACCGCCTTGAAAGTTTCAAAGTCGCTATTTGCATTTGCATCGCGGAATAATGCGGTGAATAAATTGTGTAGAATTAGGGTTGATCATGCGGTATTTATATATAGAGGTTTGTGTCGGCCGCTTAAGTCGGTGGGTTGGACGCCCGCTTGTCACAAGCTATACATCCCGTATTGATTCGCTGCCTTGGAATATTTATTGGAATAAAACTCTAAAATTCATATCTTGAGTTGTAGACCATCAAAATTATGATCCGAATGTCATAAAAAGCTCTGGAAAACTCTACAACTTTCATTAGGACTCTTCTTCGAAACGCCTTTGATTAGCCCGTCGACATTTAGTCGTTTGGATTTTCCCAAGCTTTATTTCATCTTCATCCTCTTGTATCTCTTTCTTTCCACTTTAATCTTCAATCAAACATCATTTAGACTCTCTTCCATTCCACATTTGTGCACCTAAAAGATGACAAAACCGAAGCAAAACGTGAAACCATACAAAATAGATAATAAAACCACGATATTTACTCGATTTTGCATTTTAACTATTCAAAACGTCATTTGCTCAATTAATCGATTATAAGCTCAATTTACGAAAAACATCCATAAATGGTGAATATTGATATAAAATATATCCTTATAAAACCACTACAAATTGACCCTTAACAACTTTGTTGAGGATTTTGCATCATAAAAACAAAAGAAAATTTATAAACCTATACTTAAATGGAAACTAGCTCCTAACCGACCAAATATCGTGGGTAGTTGATAGCATAGTAGTAGTAAAAGATATGTGGTCGATCCACAGGAATTGGGATGTTGAATCCACTTTCACTAATTCCTTTCAATTCATACTCAAGAAACGGAAGAAACGTAAAAGCAAAAACATAAAACATAAATCAAAAGAACAATCAAAATAAATCTAACCTAAGAAACAAAATAAACAAACAAACCTAAAGAAACATGGGATCAAACAATGAAGCGAACCTAAGTGATTTCAATCTTAGCCTATCTCAGTGATTCTAATTCAAGTTGTGGTTTTAACCTTTTCACTGGGACATAAACCCCTAATTCCTTAGTGAATTTATTCTCAAGCTATGGATTCCTAATTCCTTAGTGAGTCCAATTTATCAATCTCTCATCTTCGAATGTTGAGATCGATTTACCAAACAAAACTCGATTGTAGATTCGAGTTAACTCGTATTTTAGAACCTAGCAACCTAGAAATCTAACCAATTAATTTGTCATCATTAACGGCTAAAAATCCTATCTTTCTACGGTGATCTAGTTTACGTAACTTCGTGATGTTGTAAACATCAATAGCAAACTCGATCTCTCGATCTAATTCTACATAATAGCATCATAATCATAGAACGATACAAAATAAATTAAAGATCATAAAAATCTAATAAGGACCGAATAAATTAAATAAATAAACTCAATGAGTTTGGTACATGATTGAATCCATGAATCGAAACGGAAGAAAAACGACATCCTAATCTAACCCTCGATCACTTGAGCACAAGGCTCGGGTGACCGCCTGAAAGCTTCAAAGCGCTACTGCTTTTATCGTGAATAATGCGGTCGAATAAATTGTGTAGAATTAGGTTGATCATGCGCGTGTTTATATAGAGGTTTAGGTCGGTCGCTTAAGTCGGGCCGGGTTGGACGCCCGCTTGTCGCCAAGCTATACATCCTCTATTGATTCTCCGCTTTGGAATATTTATTGGAATAAAACTTAAAATTCATATCTGAAGTTGTAGACCTCCCAAAAATTATGATCCGAATGTCATAAAAGGTCTCGGAAAACTCTACAACTTTCATTAAGGACTCTTCTTCAGAAAAACACCTTTTCATTAGCCTGTCAGATACGAGTCGCTTTCGGGATTTTCCCAAGCTTTATTTCATCTTCACATCCTCTTGTATCTCTTCTTTCCACTTTAATCTTCAATCAAACATCATTTAGACCTCTTCCATTCCACATTTGTGCACCTAAAAGATGACAAAACCGAGCAAAACGTAAAAACCATACAAAATAGATAATAAAACCACGATATTTACTCGATTTTGCATTTTTAACTATTCAAAACGCCATTTGCTCAATTAATCGATTATAAGCTCAATTTCACGAAAAACATCCATATATGGGGGGAATATTGATATAAAATATATCCTTATAAAACACTACAAATTGACCCTTAACAACTCCCCACACTTATCTTTTTTTTGCTCGTCCCTTTAAGCAAACAAAACAAAGTCAAGCTCGAGACAAATAAACATCCATACAAATATGAAGTATATTCAATAACTTCTAGAAGTTCACCCGTGGTAAAGTGTGCATAGCCATAATAAACTTCCACTAAGTTCCACAATTTGAAAGTTATTCAAACCAAAATCAGCCCGGTTTCCCATCTAAGTTAAGGAAATTATCAAAAATTATAATGGAGCACTTTACAAAACATACATATCCCAAAAAGAAATAGCAGAGAATATCTAAAACATTTCTCGATTAGACTGTAAGATAATCCCCTACAACATATCTTCAGCTTTATACTGGGTATAAGATTAACGATAACTAAGTCCTTACTTATTCATAATAATATATTTCAATATTTTTACTTTTTCACACTTTTCAACACACGTCGTAATAGCTTTTGCCCTCATAAAGCAGAATAGGACATTTCAAGATAATCCCCTACCTTACTCCAATCATAAGGTTAATATAAACCGACCATCGTGAGCTTTTGGTCATCATAGTGGAATAGACATACGTGGTACACCCTACTTCACCCAAATCATAAACCGTTCTCCGACACACACAATTACAATTATGTTTACTTGTGAGATTTCCTGGGTCAATGGGCAAAGGAAAAGATTATTTTCTAAAGAGAGTAGCGGCACTCAATGAGCATAACACCTCAAGTAAACAATTTATTACTATTGGCAAGACTTAATCACGCTTTCACTTATCGCCATTCAAACTTACAGGATATTCACGCAGATGTCATACTTTAATCCTAGAATACAAACTACTAAACTTTTCAAGAATTGTACATAAGCAAAGAAACATGCTATAATCATCAAAATCTCCAACTAAATGGGGTAGGCTTTCAACATTTAGCTCATCATTTACTATGGTATGTGAAAAAGAGTGTCGGGTGAAACAACTAAATTATTAAATATACGTATTATAGCAAAAACGATATAAACTCAAGCAAATATATGCCTTTGTCTACTCTCGATATACAACAAAAATTTGAAAATTAAGCACTTTTCATGTAAATACTAAAAATATGAGCAAACGAAAGCAGACACATACAAATCATCTATCCCTTCCCCACACACTTAGATTGCAACTTGTCCTCGAGTTATACAGAAATAATAAATTGTAGAACTTAGCCGATTGGATGTTTTGGCACTCGAGGAACCAACAAGAACCGTGGATTGCTTGTATAGCTCAAGATGATCTGGAGCATCACAGACAACTCGAATACATCTTTAAAGTGCACAATAGCTATAAAGTATCCTGCAGACTTGATTAGTGCAAAAAGAGTCTTCGGGAAAAAGAAAAGATTATATATATAAAGCACATGAAAAAAAGGATCATAGAGATTTTTCAACTAAGCTCAACTAAAGATTGAATACTATACATGAAAATACTACAAAGTCGTGAGGCTAGGTGCAACTATATGAAAATATACTACAATGCAACCCACATGATATGCAATCCTAAAAATAAAATAAATAAAAATAATTACGATGTGCTCAGCCGAGCAAGTTGGTGAGGACAACTCTACAAATGACTTCGGCCCGATGGCAGTAAACAAAATAAAAACGAGGTAGTATTACGGAAAACCTGATAAATAACTCACGCTCAAGAAAAATAAAAGAAAATAGAAAAACAATGCAACTAGATGACATTTAACTAAATGATATGCATCTAAGTGATATGCAAAAATAAAAGAAAATAAAAAAGAAAACTAGCCCACTCATTTGCAAAGAGATGACATGTATAAATAAACGTCACCAAATAATAATGACGAGTCACGATAAACGACAATCTTTGTTCATTACATGCTAGTGCAGGCACGCGCTTTAAGACTCGTCAAAGGTGATAGCATTATGGAAAACCAACAAGAAGCTATACTAAACATATATAACTCATAAGGTTTCCATCATAGCAACGGAAAACCGGCGCTACATTACCCAAATGAGTTATAAAAATAACAAGGAAGCACATAAGTCTCAAAGCTCACAAGATTCATCATAGCCGTATGTAGCATACGGAAACTGGACATTAGCCATTAATTAACACGTTACACGCTTATAGTGCATTACGAGCATGCATAAAGAACTATAACTTGCATAGATGAATCATGTATATGAATAAGATCATTTACTTAGCATTAATTCATAGATGGAAAGGTATAACATTCATATTCAGACATCTATGTAAAAATAAATAGGTCACATATGCTCTTTCGAAGCAATCCATACTAAATAAAAGCATTAGAATGAGATCAAGAAATCTGACTAATGAATCATGGCTCAAAGACAATGCACAGGCGCTCGTAGCAAGCATGACGCCGGCTGGTCCTTTAAACTGCAATCGCAGTCGAAAATATTTGAACGGACGACTGCGCTCAATACTTTCAAACGCTACATACTCGCGGTAAAGAACTGGACGGGCGTCACTAACTTGAACACTCGCCCATACAACGAATACACAGCAGAGAGCAGGAAAACGCGAGACAAAACTCCTAAAATTAAAACACATATTAACACGAGATCAGCAAATGCCACTTTCAATTAAAGCACAAAGAGGTTAGATCGTAAAACACATACTTCACGCTTTAAACAAATCGAGTAAAAACTTTTTGCACATTCTTAACCTTATGGTCATCGAAACACGGTAAAAATAAAAACTCTCGATTTGGCAAACGCCACTTTTATTAAAACAAAAATAAACGAATAAAATCGAAATAACAAGATCGATTCAACATGACACCTATTCGCCTTAAGAACGGGCGCCACTTTGTTGGGAGGAGTTTTGCATCATAAAAACAAAAGAAAATTTATAAACCTATACTTAACATGCAAATTAGCCTCTAACTTCGACCAAATATCGGGTAGTTGATAGCGTAAGTAGGAGTAAGGCATGTGGTCGATCCACGTGGAATTGGGATGTTGAATCTAATTTCACTAATTCCTTCTAATTGCTACTCAAGAAACGGAAGAAACGAAAAGCAAAACATAAAACATAAATCAAAAGAACAATCAAAATAAATCAACCTAAGAAACAAAATAAACAACTAACCTAAGGAAATACTGGATCAAACAATGAGCGAACTCAAAGTGATTTCCAATCCTTGCTTTATCTCATGATTCTAATTCGTTGTGGTTTCACTTTTCACGAGACATAAAACCCCTAATTCCTTAGTGAATTTATTCTCAAGCTATGGATTCCTAATTCCTTAGTGAGTCCAATTTATCAATCTCATCTTCCGAATGTTGAGATCGATTTACCAAACAAAACTCGTGTGTAGATTCAGGAGTTAACTCTCGTATTTTAGAACCCAGCAACCTAGAAATCTAACCAATTAATTTGTCATCATTAACGGCTAAAAATCCTATCTTTCTATGGTGATCTAGTTTACGCGAACTTCCGTATATTGTAAACATCAATAGCAACCGATCTCTCGATCTAATTCACATAATAGCATCATAATCATAGAAACGGATACAAAATAAAATTAAAGATCATAAAAACGCATAAGCGACTGAATAAATTAAATAAATAAACTCACTTAGTTTGGTACATGATTGAATCCATGAATCGGAAAACGGAAGAAAACGATATCCCTAATCTAAACCCTGGATCACCCGTGTTAATAAGGCCTGCAGACCGCCTTGAAAGCTTCAAAGTCGCCAACGCTTTACCGTGAATAACGCGTAAAGAATAAATTTGTGCAGAATTAGGTTGATCCATGCCGCCGTTATATAGAGGTTTAGGTCGGCCGCTTAAGTCGGGCCGGGTTGGACGCCCGCTTGTCGCCAAGCTATACATCCTGTATTGATTCTCGCCTTGGAATATTTATTGAATAAAACTTAAAATTCATATCTTGAGTTGTAGACCTCCAAAAATTATGATCCGAATGTCATAAAAAAGCTCTCGGAAAACTCTACAACTTTCTATTAAGGACTCTTCTTCAGGAAAACGCCTTTTGATTAGCCCTGTCAGACATTGAGTCGCTTTTCGGATTTTCCTGCTTTATTTCATCTTCATCTCTCTTTGTATCTCTTTCTTTCCACTTTAATCTTCAATCAAACATCATTTAGACTTTCTTCCATTCCACATTTGTGCAACCTAAAAGATGACAAAACCGAGCAAAACGTGAAACCATACAAAATAGATAATAAAACCACGTATATTTACTTGATTTTGCATTTTAACTATTCAAAACGCTATTTACTCAATTAATCGATTATAGTTCGAATTCTCATTTAAAACATCCATATATGGGAATATTGATATAAAATATATCCTTATAAAACACTACAAATTGATTCCAATAACAATATGATATACATGTATTTTGCAAATTAATTAATCATAGCATTATATTAATTAAAGAATATTCCGATGCCAATTTATTGGCTAAAAGTGGCGCCACTTACTTGTGTATAAGATACACTTGGATTGTGTAATTTAATTAATAAGATTACTATAGTAATAATATTGGATATTAATTGATTTTTGGAAATAGATTTATATGGTAACAAGATAAATATATTCAATATAAGATATTGACAATATATTGGAAATATTTAATATAAGATATTGAATATTAATGAGATAAATCAATCAAAGATATTTTTCTTATTTTATTAGGAAAATGTTTTCTTTCTCCTCAATCTACTAGGAAGCTAATCCCAATCAGATTGGGAGACTAGAGGTTGCCACTTTCCATTATAAATAGGAGGATTGGCTAGCTCTTTTGATCATCACAATTCCAATAGCTAATAGTTTTTGTGAAAAATAGAGAGCTTCTTAGAGAGAGTTTTGAGAGAGAGAAAAGGCCGGTCTAGCAACCAGATTTTTCTAGTAGCAATCCAATGGTGGATTCCGGCGGGTTGTTCGTGTGGACTAACGGTAGATGCCGAATGCTTGGGCGGCTCCATGCACCACTACTCTCCTTAGATAGTCAAAGCGTTGATCTTTTAGATCAAACAAGGTAACCACCGTCTACTAGCTTCATATGTTTATTGCTTAAACGAAGTCGATCCCGGTCAAAGGAAATAAAATTTTGAATTCATTGCTCTCGCATAGATTTTTAACAAACCCTCCTCCGGGAATCGAGCATCCGACACTTCCAACAATCGGTCGGGGCAAAGCCAAGTTACTGGCACGCCGGACTCAATGACGGAGCTAGGAATTGAAGTTTGGGAGGGCTAATAGACTATATTTGATGGTGAACTAATGATGTAAAGCATCCTTGACTTGATGAATTAACTCTTCACTAGGGCTAGTAACTATGATGTCATCCACATATACCAATAAAGCAATGAATGATCCCCGACCCTTTTGTCAATAGACTGTGGTCATGTTTGGATTGAATGAATCCTTGAGCCTCCAATGATTCAGCAACTTGCAATTCCATTGTCTACTTGCTTGTTTGAGGCCATATAATGATTTGGTAAGTTTGCAAACTTGGTTTGGTTTAGTTAAGTCGTCGCTCACTGGGGCAAATCGCATGTATACTTTCTTTATGTAGATCTCCATGTAGAAAGGCGTTGTTGACATCAGCTTGATGTAGATGCCAATTATTGGTTGTCAGCAAGTGTAAGCAAGGTTCACGAAGAGATGATCTTGACAACATAGGAAAAGGTTTCTTGATAATCAATCCCATATGTTTGAGTGTAGCATTTTGCTACTAGTCTAGCTTTGTATCTCTCTACTGATCCATCAGGATTGTGTTTGATTTTGTACACCCATTTGCACCTATAGGTTTCTTGCCTTAGGGTAGATCAACTATTTCCTATGTGTGAGTATTTTGTAAAGCTTCAATTTATTTGTTCATTGCCTCATTCCATTCATCATGCTTGATAGCTTGATTGTAGTTCTTATGCTCTTTAACAGCATCAATAGCATTAATGAATCTGGCATAGTCTGCTGAGAGGTTATCCAGACTCATGATCGCACTCACAGATGCGAGTCCGCTCAACATTATGAGAACCCCTTTGATAAAAGGTTGGTGGATTTCTTGTTCTTGTGGACCTTCTTAGTTGTGTGGGTTCAGTGCCCGATTCTTTGGTGCATGCCTTTCATTGATGTTTCAAAATGCCGATCCCATTTGTCGGTTGGTCTCACGATTCGACCAACAGTCATCAAAAGTGTCCATTACTTCGCAGCGAACAGGAATGTCAAGAAGATATCTAGACTTTCCTCAATGCCTGAAAGAGAGAAAATCGGGTCTCATGGAATTGAGTTTCTTAGCAACAAAGATATCTTTGTTGGTAATGTCTAAGAGAATAGCACCTTAGATGTAGTTGAATTCCTAAGATGTATTACATGTCCTACATCTTGAGTCAAATTTTGTCCTATATCACAAGTGTGCATGAAAAACTAAGCAACCAAAAACTTAAACACAGAATAGTCTCGTTTGGTGCCATAAAGCACTTCGTGTGGAGTGCTTTCAAAGAAAGCGGTGTGTAGGGTGGCATTAATCAATTTTACAAAGATGCAAAAGATGTGAAACCCCAATATTCAATGGGTAGATTACTCTGGAACCTCAAACCTCTTCCAACATTCAGCAGATGATGATGTTTTCTTTCAACAATGCCATTTTGCTCAGGTGTACTTACACAGGATGTCTGATGTATGATACTCTACTGAGCATAAAAGTCTGTAAGTCGAAATTATGCACCATTGATCTAATTACTTTAATAAATTTGTGAAACTGAGTAGAAACAAATTTAACAAAAGATTTAACAAGGTCAAAGGCTTCAGATTTATGCCTCATAAGAAAAACCCAAGTAAATCTAGAAAAATCATTTACAACCGTAAGAAAATATTTTTGTCCATTTATAGTATGTAGGACCCCAAATGTCCATATGAACAAGGTCAAAAATAGAATTTATAGCAGTAGTACTTAAAGGAAAGGGACTTTTCTTCAGTTTAGCCATAGGGCAGACATAACAGAGATCATGATTGCAAAATTTGACATCAGAGACTGTGAACTAATGACTTGCAGTCTTTTATTTGGCAAGTGTCCTAGTCTATAATTCCACAAAAGAGCATCATCTAATCTATCGAATAGAGTGTGATTTGCTAATCGAACAACTCAAGAAGGAAATTGAAAAGCTGGTCTCCCGCGGATCTCTCAATCTTTACAAGCAAGATGGGAATCTCTCCTCTAAACTTGGCCCCCAATGTTGAAATAGTGTCCTAAACCCAATCGGGTTGGACCAGATCCGACCGGGTCCGATCATTTCTACTATTTCTTTATGATTATACATATATAATAAATGGCTTTTTTGTTGTCATATATTTGTTCTTTTAAAGAACCAATTATGAATTGTTATATGATAACGTCCTTAGTATTAAACCGTGATAGAGAAACAATGATAGGCGATTATGGTTGATGAGATCTCTATTCACTTTGATAAGTTTGATACTTAAATGTCTCTAGGCTTATTACTATTAAATGGGCATTGATAGTACAAACAAAGTTAGCACGTATTAGATGTCTTCTGCCTTTGGGACATGGATAGATCTTGTCTATCAAAGTGTAGAGAAACTTGAATCAGACGTGGATGTGTATTAGATAACGCGTATGCGTTAGATCGACCCACTTACACTATTGGCGCACACTATGTGACGATTTGTGTAATTATCCTTGGGACCCAGTCTACATGGAATCACGGTGTGGATTGTCATGCTTTGACACTATTGAGGTTTCCCTAGCCATGGGGCAATCATACGGTAGTGATTGAGTGTGATCATGAAGCATCGCGAGTATACATGTTCGGGTCGTCCGGGAATCGCGTACCCTATAAGTAGGAGTGAATATCCGAAAAGGGCCTTCCCATAAGGAATGTCTAGTTCTAGTGAATCTTTGCAAAGTGGGAGTAAATGAATTATTCCAAGAGATCTTGATATCCATATTATGGGATATAATCAAGACACGATCGTATTATGGATATTATTACAGCCATAGGATTCTATTTACATGCTAACCGAGCACATGAAGGTAGTAGTCATTGCGTATTGTCTCTTCTCGATGATTGGGGGTCATGGACGGTGTTGCTAGATGCTATCCGTGATCGTTAGATGTGAAGGCATTTTGTAATTGCGCCTTTATGTCTACGGCCAAGATATTCGAAGCTCTATCGGGTCGCACACATATGAACATCAAGTCAAATTAAAATGTGGTTATAATTGATAACCAAATAAGGAAAGAATTTATCTCATACTATAAAAGTTATAGTGGTAAATAATATGGTGGTATTTATTTATTATGAATAAATATAATACAAGATATTAATTATGTTGATTAATTAAATATGTATATAAATACATATATTTTGAAATATATATGTATATATGATATACATGTATATATTTTGTGAATTAGTTAATCATAGTATTATATTAATTAAGGAAAATCCCAAGTCTAGATTTTTGGGAATATAGGGCGCCATTTTTAAGTGTATTAGATGCACTTGGATTGCACAATTTAATTAATAATATCTTGTATTAATATTAGATATTAATGCATATAGATTTGCACACATGTGTAAATTGATTTATGGTAATATAATAAAGAGATATATTCAATATAAGATATTGTCAATATATATCTTGGAAATATTTAATATGAGATATTGAATATTTAATGAGATAAATCAATCAAATATATTTTCCTTATTTTACTAGTAAAGAGTTTTCTTTTTCCTTAATTTACACAAGAAGCTTTTCCTATTGGGAATAGGAGTAATAGGGCGCCACTCACCCTATTTAAGAAAGGGGTTAGCTAGCTCTTTTGGTACACCATAATTCCAATAGCTAATTGTTCTTGAGAAAAATAAGAGAGCTTTTAGAGAGATTATAGAGAAAGAAAAGGTCGACCTAGTAGTCGAGTTTTTCTAGTAGTAATCCTTGGCGGGATTTCAAATGAGGTGCTCAAGTGGGGATTCTTGGCATGAGGCTGTGACACGTGGGACGGCTCAGCGACATCTACTCCTACCGGATTTGTCAAAGCGCCGATCCGTTAGATCAACGAGGTAATATTACCGCCCCTCTGTTATATGTTTATTGTTTAAACGAAGACGCATCCTGGAACGGGAGATCAATTTTTGAATTTCGCTTCGCATTACTCGATTGATTTCCTTACAATAAGGTATTCTCAGAACTCCAAATTGAACCAATCATTTTCTTGTTCTTGTCCCGAAAAACAACTTGTTAGCGTAAAGACAACCGCACCTTTGTATGATTGATAAAAGAAGGTAAAGATAAAAGGTTATACTTAAAAACAGGAATGCAAAACACATAATGTAGGACCAGTTGAGTGTTGATCCTCACTTGTCCTATATGTGTGATAGAGACATTATTTCTATTAGGTAATCTCATTTTTATACCAGTTGAAGGTTTGGGATTGCTTAATAGATCTAATGATCCTACAATGTGATTTGTGGCACCAGAATCCAAGATCCATTGTATTGATCTTAATAAATTTAGATCACCTGTTCCTATAGCAGGTAAGTAATGTGTAACAACATCAGCAGGTTGGCCACAACAAATCCTGCATGTCTTGGAGGATCACTCAGCAGAGCCATCAACTTGTCAAGTTGCGGTGCAGTAAGATTGGGAAACTCTGGTCCAGCAGACCTACTTGGTGCCTGATCCTCTTCTACCATATTGGCTCTTTTTGACTTGAAACCAGGAGGAAAGCCATGCTTCTTGTAACAAGTTTCCTCAGTATGGCCATTGAATTCACATAAACTACATTGCATCTTTTTCGGATTTTTAGGCCTAGGATTTGCAGCTGAGTTAGGTCTGCTGACAATCTGATTTTGTCCCTGTCCATTCTTCTGTGACAAAAGAACCATGGAATCTTGATTCTTGGCCTTGTTAGCCACATACAGCTTATGTCTTTCAAACTTGATTGCCATTGCAAAGGCATCATGAATTTCCGGAAATGGCACCATCAACATTGCCTGCGAGACCATTGGCTCAAATTCATCCCTTAATCCGTAAAGGAATTTCATGACATGTTCAGCCTCCATATGATCCATCAGATTGGTGATTGCATTGCAGTGACATTGAGGATCACAAGAACATATTGTTACAGGCCTGATGATCTTGATTTCTTCCCAAAGAATCATTAATTTTGTGAAATATTGATTCGACAGTAACTGTGTTCTTGCTTCAAGAGATACATTTCTTCCGAGAAGATCGAAAGTCTTAATGCATCAACATTTGAAAATCTTGCAGCAAGATTTCCGCCAAACGCATGTGCATTCTTAAATACATCAAACTTTGTGCAATGGTGTTCTCTACAATTTAAGATCCATGATCTCACCATTGTATCACATTGTCTCCATACCGAAATCTGCTGAATCGCTTTCGCCTCTTGATTGTGCCGTTTATGAAGCCAAGTTTATTCTTGGTGATTAACACGATTTCCATGGACATTTTCCATGGATTATAGTTGTTGCCATTCATCAATGGTGAACAAGAACCAGTAGAAAGATTCTATTAGGATGAACATAGAATGGATTGGGTGGACTTATTTCTTGTTTCTTAGATGCCATGGCTATCAAGAACTCCGTAACTGATCAGCAAATCAACAATGACAGAGAAAAAATTGATCAAGAACTGATCAAAAAATAGGGAAAGAGATGACAGTTTACTTTCAAGAAACTGAAAACTCAGAAAAAAAATGAAGAACACTCTCAAGATTCTTCAAAAAACTAGAGAGAAAACGCAGGAAAGCATTTAGAAATTCTCAAATTTCGCCTGATACCATGATAAAGTTTGTAGAATTACAAACAAATAAAATTCGGAATTATTATTGATCAGTAAAAGTTACAAGGTGATTACAATACAATCATCATGCCAGGGTATTTATAAGCTTCACACACCTCATGGATTAGTCATGGAAGTAGTTACAAACGGTTATAACAACCTATAACGGAATAATCGCTTTCTAGTTTACATCATCATCGAAAGTGATCAACAGCAAATGAGGCTTCCATATCACGTGGCTTTATACTATCAAGAGTCACGGTGTCTTCATATCATCACAGCCTTGTGCACTCCAAAAGAGATTCCTTTTCTGCCTATATTGTAACAATGTATGTATGTAATTAATATATCAATGGACACTCAATATTTGAGAATAAATAATACTCCCTCCGTCCCAATTTATTTGAGACTTATTCCATTCATGTTTGTCACAAAATAAGTCTCATAACTGTAATTAGACTCAAATTTTTTGCTTCAATTGCCTAAATTGCCCCAATGTATTTAATAAAGTGAAAATTGTGCTACATATAAAAATGACAAAAAGTAAATTAGTCAAGTTTTAAATTACCAGACAACATATTAATTGATCTCTCCTTAAATATTGTGAGTTCCAAAATGTCCCAAACAAATTGGGACGGAAGGAGTATCTATAATCGTTATAGTTCTATTCCGAATATATGGTGTCGTAATTTCGAGTTTATTATTAATCGAACGGAGACTTTTAAAATGTTAATTATTTTATTCAATTTATTGAATGTATCGACATGGTCAATAGTCCTGCACTCCTGTGTTGGCTCCCACAATGCGATGTGTGAACGGTTCTCAATTTTTGTTTCATTAAATGTAAAATTATTTTTTTTTGTTGAATAGAATACGCTAATATTTATATGACAAATAAGAATCTATATATATATATATATGTATATATATTATATTATATTTTAAGGAAAAACTCAGCCAAATTGACCCAAATTAGCCAATTGACCCGCCTTCCATACCCGGTTTGTTAAAACCCACACCCGCAAATACCTCAACTCCTGCTCTTTGTCAGGCCCCCACGATCTTCTACCCATAACTCCAGCCCAGCTTTCTCGCTTAAAACTCCCCACATGATCCACGATCTTCAATCCTCTATTCTTAACCTCCACTCTGTTGCCAATTCTTTTTTTATCTATTCTAATTATTCGAGTTCAATCATTTGCAGATTAAGGATGAGAGCAGAGTTAGTTGCAAAACCATCGCTCACGATGACAAAGAGATTTATAACGATTATCAATGGTGATTTATCTCGAAGAAGCAAGGCTTCCATTCGGAGGAAATGCAAGGTTTCTTCATCGAATTCAAAGTGACTTCAAGTTTTGAGTATTTTAATTAATTAGATTTAATCATTTCAACGATTCATCTCAAGCGCTTGTTCCGGTTTTTTGGTTATGAATTGTAAAATGGCGGTAGTGTTAATTTTTTTATTTTATTTTTCAGTTCTTCACAACAAATATTGTAAGGTTTCTCCTTGCTTTTTCTACATAGCGTCAGATGTCCTGATTGTGTTGTGTTTGAGGTAATATTTTGGTTTTTTTTTTTTCCTGTTTTGTCTTTTTTTTTCAAACATCACATACATTTATAACGCTTGGATTTTAAACCATCTACATTCTCTTCGTATTCTCCGATAATTAATTTACGATGTTGTTGGTAATGGGTTCTATAATTTGGACAATAATTCTTTTGTGTTAATGACATGTATCCAAATTGGCGAAGCCATCGTTGTTCTTTATAGATAGGATTTTTAATTTTTAGATGATTATTGCTCATTTTGTGTGGCTTCATCAAAGAAGCTGTAGTAAGTGTAAAACGGTAAGTCTTTATTTTTGTTATATCATGTTCATTCATGGTTGTGTGAATTTAATAATATACAAGTTTTAGTCGTGCTTTATGACATTTAGGCCAAACCGATGCTTTATTGCAGCATATTGCTAGACCCCATAGTCATTCTTTATGCAAATTTATCATTGCTATTTTTTTTTATTCAAATATTTTGATTCTGTAATCTATTCAAACTCAAAGACTTGCATTGCAGGGTATTGGCTTCATTCCTGAAGGTTGAAGCTTCAATATGAGTTGGTGGTTGTGTTGATAAACATAGTTTCCTGGCCCATGGTGTGGTGTTTATTAGAGGAGTTTGGTTCAATATTTTAACATTCATTGGCATATTTCCCCTTCCTCTAGAACGTATTATGTATTTATTTCATAAGATAAGCCGATTATGTTATGGGAAGAACATTGTGATACAACTTATATGTAAGATGCAGTGAAGATCAAACTGGTGGATCATAAATGTAATATTCTGATTTTCGGGAAAGGGCAGACGTGTCATTTTGCGAAAACGAAATATTATTATTTCTTTTCTTTTATGGGAGTTAAGTATTAATTGATTATGTATATATATTTTCGAGTTATATGTATATATATGATTAAGGGAAAATCTGATTATTTGGTAATTAAGGGCAAATAAGGAAAAAATGATTAATTGGGAATTGGTATTTAAGGAAAATTGACTCAGATTAATCCCATAACCTACACACTAATCGTAATATCGCTTTCACGTCCTCTTTCTTCGCTCTACAGAGGAAGAAATAGGCTTGACTATTTTCACAAATTCTAAGAGAAAGCTTGACCGCTTTTCGATCGACGACGAGATTTGAATCGTTGCGGGAAGCGGCAACGCTTTGATATCGCTTCTGTGGAAGTGCAGTGAGACTTTTCAAGGCCGTTTTGGCCTCGCTTTTGGGGTCAAATAGGTAAGAGACTCTTCCTATCATCTCGATTATGATTCAGAAAGTTTAGATCATGTTTTAAGATGCGTGGGATGCAAGAAAGATGTGTTTTTCGTTGATCAAAGGATCACAGATGTTTTGGAATGTTTGATATATTTTCTACATTGTACCGTGTTGAAATCGATGTTAATTGTGTTAGAAATGGTTGTAAATCGCGCTTTGAAGATTTTAGCGCTTTGGGAAACCCAGGCAAACGGGCGCTTATATATATACTAGAACCAAACGGGCGCTTGCACAAGGCGAGACGGGCGCTTGAGGATAGACTTTTGATTTAGGATGTAGCCATTTTTACGGACGGGCGTTTGGGGTTAGTGGACGGGCGTTCCATGGCTAACGGGCGTCCATAAGATGTCAAACGGGCGTGTGACCTGTTTTACCTTGTTTTTATTGTTTTATCATTTCAGTTTGGTTTCGGGCTTCATAATAATGTTATTATTGTCTTAAACCCTTATTTTGTGCTACGTGAACGTTTTATAAACATAAACAAGCCTGAATTGAGCTTCGATTCGCTCGCTTAAAACACCGTAATGTATTTTAAAGGGAGTTGAAGTTCGGATCCGTCGGAAGAGCATGATAGGTTGTGCTTTGATGAATTAGCATTCATCAATGTCTCGTAATGATAGGCCTTGTTAATGTCTAAAGGGTCTAGAAAGAGTAAAGGTCGGTGAGGGAGACTAAATGAAACACATAGGTGGTTAGTTAATCATTCTAATAAAACACGATTTGACTAGTAAAAGATTAAACAACATTTCTCTCTTGGATAGGCACCGATCCCATATCGTGATGTGTGTGCTAAGCTGGAAGGTGGAAGAACCTGTGAGGTCAAAGAACCACAAGTTCGGGGGACTCCCACCGGGACACGCATACTCATTGAGTCTACCTATTCTAGACTTCGTGGATATTGGTGTGATCTATTAATATGTTGCAATCGATATATCCTGGTGGATATACATCAGCGTGAAGGCCACTTTGAGTCGCGGTTGTAACATAGATAAGTTAAGGTAGAAACGTTTAGTCATAACATGTTGATGAACATGCCAATGAACCCCAGATTGAGTTGGTCACACATAAACAACTAAACGAATAAATGTCTTTTCTTTATGAATTGTAATTGTTTCGTAGTTAATAATTAAGCACGTTGTACTTACCTCTAAATGCATGTTTTTCGTGGGTGTTTGGGGTGAGAAGATGAACAAAGTTGATCGTGAGTTACGAGGATGAGTTCGATGATGACGCTTGACGCACGCCTCATTGAAGACTTAGCATTTATTTATTTTGTCATTATTTTATTAAACTGTTAGTACTTTTGGAGTAGACTTTTGGTCTTTCGAGACTTGTAGTACTTTTACGTTTCTTTTGAGAATATCATACATTTTGTTTGGATTTCAGATCTTCCTTGAATGTAATAAGTTACATTTCCATCTTTAGACTTCATGTTTCTATTCTGGATGTTTGGAAATTTATTGTCCGAGTCTTTTGCTTCGTTTGCTTATTTTTGATACTTAATGAAAGTAGAGGCTTACGATGAAATGAATTTGTTTTTATTTTATACGCGTTTGAGCGTGCCTTTCCGGATAAGGACTCGGCGTCCGGAACGGGCGCATAGCTCTGGTAATGTAGAGAAGCGCCTTTTAGGCTTCATTTCTTTTTAAGATAAGTTTCTCTAGATCTTTTAGTAACATTCGGTTTTCTTTGATCATCGTGGATGGTGTTCACTTAGAACTCGAGCGGGCGCAGAGACTTTTAGAGTTCGCCGGGAAAGCCCAACACCGGTCGTGAGGCGGTGTTGCGAGGCGATTCCTCCACCTCAACGGAGTTTATCTCCACATACTTCACACGCGCACACCCACACGAGGTCTCAACAGTTTGTCACCACGACCATCAAGCAACCTCTGGGCGATGGCACGTGGGGAGTTCGGTCCGCTTTTCTTTGGTGAGCGATGTTCCACAGGATTTGTACCGCCACCGTAAGCTACCCTCCACACCAAAGAAACCTTTATCTCTACCGTCGGGCGTTTACCTCCACCTTGAGCCACCCTCACCACTAGTGTTTCACCAACAAGCAAAGCACCTTTTACCCACCTCCTGAGGTCATAACCCTCGACCCACTTGTACTACACTTTCACCGTGATTTCACCATCAAGAAGGTTTCGTTACCCACCCATTGGTTTCCAAGAACCTCAACCCGACCCCACAAGACCACCGTAATTACCATCGAGGATATTATCCTCATCAGAACGAGCCTCAAGTGATCCCACCTTATACCAACAACAATGAATAGCTCCACCAAAGAGCACCTTTGGCTACCCTCCGGTTTACCCACCACTCAGACTGGATTTTGAGCAAAATACCACTGGATCGGTATACAAGATTGAGAAGGAATCGGGTTGAAAACTTCTATGGGAATGTGGAGCATTTAAAGGTCAAGAATGGCCGAGAGAGGTTTTGAGAAGGCTCGTAGGAATATACATGTTCTCGAACAGAGATGGCACAAACCGGCGATCGACTTTTCTTTAACAGTGCATCTGAAGCTTGGATAGATGCTATACAGAGTAGCAATGGCAAGATAACAGATTGGGAAGCTTTCAAAGCTATGTTCTATAATGAGTACTTTCCGGCAACGGTACAGGCAGATAAGGCAAGTCAGTTTTTGAAGCTCAAGCAGGGTATCTACATGACGGTATCTTAGAATACCAATAAGTTTAATGAGATGGGAAGGTTCTACCTTGAATTAATGAAAGTGGAAGAGAGGAAGATGGCCCTCTATAAGGAAGGTTTGGCTCATGAGATACAGTCTGGCATGTTGGGATTTACAGCAAGGAACATGGCAGAGCTATTGAATAAAGCCTTGGAGGTTGAGACCTTCGTGGAAGAAGGCTACGGTGGTTATTGGGAACAAGAGGAACTTTGGGTTCAGTCACAGTAATCACCGAGGAGCCCCACAAATGTATCACTAAGAAGACAACAAACTCTCCAGCGCCTAAGGCCCCAAACAAGGCACCTTGTGTTCCAAGTGCAACATAAATCATTCAGGGAGAGTGTGAGCTAGTTCAAAGCGGTTGCTACCTTATGCGGAGAACCGGGCAATTTTCAGGGAATGTCCCAATAAGTGGAATAAGGAGTACGAGCCGAGGAACGGGAGAAGTGCGCCAGCCGACTCTGGCCTGAAGTTTTAGCGGCAAAGAAATGCTGAGATGCGAGAACTGTGAGGATGATGTTATCTCAGGTACCTTGTTTTTCTTGTTTAATTTATTAAGATATTGTTACAACACATTTATTCATGCCGTAATTTTATTTAAATGAATGAATATGCATCCTAGGTATGATAATGTTAGATAATCTAGTGGTCAGAGCTTTGTTCGATACGGGAGCGTCTAACACCTTTGTGTCGACTAAGGTAGCTAAGAAGTTGAGTTTACCTTCGAACCCTTAAGGAACACCTTGGAGATAACCACACCGTTAGGAAGGTAACAAAGGTAACTAGGATGATACCTCAAGTGGAAGTTCGAGTTGGATCTTATCGATGCAAGAGCGACTTTACAGTTCTAGACTTTTCAGACTTTGACGTGATTCTTGGGATAGATTGGCTATCCGAGAATTATGTTCACTTAGATTGCCGAGAGAAGAAAGTGACTTTTAAGATACCCGGAAGTCAGACAAGACTTATCAGGTAACGTGCAAGCCGAGCAAGAAGCGACATCCGATAATTTCAGCCGTTAAGGCAATTAGAGCTTGTCGAATGGCTGTGAAGGCTACTTGTTGTACGCAGTGGATGTGGAACAAGTGAAGCTTCAAGCTTGAGAAACTCCCCGTGAAGTGAGAGATTACCCGAGGTGTTTCCGGAAGAGTTACCGGAAACATGCCGGATAGAGAAATAGAGTTTGAGATCAAGTTGGTACCCGGAGCGGCACCAGTTGCTAAGGCACCCTATAGAATGGCACCGGCGGAATTAAAGGAGTTGAAAGCTCAACTTAAGGATATGCTTGAGAGGAACATAATTCAGCCTAGTACCTCGCCTTGGGGAGCCCCTGTTTTGTTCGTGAAGAAGAAAGATGGTAACATGAGGATGTGTATCGACTACAAGGCATTGAACAACCTTACCATCAAGAATAAGTACCCTTTGCCGAGGATTGATGATCTGTTTAATCAGTTGCAAGGCAAGAAAGTGTTCTCTAAGATTGATCTTAGGTCTGGTTATCACCAATTGAAGATCAAGGTAGTAGATATACCGAAGACGGCTTTTAGTACGAGGTACGGACATTATGAGTTCTTGGTTATGCCATTTGGACTCACTAATGCTCCATCTGCATTTATGGATTTGATGCAACGAGTTTTTATGCCATACTTGGATAAGTTTGTGATAGTGTTCATAGACGATATCCTAGTATACTCTAAGGATGAGAAAGAACATGAGGAACACTTAAGGATAGTGTTAGATACCTTAAAGAAGAATCAGTTGTACGCAAAGTTCTCTAAGTACTCGACTTTTGGTTGACTGCTAGTTTCTTGGGTCATGTCATTTTCGAGATGGCATTCAAGTTGATCCAAACAAGATAGAGGCGATTGAGAATTGGCCTAGAACTACCGCAGCCTGTAAGTACTGAGTTTTCTTGGTTTGGTCGGCTCTTTATAGGAAGTTTGTGCAAGACTTTTTGAAGATAGCTACCCCACTCACTAAGCTTACACAGAAGAATGTGAAGTTTGAATGGACTAAAGAGTGTGAAATAGCTTTTCGGACGTTGAAAAAGAAGTTGACTACAATCCCAGTTTTGGCAGTTCTGGAGATCTTTGATAACTATGACGTCTACACGGATGCTTAGTGGATAGGGTTTAGGTTGTGTGTTGATGCAAGGAGGAAAAGTGATTGCTTACATCTGTGACGATTGAAGGTACATGAGAAGAACTACCCGGACGCATGACTTAGAGTTAGCGCTAGTGAGTGTTTGCCTTAAAGACTTGGAGGCACTACTTGCACGGAGTTAAGGCTAGGATCTTCACCAATCACAAAGAGTTTAAAGTACTTTTACTCAAGAGAATCTGAACACGAGGCAGTAGAGATGGCTCGGAGTTCAGAAGGATTATGATTTGGATATTCAGCACCATCCGGGCAAAGCCAATGTGGTGGTTGATGCTTTAAGCAGAAACCGGTGTATGTGGTTTCGGCGGTCGGGTTGTTGGCAAAGGTTTGATGGGTCGGAACGTGAGCTTTGATCGATTGAAGACCGGAAGTTTGTAGCACCGCTGTTAGCTAGGTCCGAGTTGATGGACGATATTCAAGAAAAGAAAGATGAAGATCCGGTTTTAGTGGATTTGAAACGAAAGTTGCTGAGAGTAGTTTCGCATTGGGCTATGTATTAGACAAGAATGGAAACCTTTGGTATCAAGACCGCTTGTGTATGCCTTAATGTTGGGCTGGATTTGAGGCAAAGAATTATGGAGGAGGCACTACAGATTGCTTTGGCGGTGCATCCAGTGCTACTAAAATGCACAGAGACTTGAAGGAAAATTTTGGTGGTCCTCGATGAAGTTGGAAATAGCCAACTTCGTGGGCGGAGTGGACGCTTGTCGTAAAGTTAAGGCGAGCACAGAGACCGCGAGGAATGCTTCACCCATTGGACGTAACGCCCGCCTCCCGGATACCGAGTCCTTATCTAGAAACGAACGCCGCACGTATAACATTAAATAAATCTAATATTACACGTAAGCCTCTACTACGTCAGACGAAGTTTAGCAAAACGGAAGCTCAAAAGACTCGCAAAACATCATAAATGCTACTAAGAATAGAAATCGACATACTAAAGATAGAAATGTAACATTTATTACATTGGAAAACCAAACTAAAAGTAAACATATGAAATCTTATGAAAGCAAGTACTAAAGAAAATTACAAGAAATTCCCAACGATAACAAGTCCAGTTGAATATAAATATAAATAAATAAAGCCTTCAACTTTCATGCGTCCCTAAACGCCGCCAACAAAGTCCTCCTCGAATCAAGGGATTACCTCGCTCGCCTTTCTCCCCAAACACATAAATAAACATGCATTTGAGGTAAGTACATTGTACATAGTAAGAAGTAGAAGCTTACAATTTAATTAAAGCTTTTAACATGTTTTATTATAATAATTATCTTTACGATACCGACTCAATCTAAGGTTCACTTCATGTCCATCAACATGTCATGACTCAACTGCTTCTAACTTAGCTTATCTTTTGTTACATCCGCATTCAAGGGCACTACGCATGGTGCTGCCCACCACGAGACATCTCTGGGTGCAACCTATTGGTGGATCACACCAATAGCCGTGGGCTAGTCCCGATAGTATACGCTGCTCGTGAAGTCCCTCCATACTGGGGTCTTCCGAACCCACGGTTATTCCATTGTAAAGTCCTTCGCCTCCTGGTGCCTCTAATGGCCAAAGCAAAGTTATTCACCTGTGAAGTCCTCTACTCCTAAGTGCCCTTGGGCCAAAGCAGAGTTATCCACAACGAGTACCTCTACTCCTGGCGTGCCTCTAAAGGCCAAAGAAGTTTACTCTGCCTATCCCAAGGCCTACACATTGCGACATAGTCTTGTGCCGCACTCAAGGATGACATGATGTTTAATCTTATTACTATGCAAGTATGTAATTATTAATGGTTATTAACTAGCCACCTAAGTGTTTTCAAGCAAGCACCCTCAAAACTCAAATCTCTTTCTTAGACCACTGAGACACGGACAAGGCCTAGCAATTACATGCATATTGATGAACTCTAGTTCATCAAAGCACAAGCCCTTTCATGCCCTTCCGACGGATCCAACTTCAACTCCTTTACGAGTACATTCGGTGTTTTAATCGAACGAATCGTAAGTTCAATCAAGCTTGTTCATGTTTAATTAATGTTAAGATATCATGACTAAGGGTTTAAAATAAAGAAAACACGATTATGAAGCCAAAACCAAGTCGAAAAGATAAAATAGTAAAACTTGGTAAAACAGGTCAAACGCCCGCTTGACATCCTATGGACGCCTGTTGGCCTTGAACGCCCGTCCACTAAACCCCTTGCACGCCCGTCCGACAAAAAACAGCTACATCTCGAATCGTAATCTGGACCAAACGCCCGCCCGCCAATGCACGCCCGCTTGAGTTATTAGGTCTCAGACGCCCGCTTGCCTAATGCAGACGCCCGTCCGATCGATTTTCCCAAAACGCTAAAATCTTCACAACTCGATTTCGAATCGTTTTAACCTAATTAACCTCGTTTGCAAAGACAAGAAAACGCGGAAAACATATCTAAACGCCTATGATCCGCTTGATCAACGAAAAAGCACAATTTTCTTACATCTACGCATCATAAAACGCGATCTAAACTTCAATAACAATAATTAGAATTGTAGGAAGAGCTCTTACTTATAAGCAAGCTAATCCAAGCCAAACCCGTAAAGACCGCAAGAATCTAACACCTTTGCAGAGAAACTCGGGAAAAGCTCCAACTTTCTCGATATTGAATCGACGCTCTCTTTATGACGATTCCGATGCCCTATTCTCGATATGAAACCGCTAAGATCCGACTTTAGAAATTGATAGCAAGCTCTCAGCTCTAGCTTGGCTCTCTACACACATAAGATGAATTGGAGGTGGAAAATATGATAATAATAATTAGGGAAAACTGTTTGGGGTTTATTTTCCTTAAATAGGAAAATCCCAATAATTAACATAATCCCTTATTTTCCTTAATTACCATTTTTCCTTAAAATCAGATTTCCTTAAAATATATATATAAATTCCGAAAAAATATATAAATCTATCTTATAAAATTTAACTCCAATAAAATAAGTCAGAATAATAATATTTCGTTTTCACAAAATGACACGCCTCGCTTTCTTTCCTAAAATCGAATATTACATTCCTTCCTCTTACAGAGTTTCATTCCCGAAACTTGATCGCACTCCAATCCATTGACCTCCCTTAGCAACTTCTTCTTCAAAGCTCAAACCAAACTCCGAACTCCGCTGCTTTCCCCACGGACAACCTCTAACTAAACTCGCCTCTTGTTAACCTCGTGAATCAAACACTACCGATTCCCAGATCGTCCCAAACCCTTGTTCATGAATTCTGATCGACCAAACACTCTTAAACCATCGAACCGCACTTAATCACTCTTCTACCAAACTCTCGAGCCTTATCTAATTCACTGCACCCGTGATGATCCATAAAGGTTTCTTAAAGATCGAGGGTAGGCTTAACTTGCTGTGATGCCTTACTTAACACCAAAAGTTTTGACACTCGCATTAATTAATGTTGATATAACTATGTTACCCGCTATTAACGTGCCTAAAAGTTAGTTCATTTATTTAACCATAATTACAACGTGAACTTAATTCATGTCATAAGAATATCTTGATAAAACAAACGAATCGAAGGTACTCGCATGACTGCATCCATAGCAAACACCCTCGTTGGTCGAGTTGCACCTCCATTGCCATTTCTTTGACTTTCCTTTGTGTTCGCGATAGACATCGCCTTGCGTGAATGTCCGGGTCTCCATAATGATAACAACCATTTGTATCTCGCCTCGACATTCTCCGGAGTGATTCCTTTACACTTTGGGCAACCCGACAAAGCTACCGGATGACCTAATGGCTTGAGAAAGCCGTAATCCTTTTCTCATCTTGCACCGGTGAGGTGCTTCTTGATCTTCTACTTG
Organism: Gentiana macrophylla; assembly: GCA_026214975.1. Classification (NCBI taxonomy): domain Eukaryota; kingdom Viridiplantae; phylum Streptophyta; class Magnoliopsida; order Gentianales; family Gentianaceae; genus Gentiana; species Gentiana macrophylla. Next base: position 2,206,295 of record CM047811.1, on the reverse strand, counting down.
GCTACTTTCCAAAGGTCTTTTTACTCCAATGACAACGGTGGCCCTCTTCCTGAAGTTCTCAACTTCCAAAGCCTTATTCAACACTTCAGCCATGTTCCTTGCCGTGAAACCCAACATACCGGATTGTATTTCATAGGACAAACCTTCCTTGTGAAGTGCCATCTTCCTCTCTTCTACCTTCATAAGCTCAGGGTAAAACCTTCCCAACTCGTTAAACTTGTTGGGTACCGAGATACCACAAATAGTTACCCCCGCTTGAGCTTTAAGAATTGGCTTTCCATGTCTCGGGCCTCATGACCGCTGTCGGAAAATACCATTGTAGAACATGGCCTTAAAGCCTTCCTAACTGCTACCTTGCCATTTCTACTCTGATAGCATCTATCCATGCTTCAAATTGCACACCTAAAAGAAAGCCGACTCGCCATTGTGCCATATCTCTGCTTCTCGAACATGTATATTCCTACAAGCCTTTTGAAAGCTTCTTAACCATTCTTCAGCCTTTGAATGCTCCACATTCCCATAAAGTTCTTGAACTGCTCCTCCTTAGTCTCGATACCAATCAACCGGTGGTGCTTGCTCGAACACCGGTCTAATTGGGAACAGTGGATAAACCTGAGGGTATCCAAAAGGTATTTGGCTGCATCGCTCTTGTCGCAGCCGAGGTAAAGTGGGTTCACTTGAGGCTCAGTCTGATAAGGGTAATATCCCTGATGGTAATTCTAGTGGTGCTGTGGAGTTGGCTGAGGTTGCTGGAAACCGAAGGGTGGGTAATCAAAACCTTGTCGATGGTCGAAACGCTGTGAAATGGTACGGTAGGTCGAGGGGTATGACCTATGCGAGGAGGTGGTTAGAGGGTCTCGCCATGGTTGGTGAAACACTAGTGGTGAGGGGTGGCTCACATGGAGGGTAACGCGACCGGTGGAGGAAAACACCGATCGCTGGAGGTAGAAGGTTTGTTGGTGTGAGGGTAGCACGCGCAGAGGTACAAAACCACCGGAACATCGCTACCAAAGAGAATCGAATCGAACTCCCCACGTGACATCGTGGAGGTTGCTCTCACGAGGTCGCGTGACAAACTCGTTGAGATCTTCGTGTAGGTGTCGCAAAGATGAGGTGGTGGTGACAAACTCCGGTATGAGGTGGAGGAATCGCCTCACAACACCGCCCTACGATCGGGGTGTTGACTTTCCTGGCTCGAACTCCTGAAGACTCGCACTCGGGCCCCAGCTCGTGAACACCATCCTAATGATCAAGGAAAACCGAACATTACTAAGAGATCTGTGAGAAACTTATCTGTAGAAGAAAGGATGCCTAAAGGACGCTTCTCTCGATACTAACTATAACGCCTCCGCCCCGGATACCGAGTCCTTATCCAGAACAAACGCCGCACGTATAACATTAAATAAATCTAATATTACACGAAGCCTCTACTACGCCAGACGAGTTTAGCAAACGGAAGCAAAAGACTCGGCAAAACATCATAAATGCTACTAAGAATAGAAATCGACATACTAAAGATAGAAATGTAACATTTATTACTTTGGAAAACCAAACGAAACGTAACAACGCATTTAAATCCTATGAAAGCAAGTACTAAAGAAAATTACAAGAAATTCCAACACAACAACAAGTCTAGTGAATATAAATATAAATAAATAAAGCCTTCAACTTCAAGCGCCCCTAAACATCGTCAACAAAGTCCTCCTCGAATCAAAGGATTACCTCGCTCGTTTTCTTTCCCAAACACATAAATAAACATGCATTTGAGGTAAGTACATTGTACATAGTAAAGAAGTAGGTTTACAATTTAATTAAGGATCTTTAACATGTTTTATTATAATAATTATCTTTATGATACCGACTCAATCTAAGGTTCACTTCATGTCCATCAACATGTCATGACTAATCTGCTTTAACTTAGCTTATCTTTGTTACATCCGCGATTCAAGGGCACTACGCACGGTGCCGCCCACCACGAGACATCTGGTGCAACCTATTGGTGGATCACACCAATAGCCACGGCTAGTCCCGATAGTATACGCTGCTCGTGAAGTCCCTCCGGACTTGGGGTCTTATGAACTCACGGAGTTATTCCATTGTAAAGTCCTCTCGCTCCTGGTGCCTCTAATGGCCAAACAAAGTTATTCACCCGTGAAGTCCCTCTACTCCTAAAGGCCTCACAACAGCAAATTATCCACAATGAGTACCTCTACTCCTCAGGTGCCTCAAGAAAGGCCAGCAAGTTTACTCGCTCTATCCAAGGCCTACACATTATGATATAGTCTTGTGCCTTTCAAGGGATGACATGATGTTTAATCTTATTACTATGCAAGTATGTAATTATTAATGGTTATTAACTAGCCACCTAAGTGTTTTCAAGTAAGCACCTCAAAAACTCAAATCTCTTTCTTAGACCACTCAGACACGGACAAGGCCTAGCAATTACCATGCATTGATGAACTCTAGTTCATCAAAGCACAAGCCCTTTCATGCTCCTTCCGACGGATCCGAACTTCAACTCCTTTAAGAGTACATTCGGTGTTTTAATCGAACGAATCGTAAGTTCAATCAAGCTTGTTCATGTTTAATTAATGTTAACATATCATGACTCGCGGTTTAAAAGCGGTGAAAACACGACATGAAGCCAAAACCAAGCTGAAAAAGATAAAACAAGAAAACTAGGCAAAACAGTCAAACGCCCGCTTGACATCCTATGGACGCCCGCTTGGCCTTGAACGCCCGTCACTAAACCCCAGATGCCCGTCCGTCAAAAATTCTACATCCTGAATCAAAATCTGACTAAAAGCCCGCCTCGCCTAATGCACGCACGCCCGCTTGAGTTAGCCAGGTCTCAGACGCCCGCTTGCCTAATCAGAATTTCCGATCGGACTGGTTTTCCCAAAACGCTAAAATCTTCACAACTCAATTTCGAATCGCTTTAACCTAATTACCTCCTCGCCAAAGACAAGAAACGTGGAAAAACATATCTTAACGTCTATGATCCTTTGATCAACTGAAAAATCACAATTTTCTTACATCTACGCATCATAAAACGCGATCTAAACTTCAATAACAATAATTAGAATTGTAGGAAGAGCCTCTTACCTTATAAGCAAGCTAATCCAAGCCAAAACCGTAAAGATCGCATCAAACGAACACCTTTTGCAGAGAAACCTTGGGAAAAGCTCCAACTTTTCTCGATATTGAATCGACGCTCTCTTTACGATTTGATTCCGATGCCCTATTCTCGATCTCAAACCGTTAAGATCCGACTTAGAAATTGATAGCAAGCTCTCACTCCTAGCTTGGCTCTCACACGCTTGAAGATGAATTGAGGTGTAAATTTCGATAAGAATAATTAGTGGGAAATCTATTTCAGTTTATTTTCCTTAAATAGGAAAATCCCAATAATTAACCTAATCCCTTATTTTCCTTAATTACCCTTTTCCTTAAAATCGATTTCTTAAAATATATATATATATATATATATATATATATATATATATATATATATATATATATATATATATATATATAAATTCGAAAAATATATATATATATTTATCTTATAAAATTTAACTCAATAAAAAGTCAAAATAATATAATTTCGCTTAAAATGACACGGTCGCCTTTTCCGAAAATCGGAATATTTCATTGGATATCCCTGAATGGAAATGGGATAAGATCACGATGGATTTCATTACCGGATTACCTAAGACAAGAGGTGGTCATGATGCGATTTGGGTGATTGTGGATAGATTGACCAAATCCGCTCATTTCTTACCATATAAGGTTGATATGCCCTTGAAGAAGATGACCACCCTATACTTGGATAATATAGTGAAGTTACACGGAGTTCCTATCTCTATAGTCTCGGATCGAGATAGTCGATTCGTTAGCCGGTTTTGGAAGAGTTTACAAGAAGCCTTTGGAACCAAGTTGGACTTGAGTATGGCCTTTCATCCTCGTGACGGATGGACAACTGGAGAGGACCATCCAAACTCTGGAGGACACGCTAAGGGCTTGTGTTCGGAAGTAGGCGGATCACGGGACGATTACCTACCCGTAGTTGGAGTTTGCTTCTACAACAACAAATGCTATCATGCAAGTATAGGCATGCCACCATTTGAAACGTTGTATGGGAAAAGATGTAGAACGCCGTTGTTTTGGGATGAAGTCGGGGAAAGACAAATCACAGGGCCGGAATTGGTAGAACAAGCTAAAGAGAGGGTTCAGTTGGTCAAGAAGAATCTGAAGGCAGCTCAAGACAGGCAGAAGAGTTGGGCAGACGTTAGAAGAAGACCGCTTGAGTTTGAAGTCGGTGATAGAGTGTATCTACGAGCTTCACAGATGAAGGGAGTGAAACGCTTTGGACAAAAGGGAAAACTAAGTCCAAGGTATGTTGGACCGTTTGAAATCATGGAAAGGATTGGACCGTTGGCTTACAAGCTTAAGTTACCGGAATCGATGTCAAGGGTCCATAGTGTTTTTCACGTTTCAATGTTGAAGAAGTGTCTGATGAAGAATGATGTTGAAACTACAATTGATCCGGAAATTCTACAAGACAATCTTGCTTATGATGAGAGACCGATCAAGATTTTGGACCGGAAGGAAAAGATGATAAAGAGACGGATGATTCCATTGGTTTTGGTTCAGTGGAGCAATCATTCACCCGAGGAGGCAACTTGGGAAGTTGAAGATGACATGATCAGTGAATTCCAAGAGTTTGTTGATCTACCAGGTATGTTCTAGTTTCGAGGACTGAAACTCCTTTTGCAGGGGAGGAATGTAATATTCCGATTTTCGGGAAAGGGCAGACGTGTCATTTTGCAAAAATGAAATATTTTTATTTCTTTTCTTTTATGGGAGTTAAGTATTAATTGATTATGTATATATATTTTCGAGTTATATGTATATATATGATTAAGGGAAAATCTGATTATTTGGTAATTAAGGGCAAATAAGGAAAAAGGATTAATTGGGAATTGGTATTTAAAGAAAATTGACTCGATTAATCACATAACCTACACACTAATCGTAAAATCAGTTTCACGTCTCTTTCTCTCAAGTGCTCGAGATAAGAAATAGGGCTTGGACGATTTTCACAAATTCTAAGAGAAAGCTTGACCCGTTTTGGATCGACGAGAGATTTGGAATCGTTGTGAGAAGAGCAACGCTTGATATCAATGGAAGTGCAACAGATTTTCAAGGCCGTTGGCTCGCTTTTTGGTCGCAAATAGGTAAGAGACTCTTCATATGATCTCGATTATGATTCGTGAAAGTTTAGATCATGTTTTAAGATGCGTAGATGCAAGAAATATGTGTTTTTCGTTGATCAAAGGATCACAGATGTTTTGGAATGTTTAGATATGTTTTCTACGTTGTACCGTGTCGAAATCGATGTTAATTAGATTATAAACGGTTCAGAAATCGCATTTTGAAGATTTTAGCATTTTGGGAAAAACCCAGGCAAACGGGCGTTTGCGATCGTAGCAGCTCAAACGGGCGTTTGCACAAGGCAGACGGGCGTTTGAGGATAGACTTTTGATTCAGGATGTAGCCATTTTTTACGGACGGGCGTTTGGGGTTAGTGGACGGGCGTTCGATGGCTAACGGGCGTTTGACCTGTTTTACCTTGTTTTTACTGTTTTATCATTTCAGTTTGGTTTCGGGCTTCATAATCATGTTATTATTGTCTTAAACCCTTAATTTGTGATACGTGAACGTTTCATAAACATAAACAAGCCTGAATTGAGCTTCTGATTCGTTCAATTAAAACACCGAATGTACTCTTAAAAGGAGTTGAAGTTCGGATCCGTCGGAAGAGCATGGTAGGCTTGTGCTTTGATGAATTAGCATTCATCAATGTCTCTGGTAATTGCTAGGCCTTGTTAATGTCTAGAGTGGTCTCAGGAAGAGAGTAAGGTCGGGTGAGGGAGACTAAATGAAAACACATAGGTGGTTAGTTAATCATTCTAATAAAACACGTACTTGACTAGTAAAAGTTTAAACAACATGTCTCTCTTGGATAGGCACCAATCTATATCGCGATGTGTGTGCTACCTCTGAAGGTGGAAGAACCCATAGGTCAAAGAACCACAAGTTCAGGGGACTCCACTGAGACGCGCATACTATCGGAGTCTACCTATTCTAGACTTCATAGATATTGGTGTGATCCATTAATATGTTGCAATCGATATCTCCTGGTGGATATACATCGCATAAGTGCCTCTTTTGAGCGTTTGTAACATAGATAAGTTAGGTAGAAACGTTTAGTCATAACATGTTGATGAACATGTAATGAACCCTGATTGAGTTGGTCACACATAAACAACTAAACGAATAAATGTCTTTTCTTTATGAATTGTAATTTTGTCATAAGCTTATCTCTTATTAAGCACGTTGTACTTACCTCAAATGCATGTTTTCTATGTGTTTTGGGGTGAGAAGATGAACAAAGTTGATCGTGGTTACGAGGATGAGTTTGATGATGACGCTTTGACGACGCCTCATTGAAGACATAGCATTTATTTATTTTGTCATTCTTTATTAAACTCGTGTTAGTACTTTTGAGTAGACTTTTGGTCTTTTCGAGACTTGTAGTACTTTACGTTTCTTTTGAGAATATCGTACATTTCGCTTGGATTTAAGTATCTTTCCTTGAATGTAATAAGCTACATTTCCATCTTTAGATTTCATGTTTCTATTCTTGGATGTTTGGAAATTTATTGCCCGAAGTCTTTGCTTCTGTTTGCTTATTTTTGATACGACGTAGTAGAGGCTTACGTATGAAATGAATTTGTTTTTATTTTATACGTGCCGAGCGTGCCTTTTCCGGATAAGGACTCGGTGTCCAGGAACGGGGCGTTACAATAAATCTTTGTGGTAAGTACAAGGTTTATGCTTATGCAAAGTTGTTACTAAACTTATGTCTAGCTGGATTTTACTATTTATTTATTTTGTTTTGTTTTTGTTTTTTTGCCTTACATAAACACGCAATGAACTTCCGTTGGTTACATTTATGTTGATTCATTTCTCTCGTGGTCTATTCAAGTTGTTACTTTTCTATATTTCATTTTGAAGATGTGGCTATTTGATTGCTAGCTCGGGCATTTATTTAATTTATATGGTGGGAAAAATATTTTTGTTGGCACTGCTATTTGGTTTATTTCCTCATTTAAGTCATTCCGATGTTACATAATATGGACAAAAAATGAGTGACACTTAGTACTTTGGAGCTTTGAATTGTAGCAATTATAACTATTATTTTGCCTGTAGAGGGGCGGAGAAGATATGGGGCAGAGAAGAAAGGGAAATGGCGAAACACTTTTGAAAAGAACTACACTTTTGAATCAAAATAAGCCCACCGCCACCGCCCATTTTCTCTTTAGAGTTGAATTGCACAGAAAACCGCAGAATGACAACCAATATGCCACGATACTAGCTGCAAATTGGTGCGGAATCGGGTCGGGTATACATTTTCTTCGCTTTTTCTTGATATGTTTGGGAAAATTTGTGAGGGCAATTGCAATCATCATATCTATAATTTCGGGATGTTGGTTTCTAAACGCACCCGATTCTCCAGGGGTATGTGCTTCAGTTTAGACTTTGGATTATATGTAACTTGAACTTTTATGAACAGAAAATTTAGCATTGACAAGATAAAATGCATCATGGAGAAAGAACATAAATTGACGAGGAAAAATGTCACGCACTTTGGTGAATTCTTTGTGAGAAATTTTATTGGTATGTAATTCTATTTGTTTATTTATCGATTATTTGTTGTTATCAATGGTCAATGAGTATATTATTTATCTTCATTATTGAATAGGTATACTATTTATTTTATTATACATATGTGTTTTGCAGGAACAGTTGTTTAGTTTTTGCTTTTAATTTTTTGTGTGTCATCATAGTTGCCACTTGCAAGTTTATGCATGTATTTGATGACTCCCGTCTTGGAACTTCGTAAATCGGGCAATTAAACGAATCGATTTAAGGTTTTTTTTCCTGCAAGTTTCTGGATTATGTTTTACTTGCTATAGTGATATTTAATGTGTTTTTTTGGGGACTTCTACAGACGAAACGAGATCCCTTTTTTCGAAGGAATCAATGTGGGCTGGCCTCGATCCAGCAGAACGAATGTAGTGAAAAGATATGTATTTGTGATTTATTGTCCTTAGCAGTGGTGATATACCACAGATGAATTATTGTCGGTTTCTAAATACATGAAACCAACTATGTAACATATTTGATGTTGACGCTGTGCATAAGATCTTCGTGTCAATCTTTGATAAATTAAACGCTTTTTTGTTTTGCAAAGTTGAAATCACTTGGCTTATATATTTAGTTCGTTGTGCTTTTGCCACAATAAACTAAAAGAAAATAAAAGTGGAGTTCTATTATGTATTATGGTTCCTTGACTCCACCTGTGTTTGATGGATCATCAACTGGAAATGGGAATTTCTAGCTGTTCAACTTGGGCTAGGTATTTTACTTATATGAATGTTTTCTTTTCGCTTTTACATCTTCTCGTCGGCATCGTGAAGATATTTTTATGAAGGAGTTGTTTAAACGGATGAACATTTCACTATTTGCTTTGATAGTTTCATTTAGGCATGAACATACTGCATTATACTTATTGCAATACAAGTATACAACAATGATGCATTAGTCGAGAAATGTTTCAATTCCATTCACGTCTATATTCAAAGATGTGAGAAGCTAAAACGTTGGATATATTATTTGTGTGAGAAAAAAAAAGTAGACAGTTTTAGCCCTTTGACATCTTTTAGTACAATGTGAACATTTTCTTCTTTCAATGTGAACATCTTTTCGTTGTGGATATAACATTTTTCAAGAGTTAAAATGCCTTGCCTTTGAAATACAGTATCCCATGAAACATTATCGAGGTGAAAATGCTTTCACGTCAAATTGTTTTATTACATTGACGTTGTACCTCTGCAAACTGGGTAAACATTGTGAATATTTATTGTACAATTTCTATCTGAAATAATTTCTATGACGAAGTGAAATAAGCAACAGATCATGTAAAGACTAAATGTGTAATGCATAGTTTTTGTTTTCTTATGATATTTCCTTGCTAATGTTCATTAGTACCATCCTATTTTTTATAGCTCACAAAAAAATTGTATATGGTTTTACAGGGAGGTGAACCCATGCCTTTGGATTTTACAAGCTAATTTTCTTTTGCCATCAAGCTGATCTTCATGCGTTCATTATTTGGCAAGCAAATAGTGCTGCAATTTTTTTTATGTTATAAAGCCATGGATAAATTGAATATTTTAAACGGAATAATTTTTTGATAACTATGGCTTATGTAGAATTTAAACTATATTGAATTTTCAATATATTGGTCAATTCTTGAGGAAATATTTTTTCCTGCTATATCTGTTGTTCATTCATGTATGTTGTCCCAAATAACACAAGTAATGGAAGATTCAACAAGTAGTGTGTGAAAATACTGATGTATGGGTTGAAGAGCATATGTATTTTTTGCTTTTATACTCTTTACAGTTTATAGCATACATGTATCGACATTACTTGGTTACGACACGCTACTTAATCTTAGTCATTTGTGCCTTCTCCATCAGATCAGAAAGCCACACCACCGCGAGCCGGAACTTGCAAGATCGAAATACCGTCTCACAAGAGTTTCATGATCAAGAAGAAGATGAGTTTTAAATTTAATGTTCTCCGTGCATCGCACGGGTTTCCTACTAGTATATATATATTTAGGAGAGGAAATAAAATTGATTTCGACCCAAATCCGGAAAATGCCCGATTGGCCCGCTCCAAACCCGCTTCATTTCCTAAAATAAAAAAATATATATTTAAAATCCTTCATTAACTCCTATTAACTCCCAAAATTTAAAATTATTATTCAAATTCATAATTCATAATTCAAATTCTTATTTCATTTTATTTCAGATTCCAAAAATCTGTATATATATCTCTATATATCTATATATATATATATATATATATTTATATATTTGAAAACACAATTTAACCTAATTACACGGGATTTGCCCCATTATTCGACCCAAAGCCCGGAATACACATGTATTTCTTTTTCCCTACGGGTATATAAGCAAACTATTTGGCTCTTGCTCAAACCCGAGATATTTTGGACGCTGTGACAAGAAGAAAGCAGAGCAGTTACAACATACATTGTCTCTATTCAGTGGGTTTTTCTCTCTTATTCTCCTTTTTTTCTTTTATTTATATAGCAAATATCAATTGATTTTCGTAGATTTTTCAGTCTCCATCGTTTTTTCTATCTTTTGTTGCAGATAGTGTAACGATAATGTCCGTCAGAAAGCTTGCCTACACTTATGATGCTTTGATACTTCACGATGAGGTCATTGCAAGCATCGCAATCTCTCTTTTTGTCGTCTGCATTATATTTAGATATGATTGAGATTACGATTGTGAATAATCTGTTGTTTGGTTTTCAGAAATTAGAATTTATATATATTTTCTCTTCAATAGTTTTTTCTCTCATATTCTCCAATATTTTTCTTTTCTTTATATAAAAAATCATTCGATTTCGTTGATTTTTCAGTTTTTTTTTGCTTTTTGTTGATTTTTTGTTGCAGATGCCCCATTATCCAACCCAAAGCTCGGAATGCACATGTATTTTTTTTCCTACGGATATATAAGCAAACCATTTGACTCTTGCTCGAACCCGGGATATTTTGGATGCAGTGACAAGAAGAAAGCAGACTCTATTCAGTGAGTTTTTTCTCTCATATTCTCCATTTTTTATTTATTTATATAGCAAAAATCAATTGATTTTCGTAGATTTTTCAGACTCCATCGTTGTTTTTTTTATCTTTGTTGCAGATCGTGCAGAATCTAAAATGTCCGTCAGAAAGCTTGCCTACACTTATGCCGCTTTGATCCTTCATGATGACCAATTACATGCCGCTACTATAATCACTCATTTTTTGTTGTCTTTTGTATTTCGCTTCGAAGTTGAGATTCGATTGTGAATAATCCGTTTTATGGTTTTCTCAGAATCGGAATTTATATACATATTCTCTCTTCAATAGTTTTTTCTCTCATATTATCCAATTTTTTTCTTTACTTTATAGCAAAAATCATTTGATTTTGTTGATTTGTGAGTCTCAATCATTTTTTTTCTTTTCGTTGACCTTTTGTTGCAGATGCCCCATCAATGATAATAATAAATGATAATGGAATTAATGTGCATACATTTGCAAAATCAGCGGTGGTGAGAAATCACTAAAACCATTGACTATTTTTTATTATCATTAATGGGGCATCTGCAAAATCAGCGGAAATAAATACATATTTGTAACATTTTACCATTTGCAACATTTGAATTCAAATATTCTCCATCAATGATAATAATAAATGGCATTCATTACGGGAAGAAAAAAAAAAGAGAGAATCTCATATGATAAAAAAAATAAAAAATACTTTTTTTCAAACTCAAACAAATTCAAAGAATATTTCCCATCAATCATAATCATAAATATTATTCATTACGTGAAGGAAAAAAGAGAGGAGAAAAGCTCATATGATAAAAAAGGTTGATCCTCATAACATAAAATATACAATAATTTCTAGCTAATTTGTGATTTAAAAAAAATACGGAAAAAGATCAAAGCAGAATCCATAAAAAACAAGATGAATTTTTAAATGATTTTTCCAGCAATATACTTCTCGCAAAATGCTCAACAAAACACCAACTATCCTCTTTCAAATCCTAACCCGGATTTGTTCAACATAAATAACGATTGTTGAATTAATGGGTTGATTTTTGTAGGATTTTTTTCTAAGTTTCTTTTTGTCTTTTTTGTGGGTGTTGATGTTTGATGGAGCTAAGGTAATTTTTTTAATTCTTTTTTAGGGGTTTATTATTTGTTTTTGAGGATAGGAAGCACATTTTCTTTCATTCTGTTACATTTTACATGAGCCGAAAAGCTTTTACAATTGCAATAAAAATTATCGTGTTAGCATGAATTTTGTGTTGGTTGTTGTAGTTTCTTGATATAATAAAATATTTGTGGAAAATATTACATATCAAATATTATGTAATATTTATTTATTTCGTGTATACATAATTTGTACACTTTATTTGTAAAAGGACATATTAATTGTGGTACACACAAATAATTAATATGTCAAACTCTAGTTTACTTTTATGTCATGACATAACTTTTACTTTTACATGCTTGCTTGTCGCCCATAGCTATATACTCAGTGGCCGCCAAGCTAGCTAGTCTCTCCTCAATTGTAACTATTTATACTTCTTTCATTTGATGAATAAACTAAGTTGAAGTTTACTCAAGTATTATTTACTTTCTCAAACTCTCTTGGTAGTATCAGCCTTAATCAATTGAATCCATTGCAAATTCTCAAGAACTCTTTGAATCAAGAATGTCTTCATTATCTGAAGCTTATCTCACCTCAGCTTGAGTCCCGGTGCCTCAGCAGACTGGGTCATAAAAAACCATTCTTTACAAATCTGGACTTGATGGCAACAACTACTTGTATTGGTCAAGATCTATGAAAATGTACATCTTTGGACAAGGTAAGATGGGATACCGTCGGCTCTAAAGCACCCGCCCCCCTCACAAGATGACCCCGGATTTGAAGCATGGGACACTACTAATAATCAAGTCATGACCATTCTCACAAGATCAACGATAAAAAGAAATCAGTGAGAACTTTATGATGTATGATAACGCAAAGGAAATCTAGATAATGCCGGAGATCTTTACTCCAAGAAAGAAAATACATCGAAGTGTATGAACTTGAAGCTCAGATTCAAAGCGTGAGACAGGAGATATGTCTCAGAACTCAATACTTCAACCAACTATCTAGTGGCATGGCAACACCCAGGTATGTTGAAACTCACCCCTGGAATGATGTTAAGGATGCCGCCTTTATAAGGACATTATTGAGAAAAAGAGAGTATTCAAGTTTCTTACTGGACTGAATCCTACTCTTGATGATGTTAGAGGAAGAATCCTTGCCATAAAACCTCTCCCTAATCTCAAATCCATGTTTGCTGAGGTCAAACATGAGGAAAGCAGGAGGAAAGTGATTTCGCCGAACTCCTCTCAGCGGCCGACAACCTCATAAAAGTGCTACCTTACCGACTCTCAGGAAGCCTTGAAAGGTACCGAGACATCCAGAAGCCTACCGATAGAATCGGAAAGTTGTTCTCGTGAGCACTACAAACGCACAAATCACACCAAGGACACTTTGCTTGGAAGCTACATGGCAAGCCTAACTCCTCCAAACCTACCAGGAAAGTCGGGGCAGGCATGTCAATGAAGTTAGGAGAATGATAACAAGTTGAATGCTCGGATTTGTCGTGATTCAAAGCTTTCCTCACTCAACAAAAAGAAGCTAGTCCCTCACTGACACGGCTACTCAAAGCTAGGCAGGAAAATTCTACTCTTCTATTAGTAATGAAACATGGATTGTTGATTCTGGGCCTCTCCCATATGACTCGGCAATAAAAACATCATAACTCACCTTATGCCATGTCATCAAACCACAATGTTAAGATCGCTGAATGATCTATCTCATGTGCAAAGGTTTTGGAAATGTTAAACTCCACTAATAAGATATGCCTCAAAGATGTCCTATTTGTTCCAAAATTAGATCGCAATCTCATATCTCAAGTAGACACAAAAGATTTAAAATGGACTGTTGTTTTTAATAAGAATCGATTGCACTTTCAGGACCCTTCTTCAAAGGAAGTGATTGGGAGGGCTAAACCTCAAGCCAGATTGTATGTGGTCAACCCTCACTGAGAAGACATAAGATCAAGACTCGAATCTCGCCTCAGAAATGCACTTCAACCTTAGACAATATCATGTTATGACATTATAGACTAGGACATCCAAGTTTTGGTTATTTGAAGTCTATAATTCCTGAATTATTTAAAGGATGTAATGTCAATGATCTTCAATGTGATATTTGTCAATTTGCCAAACTTACCAAATCTATGTATACCAAACTGCCTTATGTGCCATCCACACCTTTCACTTTAATTCATAGTGATGTATGGGGACCTTCAAGAGTAAAAAGTATAACAGGAAAAATGTGGTTTGTCACTTTCATTGATGATCATACAATGAATACATGGTTGTTTTTAATGAAGGATAAATCTGATGTTGGAACAAATTTTCAGGAATTTTACAACATGATCTCTACTCAATTTGACACTAAGATCAAGATCTTAAAGACTCGATAATGCACTTGAGTACTATGAGTCTAACCTCGGTAATTTCTTGATGAATAAAGATTGTCCATATCGGTAGTTGTGTGAAACACCTCAACAAAATGGGGTTTCTTTGAGAAAGAAGCAGCACTGTTGGAGATGGCTAGATCAATCATATTTCACCACACATGTTCCAAAGTATATGTGGGGTGAAGCTATATTAACCTCGCCACATACTTAATCAGCAGACTTCCCACAGAGTGTTAGGCTTCAAAACTCCTATCCAAACCCTTCGACCACACACTCCCGCCTCATCTTATTTCCCAATTACCTCCAAAAATCTTTGGTTGCACTGTATTTGTTTATATCCATGCCCAAGAAGCAAACTTGATCCCAAAGCTCACAAGTGCATTTTCCTAGGATATTGCAAAGGACAGAAAGGTTACAAGTGTTATTCTCCTTCCAAAAGAGATTTTACAATTCTATGGATGTAAAATTCTTTGAAAGAACTCCCTACTACAAAGCAAGTCCACCTTGAGGCGAATCACTAATGGAAACTCTGATTGAAATTGACCTAAAGCTGCTACCTCGGCAAAATCTCTTAACCCTCAAAGAACTCATCGATTCTCAAAGAGATCGATCCTCGACCCCTACTCGAATCGAGCCCTCACCGAACGAGCACTTACTGACCAGAGCTCATCGATACTCAAACAACTCATCGACTCTCGGCCTGGCCGACATTGATGATAGAACTATTGCTATCATCCAGGAAGGGAAAGAGATCTTGCACTCATCATCATCCTATTTATAATTATTTATCTTATGATCGGTTATCACCGCTTTTGCCATGTTTACGAGGACTTGGACTCACTCCATTCCCAAAAATATTCAGGAAGCCCTTCAACATGATAGGTGGAAGGTTGCGCAGAAAATGTAAATGACCCGCCTCTGGATAATCATACTGGGATCTAACACTTCTCCACAAAGGCAGAAGGCAGTCAATACCGCAGTGGTTATTTACTATCAAATACAATCTTGATGGCACAATTGACAAGTATAAGGCCGGACTAGTTGCAAGGGTTTCACTCAAACTTATGGCATTGACTACAAAGAAACTTTTGCACCAAAGGGCAAAATTAAACACCGTTGTAATCGATATCTCTTGTCGTCCAACTTGACTGCCTCTTCACCAATTGGATATCAAAAATGCTTTTCTCAATGGTGACCCCATGAGGAAGTCTACATGAATGTACCTCCTGGTTTTACCAATCCTCACACTCAAGGAAAGGTGTGCAAATTGAGGGAAATCTCTATATGGCCTAAAGCAATCCCCAAGAGCCTAGTTTGGGAAACTCACTAATGCGGGTAAAAGGCTACTGGATATCATCAATGCAACTCGAGATCACACCATGTTTATCAAGACAACTAGCTAGAAAAGATCTATTCTTATTGTATATGTGGATGATATCATCCTCACCGGTGATGACTCTCTTTCGAGATCTAGAATTTGAAGACTCTCTTGGCAAAGGTGTTTCAAGTCAAGGATTGGGCTATCTTAAATACTTCCTTAGTATGGAAATTGCAAGAAACAACCAGTGGTATCTCTATCTCTCAAAGGAAATATGTCTTTGGACTGCTTGAAGGAAAGCTGGTATCTTTGGGATGCAAACCGTTGTATCCCCAGTAGACCCCAAGCATACCTCTTTGCACATGGTGACATTCTTTGTCAGGAAAGATCAATATCAAAGACTTGTAGGAAACTCATTTTTCTGTCCCCATACAAGACCTGATATTGCATATGGTGTCGGCACCGTTGCTTGATTCATGCATTGCCCTACCGAGCAACATTGGGATGTCGTGTGAATGCGATGATCGAGGTACTTGAAGTCCACTCGCCAGGCTTACATTTCACCAAGTCTGGCGATAGATCTGTCGTGGTTTACACCGATGTCGATTGGGTGTTTGTCACATGAGCGGAAGGTCTACTACAAAGCACGCTCTCTTATGTATGGGGAAATCTTGTCACCCTGGAGGAGCAAGAAACAACCCATCGTCCACTGAAGCGATCTTGGTTCGAACTCGGGGCACTAGTTTTGGGGATTTGTGAAGCTCTATGGATAAAAAGGTCATCGAACTTCAAAGCCTTATTCAAAGAACCTATCACACTCTCACAGGACAATAATTCACCTTGTGCATGGCAGAGGATCCAAATCCATCATGATAAAACCAAACATGTGGACATTGATGGACACCTTCTGAAGGAGAAGATTGATGCCAAGATTATTCAACTCCGGTATGTTCCCCACACTGGACGAATCGATATTCTCACCAAGGCCATTCCGCCACTTATGTTCAAAGTAGAGTAGCAAACTTGGTTGTATAAACATATACAACTTGATTTGAGAAGTGTGGGAAAATATTACATATCAAATATTATGTAATATTTATTTATTTAAATGTATACATTATTTGTACACTTTATTTTGTAAAAGGACATATTAATTGTGGTACACACAAATAGTTAATATGTCAAACTCTAGTTTACTTTATGTCATAGACATAACTTTTACTTTTACATGCTTGCTTGCACGCCCATAGCTATATACTCAAGTGGCCAGCTAAGCTAGCTAGTCTCTCTCCCTCAATTGTAACTATTTATACTTCTTTCATTTGATGAATAAACTAAGTTGAAGTTTACTCAAGTATTATTTACTTTCTCAAACTCTCTTCAATATTATTATAACATTGAAGTCCATCATTATTATACATATATAGTTTGAAACTTTTGAAATAGATTATCTATTGTTTGAAATGGTTCAAATTTACAAATTAGTTTACAGACATGTGTATTTAATATAGGTTGTGACAATCACATTTAGGTTTTCCTTTTTATTGGTGAAGATAGGTGGGGTAGGGTGTGGGGGATGAAGAAGTTTATGATTTTTTTATGAAGTAGAAAAATCAAGGGGGTTCATGTTGAGTCCCTTATAAATGACACATGATCCACATACAAGTATTTTACTATATTGTGTCATTTCAAGTGTTCTTTGAAAGTGAAAAAAAAAAAACCTTTTAACCATGGTCAATAATAGAGTTCGACAGATTACCTTTAATACATGTTGAAAACCCTATAAATCTATACTAAGTGTATTTAGTTTAAAGGTTTGTCGGGCATAGTATATTTTTTCATTTTTAATGGGTAAGTTCGTAGGATAATTTCAAAGCGGTGTTTGGAAATAAATGAGCATGGTTGTCAATGGGTCCGAATATGTAGGTTGTTTATGATTTCTTATAGAAAAATAATTTGTGAGGTTTAGGGTTTCTTAAGCACAATTTAGGCTTTGCTTTTATTGTTTAAGTAGGGTTGGGGATAAGTTGAGGTAAGGAGAGGGTTAAGTGAGGCTTAGAGATGGTGGGATAAGTGGTAAGATCTCGTAAGATGGAGGCTACAGTAGGGGTTTGTGGTAGGAGCGTATTTCTTACGTATGTTGTTTTTCATTTCGAGTCAAAACTAATCTTTTTCTCACGAGTTATTCGTTTAAAATATATTTTTTCTTAAGATATAACCAATGTAATGTGTGGATAGATAAAACATTTTCCGAATTCTCTATGATACGACATTGCTTCTCTAACTTAATATTATCATTCTTCACACAATTATATTCAAATATTTTATGTTTTATATTGTTATCACCGTGTGTTGCACGGGTTTTTGACTAGTAATAGAAATAGTTTTCTATTATTGTTTATATAAGAGGCCCAATGTGATTAATAATAGGAAAATGAGTTTTCTATTTTATCACGTGAGTATTTTATTTATTGGATATATAAAAGAGAAAATAGTTTTCTCGGAGGCATAGGTTTTTTTTTTTAATTATCTAGGCATAATCTAGCAAGGATTGAGGGCTAAGGTTCAGCATCCACTAAACGCCGTGATGAGATACAACCTGGAAGATTTCGATGTCTCAATTGTTTGGGT
This sequence comes from Gentiana macrophylla, assembly GCA_026214975.1. NCBI lineage: Eukaryota > Viridiplantae > Streptophyta > Magnoliopsida > Gentianales > Gentianaceae > Gentiana > Gentiana macrophylla. Next base: position 2,188,086 of record CM047811.1, on the reverse strand, counting down.
TCAATTCTAATTGGTTCTCTTTAATTTGTTTAATTAATCACGCAGAATCTTAATGAAATTAGAATTCGTGTTTACGTTGTGGATTTCAATCGGATCGAAGTCAAATTTATTTGAAAGTTCAAGGCACATATTTCGAGGGTTTTCAGTGCCGCTATAGCGGTGGTTGGCTGTCGTCGTCCCGGTGGCTCCTGGATCCTCTCGTGTCAGATTCTTTGTGTTGGATCCAAATCCAAACCCCAAAAAACAATGTGTTGAATGACTTGATGTACATAATAATACAATTTAATTCTCTTTGTTTTCTTAAGCTTTCTTTTTACGGCTTTAATTTTCTTTGTTTTCTTAAGCTTTCTTTAATTCTCTTTGTTTTCTTAAGCTTTCTTCTTAAGCTTTCATGTGAATTAAGATTCACATTTCCAGATGGTATCATAGCAAGATCGAAGCTTTTTCGACTGATTGAAGATAAGTCCATTGAGATGGAAAATCAAGTACATATTCAAACAGTTAGTGTTCAACCTGAAGTGACACCAGCAAGTCCTTATTGCTTGCATCCAGTAAGTCGTCTTTGACAGTATTTTTCATATTGATCCGGGATTGCATCCCGGATACATATGTCATTTAGTGGATTTAGTAGTTGATTTATGATAAATTATCATTTTAGGTCACTGTATGACCCTTTATTTAATGTCAGGTCAGATCAGAGCTCATATTTTTTTTAAGTCCCCGTTGAAAATTTTCCCCCCAACCCGTTGAAATTTCCTCCCAGTATGTTGAAATTTCAACATTGCTTCCCTTTTCAACATGCTAGGAGGGGAAATTCAACTTGCTAAGGGAAATTTCAACGGGTTGGGGATTAAATACCCCTCCGACCTGACATGAAATACCCCTCCGTATAGTGACATGAAATGATAATTTCTCGTTGATTTATGGTTGTTGTATTCATACAGTGACTTGGCATTGTTTATTAGCATGTTTCAGAGACGCCACAAGCTACATCAAGGTTGTGATAAGGGCTAATGTATTGATGATTATGGACGTTGTGACATGTTTTATTATTATTTTTTAGTCTGAATGAGTATTATTTCAGACATTTATTACTTTCACACCTAACCTTTTATGATGTAATTGTTATGTAAAAGTAATATTTCCAGTAATCACGAGTTAGGCAAATGCCAAACAGTTGGCTTTCCTTACTGCACAATTTTTATATAAGCCGTTACAAATATAATAAAAGTATACATCAACCGATTTCACGTGTCATGAAATTGATAGTGTAACATGATTTGGGGAAATGAAAAGAAACAAATAAATAGGAGCATAATAAAATGACAATAACAAATATCACTGAAAAAGAAAGAAAATATAAATCAGAAATTTAAGGAAGAATGGAGATTGTGTGCAATGATTTTATTCAAATAAAAGATACACCCATAAACATTCGTTTTGAGGGAAAAGACATACTTCCATAATTACTTTTCAAAAAAGACATAAAAACTTTTTTTAATTTTATTCTTATGAACTTTTGATTATTGGGAAAAAAAAAAAAAAAAAAAAAAAGGCTTAGACTTTGGTGGAACTTTCTAATGTATCCTGAATTAGATCTGCTTGCCAGGTCTCGAGCTTCCTCATTTTCCGCCGTAATTTCTCTTCTTTAATATTCAATTGAAACATAATACCATTCAATTCATTTGCTTTCTCATCCCCAATCATAAACAAATGGTGTAACACCACAACCTTGCTTTACATCCACTGAACCATACAAATGCCGATATTGACGGCGAAAGCGCTCATCCATACGTCGCAATTCAGATCCCGACAGATTATACAATTCAATATCCCCTTCTTCTCGTTTTCTTTTGGGCACAACAACAGTATCATCAGTAGTGGTACCATTATTATTATTATCTTTTCTCCTTTTCCTTTTGCTTCGGGAACAACAACAGTATCATCACTAGTGGTAGTATGATTATTCCCTTCTCCTTTTCCTTTTCCTTTGGGCACAACAACAGTATCATCATTAGTGGTAGTATGATTATTCATTTCTTCTTTTCCTTTTTTCTTTGGGCACAACAGTAACACTAGCAATACCATCCCTCTTTCTTCTTCTCCTTTTCCTTTGGGCACAACAACAATATCACTATTAGTGGTAGTATGATTATTTATTTCTTCTTTTCCTTTTCCTTTGGGCACAACAGTAACACTAGCAATACGATCCCTCTTTCTCCTTCTCTGTTTCCTTTGGGCCCTTTTTTCTCCTTCTCCGTTTCCTTTGGGCACAACAAAGGTATCATCACTAATAACAGTATGATTATCCTTTCTTCTTCTCCTTTTCCGTTGGGCACAAGGACACTTTGATCATTGAATTGTGTGTCGAGCGCAATCCCACATCTTCTTAGAAAGCTCAAAACGTTTATGTCATGGGGAGAAGCATTGATAACCCCACCATGTTGTTGTAGTTCTAGCTTTGGTCTTCTCGAAATTCCTCTTCAAAGTTCAAGCTTCTCGTATATCTGTTTCCTATTAGCCCCTTCCCAGATCTTCGATTTGATGAATTGGTAGTAAGCCACCTTATCGTTTTCAGGGGAACCCTTTTTCGCGTTGGAATTGGATCACGGCTTTAAGTAAAGCAATCACATGCTCCTCGTTCCACTTTGATGCTTGCACTGTTTTCTTGATTGATGATGATGATGGTTTTCCAATAGCCTTTTTGGAGGCTACAATTTCGAAATTTGATTGACAATTAGAGTCTTCACTGTCTGACGCATGTTCATCCAAGTAGTATAACTGTGTATCAGATTCTTCTCTTGCCATTTCAATCCCTCACTGAAATTGTCCAGAAAAAGATTTTAAAAATAAAAAAAAAAAAAACAGATTATTAATTAATCTGTTAGCAATAAAACTACACCTACCACTATTTGAAGCATTTGATTTCCCGATCTATAACTGGCCAAAAAAAAAAAAAAAAAAAAAAAAAAAAAAAACCTTCAATTCAATTGCTGAAATAATCTGCATCACACCTTTTACTTCTACATATACAGATAAAGACCTAACAAAAACAGATGTGCACTTTTAATTTTCTATACATCAATCAAATACTATAAACCTGTTATTTTCCGTGAAACAATACTTAGAGTTGAACAAAAAAAAATCAGTCAACTAAATGGAAAAATTAAGCAACAGTTAATAAAATGGAAAAAATTGTGTGGGAAAAATTTACCAATGTTGTAAGACTTGGAAAGAGCATGAAACGGCAATGCACATGCGGCAGCTAATTGAAGGTTAACTATATTTATAGGGGAATAGGTGATTTTTTCCCTCTATTTTTCTTTTAGTTTCACGGCGGGAAAAGCAAAGCATAAATTTGGCAAAAGGAAATTTTAATTCCCGCGTATTTAGTATTATCGTTTTTGCTTTTATACTGCGACACACTAAATGCATTTTTATTTTATTTTATTTTGAAGGGTGTATTTTTTTTTAATGACACAATAAATGCATTTTTTTAATCACGCAACGTTATATTTTGTATCATTATTTCCTCCTTTAAATTTAAAAACTGAAAATTTAAACATCAAACAAAAACCATATACAATCAAATAAGATCTTATCACATACAATTAGTCAATTTCTTAAGGAAAACTTTTTTGAGGGGTCTTAAAAAATTTCTTAAGGAAAACTTTTTTGAGGGGTCTTAAAAAATTTCTTAAGGAAAATAAATATTTATTCAATTGCAATCGATGTTGAACATAAGAGAAAATTAAATTTTTTTGTCTCATACGCTTCTACACAATAAAATATAAATATAAAAAAAAAAAGTGTGTCTTGATTACGTGAAATAATTGAGCTGTTTTATCTTGTTTTCTACGCCACCAAGGACAACCCGTAATTAAGTAGCACCTAAGTAGTTAATGAAATATTAGTAGTCAAAAAGATATAATGACATCGAACCAAATAAGTATATACCACATTCTTGATCTTGTGTATGTATGGCCTAAACATTATATTAAAAGATGACTATCGTCCTGGAGCATTATGCATATGTACCCAGTAAGAAAAGAAAAAACTTATTTAAAACTTCACACATAAAGAAGTGCCTATCTCATGGGAAAACTTATAGCATGGCAAATAAATATTACAATAAGAGCACATGAAACAGTAGTTATTGTTTCCAGGGTGAAAAAACCTTTGGATTTTAGACATCAAAAAAAAAAAAAATGTAATCAACTAAAAAATAGTTAATCATAAAATAAATTAACCATTAGGAAAAATATGACTACACATATTAGAGCCTAGTCCCATTATGTATAAATTTAACAAACAATAAATAAATCATTTAGAAAAATGATTACATATCGTAGTCCAATCTTTAGAATTTGTCATCCTCTAAAGTACTACCTTTCTATTTTGAAAATGTACTACCTTTCTTTAAAAGACAATCTGAGAAGATTTCTTCTTTCAAGCAAAAAAATGTTGTGTATGTATTTCCCATTTAAATGGTATAACGATTAGCAACATATCATCAAATTTAATGTTTAAAAGGTTTGAAACTTGTAAAATGAATGAAATAAAAGCAGTCTCCATAGTTCAACCAATTACATACACTGATCAACAATTAAAGCTTTTGAATTCGGCACACTATAATGCTAACTCCATAATGATTTTGTATATTTCAAATCAGTGCTTGTTTTGTTCTCAGTGTAATATGGCATCATCTTCTCTCCATGAACTTGTCGGGTATTTGATCCATCATAGTTCCACTTTGGAAGTTCTAAACCTAACGTCCTTATCTATAAATGAGGAGCATGAAATTGATGGAATTTGAGTTGATGAAAAGAAATATAAAAGAAGGTCAAAAACAAAGGACAAAACAAAGACAAAATGCAACTATCTCCATTTAAAACAGTGCAACAATGGCCAAAATAAGAAAAAACAATATAAGAACTTGTCATAGAAAATTCAAATCCTAGATTGTAAATGAACATAAGGAAATCTCGCACAACATAAAGATAGTTAAATCATTAGGAACTTTTTTTTTCACAGATGTATAATGGTTAAAACACGTTACAAAAACCTAATGGAGAATCTAACCTAAAAATTGAAGCAAAATGCTTCAAGAGAAAATGGAGAGGTTACCATGAAAATCATGAGTTCTTTCGGCAACTTGAAAACATCAAAACAATATTAGAGAAAATGTACGCTAACCCAAGTGTTGATTAAATATTTCCTAAAAACACTAATAAAGAAACTAAGGAGGGCAAATGCTCCCCCCTCCCCTCTCAATCCGAAAAAGTCTACTAATATATATAGCATGCATCTTGTTTGCCCCCCCCTCCTTGATTTTTTTATTTGTCTCTTTAAAATTTTTGAAGCTCTTCTTACCCGAGATCCTGCGTCCGCCGCTAAAAAGTACCTAAATCCACACCAAAGTCCTCCTTACGAACTCCATGATCATCATTTTTACACTTCGATAAGTGCCAATTGAAAAGAAAGTGCCTCCGCTCATAAAAATAAATTAAAAATTACGTACAAGAAAAAAAACATCAAATAGGCGATAAAATATTGTTTAGTGATATAAATGACTTAGCTGTCTTCTTTCATCGGATTGTCGAATTGAACATCATAGTTGCCTCTTTCATCATCATCATAGAGCACTGGAATAAAATAAAATAAAAATGACGTAAATTGTATTTGATAATGAAAACACTAACATCAATTGTCCAATTGAATGTCATAGTCGGTGTCTTCAACATCATCACAAATATGGAACAAATTCATACAACAATTTAAAAAACAACATTACATCGTAATCAACAAAACAAAAAATAATAGGCAAAATGCCTATTTCAAAGATCATCATTATCCTGAAACAAAATCTTATAGCAATATATAAATAAAAATATTTCATCACAATAAAATAAAAACTAAAAACAAAAAAAAACATCTTTCGTCTCGCAACAAATTGATGTTGTCAAAAACATCTGAGTTTATGCGGTATGATGTTTATCTTGTGGATATAAAATTGTGATGTGATTTCTACGGTGAGGACACGGTGGTGATCAAGAACACCTGGTGGCGGTTTAAGTAGTTGTGAAGAACAAGTGAATTAGTCGACAAATTGGCGAGTTTCGCTTGTATTAGATTAAAGCTTGAGAGATTCGGATTAGATTTCTATTACAAGGTCATCCCATATTTATAGGCTAAAAGTAAGTCGGTTTCTTGTTCATCGACAAGACAACCGAGTATATAGCTAAGTTAACTATGTATGCAATACAAGTGTCCCAGCCGGTGTCGAGGAAGTAGCCATTTGTTTCATCCATCTCAGATTGATAGAGATGGCGGGCAGCGATCAAATGACCATCGATAAGTATGTCGAGTAGCGGACTCATTTGTGCACTTGACTATATGGGTAGAAATCTCACGGAAGAGTGGATCCGACATAGGGTCGGGCGGACAAGATCCGACTTTCTGTTGTGATTTTAGATGGATCCCGGCTTGTATTTAGCGGGTAAGAGATGTTGTGGCGGCTGTCGGAGGAGATGGAAGCCCATTTACCTATGTTGATGGGCTAAGAGTATAGGCCCATTATGGATGAACAGGCCCCAATCCGACCCGGTATATCAATGGCCCCTACTGCGTGCTCGCGTGTCCGCTAAGGCGGAGAGTAGATTTTGAAAGAAGAACTCAGATGAAGCTCCATTTTGTGGTTGCTCATGATGAAATATGCCGATATTTGTTTTACTCAGGCTTAAACCGAAGAGTAGTGAAAACCACTAGCTATATGTCGTGCATTTGTAGCGACGTGCTTGATCGCCGATAAAGCTTCCTATCGGGCTTGAATCGATGTTAGTATTGCGTAACGAATTACCGATTATATATTGTGCATTTGTTATGCGACGTGCTTGATCGCCGACAACGCCTCGTCGGGCTTATTTAAGTGATAACGCCTATCAAAGTGCTTTGTCGGGATAAGCCCACGCTGGCATTGATTGATGCTAGCGGCGGAAATAATGTTGGGAGATAGTCGCGCCGAGGTCGCCTTTCGATTCATGATAGGTTGGTTGTCGTTAGAGAGAGGTTTGAACGGGTTGGTATGTACAAACGGATATCCCGGTACCGGTAAACGTCACATCAATCCACGTGCTCGACCAGACGGCAAGTTGGAACCGAATCGCCTCTGATTAAGACATGGAGAAAATCGGTAACCGTTCCCGCCATCATGACGTTTTGAATTTTGAATCCCAATCCGTCGTCTCTCACTCAATTTTCCTCTCTATAAATAGAAATACTTCCCCAAACACTTACACTTTTCTCCTCTTTCACTTCTACTTCAAATCCTTCGGCGATAAAGCAAGGAAATTCGCTGATTGCAAGCAGATTCCGATTTGAGTGCTTATTCCAATCCAAGATCAACGTTTTACTTCTTTTCTCATCCATCAGGTGTGAATTTTACACATTCCCTTATCATTTCTAGATTGATTTATGCATTTATTCATATCACGTTCTTGCTTAGAGACATGAATGTAAATGATTTAGCTCTGCAATTTTGCCTCACCATAATTTCAATTTCTCCGATGAACACCATGCAGCCCCATCTGTGTTTCTCGTGATTTTATACTCTTTTTTACCCGTAAATACCCCAATATGTATATATGATTTGATTGCTTAGTTTAGTCGTTTGTTTGGCAGAGTTTTGAATCGTGTGTTGTTTGAAGCCTTTTGGTTTGAATTTAAGGTTTTTCGAGAATTTTGGGGTTTTCCAGGTAGATGTTCGGGGTTTTCGGGTAGATGTTTGAGGGTTTTAAGGGATTTGTATCTGTTTAAGGAAGATGGAAGGGCGAGAGTGTCGGGTGTGATTACTTTTCACCTTTAATTCGATTACCATGTCCTGGGGTGATAAACCGATCCACCTTGCCCTTTTCTTTTCTTTCCGTAGGCTATCATCAGAGCACACACAATCGGATGTAAGAGGCTGGGGCAGTCGCGGGTTATGGAGTCGGAAGGAGGTGAGCATGGAGGATGCTAGCACTAGCGGTAGTGAGAGTGGGAGATGGAAGAAAATCCAAACCTAGGACCCGTTAACGGAGAGAATCCCACCCGGAGGTATCAGTTATTGGCGAGGCGCTCAGCGAGGTCGTGAGGTCAAAGACGGCGACTAAAATGGCATTGAGCGGGCTATTAACCAGGATGGAGAAAGCCTTACGTGCTAGAGTCGCCAACACGCAGGCAAGCTCAAGAAGCCGTGGAATTTGTTGATCCGGCTTCGGAGAGACCAAGAAATCTCAAAAGCGATTTATTATCCAAGAAAGTCAGTAACGCCGATGAAACTCCGCCAAGAAGAAAAGTGGCTCTAGTGAAAGGTCCGATACCGTCGAGAATGAACTTCGCAGAGCAAAAGCGTCATAGGCAGCGATCTTATATCTCGATGGAAGGAGTTCAAAGATCGAAGAAGATTATACCTTGGCGTTGAGGCGTCACGGAATATCTCTGTGGACTATTGTTTCGCCAGATGGGTGCGTACCAATGTGTCGTGGGTTTCGTGGTCGGAGCAAAAGAAGACTATCTGTGGCTACACCACGACCACTTCGGCCGGGCTTCGAGACCTCCCTTTGACCCATTTTTGTTAATTTTACTGGAGGACTGCTGGTGATGCCTGCGACCTTAGCCTTAGGGGTTGTCCGGCGTGGTTATGTCGATTTATCATAATCGTGAGGTTGAGTGGACGCAAGCCGTCGATCGCGGTGCTCTTATATTTTTATAGATTTTTCCCGAAAAGCGGGGCCGGCCAAATTCAGATACGAAGTAGATCTAGCCATGGGAGGCCCCGCTTTGTTATTCGATCTTCCGGACAAGGTAAGCGGAGGATTGGGACAAGAGGTGTATGAAGGTTGAATCCCGGGTTGATGGCCGCTTCGAAGCTACGGTGAACTCGGTCAAGACCGAACACTTGGTGAAAATAAAGACTCAATTTGATGATGACACCTTTATATCCGGTGAAAGATGATCTCGGCTATACCCGCAAGTGGTGAACCTCAAGCCGAGCATTTGGCGGAGGTTGTTGCTTGACGTCGCCAGGCCTACCTTGATAAAAGCCGGACTTCCGGAGCCGGTGTTGGCGAACCCTGGTTATAGTCGAGTCTCGCCAACTCACCTGCAGGCGGTATGGTGAGTGTCACCATGGCAAGCGTATGCCCTCACGCATGTATGTTATTTGTGGCGCGCGATCCTCTATCACTGGCACCGGTGCAGATTTTCACTTGCATTATTTTTTGCTTATTTTCATAATTTGTTTTTTTCACATCTTTCTGGTCGCTAATAAACTTTGTTCCCCGCAGTACCATGGATAATTAGCTCAACGCGCAAACCCGGTATCAAAGAAAAAGGCATCGGCGTAGGTGAAGAGATCTCTTTGAGTCGAAGGGGATCAAAACATCCTCCCCATGGTCAACCACCATACGACGGTGGTCGGAGCTTCCGAGCTAAGGTCGTGAAATCATCCGGCCAGCCGTAGTAGAGAAACCGCTGCGCAGCAACTGGCGAAAACAGCTGGCGAACTCAATTGTTGATTGATGGCTTCACAACGCTTGTTCAATAGAGGTTCAGCCTCTTAGCATCCTCTTTGAAACTCGAATTGTTTAGAATAAAGTGCATAAAAGAATCTAAAGAAAAACCGTTTGTAAACTAAGGAAAAACGCAGCCTTAGCCGCCTGGGAGTTTAGGTTCGAAAGTATATGATGATTTGCGTGGAAAACCGCAAATGCATATATAGAATTTCAGGTCGGTTCAAGCAGTCGGCGCTCGGACGCCCGTCCGGGAGGTGGTGAACGCCCGCCCATCTTGTGTAAACTTCTTCGGTCGGGCGAAGCCGATCGGACGCTTCGTCCTTCTTTAAATTGGACGTTCGCTCAGAAAAATCTAATCATCACGAATGTAAGTCTCTCCTGGACGCTCGTCGGAAGATGTCAAAACGCCCGCCCACTCCCGGGACGCCGCTTCAAGATGTCGGCGCCATCCAGGGTCGACTTCATCTTGATTTCTTCATCTCATCTCTTTTATCAAATCAAATCATCATTATCTTTTTGTCATCAATGAAATTCGACTCTTTCCTTTTTTGATCAATATTTGAGCACCAAACATGTACCTATAACACATTAAAACATCGCAAAATGTAATATCATCCAAATAATCATAAAAATCACAATTAAAATACCATAATTAGCCAATTTTATGAATAATTCATTTTAAAACCTCATTTGCTTAATAAATCTATTAAACACTCGCTTTAATGCAAATTATACTGAATACGAAGGGAAATATCATAGAATATAGCGTTATAAATCGTATAAATTCACCCTTAACATGATGCCTCGCAACCTTAGTATGCTGGGAGTGGTCCACGTGGTTATGTCCTTCATTATAATCAAGAAAGTTGAGCGGACGCGAACCTTCGATGGCGGCGCCGTTGTATTTTATGGTTTTTCCCGGAAAGCGGGCCGGTCAAAATCAATCGCACAGAGTAGATTAAGCACCTTGGCCGCCCCGGTTATTATTCGACCTTCTTGACAAAGTGGCGGACTCGGACAAAGATGCATGAAAGTAGAGTCCGGGTAGGATGGCCGCTTTCGAAGATCATCGTGAATTCGGTTAAGACCGACCATCCGACGAGCATAAAAACCCAATTCGACGATGATGAGTTTATATCCGAGTTGAAAGATGATTTAGGTTATACCCGCAGAGGTGAAGAACAAGCCAAGCGCTCAACTGGAGGTCGCTTTGCTAGATGTTGGCCAGACCCTATCTTAGACAAGCCGGACTTTACGAGCCGTGTTGGCGAACCACTTAGTTGTGGTTAACCTATTGCCGATCGACCTGCATCGTATGGAGTGTCATCACGGCAAGCACATGCCTTCTCAACGCGTTATTCTGTGGCACCGACACTTATGCGGGCAATTTAGTAGGATTTTTACTTAGTGTTATTTTTTGCTATTTCATGTAACTTGTTTTCTTTCATATCTTCTGGTCATTAATAAATATTTGCTTTCGCAGTACCATGGACTCACTAGCTCAACGCCATGACCGACTGACCGGAGGAAGACTCTTGGCGAAGTAAAAGAGCCGCATTGAATGTGAAGGGTCAAAACCCCACTTCCGCATGGTCGATATAAAGTGGGGCGGTGGAGCCTCAAGATCTCAAAGTTGTGAAATCAACCCAACCACCAAGAGGGATAAAGCCGCGGTGAGCGTAACCTTAAAGAGACCACCCGATGAAGCCGCGAGCGGTGAGAAGAAGAAGAGATCCGGCCAATTGAAGAGTCCGACCCGGTAGGGGCGGTAGCGATGAGCAAGATGTTCACCTCTTCCCAAAAATCCAGAATCGATGACTTCGTGAGGAGAGAGGCGCTAATGAAGCCAAATCCTTCCGACAAAGGTAAATCAGGCATAGGGCGAGCCAGATTTGGTGGGCACAAAAGCAGTGGTGCCACTTTCTTTGCCTGAGTCCCCGGGTTTGGCCCCTAGAGGGTGTCGCGACCGCATGGTTGGACAAAGAGTTCATGCGCCATCGCCATTTCCTCGACATGCCCAAGGTGCGGACAATTTCAAAGTGGGAATGCCTGACGCACCCCACTCGAGGCATTTTAGATGGGGTCTCCTAGTGACATCCACTGGAGATAGGTCAGCGGGATCGCGGATACGGAGTTGTGATGGTGGGACTAAACCAGTCCCCGCCGCACCTTCCTCGGGAGCATTGACGCTTGTGGGGGTTTATATGGCGCCACGGTGAGCATGGTAAACATCTTTCTTTGCCTTTGCTTTTTATTCTCTTTCTCGCCATATTTTTCTTAAGTCAATATTGACTCGGCGATTATTTTTCTTCCTTTAGGTTGGCACCGGTTTGGCGTAGATTCATCAATGACTACGTAAACATCATATCCCAGAGCGCCCATGTCGGAAAAGAGTGGCCGATACTAAGAAAGCTCGACACCGCGAACGAGGTGGGAGCCGATTGCGTGCTCGCTTGAATGCCGGCGGTCGAGATTGACAAATTGAAAAATCTGGCAATGCTAATGAGAAAAAGGCGTGGATTGAGGCCCAATCAAACTCTACAGGCGCTCAGAGAAATTGAGTCGTGAGTCGGCCGCTAAAGATGTTGAGGCCGCCCAAACCATGAAGGATATGCACTGCATCACGGGCTCGAGAAGCAAATGACGCCTTGAATCAACAACTCTCGATTTTAAACTCAAGTGTTCGGGCGTCGGATTGAGGCCGCAAGTTTAGTCTGTTGTCGAAAAAACTTTTCGATGGGATATGACCAAGGGTTCTATCACATCGCAAGATGCATCTTAGCCCGCTGTGACTATGTGGATTCTCACCTATCCCTTTTCCGGATCACCTGAAAGGACTTCCACCCGCAAATACCTTTTTCGGATGTTGAGCTTGAACGATATATCCCAATGTATGATCCGATTGGGGAGGTGCCAGCTGTAGTGGAAGCGAACCTGAGGGAGCGTGTGTGTTTGGCTAATGAGGCTAAAAGCCGCAAATGATGGAGAGGGCGGGTGATGACGTCAAATTATACCCGTAAAGTCATCAACGCTGACCTTAAATCGAGATTAATAATATATATTTCATATTAAATCACATGTTTATATTTATTATTTAATGTTAAGTGATTATTAATATGATATTTGGTATTTAGCCGCTTTTATTATTAAAAGCCGATTTATTGCGCGATAAATGTTGATTTTGTAGATCGCGACAAATCGAGAGGATAAATGTCATTCAATCAATAGATCTCAAGATAATAAGAAGAAAATCGGAGCATTAATCAAGAGATAAATTAGAGAAATCGGATCAACACGCAAAGGCGTGGAGTGGGGAGCAAGATAGACGAGAAAACGCATTAACGTGTGCAAATGTTAGGTTCGGTCGACTCGAGTTTATAAACTTACCGACCAGTGTCACTCGGTTGACCGGGTGTCGCTTTCAAGTGTTTTCAAGGCTTATATCGTGCTTACCTTCTGTAACCACCCTAAGTCGGCAAAAACCTCTATATAAGCAAGCATTTAGCGAATTGTAATATACACCTTACACACCTTGAATACCTTAGAATATCATTCAATAAAATCACTTATTCATATCTTGATACAATGTAGAATAATGTGAAGGTTTCAAAGAATTTAAAGGCCGTGATTATGTAAGCCTTTATTTTCTGCTTTTTATTTTAAGTAATTAACCTTCCAATTATGTTTTATCGCTTGAGTTAGTTAATTCATAGCTAGATGATGTAGATTCAGGCTATGACGTTAGGGATAATGGCGAAGCCTTGTCTATGAGGATCCCATAACCTAGGTCATATGTTTAACGCTCATTCATGAATCAGCTGTTTAATTAATGTGTATCTAAGTAGTTTATATGATTTCTTTACGAGTTCTTGTTTAACTGTTATGTATGATGAAACACCGAGAAATATATTCTAGGATGTAATCTGGGATGAAATCGTTTGGGTGACCGAATGGAATCATTGGTTAGGCCAAAGTGTCTATGCTCGGGCCGACCGAGCCCCTATTTGTCTCAATTAGTTAGTCCACCACGCCTTTATGGTAGGTTTAGCTTTGAAGCTTAGATTTATTATCTCGGTAGGTATGGCTACTGCCACGTTGCTCGCCAGATTTTAATTAGCGTAAGATTAGAAATACCAATATAGTGGCTCTGAGGTCGGCTGCTGAATGATCTTCCGGGGCTTTGCCGAGATCTGAGTAGGTTTTGTATTAGGGAATTGGACGTCACCTAGTTATAATGTGAGTTCGTAAACTAGCATGAGACCTAAAAGGTAATTGTTAGTTGGACGAGGGCTTCGAGCGATCGTTTAGGGAAGTATAAATACACGCCTAACCATAGGAATGTTGCCTGAGACGCAGGTGTACGACATATCGGCATCCCTAGTGGTCGTAAGCGCGTGTTATATGAGATGGATACCCAAAAAGTGAAGTCACGTAATGCAACATGTTGATCTAGCAAACTAACCGGTGCTAAGTCAGTTAAAGAGGATGACTCCCCGTAGGCCAATCTAAGATAGATATAAACGGATTGACAGGTTAATAAGTTGGATTTATTATATAAATTATACAGGTCCAAACGATGAAGACTATAATCGGGGAGGTTAATTACGTTGTGTCGAAGTCGTGTCTTTACTTTTCTTGTTTTATGTTGGTCGTAGACCGCTTTCATGTCCTTGACATGTTTAATTAATTGTTTGTATATAAAATGATCCACAATTGGTTCCTCTAGCGGGATCGACATTGATTCACTATAGCTATACTCAACGATGGGAAACAGTCCTCTTAAGCTAGTATTGGTTTACGGTGGTCAAGTATATTATAACACGATTGACCACGTCATCAAGTTTTTTGGCGCCGTTGTCGGGAGCCAACGGTCAATTTTATATATAAATAATTTTTATTCATGTCGAAGCTGTTTTAGAGTCCTGTTATAACGCTTTGAGTCCCTCTCAAGTTTATGCGCTTCTGTCTAAAATTCCAGCCTTTAAAATAAAAATAAAAAAAAATAATTTATTTATTCGGCCGACTCGAGAGACCTCATTCGCATTTAATCAGAGAACTTATAATATTTTTGTTTTGTTTCTTGTTCTCGTTATGTTTACAACGGTTTTACGATTTGTGTTTTTCGAGTCCTAAATTTCGCGTATCAACATTTTATCCCCATCGTGATGTTTAATCCGTGAGTCACGATAGCAAGATAGGAGACCATGTTAAAATCGCCACGGTCTGTTTTGTTTTTCTTCCGCTTGCGTTAAAACCAGGAAAGCTGGGCCATCTAAGTCAATAAATTTTCAAAGGGCGAGAAAATAACCGAGCAAACATGTGGAGCTACGAATCTAAGATGGGAAAAGCGATGGAAGCAATACCATTAAAGCACCAAGATAGCTCGAGAAAAAAATACATATTTTAAGGCTTAAATTCTTCGTAGGGTACAATGTTGAAGGCAAGTGTACTACTTTTTTTTTTTTTTTGCTTATGTTTTATTACCTTTTGGTTTTTGAGCATAAGTTAGCCTATACATGAATCTTAGTAAGAATCTTAGCCGGAGTTGGTTTGTAAGAATAATATTATTAGTGTGGAAGGTTCGCGCTCAAATCTATCTCATCTGTAGGGTGTAGGAAACATGCAAGAGTTGAAGGAAGTGTTGAATAAAGAGTTCCTCATAGTTACCTCCAAAATCTCATTGTCCTATGCAATGAGATTGCTTCAGTAGCCATGGGAGCAACAAATTGTGTAGTTTAAGCATTCAAAATCTAAAGAAGGCGTTGAGTTTTGAGAGAACACCATCTTTTGCTTTCGTTGATGTTTATGGTGATGGCTTCTCGGTGAACCCACCTTAAATAAAGCGAGATTACGCTTTGGGTGACAATTTAGAAATCGAAGAATCTTTGTACATAGTTCGGAAATGGTTTAACCATGGTGGCGAGTTCAACCGAAGCCGGCTCAATCAACTACCCTCCACGTGTGATGTAATGTTACGGCAGCTCGACAAGACTTAGCATAGCCGATAAGCCTTCGGGCCAAGCGGGGCTTATCTTGACGGATTGGCCCGAATCATCACATATGTTCCAGCGAATAAGGCGGCATAAGGCTTATTTTCTACATAACCTACCTTATTCGGAGTACTTTGATTCATTGTTTCTTATTGTCAAGGCCAAAACTGTATGTTAGCGAGTTTCTTAGAATTCACTAATTCCTAAAAGCGAGCCGAGGTAAGAGCTTTGGATAAATGGTATGGATAAATGTCGCTTTCTAGGTCTCACAAATCCAAGGGAAGGGTATTAATCCGCATAAAAGCAACAAGCCCACCTCTTATAGTGCGTGAAGGGTCAAAGTCTCAGCGATCCAAGAATGATAACCGACAAGGATAATCTTTGGAAAGTTGAGCTGAGGACTTTAAACTGTAACTACTTCTTTAAAACCCTTAGGATTTCTTTTTTAGGATTTTAGGTTTTGTTTTCTTTGTCAAATAAAAGAGTAACGTGACATATGTTGAGGAGTTTTTATTTTGCCGTGTTCCGATGGCCATTGGGCTAAGGATGTGCAAAACTTTTTTACTCAATATAGGCCACGTGAAATGAGTTCCGTAGGAGAGTCAAGAAATTGCTAAAGAAAAGGAAATTTAGCAATCAATCTTAAGATGGAAGCATTAAGAGAGCTTGAGAATTATCGAAAAATGTAACAGAGAATGATTGGTTCGAACACGAACAATTTTGGTCAACTTCCAAAATCTTTAGAATGGTGATCCAAGTGAAAATTCAAAGTGGTGCGCAATTCATTGCAATTATCCTTATCTTTCCCTTTACACTTTTCACCTTCAAACTTTTTGATCTCTCTGTCACCAATCGACTCGGTTTCACATTTCTAACCATTCTTTCATCGCCTCTCTTTCTTTTCCAACCGCTTCACTCATCTCCAGCCAATCCTGTTCCTTAAAAACAATTCTCAATCCCAAAACACAATTTCTTACCCACCCTTTATCTTTTTCTTCCCGTCCTTATATATATCTTTTTCTAAACCCATCATACTCTCAACCTCCATTTTGTTTACAAAATACCTTTGTGTCATGGAATTTGAAATATTGCTAAGCTTTAATGATTATCTTTTATCATTTTGATTTTCATGATACTAGTTGGGGTAAGTGTAGCTCGATACTAGCTAGATTTTAAGAGTTTTTGGTTCGATCAAAAGTACAACTTATCTTTCTACCGGGAGTTTTAAATTTCACATTTTTTCCGTCTATTCCGGCATTCCTAGATGATAAGTTTTGTTACGAACTATCACAACCGATCAGACCTTGTTGATGAGCGGTTATGACTTTTACGTGATACATTGGGTTATTAGTAATTTAGAGAGTAGCTCACATCTCCTAAGCTGTTGATATCCAATGCAAGCGAGAATTTTATCACGTTAAGTATTTGATTTTATCTTTAGCCAATAGGTCCACATTGTATCTGTTATACATCACGAAGTGTCTCTTTACTACATTGCATACAAGGTTGATCCCTAGTCAACCTCGTGTTTTCCCACGCTGATGTGCTTTTTGATCTTTGTCTTCTCCACCTGGTTTAAGAATATTTAGGCGGTGGAGGTTGTAGATGAAGACCACCATCTTTAGTTGCTTGTTTATTTTTCTTTCTATTTAGTATTTTTCTTTTTGGTATTCCACTTGTCTTTGGTTGTATAAAATAAAGTGGCTTAAAGCGTTGTTTTTAGGTATTTATACCTCATTCTTTACATTATTTTCTAACATCCATAGCTGTAATGGTATTCTGATTTAAGTGGAGTTTGTTTGCTTATACAGAGGATGTCTATCTCTCACGACGTCACGTGAAATTTGTCCGATCTTTCCCTTTACTTGAGAGCCGTTTTCGAGGCTAAGTCTTTTCCTAACTATCATTTATTTTTGTCATTGAGGACAATGCCATGTTTAAGTGGGGTAGGAGACTTAGCCATGTTATCATTATAATTGAAAATTGAATGAAACGACACAAAATTGAAAATTTGAATAAATACCATATTATGTATCTCGTACCCTTAGAATTGTGAGTTCTAGCTAAGAATTGATAGGAAAGGAACCAAGTTTCATGAGTACGTGATCATTTTATACTTATGTTAAGTAAATTTAAGGATATTCATGCTCGTCTTTGCAAGTAGTTATTTATTATTCACTTACTCAACTTTGTGAATCGAGTATACCGCGTAAATCATAATAGCTGAAGAAAATTATGTGTACATTGCGAGAGATGATTGGTTATGTAGACTTAGTGTCAATATCTATCTTCGATGTATTACGATAATCTTGCCAACAAAAGCGGAGTAATAAGCTTGAGGCGATACTGTGTTTGACAATGCGTTAAAACCTTTGGAGCCTGTAATAACATTACCAAAGTAGCCCAGCGCTTGTGGTAATATTCGATCTTATACATGATCTAAGATAGAGGATACTCTAAAAGTTTCTTCCTTGAGATTAATAGTATTTGAAAAATATGAAGATATGAAAAGAATATTTTCAACTTTTTAAGAGGCTTTGAGTAGTACTCGGTCTCCAAGTCAAAAACCCTATAGAATCGCTCTGCCTATTGCTCTAGTGCTTCAAAAATTTAAAGGCTTGAGGAAGTATGAATCTTTGAGGTTGGTAGGTTGAGATTACGAAGTTAGCATAAACTCACGATCTTGCCACGAATATATAAAACTAAATGCACGTGCACCCGTCACTTGATTCATAAGTGAGTAGTGAATAATGGATATCTTATGAGGCATGAGCTAGTATGAGTTGACTTAAGCTTCTTGCGTAAGTATGACACTGACCAATGGAAATGTGTCTTGGGAAATGACTTATTGATGCTTTGTTCCGGGACGATCAAAGTCTAAGTAGGGGTAGTTGATGACGGTCAAATTATACCCGCAAGAAAAGTCATCAATGTTGACCTTGATAACGAGATTAATAATATATATTTCATATTAAATCACATGTTTATATTTATTATTTAATGTTAAGTGATTATTAATATGATATTTGGTATTTAGGCGTTTTTATTATTAAAAGCCGATTTATTGTCGATAAATCTTTGATTTTGTAGATCACGACAAATCGAGAGGATAAATGTCATTCAATCAATAGATCTCGAGATAATAAGGAAGAAAATCGGAGCATTAATCAAGAAATAAATTAGAGAAATCGGATCAACACTTAGCGTGGAGTGGGGAACAAGATAGACAGCGAGAAAAGCGATTCGCGTGTGCAAATGTTAGGTTAGGTCGGCCGAGCACATAGCTTGATCGACCGAGTGTCGGCTCTCGGTTGACCGAGTGTATCTAAACAGGCGGTTTCGGCTTATATCGTGCTTACCTTCTAGAACCACCCTAAGTCGGCCAAAACCTCTATATAAGCAAGCGATTCTGAGGAATTGTATGTCTATACCTTTACACGTGAATACACTTAGAATATTGTTGAGGTCAAATTGTATGATTTTATAGATATATTTTATATCAATTTCCCCCGTATATGTATTATTTTCATAGAAGTAGGGCTTTATATCAGTAAAATATTGAGTAAATGGTGTTTCTAATAGGTTAAATTGCAAAAGCATAACTTGAATTATGCTTAAATGATGATTTTATGTATTTTGGAAATACGTTACTGCTTTGAGTATGTTTTCCTATTGTTGTAGATACTCATTGATGATGGGAGAGAGGATTTTAGAGAGCCAAATTCGTGCTTGGAAAGGATCAATCAAATTTATGGAAGATTGAAAGATATAAGGAAAGAAATCAATCAAGATGAATGTTGGGAAATCGAGATTCGGGTAGTCCCGACTTCCGACGCAGTTCTTGATATGATAACAACCTTGATTTGACTCTGGACCTCAAGAGAAGAGTTGTAGGGCTTGAAGAGGATTCTACAGGATTTTGAATCACTCCATTCCGACTTCACGAGGCCCGAGATATGAGCGTTACAAGTTTGGATGCTGTTGCTGAAAATAGTGAGCGGGCGTCCGACGTATTATGGGCAGGCGTCGGCACCTTTCTTGTAGCAACCGACTTGATTTTCTATAAAAGCAGCTGCGATTCCAACCCTAATTACATCAGATTTTTCATCGAAAATTACCAGGCGGCGTTCATGGCTTTCACAGGCCGGTCACCCGAGCCTTGTGCTGCAGGGTGATCGAGGGTTAGATTAGATTTTATTTTGTTCGTTTTCTCCTTTCTTGTGCGTCCATGGTGATGTTTTGAAAGGCTGTAAATTTGGATCAAACATGTAAGATTTTCAATGGCGTTTTATTTCTTTCTTTGGATTATTTTGTAAGTTCAATTTAAAGTTCGTATCCTTTCTATGATTATTTGTTATTACAAATTTATATCGAAAGATGTTTGCGATTGATGTTTACCCGTAAGGCGAAAGTCGAGTGTAAATGGCGAGATCACCATAGGAAATAATAAGCGTTTTTGATCTATGTCAAGCGAAAGTTGATAAGTTGAATGTCTAGGTTGTTAGATCTAAGTAAATCTTGCACGCTTGGTTTATTTTATGATGCGTTAATCTCCGTAAATCGAAAGATAGAGATTGATAGGCCCGAGAATTCATCTACTACAGTATTAGGAGATTCATACGTTTGATAAGGTGAAACCACAACGAATTAAATCACTATAAGATAATCTAGAGGAAGAAATTAAAGGGTTGCAAGGATGGTGGATTATGATTTGTTCCATGTTTAATCGCTTTGATCATTATCATGTTAAGTTAGATAGATTTATTGTTGTAGTTTAGATTTATTTTATGTTGATGCCAATTATCCTTCCAGCTTTGGATTAACAATCTCTGTCCGATTTACCTTTTCATTTTTATTTCGTTCTTAGTAGTAACAATTAGAAAGTTAATGAAGCTAGATTACGGCTGACCCGATTCCACGAGGATCGATACGTACTTATCAACTTTACTAGCAACTACCCGGTATTGCCGGTTGGGAGAGTGAGTTTTGCATGGTAGTATAGGTTTTATAAATTTTCTTTTGTTTTAATGATTAAAAATCTCCTGACAAAAGTGGCGCGTTGTTGGGAATCGGTTTTTGTTGAATCTTCTTTCGTTAATTTTTCTATTTTATTCACGTTTATTTGTTTTTATTTTATTTCCAATAAAAGTAGCGTTTAACAAATCGAGAGTTTTTTATTTTTGCCATGTTTCGATGACCGTTGGGTTAAGAATGTGCAAAAGTTTTACTTCGATTCGTGAAGCGTGAAGTATAATCTAATCTTAACACTTGTGTGCTCTGTGCTAAAATTTATATCTGGTATTTGATTGTATGTGTGTTGATGATGATTAGTTAGGGTTTCTTTGTGTTTTGCGTTTACGCTTTGCAAAGTCGTTGTTTGAATGAGCGTTCGGGTAGGTGAACACTCCGTCCGATTCATAATCTGCGGTGAACACCCGTCCAGTTCATAATCTGCAGTGAGCGCCCGTTTGACTTGTCGAGCGGCGTCGAGCTAAAAATCCAGGTGAGCGCCCGCGTGCGCTGTTGAGCATACGTCCAGGTTCCGAAATTTCTCTTAACTTGATTTTTAATGCTTTATTTGATATGGATACTTTAAATTGAGCTTACATGGCTAATTGTTTTTACGTAGATGATCCGAACTTGCATGTTTACATCTTTCCATCTACCCGATCCATGTTAAATAAGCCAGATTAATTTTTATATGCATGATTCATCTATACAAGTTATAATTCTTGTCGGTTCGTAAGCTATAAGCTTCGTTCTTATGGTTAATTAGTAGCTAATGTCGGTTCCCCGTATACCATACGCTCGATGAATCTTTTAAGCTTTTAAGACTTACGTGCTTCCTTTGTTTTATAGTTCATATGGGTAGCTCTCACAGCCGGTTTTCCGTATATCTCGTCCTTTCTCCATATGAGTTATACTGTTTAGATAGATGATTATTGGTTTCCATAAGTCTATCACTTTGATAAGTCTTGAAGCGGCGTCGGCACTAGTAGCGAAAACATGCGTTTATCGTGAACTTTGTCATTATGTGGTGAGCGTTTATATATATGTCGTGTTGCGTATAGTGGGCTAGTTTTCTTTCTTTTATTTTATTTTCTTTTTGCATATCATTTAAATGCATTTCATTTAGATGCATTTCATATAGTTACATTGTTTTCTATTTTTCCTTTTATTTTTCTTAAGTGTGGTCACTTTGTCGGTTTTCGTAATACCACTTAGTTTATTTTTCTTTTTGAGTGTAGTTAATCGTCGGTTTCGTAATACTACCTCGTTTTATTTTATTTTTAGGATTTTTTTCACGTAGATTGCATTGTAATGCATTTTCATATAGTTGCACCTAGCCACTACTATTTTGTAATATTCCATGTATATGTCCATCTTTATAAGAGCTTAATCTAAAAATTCTCTAGACTTCCTTTCATGTGCTTTATATATTTATCTTCCCCTTATCCCGAGTATTTCATGTTTGTCAAGTGTGCGGGGGTATTTGCATTAGCGATTGTGAGCTTTAAACGATTGATTTTCTCGGTGGATGGTCCCACGATCTTACGGATTCGTTGAGCATTCTGGGTGAGATTCGGCCCAACTTCCCGAGAATAGCTCCTTTCGGCATACAATCGGCTAAGTTTTCTTTTTCTTTTTCATTGCACAACTTGAGGACAAGTTGCAATTTAAGTGCGAGGGGAGGATTGGTTTATATGTATCACTTTCATTTGCTCATAGTGGTTATAATTTTCTATGAAAAGTGCAAAATTTTCAAAATTTTGTTTCGCCCCGAGTAACATTTCAATTGCATGCTAGTTTTATAATCGGCACCCTTTGAGTTGTTATCGGAGTCGTATCATGATACATGAGAATAGGTTTTAGTAAAGTCGATACTCACTTGAATCCCCATTTCACGAACTTATTAGATGAAAGAGCCAAATATAGAATAGTTTCCCGGTTAGTTAAAAGGAAAGTTAATTCTTAATCTGAGATAACACTTATTTAGCATTAATGAAAGTTAAGAACTAGTGCTATACTCACTGGTTAGAATCTAAATTACCTTAGTGTTTTGAAAACTTTGAGTCTTGAATGTGTTAGAAATATATTTGACCGAGAGTTTCCAAAGAGATTTAAATATAAATATATATATCTATAAATAATAAATGAATAAAATTTCTTTACTTGGGGGAATTTTGTTTGTAACTATCACCTCGAGTCCATTTGGAACGCCCCTTTGATTGGAGTGTGGTTTACCTTGTGGACGATGAGGATTGAGTGATCTCGGGGTGCACCCTCTAATGTAGGGAGTGTGTTATACTTTTGAGGCAACGATGATAGGAAATATAAAATATAAAATATACTTTTTGAACAACACCAAGTCAAGTTGATCTAAACCTAGTAGAGACCGAGGTATTTTCTTGGCACTAAGTAAAGAGTTTAATTGTGAGTTGGTTACTATGTTCTTGGTAATTAGTTTTTGTTAGGTAAGTCATGTAGATAGAATGAAGTTTCGTTTAGTTGACCGGATAAGCTGTTAGTGCTTGATGTATTATATCAAGAGAGGATCGGTGGAAGTTTAGTAGGTTCTGCACACACAATCACCGAGTGAGTTTGATTTGCTAAACACTAACCAGTGAGTATGACTACATCTAGGTAATCGGGTTATGTGGGTTTGAAAGTGTGTTGTTGATTTGTTTTGCTCGGGAGCGAGCAAAAGTTTTAAATAATGAGGTGTTGTTAGTGGGTCAAATTGTATGATTTTTTATAGATATATTTTATATCAATTTCCCCAGTATATGTATTTATTTTCATAGAAGTAGGGCTTTATATCGAAATATTGAGTAAATGGTGTTTAATAGGTTAAATTGCAAGCAATGTGTGAATTATGTGCTTAAATGATGATTTTATGATATTTTGGAAATACATTACGCTTTTGGTATATTTTCCTATTGTTGTAGATACTCATTGATGATGGGAGAGAGGATTTTAGAGAGCCAAATTCGTGCTTGGAAAGGATCAATCAAATTTATGGAAGATTGAAAGATATAATGAAAGAAATCAATCAAGATGAATGTTGTGGAAATCAGGATTCCGGGTAGTCCCGACTGCGACTTTAGTTCTTGATATGATAACAACCGATTTGACTCTGGACCTCAAGAGAAGAAGTTGTAGGGCTTGAAGAGAGGATTCTACAGGATTTTGAATCACTCCATTCCGACTTACGAGGCCCGAGATATGAGCGTTACAAGTTTGGATGCTGTTGCTGAAAATAGTGAACGGGCGTCCGACATTGTATGGAGCGGGCGTCCGGCACGCTTTCTTGTAACTTAAACCGACTTGATTTTTCTATAAAAAGCAGCTGCGATTCCAACCCTAATTACATCAGATTTTCATACTGAAAATTACACGATGCAGGCAGCGTTCTTGCCAGCTTTTCAAGGCCGGTCACCCGAGCCTTGTAACAGGTGATCCGGGGTTAGATTAGGATTTTATTTTGTTCGATTTTTCTCCTTTCTTGTGCGTCCATGGTGATGTTTTGAAAGCTGTAAATTTGGATCAAACATGTAAGATTTTTCCAAAATGTTTATTTCTTTCTTTGGATTATTTTGTAAGTTCAATTTAAGAGTTAAGTATCCTTTCTATGATTATTTGTTATTGCAAATTTATATGAAAGATGTTTGCGATTGATGTTTACCGTAGACGAAAGTCGATGTAAGCGAGATCACCATAGGAAATAATAGGCGTTTTGATCTATGTCAAGCGAAAGTTGATAGGTTGAATGTCACAGGTTGTTAGATCACAGTAAATCTTGCCCACCTTGGTTTATTTTATGATCACGTTAATCTCCGTAAATCGAAAGATAGAGATTGATAGGCGAGAATTCATCACAGTAGGAATTCATACGTTTGATAGGTGAAACCACAACTTGAATTAAATCACTATAAGATAATCTGAGGGAAGAAATTAAGGGTTGCGGGATGGTGGATTATGATTTGTTCCATGTTTAATAAGCGGTCATTATCATGTTCGTTAGATAGATTTATTGTTGTAGTTTAGATTTATTTTATGTTGATCGCAATTATCAACTTCCAAGCTTTGGATTAACAATCCTCTCATCCGATTTACCTTTTCATTTTTATTTCGTTCTTAGTAGTAACAATTAGAAGAGTTAATGAAGCTAGATTAAACCATTTCATTCCCCGAGGATCGAGCACCGCATTTTATCCAACTTTACTAGCAACTACCGGTATTCCGGGCGGTTAGGAGAGTAGTTTTGCATAGTAGTATAGGTTTTATAAATTTTCTTTTGTTTTAATGATGCAAAATCTCCCAACAAAAGTGGCGCGTTGCCGAGAATCGGTTTTGTTGAATCTTCTTTACGTTAATTTTTCTATTTTATTTACGATTTTATTTATTTTTATTTTATTTCAATAAAAGTAGCGTTTAACAAATGAAGTTTTTATTTTGCCATGTTTCGATGCCCGTTGGGTTAAGAATGTGCAAAAAGTTTTACTCGATTAAGTGAAGCGTGAAGTATAATCTAATCTTAACCTTGTGTGCTCGTGCTAAAATTTATATCATTTGTTGTATGTGTGTTGATGATGATTAGTTAGGGTTTCTTTGTGTTTTTGCGCTTTTATTGCAAAAGTCGTTGTTTGGAGCGGCGTTCGTGTAAGTGAACACCCGTCCAGTTCATAATCTCTGCGGTAGACACCCGTCCAGTTCATCCCTGCGAGGTGAGCGCCCGTTTGACTTGTCGAGCGGCGTCGAGGGCTAAAAAATCCAGGTGACGCCCGTGCGCTTTGTTGAGCGCGCGTCCAGGTTCGAAATTTTCTTAACTTGATTTTTAATGCTTTATTTGATATGGATACTTTAAATTGAAGCACACAGCTAATTGTTTTACGTAGATGATACGAACTTGCATGTTTACATCTTTCCATCTACCGATCATATTAAATAAGCGATTAATTTTATATGCATGATTCATCTTATGCAAGTTATAGTTCTTATCGGTTCTCGTAAGCTTCTCAATGTTCTTATAGTTAATTAGTAGCTAATGTCAGTTCCGTATGCTACATACCGCTCCGATGAATCTTTTAAGCTTTGGAGACTTACGTTGCTTCCTTTGTTTTTATAGTTCATATGGGTAGCTCTTCGTCGGTTTCCGTATGCTCGTCGCTTTCTCCATATGAGTTATACTGTTTAGATAGATATTTGTTGGTTTCATAAGTCTATCACTTCGGATAAGTCTTAGTAGGCGTCGGGCACTAGTAAGGATGACTATTGTGCGTTTATACGTAACTATTGTCATTATGTGGCATTAGCGTTTATATATATATAAGTGTTTGCATATAGTGACTGAATTTTCTTTCTTTTATTTTATTTTCTTTTTGCATATCATTTAAATGCATTTCATTTAGATGCATTTCATATAGTTGCATTGTTTTTCTATTTTTCCTTTTATTTTCTTAAGTGTGGTCACTTGTCGGTTTTATTAATACCACTTTTAGTTTATTTTTCTTTTTGAGTGTAGCTATTAACACGTCGGTTTCCTAATACTACCTAATTTTTATTTTATTTTAAGATTTTCACGTAGATTGCATTGTAATGCATTTTCATATAATTGCACCTAGCCACTACTATTTTGTAATATTCCATGTATATGTCCATCTTTATAAGAGCTTAAATCTAAAATTCCTCTAGACTTCCCTTTCACTGGTGCTTTATATGTTATCTTCCCTTATCAGGGTATTTCAGTGTTTGTCAAGTATACGAGAGTATTGCATTAGCTGATTATGAGCTTTAGGCGATTTCGATTTTTCAGTGGATGGTCCCACGAGTCCTCTTTGATTCGTTGAGCATTCTGGTGAGGAGTCGAGCCCACGCCGAGAATGTGCTCCTTTCAGGATACAATCGGCTAAGTTTTCTTTTTCTTTTTCATTACGCATTTTGACTTGAGGACAAGTTGCAATTTAAGTCAACAGGGAGGGGATGGTTTATGTGTATCTACTTTCATTTGCTCATATTAGTTATAATTTTCTATGAAAAGTGCAAAATTTTCAAAATTTTGTTTAGTCTTTTCGATAACATTTCAATTGCATGCTAGTTTTATAATCGGCACCCTTTAGTTATTATCGTGAGTCATATCATGTTCGAGAATAGGTTTAGTAAGTCGATACTAATTGAACTTCATTTCACGAACACTTATAGATGAAGAGCCAAATATAGAATAGTTTCCGGTTAGTTAAAGGAAAGTTAATTCTTGATCTGAGATAACACTTATTTAGCATTAATGAGTTAAGAACTAGTACTATACTCACGATTAGAATCTCGATTACCTTAGTGTTTTGAAAACTTTGAGAGTCTTGAATGTGTTAGAAATATATTTGACGAGAGTTTCCAAAGAGATTTAAATATAAATATATATATCTATAAATAATAAATGAATAGAATTTCTTTCTTTGGAATTTTTGTTTGTAACTATCACCTCGTAGTCCATTTGAATCACTGCCCCAATTGGAGTGTGTTTATTTTTAGACTGATGAGGGAGTTGAGTGATCTAGGTGGTATTGCCTCCCTAATGTAGAGAAGTGTGTTATACTTTTGAGACGCAGACGATAGGAAATATAAAATATAAAATATACGCCTTTTGGAACCATAAGTCAAGTTAGTCTAAACCCGGTAGAGACCGAGAGGTATTTTCTTGGCACTAAGTAAAGGAGTTTAATTGTGGGTTGGTTACTATATTTCTTGGTAATTAGTTTTGTTAGGTAAGTCTGTGATAGAATGAAGTTTCGTTTAGTTGACCGGATAGCTAATTGGTGCTTGATGTATTATATCAAAGAGAGGATCGGTGGAAGTTTAGTAGGATTCCGCACACACAATCACCCGAGTGAGTTTGATTTGCTAAACACTAGCTTAACCGAGTATGACTACATCTCGTGTCTAGGGTTATGTGGGTTTTTAAGTTGTGTTGTTGATTTGTTTTGCTCCGGGACGAGCAAAAGTTTAAGTATGAAAGTGTTGTTCGTGAAATCAAATTGTGAATGATTTTTATAGATATATTTATATCAATTTCCCCGTATATGTATTATTTTCATAAGTAAAACTTTATATCGAAATATTAAGGTAAATGGTGTTTTCTAATAGGTTAAATTGCAAAACGTAACATAATTATATTGCTTAAATGATGATTTATGTATTTTGGAAATACATTAAACTTTAGTATGTTTTCCTATTGTTGTAGATACTCATTGATGATGGGAGAGAGGATTTTAGAGAGCCAAATTCGTGGCAGAAAGGATCAATCAAAGTTATGGAAGATTGAAAGATATAAGGAAAGAAATCAATCAGATGGAATGTTGGGAAATCGAGTTCGAGGTAGTCCCGACTTCAGACGTAGTTCTTGATATGATAACAACCGATTTGACTCTGGACCTCAAGAGAAGAGTTGTAGGATTAGAAGAGAGGATTCTACAGAGTTTTTAATCACTCCATTCCGACTTACGAGGCCAAGATATGAATTACAAGTTTGGATGCTGTTGCTGAAAATAGTGAACGGGCGTCCGACATTATGGGCCGAAGCGTCCGGCACCTTTACTTGTAGCAACCGACTTGAATTTTCTATAAAAGCAGCTGCGATTCCAACCCTAATTACATCAGATTTTCATACCGAAAATTACAGGCATGTTAGACGTTCTTGGCTTTCAAGGCCGGTCACCCGAGCCTTGCTGCTCGGGTGATCCGGGTTAGATTAGGATTTTATTTTGTTCGTTTTCTCTTTCTTGTGCGTCTATGGTGATGTTTTGAAGTTTGTAAATTTGGATCAAACATGTAAGATTTTTCCAGCGTTTTATTTCTTTCTTTGGATTATTTTTGAGATTCAATTTAAAGTTCGTTATCCTTTTCACATGATTATTTGTTATTTTAGAATTTATATCGAAGATATTTTAGCGATTATGTTCTACCATTGGGCAAAGTCGGTGTAAATGTGAATCACCATAGGAAAGCAATAGCGTTTTGATCTATGTCAAACGAAAGTTGATAGGTTGGAATGATCTAGGTTGTTAGATCTACAATAAATCTTGCACCTTGGTTTATTTTATGATCGTTAATCTCCGTAAATCGAAGATGAGATTGATAGGTAATTCCATCTACGAAAGTGAATTAATATCGCATTGATAATTGAAACCACAACTAGATTAAATCAACATAAGATAATCTAGGAAGAAATTAAGGGTTGCGGGATGGTGGATTATGATTTTATTCCATGTTTAATAAACCCGATCATTATCATATTGCGTTAGATAGAATTTATTGTTGTAGTTACAGATTTATTTTATGTTGATCATAATTATCCTTCCTGGCTTTGGATTAACAATCCTCACATCCAGGTTACCTTTTCATTTTATTTAGTTCTTAGTAGTAACAATTAGAAGGAGTTAATGAAGCTAGATTCAGCATTGTAATTCCACGAGGATCGATACCCGTACTTATCCAACTTTACTAGCAACTACCCGGTGTTCGGCCGAATTTAGGAGGTAGTTTTGCATGGTAAGTATGGGTTTTATAAATTTTCTTTTGTTTAATGATTAAAAATCTCCCCAACAAATATCATTCAATAAAATCACTACATATAAATATCTTGTCTGATAGAGAATAATGTGAGAGAGTTCCGTACAATTTAAAGGTTGCAATTACGTATAGGCCTTTATTTTACATTTCTTTTATTTTAAGTAATTAATCCCTTCCAATTTATGTTTTATCGTTTGAGTTAGTTAATTCATAGCTAGATGATGTAGATCTGAAGGCTATAGCGTTAGGGATGTGGCCGAAGCCTTGTCTATGAGGATCCCATAGCCTGGGTCGTGTTTAACGTCTATTCATGAATGCAGCGGTTTAATTAGTGTGTATCTAAGTAGTTTATATGATTTCTTTACGAGTTCTTTGTTTTAAATATTACATTGCCTTGATGATGAAACACTTGAGGAAATATATTCTAGGATGTAATCGGGGATGAAATCGTTTGGGTGACCGAATAGAATCATTCGTCGCATTCGAGTATCTGTCTTTCGGTAGGCTCCAGCCAACCTATTTGTCTAGTAGTTAGTCACTTGCGTCTCTTTTATGGTAGAGTTTGGCTTAGCAAGATTTATTATCTCAGTGATGGGCGGCCGCGCCTCGTTGCTCGTCAGTTTTAATTAGCGTAAGATTAGGAAATACCAATATGGGCTCTAGGTGGCTCATGAATGATCTTCGGGGCTTTCGACGAGATCTGAGTAGGTTTTGTGTTAGGAATTGGCGTCACCCTAGTTATCGTGGTTAAGTAAACTAACCAGAGACCTAAAAGGCAATTGTTAGTTGGGCTAGGGCTTGGCGATCGTTTAGGGAAGTATAATCTGCTTTAACCGCCCAAGAATGTTGCCTGGGCGAGGGTATACGATTAATATCGGCATCCTTGAAGTGTGCGTAGCGTGCAGAGATTATATGAGATGGATACCCAAAGGTGAAGTCACGTAATGTAGCACGGTGATCTAGCAACCTTAACGGTGCTAAGTCAAGTTAAAGAGGATGACTCCATAGCCAATCTAAGATAGATACAAGCGGATTGTGATTAATAAGTTGATTTATTATATAAATTAATTATCTAGGTCCAAGCAGTGAAGACATTATAAGCCCTGGGGGAGGTTAATTACGTTGTAATAAATCGTGTCTTTACTTTTCTTGTTTTATGTTGGTAAATGACCGCCTACATATCCTTGACATGTTTAATTAATTGTTTGTATATATAAATGATCCACAATTGGTTTCCCTGTGGGATGGAAGCCTTGATTCCTTATGCATTTATACTCGATGGGCTCTGGTCCTTCTTTTACTGAAGTATTGGTTTATGGTGGTCAAGTATATTATATTAACGATTGACTCCGTCGGGTGAGCGGTGGAGAGGAGGTCGAGCAAGCCGGTGGAGAGACTATCGAGCCTATTGAGTCCGAGACCAATGCGATCGGGGATCTGCACCATTCCCTCCGCTTGGGAGATATTTCACAATGAGGAAATGAGAAGCGAGAACTCTTAAGTTTATACTTCTTGTTTTGTCAAACATTATTTTGATTTCACATATGTATAACTCTTTTCTTTTCGCACTTTGTTTAACATAATAATAATTTCTCAAGTTTGTTTTCACGTCCGCGGCAATGTTGCTTTTGCTCGATTTATTACCTAGAATTGGAGTCCGATAATAATAGCATCCATTCCCCTTGCGACAGATAAGATTCCCAAGTCGATCTTGAAAGGGGACTCGACCGAGATATGCCCTATTGAATCTTATCTAAAATAAGCCGCCCGATCGAGGTTATATTAATTTCTGTCAAATCCTTGAATCTGATCTCAAATAACTTTCTTGCTCGATGTACGACTCCATGATTGCTTTAAATTTTCCACATATTGCCACTGCTTTTTAACAAAGTCGAAGTGCGGCGAAGATTTTGTTGAAAATTTTCAAACACCATGCATTTTCTACCCGTATGTACTCGTAATAATATGCATTTCTAAAGAAAATGTAAAATCGGGCTTTATTAATTTCGACTCATCCATTAGATAATTTGAAGATTACAAGCAAGCAAGAAAGCTTAACCACTTACGTCAGTAAATGAGAGAGGATAGCCATAACCACAACTTGATTTATTACATGTAGTACCTTTTGAGGTTTATGCGATGCCATAGTCAATAAGTTCAGTAGCCTTGATGATTTACGAGTATATAAGTTCCTTTTTGATCTCCCTCGCGACTTGATAAGGGCATTCCAGTATTTGTTAAGCTTGCCTTTATCCGGTTCCATACCGTGGCTTTTCTATTTAGAAGAACAAAATCCCCAATCTTAAATGAATGGTCACGCGGTTAAGCATCGTGTTCTTTGTTTAGCGAGTTGTTTGTAGTTCACGAGTCGATGATACGTCGCTAGTATTTTTCTTCACTTTAGATCCAAGTCGATGCACTTTATTCAACAAATTATTCGTTGGGTCGTATAAGGCGACCACGATGTTGGGTAGAGCCGTTTCGGCGGGTGTCATGGCCTCCCGATCCATAAGTGAGAGAAAAGGTGTTTCTCTAATAGGTGTATTGATTGTGGTGTGGAGTGTCAAAGTATATCGGGTAACTCGTCAACCCACCTCATGCTTTTACCTTGTCATCACGCTCTTCTTGAGCATCTTGATTATTTGTTTGTTGTCGGCCTCGCTTGGCCGTTTCTTGAGGATAAAGGCTACGGACGTTGCCGGTTTAACTTTGAATTCTTCACAAAGATTTGAGAAGTCCTTCACGAATTGTGGGCGTGATGAATCTACGCCAGCGGGGACAGAAACGTGAAAAATCGATCGTGTAGAAGTAACCCGCAGGCTTTCGTGATTATTTTAACCATAGGTTTGCTTCGATCCATTTGTAAAAGTAATCCACAGCCACTTTGATAACCTTGCATCCGCCTCTTCCTGGTGGAAAAGGTCCGATTAGATCGAGTCCCCACATGCCGAAGGCCGAGGTGCATTACCACGATGCTCTGTTCGACGGATGGTATCGGGGATGTCTGCATGTTTTGACACTCCGGACATTCTCACAACTAACTTTTACGTGTCCTTAAGAAATGTTGGCGGTAATACCTGCGGTTATAACCTTACAGGCCAAGGAGCGGCTAGTGGGGTGGCCCCGCACACCCCTTGGTGAAGCTCGATAAGGATTGTCTTGCTTTCCGCTTCTCGAACACATCATAATAGAGGCTTTGTCGCGGACTATCTGTAGAGTATTCCGATTGTTTATAATATACCCGGCGCTCTTTTCTTAAGTCTTGCGAGTTTATCCGCTCCGTTAGGTAAGATGCACGACTTCTATGTAAGCTGAACCTCAAATGCGATCCAAGCATGTAGTCGGCGCTTTGGTGTGTCGATTTCCATGACTTGTGTTTCCTCTATAAGCGGAGTGCATTTAAATACTCTATCATTATTGAAGGGTCATAGGTCTTCTTTGAGTGATAGCTTAGAGAGATAGTCTCCGCTCGCTCGTTGTCCTCTCTCTGGTCGATGAACTGCGCAATAGTTGAAGCCGGCTTTTAACCGTCGAACAATCTCACCATACTTTTAGAATACCACAAAGGTGCATGTCATAGTTCCACGAGATTTGGTTGGCGATGAGTTGGAATCAATAGACTTCAACATTTTCCACGTTTAACTCTTTGGCTAGCTTGAGCCCGGTATAAGCGCCGTACTCGGCTTGATTATTCGTGGTGCGAACTCGAATCTTAAAGCTTTTTCGATTTCCTCCGTTGTTCGGGCTCCATTAAAATTACTCCGCCCCACATCCATTTTGATTTGATGCCCCGTCGACATATAACTACCAACACCGATCGGGTTTACTCCCTGGTGCAGCAGACTCTTGTGATAAAAGCGAACCGGGTTGTGGCGGTGAAACTTGTTTCTACAATAAAATCCAATGATGTTTGACCTTGATTGCTTTTCTAGGTTGATATTGTATGTCGAACTCGGTAATTTCGATAGCCCGTGAGAAGTCGACTGAAAGATGCAGTTTATGAAGTATTTGGCGCATTGGACTATCCGTTAAAACAATTATTGTGTGTGAAGTAAGTAAGCCTGAGTTTGTGGGCGTGATGACAAGCGAGTAGGCTAATTTTCAATATTAAAATACCGAATCTCCACCGGATTTGAGCCTTGCTTACATAGTAGGCGGGATTTTGGAGGGTTCCGCCCCTCGCCCAAGACAACGTGGCAACGGCCGGTCCGAAGCCATCAAGTACAAAAACAAAATATCTCCCTCTACCAGGGGCTAACCAAGAGATGGCTTCCTAGATACTCCTTCCAGGCTTGGAACACTGCGAACACTCACGCGCTCCATAAAAAGTCTTGTCGCCTTTGAGAATTTTGAAGAAGGGAAGACAACTTTCTGCTGATTTTGAGATGAGGCGACTTAGCGCAATGAATGACGCGCCATTAAGCCTCTGAACTTCCTTGATAGTTGTAGGCTCTTGCATGCCGATTAAAGCTTGAATTTTTCCGGATTAGCCTCAACGCCCACGACGACTAACCATAAACCCAAGAAACTTGCCTGCTGAACACCAAAAAAGTACATTTGGCGGATTGAGCTTCGTTGGTGTTTTCGGACATTGTTGAAAGTTTCTTGAAGGTCGTAGGCGTGGACCGTCCCCTAATGGACTTGACAACCATATCAATCGATGTAAGCCTCCATATTTCTTCCTATTTGCGAATTGAAGAACTTGTTGACCATTCGACGATAAGTCGAACCCGCGTTCTTGACCCGAATGACATCGTTTCATAATAATACAAACCTCAGCGCGCTCAAAGCCCGTTTTTCTTTGTCGGATTCAGCCATCCGCGCTTGATGATACCGAATATGCATCCAGAAACTTAGAACTACAAAACTAGAGATGGAATCTACTAACCGATCAATTCACGAAGGTGTATAAGGATCTTTCGGATGGCTTTGTTAATGTCCGTGAAATCGCACGCCCTTACATTCTCCACTTGCCATTGTGCTTTTAACCATAACAACATTTTCCAGACCAAGTAGGATAGGCAAGCTCTTTTATAAACCCGACTTTAGGAGTTTCCGACTTCCTACTTTCACTGACTTCGCTTTCCGGTTGAGAATCGCGCTGCATTTATTGTATCTGCTTGAAGGTAGAAGTCGGCGTTAAGATGATGGAGGGTGACGTGGCTCGACGACCGTGATGTGTCCGTGACTTCCCAGGCAAATGCACTCAAATTCTCTTTGAGTAATTTTATCAATCCTTCCCTTTCGCATAGAGCCTAGAGGCTAGCTTTATCGACTTTGCGCTCCGCTGGGGTATTCATCGTTGATGATTACCGACTAACTCCATCCTCCATTTGTAAAATCGGGTTCATCTCACAACTTGCAATGTCTCATATTCTACTTTAAGCGCGCCAGGCTTGATAAACCACGATCATGTCGATATTTTCCATGTTACCGTCATTTGCTTCAAACTCATGCCCTTTATTCCCTTGCCCTCATTTCATGTATATATGTTAGGTAGACCAATTTGCCGCTCATTGATCGGCGTTCCGATCCTGTCCCCAACATAAAAACTTTGCCCGGCGATGTGGAATGGAAGTTACCATCTGAAATTGTTTCAAAGTTGGGCGTCCCAATTATCATGTTATAATTGGGTGAAGATCGACTACGAAACATCACCTTCTCGGTCGCGAAATGGTGCATAATCTCCCATCTCAGCCACATGCAAGTCGTCGACCCTCTTGACTTGTATTTTTGTGGTTGGTGAAGCCCTCGAGGTGCCATTATGTGGCTTCAAATTAGAGTCTCCAAACCACTAATTCTTTGAAAGCTTGATTGTAATATAAGATGTCGCGGCAAGCTCCTGTATCAAACCATTACTCTATTAATCTGAGCCCGATTGATGACTACCGAAATGCATAAACATATCCTCCTTCAGATTGATCGAAGTCACTGGCTCACTTCGAAGTAAAAGCAAGAGGTTGCTCGTACCCCTCGTAAAACTACTGGTGTTTCTCCACATATTTTGTTGGATGGAGCCAGCTGCGACTCTTGATCCGATTATTCTTGGGAGGAGGCTCGGTTATCATTCTCGATGTTCCTGCCGAATTGGCGAGCTTAGCGACCACTCTATCGGCCCACGGTGTCTACTAGTTTATAGTGATCAGCGATGTCCGCGAGCGAGTAATTTTCTATTGCTCATTTAGGCTCGGATACGATGCGCGGTCGTATGACCTTATCTCTGTGATATCCGCAATATTTGGGCGTGTCGCGACGCCGTATACCGGAACCATCGGGTAGGGCTCAGTATCTCGTCTCTTACTTCATTTTAGCATCCGAGTATAAGAGATTACGAGCGGCGTGAAGTGCTCCTCATTAAATCTCTCGGGATTTTTAACATCCCGATACGTGTTTCTGCTGGTATCTCTGCAGGCGGACTACGCTCATCCTCTGCTTTCCTTTATTGGAGCGAAGAGCGCTCATTCATTTCCCGGCTGTGGCAATATATTTCTCGTTGAGCTCGGCATTTCTTATAAGTTATTTGGCGAGGATAGAGCGAAATAAGATTTCAAGTACCCCGGCTTGATCTCCGTCTCAAACCGCTCATGACAAGCGTTGTCCGCCAAAACCTCGTTAGCTCATACACCTTATAAAACCGCCAGTAGTATTAGGCTGTGAGTACCCTCGTTGTCGCCTTGTCGGACCTCATGCAGTCGATGTGTGTCTTTTAGGTCCTCTCACTGATCTAAATTCTGCTATAAACTTGTTGATCGAGATCATCCCATGATAAATCGAGTTCGGAGGAAGGCTAACGGTGAGATCCATGATCTTTGCCGTGTCTTTGCATCGATCCCACAAAAGCTATGCACCAAGCTTACGTCGCTAGATGTACACAAGCGATTACGCTTTGAAATGTGGATAGCCAATCCGAGGGATCCGTGGCTCATGATAATTGATGAAATTAGGGTAGTGAGTTCCACTCTTGGCGCCTTCGAGAATCACAGGATGAAGTACACTTGTTCCTCAGAGTTGGAACAACTTTTGCACTGCCGTGCCTTTTTGCCTTTCTCTGTCTGTTTTTCTTATTATACCCATTTCCACTTGATTTGGGAATAGGCGGAAGGCAACATGCCCTCCTTTGATCTTATGAGTCCCCATGTCACTCGCATGCAGGCACGGACACATCGAGATTCCTTGGTCACTGCCTACAGAAGCTGCACAGCGATCAATCGACCACGGGCTTCCTGACCGACTAGGATGATTTCCATCTCCCACTCCAGATGTGAAGTTGCATGGTGCCTTCCTTCCATTTCCGACCATTTGAGGTTGAAGCTGTTTTTGAGGGGAATGAAAGTGGGTCAGTAGCTCTGTTCTTGTGCCGGTTGAGGAGGATTAAATTTATGCGGATAGGTGGGGTGGTAGTCCTCGGCAATCGAGTAATGTATTTCCTACTTCGCATCTCCTCTACATATTCCATGTGTGCTTGTAGAGCTATCTATACGAGTCTTTTACGTGGGGACGCCTCCCCTACTTAAAATGCCTCTTGTTCGTTGTTTGGGTCGAGAAGTCCCGACCAATTTTTCCTTTATTCTTTCTTATTGCTTCCTCGTATATTTCGTGAGCTCACAGTTCTTTCTCGAATGTAAGCCCGCATGTCGGTATTGAGGCCAGTCCGGCATCTGCCCCAGTCAGACCATAACCCTCCCACTAGCCTCTCCACGCAGTGATGTTTTCGCTCGGCGTGGCGGGCACCTTGATTATTGCCTTAGTCCGGTGTTCTTTGGGTTTAGGTTTTTCCCAGGCGATGGTTTATGATATTTTGTGGGTATTTTTTAGGGATATTTTGGCTATGGATTTTAGATATTTCTCGGCTCAAAATATTAAGGTGAAAATTTGTGTTTTCCAAGCGGTTTGCTTGGTAAATGACCAAACTTTCTTATTACTTGAAGATCTCAAAACCGGCAAAGGGTGTATAAACCAACCTGAGTATTAAAGATGGACTCAAGTGTGAGTTTGTAATGAATCGATGATCTCTTCTCTCTGCGTATGTTGGTCGCCGGAGATGAGGAGAGTAGCAGTTACCTGGCTGGATTATCCTGGAAGATCAAAGCTTTGGTGACCGACTGGTGAGGGTGATGGTAACCTCGCCGAGACACCGTGGAAATCGCTCTTCGTGGTGGGAGCAAGTGATCTCCAAAACTAAATGATGATGATGTTCACAGTAGCGGAGCCAAGCGATGTTGCGCCGAACACCGATTCTGATATAACTGATGTTTATCTTGAGGATAAGAGGCTTAGTATAAGTGATTTCTCGGTGAGAGTATGATAGTGGACAAGAACATGGGTGGCGGATAAGTGTTTGTGAAAACAAGTGAGTTAGTCGACAAATTGGTGAGTGTATCTGCTTGTATTAATTCTTGGATTGCTCTTTCTATTACATTGTGATCCCGTATTTATAGACTAAGATCTAAATCGCTTTTCTTGTTCATCGACAAGATAGTTAAGAATACATAATTAAAGATAAATATGCATGCAATACAAGTGTCCTAAATTTAGCCAATTTGTCGGGGATCGGCCAATTTGGATTGATAAGCATGGCGGCGAAAGAAGCGACCTGCGGACTCATCTTTGCCTTGTCTTGAAATCGATCGATCGATCGTATGGGTGGAAATCACATGGAGAGGATGGGTCCGGCTTACGACCGGTACAAGTGAGGCGAGTTCCATCTTATAGTTAGCTTAGATCGAGCTATAACTAGCGGGTAAGAGATGGCTTATGCGGCGTGGATATAGAGATAGAGGCCCGATATCTATGTTGATGGGCCATGATAATGAGCCTCAATCTAGATACAGCGGTCCCTTCCGGTTCGGTATATCGGTGACCTATTCCAAACAATATTTGGAAAGGCTTCAGTTAACCTTAAGGGATCGCTTTGGTTTATATAAGCCAAGAGCGTTGACTCTAGGCCATTACGAAATATTTAGTAAAGCGCTAAGTCAACCTTAGAGTCCACAAACATAGGTCAAACCCTTTTACTCTACTAAATTAAGTAGTGGTGGTTCATTTCATGTCATCTTGGCGTCGCAATGGTCCAAACTATTTAAACCATCGGGATCGTAGCATGGCATAAACTAAATAAACAACAAGAGATTTCAATGCACCATAAAGACTAACAAAACAACAAAAAAAATTCGGAGTTCCACCAAAAAATAGTGTACCACCGGCGCCCGACCACCGCGAGGGGCCGGCGCCCCGCACAAATTCGAGTGGGAGTGCGGCGCCGATCGGTCGAGCACCCCTAAATCCTAATTCCATTTTTTGTTTTTCATTTCACAAATCTAAATCATGCATCTAAAATAATTACTACATGAAATTAACTAATGCTTGTTGCTTAAACTCTAAACTCGTCCCGGGATACCACTATTAGGAAATCTCACGCAGAACGCAATTGGCGAATTTAAAATTTTATTTCCTTTTAACCAGGGATCGACTTCGTTTAAGCAATAAACAAATATGTAATAGACAATGAATATCTTGCTTGATCTAAAAGATCGATGCTTTTACCGTCCCCAGGAGAGTAGTGGTGCATGGAGCCGCTAATCGTCGGCCTCTACCCCATTTAGTCCACACGAACAACCCGCGGAATCACCATTGGATTTCTCACAGAAAAACTTAGTTCTTTAGACCTACCCTTTCTCTCTCTTAAATCTCTCTGCAAGCTTCCTCATTTTCACCAAGAACTATTAGTCTCTTGGAATTGTGATGTACAAAAGAGCTAGCCAACCCCTTTCTTATATAAATTTGAGTGGCGCCTCTGTTACTCCCATTATGATTGGGAAAAGCACATGTGTAGATTAATGAGAAAGAAAACCTTTACTAGTAAGATAAGGAAAATATCTTTGATTGATTTATATAATTTAATTTAATATCTCATATTAAATATTTCAAAGATATTACCAATATCAAATATTATTTATCTTTATCTTATTACATAAATCAATTTATACAAATCTATTAATACCTAATATTAATATATGATAATCTTTATTAATTAAATTTCACAATCCAAAGTGTATCTTATACACATGAATGTGCGCCTAAATACCATAATATTGGCATCCAGGAATATTCTTAATTAAATATAACACTATGATTAATTTGCAAAATACATGTATATCATATATACATATATATTTTAGGACCAATACATAAAAATATGTATATTTAATTAATCAACACAATTAATATCTTGTATTATATTTATTCATAACAAATAAATACCCATTATATTAATTTGTCACTTTATCACACTTTATAAGTCGAGATAAACTTTTCTTATTTGGTTATCGTTATAACCGCATTTTAATCCGGCTAGATGTTCATATGTGTGTGACCCGATAGGATTCGAATATGTTGGCCGTGAGACACAAAGTACAATTCTGTAAAATGCCCTTCATACCTAATGATCACGGAATATAGTCTGGCAACACACGTGACCCTCGATCATCGGAAGAGTTAAATGCAATGACTACTACCTTACATGTGAAACAATTACCGTGTAAATGGAATCCTATCATTTCATTATTAATATCCATAATCATGTATCTCAGTGTCAAGACATCAACGATCGTATCTTATAATCACGAATATCATGCTTTCTCCGGAATAACTCATTTACTCCCATTTTTGCAAAGATTCACGAGAGATAGATATTCCTTATAAGAAGGCCATTTCGGATATTCACTCCTGCACTAATAGGATCACGCGATTTCCAGACGAGCAACATGAATCCTACGTCATGCTTCAAGATCAACACCCAATCACTACCGTATGATCGCTTACACGTATACAGAAACCTCGATAGTGTCAAGCATGAAAATCCACACCGTGATGTAATGAAGAGTCTAGTCTAGAAATTACCCAATTGCCACATAGTGCTTACGACACTTAATAAAGTAAATGGGCCGTCCCAACGTCTGCATTCTCTGCCACACGCCCAATGCATACCTAAGTATCCCTACACTTTGATGGAGATAGATTTATCCACTATCTTCAAAAAGATAGAGACTTCTAATATGTTGGTCAATCGATCACGTCTATTAATGTCCCATTTAATAGCACATACGACTAGAGACATTTAATGTATCAAACCTTTTAAAGTGAGGTCGAGATCTCATCAACCATAATCCACTATCATGATTTCTTTCACGATTTGACACTAAGGACGTTATCAAATAACAAATCGTGAATTGGTCCGTTAAAGCGAACAAATATATATTACAGTAAAAGCCATTTTATATATGTATAAACACAAAGAAATAGTAGAAATGATCCATCCGGTGATTCCGGTCGGATCCGGTCCAATCCGATTTAGTTTAGGATAACTATTTCATCATTGATGCAGCAAAGTGAACCCTTTAGTGTTCGTGTCATCTCATAAAGATAACTTAATAATCATAATAATAACCTTTCGTTTATAGATCTTATTTATTCATTAGATTCTCACTTGCTATGTACCTATGTACTTCCACCTCCATTACGATGTTTGTTTTGTATGCATTGTGGGGTGAGAATGTGAACAGGTGACCATGAGTTTGTTCGGGAGGATTTGCAAGGAGGACTTTGACGATGGCACGTAAATGAGGCTTCTTTTCTTATGTATTTTATATATGTTGTACTTTTGTTATTAGACTTTTCGTAAGACAAGTTTGTTGTAATTTCCTTTT
The DNA here is from genome assembly GCA_026214975.1 of Gentiana macrophylla. Lineage (NCBI taxonomy): Eukaryota > Viridiplantae > Streptophyta > Magnoliopsida > Gentianales > Gentianaceae > Gentiana > Gentiana macrophylla. The sequence goes on along the minus strand of CM047811.1, from coordinate 2,147,271 downwards.
AAACTTCGTACATTGTAAGATTTGGTTTCGTTTTAATAAGATTTCCCTTCTATCTTTAGAATGTTTGTATTTCCATTCTTGTTTCCTTTAACGAAAAATTTACCCGAGTCTTTTGGGTTTGCGTCTGCTTTATTTTGATCGACTTAGCGAGACTTTGCATATAAGGTTGAATTTATTTAATGTTATCACGCGCTTGCGAGCGTCACTTCAGGATAATGGTTCCGATCCAGGGAGCGACGCGTTACATTATCTCTTTTAAATTGAAAGTGTTACAATCTAAAATCAAACACGTATTTTTAGATTAATTTATTCATCCATAAAAAACACTTTACAAAATAACAACAATACCCTAATAAAAATTCGGGGTTTCTGACATAAATATCTTATCATACGAAATGTATTATGTATTCTCACTGCCCAGCTAGATATGTGACTGTGGTGGTGGGAATTCTCGAGAACTCCTCAGTAACTATGTACGCACGCATATTTATGAATGTTGTGTGGGAGTCGATCGACTGTTGTATTTTAATTATATAGCAGGTGCTATGACAATGGAGAGAGGTAGATTCTGAATTTCACTTCCAAAATCTAAAAGAAGAAAACGAAAAAGAAAAAGAAAAAGAAAAAAAAAACCTTAAAGCTTGTTTTTCAAAAGCTACATCAGCACAACAGACAACACACGGCATAAGATCCTGATTCGTTTGTATATTAATAGATTTTAATGTATATTCAAAGTGTACAACACATTTTCACTATAAAAAAATTGATTTATCGCATTAGTGTTTTCACTACGTTATATTCGGCAAGAGACCAGAGTTCAAGTCCTGATTACGGGTAAAATAAAGTGCGTGTGTGAACCTTTCTGCTTTTCATTTATAAATAAAAATTAAAAAAAAATGTCTACATCCGATACCAAATATAGTACTCATTTCCACCTTTTTTGTCGCCCTAAATACATAAGTAAATTCTACATTCTGTTAATCATTTATTACTATTTATAAAATGCTTACCCTTTATTTATTAACAATCCAACTACTTTTCAATATTTTATAACCATTTTATGAATTATATTCAAAGGATATTTTATTCATTTCTACATATTATTTATGTCGCTATTCAACCAGTTTTTTTAATCTACGTGAAACATCTAAAATGAAACTTATATTTTGGGATGAAATAGTAGAGTTTGGTAGCTCTACTTACTATATATTGAGTGATATCAATGTTGATTCAGTTATATACGGCAATCAATATTTGCGGTAAAAAGAAATTAAATCGCCATCTTCCCGGCCGTAGAATCTGGTTGACTTTGAAAGATTGTATATTTGCTATAATTATACAAGGTCAAGGAAAAAAAACAGCAACGCCCTAAATCAAAGGCTCGCTCATTAATTAAATATTAGGAAGAAGATGAAACGTACGCTCCCTGCAATAAATATGGGGCGCCTATAATTATAAAGTACCGGTGCATAGGTCAAGTTTGTGACTGTCAGAAAATGAAAACGAGGAAAGCAACAGCATCATCAAAAAATAACGCAAAACGTAAAAGGGTTGATAATGAGGAGAAAGAAGAAGAAGAAGATTTCGGTAAGAAGTATCCTTACTTTTTTGATTCTTTGAAAAATAATGTGTTTCTTGTGAATCATGCCAAATTACTTGGCCATGAAAAGGCTAATGAATTGAACAACAAATGGAAGTCATATTCTCAACGAAAATTGGATATAGAATTGGATAAGTTATACTTCCAAAATCAGCTAAGTAAATGCGTAATAAACGAGATCCATAAATTGGAGGCCGCCCGCGAAACTGTTTCAAAAGAGGCGGCAGAAGATGCGGAAGAGGCAGAGAACGCAGATGAGGATGAGGATGAGGAAGAGGAAGCAGAAGATGCAGAAGTGGAAGAAGAGGAAGATGCAAGAGAGGAAGAGGAAGCAGAAGGGGATGCAGAGGCAGAAGCAGAAGCGGCTGTTGAGCGTGAGCCGCAAAGAAAGGCTGAAGAAATACAATTGGTGGTAGCATTAAAATGTCTTCCTGCTGCTGCAGTCTGTAATATTGTTTTATTTCTGCCTTAATTTGTTCTTAATTTCTTTCTCTCTCTTTTTTTTTTTTTTTTTTTTTTTTTTTTTTATTTTTTTTCTCTCTCTTTCCCTTGTGATTTTATGCTAAGCCCCTCAAGTGACAACAGTATAATAAAATTGATATTAAACCTTTACAAATCTCAGTTAATCACTATTTTTGTGATGGTGAATAGTTTACTTTGATTTTTTTAAATGCGTGTGGAGTCCTCAATACATATACCTATTGAATCTGGTGTTTTCCGCTCATAATCATGAATGAATATTAATATTAAGTTTAATGTATGGTAGTTGCCAATGAGACTTACATATCAGGAGGTCATGGGTTCCATCCCATGGTATGCATTTATAAGTAATAATCCTCTAAGCGAGGTAATTTTCGCTTTTGATGAAACAAAAAAAAATGTAAGGTAGTTGAAAATTTACGCGATGCATTTATATGTATGCGAGGCGATATTTGGTTGCTTCGGCTACACTATGGAGAGCTTTCGGGTGCAGGCTCAGGACCGCCACCTAATTGATGAAGCACATGATAGATGTAGTGAAAAGCAGCGTTGATGCATTCACATCGGGCGCGGTGCGGGTATATGTGATTTTCGTGGCGATCAAATGGATCGATCCTTCACTCTTTGCGTATCACTTTGATCCGGTGACCCGTGATGTATATGGAACTCAAGGCTATTTCCTTGGCCATGGAGGAGGTAGAGCATCTAGTGATCCAAAAGCTTGGTGGTGTGTCGGTGTGCATTTCGCGACTTGGGCTGACCAAGAGCGGACCTCGTATGCGCCAAGTTTGTTTAGTTCTGAGATTGCTTTGGTTACGTGCCTAACTTTACTTACATGTCTTTTCTTTCATTCAACGTGTGTGGATTATCCTGCACATTTTTAACTAAATATGGATTGTATGTTATTGCCTTGGGACACTCTGGGGTTCATCGCTCTACGGATGACATTCTACCATTGTTTAGGCGGATATTGCTTAATTAAGTTCTTTGTTTACTTAAAAAAAAATATTTATCATGTTAATAGAAGCATTAGCCGTAACATGTCCCAACAACATCAAATATTCAAGAGGTGTAAATATTTATGTCATTTAATATAATAAAATATATGGTTTCAGAAAAAATATAATAAAATATAATGCAAGTAAAAAGAGCTGAACCAGGCTAAACTCCAGAATTAGTCGCGGTGGTCTGGGTTCCGGGATTTAAGCCGAAAAAACTGCAGAAATTTTTACGATACAACCGTCATAATGTTTTATAACAAGTTATGTGTGTCAAAATATTCATTTTATTCTCATACAATACACATTTACCGTAACGACTCATACCTACCTAGGGATGGAATATGTAAGGTAGTTCGGAACATGCATAATTACAGTAATAATTACACACGTCACTTATTACATCACTCGCTTCGACATCATCATGCGAATTTTCCACGGAAGCTTGATTAGAATTTCACATAAAGATCATATATAACAATCCCAAAGCAAAAAATATGACAGTTAGGTTGTTGCCTAACCGGTGGTAATATAAAAGTATTTTTTCTCAGTTACTCTGTTTTGCATCGTAGATCCATATGATGAACTGCAGCCACATAGTTTCAAATTAAATTCAAACTGTGTGGTGGCTCGATTCATCCACGTGGACGTCTACGGTCATAAATGAGAATTAATTATGAAAGAATTTCCGTGGTGCGGGGCCGACAAGGCGACAACTGTGTCGACAACACAACTTCTCTATTACTGATAAAATCTACAACCCTATTAGGAAAGTCTCATCAATAACAACCACATTCATACAATAATCCGACCTAAACCAAAAAAACAACACACCATGGTAAAAACACTCTATCCCAATTACTACAGTAGACAGTCTCAACAAAGTCGTTGTGTGACCAGAAGTTGCAGTTTCAGACCACAGAAACAACCTCCCATAGAAATATAAGATAATGATGAGTACAGTAGGCCTGACCCGACTCGACCCCTTCCCCGAACCTGCATAAGCTGGGTGCTTCCATGACTGGGCAGCCCTCCGTAGATAACCAAGTCACTGACAATTAAATTCTATGATGCACGGATACGTTGGTTTTCCGGCGTATCCCGTATTCGATCACGCCCGCGGATACGGATACGGCAAGGATACTGGCAGAATACGCCATCGGATACGTATTGGGTCGCTTTTGTAATTTTAAAACTTCGGATCACGGCTCTTTGGATACGCCAGATTCGGAAAGATACGGCGTATCGGGCTTTTGATACGGCTTCCGTGAGAAAATTTGCTTTTTCCTAAGTCGTGTCCTTTCAGAGCCGAAATTACCGGGTCCCAAGAAATGCTAGCTTTTCATTTCATCTTCTCCATTAATCAACTTTTGGGTTTCTGAAATGGAGAATCACAATAGTCAATAGCTCTGTAAAAAAGGAACCCAAATGACAATTTACAAAATAATTAAGCTCAATTATTCACTTTGAATTAACCCTTTCTGTCCCGATTCTGATGGTGTGGCTGAGCTCCGGTGACCAATGCAGCTGGCAGAGAGGCTTCCCGCTTGACTGGCTGGCTCCGTTGGCTGTTCGGACGGTACTCTTTTGAAAGAACCAGATAAGCCTCTGATCTATCTTTTCCTTCATCTTAATGATGTGCAGAAAATAATATTTTATTATTATTATGTGCTTTTCATTTTGTTATTATTTATTTTTATATGAAAAATGAAGAACTGCAGATTGTTTTTTTTTTCCCATCATGTTATGCGTATTTTTTTATTCATATTGTTCATACTTGCAAGAGGCTGTTAATGGTTGGCTAGCTAAGGTTTTTTTGTTGAGTGTTTTTAATTGATATTGAATTTTGAATGCTTAGATTATCATTTAGATAATTAGTTATTTGGTGCTGCTATTGATCGAGTAAAGTTATATATACATGCATTTTAATTATTTACAGTTTGATCCTTATATTTTAAGTAATTACAGTTTCGTCCTTATGTTTTCATTATTTACAAATACACCCCCGTATCCGTATCCTATATTTTATGAAAATCCCGTATCTCCGTATCCCGTATCCGCGTATCCCGTATCCGCGTATCCGTATCCATGCATCATAGATTAAATTCATTAACCAAAGAACTCCACAAAACCAAAAAATCTATACATTTGCCATAAATGATACAAAAACATTTCATTACCAGTCATGGATGAGATCGCCAGTGACATGAGGCTTGAGAGATGAACTCTGATGACGTGAATTGCAACCAGCTACATAAAGCACTAAAGTTTCCTAGCAGATCCAAACAAAAAATCCCAAAGAATCAAACTACTCAAGATCAGATACGTACATAGAAACGAGAGGTTATATATTAACCAGGAAGTAGCATACATATAATGTAAATCCATATGGCGATGTTGGATATCGTCTAATGTATGATCCGGGCCTAAATTACTCTTAAAACGATTTATCAAGAACTTTCTAACAATGGGATGGTGATTGTGGTTTGATTTAAACCGACCTTGAGAGTTAGTTTTACCGAGTTGCCTACGTAACTAATGTATGTAATTGAAATCAAATCTTTCATAGTTCCTGCAGTCTGCATTTTATATAGGAGGTGTTCTAGCCCTATTTCTTGTCTGCCAAGTACCTAGGATTTACTTCAGCCCCTGAGGATTAATGCGTATAAATCCCTTTGATTTGAGGATAATTATGATGATATTTGATCGACAGGATCGGCATCCTGTAATCATGGGATTTTCCATGTTTATCTTATTATGTAGTCACGTGGTTGAATTATCAACGTAAGGAAAGGCCCAGACATCCTGCGCTAGGCTCCACAGGTCGTCTCGACCTGGGTTGCATGACCTGCCCTTCGTTATGACCGAGCCGTCCTGCGGTGGTCTACAGACCTCCCACCTAGGGGTAGGCCTGGATAACGTGGAGCCCCTGGCCCCAGTAACTAGTATTAGCTTCTCTCTTTATATATTACAGTGCATTTTTCTAAGTGACACATGGCGAGGACTACCTCGGCCATCGTCATAAGCCCCCAGTCCCGACCGGACTCTTTTGAAATTTGGTGATCCCTGACTTAGCGGAGTGCGGCTGGCTAACTCGCGAGTTGAGGTTGGCCTTGCCCACGTGGGCTTACCGTAATCAGTTAACTATGACATACATGAAAAATGAAGTGTTTCTACACACACCTTAATGATTGTTGTTTTTCCCAATACCGCTTTTAGGGCTTATAACCCCTAGTCTTGTCATGTCTCTTCACAAGTTACAATGCTCCATTTAAACCGTGATTGGAACTTTCCGGTTGCCATTCCATCCTTCATTCCCTTCAAAAGCAAGTAAGCTTTCTGTAACTTCTCCATTTTAATTTCCTTATTGTAATGAGTAAGCCAGTTGTCCTTATTGATAGTTCAATCGAAGCTTTGTTTTAGTCTGAGTCGGAATCGGAGAGTGAGAACTCCCATTTTAAGGTTAACACTGAGAACTCTGGTCTTCTGCCAGTCGAAAATCTTGTTTCCAAACCCTTAATCAATCATAGGGGATTTGAACACCTGCTTCTTGCCCCCGGTACGGTCCGTCCTATTCCGGTCCTCCACGCTCCTCCAGAACATCAAAGTTTGTTCTGACTCTAAAAGCACATATGGCTTTGAATTCCCAAGCCGCTTATGACAGTATCGATTCTAACCTGACCAAGAGTGATTTGGCCTCTATCTGCAAGCAGTATAAGATAGCTAATCCGTTATACGACCCTAAAATCCCGGCTCCCGGTGTTTACGCATACCAAGCTTCGGAAGGTTACTCCGTCTACCGGGACCAAATCCTCTGAGGTTTGAGGTTTCCAGTGTGCCCTGCTATATTGGATGTCCTAGAGCACTATGGCCTGGGGCTTGTCCAAGTCGTACCCAATGGTATAAGGGCCATAGTGGGTTTTGCCATGTGGTGCCGGTGTGCCTGCATCCCCTTCACCGTTAAGTAGTTCCGGCTCTTCACCAGTGTAAGCAGGTGCCCGACCAGGCCGGGTACTACTATTTTACGTGCTGAGGAGACTTCCTGAAGGACGTCCGGTTCATCGAGAAGGGAGAGACCTTTTATAAAAACTGGAAGCGTCGGTTCTTCTTCCTTTGGTCCTGAGGTGCAGCTTAACCTGGGTAGATGGAATACAGCCGAACTGGGTAGCGATCCTCACCCACAGACATCGATAAAAAAAACTGATAGATGATATCCAAAAGAGTGGCATTTATATCAGAAAAAAGAAGTACTCTTCTGCGTTGATTGAATCTGCAAAACTGCCAACTGCTTGCCCTGATCCCTACAAAAAGCTGAGTAAGAGGAATGTGAAACCTGTAGGGTCTTTATATTTGTTATATTCTCAGTATTCTTGGTCATAAATCATTTGTACTGACTCTTCTATCTTATTGTTTTGTAGTGTCAAATTTTGCCGAGTTACTAGCTGATGTTGACGAGGAGAAAGGACCTGAGGGTGACCAGACTGAAACTAATCAGGGTTCAGAGAGAACCGAGAGTGTCGACCTGCCGGGGACTCTATCCGTGGGTACTGTCCTGCATCCCTTCTCAGTCCAAAGCCTGTCTGAGCATCCTGAAGATGCGCCTGAGTTTTCTTCTCTTCCTGTGCGAGAAGGGGTTGTTATTCTGGAAACTGACATGAGGACTCAGGGAGAAGATGAAGAAGTAGAGGAAGTTGGGCTTCATAGGAAGAGGCAAGCCCTGACTGTTTCTACCATACAAAGGAGGGGATCTAAGAAAAAGAAGTCCGAGTCTCATCCAGTCGGCGACATTGAAGACCTTACTGAGGAGGGGGATCAATCCGGTCAGGGGCGTTTATTTGAGTTGTCCAATCAATACCTGGCCACAGTGGTAAGCTTCCTCCCTTTGTCTAGTTTTATTTCCTTGTATTACTATATTTTCCTCATTGACGTGCATGCCGTTCTCATAGGGGGGCCAAGTCGGACAAGAGTTTTTAAACAGGCTTGCCGAGTCCTCGGCGAGTAAAGACGCTCTAAAAAAGACTGTGGCCGAGCTAAGGGAGAGCCGCCAGAAGCACATGGATGCTTCAAAATCTAAAGATGAAGAAATCAAGGCTTTGAAGGAGCAGCTCGGAGCTCGTGATGCTGAGCTCGAGTAGACCAGGACTCGGTGTACCGCTAAGATTCAAGATGCGTTCGGCAAGTATACTGCGGAGAAATCTAAGCTGGGGTAGGCCTTAGTTAAGCTTCGTGCCGAGAGGGACGCATTGGAAGCCTATATTCCTGCTTGGAATGCTCAGGCCATCCATGAGTATAAGTCTTCCGGGCACTTGGCCGAGGCCTTGAAGGCCTTATTGGGCCCCGTCATGCAGCATGTCTATACTTCTGGAGTTGATGAAGCCAAAGCGCAATGTGCTGATCTGGTTGCTCCCGACCTCCCCCATTACAAGACAATGTACAAGGCAGGTATGGGCAAGATTTATGATGACCGTTTGAGAGAGTTTAAAGAAGGTGAAGACATTGAGGCTAAATATAATAAGCGCAGCCCTGTCACTCAGAGTGCCGAGCCGACTCCTTCCTCAATAGAGCAAAATCCTGCTGCTAAGAAATGATTGTACTCTCTCTTCTGTTAAGACATATTTGATTTTGTGAAATTTTTGAAAAACTTGTACGTTTTCCGGATATTTGTGGTGCTCTGCCCACTGTACTCTTATTTCTGCTCTGAAATTCATTTTGGGTTTAAAGTACTTACTTGGTACCCTTTGCATTCCCCCCAGTATGGCATGCATTACTAGTTGTACTGGATGGAATACTTGGTTTTTTAGTGTGACCTTTGTATGGCTTTTTTGGTTTTAGCCTGACCTGCAGACTCAGGAAGTTTGTTCTTTGCAAACTTTCTGAGTCTGACCTGCAGTACTCAGTTAAAATTTAGCCTGACCTGCAGATTCAGGAAGTTTGTCCTTTTGAAAACTTTCTGAGTCTGACCTACTATACTCAGTTAAAAATTTAGCCTGACCTGCAGACTCGGAAAGTTTTTCCTTTGCAAACTTTCTGAGTCTGACCTGCAGTACTCAGTTAAAAATTTAGCCTAACCTACAAACTCGGGAAGTTTGTCCTTTGCAAACTTTCTGAGTCTGACCTGCAGTACTCTGTTAAAAATTTAGCCTGACCTACAGACTCGGGAAGTTTGTCCTTTGCAAACTTTCTGAGTCTGACCTGCAGTACTTAGTTAGAAATTTAGCCTGACCTGCAGACTCGGGAAGTTTGTCCTTTGCAAACTTTCTGAGTCTGACCTGCAGTACTTATTTAAAATTTAGCCCCTTTAGGGCTGTAGATTGGCAATATCATACTCATAAAAAGAAAAAAATTATTATAACTCATCAATGCTCGAGTACATCTTCATTGAAAATAACAATACTGAAAAGAAATTAAAGCAAGCCCGACACCTGTCCTAGACATAAAATTTCCTGAGATTGTTGGCATTCCAACTTCGAGGTATGGTCCTACCACTTGCATCGGCTAGCTGGTATGCACCTTTTACATGAACTTTGACCACCTTATAGGGGCCTTCCCAATTCGGGTCAAGCTTGCCTTAGGGCCTTGTCTGCTAACTTCATTTCTTCTCAATTCCAAATCTCCTTCTTTAAAATATGAGTGCCTGACTCTGGAGTTATAGTATTGAGATATTCTTTGCTTATACTTGGCCATTCTGATGTAGGCCACTTCTCTGGCTTCTTCCAAGTCATCTTTGGCCTGCCTGAGTTCAGCATCTTGATCTAACTGGGCGTGGAGCTCGGACCTCGGGGAGGGGAGCCCGATTTCTGCTGGCATGATTGCTTTGCACCCATAAGCTAAAAAAAAGGTGTTTCACCTGTAGCTGAGTTTGGTGTAGTCCTGTATGCCCAAAGTATGTTGGGTAAATGCTCAACCCAATTCTCTCCCTCTTCTTCCAGTCTCTTCTTTAGGACAACCTTGACCTGCCTGTTTCTTTGTTCCACTTGGCCGTTAGCTTGTGGATGTCCAACAGAGGTGAAGTGCTGGGTTATACCTAGCTCGGCACACCATGATCTGACTGTCATATCTTCAAATTGTGTCCCATTGTCTAAGATTATGGTCTTGGGTATTCCATATCTACAGACAATGATTTTCCAAAGGTACTTTTGAATTGCTTTTGTAGTGATGGTCGTTAGAGCTTCAGCTTCTACCCACTCGGTAAAGTAGTCCACTGCTACAACAAGGAACCTTAGATTTCCTGGAGCTCGAGGAAGTGGACCGACTAGGTCCACACCCCATTGATAAAAATGCCAAGGAGAGACTATGAGGATCATTTCTCATGAAGGTTGGTGAGATAAGTTAACATGCACCTGGCATGACTTGCATTTCATGACTAGCTCGTTTGGATCGCTCTGTATAGTGAGCTAGTAGTACCCATATAAATGACATTCTGGCCAGGGTTCATGCACCGGCATGATTTCCGTAGATACCAAGATGAATTTCTCTAAGGATATAGTTTCCTTCTTCCTTTGAAGCACATCTGAGCCAGGGGATATGAAAGACCGTCTGTACAGAACTTTGTTAAAAAGAGAGTACCTTCTTGCCAGTAGCTTCATCCTTCAGGCCGGGGCCTTATCAGTCGGTAGTATGCCATGTTTGAGACAGAACACAATAGGGCCATACATGTATCTTGCTAAGTGACCGGTTGAACTTCATTCTGGACATAACTTTGCTCAGCGAGTTGCTCAAGACTCTTTTGTCTGAGAAGAAATTTGAGGCCAGTTTTGAAAGGGCGTCGGCTCGCTTGTTTTGAAACCGAGAGACCTGCTCGATCTGGACTGTCTCGAAGTTCCTGAGTAATGCTTGGGCCACTGACAAGTATTTCTTCATTGGTTCCTCTTTTGCTTCATATTACCCTTTGACGTGATTAACTACCAGTTGGGAGTCCCTGAATACTTGTAGATTGGTAGCACCGAGTTTTCTGGCTAGTTGGAGCCCGGTGATCAGAGCTTCATACTCAGCTTCATTGTTTGTAGCCTTAAACTGGAAACGTAAGGCATAAGGGAATTCTTCTCCTTTTGGACTTATGAGCAGGAGGCCTGCCCCTGCTCCTTTTTTTCCTGCTGCCCCGTCCACATACAAGGTCCATAACTCAACTTGCTCTGTCGGTTGATCTTTCTCAATGTCTACTGAGATTCCTTCGGCTAAGAAGTCTGCTAAAGCTTGAGCCTTTATAGAAGTTCGGGATTGGAAGTCCAGGTCATACTCTGCAAGCTCTATAACCCACTTTGCTAATCGCTCAGATGTATCTGGTCGAGCTAGTATATGTCGTAGAGGCTGATCTGTTACCACAGTTATCGGGTGCGCTTGAAAATATGGCCAATTTCCTTGAAGCATGCACCAAAGCCAAAGCTAGTTTCTCTGCGTTAGTGTACCTAACTTTTGGTCCGTGTAAAGCTCTACTCACATAGAAGATCGGTCTCTGTATATGGTCCTCATCTTTGATTAGGACTGCACTAATTGCTTCTTCAACAACTGCTAAGTATATTAGCAGAGTTTCTCCATCCCAATGAGAGGTCACGGTCGGCAGCTCGGCTAAGTATGCCTTGAGATCCTCAAATGCTTTCTGGCTTTCCTCATTCCACTAGAAAGGGCTTGTCTTTCTTAGGACCTTGAAGAATGGTAAGGCACGCTGTGCCGATCTGGACAAAAACCTGTTCAAGGAAGCCATACGCTGTTAGGAAATCACTAGTTTAACGCAGCGGAATTTAAAATTTTGATTTCCTTTTACAAGATCGTCTTCATTTAACTCAATAAACACGTTAAGTAGTTTGACGGAATATACCTTGGATGATCTACAAGATCGTCACTTTGACCGTCAACGGAGAGTAGTACTGTGCGCAAGCCGTCCACGCGTCCGGCCTCTATCGATAATCCACACGAACTCCTGTGAGAATCCTCTTGGATTGCTATCGAGAAAAATCAATTACTGGACCGGCCTTTCTCTCTCTCTCTCTCTAAATCTCTATTAAAAGCTCTCTATTTTACTCAAGAACTATTAACTCTTGGAATTGTGATGATACAATTGAGCTAGCCAACCCCTTTCTTATATAAAGGAGGTGTCGCCCTTAGTTGCCCTAATCTGATTAGGAGAAGCTTCCTAGAAGATAGATGAAAGAGAAAAACCTTTTTCCAATAAAATAAGGAAAATCACTTAGATTGATTTATCTCTTTTATTATAATATCTCATATTAAATAAAAACTAAATATTGTCAATATCTTATATTGAATATATTTATCTTATTACCATAAATCTATTTTTCCAAAATCAATTAATATCCAATATTAATATTATGGTAATCTTATTAATTAAAGTGCACAATCCAAGTGTATCTTATACACACGTGTTCTGCGCCCCATATGCCAATATTGGCATCCAGAATATTCTTTAATTAATCAATATAATTAATATCTTGTATTTTATTTATTCATAATAAATAAATACCACCATATTAATTTACAACTATAACCTTTATAGTCTTGAGATAAACTTTCCTTATTTGGCTATCACTATAACCGCATTTTAATCCAACTCGATGTTCATATGTGTGTGACCCGATAGGCTTCCGAATATGTTGGTCGTAGACACATAGTGCAAATTACGAAAATGCCCTTCATGCCTAACGATCACGAGATAACGTCTATCAACACACCGTGACCCCAATCATCGGAAGAGTGATTAGACTTTTCTAGATGTCCAATCTAACCGGCAGTGTACCGGGTCAATTGTAGTCTAGTCTAGTGATCAAGGTCGTATCCACGTGGATTGTGAGGTTGAACACCGAAAAGCTATTATTATCTTGATCTAAGTCACAATAGTGCAAGAAGGTAAATGTATCTAAAAATACTACAAGGGTGATAAAAGATAAAAAGCCTAGCCAAGATAATGCAATGATCAAGCAAACCTCTATTAGCATCATGGGAATGAACTACCTACCAACCTTCCAATGGTGTTCAAGTGTGTGCTATCGGTGCACTCCTAAGCTAGTAATTTCCCCTCATACGAGTGAATGAAACTACTCTATACCTCCTCATTGGTCTAGGTGTCCTAAACCTAATGAATTGGTATGATAAGAACTTGAATGCAATGACAATGTCAATACTCCCCGGATAAGAAATCGAATGCTTCAAGAGGTCGATTTTACCTTCCGGTTCTCCTATTCCTTCTCCCACACCTAATATCTCCTTTCGGTCTCAACTAAGTGTGTGTGTGCTAGTGCTAGGTGATCAATCCAACACCAACAAGCAATTCAACGAAAATAGGAAAAGATAACCACAACACATGAAGCTATGAAACATGAACAAACATTCCCAATCAACCAATAGGGATTAAACTATCACAACTACATAATCTGGGCTAGTGTAAAACTAGCCACTCATGAATATAAACACCAAAAAATTGATGTAAGCATTCATAATAATGAGAACAATTAAATCAAAGTAAAGATTAAGAATTATACCAATCACAAGCTACAACTCGAAATTGGAAGCTTTCATTCAAGCTCAAAAGATTTCCATGGAGTTTGGTACACCAAAGTGATGAAACCTCTTCCACCAAATACTTTAGAAATCAACTAACAATTCTTAATGTTTGCAATGAAATTAAGAGCTAAATTTGTGTTAAAATTTGGCTAGGAGAGCCCTTTGGGGCGGGTTGGTGCCTGCAAGGGAGGGAGAGAGTGGAGAAGATGAAGTTGGGGGGTTGAATAATTAGGTAAATTCGATCTAAAAAGGGATTATATGGCTGAAAACTGCTCCTGTGACGTTTTGGCGCGCGTCACTAAAGGTTTGGCGTGCGTCACGAAAGGTCTAAAACTCTCTGAATAGCTACAATGACGTTTGACGTGCGTCACAAAGGTTTGGCGTGCGTCACTTCACAGCAGCTCAGAAAAATCGCCATAACTTGAGTTGTAGAGCTCCAATTGATGTGATTCAAATTGCGTTGGAAAGCTCGTTTCATCATCTACAACTATCATTCAAAAGTCTTCTCCATAAAATGCATCTAAGATGGGTCAAATGTCCGTTGAATATAGACTACGGTAGCAATACTAAGGACAATTGATCCGTTTTGACTTGTAAGCTTCCGGCACACTCTTCTAGCCCTCAAAAAACGTGTTTAGGCTCAACACGTGTCATCAATCGGGGTCTTGGTCAACCTATAATCCTGCAATACGACACCAAAATACCAAGTATAAACCCGACACGACGCTCCGGTTACTATAACCGGTACAAAACTATCAAAATATGATATTTTATATAATAATTACTATCTACACACTTGGATGAAACTAACCAAATAATGACTCAAATTGATACGAGAACATCAATAAATGCATGAGAAATGGGGATAAAACATCGTGAAATGCATCAACTAGTTGACTCACATCACAACTCCCCACTTAGCTTTTGCTCGTCCTCGAGCAAATAAATCGACAAAACAACTCAAGTCAAGAGATAGGGTCATACAACATCAAGAAGTAAGAGCTCAACTAGATGATGCAACCAATCGTACCTATAACCACATGTTAACCGAAATCTAAGAAAGTAGTGGAGTGTGTGTGTGTGTGAATACTCCTCAAATTTGTTACCAAGCAATCAATTATGAAATCATGCATGCAAAACTTATTAGGTGCAAACCATATGTTTAAGAATGATACCAATCTCCACTAATCGAGGCATTCGGAGTCAAGAAGATAGGTCGGGTAGGACTTGATAGCTTGTAACGTTAGGCTCGGGTATTGGCTAATCGAAAGGATGAAAGGATATATCAAAAAGAACAAATGCAAGATAGCAAGAATCTTCACCTTCAATTCCAATGATTTTTGAATTGGCAACTCCAACTCTCTCGCATAATTGCCAAAGACGTCTCCTCAGCAATAAACATAAGAGATAAAGTACCACTTCAATTGATTTATCACCCAAACTTACATTACTTGGACTTGTTGAACTTGTCCTCCAACATTGCTTTCCAATGCTCACCATTTATTGAATCTTTATTTACAACTTAATTGACTTCATTTGATTTTTGGAAACTTTTTTGCATTTTTTTTTGTTTTTTTTTGAACTTCAAAGAAACATATATACACCAATGGGCTCCGAACTTGATAAGATACCATCTCAACTTTTGTGCCAATAATGTCATCCAACTCTTAACACAACTTCCAATGTTATCACCACAACAATACATAGAAACTTGCTAAACTTGTGGGACATCAATGGAATGTAGACCAAAATTAGGCTAGGGGTCAGATATAACGAGGTTAATCATGAATGGCTAGTTTCGAGTGGGGTCTCACCACTCTACAAAGGCTGAGATGGGGACAGGCGGAAATTACGTCCGGGGAGGCCATTTGGCTATGGTTGAGTCAAAGAAATGCCATGACCGTCATCCCTAACTCAGACTCCAAACACCTTTCTATTTTGCCTCGAAAGGATATCAAGCCTAAGTTCTAGTTGCTATGGAAGCATGCTTGCATGATTGCATAAAAGTTTGCATGTTAACAAAAGATCAGAATATATGTACTCAAAGAATTCACACTACAATCAAAGATTCACGGTTAAAATGTACTTACATGTCACCAAGGTTACTCACTTCATTGAGGTACTCACTCTATCAATTGCAAACCCAAATCTTTTCACAAAAGGTGATTTGTTCAACTTTAAGTTGCTCGAAAATGATCAAGGCTAAGTGTTTCTCAAACATTTAATGATATTACCTTCTGTTGGACTAACTACGTTCCCACTCCCCACTTACGAACTTGCATTGTCCTCAATGGAAAGTGAGTAGTAAGAAAGTAGTTAGGGAATCAAAACTAGTCAAAACAAGTACCAGGATGCTATAAAAGGGAGGGTGGGTGGGCGTGAACATGAAAGACATCCAATGAAATGACAAGCAATCCCAAGTACTAGCAAAGTATCAACCAAAATGTAGACACAAAAGGATCATTGGCCACACCGGGCCACACAAAAGAGCAAAAATATAAATAAAATATTATACTAAACTTTTTCGGGCTGCAACCCGGTAGCGCTTTTGTTTAACGTCGTTTGCTCGACGAGATTATACGGTAGAAATGGTGGAAATTATACAGATTATCGTGCATGGATACCATTAACAATTACTCATACAAGCATGTAGCAAATAAGAACAAAATCCAACCAAAAGATAATGCTTAAGAAGTAAAAAGAAAGATAGTACCCATTGTTGCTAAATTTATAGTCTATAGCTAGACTATGCATGGCACATTTCTTTAATGCACGGTTGGTGGGTCATCCTCGCGCACCGCATCCATCTTTTTCATTAAGACCGGTCTCCAACATAATGTGGACGAATGCCACAAATCCCAACGATTCTTGACCTTTTCCTTTGATTTTCGAGCTTTTGGTTTGTGAGCTTTCACTTTATTGCTCACGTATTCTTCAACTACCTGCATGTTAGTACAATCCACAAAAAAGGGACATGAAGTGTCCACAAAAGAACAAGATTCTAGTGTAGTGCGTGGATATTTCAAAGATGTGTAAATGTTGAAGACAATGCGCTCATCATTAACTCCCAAACTAAGCTCTCCCTTACGAACATCGATCACCGCTCCCACCGTTGCTAAAAATGGTCTACCGAGGATAAGGGGTGTAGTGTACCCTACCTCCATATCCATAACAACAAAATCGACGGGGAAATAAAATTTATCAACCTTCACTAGTACATCCTCAATGACTCCCTTTGGACATTTTATGGATCTATCCACAAGTTGGAGAGTCATCTCCGTACGCTTGAGCTTGCCTATGCCAAGTTTCATGAAATCATTATAGGACATAAGGTTTATGCTCGCACCGAGATCACATAGTACCTTCTTAAACAAAAATCCCCCAATCTCACATGGGATCGTAAAACTCCCGAGGTCTTTAAGCTTAGGAGGGAGCTTATGTTGAAGCACGGAGGAACACTCCTCACTTAGACACACCGTCTCATACTCTTCCAACCGTTTCTTGTTGGAGAGTATGTCCTTAAGAAACTTATCATATGCCGGCATATTAGTGAGTGCTTCGATGAAAGGGATATTAATATTTAAGTGCCGAAAAGTGTCAAGAAAACGAGCATACTTCTTATCCAACTTCTTCTTTTTAATTTCCTCTCGAGGGGGATATGGTAATGAATCAAGATCAAAATCTTTAGGGACAAAAGTCATACCTCTCTTACCTTTGTCATTTGATGAAGTGGTAGAAGGTCTTCTCAAGTATTGGGCTGTTGGTGGGCGCCTTTCATCATTGGCCTGCGCCAATGTATCATTGGCCTGAGCCATTTTGCTTGCCAAAATCTATGTTTGCTTCTCTTTGTAAATGGCCTGAGCCGGTTGATCATTGGCCTGAGCCATTTTCTTTGAAAGACGTCCAGAAACTTTCTGTTTCGCATTAGCTTGAGCCAATTCAACATCGGTGCACACCATTTTGCCTGGCTCATTGAATAAAGTCCTCAAATCACTCAATCTTGGATTTTTCAATATTCTCGGGACTTTTATCCATTCTTCTTCTTTCTCCACCTCGACATAGTCATCATTTCCCAAGAAATCATCAACAATTTCTTCTTCTTCCTCGGTTAACTCTTGGTCTTCAAATTCCTTGTCCAAGTCATCTTCAACTTTATTGTTTCCATGAATTGCCACTTCATTACTTCCACAAACTCTCCCACTTCGAGTGATAACGGCATTGACTTCCCTCGGGTTTCTCTCGGTGTTGCTTGGTAATCCACCCGGTGGTCTACTACTATGTCTCTCGCCTTCCCTAGTCAAAAGGTCTTCAATAACTCTTATTGATGCCTCCATCGTTCTCATTCTCATTTCGTGACAACTCATAGATGTCTTCAAAATACCAATCTCTTGAGACATCATACCAATAGAATTCATCATTGTTTGCATATTGGTGGCTTGAGTAACAACAGTTCCCATCAATTTTTCCATCAAACTTTTCAAATGAGAAACCTCCACTGTTGATTGAGAACTTTGTTGAACATGGGTTTGTTGAATAAGAACTTGTTGGTAAATAGGAGGTGAATCAAAAACATTGGTGTGGGTGTTGTTCAAATCCCGATGTTGTCTCATTAAACTCATTTTTTCTTGTGTAGATACATCGGAGTTTGTTCCTTCTTCGATATGAAAAACACCAAATGTCACATCATCATATTTTCTACGCTTCAACTCACTACAAGAGAAATGACATTCTGTGACAAAATAAAATGTGATGCGTGAAAATTCGTCACATATTTACAGGTTACGTGAGGATTTTTTTAAAGTCGTCACAAATATGCAAATTATGAGATTTCGACATCCTATCGTCACATAAATTATTTTGTTTGTCACAAAATTTTTAGCGGGAAGTTTTTTTTTGCGCATTTGGAATTGTCATTGGTGAGGAATGTAACCATATGTCATAATTTTACTTAGGTGACAAGGGTTAAATTAATTGTGAGAATATTTTTTTGTCACATTATCTAAAGATAAATAATAATTAGCGCTAAATGTTATGAACCTTAAAATAAAGCGCTAAATTCTTCTTAGGAGGAAAAAACACAAGGCAAAAGATTTTCCCCAAAAATTTCTCTTCCTCGATCCTATTTTTCGATTCAAAACAAAAACAAATTCACATCGCTTAGTGTTCCAAAATTTCCCACATTTATCCTCCTAATTTTGGTTATGAAATTTAATCTGGAATTCAAACCTCTAAATTATCTTAATTGAGAAAAATCAGTGCTTAGGGTTCCAAATTTCCCACTATTTTTCATTCTATCCTCCTAATTTTGGCTATGAAATTTAATCGAAATTCAAACTCTAAATTATCTTATCTTTTCTCAAATTTGAAAAAAATTCTCGCTTGAAATACTTGTGCGCTACCTCCACAAAGAAGAAAAACAAAACATCGCTTTGCAATTAGATGAGTCGGAAATGAAGGTGAGGATCAATGTTTACATTTAGTTAGTCAAAAGACGGATCGATCAATAAGATTATTCGGAAAGGTAACTCCTTTTATGCTATTGATTTTTTAAATAATTTGTGTTAGATTCTTTATTTGTTCTGAGTGAATTGATTTGTTCAATTAAAGTTCCTTGTAAAATAGGATGATTTTCAATCATGCTTTATGCGTTCTGTGTGGAAATTTTCGATCCTCAATCAATCCTTTGCTTTATTGACAAATTAAGTTCGATTTTATTATTTTATTTTTAATCCAACGTTTAATTTGTTCTTAGGCTTGGAGTATTGTTTTGCTTTTTCTGTTCATTTGGTTAGTAACCTGGTAACCTTGCTTACAGTGCCAAGTGGTTCTCATTGAAGTAAATTTCTTGTAAGACACTACAATTCCTTAATTAGTATGAAATAGGCCTAGATAATTGATTAGTATACGACTGTAAGTACATTCACTTAGTTGAATCGCCAATTTCCTTTCATTCTTTTGTAGATCTTTATTTGTTTGTCATCATCTATATGGCCATGATCATCTTCTTGTCTTCGGTGATCTTTAGACCTAAAATTTAGAAATTGACAGAAGTAACGTGCTCGTGAAAAGGACATTTTCATGGCGCTTAACTTTGTGCAACTTTACACAAATACCTTGCTATGAATAACAAAGGAATACATTAAATATCATTCCGGTTTGTTATGTGTCGTTATACATATTTTTGGCTTTTTTTGTTGCTTTTACCAATGGTTAGTTCGGTTTATGTGGTTATAATTCTATCTTCATATGGATATCAACAATATCTCGTGATTGTAAATTCACCGTGATTCATTTTCATAAGTATAGCAAATCAAGTATGTGGGCATTGAAATCCATGATTTCAAGAATATTTGAAAATAATCGAAATATCTTCACTTTTATTTTTTTGAGTGGAGGTTTTGGTGAAGTAAACAAAGCGTATTTCACCATTAAGATAGTTCCCATAAAATTTAAATACTCAAAATCATTAAATCTCCAGAATCATGAAAATGATAAAAGCTTGATGATGCTTATGAACTATGAAGATGCATGTAGCTTTTGTTATTAGCAAGTATTTTTTTCATATAACAAATTAGCATATGAACTTTTTTATCATAAAACAAATTGGCGGTGATCTGAATCGAGCATATATTATCTCATTTATTGTTTATGTTTTAAAGTGGGTTGGGGAGTGGTAGTGGACGGTGGAAGTCAAAGAAAAGACCGATCAAGTAGTCTTCCATCTTTCTTCATGCATTTCCCAGGTGTCTCATATGATTCTAATCAATTTGTTATCATTTAAATAGTTGTATATGCTTGCTTGTTTTAGTGTTGATCTTTTCTATGTTTGTAGTACATTGTTTTGGCTCATTCAAACACCAATGGATAGACAATGGATTTTAAATCGGGATCGTCGTAGTAAGGAATATTTAGCAGGGGTCCAATCATTCATTGATTTTGCTCATCGCCATGTGAACGAAAGAAATGAGGTATTATGTCCTTGTAGGGTTTGTCATAACAAATCCTTTCATTCTATTAACATCGTGCATGTTCACCTATTACAATCAGGATGGATATGACTTATAATAAATGGATATACCATGGAGAGCACATGGATGAGTCGAGAAGAGACTTTTGCATCTCCTAACATTGAACAAGGTAATGCCTCAAATGCGAACATGTTTGACTTGATCGATGATGCATTTTCTAGAATAGAAAATGATGATCAAAGAAACGATGATTGATAATGACATATTAGAAGATATTGATGAGATGAGGGTGGTAATCCAAGTAATGTTGATAGGTCGATCGTTGATAACTATGAGAAGATGTTACGTGAAGCTCAAATAGAAGCTGTGCACTGGATGCACAGAATATACAAGGTTGACATACATTGTGGAGTTGATTCACCACAAAGTTGATAATCACATGACTAACAAGGCAATTGATAAAATGTTAGGAATGATGAAGAGGTTGTCTCCTAAACCTAATAATGTTCCTGAAACATACAATGAGTGCAAGAAAATTCCAAGAAGTCTAGGCTTGGGATATGAGAAGATTGATGCTTGCTATTATGACTGTGTATTGTTTTATAAAGAGCATGAAGGAAAAGATAGATGTCCGGTGTGTAATGAACCAAGATACAAGGATAGTGATCGTGAAATGAAAAAAAAGATCCCTAGAAAAGTTTTGAGATATTTTCGATTGACGCCAAGGCTACAAAGGTTGTTCATTTCAAGACATACGTCAGAAGATATGAGATGGCATAGTGAAAAACGTGTTGACGAAGAAGGAGTGATGAGGCATCCGGTGATTCTCCAGCTTGGAAAGAGTTTGATAAAATGTACCCTACATTTGCTTTAGACCCTCGAAATGTTAGACTTGGTCTTGCAACCGATGGGTTCAAACTTTGGGAACATGAGCACATCCTACGACATGTGGCGGTCATATTGTTCATATATAACTTGCCTCTTGGAAATGCATGAAAAACCTTACTCGATAATGTCTTTATTGATTCTGGATCGAAAGCACCTGGAAAGGAGCTTGATGTCTATTTGCGCCATTGATTGATGAGTCGAATGAATTATGGGAAAATGGTGTTCTGACCTATGATAAGATGAGTGAAAAATCTTTTGTCATGCGTGGCAATTTGTGATATGGACGATAAATGATTTTCCGACTTATGGAAATTTATCGAGTTGGAGCACTCATGGTAAATTAGCATGCCCCGTATGTAATAAGGATGCCTCATACACCAAGCTAAGAAGTAAGTATTGCTATATTGGACACCGTCGCTTTTTACCTTTGAATCACTCTTGGCGCAAGAATACTAAAGACTTTAATGGTTGTCGAGAGACAAGGCGTCCCCGAGAGAATTCTCCGGAGATGACTTACTTAGACAGGTGTGATTACCTTGTACCAACAAGACCTGGGAAGCATCCTGGTAATAATGATAGAAAAAGAAAGAGAGATGTTGAAGAATTCAATTGGAGAAATAAGAGTAGTTTGTTCTGTTTAAATTATTGGTCTAAGTTGAAAATTAGGTATAATCTAGATGTTATGCATATTGAGAAGAATATATTTGATAGTATCATCAATACGCTATTAAATACAGCAAAGTCGAAAGATACACTCAAGGCAAGGATGGATTTACAAGACCTGAAAATTAGAAAAAATTTGCACTTGAGGCCGAATGGTACTAAATTGGATAAACCTCAAGTCGAGTATGTCCTCCGTCCGTCAGACCGTGGTCCTTTCTTGCAGTGGCTGAAATCTATTAAATTTCCGGATGGTTATGCATCCAATATTTCTCAAAATGTGATTGAAGATGAAGGAAAATTATGGGTTTGAAGAGCCATGATTGTCATGTATTGTTTCAACGTGTTCTTCCTATAGAATTGAAAATATTTGAAGAGGCCGGTATGTACTCCACTTGTAGAGTGTCAAACTTCTTCAAAGA
The DNA here is from genome assembly GCA_026214975.1 of Gentiana macrophylla. Classification (NCBI taxonomy): domain Eukaryota; kingdom Viridiplantae; phylum Streptophyta; class Magnoliopsida; order Gentianales; family Gentianaceae; genus Gentiana; species Gentiana macrophylla. Next base: position 2,124,743 of record CM047811.1, on the reverse strand, counting down.
ATTATGTGCAAAGACATTGAACGATGTCGAGATCTTGATAAGTTAGAAGAAAACATTGTACTCATATTATGTAAACTTGAAAAATATTCCCACCAAAGATTCTTTGATGTCATGGTCCACTTAGCCGTGCATTTACCACGTGAGGCAAAATTAAGTGGTCCATTGGATATAGGTGGATGTATCCTATGGAAAGGTAATGCAATTAATTGTTTTTATTGCACCCAAATACTCTTTGTTTTGACAATTTTTTATTAGGTTGTTAGAAGCATTACAAAAATATGTACGAAACAAAGCTCGTCGTAAGGCTCTATTGCGAAGCATACATAGCATATGAGTCCTTAACGTTTTGCTCAATGTATTTATCTGGGGTTGAGACCGAATTCACTCGACCTGAAAGAAATAATGACATGGGTGATCCTATGGCGAATCTTTCCGTATTCGCCCAGAAAGCACGTCCGTTTGGAGGACATGTGATGCTGGAATGGTCAACAGACGAGTTGAATGCTGCTTTTTGGTACATTTTAGATAATTGCGACGAAATTGAATCATTTCGAAAGTACATAGTTTGCCAAATATTTTCCATTTTCATGTTTATGATTTCAAAGTTTAAAATATTAAGTGTACTTATTTCTCTTGTAGTGAGCATATTGATATACTGCAAAGGGATAGCCTTGACAATGTCGATCAAAGACACAGGGCTTTATTTCCAGAATGGTTTAGGCATCACATAACAACTTTGTTTTACCAAGAACCCAAAATGGTCAGTGAGGAGATTTTTGCGCTAGCCCAAGGCCCAGATCGACGTGTAGTCCAAAGACAATGGGTGTGTTGTTAATGGTATTCGTTATTTGGTGAAAAATACTGATCGGTACCGTAAAACACAAAATAGTGGGGTAATGACCTTAGGATCACACGATGGTGTATCGTGTAACTTTTATGGAAGTTTAGTTAATGTCATTAAACTACAATTCACAAGAGGATTTAAAGCAATTCTCTTCAATCGTGTGAGTGGTACAATACAAGTTCCAAGTGGTAAGAAAGTGATTCAAGATTATCATCTTACGTCCATAAATCTGAATTCTAGATGGTACGAAAGTGACCCGTATGTGCTAGCTACTCAAGCACATCAAGTATTTTATATCAATGACTTAAATCTGGGAAATCCTTGGTATGTTGTGCAAAAATGCCTACATAGGCATGTGTGGGATGTTCCTGAAAAAGTTGATAGTGATGATAATGATGAAAAAGTTGATGGTGATGATAATGATAATGAAAGCGACAACGACAATGACGAACATGTGAACGCAGTAAGATCAGTTGAGGATGATGGTGATCAAGTTGATATATCCCTATGCAGAGATGATGTTGATGATGAATCTTTCGATGCTATCTTTGAACAAGTGGAAGAGATTTTAGAGGGCGATGATGATTCCGATGTCGCATCAACACATGAAGATCCATTGTCATGCAATAAAGATGATGTTGAGATTGATACTTACAGTGATGATGACTGATAGTTAGGTGAAATATTAATTGTTTAGTCTTTCATACTCAATTCATAATCACAATTTCTTGCATTGTTTTATTGATTCTCTTCTAGTAATATGACAATCTACCGGTGTAGTTTATTTGACCTATTCTAGTGTTGTTTTCAATTCATCTCTTAGGGTATTTCACATGGTATTGTTGGGTTTTGTGTATATTTGATCTCGATAAGAATGAAAATAATTTAAAAGTTTTAAGCAATATAGAGATAATTGCTCAAGTTCTATAAAAAGATGGTACAATTGTGGATCAAGTCTTATATATTTAATTTTATGGTATATGTTATGCGTTTTGTTTCTCTTTCGAGAGAAAAATGGATGATCACAGCATCGTGAGAACGGACGCCATAAGCCACCTCAAGGACAGTATATGGCATTGTTAGAGTTCAATTTCTTACTTTTTGAATTGATTTCTTTTAAAAAGTTTCAGCTTAACAGCGCCAAAAAAAACTAAAGTATTTATTTGAGATACTTGCTCAAGTTCTATAGAAATAAGGTAGCTGACTATTTATTTTTCTTTTCTAATTTCTGTTGTTTGGGAGAAGTTACTTACATGGCTGTGTATCATCTTTTTTTGGGTATCATGTGCGCTTTGATTACAGTGTAGTTGGTTACTCTTTGTTGTTGTTACAATCTACATTTTGATAGAAATAAACAGAAGCAAGAAAATTTGTGTTACTAACACTTTTTCATGAGGACAAATGTATTGTCTATGTATTTACATCTTTATGTAGATGGGCACTTTTGTACAACGAGGTAAGAAGGTAAAGAAGAAGGTTGCTCATCAAGCTCAATCTCATAATGCTACTCTTCTACGAAAACCACCACAATCGCCGACACCACCATCACCATCAAGGAATACATCAAAACATAGGGGGAAAAGGATAAGGTCTCGTGACACCTCCATCATCTCGGTCCAACCATCATCTCCTGTTTTGCAACCACAATCATCTTCACCACTACCGCAACCACAATCACCACAAGCACAAGACAAAGAACCTACCGATTCAGAATTGTACTCAACTAGTCATCTTTGATTAGTCGTTATATTCTCATTTCATTTATATTTCTTTTATGAAAGTAAAAATAATGAGTGTTGTTTCGGTGTTGTAGAGGCTTACGACTTTTCAGAAAGAAAGAAAAGCGTGGAAAATCACGTGGAAAAGGCGTTCATGATATGATTGAAAGCTAATGATGGGAAGAAGGTACGGTTGTGTTTGACGTGCTGCTTGAAGTCCTGAAAATGTAAAAGTTTCAAGCCAATCTTAGTTACGAGATAGGCGAGTATTGTTAGAATTCATGCACTGTAAGATACATGGGTTGGAGAAATGTCCCACAAGTGGATAAAAGCTTATGCATGAAAAGCTATTGGTGAGTTCAATTATTTTAAAATATTAATGAATTACTATTTAACTTTTATGATGAGTGTATTATCTATTAAAATAATTTTTTTAATCCCATTCAAATTGGGTTGTCAACGGAATAAATAATTGATCTTAAGAATGATGTTGAACATTTACTAATATTTTACTTTTGTTCAAATTAAGGTATTGTTTGAGATTGACTTGACCAATCCCAAAATTAAGGAATATGTGGATCGAGGAAGATGGCCAAGTCATATTCTGTATTCAAGTGGAGGTTATTTAGTCACTACAAGGAATATGAAACTCCCCAAGAAGGTCGAGCTAATCCTCCCATTTTGATTTATGGAATGGGAGACCGGATAGTCCTTTGGAATTGGTTGTGTGATAAGGTCTACCTAACGCTAAAGACTTCTTAGTAAGACTTGCAACCCTTTTGTTTATCTACATTTATACCATGTATATTTTAGTAAATTGAAGTAGAATCTTTTATCACCACGACATTGTTTGAATTGCAATTTACTGTATTGAATTGGAAAGTTAGTATAACATTAATAGAAGAAGAACAATGCTCATTTTTAATACATTTTGAATTCATTAATTACTTAGTAGTATGTCTTTAATATAATGAAACTAAATAGTGACAATTTATCTTCATGCAGGATCTCTCAAAAAATCTACAGAGAATGTAAAGAAGCAAAAGTTTCATCACAAAGGGGGTGCAAGACCATTTATACAACATGCTAAGAAGGCTACCAAGGTAAAGAAATATGAAGAAATGAATTATTTTCGGATTGACATTTAGATCTCAACTTTACATTTATGTGTTTAGGATGGAGCACAATTTTCTATGATTGATAATTGGAAGAACCTCTACAAAGATAAAAATAATGAGTGGGTCCATGATATTGCTCGAGAGAAATATGTAAGTCCTCACAAAAATTGTTTTCTTATGCACATACCGACTTGCTTGTTGTTTTGTTAATGATAATAAATTTAAACAATAACAGGAGATTCCTTCCACAAGTTTGTTCTACTTCCATTATATATGTTTCTTGTTCTTTCTTGCTTTTACGTCTCGTAATCTTTGGAATGATCACCAATGTAAGGTGATGATATGACATTGTTATGTGTTGTTTGTGAAAGAGATCAGCATGCTCTTGGAATAAATGCCGATTCCCGAAAGAAAGCCTATTATGTTTCCTTGGATGGAATCAACAGTTTCGTGTCCTGCATTTTATTGATTGCATTGGAAATTCGCTCATCAAGCTGCTTAATCAATTACACATCATTGTCCATTTTAACGTTAATTTTTTAAATGCAACTTTATTTATTTTTTTGCACTAGCATGAGCTTTCTTTTCCATCCACCTTTGTGTTTATATTGTCTTTGTTTGATCGTAAATATTTCATGCTTTGGGTAATTTGATTTTGAAGCAAAGAGCTCTAGACATAGGGAACTAAAGTAGGTATGGACATGTTTAGCAAAAATACATCCACATACAGAGGCCAACAAAATTTGTCATGTAGTACAACTCAAATAAATGGAGAATAGTCGTTCTAGCTTTTCTTATGTTCAATAATTGTGGCATATTAGTCAATTAAGTTTGTTGGACTAATTCTTTTCCATCATTGGTAAAGATCCACAATACACTCGAGGTTATGCATTTTTAGGCTTCAGGAGTTACATGTTCCATTCATTTAATTGTCTTTTGAACAACTTGTTGTACTACTTGCAGGATGAGATGCAACAAATGCGAGAAGAGCGTAAAGAAAATTGATCATTTGAAGCGGTGAGGTACCTACATGATTACGTATGTGTGCCATTGGATGTTGAGCTAGAAATCATGAGTAATACACTTGGTAGGAAGGGACGATTTATTTCTGGTGTAGGTTCTTTTCCACGCATGGAAACTAGCAAATCATTTGCTACATCTTCTTTGGTGTCGAAGTCCGAGTTGGTTGGAATCCATGATCAATTAAAGTTACTGACAGCCAACTTTGAGATTATGCAGAAGGAAAATGAACAACTAAAGGCATTGGTAAAATCCCTTTCAACCTCTCAAGGAAACAGTAGCAGTGATTCTGGTGAGCCTAACAATTGTCAGGATAATGATGATCTATTTGCAGATGATGAGTATTATGATGAGTTAGGTGACTATGATCGTATTTATGACTGAATTTCATTTATGTCTTTCTCTTAGGGTTGTCAAAACTTAGTAATTTTTTTATTTTTATTGAACATGTGATACTCTTTTATGTTTGTATTTCAGAACTTATGCACGGTTAATAAACATCTTTATTATCGAGCTATTATTACCATTGTATTCAATAGTTGATGCAAATTTAGTCATAATAACCATATACATGACATCAAATTTATCATGTAGAATATGAATACGTGATTGAGTGTGACTTGTAATAACTATTATAGGTGACATATTGCATAAAGCCATATTAAATGAAGAAAACTTTATCACATATCATTTGAACAAGTAGCGAATCTCGGAGTTAAGAAATAAGAACATTGGGTGATGACCTTTTGGTTACCTTACAAGCGCATTGAGTGATGAAGTTCTCATCACATAATATAAATACGTGATTTAATTGAAGGTCACATATGACATATGGTTCTTTATTTTCCTTTAGTTTTGGTGGCAACTTAGTCATCACATAAACTCATAATATGTGAGAAGATGTGGCGTCACTTACTTAAATAAGTGACGACTTTGACGTCACTAATGTATATGAAATGACAAGTGTAAAATGTAATGAATGACGAAGGGTTCGTCACATGAGCAACAAAAAAGTGATGAATGAGAAATGTGTCACCAAATACTTTATGTGACTTAGGATAAGTGACGACCCTAGTGACGCCGAACTTTCGTCACATATAACTAAACGTGACAGAAATTACTACATAAGTGACAAATATTGGTCGTCACAAAAGACCTATTTTCTTGTAGTGACTCTCTCTTCCCCGCTTGCAATTCATCCATCTTTTTATTCATCACCGTCATTTCTCTCAAAATTTCTTCCTCATTCGAATTATGATCATCCCCAATGGCAAATTCCGTTTCACTTGGGCCGGGATCCCACAATTTCTCCTTTCTTGTCACTCTTTCAATAGCCTTATAAACATCTTGGGCCGTGCTCATCATAAGTGATCCATGGCATGCCAAATCAATTTGTGCCCTTGACCCTTTATGCAAGCCACTACAAAATAATTGGACTTGCATGTCCAAAGTATAATCGTGGTTTGGACACGCCCTCAAATGATTTTTAAAATGGTCCCAAACATTGTCCAAAGATTCAATTAAATCTTGCTTGAAATTAGCAACTCTTACCTTCAATTCCAAATATCTACCCGGTGGAAAGTATTGCTTCAAAAAATCGGTTTGTATATCATCCCATGATTGCAAGTGATGGTGGGGAAGTGACATAAGCCATTCCTTTGCTTGACCCTTCAATGAAAAAGGAAATAATGTGAGACGGGTAAATTCTTGACAAGCATTATTTGGAATCCCGTATTGCATATTTCTTCAAGGTTATAAAGATGTGAATGTGGGTCATCATGGGCCTTTCCATGGAATTGAGCTCTACTCTCCACTAGACCGAACATATTAGACTTGATTGAAAAGTTTTTAGCATCAATGTGAGGTAGCCGAATAGGATTATGAACTTGATTTTTTCTTTGAGTGGCTTGCTAACAAAGCGGTCTATTCTGGTAGGATGGATTTGGAGGTGGATCATATGGATATGGTTCTTGTGGTGATGGAGGAGGATAGTCATTTGGATTTAAGGGATTTTGTTCAAAAAGGGCATTTTCGTGGTTATGCCATCCTTGTACCATTCCTTGTACCTCATTCATTTCCTCTTCTTGGTGTAATGACTCTTGTGATTATGCTTCACTAAGATCCAATTCACTACGAGCTAGGACAACCTTTCTCTCAAATAAACGTTCCCTAATATAAGTGTTGATATCCGGGATGTAAGGAGTATCGAGGACCTTACAACGTAGAGAATGGTTCATCAACTACAAAAGAGAAAACAACAAGAACACAATTAATAGCACTTGGTGAATTACCAAAGAGGTAAGCACCAAAGAAATAAAATAGAAAAGAGATTAGAAAAGATTGACTTATTCTCAAGAATTTTCTAGCTAATATGAGTATCAACCGTTACACAATCCCCGACAACGGTGCCAAAAAGCTTGATCAGACTTTTCTAGATGTCCAATCTAACCGGCAGTGTACCGGGTCAATTGTAGTCTAGTCTAGTGGTCAAGGTCGTATCCACGAGGATTGTGAGGTTGAACACCGAAAAACTATTATTATCTTGATCTAAGTCACAATAGTGCAAGAAGGTAAACGCATCTAAAAATACTACAAGGGTGATAAAAGATAAAAAGCCAAGATAATGCAATGATCAAGCAAACCTCTATTAGCATCATGAGAATGAACTACCTACCAACCTTCCAATGGTGTTCAAGTGTGTGCTATCGGTGCACTCCTAAGCTAGTAATTTCCCCTCATACGAGTGAATGAAACTACTCTATACCTCCTCCTTGGTCTAGGTGTCCTAAACCTAATGAATTGGTATGATAAGAACTTGAATGCAATGACAATGTCAATACTTAAATTATTAATTCCGGGATTACGCCACCATAAACCCGAAACTGAACTCTACCAATTATAGATATATACTTACACTCAACCCTATGAGTAAATAAGCGTCCACTGATATAATCACTACATACGGACTAACCCTCCATAGACTGTACATTCTGAGTGGGAAGTCTCCGTGAACCCGACTCAGAATATCTTATCCTTATTTACCATTAACCCCCTAGTGATCAATTAGTTCACATATCTGACAAGTAGCTAATTAGTCTAACATGAACTGGGCCCATCGATCATTTTCTTAGAGCTAAAAAATAAGGGGACTGTCTCTCTCTACTTCCCACAGGAAGGAATGGATTCCTTGTCTGTGAAAATCAGAACTACTCACTCATCAGGAGATAGTGCCAATGAGAAGTGACTTGGAACACATATTTAAGTGAACCGTAACTAACACATCAAACACTACCCCGAGACAAGTAGCACCATGTGATCACCTCAAGATTAAGGTTGATCCATATATGATCATCTAATGATTTAATAAGATTCCTCGATTACGGAATTATATCGAGAAATTCAGATTAAATCCATCCAGTCCTATATGAATGCCATCATATATAAATGCCCCACGTAGGTGTTAGGTGTAGTGCCTGAAAGACAATTATGTAATTGTTTTAGGACAGAATTAATAATTCATCTTATTATATGCATGTATGCTTATAATTAAGACACTACTGAAAACCCTAAGTACCTCGTTTATGTAATCACATAACTCAGTGTATGGCTATACACACGAGGATTGAGTTAGTGAGATGTACTTAAAATTAACTTAGTCCATAGTGTTTATTTAATCTGAGTACGGGTCTCATGATTAATTTGCTATTAATGCGCCCAGAACACCTTAGGTGTGACAGTATTATCCGGACTGTCGGTAATAGGGTACCTAATTGGGCATTTATATATGATGATAATCATATAGGGCTGGACCGATTTGATTTGAGTTCTCGATATAATTCCGTAATCGAGAAGTCTTATCGAATCACAAGATGATCATATATGGATTAATCTTAATCTGAGGTGATCATGATCAACGCTTAGACTAGGGTAGAGTTTGATGTGTTAGTAAGGATCACTTCGTAGTTTGTGGTCCAACACTTCTCGTTGGATCTATTCTAGAATGAGTGAGTAGTCGGTGCTATCACAAATATGGAATTCATTCCTTCCTTCGGGTTCATATTATATTGGATATGAACTAATTGATCACTAGGGGGTTAATGGTAAATAAGGATAATATGTTTCGAGAAGGGTTTACGGAAATATCCCGAATCGAAGTGAGCAGACTATGGAGGATTTATCCGTATGTAATGATTATATCGATGGGCGCTTTGACTCATAAATTGAGTGTAAGTTATCTATATTCGATAGAGTTAGGTTTGGGTTTATGGTGGTGTAATCCCGAATTAATAGGTTGGATATAATTATTCATGCAACGAATAATTTTATTCGATTTATTGTAGCTACCGAATATGGGTCCATGGTCCCCGACGTGGCTCCTAATATAGCATATAGGTTTTCTCGTCGTTGCACCTCAATTATAATTAAATAGTGGATTAGGCTATTTAATTGATATGTGGATTAATTGTTTAGTTGGACTAGATGATTAAATACATGAAAATACTTTTTTCGTGGACTCGGGCTAAATAAATGGAAAATGCGCATGACCCAATTAATTAGGGTTTGGGGCGCCTATTTGTTATTTATTATTTTGGAAATTTGTTTTCTCAATAAATAATAAGACATGTGATTAAATTATTTATGTGTTAAATAATTTAAGGAAAAGAATATCTTTTATATATCCTTATTATTTTGGAATATTCTAGATATATCTTTTTAGGAAAAGGATTATTTCAATTGATTTTGTATTAATTAAATAAATCCTTGGAGGACAATTATTACTCTCCTATATAAAGAGATTTCTCTCAAGCCTTTTGACAATCACATAACACGCCATTGTTGTGTAGTACTTAGGTTGATATTTCGACCAAGTACTTCGGGTTTCGAGTTGGGATAATCTTCGAGATTATTCCGGTAGCATATCAAGGAGGTCCGGCCGCGGGAAACACCATCCACACTGGTGTTCTTTGGGAGACACACGTTGGAAGGCTGTGGCTTCTCAACTTGCATGGATACTACTTTTGATCTTGGAGTTAAGCACCATAAAAAGGTAAAATCCAAACCCCCTTGTAGTTTGATCTTTAAATTATGTTCATTGTTTCGTTTAGATTCAGATCGATGCATTCATTGTGTAATCGGGTCAATCATGATTGATCCACGATATTACATCGGCGGTAGAGTACCCTCTACCGGCGGTCCGGATAAGACTATCACACCCTAAGGTGTTCAGGCGCATTATTGGTGTTTTAATCAAGAGACCCTAAACTTCGATTAAGTTCACCACGGACTATCGTTTAAGTATATCACCACTAACTCAATCCTCGTATGTGCATACCATACCTTTGAGTTAAGCGGTTACATCTTGATATACTTAGGGTTTGCAGCAGTGTATTACTTACAAGCACAAAGCAAGTAATAAGGTGAGATAAATTCTGTTATAAAAAACAATTACACAAATTGTCTTTCGGGTACTACACCTAACAGTCGAAGCATCAGAATGCTTCTTCTTGGTACTCAAGAATCCTTTGCAGTTTCTCCTCCAATGTCCGGTCTCACCGCAATGGAAGCAAGCATCATTGGATTTGTCTTTGGCTATCCTAGGTGTTGGCTTAGGTGCAGCCTTCGCCTTCTTGGACTTCTTTTGGGCTTTAGTCTTGCCCTTGTTAGAAGTGACCAGCAACACTTTATTTCCCTTCCCCACAGTGCCCTCAACAGTTTTCAACATGTTCAATAACTCCGCAAGGGAGCAATCTATCTTGTTCATGTGATATTTCATCACGAACTGCGAGTATGAATCAGGTAGAGATTGCAGAATCAAGACAATACTCAATTCGCGTTCCAACTTGTGGCCCAGCTTCTCAAGCCTCTCTATGTACCCGATCATCTTAAGCACATGTGACCGAACAGCAGTCCCAGAAGCCATCTTACAACCAAACAGGGCCTTCAAGACCTCATACCTCTCAGTGCGAGACTGAGAAGCATAGAGCTCATTTAGGTGAACCATGATTATGTAGGCGTCCATGAACTCATGCTGTTTCTGCAGCTCTGGTGTCATAGAAGCAAGCATGATACATGTAGCATCAGTACTGTCAGAACGGTGCTTGTTGTATTTCTCAACAGCCTCTGCAGCCAAGCCCTCTGCAGGCTTTTCCGGTATCTCTTTGTCCAAGACATAGCCAATTTTCTCGTGCCTCAAAATGATTTGAGGTTTCTTTCCCAATCAAGAAAGTTGGTTTCATCAATCTTATTGTAGATGATAAAACGAAGGTTCAATTTGTTTGACATTTTCTACAATAATAAATAAAGATAGATTAAGTAAAAGTTCATGTATCAAAACCCTAAAATTGCACTTATAATTTTAATTAGGTTTTGCTCCCACTAGCCAGCTATTTCCAATTGGCTTTCAAGAATTTGATTAATTCCTTAGTGGCTGGGATCCAATCTAGTCGCCTCGATTCCCGATGGTGCTCGATCAATTTTGGAAATTTCGAAAGGTAGGTACTCCTACCAGTCGCATCTTATGCGACTCCCAATGGTTGACCAGTCAACTCTTTGACAGTCCGCATCTTTATGTGGTAGTCAACCCCTTGTCTCTAAAGTCAGACGGCCCTGATGGTGGCCAATCACCAAAAGACTTTAGTCGAGTCGTAACCTAATATTCATGAGATATCATGCTATCATATCTCAATATTGATGATATACCCGAGGTAGGTCAACTCCTGACGGTGGTCGATCAGTTGGATCCGAACACAAGCTCTTCACCATCGTTATAATATTATGAGACAATTTTGGCTCGACTTTTGTCGTGGGAATAATTAATTCACTTAATTAATTTCAATTAATTATGGTCTCATCTACTATATGCATATTACTACGATATCATATAAAGTAAAACATACACAACATTCCGTGCATATTCCGCGCACTTCTTTTGCCGAACTGGTCTTCTGCTCGGGTCGACCTTGAGTCTGTGAGAGCCAGCTCGGGTGACAGACCTGGCATGTCTTCCGTTCTCCATGTGAAAACATCTCTAAACTCTCTCAGTACTTTGACGAGTTCTCCTTTTTGCTGCTCTGGGATCCATGACCCCACATTCACAGTTAAATCCTTATGATCCTCCCATAGGCTCACTGTCTTGATTTTGTCTTCTGAAGACCCGCCTTCTTCCTCTTCCGGGAGTAGTTCTTCCATAGAGACCTGATGCACCATCATTTTTCTATTAACGGTGGCTGTGTAACAGCTCCTGGCTGTTTCCAAATCACCCTTTACTTCCACCGAACCCTGTGATGTTGGAAACTTCATGCTTATGTGAGCCGGAGATATTACTGCTTGGAGATCTATCAGGGTAGGTCGTCCCATGATAACATTGTAGGCCGTGGGTGCTTTGACTACAACATAATCCACCATAAGGGTCCTGCACCTTGGTTCTTGTCCAAAAGTGGTTGGCAATCTGATCATGCCCATGGGATGGATTGGGGGTCGTACGAACCCAAATAGCATAGCTGAGACTGGTGTCAGTTCAATGTCCTATAGCTTCATTGATTGAAAAACACTGTAGTATAATACGTTGACTGCACTACCCGTATCGACACAAATACGCTTCACTGTATGCTTATTGATTACCACTTCAATAACTAACCCTTCGTAATTGGTGACTAAGGGTAGGAGATCATGCGGACCATAAATTACCTCTCCAGAAAGCCTTTGCCTTTTATTAGAGTCGGTAGGAGTAGCTGACTGGCTACTGTTCTTCTCCACGGGTCGGGAAGCGTTGCTCGGGCCACCCAAGATGGTATTGATTATGTTGATGGGGTGATTATCGACCTACCCATCGGGTCCGGGGGACTGATCTCTTCTACGGCGGTAGTTGTCGCGTCGGTCTTGATCTTGACCAAAGTTCCTTCTCTTATACTCTCTTATCCCTCGGGGTTCCGCGTTTTGTGAACGCTCTATGACCTCATCCAGCCTCCCTTCCATAAAAGCCGCATCAATATCACTTTTCAAATCCCTACAGTGCTCTGCATCATGACCAATGTCTTCGTGGTACTTGCAATACTTGGTCTGATCTCTTTTCTCACGAGGACCCTTCGTAGGAGGCGGGACTCGTGCTATGCCTTTCATTTTCATTATAGCGAGGACCTGCTCGCATGACCTATTTAAAGGGATAAAATCCCTTACCCGAAGTGTGCCTTTCTTTCCTAGTCGGTCTGACACCGGTGCTGCAACTCGATCCCATACTATCTTGCGTTTTCTATCAGGTTTGTCGTCTGACTTATCTTTCTTGGAGCTTTCCGCCTCTCTCTTTAAATGGTTGGCCTCCTCACCCTGTTAGTGCTTATAAGCCAGGTCCATGCACTCTTCAATAGATCTCGGAAGTCGGTTGTTTAACTTAGCATATAATCGACCTTCTCGTAGGCCTGCTATGAAAGAGGTGCTTAGGAGATGCTCCTCTGCGTTCCTGACCTACCTGGACTCTTCATTAAACCTCTTCAGGTATTATAGCACAATCTCCTCCTTCCTCTGCCTGATGGTGAGGAGGTAGGTAGCGTTTCACTGGAACGGCTTGGCCGTGACAAAAGCTTTCATAAACCTTCTTGCTAAGGTTTCAATGTTGGCGATCGACTGAGGTGGCAATTTCTTGAACCACTCACGGGCCCTGCCCGTAAGTAAAGCCGGAAAAGCTTTGCACTTCATCTCTTATGCTGTACAATCCAGGTTCATAAGGGTCAGATATTGAAACAAGTGATTTTGGGGATCCTTGGTGCCATCATAAGGTTCCAACTTAGGCACATTGAACCTCTCTGAACGCGGGTAATTCAAGATCTACTCCGAAAACGGTGACTCGAACAACAGATCATCCGATTTCTGACCTAGAATTCCATCGAGCTCTGCTCGGGCAGCCTCTTGGGCTTGGGTGTTGGCCTGTTTTTTCCACGCGTTGGAGGTGGAGGAGAGGGTGTCCCCTCTATCATCCTTGCGCAGTGGGTTGTTCTGAGGAGCGTTGTTTTCTGGAGCTTCCTTCTCTCACCCTTTTAGGGCTAAACCCAGCACGCTTTTAAAAGCTGTCATGTCAAGATTTCGTAACGCCTCCAACAAGGCTTGTTGAGCGGGATCTGCCAGTACTTCTTCTTGCTGATGTTGGTGCTGGCTAGTGGTGGCGTTGGGGTCTTTTTCTCCACCTTCTGTCTGTCCAGCAGCTGTTGTAGTGGGATCGGTTTCCTGGATCAAAGGATCTTGAACCTGGGTCTTTTTCCCTGTATTTTTTGGGGGTGTCATTGCTTTTTCTTGATGAGATCGCTGAAAGAGACTCTCCTTCTAGCGCCAATTGACGATAGTGGATATCGTCTAATGTATGATCCGGGCTAAATTACTCTTAGAACGATTTATTAAGAACTTTCTAACAACGGGGATGGTGATTGTGGTTTGATTTAGACTGAGCTTGAGAGTTAGTTTCTCTCAAGTTGCCTACGTATCCAATGTATGTAATTGGAATCAAGTCTTTCGTAGTTCCTTAGGGCTTGTTTATATAGCAGGCGTTCTAGCTCTATTTCTTGTCCTGCAAGTACCTAGGATTTACTTCCTAGCCCCTAAGGATTAATGCGTATAAATCCTTTTGATTTGGGGATAATTATGATGATATTTGATCGTCAGGATCGGCATCCTGTAATCATGGGATTAATTCCATGTTTATCTTATTACGTAGTCACGTGGTTGAATTATCAACATAAGGAAAGGCCCAAACGTCATGCGCTGGGCTCCTCAGGTCGTCTCGACCTGTGTTGCATGACCTGCCTTTCGTTATGACCGAACCGTCCTGCAGTGGTCAAGTCGGGAGGGCAAGGGCAGACCTCCCACTTGGGGTCAGGCCTAGGTAACGTGGGGCCCCTGTCCCCAGTAACTATTATTAGCTTCTCTCTTTATATATTACAGTGCCTTTCTCCAAGTGACACGTGGTGGGGACTACCTCGGCATCGTCACCATTCAGTGTATAGATGACCTAGCCAAATTTAGTTCATATCTTAAACTGGACCTGGAACCTTTTCCTGTTCATTCGTTTCCAAACTCTCTTATAAAGAGAGCACACAGTCCACTCTCGATGATTCATACGTAGTGGGCCATTTGTGCTTCAGTGTGTGTTTTTTTTTTCTTTGCTTATGAGACACAATTAAAACGTAAAATGCTAATCTAACATGTAGTAGAATCCTGTGATAATGACTTCAATAATAATAGATGAAGCACGTGTATAACAACTGTCATATACATTTTTGCACGCTTCCGTAGAATATATTTACACGAAAGTGAAATAACATTCTTCAACAAAGAGTTTCCACCAGAAAAAAAATAGCAAATGTAATATGAGTCAAATATATTGCAGAAATGTGTGATAATCATGCAACAAACCATTTTGCAAGAACCTGACCAGTCTGTATCCAACTTTTCATGTTTGAGTCCAAGATCTTATATTTGACCTGATATTGACAAGGAAAATAAGTGCTAAGCATATGAAATGACTCAGGTAGCTGACAACACTGAATAATAGATCATCCGTAACGCCTCCAGGCACTTCCGGCGCAGTAGCGCTTAAACGAAGTCATAAATGGCTAGGTTAAGCTGCTTGACCGTTGTCTCGCCGGTCTAAAAGTGCTAACCCGAATTGACAAAACCTTTATGTCTCACACTTATATGGTGGTGATACGCTTCCCTCACTTCCAATGTGGATATCACATTCTCCCCCCTTATAAAGGACTGATATCTTCGTCAGGACGGCCAAGACCTGTCCCTGTGGACTTGTGATGACGCTTAAAATAGTATATCATACGGCATCAACATTCTATCCATTAAGAGCTAAAAATAGTTGTTTCGACCTATAATTATGAACCATTTGAGTTGAACATCATATGTCGGGTTCGTGAGTCGAGTATTTTGCATTTAACTTTTATTTTTCATTATTCGATATTATTTCGTGCGTTATTTGATTATTTTCAGGATACGAAATATTGGGCTGAGCATTGTGGACAGTGCAGGTGGGTGAGCGAAAGGATTGGGCCTAGGTATTCAGAACCTTCCAAGAAAAGTCGGCGAGAAAGAAAAAGCGAAAATACCCCGGTTTACCGGGAGGTACGCTTGATTTACGAGGCTCGAATCTTCGAAAAGCGTTTTCTTGGACGAGGGGTAGATCTAGGTGTTTCTAAGTCGGTTTATGTAGCTATAAATAAGAGGCTTCGCCTCAGAATTCAATGTACAGTACAATTTTCAAGACAAGTATTATGCAATAAAAGTTCTTTGTTCTTTATTTTATTTTATGAGTTCTGGTCGGAGAGACGACGGATTCGCCGCCTAGGAAGAGATCTGAGGGAGATCTACACTCATCTTCGAGGGTATGATTTTCTGTCTTTTCCAAAATATAGATCCGTCGTTGTTCTACTTAACTAATATGTTTTAATTGTTTATTTAGTTTAATTATGTAGTAGTTAGTTTATTTTACCCCATGTATGTATAGATCTAATTCGTTGGTGAAGAAATCATGAAATAGTGATTGTGTTTTCAGATCTGCGACGGTCTATATCGCTAATACCTAGAAAATTACTAGTTCATGATAATCGGCGCCAGCTACGTTGATCGACATATTTAATTTACATGTTAGTAGCTTGATCAACTATTTGCATATCATCATAAATTAGCATGAAGGACTTGCAAGGTGAAGTGTTAATTAGGACATTGTCTTGATGGAATCCTAGGAACGTGCTAGTCATTGTCGATAGCTGCTTAGGGAGGTTTTCGGTCTCGTGTCGGCATCTCTAGATCTTAATGCGTATGAGCTAATACAACCAACGAAGGAGGTTAGTTGCGCATAGATTGTCTGCGTTGTCCTTACAATGGAAGTGGATAGGATTAGAAGTTGCACCCGTAGCTGTCAATGAATTAACATTTACCAACGGGGATGACTATTGCATGGGGGGGAATAACTAATCACTCATCATTAAACTAATACATTAGAAACTCTTGTTTGCTCCGTTTGACCTTGCATAATCTTGCTAGTTTATTGTTACCAATTTACTTCTGTCTATATTTTAGTTGGTCGTAGACCATATTCGTGACAAGCCCAATCTCGAAGATTTACGTTCTTACGAATCTCTGTGGTCTGCTAAGATCGGAGCCGTGTTGATCTCTGAGGACATAAGTCCTTTTTTGATCTCTCTGGTGACTTGATATGGACCTTTCTAGTTCGTCGTAAGCTTCCCTCTATCGGGCTAAAGACCGGCAGCCTTCCTGTTTCAGAGAACGAAGTAGCCGACCTTGAATGAGTGGTCGCGAATCTATTTGTCGTGATGTTGTTTAGCGATTTGCTTATAATTCACGAGCCAATGGTATGTCGCTAATCTTTTCTCCTCCGTAAGGTCAAGGTCAACTTGCCTGTTGAGCAGGTTATCCGTCGGATTATACCTCGCGACCATGATACTCGGAAGCGCCATTTCGATAGAAGTCATGGCCTTCGATCCGTAAGTTAGAGCAAATGGCGTTTCTCACGTGGGTATTTTGATCGTGGTGTGGAGAGCCTATAATATGGTGGGTAGCTCATCGACCCATCCGCCTGTAGTTGCTTTCACACTCAAAATCTTTTTAAGCATCTTGATTATTTGCTTATTGCCGGCCTCGGCTTGGCCATTACCCTGGGGGTAAGCTACAGATGATTGCCAGTGTTTGACGTTATATTCTCTATAGAAGTTTGAGAACTCATCTTTGAACTGTGGTCCGTAATCTATCACCTCTGCTCACGCGATGCCGAACCGAGACCACATATGGTCGTGTAAGAAATAAACCGCATCCTTTGCTTCTATCTTGACCATGGGTTTAGCCTCGATCCACTTTGTAAAGTAGTCTGCAGCTACAATGATAACCTTGCATCCACCTATTCCCGCAGGGAAAGGCCTGATGAGATCGAGTCTCCACATGTCGAAAGGCCAGGGTGAGACCACAACACTTTGTTTTACAGATGGTAGTCTTGGGATGTCTGCATGTTTCTAACACTCCGGACATTCCCTAACCATTGTTTCCGAGTCTTTTATGATTGACGGCCAGTAGTACCCCGCGGTTATGACCTTTTGTGCTAAAGAGAGACTAGCGGGGTGGCCCCCACACGCTCCTTGGTGAAGCTCTACGAGGATTTTCTCGCTTTCTTTTTTCGGACACATCTCAACAAAGGTTTAGAGGCAGATCTTCTGTAAAGTATTCTGTCGTCTATGATGTACTTGGCTGCTCTCCTTCTGAGGGCACGGGCTTTATCTGTGTCCATAGGCAAGGTCCCCGATTCTATGTAGGCTTGAATCTTATCAATCCAGTAGGGGGTTGGTGTTGGTGCATCTATGTCCGTGATTTCTGATTTTTCAATTGTTGGGACAGAGAGATATTCTACCATTATTGACGGATACGCGATTTCTTCCTCAAGAGATAACTTGGAGAGGTAATCTGCTCACTCGTTATCCTCTCTACCGATTCTGATGAATTCACAATAGTTGAAGTCAGATTCTAATCGTCTGACAATCTCACCATATTTTTCTAGGATGCCACAACGTGTTCATAGTCTCATGAGATTTGTTTGACGGTGATCTAGGAATCACAACAGACTTCAACGTTTTTTAGTCTTATTTCCTTTGCGAGCTTAAGCCCAACTATGACTGCCTCGTATTCAACTTGATTGTTCGTGGCCGGGAATTCGAATTTTAGAGCTTTTTCAATTTCTTCTGTTGTTCCTAGCTCGACCAGAATAACACCAGCTCCGCATCCCTTGTGGCTCGAGGCCCCCTCGACATACAATCACCAGCATTGGTCAGGCTCGCATGAGGTCGGAGCGGACTCTGGTTGCATAGGCAAGCTCGGTCGTACTGAACTGAAACTCGTCTCAACAATGAAATCTGGAAATGCTTGAGCTTTAACGGCCTTCCTTGGTTGATATTGGATGTCGAACTCAGTAATCTCAATAGCCCATCGAAGTAAGCGACCTGAAAGGTGGGGTTTGTGTAGTATCTAACCCATCGGGCTATCTGTTAAGACAATGATCGTGTGTGAAGTAGCCCTTGAGTATGCGGGCAGCGATAACGAGCGAGTAGGCCAACTTTTCCACATTAAAATAACGACTCTCCAACGGACGGATAGCCTTTCTTACATAATAGACAGGATTTTGTAGGGATCCGGCCTCCTTGACAAATACGGCGGCTACAGCCCAGTCTGAGGCCGCCAAGTACAAAAACAAAATGTCCCCCTCAACTGGGCTTACCAAAAGAGGTGTAATACCCTACTCCCGACCCCTAGGTTCACTAGAGTCATTCTAGGAGGGGTTACGAAGCTCTCACCACAACTTTAATAACAAGACTAGAAATTTCAAAATAATTTACTATTTACAAATGATTTACAAATAATTCATTACTTAATTTCATTACAATATTACCACAGATAAAATATTACAGTTGACACTAATAAAAAAAATTGCGCAGCATGTTCTAATTAAATCCAGGTCCATGTCATCACTTTCATCCTCATGACATCTCCCTCGACCCTTTACCTGATTTTATTTAGAAGAGAAACAAAACAAACAAAGGACAAAGAAAATAAATTAAGCCAAAGAAAATGCCAGTATGAGTAGTGTGTGAGAGTGTTAGAATATATATATATATATATATATATATATATATATATATATATATATATATATATATATATATTCGAAAAAACTTGTTCAGTATTTACATGAGTAAATTACTTATTTATAGTTGTGTATCAAGTTCAAGTCAAACATGTCCATTCGAGATCCGTCAATTCATCAAGTTCCTTTACTAGACATCGATACAGCTGATACGATTGTCTCTACCTTATGACTCCCATTTCACCACCTTATATCCACAACAAGTAATTTTTATAGTGAAGTATGTCCTTCTGACCAGGGGCGGCGCTATTCATTGAGTTTTGGGTCACCTGACCCTCAAACATAAAAAAAAAATTATATGTATTTTTTACATTATTTAAAATTTCTATACACTAATATGTATTAAGTGATCCGCTAAAATTTTTAAAAAAATTTACCCTTGATCCATAATCCTACTTGGATTTTTAAATTAATACCGTTCTCGATCTCCGACCCGTGTCCTAGAATTCCTGCAGCCGCCCCTGCTTCTGACACCCAGTCTCCTGGGGCTTCCGGAGGGTCCACTTGCCTTGGACCCCACAACCGCGGTCACAGGCCCAATGCACAGCTAACCCGACTGTGAAATCCTCGGCGGGCCCATCGAACGAGAATGAGAACCATGCGGCTGAAGCGGGAACTAGCCATGCGGCCGAAGCGGGAAGGAACAAGTACGATATACCATACCGCGCATAGCGGGTAGTACGGTACCATGTCGCCAAGATAGGACATTCATGCAATGTCATTTGTACAAAGTTTGATTTAATCAAGTTATTATCGTTAAAGCGAGAGAAATCATTAATCATTTTTAACAAGATATATGCATATTATATATCTATATACAAGTAATATATCTAATTAAAATAATTTGTAAAAACACACTTTGACTTTTATAGAAAATAAAATTGAATTCACGTTTAATCCGAATCATTACACATGAGCAATTTATAACCATATATCTACTCATCCGTATTATACTGAGATTAGCTTTGTCAAATTACATTTCCTCCAATTAGTCATCTTCACGGAACCATAATCATAGCCACACCAATAATACAAAAGTGACTCTTTGATGTTGATAAGAAAAGAATTTCCATCGAAGGCATCGGCACTCAATTTGTTAAATTATTTATATAGGAGAAAATAATGGTTCATTTAGTATTCTTTCTTAAAGACAAGTAAATGTAATAATAAGAAAGACAAGTAAATGTAGTAATTATTCCTGATGCCAAAACGGAAAGGGACCATAAATTTGGAGACGTATATGAACAGAAACTGGAAATATTAATACATTCACATTATTTTGTTACTGAAAAGATAATTTTAGTAAATGTAAATACATTCATAATCTATTTCCAAGATGTAGTAACGTATCCATCTACTAATAATGATGTGTGCTTCTATTTGATTATCATTTACTTGCAGAAGTACCATTTAGGAGGCTAGGTATAGATAATCCTAAAAATAATATGTAACATATGTTTTAGTATAGTACACAGGAGGTAACCTTAAGTATTTTTTTTTTTTTTTAAAAACACGATTATGTTCACGTTCAACTTATATACGAAAGAGGTATCATTTACTAATCTTACATTTAGTATTTAAATAATTAGACTAGAAAATTATAGCTAACAAATTAGTTGCCGAAACACATAATCACATTTATATCAATATATAAAAAGTTTATTCAACAACAAATATTCATATGCGAAAAATTCACATGATCACCACCACAAATATATATTTATACAGACATAAGTTGTAACCTGTAACGCCCTGTTCCCAAACACCGAGTCTTTATCCGGAAAATGAACGTTCGGCACGTGTAAAATAAAATAAATTTCACTTTATACGTAAGTATCTACTACGTCGTATCAAATTAAAGCAAACGGAAGCAAAAGACTCGGGTAACTTTTTTTTTTCAATTAACCAAGAATAGAAACTCGACATCTAAAGATAGAAATGTAACATTATTACATTGGAAAGAAACCAACGAAATCCAAAGATACGAATACTCCAAAAACTAAGAAGTAAATACGAAGTTTCCAACAATAATCCAAGTCTAAAGTATAAATAAAATATAAATAATCAAGGTCTTCAACTCCGGCGTCCTCAAACGTCGTCATCAAAGTCCTCGAACTCCGGGGTTACATGTTCGTCTTCTCTCCCCCATACACATAAATAAACATGCATTTGAGGTAAGTACAATGTACATAGTAAGAAGTAGAAGCTACCATTCAATTAAGGTTGTTTAACCAGTTTTATCGTAAGGATTATCCTTTTGAGACAGACTCAATCTAAGGTTCATTCCATGTCCATCAACACATCATGACTATACGTTCATAGCTTAGCTTATCTTGGTTACATCATTACTCAAGGGCACTATGCATGATGAAAATTCCACCACGATATGTACTTGCCAACTACGGTGAGTAGCACCGATAGTCCCGGGATCAACCCGGTATGCATATACGTTCGGCGAATTTCAGCGTTGTTCGCTTTTACTGAACGTATCACATCGCCGATATGAATCAATGCATAACCGAGAATAAGTGGTGTTTCATCTTTTACTACACTTATGTAATTATTATTGTGAATTAACTAGCCACCTAAGTGTTTTCAAGGTAAAACTCACCTTAACAACTCCACTCCATCACTTAGACAGCTAGACATCACGCCATAACAAATACACAAACATTGATGAACTCTAGTTCATCAAAGCACAAGCCCTTTCTGTTGAAATAGTGCCCTAAACCCAATCGGGTTGGACCGCATCCGACCGGGTCGGATCATTTCTAATATTTCTTTATGTTTATACATATATTAAATGGCTTTTCTATTGTCATATATTTGTTCTTTAAAGAACCAATTGTGAATTGTTATATGATAACATCCTTAGTATTAAACTGTGATAGAGAAACCATGATTGACGATTATGGTTGATGAGATCTCTAATCACTTTAATAAGTTTGATACTTAAATGTCTCTAGGCTGATGTACTATTAAACAGGGCATTGATAGTATAAACAGACTAGCACGTATTAGATCTCTTATGTCTTTAAGGGCAGAGATAGATCTCGTCTATAAAAGTGTATAGACATTTGGACTGTACGTGGACGTGTATTAAAGAATGCGTACGTTTGACTGACCCACTTACACGGTTAAGTGTCACACTATGTGGCGGTTGTGTAATTATCCTTAGGACCGGAGTCTACATGGCATCACGGTGTGGATTGTCATGCTTTGACACTATTGAGGTTTCCCCTAGGCGCGGGGCGATCATGCGGTAGTGACTGGGTGTGATAATGAAGCATGCGGAGTATACATGTTTGGTCGTCTGGGAATCGCGTACCCTATCAGTAGGGTGAATATCCGTAAGGGCCTTCTTATAAGGAATGTCTTACTCTCGTGAATCTTTGCAAAGTGGTAGTAAATGAGTTACTTCAAGAGATATCTTGATATCCAGATTATAAGATACGGTCGTTAATGTTTGACACTCGACGTACGACCGTATGGATATTATTACAGCGATAGGATTGTAAGTTACACGGTAACTGTTTCACATGAAAGGTAGTAGTCATTGCATTTGACTCTTCCGATGATTGGGGGTCGCGGTGTGTTGCTAGACGCTATCTCGTGATCGTTAGGCATGAAGGGCATTTTCGTAATTTGCACTTTGTGCCTACGGCCAACATATTCGGAAGCCTATCGGGTCACACACATATGAATATCTAGCCAGATTAAAATGTGGTTAAAGATGATAACCAAATAAGGAAAGTTTATCTCGTACTATAAAGGTTATAGTGGTAAATTAATATGATGGTATTTATTTATTATGAATAAATTAGATACAAGATATTAATTATGGCGATTAATTAAATATGTGTATTGATACATATAATTTCGATATATATATATATATATGATATACATGTATTTTGCAAATTAATTAATCATGGCATTGTATTAATTAAAGAATATTCTGGAAGCCAATAAAAGGCTATATGGGGCGTAGGATAAAGTATATTAAGATACACTTGGATTGTGCAATTTAATTAATAAGATTACCATATATTAATATTATATATTAATGACTATAGATTTACACACGTGTGTAAATTGATTTATGGCAATAAGATAAAGATATATTCAATATAAGATATTGTCAATATATATCTTGGAAATATATTTAATATAGGATATTGAATATTAATGAGATAAATCAATCAATTATATTTTCCTTATTTTATTGGAAAAATGTTTTCTTCTCCTCCACACTAAGTAGGGGCGCCACTTCTACTATTAATAAGAGGTGTGTGTCAAGCACTTTTGTACATCACAATTCCAAGAGCTAATAGTTCTTGTGTAAAATAGAGAGCATCCTATAGAGAGTTGGAGAGAGGGGAAAAAGGCCGGTTTAGCAACCGGAGTTTTCCAATAGCAATCCATGATGGGATTCCGGCGGGTTGTTCGTGTGGACCAGCGGTAGAGGCCGAACACTTGGGTGGCTCTATGCAGAACTACTCTCCTTAGACGGTCAAAGCGTCGATCTTTTAGATCAACCAAGGTAACCACCGTCTACTAGCTTATTTGTTTATTGCTTAAACGAAGTCGATCTTAGGTAAAAGGAAATCAAAATTTTGAATTTCGCTGCGTTCCCGCGTGAGATTTCCTAACAAATGGTATCGAGGCGAGCTTGAGCTTAAGCAATAAGCATGTTATTATCGTAGTTAATTTTATCGTTTAAATCACATAATTAAAAGATGAAAGATTTTTGATTCGCAAAAGTGATACATGAAAAGAAAAAAAACGAGATCGGGTGGTTCTCGGCCGACTAGCGGCGGCGGCGGCGGCTGGTCGGCGGTGGCGGCGGCAGGGCAACCTACTGCCGGTGTCGGTTGACCGGTCAATGCTGGCGGATATCCTAAATTTTGTTTTGTGTATTTTGTGATTCAATATGGTTCATAGTTGTGATTGGTAATTCCTTTTTTGTTTAGTTGTGTCATGTGGCCTAACCAATGGTTCAAATAGTCCGGGCCATTGGGATGCCGCATGGCATTAAAATGATAATGGTATTTCCAAACTTTGTTTGGAATAGGCCTAGGCCATTTCCAAATATTTGATTTGGGAAAATGCCTAGGCCTATGCCACTTCCAAAATTTTGATTTTGGAAAGTGGCCAGGCATATTAACCAAAATATTGGTCTTTCCAAATTTTGTTTGGAATAGGCCTAGGCCCCTTTTCAAAATTTTTTGAAAAAGGCCTAGGCCCTTTTCAAAATATTTTGATTTTAGAAAGGTCCAAGGGAGATGCATTTTGGTTTAGGAAACCAAAGTCATCCCTTTTGATTAGGAATCAAAAGGAAAGAAATAAAAGAGACTTAATTTTAATTTTGATTTATTTTTAGAATAGTTCTAATTAATTAAAATCGTTTAAAATTAAACGTTAATTTTATTTCGATTAAAATCATTTAAGTAATTAAATGTTAATCAGTTAATTGATTGGATAAAATTATTTAATAGATCAAATGTTAATTGATTAATTAAGATGCAAGTAGTTAAATGTTAATTTATCTTTTTCATAAGATGTTATTGTATGGATTAGATATAGTAGATATAATATGATTATATGGACCCGATTGATCATGGACTCGACCGATATGATAGATGTGAATGATTTAATTTTTCTGTTGGTTTAAAAATTGTCCTAGGACGTTATGAAGAATGTGGCCTAGTTTATTTTCTTCATTTATCCCATTCATGTTGGCTCCCCCCGTGTGCGGTGGTGTATTTATTTTATTAGATAGAATTAAATGTAACAAGAATGGAGCAGAAAACGGAGACCAAAGAAAGAAGAATAAAGATTCCATTGGAGAATGGCGCATTAAAGATCCTATTGGCGGTTGCAGCTACCTTAGATTGTGACCTGCGGCTTCGTCAGTTTGTATTCGAAACCGCACCTAGGAAAAGTCCATGATCATACCAGTAACTTTACGCATTTGTTTATTTTGTTCATGTATTTATTTTATATGATATGATAGATGCATGACTAGGCACGATGTAGATAAATGTGTAGGATGTATGCCTATAGAGATAGATATATTTGATGAGACCGTAATTAAAATTAATTAAGTGAATTAAATTACATAAATACTTCCACAACAAAAATCAAGTCAAAATATTGTCTCCCAATATTATAATGACGGTGAAGAGCCCTTGTTCGGATCCAACTGATCGACCACCGCCGGGAGTTGACCTACCTCGGGTATATCGTCGTTATTGAGATATGATTGTATGAGATCTCGTGAATATTAGGTTATGACTTGACTAGAGTCTTTCGGTGATTGGACACCGTCAGGGCCGTCTGACTTTAGAGACAAGGGGTTGACTAACACATAGTGATGTGTCGCCAAATAGTTGACTAGTCAACCACTGAGAATTACATAGTGATGTGATTGGTACAGCGTTACCTACCTTTCGAAATTATCTTGATTGATCGACCACTGCCAGGAATCAAGTAATTAGATTGGATCTCAGACACTAAAGAATTTTGGACAATTCTTGAAAGTCAATTGG
Source organism: Gentiana macrophylla (assembly GCA_026214975.1). NCBI lineage: Eukaryota > Viridiplantae > Streptophyta > Magnoliopsida > Gentianales > Gentianaceae > Gentiana > Gentiana macrophylla. The sequence continues at coordinate 2,098,794 of CM047811.1, read as the reverse complement.
GAGTAGTTGACTATTGGGAGAAAAATCATAAACCAAAATACCATTTTGATTTTGCGTGTATAAACAACAACACTCTTTTATTTTCATTTTAGGTTGTAGTTTTAGCAAACTTTATATTTATGTTTTATTCTCGATTAGTAAAACCAAATCATGACTATTACCTTTTGAGAATCGTTCTCAAATTTGGTTAAGAAATTTTAATCCTTTTTAAAATAAGAAATGACACGAGCAATCCCGCTATAGTAGTTAGAGACAAGGAGACTACATATTTGATGCAGTACTCCAAGGCTTTAATTATTAATGAAAGCGGAAGCTAGTGATTGAATCATTTAAAATAAGTTTCAACGAATTAATCATATATTGGATACGATCCAAGATGATCATTCAGTCATACGATGACAATTAATTCAAACGTTGGATAAGAATGACCACATCTAATTTTGGAAAGTTTGTTTTCAAAATTGTAAGACTCAAGTATCAACTTAATTCTATCATTGCTTAAAGGTTAATTAAATAGTCAATGTTTTGAATACGATTCAAAAGGTTAAATAAACTATTTAATAAACTTTAGATTTTTTTTATGAAAGGAAATTAAAGACATGGCTCTTGTGATCTTTCTTAAGTCTTATGAAGACTACAATAAGAAACATTTTTCAAGTGCTTAAAGGATTAAAAAGGAAAGTTAGGGCAAGTGCTTAAATAGAGGACTTATCGAAGTCTCTATTCTAGGCAAGTATGTTGAGATAAATCTATCTAAGTTCAAAGTCGACTCTAAGATGTATGATATCTTACGAGTGTGATTAAATTAGAAAGATTAAATACATATACGGAAGGTGAAGCAAACGTTGTAACACTTACCATATTCTGGATCTAGTAAACTGATAAGGGAACTAAATAAATGTTATTATGTTCCGATTCTTATGAAGAACATGTTTTCAGTTTCTTGTTAGGATTTAGTAGACATATTCAATTGTAAAGAATAAATGTTATTCGATAAATTTGAAAGGTCACTGAATCTAACATACTAGATTATCGTCACTATATAGTTGATATATGTGATGAAATCTCAACTAAGTATTTATATGGCTGTTATCCTTAATATTTGGTGGTCGTTCTAGAGATAGTCTCTATGGAAGGGAATCGTGTGATCAAAGGTCATTTTGATGACGTCTGAACCATGTGGTTATGAATCATGTGAGTAATACGTATCTTATCTAAAGATGACTAAAATACCTTTTTATGAAAAAGTTGTAAAATCTAGAAAAAAATGTCTAAAGCCTAAACATACCGATGTTTGTTGGCTTGTGTCAATTAATGCCACAAATAATTGTTTATTAATCTCTACGACTATTTTTAGAAATAGTCAAGTGTACTCAGTGAAGTGCATAATTCGGAAAGCCCAAAAAGTTCGAGCTAGTACGAATATGAGATTGATGAGCTACTTAGGAATTAATCTTCATTTGGATTGAAGTAATTAATACCTGAAGGGTGTTTCAGAAGTCGTCTGAAAAGGAATAAGATTCTCCCTTGAAGGATACCATCTTTGGGATACGCAATTAGATTGTGTTCCTAAAATGGAAACAACACTTTATATGATAAAAGTGTGATGCAAGCCATGCGAAGTATCCCTTACCCGTTTCGGGATAGTGCCCTTATACTTAATTGAGTTCCAAAGAATAAAGGTTGAATAAATTTCATATTAGATATGGAAGAGGATAATGTCGAATCTATATTAACCGATGATTTGAAGTTGTCATAGGCAAAGTCATAAAGGCTTGGAGCCTAGTACGACATATGCAACTTTGTGGAATATCTTAGCAAGTATGCTAGATAACGTTTACTTGACCGCGGAGCAAAATGTGTTTGTCTCCAAACATGCCATCTTCTAGAGGAAGTGATTCTTTCAAAAGAGATAGTGGGAGTAAATAAGATCTCAAAAGAGTTTGAGAACCACAAAAATACATTCAACCATTGGAACATTAGCACACACCGCATAGCGATGAGGTGTAGAACACTGCTCAGTGCACACAAAAGTTCTGTAAGTCTGTATATAACCTCAGGCCTGAAAAGGTATGTTCATCTTGAAGAATGAATATCTCACGACTTATGAAGGAATGTTTGAAAGGCAAGATTGAGAGAAATGGCCAAGATCCATAATATCTGAATTAGATTCCATCAGTGACAACCAGGTTATGAACCTAGTCTGTCTTACCTAGAAGGAATGTCCCTGTAAGGCTGAGCCCAGTTCTATTCAGACTATGCTTGTTGTAACTTCGTATCATGGCTATATGATAGTGTTGAAGACGTTGGGCAGAAATATCGATGTTCATAGACCATGACATGATATGTAAGCCAACGAGATTCACTTATGGACTCAAACAAGTTTCTCTAGACAATTTCTTTGTTTGATAATCAAAGGAGTTTGATTTAGTCAAAAGAAGAATATGCCCCATGTGCAATATAGATAGTGGGAGTGTGTTACGATTTTTGAGTAAGGTATTAGATATCTCTCTCAGGAATCATCACCCCATGTCACAGTCAATTAATGTTCGGTAATTCAAGGTCTTTACGAAAGCACTTGGATTAGCAGTTCTTATTTTTAAAAATAGGAATCCATAGCGATAGATTTAACTGCTGTTAGATTATAGTTTACCTATATAGATGTGATGCTAAAAGAAGTTTAGCATAGATCGCGATAGGGGATACTGCTAGCCGGTGTTCTCAAGATATATCTATGTTAGGACGTTAGTCCTAAAGATAAGGTGAAAGATGATGCTTATGGAAGGTTTCCTTTGCTACAGCGATAGGAACCATCGTAAAAGTAATGCCAGATGTTCATAGTCTTATGAAGGCGAGTCTGGGTTTGCAGTCACATTGATTAAGTGATACAGTGAGCTGGAAATGTCCTTGTTTATGGGTCACTGTAAATTCTACAACTAAGCCAAAACACAGTAGTGCCTTGGAGGCGTAGCGGGAGAAGTACATGAGTCTAGAAGGTTTATTCCTGAGCCTTATATGGTTCTTCCACCTTTTCTGTATAGCTGATATAGTAAGTGGATTTATTGCTTGAAGCAAGGACTAGGGTCTCGTCAGAGATTCATGTGTGTGTTGATGCGGTTCCTTTGACTTGGTCATTTGGAGCATGGTATGAAGATAGTCTGAGTCCCCATGGATAGCGATCCGTTTATGGCTAGGGCTGGTTGCGAGTATTGCATGAGATTCTTGTGTTTCAACTTGGTATTGTGTGTGCGAGTGATTCGTGTTAGGCCAAGTGGGAGATTGTTGAAATAGTGCCCTAAACCCAATCGGGTTGGACCGGATCCGATTGGGTCGGATCATTTCTAATATTTCTTTATGTTTATACATATATTAAATAGCTTTTATGTTGTCATATATTTGTTCTTTTAAAGAACCAATTGTGAATTGTTATATGATAACGTCCTTAGTATTAAACTGTGATAGAGAAACCATGATTGACGATTATGGTTGATGAGATCTCTAATCACTTTAATAAGTTTGATACTTAAATGTCTCTAGGCTGATGTATTATTAAACAGGGAATTGATAGTATAAACAGACTAGCACGTATTAGATGTCTTCTGTCTTTAAGGGCGGGGATAGATCTCGTCTATCAAAGTGTAGAGACACTTGGACTGTACATGGAAGTGTATTAGAGAATGTGTACGTTAGACTGACCCACTTACACGGTTAAGTGTCACACTATGTGGCGGTTGTGTAATTATCCTTAGGACCGGAGTCTACATGGCATCACTGTGTGGATTGTCATGCTTTGACACTATTGAGGTTTCCCCTAGCCATGGGGTGATCATGCGGTAGTGATTGGGTGTGATAATGAAGCATGCGGAGTATGCATGTTTGGTCATCTGGGAATCGCGTACCCTATCAGTAGGGTGAATATCCGAAATCGCCTTCTTATAAGAAATGTCTTACTCTCATGAATCTTTGCAAAGTGGGAGTAAATGACCTGTAACGTTTCACATTCAACATCAGGGAGGACGAGCTCTTTCACCATTCTCATCATACTCGTTCCGGTTGTGGTTTTTGGCTGCTCGATGCAGGGTTTTTTAGTGTAAGTTCTCGCGTTATGAATGAAAGTGAGGATTGCTGCAAGCTCACTGACTGAAACACCAATTCCGCCCTCCGTGTAGAACTTAGCCCGCTGATGTGAGATAGAAACCACCATCTGAAACTACCTCAAAGCTGGTGCACCCAAGATCTTGTTATAATTTGATTAGAGATCTACTACAAGGAAAGTTACCTTCTTCACTCGAAAAGGTGCTTAGTCTCCAACATGCATATCTAAATTGATGGCTCCCTTGACCTAGATTCTGTGATTGGTAAAACCCTCAAGAGTGCCATTATGCGGCATGAGATTGGAGTCGCCAGAACCAAGCTTCCTGAAGCAGCTATAGTACATAATATCACGGCATTCCCCTGTGTCAATCATAACCCTGCCCAGCAATGGTCTGTTAATGACCACTGAAATGTTGAGGTAGGAATCCTCTATGTTAGTCGCCGTTATGAGTTCGCTTCGGGTAAAAGCGAGTTCCTGCTCATTCATGCATAGGATCATCGGCTTTTCAACATGCTTGTTGATAGAACCGATTATGTGTTTGATCTGGTTATTGCTGGGGGGACCCTCCATGATTATACGGATTTCTCTATCATATTGATGGACAGGTCGGTCCTTTCGATTCGCACCCCCATCGTCCTTCTTGTAGTGATCGTACATGCCGCGTGCTAGAAGCTTTTCAATTTCCCTCTTGAACTCTATACATTCGTCCGTGGTGTGACCCTTGTCTCTATGGAATCCGCAATACTTGGTCACGTCATGATGAGGGTCGGGCTTCATGGGGAATGGCTCGGGGATCTCATCCCTTACCTCATTTAACATCTGGGTATATAAGATTCTGAGAGGAGTGAATGTTTCCTCCCTAAACTTTTTGGGCTTTTTGATATCCCGATCACGATTCCTGTGACTGTCCCTGGATGGGCTGGGCTCAGCCCTCTGTTTGCCCCTATAGGATGATGAGGCTCCTTCATCCCCCGCAGTTGCAATGTATTTTCTCGTCGAGCTCAACATTTCCTGAAGGTTGGTTGGTGGAGTGAGAGCAAATTAGGATTTTAGATAGCCCGGGCCTAACCCCGTTTTGAAGATATTCATCACTACGTTGTCCGCCAATCCTCTTGTCAGCTCGTAGACCCTATAAAACCGCTCGTAATAACTACGGGTAGATTCGTTTTCTCCCTGTCGGACGGGTTCCCGTTAAGGAAAGCTGTTTTCACATCCATCTGCCAGATTTCGTAATCATGGTATGCTGCAATAGCGAGCAAAATTCTAATGGATTTTAACATGGCAAAGCGAAAAGGTTTCGTCATAGTCAACTCCTTGTCTTTGCTTATAACCTTTTGCCACTAACTAGCCTTGTAGGTAGTCACGTTACCGTCCATGTCGGTCTTTCTCTTAAAGACCCATTTACACCCTATGGGAACTATTCCTCAGGTGGATCAACTAAGTTCCAAACTTGGTTGTCTCTCATGGATTCCATTTCGAATTCATGGCTTCAGCCCATTTCTCTTTGTCATGCCTTAATAGCACTTCCTCATAAGTTCTAGGGTCCTCATCTTCCATGAGATACACTTGAGTATACCTTCGGAGTTCACGGCGTTCCTGAGTGGATCTGCGATGGTGCTAGTGTGTCCACGCAGAGAGGTGGCGCCACAATCGTATGTGGTGTCTCTCTACTTCCATCAACAATTTGTTATCCGTAAGTGGTTCTCGAATTTCTTCAAGATCAATTTTACTCCCCCATGACCCTATCCGGGAATAAACTCTTTCTCTAGAAAGTGGCGATCCTGGCAACAAACACCTTTTGTTCCTCAGGATGGTAAAATTGGTATCCTCTAGTTTCTCTAGGATAACCCACAAATAGACATTTGTCAGATCTAGCTTCTAATTTGTCGGGCATCATCCTCTTCACGTAAGTCAGACAACCCCAAGGTTTAAGATAGGCTAGACTCGGTTTCCTCTTATGCCATACCTCGTATGGTGTGGATTCAACCATCTTTGATGGAACTCGGATTCGATGTATAGGATGCGGTTTCAAGAGCATACCCCAAAGCGATTTTTGAAAAGCTGCGTGAGATCATCATGGATCGCACCATGTCTAACAAGGTGCGGTTCCTCCTCTCGAACACGCCATTCATTTGTGGCGTCCCGAGAGGGGTCCATTCGAGTAGAATCCCATTCTCGGCTTCAAATAATCTTGAAACTCTCCATCTAGGTATTCTCGCGTCGATCGGATCGAAGTGTTTTGATTTCTTTACCTAGTTGTTTCTCCACTTCACTACGAACTCCTTGAACTTTTCAAAGGCTTGATTTATACTTCATTAAGTATATATAACCATATCGAGAATGGTCATCAGTGAATGTGATAAAATAAGAGTATCCTCCTTTTGCTTGAATTGACATTGGGCCACATACATCAGTATGTACGAGCTCAAGTAATTCATTGGATCTTATCCCTTTGCCACTAAAAGGTGACTTTGTCATCTTGAAAAGTAAACAAGCTTCGCATGTATCAAACGATTCGTAATCGAATTGATCCAACATTCCATTTTTATGGAGTTTGGAAATGCGATTCTTATTTATATGGCCAAGTCTACAATGCCATAAGTAGGTGATATTGCGTGGAACACCAGATTTGTGGTAACAGTGTTTATCTTGTGGATATAAGGCTGTGATGAGTGATTTCGACGGTGAGGATACGGTGGTGATCAAGAACAGTGGTGTCGGTTTGAGTGTTTATGGTGAACAAGTAAATCAGTCGACAAATTGGCAGAGTTTCTGCTTGTATTATGTTTATAGCTTAAAGCTTGAGAGAGATAGATTAGAGCTTTTCTATTACAATGTGATCCCATATTTATAGGCTAAAGAGTAAGTCGGTCTACTGTTCATTGACAAGACAACTAAGAGTACATGGCTAAGTTAACTACACATACACTACAAGTGCCCTAACCAGTTGTCATGATTGGCGTTTGTTATGTCAAGTGGATCGATAAGGATGACGGATACCCGGTCGTGATGTAGCGCAAGCGAGTAGCGACCATCGATCATTGATAAGTATGACGAGTAGCGGACTCATTTGTGCCTTGCATGGGTAGAAATCACATTGAGAAGATGGATCCGACATAGAACTGGCGGACAAGATCCGGCTTACGGTTGGCGGACAGGGCCCGGCTTGTAGCTAGCGGGTAAGAGAGGGCTGTGGTAGCGACCAGAGGAGATTAAAGCCCATTTTCCTATGTTGATGGGCCAAGAGTGTAGGCCCAATATGGATGAACAGGGCCCCGTTCTGATCCGGGTATATCAATGGCCCCTACTACGTGCTGGCGTGTCCGCCAAGGCGGAGTAGAACTTTGAAGAACTTTGGTGAAGATCCTTTGTGGTCGCTCGTGACAGAGGTATGCCGATACTGTTCTATCGGGCTTGGGCCAGTGTTGGTGAAAACCACTAGTTATATCTTTGTGCATTGCGGTGAAAGCAGAGCTTGATCACCGATCATCGTTCTATCGGGCTTGAATCGGTGTTAGTATCGCGTAGCGAATTACGATTATATCTTTGCGTATTTGTAAGCGGGCGAGCTTAATTGCCGACAACGCTCTGTCGGGCTTAATTAGGTGATAACACTCTATCAGTGGTGTTTTGTCAAAATAAGACACAGCGGGCACTGAGTGATGTTAGTCGCTTAAAGTAATGTTGGGAGATAATGATGTGCTGAGGCCGCTTATTCTGCGGACAAGTTGATGGCCGTCAGAAGAGGTTTGAACGGTTGGAAAATATAAACGGATGTATCGGTACACGAAACGTCACATCGATCCGCGTGCTCGACGACGGCGGTTGGAACTAAACCGTCCCTTGCTCTGATTGGCGGAGGAAAAATCGGTAACCGTTCCCACCATCATTACTTTTGAATTTTGAATCCCAAGCGTCGTTCCCTCTCAATCCCCCTTCTATAAATAAGGGTACTCCCCCAAATACTTCCACTTTTCCGTTTTCTTCTTCTGATAAATTCCTCCGGTGATAAAGCAAGGAATTTCCGGCGAGTATTTACTTCAGTCAAAGCTCAACGCTTCATCACCTTTTCTATCAACTAGGTATGTGATTTTACTCCTTTTTCCTTGTTTTCATGTTGATTATACATTTATTACCGTCTGTTCTTGCTTGAGGTATGAATGTCGCGATTTTGCTTCTGTTATTTCAATATTTTCCGATGAATGCCATGAGCCCAGCCTGTGTTTTGCGATTTTGTGCCCCCTTTTTTTTTTCCAGAATTACACTCAAGTGCATGTATGCTTTGTTTGATAGTGTTGGCGATCGTTTGGTAGAAGTTTGTATGTGTGTTTAGGGTTTTTCTGGGCTTTGAATTTAGGGATTTTCTGGGAAATTTGGGGGTTTGTTTGCTTAAGGAAGATGGAAGGGCGAGGTGTCGGGGTGTGATTGCTTTCACCTCGGCCCGATTTCCATGTCCGGGTGATAATCTAATCCACCTTGCCCTTTTTCTTTTCCAGAATGTCATCAGATCACACCCAATCAGACGAAGAGGCTAGGGCCGCTGCGGGTTATGGGTCAGAGGAGGTGAGCATGGAGGATGCTAGCTCTAGCGGCGGCGAGGAGGAGATGGAAGAAATTCCAAACCCTGGACCCATTAACATAGAATCGACCGGAGGTATCGATGATTGGTGAGGGCGCCGCCGAGATCGGCGAAGCGGCGATAATATAGTATCTTGGCGGCCTTATTACCAGGATGGAGAAAGCCATACACATTGGAGCCGTAAGCGTAGCGGCAAGCTCAAGGAAGCCGTGGAAACATTTGTGATACGGAGAAACCTAAAAAATCTCCAAAAGTCGTTATTTCAAAGAAGAAGACCACAGCTGGCGGTGAGCCGAAAGAAGAAGAGACCGCCCAAGAAAGGTGCTGCTGGCATCGAGAATGAGCTCATGAGCAGCGCAGCGGATAGTGCTCTTATATCGATGGAAGGAGTTCAAAGATCGGGAAGACTATACCTTGGCCTTGGGGCGTATGATGTTTCTGCGGACTATCGGTTTGTTAGCATGGGCGCGACCAATGTATCGTGGGTTTGTGGTCGGGAGCAGCAAGATTATCTGTGGTTGCATTATGATCATTTTGCAGCCGGACTCAGACCTCCCTTCGATCCATTTTTTGTCAAGTTCATGGAGGAGCTGAAAGTGATGCCCTGCGACCTCAGTCTGGGAGTAGTCCGCGTGGTTATGTCTTTCATCATAATCAGTAGGTTAAGCGGACGTGAACCATCAATGGTGGTGCTCCTATACTTTTACGGTTTTTCCTTGAAAGGCGCGGCTGGTCAAATTCAACCGCGTAGTAGATCAAGCCATGGTCGGCCCCGTTTACTGTTTGATCTTCCCGACAAGGTGGCGGACTGGGACAAGAGATGTATGAAGGTAGAGTCCTGGGTAGGATGGCCGTTTGAGAAGCTTCGGGTGAACTCGGTCAAGACCGACCATTTGGCGCGATAAAACCCAAACCGATGATGATGAGTTCATTCTTTGGTGAAGAGCGACCTAGAGCTATACCCGTAGAAGGAACCCCAGGCCGGGCATTTAAGCGGAGGTTGTTGTTAGGCGTCGGCCAGCCATACCTAAAAAAGCCGGACTTTCGAGCGGCATCGGCGAGCCTTTGGTTGCGATCGACTCATTGCCGACTCATCTCGATTGGTATGGCGAGTGTCACCATGGCAGGTTCATGCCTTCTCAATGTGAAATCTGCGGCGGTTATCCTAATATGCTAGCACCGAGTAGGATTTTTACTTGTGTTCCTTTTGTTTCTTTTCATAACATGTTTCTTTTCATATCTTCTGATCGCTAATAAACATTTGTTCTTCACAGGTACCATGGATAGATTAGTTCGACGCAGCCAGCTGACAAAGAAAAAGACCGTCGACGAGGTGAAGAGGGCCGCAGAGCTAAAGGGGATCAAAACATCCCTTCCCATGGTCGAATTACAGACGACGGCGGCCGAAGCTTCTGGAGCTAAGGTCGTGAGATCAACCCAGCCGCACTTAGTAGAGAAGACCGCGGTGAGCAAAACCATGAAGAAGACCACCTTGACAAAGCCGCCTGCGGGTGATAAGAAGAAGAGGGCTGCTGTTGAAGAGACTGAGCCCGTGGGAGACGATAGCGGCGTGCAGGAGGTCCCTCCTCTTAAAAGGTCCAGGAACTGATAAAGGCAAAGAAAAAATGGCCGATCAAGGCAAACCTGTGGCCGAGGAGGTGGCCTCTGCGGGCACGAAGATAGTAGTGCCCTATTCTGGAGTTCCTACTGGGCCTAGAGGTTGTCCCGCCGCCTGGTTGGATAAAGAGTTCATGCGGCAACAACCTCTTGACCTGCACAAAGCGTGCACGATTTCAAGGGGTATCGCTGATGTGCCCCCGCTGAGGCATTTTAGATGGGGTATCCCTAATGATATCCAGCTGGAGATAGGCCGCAGGATAGCGGACAGGGTTGTCCTGGCGGATCAGACTGATCCCCGCCGTGCCTTTCTTGGGAGCATTGACGATTTGTGGGGCTTATCTGGCGCCACGGTGAGCATGGTAAACCTCTTTCTTGTTTTGTTTCTCATTCTTTTTATTGTCGTTTTCTCGTGTCAATATTGACTCATTGTTTATTTCTCTTCCATTAGGTTGGCACTTGGCTTGGCACAGATTCGTCAATGATTATAGAAACATCATAGGAGAGTGCCGATGTCAGAAAAGAGCTGGTCGAAACCCAGAAAGCTCTTGGTGCCGCAAATGCAGTGTCTGCCGGTCTTCGTGGGCGATTAAACGCAGCTGAGGCGGAGAATGAGAAGTCGAAACTTCTTGAGGCTAACAGATTAATGCAAAACTTATTGAGCGAGCAAATCCGTTGATCAAACTATGAAGGAAATGAAGCGAGAGAGGTATCGGAGGCTCAAGCTCATTGGAAGGCCGAGCAGCGGCGTGTCGCGGACTGGAGAAACAAGCGAAGGATCACGGGCTCAAGTGTTGTGCCGGATCAAGGTCGCTAATGATGATGGCTTTATGATGGGATATGACCAAGGTTTTATCACATCGCGAGGTGCGTCCTGGTTCATGGCGGTGGTACCCCCGACCTTGATGTCTTAGAGGAATGGATCCTCACCCATCCGCTTCTCCGATTATCGAGAGAATTTCATGACCGCATACCTTTCTACGATATTGAGCTTCGCGCTTATGTTCAGAATGTGATCCTGATTGGGTGGCTCCACCGTGATTGAGGCGAATCCGAGGAGCGTGACCGTTGGCTACGAGCGGAGAGAGAGAGCTGTCAAGAGAGGGCGAGCAAGGTTTGGGGAGAGGTAGGGCAAGCGGTTGAGCCGACGGTTGAGCCCATCAGATCGAGACAAATGCCGATCGAGATCTCGCACCATTCTCTCCGCGAAGAGAATGTCCATAATGAAGAGATGCGGCCTGAGAATTCTTAGATTTGTACCTCTGTTTTGTAGAACATTTTTCTGAATTTGCATATGTATGACTTTTTCCTTTCCGCACTTTAATCCGTATATTTGTTTTTCTATCCGCTTGATGTATGCTTGTTTTTTGCTCGAATTTATTGTCTAAATTGAGTCCGATCATATTGTAATCCGGCCCCCTTGTTTTAGATAAGATTCTAGGTCGATCTTGTGCGGACTCCTGTATGAGATATGCCCCCCTTGAATCTTATCTGAAATAACTTGTTCGCTAGGAAGTCGTGGCCGCTTTAAATTTTCCCAAATATTGCCCCAATTTTTAACAACTCTCGAAGTCTAGCGAAGTTTTGTTGAAAATTCTTGAGCACAATTCTTTTTACCCGTGCATACTTGTAATAATTTGCATATAAAAAGAGAATGTAAAATCGGGCTTTATTAATTTCGACTCATCCCGCTAGATGAGTAAAGATTACAAGCAAAATAAGAAAGCCTAACCACTCACGTCAAAAGCGGAGAGGATAGCCATAACCACTAACCGATTTATTACATGTAGTACCTTTTGAGGTTGTCCGCATGCCAAGGTCTATTGAGCTCATCGCCTTGATGATTTCGAGGACATAAGTCCCTTTTTGATTTCCTCGCGACTTGATAAGGGCCTTCCCGATTCTTTGTTAGCTTCCTTTATTAGGCTCCATACCCGTGGCCTTCTGTTTGAAGAACGAAATCCCGACTTTGAATGAGTGGTCGCGGATTCGCTTGTCATGTTGTTGCTTAGCGATTTGTTTGTAGTTCGCGAGTCGATGGTATGTCGCCCGATCCTTTTTTCCTCCACTAGATCCAAGTCGATCACTGCTTTAAAGATTATCCGCCGGGTCATATAAGGCGACCACGATGTTTGGTAGAGCCATCTCAACGGGAGTCATGGCCTCTCGATCCATAAGTAAGGCGAAAGGTGTTTCTCCGTGGGTGTTTTGATCGTAGTGCGGAGAGCCCAAAGTATATCGGGTAACTCGTCAACCCACCCTCCTGCTTTTACTTTGTTGTCCACGCTCTTCTTTAACATTTTGATTATTTGTTTATTGTCGGCCTCGACTTGGCGTTTCTTGAGGATAAGCCACGAGGCGATCGCCGGTGTTTAACTTTGAATTCCTCACAAAGGTTTGAAGTCCTTCCTAAATTGTGGGCCGTGATACGATACAAGCTGCGCGCGGGGCGCTAAAGCGTGAAAAATTTGATCATGTAAGAAATAACATTTCTTGTTTTGGCGGTTATCTTGACCATCGATTTTGCTTCGATCCATTTTGTGAAATAATCCACAGCTACTATGATAACTTTGCATCCACCTCTTCCTGATGGAAATGGTCCGATGAGATCGAGTCCCCACATGTCGAAAGGCCAGGAGTGCGGTCACGATGCTTTGTTCGACCGATGGTATCCGGGGATGTCCGCGTGCCTTTGACATTACGGACATTCTCTAACCAATTTTTCCGAGTCTTTAAGAATTGTTGGCCAATAATACCTCGCGGTTATAACCTTACGTGCCAAAGAGCGACTAGCCGGGTGTCCCCACACACTCCCTGGTGAAGTTCGAAAAGAATTGTCTTGCTCTCTTCCTCTCGAATACATCGTAAAGAGGTCTTGTTGCGGACCTTCAGTAGAGTATTCCGTTGTTCACAACATATCCGGCCGCTCTTTTCTTAAGTCGCGCGAATTTTATCCGGCCGTCGCCAGGCAAGGTGCACTGTTTTATGTAAGCATGAACCTCATCGATCCAACATGCCGTCGGCGCGGTGTATCGATTTCCATGATTGTGTTTCTCAATAGCGGTGTGAGATAGATACTCAATCATTATTGAAGGATCTGCAATCTCTTCTTTGAGTGATAATTTAGAAAGATAGTACGCTTTCGCTCATTGTCCTTTCTCCGACTCGATGAACTCGCAATAGTTGAAGCCGATTTTTAATCGTCGAACAATCTCACCATACTTCTCAAGAATACCACGGTGCGTGTCATAGTCCCACGAGATTTGATTGGCGATGAGTTGGGAATCACAAAATACTTCAACATTTTCTACGTTTAATTCTCGGCTAGTTTGAGACCGGCTATAATCGCCATACTCGGCTTGATTATTTGTGGCGGAAATTCAAACCTCAAAGCTTTTCGATTTCTTCCGTCGTTCCGGCTCCATCAAAATAACTCGCCCCACAACCATTTCGACTAGATGCTCCATCAACATATAAGTGCCGACCAGCGATTGGGCTTAACTCGGCCTTGGACTCTTGTGATAATGGAGAACTAGGTTGTTCTTGAAGTGAAACTTGTCTACAATAAAATCCGGTAATGCTTGACCCTTGATAGCTTTTCTTGGTTGATATTGTATGTCAAACTCGGTAATTTCTATAGCCCATCTCGAGAGTCGGCACGAAAGGTCAGGTTTATGAAGTATTTGGCGCATTGGACTATCCGTTAAGACAATAATTGTATGTGAAGTAAAGTAAGCCCTGAGCTTGCGAGGCGGCAATAACAAGCGAGTAGGCTAATTTTTCAATATTAAAATAGCGACTCTCCACGGATCGAGCCTTGCTTACATAATGAGCGGGATTTTGGAGGTTCCGGCCTCGCCTTGACAAGAACGGCGACAGCGTACCGATCTGAAGTCGCTAAGTACAAAAACAAAACATCTCCTACATAGGGCTAACTAAAAGAGGAGGTTTTCTAGATATTCCTTGAGCTTGGAATGCTGTGAACAATCCGCGCTCCATGAGAAAGTTTTATCGCCCACGAGAATCTTGAAGAAAGGAAGACACTTCTCCGCCGACTTTGATATGAACCGACCCTAATGCGATAATCACGGCCATTAAGCCTCTCGAACTTCTTTGATAGTTGTGGCTCTTGCATATCGATTAAAGCTTGAATCTTTTACGGGTTAGCCTCGATGCCACGACGACTAACCATAAACCCTAGAAATTTGCTCGCTGGACACCAAAGGTACATTTGGCGGATTGAGCTTCATTGAGTGTTTTGAACGTTGTTGAAAGTTTCACGAAGGTCGGTTGGCGTGACCGGCCCCCGCAGACTTAACAACCATGTCGTCTATGTAAGCTTCCATATTTACGCCTATCGTGGAATCAAGACCTCGTTGACCATTCATACGATAGGTCGAACCCGCATTCTTCAACCCAAATGGCATCATCTCATAGTAAAATAGACCTCCAGCGGCTCTGAAAGCCGTTTTCTCTTTGTCGGATTCAGCCATTCGCACTTGGTGATACCCAGAATATGCATCCAAGAAACATAAAACTTCAAAGCCAGAAATAGAGTCGAATAACCGATCGATTCGTGGAAGCTGATAAGGATCCTTGGGACAAGCTTTGTTGATATCGGTGAAGTCGACGCACATCCTCAACTTGCCATTGTGCTTCTTTACCATAACCACATTCGCCAACCAAGTAGGGTAGGCAAGCTCTTTTATGATTCCTTGCAGAAGCTTTCCGACCTCTACTTTCACCGCCGCCTTTTTCGTTGAAAATTGGCGCTTCATTTGTTGTATTGGCTTGAAAGTAGAGTCGACGTTAAGATGATGAAGAGCGACGTCAACCTCGACTCCTCGCATGTCCGTGACCACCCAGGCGAAGGCGCTCAGATTTTCTTTAAGTAATTGTACCAAACTTTCCCTTTCAAAGGAACTCAGCCGAGCCCCAATTTTGACTTTCTGATCGGGGTATTCATCGTTGATGATTACCTCGATTAACTCATCCTCTGCTGTAAAATCAGGCTCGTCCCTGACTTGCAATGTTTCGCATTCCACTTTAACTGTCACATGTTCGGCGGCGACCCTGATCATGTCGATGTTTTCCATGTGCGGGGGCTGCTCAATTCGTGCTCTCTTGTTCCCTGTTCTCATATCATGTATGTATGTTAGGACAGCTGCAGGCTCGCTGATCGACGTTCCGATCCTGTCCCCCACATAAAACTTTGCCCGTTGATGTGGAACGGAAGTTACCATTTGAAATTGTTTCAAGGCGGGTGTCCCAATTATCATGCTTTAATTGGACTGAAGATCGACTACCAAAAATGTCACATTTTCTGTGTGAAATGGCGCATGATCTCCCATCTGTACATCTAAGTCGATGCCTTGACCTGTATTTTGTGATTTGTGAATCCCTCAAGGGTGCCATTGTGCGGCCTCAGATTGGAGTCGCTGAACCCCAATTCTTCAAAGCAGTTGTAGTACAAGATGTCGCGGCAAGCTCCTGTATCAACCATCACTCTGTTGACGCATGCCCGATTGATGACCACTGAAATGCATAAACACATATCCTCTGTGTTGATCGAAGTCACCAGCTCACTTCGAGTAAAGGCCAGAGGTTGCTCATTTCCCCGCAAAACTATAGGCTTCTCCACATGTTTTTTGATGGAGCCGATACGATTCTTAATCTGATTGTTACTGGGAGGAGGCTCAGTTATCATTCTAATGTTCCTGTCGAACTGACGAGCTTGTTGATTCCTCCTATCTGGACCACCATTATCTAGTTTGAGGTGATCATGGTGTCCGCGAGCGAGTAGCTTCTCAATTGCCCATTTGAACTGGATACACTCATCAGTAGTATGCCCCTTATCTCTGTGATAGCCGCAGTATTTGGACGCATCGCGGCGTGTATCTGGTACCATCGGATATGGCTCAGGTATCTCGTCTTTTATTTCATTCAACACTTGAGAATAGGAAATTCTGAGCGGCGTGAAATGCTCTTCCTTAAATCTTTCAGGTTTCTTGATTTCCCGATCTGCCCCTCGGCGGGTATCTCTTGGCGGGCTACGCTCAGCCCTCTGTTTGCCTTTGTTGGACGAAGACGCTCCTTCGCGTTTCCCAGATTGCAATGTACTTCTGGTCGAACTCAACATCTCCTCGTAGGTTTTGGTGGCGACAAAGCGAAATAAGATTTCAAATACCCGGCTTCAACCCCTGCTTTGAAGCTAGTCATGACGGCGTTATCCGCTATGCCCTGGTTAGCTCGTACACTTTATAAAATCGTTCATAATAGCCTGCGGGTAGCCTCATTGTCGCCTCTGTCGGACCTCGTAGTAGGTCAATGTGTGTCTTCTTAGGTCCTCCTACCGACCTAAATTCAGCTATAAATTTGTTGATCAGATCATCCCAAGATAGAATCGAGCCCGGTGGAAGACTGCGGATCCACGATGCTGCCCGATCTTGCATTGACCCCACAAATGCTATACACCAAGCCTCGTCGCTTGATGTACACAAACTGATTCTGCTTTGGAAAGCTGACAGCCAATCCAGAGGATCTGTAGCTCCATGGTAGTTAATGAAATTGGGGTAGTGAGTCCCGCCTCTTGGTGCCGCTTTCAATATACTCGGATTGAGCACACTCGTTCCCCATGTCGGAACCACTTTAACACCCTTTGTACCCTTCTGCAGCTCTTCTATCTGTTTTTTCATGATTCCCATTTCTACTTGAGTTTGGGGAATTGGCGGGAACGCCAAATGCCCTCCATGATCCTACGAGTCCCCATGTCCCTCCGTGCGAGTGCGGACTGTCAGGATTCTTGTCGCCTGGGGATGCACCGATCGTCGATCACGGGCCCCGATCGACCACTTTGATTTCTATCTCCTTCGACGTGAGGTCGCATGGCTACTTTTTCCATATCGATCGCTGGGATTGAACGGCTTTTGTAGGGATGAAAGTTGGTTGTAGCTCTGTTTGTGCGGGTTGAGGAGGGTTGAATTTGCGGATAGGTTGGGGTGGTAATCCCTCGGCAATCAGTAATGCATTTCGATTCGCATTTCTCTACGTATTCCATATGTGCTGTAGAGCTATTCTATATGCGTCTTTGCCGTGGGAGCTCTCTCGCCGAAATAGCCTCGTGTTCGTTATTTGGGTTAGATGTCCCAGCGACTCCCTTTCCTTTGTTTTTCCTGATCGCCTCCTCATGTATTTCGCGGGCTTTAGCTCTTTCCCATATATATGCTCGCATGTCGGTCGTGAGGGCAGGGTTGACATCTGCCCCATCTGACATAACCCTTTGGCTAGCCTCTCCACGCAGCGTGCTCGCTCCACGTGTCGCGCCGATTGGTAGTTTAATTGGTGTTCTTTGGGTTCAAGTTTTTCCGCCAGACCATTTCTTATGATTTTTATGGGTATTTTGGTTGATATATCGAGGTAAAAAGTGTTTGTGTTTTCCTGGCGGCTTATAGCAGAAATGACCAAACTTTCTTTACTTGAAGATCTGAAACCGCCAAAGAGGGTGTATAAACCAACCTGGATATTCAAAGATGGACTCAAGCGTGAGTATGCGATGAAGTTGGTGATCTCTTCTGTGTAAGTCGTTGAGGTGAGGAGAGCAGCGGTTTCTGGGCTGTATTATCCCAAAAAAGATCAAAGCTTTTAGTGACCGACAGACTGATGATGATGGTCTTCCTTGCCTGAGACACCGTGAAATCGTCCTTGTGATGGAGTGAGTGATCTCCAAAAGCTGAATGATGATGAAGTTTCCCGGTAACGGAGCCAACTGATGTTGCGTGGAACACCCATATTTGCGTATGGTGTTTATCTTGTGGATATAAGGTCGTGTGATGAGTGATTTCGACGGTGAGGATACGGTGGTGATCAAGAACAGTGGTGTCGGTTTGAGTGTTTATGGTGAACAAGTAAATCAGTCGACAAATTGGCAGAGTTTCTGCTTGTATTATGTTTATAGCTTAAAGCTTGAGAGAGATAGATTAGAGCTTTTCTATTACAATGTGATCCCATATTTATAGGCTAAAGAGTAAGTCGGTCTACTGTTCATTGACAAGACAACTAAGAGTACATGGCTAAGTTAACTACACATACACTACAAGTGTCCTAACCAGTTGTCATGATTGGCCAGCTGTTATGTCCAGCTGGATCGATAAGGATGACGGATACGTGGTCGGCCGTAGGTCGCGGCGTAGTAAGCGACCATCGATCATTGATAAGTATGACGAAAGTAAGCGGGCTCATTTGTGCCTTGCATGGGTAGAAATCACATTGAGAAGATGGATCCGACATAGGCGGCGGACAAGATCCGGCTTACGGTTGGCGGACAGGCCCGGCTTGTAGCTAAGCGGGTAAGAGAGAGTCGTGGTAGCGACCGAGAGATTAAAGCCCATTTTCCTATGTTGATGGGCCAAGAGTGTAGGCCCAATATGGATGAAACAGGGCCCGTTCGATCCGGGTATATCGGTAGGATTCATTCAAGTCATTTGTTTTGGCTTTCTTGTTATTTATATTAAGTACGCCAACATTCATATCTAATATGTAGAGACCATTGCTAAGTATGCGATGCATTCATAAAAGATTCCATCACGTGAAAAGAACAACATTTATTCTCAAACGAAAAGAAAATCCATCAACATCTAATGCGTAAATAGAAATAATGCTCTTCGTAAAGAGTAGGAACAAAATAATGCTTATAGAGTTCTAGTACTAGCCTAATCGGGCAATGAAAGAAAATAAACTCCTACGTGCCGCCAAGCAAAGAACACTTGCTCCATTTCCAACGCGTAGGTCCACCTCTCCTTTCCTCAGATTTCTAGTTCTTCTTAGTGCCTGCATATTCGTACAAATATGAGAACCTCAAACAGTATCTACTACCCAGTGGTTAGACTTAGAAGAAGTAATGTTGATCTCAATCATAAATATACCTGAAGTCGAAGCATCAGAATGCTTCTTCTTGGTACTCAAGAAGCCCTTGCAGTTTCTCCTCCAATGTCCGGTCTCACCGCAATGGAAGCAAGCATCCTTGGATTTGTCTTTTGCTATCTTAGGCGTTGGCTTAGGTTCAGCCTTCGGCTTCTTGGACTTTTGCTGGGCTTTTGCCTTGCCCTTACTTGAAGTGACCAGCAACACTTGCTTTACCTTCCCCACAGTGCCCTCAGCAGTCTTCAACATGTTCAATAACTCCGCAAGAGAGCAATCTATCTTGTTAATGTGATAGTTCATCACGAACTGCGAGAACGAATCAGGTAGAGATTGCAGAATCAAGTCAATACTCAACTCTCGTTCCAACTTGTGCCCCAGCTTCCCAAGCCTCTCTATGTACCCGATCATTTTAAGCATGTGCGACCCCACGTGCTGATCCCGGATGCCATCTTACAACTAAACAGTGGCCTTGAGACCTCGCACTCTCGCCAAGCAGAGGCGAGAAGCATAAAGTTCCTTAAGGTGGACCATGATAGAGTAGCGTCCATAGACTCATGTTGTTCTGCGATTCGGTGTCATGAAGCAAGCATGATACATGTAGCATCGATCTTGTCGAGCATTGCTTGTTGTACTTCTCGACGGCATCTGCGGCCCGAACCCTCGTGCGGGCTTTTCCGGTAGGGCATCGTCCAAGACATAGCCAATCTCTCTCGTGTCTCAAAACGATTTTGAGGTTTCTTTCCCAATCGAGAAAATTAGTTTCGCTCAAGCTTGTTTTCGATGATAAAACGAAGGTTCAATTTGTTTGACATTTTCTACAACAATAAATAAAAGAGAATAAGTAAAAGCTCATGTATAAAAAAACCCTAAATTTGCACTTAAAATTTTATAAGGTTTTACTCCCACTAGCCAACTATTCCCTATTGGCTTTCAAGAATTTAATTAATTCTTTAGTGGTAGGATCGTATATGGTTACCTCGATCCCGACGAGGGCCGATCAACCGAGATAATTTCGACAAGTAGGTACTCTTACGATCGCGTCGCGACACGACTCCCAGTGGTCGACTAGTCAACTCTTTGACGTTTCACATCTCTATGTGATAGTCAACCCTTGTCTCTAAAATCGACGGTCCCGACGAGGCCAATCACCGCAAGATTATAGTCAGTCAGAACCCAATATTCATGAGATCTCGTAACGATCATATCTCAATAATAACGATATACCCGTGGTAGGTCAACTCCCGACGAGGGCCAATCAGTTGGATCCGAACAAGGGCTCTTCACCGTCATTATAATATTGGGAGACAATTTTGGCTCAATTTTTGGCGTGGGAATATCTTAAATTAATTCACTTAATTAATTTGGTTCTGTTATGGTCTCATCTACTAAGTGCATATTACTACTATATCATATAAAGTAAAACATACACAACATTCCGCGCATAAAATAACCGGTATGATCATGGACTTTTCCTAGGTGCGGTTTCGAATACAAACTGAAGAAACCGCGGGTCACAAACTAAGGGTATCTGCAACCGCCAATAGGATCTTTATTGATGTACGCCAATGGGTTCTTTATCTCTCATTGGTCTTCAACTTCTTGCTCCATTCTTGTTACATAATAAATAATTACACCCGCCGCACATGGGGGGAGCTAATGGGAATGGGATAATTGCAAAAAGTAAACTAGGTCACGTTCTTCATAACGGCCTAGGACAATTTTTCAAAAACCAACATAAAGAAAACATTCCCATCTATCATATTGGTCGAGTCCATGATCAATCGGGGTCCATATAATCACATTATATCTACACATCTAATCCATACAATTTTATCTTATGAAAAAGATTAAATTCTAATTTTAACTACTCAATGCGTCTTTATTTTATCACATCAAATAATTAAATAACTTTTAATTAATTATATGACTTAATCGAAACTTAAAATTAACATTTAATTTTAAATCGATTTTAATTTTAATTAAATTTGAACTATTCAAAATAAAATTAAAATTACTAAGTCTCCTATTTGTTTCCTTTCAAAAATAAATTTAGCTTAAACAGCCACTTTCCAAAATCAAAATTTTGGAAGTGGGCTTAACTAGGCCTTTACAAATCAAATAGATGAAAGGGGCTGCGCTTATTCCAAATCAAATATTTGGAAAGGCCAAATTATTTTAGTCTAGCTGGCCACTTTCCAAAATCAAAATTTTGGAAGTGGCACAAGCTAAGCTATTCCAAATCAAATATTTGAAAGTGCCTGCGCAGCTATATTCAAATCTAATATTTGGAAAGGCCAAATAATTTTGGTTTAGGCACCGCCACTTTCCAAAATCAAAATTTTGGAAGTGGCTGAGGCTAGCCTAACTATTAAAATCAAACAAAATTTGGAAAACAAAATTTGGAAAGGTTAATATGCCATATGGTTTCCCCAATGGTCCAAACTATTTGAACCATTGGTTGGCCATACGACACAACTAAACAAACGAGATATCTATGCACAATAAATATCACAAAGCGAAAGGGTCGATCTCCCTATTGGAAGAGGGCGACCGACAAAGCGGCAACCCTAGGGTTACCGCCGCCCGCAGAGAGGAGGGGCGCCGCGATCGGCCGACCCCCATGAACCCTTTTTTTTTGTTTCAACGTTTCGTGATTTAAATCTTGCATCTATCGATTAAATGCTACGCAATTAAATTATGCTTATTGTTAAAGCTCGAAGTCTGGCTCTGATACCACTGTTAGGAAATCACTAGTTTAACGCAGCGGAATTTAAAAATTGATTTCCTTTTCTAGATCGTTCTTCGTTTAATGCAATAAACACGTTAAGTAGTTTGACGGTTATACCTTAGATGATCTATAAGATCGCCGCTTTGACCGCCAACGGAGAGTAGTTCAACGCGCAAGCCGCCCACGCGTCCGGCCTCTATCGCTAATCCACACGAACCCCTTGCCGGAATCCTCCTTGGATTGCTATCGGAAAAACTCCGGTCGCTGGATCGGACCTTTTCTTCCTCACAAACTCACTTATGGAAGGCTCTCTATTTTACACAAGAATTATGAACTCTTGCAATTGTGATGTACAAAAGAGCTTGACACCCACTTCCTTTATATAGAGGAGGTGGCGCCCCATATGATGTGTGGAGGAGAAGAAAACATTTTTCCAATAAAATAAGGAAAATCAACTAGATTGATTTATCTCTTTAATTATAATTTATTTTGCCAATATCTTATATTGATTATAATTATCTTATTACCATAAATCTATTTTTTCAAAATCAATTAATATCTTATATTAATATTATGGCAATCTTATTAATTAAAGTGCACAATCCAAGTGTATCTTACACACTCAAGAATGGCGCCCCATTAGTCAACTAATTGACTTCCGGAATATTCTTTAATTAATATAATTTGTATATAATTAATATCTTGTATTTAATTTATTCATAATAAACAAATACCACCATATTAATTTACCACTATAACCTTTATAGTCTAGAGATAAACTTTCCTTATTTGGTTATCAACTATAACCGCATTTTAATCTGACTCGATGTTCATATGTGTGTGACCCGATAGGCTTCCGAATATGTTGGCCGTAGACACAAAGTGCAATTTACTAAAATGCCCTTCATACCTAACGATCACGGGATAGCGTCTAGCAACACACCGTGACCCTCAATCATCGGAAGAGTCAAAAGCAATGACTACTACCTTTCATGTGAAGCAGTTACCGTGTAACTTACAATCCTATCGCTATAATAATATCCATACGATCGTATCTCGAAAGTGTCAATACATTAACGATCGTATCTTATAATCTGATATCATGCTCTCCGGAATAACACATTTACTCCCACTTTGCAAAGATTCTCGAGAGCTATACATTCCTTATAAGAAGGCCATTTCGGATATTCGATCCCAATCATAGGATACGCGATTCCCGGACGACCAATCATGTATACTCCGTGTGCTTCAATATCATACCCAATCACTACCGCATGATCGCCCCGTGGTTGGAGAAATCTCAATAGTGTCAAAGCATGACAATCCACACCGTGATGCCATGAAGACTCAGTCAAAAGGATAATTACACAACCGCCACATAGTGTGACACTTAATGTAAGTGGGTCGTCACTTAACGACGCATTCTCTAATACACGCCCACGCGGTCAAGTGTCCCTACACTTCGATAGACAAGATCTATCCCTATCTTCTAAAAGATAGAAGACATCCAATACGTCTTAGATCCGATTATACTATCAATGTCCCATTTGTTAATATGTAAGACTAGAGACATTTAAGTACCAACCTTGTTATAGTGATTAGAGATCTCATCAACCATAATCACTAGCATGGTTTCTCTATCACAGATTGATACTAGGGACGTTACTATATATATACAACAAATAATATGAAGATAAACAATATATATAATAACATAAGTGCTTTTATTAATCATAATAAAGTTATTACATGAACTAAATAGACTGTAAACGACCCGACCCGGTCGGATCCGGTCCAACCCGATTGGGTTTAGGACACCTTTCCAACACCTCTATACAGGTAAGGACCTGTCGGGGGTTTCTTGGTCGCCCTGGGGCTGAACCACGGTCGTCGACCACGGGCCCTAGGCGAGCTAAAGCTGACCTCCTTCCCTCTTTGGGTTGGGAAGTGGTGTGGCTGCTTCTCTCTATTTCCATGTGGTAGGGTAGAATTGTTCTTTGTGGATTTTGAGTGGGTTGTATCTCCGTAGGGCTTGTATTGGAGGAGCGAACTTACTGACGGGCTGAGGAGGCAAACCTTCTACGATGAGCAGCATGTTATTTTCACACATCTCCTCCACATAGTCCATGTGTGCCCTGAGGGATATTTCATAAGGGCTCTGTTGCTGACCTGCTCCTCTATCAGGGGCCATTCCCTGCTCTTGATTTAGATGAGAAGCTCCCGCAATACCTTTTCCGCAGCTTTGTCTGACCGCCGTCTCGTGTATCTTGCAGGCTCGGGTTCTCTCCATTATATAGGCCCGCAAGTCGGATGTGATGTCATGTCCGGCCTAATCCCCGGTGGACAGTACCATCATAATCACCTCTCCACGATGCGGCATCCTTTCAGCATGTGGCGTGTTCGCTCCACGTGTAGGGCCCTGATTACCCCTTTTAGACGGTGTAGCAGGTGTCATGTTTTTCGCGCATGCCATGTTTGACAAAGATATTTTGGGGATATTTTTCTGGGTATACTAAGTGAGATATGCTTGTCGGAGTAGTCTCTAAACTCAGAATCCGATGCAAAACCCAAAGTGTGATTCCAGGTGATTTCAATGAGTACAAGTATGTGATTCTTTAACACTTGAATAGCTGAATTGACCAAGAGCTTATACCAACCTGGGAGCTATGAAGGGCTCATGTTGAGCTGTGAATACGTCGGTGGAGGTGTTTCCCGATCTTGAGGTGGTTCAAGCTAGACTCAAGTCAAAATCTGCAGAAATCAAGCTTGCTCTTTAAGAATTCTTAGTTATCTCGATAAAAACAATGGTTTGGGGGCCGAACACCCCGGAAACTAAAGTTTTTGCTGATCAGAGAGCTGGAGATGTTTGCACGATCTCCTCGGCGACGCTTGTTGGATGTAGTGCTTGAAAGGCAATTGTTGCTTGTCTATACGGGCAAGTGGGAGATTGTTAGGTGTAGTGCCCAAAAAACAATTTATGTAATTGTTTTTATTTAATAAATGACAGATTTTATTTCATCTTATTATTTGCTTTGTGCTTATATTTAGTACACTGCTGAAAACCCCAAGTCGTATCATATGTAGCCATATAACTTAGTGTGTGTCACACATGAGGATTAAGTTTATGGTGATACGCTTGAAATGTTAGTCCGTGGTGAACTTAATCAAAGTATGGGGTATATTGATTAAACCACCATTAATGCGCCCAGAACACTTTAAGGTGTGGCCGTCTTATCCGGACCGTCGACATTGGTTGTCTAAGTGGGGCATTTATATATGATGAGAGTCATATAGGACTGGACCGATTTAATCTGCATTCTCATATAATTCCGTGACTGATAAATCTCATTAAATCACAAGATGATCATATATGGATTAACCTTAATCCTGAAGTGATTGCATACTCCTACTTGTTTCAAGATAGGGTTTGATGTGTTCGTTAAGGATCGCTAAGAGGCGCGGTCCGAATCACTTTCACGTATGCACTATTCTGGAATGAGTGAGAAGTGTGTGTCTCACAGATATGTAATCCATTCCTTCCTGCGGGAAGTAGAAAGACAATCCCCTTATTTGTTGATCCTAGAAACTGATGATCGGTCGAGTTCGTATTCGTTATGAGCTAATTGATCACTAGTGGGTTAATGGTAAATAAGGATGAGATGTAATGAAGAAGGTTTACGGAAATAATCCCGCTTCGTTACGGATAGTCTATGAAGGGTTGGTCTATATGTAATGATTATATCAATGGACACTTATTGACTCGACTTTCTGAGAATAAGTTATATCTATAATCGATAGAGTTCATTTTCGGATTTATGGCGCGTGATTCTGGAATTAATAAGTTGAGTAGAAATAGGGTCGATAAATATTTTATTCAATTTATTGTAGCTACTGGTTATAGGTCCATGGTCCCGGGTTGGCTCCTAACACGTGAGTGAATTCTCGTATTTTGAAACCTCGAGAATAAACTAAATAGTTGGTGTATTTAATGAATATGCGAATATTATTTATTCGGTAAATAATATGTAATATAGAAAAAAACATTTTCTATTATCCCAATTGGCACACAAAATGGCGCCACTTTTATTTGGTTTTGGAAAAACAAATTTTATCCTAATAAATCATAATGTGGATAATGTAATTATTTTTGTGTTAAATAATTATAAATAAGAAATTAGTTTTCTTATTGGATAAATAGGAAATTTGTTTTCCTATTGGATAAATGTTTTTATTTTCCTAAAACGAAAAGATAAATTTGTGTGTAAAAGATAAACTCTCAAAATTATTAGTTATTTTCTTATTAAAAATAAAGTTTTTCCCAACACAAAATAGACCTAGAAAACCAACGTCATTTTTGAAGAAAAAAGGGGACGCCACTTTTTTTTCAATTAAATGGAGAAATTTGGTTTTCTTGTCTTAGCCATTTAGAGAAGAAAAACTAGGGTTTTTCTTAAGCATATTCGAGGAGGTTCTACTACGATGATCGACGTCCACCAGTCGTGCTTGGAGATACAATCCGGAAGATCACGGCTTCTCTTCTGTTGGGTAAATCTTTTACTTTCTTGTAGTTAATTAATTTATTATGTGAATTAAATCGTGGTACAATTGCATGCGAATTTAATTCGTAACTTCCGCTGTGTATGATCGAGTGTCTCGATCGGTGCTGTAAATCAGATCTGACGATCCAATTATGGATCGGATCCAGATTCGGGTTTCTGTATATCCAGCATGTGGTAGCAGATCCAGTTAAAGTGATTTTGCGATCTTGATTGCATAATTAATTAAGAAGTAGTGGAATTGAATTAAAAATTGCATTTTTATATGTTTATTATATATATGCGTGGTTGAATGTTCTTGGTTGACGAGATGGACTGGGTTGGTACTTGTTTACCATTAGATCTATTGTAAACCCAAATTTTCTCTCGGTGTAGGAAATTATGTAATTTATTTGTTGTAATTTAATTTCCTAGAAATTAGAATTTAGATAAATTCGGCGCATCTTTTGTATTTAAATTTATTCGAAGATCATCATCACAAGCTGATCCGGGGTCGCGGTGGTGAAGACGGTAGTTCTGCAACCTGAAGACCCAGGTTCGATTCCCCCATGATGCAAATTTTGCGAATTACCCAAATTTTTTCTGGGTGTAGGATATTATGTAATTTATCTATTGTAATTTAATTTTCTAGAAATTAGAATTTAGATAAATTCGGCGTAGCTGTTGTATTTAAATTTATTTGAAGATCATCATCACAAGCTGATCCGGCGTCGCGGTGATAAAGATGGTAGTTCTGCAACCTGAAACCCTTACAGACCTAGGTTCGATTCCCCAGGATGCAAATTTTGGGAATTTTTCAGAAAAAGATGGATTTTTTGCTGAGAAAGGAACAATAAAAACATAGCAGCTGGGATTCGAACCCAGGCTGCCACAGGGATTCGAACCCAGGCTGCCAAGGTAGAAGAAATGAGTGCGCACCAACTCGGCTGGAGCTTCTCTGTTCAAGAATCGGACCAGAAAATTGTTATACAGAGCGGCGGCAGGATCTAATTAGAGATTAGTAAATCCTTCAAATGTAAGGTTTAATTATTTATTTAATTTTAATTTTATAGATTAGATACGGGGTACCAACGGTCCATGTTAGTGGTTTATTTTTCGCATTTATTTTCTCTTGTAATTATTTATGTGATATAATCATGCCATGCATCATATTCATGAATTCCACTCTTAGAATATGCACACATATAGAAAATTAATTTTAGCATTAATTAGACATGTATAAAATCGACAATTAATTTAGATTAATAATGAATTAAATTAATTAAAGGAAACAGAATTTTATCAGGATATAAAATTCACATGATGAACTTAATTGGGGATTATGAATCCTTCGGGGTTTTGGTTATGTAGTGTCTACATAAATTAGAATTTTGATGATAAAAAATTGGAAAATCATGAAAAATTGGACACCAACTAGACGGTATTTGGAACCGATAAGTTGGTGGTTGTTTTTCCTTGATTTATTGTTTTTCGATTTATTGGAAAATTCTATAATCCTAAACTTTTATCATGACCAATTAGGATCATAAATTTTTTTGTGAATTTTGTTTGTGTAGCGTCTACATAAAGGAATCATAATCCATAAAAATTGGAGGATCATGGATATAGTGACACTAGTTAGACGATATTTGAAACCGAAGAACTAGTGGGAGGATTATATTAAATATTCATGATCTATTGTTTTTGGATTATTAGAAAATTCTAAAATCCTAAAGAGACTACCTAACTTTCAAAATAACGAGTGGGAGCGGGGAAGGTGACAACCGACCCCACGGCCACTGTTGTTGACACAAGCAAGTGAGAGAATGGTGACGCCTCGTGCCGCTTTGATTTCGGCCCCCTAAGGATGGCCTTCACCGCTATCAAAATGTATGGCTTGGTCTCCGAAAGGATAGGATTTTGGGTACTCGTCGGGTCACTGACCGACCCTAAGGCCGCATACTCGGGGCATACTTTGAGATCTGAAACAGTAGGTCATACTCACAAGGATATTTTTGGAAATATATTGGCTGGAAAATAAAGGTAATCAACAATTAAATGGAGATGTCTGATTCTTAATTAATTGTTGAGAGAGATTGTCTCAATTTAATCATCACATCTTTGACCTACCCTAAGGCGGCACTGTAAGTGTGAGATTAAATCCTTGGAATGGTAGGTTAAACTGCATGCATGACATCACGTTTATTATTCCTAAAATTATTATATGTTGTGGTGTATGATTTGATTTATATTTATGTCATAATTTATTTTACAACTACATATCATCTCAAGGTGACTAGACTGCTTAAATAATTAAAATCGGCTGATGATGACTTCATGAAAGTGGAAAAGTAACGAGAACGTTGAACTCATTAGTCGAGAATGCAATTAATTTTCGGTAGAGGATTCTCCTCTTAAGCCTTCAAACTTAAGTGACATTGATAAGTATGTCATTATTGTCACTCGTGTTGAATGTGAGACAAACAATATTAGTTCAAAGATGACGAGAATGATTTGGTATCAATCTCACTAGACATCCCACGGTTCATGAGTAGTGTCTACTCAAATGAACTACTAGTTCACAGCCATTTCCCTTAAAGAAAGCCAAGAATAGGAAAGTAAACGTCTACAAGTTTAAGTCATCTAAACTAAATAGGTTAAAGGCTAAACCGAAACATTAATGAAAGAAAGCATAGGATAAGGAAAGTGATTTCGGATCACTAACCTATGAATCCTTAGAGACTTTCTTGACCGGGAATATGACTCGGAAATTGAAGTTATTTTGTAAGAACAAGGTAGCAGGGAATTAATGATTAAAGAGTTGACAACGGGAAGTTATTTCAGCTAAGATAGTGGGAGTGATATAAGGAAAGAAATTTTGGATTTTAATCCTTATATATCACAGAAGTTTAATTTATGTTTTCAGATTCGTTGGAACAAATGGATTCACTTTCACATCGATTACATAGTTTCCTTATAGAAAGTGAATATGACATTTGTATATGATTCCGAGACTCGACTTTTTTTTGATAAAGACAGTACCACTAAGTAATGCTGAAAAGGTATATGTAACACGTCACAAACTATTAAGAAAAATGGTTTCCGTATTAAGATAAACAAATCTTCAGCATCTATTAATTAGAGCATATATCCTAAAGATAAGATCTGACGACTGGCTAAGGGTGATTCCTATTTCCCAGTCTAAGAACACTGTCTCAAAGGAAAAATGACTGAGTAACCTTTCAATTAGGAAAAGGTAATAGAGCTGAAGAAGTATCGCAACTTGTTCATATTGACCTTCGGGGTCTTATGAAGGATACAAGCTAGTGGGAGCCTTTGAGTAATAGACATTTTGTCTAATGACTACTCGAAACGCCGATTAGTTTATCTATTTGGAGGAATCTCTTGTATTACCAGAGAAACGAGTATTCCATGCTCAGATATAGGCTAAGGCATGGTTTTGGCACTGATGCTTGGCCTTCCTCCGAGTGAAATGATTTCACTAAAAGGATAAACCATGGATTGCCTTATATAGTTATTGATATGATACAGTACACTGCTTAACTTAATTAAGATATTGATTGCAAAATAACAGTTCGCATTATCATATAATACCGATAAGTCTATCTTAGAAGATGCTTATGAATTTGTGGATGATGAGTGAAGTACATTTACTCCACTTCCGCAAATAGAGGCATTTAGCATTAGTGCTTGAAGGTAAGACTGGAGATTTTGCATACACGTTCAGATGGGGACTGTTCGTGAAATATCTTAATACAATAAGTGAAGGTTGGTTATAAGATTCTGAAGATCGGATAATGATAGTTGTACTGTCACAGCCTTTCTAGGAGAATATATATATATATAACAACTATGGACCTTGAAGTAAAGTTACTCAATGAATTACTGTCTAATTTAATCAGACCACATCCAACATTGGTTGTTGGGGGTTATGTTGATAAATACTACTGAACCAGATCAGAATGTCAATCCACCCAAATGCAGTGGGAGTATGGTTTATCTATTGACTCGTTGTGATTATGAAAACTTTACAATCTGCTGGGGGTGATTGATAACCTATGGTCTTTTGGAAGGACTGTGTAGGATTCTAATAAAAATAGGTTGGTTTAAAGCCATAAACCTGTAAATGGAGTTTTGGTACTCCAGTTCTGGTCACAATCTTGTAGAACCATCTGAGTGTCGCAGGCCAGTGGGAGTAATTGGATCTACGTGAAGAATAGATGAATGAATGAAAAAGTTTATCTTTCAAATCAAAGCTAAGTGGTCTAGGGGTAATTCCCTGACAAGTAGAGAGTTAAACAGGGTGATGCCCTGAAACTTTCGCACCATTCAACCTTTCTTGATCTGTTGGAAAGCAGAAAAATTAACAGGGGTGATGCCCTAAAACTTTCTTGCCATACAATGGAGCTTAGATTCATTCGGAAAGGAAGGGTTTTAGCTTAAAGCCAATGACAAATTGAATGTCTATGCTTATATCCATCGGTGGATTAAAGCAAACCTCTAGGTCATTAAAAGCCACATGGCCCACATGTTTGAAATATGTGGGCTTGACTAGATTATTGATGAGTCTTTTGTAGACCAGAGAATCAATATTGGGTAAGAGTAGACGTTAGTGTTAGTGAAAGGTGACACTGCAACAATTGTAAGCAACATGGGTGTGTTATCTGAAGTCAAGAACTAGCGTGCCATGCTTCTCTAATTTAGAGAAGTAGACTATATTCTTAGAAATCGATTCGGTCGAATTCATGAGAACAAGTTGTTGGCCGTATCACATCCATCTTATTGGTTAAAATGAAATAATGCATTTTCGTGTGCAACATTCAACGAGAGGTTTCCTACCCAACCCCTCACGGAATAATTCTCTTAGTCTTCGGATAAATAGAAAATGGGATAGATTCTCTTTTGGATAGAGAAAGTCAGGTTACTAAAAGTCAATTAAATTCGAATCTTGGATTCGAGCAATGATGGCAGTATAGTACATCCTTAAGTTGTTTAATAGGTGTCCTAAACCCAATCGGGTTAGACCGGATCCGACCGGGTCGGGTCGTTTACAGTCTATTTTAGTTCATGTAATAACTTTATTATGAATAATAAAAGCACTTTTGTTATTATATATTGTTTATCTTCATATTATTGGTTGTATATATATAGTAACGTCCCTAGTGTCAAACTGTGATAGAGAAACCATGATAGTGATTATGGTTGATGAGATCTCTAATCACTTTAACAAGTTTGATACTTAAATGTCTCTAGTCGTATGTACTGTCAAATGGGACATTGATAGTATAATTAGACTAGCACGTATTGGATGTCTTCTATCTTATAGAAGGTAGGGATAGATCTCGTCTATCGAAGTGTAGAGACACTTAGACTGTACGTGGACATGTATTAGAGAATGCGTACGTTAGACTGACCCACTTACATTAAGTGTCATAGTATTTGGCGGTTGTGTAATTATCCTTTAAACCGGAGTCTTCATGGCATCACGGTGTGGATTGTCATGCTTTGACACTATTGATATTCCCCCTATCCACGGGGCGATCATACGGTAGTGATTGGGTGTGATATTGAAGCATACGCATTATACGTGTTTGGTCGTCCGGGAATCGCGTATCCTATGATTGGGATTGAATATCCGAAATGGCCTTCTTATAAGGAATGTCTAGCTCTCGAGAATCTTCGCAAAGTGGGAGTAAATGTGTTATTCCGGGAGAGCATGATATCCAGATTATAAGATACGATCGTTGCTGTATTGACACTCGAGATACGATCGTATGGATATTGTTACAGCGGTAGGATTGTAAGTTACACGGCTTCACATGAAAGGTAGTAGTCATTGCTTTTGACTCTTCCGATGATCGGGGGTCACGGTGTGTTGCTAGGCGCTATCCCGTGATCGTTGGGCATGAAGGGAATTTTTGTAATTTGCACTTTGTGTCTACAGCCAACATATTCGGAAGCCTACCTGGTCACACACATATGAACATCGAGTCGGATTAAAATGCGGTTATAGTTGATAACCAAATAAGGAAAGTTTATCTCTAGTTTATAAAGGTTGTATTGGTAAATTAATATGGTGGTATTTATTTATTATGAATAAATAAAATACAATATATTAATTATACATAAATTATATTAATTAAATAATATTCTGGATGCCAATTAATTGACATTGGGGCACCACTTTGAAGTGTACAAGATACACTTGGATTGTGCACTTTAATTAATAAGATTACCATAATATTAATATTAGATATAATTGATTTTGGAAAAATAGATTTATGGTAATAAGATAAATATATTCAATATAAGATATTGGCAATAGATTTTATTTAATATGAGAAATTATAATAAAAGAGATAAATCAATCTAAGAGATTTTCCTTATTTTATTGGGAAAGGTTTTTTCTTTTCATCTATCTTCTAAGAAACTTCTCCTAATCAGATTAGGGAGACATTGGGCGCCTCTCACCCTATATAAGAATGGGGTTGGCTAGCTCTTTTTTACATCACAATTAAAAGAGCTAATAGTTCTTGTGTAATATAGATGGCTTCCTATAGAGAGAGAGGAAAAAGACTGGTCTAGCAGCCGGAGTTTTTCCGATAGCAATCCAAGGAGGATTCCGGTGAGGAGTTCATGTGGATCAACGATAGAGGTCAGACGCGTGGAAGGCTTGCGCACTGTACTACTCTCCGTTGATAGTCAAAGCGACGATCTTGTAGATCATCCAAGGTATATTCCGTCAAACTACTTAACGTGTTTATTGCATTAAACGAAGACGATCTAGAAAAGAAAATCAAATTTTAAATTCCGCTGCGTTAAACTAGTGATTTCCTAACAAAAGTATCACAAGAGAACGAGGAATAATATGCGTGTGTATTCGGGTGCAAACCTGAGTATTGTTGACTACGCTGATTCTGACTTTCAGTTAGATTAAGGATGATCGTTAGTCGATCTCGGGCTCAGTGTTTACTCAGAGTGATAGAGCTATAGTCTGGAGCAATCTAGCACTGCCAATTTGACTCTTTAGTCGACTACATAGCAACTTTGGAGCAGCTAAAGAGGCAGTGTGGCTTGAGAAGTTCGTTGTTGGATCGGGAAGTGATTCCAGGTCTCGATGAGCCGATATCATTTTACTGTGAAAATAGTTGAGAGGTAGCTCATGAAAATGATCTTCGCAGTCACAAGAGGTCATAAGCATATTGAGAGAGTACCACCTGATCAGACAGACCGTGCAGAGAGGCAACATTTCGGTCCTAAAAGATCACCTCGAGCCGAAAACCTAGCTGATCAGTTTATCAAGTCGTGTGGCATCTAATGTCACTGATAAGCGCTTGGCTGGTATGAAATTGGGAGATATGTCTCATCTGCTTCAGAGCAAGTGGGTGAATGTTGCGGATAGATAGAATGAGGGTGTGGTGCTCTAAAAACAATTGTTGCTTGTCTTTACGAGCAAGTAGGAGATTGTTGGATGTAGTGCCCGAAAGGCAATTGTTGCTTGTCTATACGGGCAAGTGGGAGATTGTTAGGTGTAGTGCGCGAAAGACAATTCATGTAATTGTTTTTATTTAATAAATGAAAGATTTTATTTCATCTTATTATTTGCTTTGTGCTTATATTTAATACACTGCTGAAAACCCCAAGTCGTATCATATGTAGCCATATAACTTAGTGTGTGTCACACATGAGGATTAAGTTTATGGTGATACGCTTGAAATGTTAGTCCGTGGTGAACTTAATCAAAGTATGGGGTCTATTGATTAAACTACCGTTAATGCGCCTAGAACACTTTAAGGTGTGACCGTCTTATCCGGACCGTCGACATTGGTTGTCT
Organism: Gentiana macrophylla; assembly: GCA_026214975.1. Classification (NCBI taxonomy): domain Eukaryota; kingdom Viridiplantae; phylum Streptophyta; class Magnoliopsida; order Gentianales; family Gentianaceae; genus Gentiana; species Gentiana macrophylla. The sequence goes on along the minus strand of CM047811.1, from coordinate 2,064,465 downwards.
AAGTGGGGAATTTATATATGATGAGAGTAATATAGACTTGGACCGATTTAATCTGCATTTCTCATATAATTCCGTGACTGAGATACCTCATTAAATCACAAGATGATCATATTTAATGAATATGCGGATATTATTTATTCGGTAAATAATATGTAATATAGAAAAGACATTTTCAGTTATCCCAATTGGCACACAAAATGGCGCAACTTTTATCTGGTTTTGAGAAAAGAAATTTTCTCCTAATTAATTATAATGTGGATATTGTAATTATTTATGTGTTAAATAATTATAAATAAGAAATTAGCTTCTTATTGGATAAATAGGAAATTTGCTTTCCTATTGGATAAAGGTTTTTATTTTCCTAAAACAAAAAGATAAATTCGTGTGTAAAAGATAAACTCTCAAAATTATTAGTTATTTTCCTATTAAAAAGAGTGTTTCTCCCAACACAAAATAGGCCTAGAAAACCAACGTCATTTTTGAAGAAAAAAGGGACGCCACCTTTTTTTGAATAAAAGGGAGAAATTTTGTTTTCTTGTCTTAGCCATTGGGAGAAGAAAAACTAGGGTTTTTCTTAAGCATATTCGAGGAGGTCTACTACGAGAATCGACGTCCACCAGTCGCCGCTTGGAGATACAATCCGGAAGATCACGGCTTCTCTTCTGTTTTGGTAAATCTTTTACTTTCGTGCAGTTAATTAATTTATTATGTGAATTAAATCGTGGTAAAATCGAATGCGAATTTAATTTGTAGCTTCCGTTGTGCATGATCGAGTGTCTCGATCGGTGCTGTAAATCAAATCTGACGATCCAATTATGGATCGGATCCGGATTCGGGTTTCTGTATATCCAACAACGCCGTGAAGTTGAACTCGCGGTGGAGTAAACGATTGGAAGATGCCAAACAACCACGATTTTCCTGGTAACGGAGCCAACTGATATCGTTAGAAATATCAGATTTGCGGTAACAGTAATATAAAGTGGATATATGGTTGATTATAGTTGATTTCCCAAGTGAAAAGCGGTGGATATCATGAACTACGGCGGTCGGACTTATGGTGTGAAGCAAGACGGTGAATGAGTCGACAAATTGACAGAGTAGCTCTGCGTATATTTATTCTTTTAATCCCTTTCTATGACATAATGACCCCATATATATAGGCAAGTGCTAAGACTGTTTAGCTAAACATGAAAAGACATTAAAAGTATATAATTAGGCATAAGTCGGCGAGACAGCTGTCAAGGAGGAGTGGCGGAGTGCGGACACGACGAGCGGTCGGACTCATTTCTGCCTTTGCCTTGTAGTCATCGGCTTAGAGCGGACTGGCCTTATAATATGGGTAACATCCACTGTGTCCGAGATGTCAGAGTATTGATGATTATCGACGTCTGTGGCCTTCTGGTAGCCTTGGCCCGGCTTATTGATGCGGACTAGCGGGATGGAGACCCAAGATGTGTTGTTGGACCTAGATTCTAGACCCAATTTAGATGCTCGGGTTATAATCCGGATCGTGTATATCAAATGTTATAAATTTAAAGATTAATGTCCAAAATGTCCATTGACTATAATTAATATAATAGTTGTTAAGTAATAAAAAATAGTTGTATTGATAATAAATTAGAAATAAAATAAATGTTGCATTAATAATATAAAATGCCGTATATCGCGAGACAAATAAAAAAAATATAAGACGACTTATATTTTGGGCCGAGGGTATCATTTAGAGGCCACTAAATACATAACACATTGGACTCGAACTAATACCTCATCCCTGTTTGGTTTCGGGTTGGATTAAAGTTAAAGAGATTCAAGAAAGAGAAAGTAAAAATAAAATATAGTGATATAATAATTATTATAAACTTAAAATATTATGTTGAAATTTGTGTGGTTGAATTGCTGAGAGAAATTTTAATGAAAGTAATCCAAATTGATCCAACCCCACTGAAACCAAACAAGGCCGTCTTGACACCTTCACTGAGTTAATCCTCGTTGACATAATTACAAATTAAATTCCCCTGGTGGCGGCCGGAGAGGTCCGTCAGCAAGACTCCGACAATTAGTCTGTTGGGGAAACCCTAAAATAATCTTTGAGTATTTTCTTATGCTAATAGATCATATTATTCATTTGTTGACTGGTAAAGAATTCTTTCAGGGACAACTATGGGCCGTAGAGACGAGGATTTGGTGTCTTCTATCCAACTAGTACAAGAAGAAGACGAAAAAGTTGAAGCCAATGTGGTGGGAGACGGTAACGGCGATGATGACGATGACTCAGAAGCCAACGAGGACCTCAGCTTGAAAATTGTCGAGAGAGCAATTATGCTCAAGAAGTGCGACGCTAAAACTGACAAGGACGGTGCTGTTAATGTCGAGATGGTCACGACTTTGAAGGATGGTGAGAAGGTAACGAACTTAAAGGATGATCTCAGTGAGAAAAAGGTGATAAAGAAGGTGATAAAGAAGGTGGTAAAGAAGGTGAAGAAGGAGGTAAAGAAGGACGAGCCAATGGAAGATTTGGTTAGTGTTCCTTTTTGATGATTTTTACTTTAGTCAATGCATTTTATTATTTTTTTATTTCTCTTTGTCCTTTGAAGAGAACGAGAATTATGTTTTTAGTTCCTTCACCTGCTAACATCATTAATGTTGCAGGTTACTAGTGGAAAAGACGATGGTTTCAATACTTTCTGTAGCGATTTATTTACGGTAGTATTGAACTTAAAACACATTTTTTTTTGTTACCTTTGCTTTATTTTTTTGTGCCAGATTCTCTGTATTTAGTAAAGTCCCCTCCTTTGTTTTGCCAAACTGCTGTTAGTTGTGCATTGATTGCCATCCGTCATATTATCATGAATATAAGGATGTTTTAGCTTAGTGAATTTAGTTGCTGGAGCATCCCCAAATATTGTTTGTGGATATATATTGGAAATTCCTTAAAGGTAATGGTGAAAGTGTTCACATGTGATATTGCTTAATATATGTTTGTCCGGTTTTTGTTTAGTGGATTTGTTGAACTGCTAAGTTCTTTATTTGATCATCAGACTTATATTGGAAAGAGAAGGATCTGGTTGCCCTGGTTCTGAGCACCTCTTCCAGTTCTATTGTCCATGATGTGCTGCAAATTTTAATTGTGTATTGGGTTTGCTAGGCTGAGGAAGCAAAGCAAGAGGAGAAAACAGTGGGTGCTAAAGATGCTGCTGCAGATGTTATAGACAATGTTCAGATGAGCCCGGTTGACAACCATGTGCTCCAAAAGCTTCTAGTGAGTGGTAACACGGCCATGTTGTCTTTTTGCACGAAATATTTTCATGGGTCTATCTAATCATGCCTTCTTTTCATGGTAGCGGGGACCTAGATACTTCGACCCTCCACAAAATGGTTGGGGAACATGTTATAATTGTGGTGAAGGTGGTCATATGACTGTAAATTGTACCTCAGCTAGGCGCAAGAAGCCTTGCTTTGTTTGTGGAAGTTTAGAGCATAATGCAAAGCAGTGTTCTAAGGTACATTTATGTTTGGACCAGAATTACATTTTTACTTCCTTATTTCACTTTATTCATTGAATATAGCAAAAAAAAAAATTCATTTGAATCGAATAAAGTAACATTCTTTCTTATTTTCACCTCACAATACACAACGCCCACTTTGTTCCCAATACTGTATACAATTCAAATCGCATCTTTACCTAAGTTTATTTTTTAAATAAGAATAAATGTAAAATAATTCATGTCCAAAATGACCATATTAGCTTTATTCTCTGTTATTATGTGTACTTTTTAGGTGGCAGTTGATTTCGTTTTTCCCCACTTTTGTAGTCTGTGTGAAACCTAAATTGGCTGGTGCTTGAGTATTAAAAAGCTTGAAGACTGTGTCAAAGTCTAGAAATTGTTATTTTGAAACTTGTGTTTTGTTTTGTTGCATGTATTTTATTATTTAGTTGGGTGAATTTGTGGACTGGATTTTAGTATGTTTGAGCTTATTTCAACCAAAACAACTCACAAGCGTTACTCATATCAGGTGGGGTTGGCTATACGGATCACATGTCTGTATTAAATCCTATCACAAACCATCCCCTTCTTAAGACCTAAATAAAGCTCATATTCTTTTTATTTTTTAATTGTCTGTAGAGAATTTTTTTTGGTCTAGCTCTCCTGTGTTTAATGTGTTTCTTATTGTATCTTTTAACATGTATCAAATGCATCTACTTGATACCTTTTCACTTGATTTTACCATCCCAATTGTGGCACCCTTATTTTTTTTAGCAATAGAAACCACCCTTAACTTTTCTGTAATATTAAATATATTCAGTTTTCTAACCAGGGCATTGATAGTTATATTTCTGTCTTATACAACTTACCTTTGAGTTTTAGGGCATCTTATGGTCACATTGAAGCCGTGACACGTTCCTCTACTTGAATCGCCCTGTCTGGATTGTGTGAGTAACAAATGTGTCATTTCCTCCATCTAAATGTACTATTGCTTATAAATACTTGAACCACTCACAGTGTTTAAGCTTGTACCAAATTCTAATGCCAAGGTGGGATTCTAGGAATGAAAAAGCATTCAATTCTATTATTTTGGCGCTTAAATACAAAGAATGAAAATTGCTCTTCATTCCATCGAATGATGTAATGGAATGTTAAAACACATTCTATGAATAAATTTTTTGCTACCACCAACGGACCAACCCCACCACCACCCCGCTGCCACCCACCTTCTCACCACTTACCCCACCACAATCCACCTTGCCCCCACCTGACCCCACCCACCTCACCACCTGCCGCCCACCACCCCTTGCCACTTTTGTCACGACCCAGAACCATCACCCACCATGCCACCACATGGCACCTCCTGTGAAATATCTTCTATTTCATTCCACGTGCGAAACGCAGAGTGGAATCATGTTCATTCCATCAAAATCATTCCGTTCCAACAATCCGTACGGCCCCTAATTGTACTACTATTTTGTGGGTGGTACTGCTGGAGCGTGCATTTAATTTTCATCACTATCATTAACCATGAAATGGAACTGATAATCATAAGATCAATATGCATCTATGGCGAGCTCTTAATTATCACGAGGAAAGTCAACAATCAATTCGTACACTTTTGAGAATTTTTTATAACCCTAAAAAGTTTGTTTGGCTAGGGCAGTAGGTTTCACTTATTGTACTTTTGTTGCAGGGTCATATTAACCGACTTTTCTGTTAACATATATTGGCCCATTAGGTAGAAGGTCCTAGAAGACCCATTAAGATGTTATTACTTTACTATATATTTGCTTTGTGTAATATACAATATCTCTGATATTTGTTAAGTTACCATCTATCCCAAAGCTTAAGTTGTTGGGGAGGTAAGTCGTTTAAATATTTACACACTGTACTCTTCAACACACGTCTCACGTGTACTTTGTTACAAAAGAGTTTGGACCATCATTGAGCACACAAAGACATGTAAGGGATGCAACAAAGCCAAGAAAGAGGCACAGTACATGTAGTATATGAATGGGGTGGGAGTTTGTTTTGTTTACTTGGGCCTCTGCTTCTGGTTTAGTTACCACCATTTGGTTTGAAACCCTTTAGACTGCCGTTGACAAGCCAGTGACATGCTGGTGTCATTTCTGCCTGGATTAATGTATGTATGCATATGCGTGTGTGTGCGCACATATGTGTTAATGGAACAATGTCCGATGGGGCATGAAATATTTCAACTTATCACTCCTGGCAAACGAGTATTTATCTCTTTTTGCCCATGCCTCTAATCAGCTAATTATGTGATGTTTGGCTCTTATATATTCTGTTTTCATGTTATTAGTTAGTTGCTTTTTATCACTACATTTCAAACTTCGTTGGCAAAATGGACTACACAATCCTCTGGTCTAAATGTTCATTTTCTCTTTCTTTTTTCATTCTCATTATAGGGTATAATGACAATACAAAGAGGTTATAGCCATATAGGTGTCTTTATGAAAGAACAAAACAGAAAAGCATAGATGGCTGTAAGCTCTAGGATCCTGATCCATGTTGGTATTTATTTTCTTTAAGAAGATCCTGCTCCATGTTGTTTTGTATCTCTTAGAGTCATTCCTTACCGAAGTATTTGAATACTAGTTTCTTGGCGCAATGTCCAGTAACTCATAAGTAATTTGTTTTATCTAATATATTCTATTTCCTTGAATTCTTGCAGGGCCAAAATTGTTTTATTTGCAAAAAGCATGGCCACCGTGCAAAAGATTGTCCTGAGAGGAATGAAGGGTCTCAAAATTCTAAGTTTTGTCTTAAGTGTGGAGAAAATGGACATGACATGCTCTCTTGCAGGGGTAATTATTGCCCTGATGACCTAAAGGTTCTCTTACACTTGCTTTTTCAATTTATATTCATTCTATGCTGTCTGGTGAAGTTTGTATGGTGATAGAGCTGTCATTTTGTTACATTTTGTGTGTAACACATCTTCCCTGCTTGCTTCTTATCAGGAAATACAATGCTATGTGTGTGGGGAATTCGGTCACCTTTGTTGTAAAAACTATCCGGATACTGGTCCAAGAGAAGTTTCTTGTTATAAATGTGGCTTTTCTGGTCATACTGGATTGGTAAGTTTAGTATTAGTATGATGTTCATTGTTGCTTTATATATAGTTGTTGATAGAAATTATCTGGACAAAATTGATTTCATGGAAAAACATTTTCTGAGTTGCTGTGTTTTCTTGGTGTAGTGGGGAGATTGATATCGGGGAGCTTATCCCTTGTGGTTGAGGTTATCATTTTAGGTTTCTTTCCTATTTTTATCTAATTTGTATGTTGGTTCAATTATGAAATAAGAAAGATTGTTCCTTTTACCTTGTCTATTGCGTTTAACATGGTATTACAAAATGGGTATCAGAGCCATGTTGAAGAACAAGGTGCTGCGATCGGGGGATACTCCACAATCTAGAAGTACTTCAGAAAGGGGAGACCTGTCTCTGGGTGAAGTTAGGGAAAAACCCTCTTTGAGAGGAGAACTCAATCCCACCACATCCGTAATCCTCCTTACCACCCATAAACTCACCGGGAAAAATTATCTCAAGTAGGCTCAAACCATAAAATTGGCTATACATGGCAAAGGGAAATCGGAATATACTTGAATGGAGAAGCGGTGATACCAGCCATCGGGGATCCAAAGTTAGGTCAATAGAGATCAAGACACTCCATGGTGATGACTTGGCTCATCAATTCCTTGGAGACCTCAATTGCCAGATCCCATATGTTCTTAGCAGCCACTGAAGACATATGGGATGAGGTGAAGATGTGTTTGGACCTGGAAAACACATCAAATCCAAGTTACAGACCAAATTGTGGACATCGAAATATTAAGGCTGTGATGTCATTACTTGCTATAATGAAGTGGCTGCATTATGGCAGGGAAAGAGGTAAACTCGTTGCTCTTATAAGCTAGACATAATAGAGAAAGAGAGGCAAGCAACAGTGGAAAAGGACAACACTCTTACACTCCTCTGTCTAATTTATCCTCTTACCCTCATCTTTTAAGTTTAAAGCTGCCCTCTAAAACCCCTTAAGCTACATACCAGCAGTAGGCAGAGCCTTTTTTTCCTTTTGGTTCATATCTAATTCATATAAATTGTGGTTCTGTGATAATGTGATAATTCATTATGATAATTTTTTTCTTTTGCTTTTCTTTCATCTTTTGGTTGATAACAGTGTGTGTGATAGTTGTTTTTCACTCATGGAGCCAGTTTATTATTTTTTCATTCTTCTATAATACTATTTTGAGTGTTTGTAGGCTTGTAGCATTTCTCGCCTTGAGTGCCAGGTCGCCTAGGCTTCGCCTAGCGTTTTAACAGCTTTGTTAATGACCGATTTCTAACAGTAGTTACGTTATTTGACTAATATTAATTCATGGTTTCTGACACGATAAGGGTATAGTTCAAACAAAATGATCTATGCAATATAAATTCGAAGCTATCCATCTGGAAGCCAGGATGTAGCCACGTATCGATTTTATTTCATGTTTTGTGTGTTTGATGCTTCAGTCCTTTATTTTTTTTTCCAACCTCAAACTAGACGGTGCAGTCTGGTAATGCTAGTAGCATCATGCCTGTGGGAGTCTTGGAAAAGACCGGGTCATCTAGGCATATTGTAGTACCAGCTTCATAGGCAGCTTGGTGCCTGGAAGCTTTTCATCTATACATGGTCCAAAGAAGAGTTGGTATTCTGGCCTACTGGAAGCAAACTTACCTTAGATCTTTCTATGTGTTTGTTTACTTGCTGTCAACTCCTATCACATTGAAATGAGATAATCAGGCGGCAAGCTTTATAGTGGTGCATCATGTATTTCATGAAGGAAATTATATAAAATGCTGTCATGCGATGATGCATGATTGAACCCCTTTTGTTTTGAAGTCACAAAAAGTCAGCAGAATTCATTAAGGGCTTTTGACAGGAGTGTGTTGTTATTTTTGAATGTAACAAGTTGGGAGGTTTGATGGGTATGATGCAGTTTAAGATATTGTGGTCTGTGAATATGCATTGAAATGATAATGTAGCGAGTTGTTGAGCAGTTTTCCATAGCCATCTAACCGGATTTAATTTATGCTCCTTCAAATACTTCAGGCATGCAGACGATCTCACGGGGAGACAACTACTGGCTCAGGGTCAATTAGTTCATGCTTCAAGTGTGGTGAAGAGGGACATTTTGCACGTGAATGCAGTAATTCTAAAGTATGTTGCTCTAGTGTTTTACATATGGTTTCTATATCTAGAAATTAGTTGTTCATACTTTTGCCTTTTTTAATGTGATAGTAAAGTATGCTCTTATTGTTTGCCAAATATTCGAGTGTGTCCGTTGGCCAACCAAATATTCGAGTTTAATGTGATAGTAAAATATGCTCTTATTGTTTTTAGTAGTCTAATTAAAAGATGAGACGGCTTAGACATGTGAAAATTCTTATCTGCTGCAGGCTATCAAGTGGAGCAATCAAGTGTTAACTGCAAAGCAAAAGTCGGTAAGAAGAGATAATTCAGAAGTTACTCCTGGCAGCCCTAATAGTTTTGGAAAAGGGCGCAAAAAGAGAAAAGCTAACTATGAAGCCGCCTCTTCCAAATCAAAGCACAAACATGGTTGGACCAGTGAACATCCAGGAGATTTTTATAATAGCAATGGCAGAACTGGTGGTGGTGGCTGGTTACCTCCTACAACACCACCCTCCTATTATAATAATGGTGTTGGTGGCCGGTGGGGAACACCCTCCTATAATAATAATGGCGTTGGTGGCCGGTGGAGTTCTCCTGCAACTACAACACCACCTCCCTCCTATAATAATAATGACATTGGTGGCCGGTGGGGATCTCCTCCAACAATACCCTATAATAATAATAATAACTATGCTGCTTCTGGTCACGCATCATCGAGTTGTTATCCTTCTAGCCGGTATCATCATGGTAATGCTACGAGTAACTTAAGTAATTCGTCCTCAAATGGATATCAACACGGATATTCTGCATCATCACGATTTGGCAGCAACCACCACAGTAGTAGCGGTGGTGGGGTGGGAAAACATTATCGTTGGGAATGAAGGAGGGTAGGGAGGTGGCTCCTCTCACCAAGTGGGAATTGTAATAATTTCATCATCGGCTTTCCTTCCCATCAAGGCTTTCCATCTATCATCCATCCTGTTTAATATATTTGTGGCATGCATGCATGCATACTGGTATCTATCTATCTATAATTAACATTTGCTGATGATATGTTGGTGTGACTCAGCAAAAAGCAATTGTGGGATATCTTGAGTTGCAACGTGAGCATCACCTATGCGCTCGCTGTAGGTAGTGGTAGGTAGCAGACGTAATTAATTGGCGTTTCAAGATGTGGTTGCACATTTTCAGTTCCGGCTCTGGTGGAGCAATTCTAGGCGCACTTTCCTCATGTGCGATCGATCCGTTGGATGTGCCACACGTATACAATTAGGCAAATTATTATTTGTCGTCTTCTATCCATGTTCGCACATTCAACGAGCGGTGCACACGAATACTCCTCAGGTAAGAATTTCCCAATTCTAGTGTTGGTGAGCACAGTTTCAGTTATTATTATTATTATTATTATTATTTTTGTTGTTGTAACTTTTAGACATCATGTTTGTAATATTATCTGTTGTGTTTAAGAAGCATTCATAAGACTTTCTGCATGAAGAGATTGATTAATTTGTTGCCCATCTTTTCAAATCTTCACTGCTTAACCTTTCTTTCCGTGCCCTTTTTTTATGTTGGGACATAATTTTTGTTGTGCTTTCTGGATATATATATATATATATATATTTGCATGTTTGCAACTTTCACCGAAACGGAGTATACCTACGTAGTAAATAGTAAAAGAACTATAATAGAATCAACATGTATGAACATCTATATGAAAAGTACAATTAAACATTACCTGTAAGCGCAAGATCTAAATATAATCCAGAAGTGGGTGAATGGTTTTAATACTAAACATACCAAGTTCTAACTTTCCTCAAACAAAACACAGGTGCAATTGTTCTAATCCTCAAAGAATGAGATTGGAACAGGATCATGTGGTTCAAATGCAAATCAAGTTATAGTAAAACAATTGTTAGATCTTTCCAAACTCAATACAAGTCTTGGAACTTCTTAGATCAAGTTCAAGTCGGCTCGGATTAGCAATGCTTGCAAGTATTGATGAACTTATGATGTTGAATGGATTGCAGCAATCAATGTAACAATGTAAAGTTCATACACAACATTCAGACAAAGCAAGTAAGTGCAATACGTAGAGAACACTAAGGTTTAGACAAGTTCCAACAAATAGGTATAAAACGACGCAATCTTGCGGGCAATCCTGTACCAGACTTATGAGGATTGGATTTGTAAACCTCCCTTTAATGGGGAGGAATGGCGAAATCCCTAGAATCTTTCCCCAATTTCAATGGCGATCTCTGAATCATGGCTGCTCTGCAGGAATCAACTCGATCTGAACCTCCACCAGCCACAAGCCATCGGTGTTCTCCGTTCTCTGGACAAGCTTCATCTGCAGCGATTTTCATCCATGGAACATTCAAAGGGGAACCTTTGATCACTATTCCAAAGGAAACGTGGCCTCTCTTGCGGCTCGTTTTGAGAATACCTTAATCGGTAAGTTCTCTCAAGGAAAGCCTCCCTCGGAAATGATTCGAAAATTTCTCTCTAATCAAAATTTTGATGGCGTTTCTCTAGAAGGTTTATTGGATAAAAAGCATATTGTTTTTCGATTCGAATTGCCTGATGACTATGTGAGATTATTCTCTAAACCAATCTGGAATGTGTATGGTAAATCAATGAGGATTTTAAATTGTACTCCAGATTTTCATTTGATAGATAGCCTTCAATTGTTCCAATGGATATGCTTGCCTAAATTGCCATTTCACTTGGTAAATCATGATTTTATCTTCCCTTTGGTTTCTTCCTTTAGCAAGCCTTTAAAAATTGATACGGCAACTGAGCTCCTTCGAAGGCCCTCAGTTGCTAGGGTGCAAGTGGAATTCGATTTACTTGGAATGTTACTGTCTCGGGTTTGGATCCAAACTGAGGATGGGAGAGGTTTTTGGCAGTCAATTCTTGTAGAGGATAAATTACCACCATACTATAGATATTTCTGGCACATAGGACACGAGGAACACACTTATACAGTTAAATACCCAGAATTCTGCAAACTTTTACACACAAACATGAAGCACACATGCATAGAGAATTCAGGCCTAAACAAATAACTGAGAGAAACAGTGAACATACGGCACAATATGGAGAGGCTGCAGAGGGCATCATACAGGATAGAGAGGCTGATTTGGAGCTAAATATTGAAGCCAGCACCTCAACTGCTGAACCAAAGAACCCTGATAAAGTAAAGAAAATGATGGTAGGGTCTTGTCCTCAATTATTTTATGAAGGCCCAAGTAGGGAACAATGGACATCTTCTTCCTAGAAAAGACATAGCCCTGATGTTTTAGTTTTGCAAATGGACATTAACAAGCAGGATTAGCTTGCAGCTGATCAAAAAGGAAGGCAAATGCAGTCAAATTCAGATGCAGTAGATGAAATGCATTCTATGATTGCGGATTGGCAGCAAGAAAAAACTTAAAACGCAAGACAAGTGGTCTCAGAGCCTGCTGCTAACATTTTAGAATTCGATCATGCACATATAAGCCCCGCAACATGTGATCAGAATATTTTAGAGAAGTTGGGCAACAAGGTATTGGATTCCAACATAAGTGATGCCCCCCCCAAAACTTGATGTTACGGCTCTGGAGATGATTTAGCAATGTTGAAAAGTAAGGAATCGGTCTCTCAAAATTCTGATGCTGCAGCAAGTAAAGGCCATGTTAGCATGGACTCACAAATTACAAAAGCAAGCTCCGCCGAGCCTCAGCAGCAACTCCCGACATTCCTGTGCTAAATTTTCCCTCGGAAGTGATTGCCCCAAGTGCTTCAGCAAAGGTGAGAGAGGTGGATATTGATGGTACCAAACTTAATGTTGTTTCCTCTCATCTGATCAGTGGGAAGATAGCATTTTTTGAAGATTTGGCTACAAGCAATTCATTCGGGTGTAGGAAGTCAAAAAGTTTCCCAAAATGAGCTTAAACATCTAGATTTAGAATGCTCTAATGTTAGATCGAGGTGCTCTATTTATGATACGGGGAGAAAGGAAAAAGTAAAAACCCCTCTCAGAAAGTAGCTCGACATAGGAAGAAAAAGAAGATTTTCGATCCCTAGTTTTCTTTTCTTTTGTTTTACCTAAAGCTAGAAACTCGGCTCTTGTGAGTTTCACTTTGTTTTTCGTTAAATAAAACTTTACTTGTTAAAAAAACCTCCCTTTAATGGGATGCTTTTATTGTTCAGATAGATTGTTACATAAGTGAGAGTTTACACCTCAAACCAATTCAACAAGCCTGAGCTTGACCCTTCAAGAAAGTACATGAATTCCCTCAAAATAGTTCACAAGTGGAATGAGTGAAACAAGCCCTTCTGCTCAATTCCAGAAAAATCTTAGTATGCAATTAGCCGAATTTTGATGGATTACATGATGCATTAATTGTTGCTTTTGGTCAACCAACTGCTCAAGTACCACACTTGGTCTTGAACTCATTTCCGCAACAAACTACTATCATAGACAGTGAACATAACTCTTTCTGCCACTGTTTCTCAGATGAAATTAGTTTGAATTTAAGAGAACAAGTATGAATGAGAGCTTGAAGAATATGACCCTAGAGTATCAGTAGTCTTTTTCCAAACCCAGTTGCTCCTTTTTAATAGGAAGATAAGCAACCAGTTGTGGAACAATCAACCAGCCGTTTTGTTTGAAAAGTTGTGCCAAGAAATAAACCGTTGAAGAGCTTGGAATCTTCCTCTTTAAATCAAGATATTACAAAACACATTGTTTGGAGAACATCTTACTCTGCAATGTCTGTTTTGTGAAAGTGGATAAAGTAGATTCATGTCGTGTCTTCTGGCTTATGACAAACATGAATCCCCCTTTTGATCTTCAGTCTCTTTGCTGGGCATCTAGCCAGTGCTCACTCCTTTATTTGGAATAAGAAGATTAATGTGCTGAGTTTGATGACGATCTTGGAGTCCTAGCTTGGGATGGATCAATGAAGTCTTTTGATGCTTTAGTTTTCTTTATAGTTGTTCTTTCTTAAAAAAAGGCATTGTTGTCAGTAGTCGTAGTTGTTTCTTTCTTTTCAGACATGTCAAATGTAATGGATAGTAGTATTTACTTTAAGTTATTTATGATTTAGTTCATCAACAGTTGTATTCTGGTTGTTGGTTGTGTTGGAAGACCCCGGGGGTCTATTTTCCAGAGTCTTATACTTGTTTTTCTTCCGCGTGAATCTTTAATTACTCTGATATGACACGAGACTTATGTGGGATTTAATATTTACTTTAAAGGTTACGTGCCGAACGTCCCATGTCCGAATAAAATATCTCTTTTCTTTCCGTCTGATCATTGTAGCGTGTGTAATCCGTCTGAAATTCAGTGCATAATAAAATATCTCTTTTCTTTCCGTGGAGTAGTCGGCACAACGCCGGAAACCACGTTAAATCTCGTGTTCTTCTTGTTTCTGTTATTTTTGTTGATTATTATTGTTAGATTGCTTCTGTTAAATTATCTGTCTTGCATCTGGATTTCAAATCATGTTATAACAATATATATAATCAATAACTGAAAATTTCTATATATGATATGATATTATATATATAATTTGAGTTTGAATATTGAAATTTGAATTTTGATATATTATTTAACTCATTTTGTTCCAATATAAAAGTCCGGTCTCTCTTCCTAATTTTCTTGGCAGAGAGATCCAAATGTACGTTTCTCGTTTTTTCTACACGATTCTTGTTTCGCTGTAAAATATTTCTTTTTCAGACCGTGTGAATCATGGATACTTTGCATTAGAGTTGTCCATTTTGGATATATATCATCAGCTAAATAATAACCCATTTTATATTCATTTCCTTGAATGACGTAGTTTGCCGGAGGAGCGATGACGCCGATGCCTTTGGCGAGATTGGAAAAGAGGTTGGATGATTCCAAGACATTAATGTCATTATTAAATCCGGGCATACCGAAATATGCATGCCAATTCCAAAGATCATAATCAGCCACAGCCTAAAAAATGATGGTTGAGTCTCTTCTTCCGGAATATTGGCCCGCCCATGCAGTTGGACAATCTTTCCATCGTCAATGTATACAGTCTAAACTGCCAAGCATACCGGGGAAGCCATGTTCTTTGCCAATGTGCAGTAACCTAGCAACATCAGCATGCACATGTGATCTTAAATACCCCTCTCCAAATACATCAATAACAAGCATGACAAAATCGCTTCACACACTCTATTGCAGTTGACTCTCATATTCTAATATACTTATCAGTATCATCTGCTGAGAGATCATATGCCAGTATCCGCAACGCCGCCATTACCTTTTGAAATGTAGACAATCCAACTTTACCAACCGTGTATCTTCTTTGAACGAAATAGTTGTCATGGGGTTTCACACCTTTGGTAATTAGAAAGAACAAGTTGCGAGACATTCGGAAATGACGTTGAAACGTCGTTTCATTGAATGTTTGATATTCAGAGAAAAAAATAGTCATTAAACAACTTACGATCATCAACTTCTTTCCCACGGTTAGTTACTCTACAACCTATGACCTAACGTCTACGAATGTTTGGCTCATGTTGTTTGGTGAGTAATTGATCAATGACATCATTACATGTTGAGAGATGCTGAACAATTACGTCATCTTCATCATCACTTAACCAAATATTTGAAGATGATTCGGATGAAGTATTCATATTGAATGTTATTTTGAAGAGTGGATAAAGAATTTTGATTTGTATGGATGCTAAACTAGTTAATTTGCATCCTTATATTATGACCACAACTTCTATCAATGACATTAGATTGATTCGATGTTCGTTATCCGTCAGATTACATTAAATCTCCGCATTCAAATTTTATCTAGATAGGAGGATAATTCTGTGTGGATAAGATACCAACAATCCACTTAGGTTCGATCTTGGCCGCCCGTCAGAGTACGTTACATCTCCACCATCCGAATTTTATCTATATATGAAGATATTGTTTTATGATGTCAACATGTGATACAACGATACACGATGGATATTATATTTTTCTCAACCACAACTTTATAAATATCTTCCATGTTGTCAATTATTACAAACTGTAACTTTCATCTCAACCATAACATTTATCTAAATTTAATTTGAATTTTATCTAAATTTCATTCCAATCCATTTCTATATAAACCATCCGAATGTTATCTACATACGAGGATATTGTTTTATGATGCAAACATGAGATACAATGGTAAACGATGAATAATCTATTTATCTCAAACACAACTTCCAAAACTAATATCTTGCAAGTTGCCGATTACTATAACCACAACTATTCATTTAACTTTAATTTGAATTTCATCTAAATTTCACCTAACTTTAATTTGAATTTCATCTAAATTTTATTCCAATCATTTTCTACATATACCAAAGGCTTTCATGTCTTTAACCACACCTCATCTATCTTATCATTTCTTTCCTTTACAAATAAATTATACTTTTTGTATAGATGTTCATACATGTTGATTATGTTAAAGTATAGTTCATTTGATGTTTCTACTATTTACTAAGTATGTTAGTACGTACCTCGTTTTTGTTTTTATCCACCCGAGAAAATTGGCAAGAAGAAGATGCTTTTGATGTTGTTTAGGATTAAGCTAGTATTTGTGTTTGGACAAATTGATTATGTAATATAGCATAGATTGTTTTACTTTGTTTTGACTTTAATAAATCTCGTGTGCCAAGTTTTGGCCAACAGTAGAATTATGTTATGTTTAGATAATTCTGGAATTTTTATTGGTTAGATTTTGGATATGCAACAGTAGCAGCAGTGAGTTCATTCAATCGGTTGGACCGACATTGATTCATGAAACTATCATTCTTCGGGGAAAAAAAAATTCATCAACCATTTCCACAGCAAAATCTACAGAAATAATAAAAGGCCACATTCAATTCACTAACGATTAAACATTTAACATGATTCAAAAGTCTATTATCATTCTTCGGGAGAAAAAAAAAACAAAGAAATTTCATCAAAAAATTCCGCAGCCAAATCTACAAAAATAATAAAAAGCCATATAAAATTCACACATTAGAGCAAGTTGTATTAAATACACATCCATTTGCTCTGTTTTCCACAACATTACAAATTAAGAAATATTGTCCATTCTTCTTCTTCTTCTTCCTTTTCCTTGTGCTTTGGGAGGGAGGCGGTGAGGATATTAGCTGATGAGTTTCATCCGCCACTCATGCAATAGTTGTTTCCCAAACAACTACAAACATGAAGAGCTGTTGTGTCCGTGTGAAACTACCGAATAATGCTGTTACTTAAACACCCCCCCTCCAACAAACAAAGTGTCATCAATCAAGACTTGAGGGGTCCTGCACTTACTGACTTCTGAAATACCCTTACCATAGGCATTCCATCACTACCATCGGCCTTCACCCTCCATGACCGGTCTTTCTTTCTCTGAGGCTTCTTATGTAGCTTATGAGGTGCAGCACCTGATGGTTTTTTCCTCCTCCCCTTTTCCTCAACTGATGCAAGCCCATTCACCATGTCAAATGAACTCAGATCGTCCAACAAGACATGATGTAGACTAGGTGCAATTTCATTTGCCTCGGTAGTTTCCGATGAAGATTCTTCTTCTTCTTCTTCTTCTTCTTCTTCTTCTTCTTCTTCAGAAGACACAGGTGGGTTGGGAGCTCCTTCACTATCCTCCTTGTCATTTGACGACACTACTTCTCCAGGAGGCAGCTCAAAGTGTGGCAGCTTTCCATTGATATAATCTTTCAAAATCAAGCGAGCAGCCCTCGTTTCATCTGGCAATCCACTTGAGGCAACATATCCGCGAGACACACAAAAAGCTCTCAGAACTTCGGACGCCAAGGGTAGTCGGGATTGTGGTTCGTAAGGCTTTGGTTTAGGCAATGAGATGTTGTAAACATTCTCAATAACATGCCTGGGCACCCTATTTGCTACAACCTGCACAGCCTCCCTATGCTCCGTCATTTTATCGATAGGTAAGACCCCTGAAGCAATCATCTCATATCTTGAGCTTGTGAAGGATGGGAAAACTAGTCCAGGGCAATCGCATAGCATCAGATGATCTGATATAATTAATGTCTGGAAATGCTTAGTCTTCCCAGGTGTTGAGGTTACCCCGGCCCGCTTCTCTCCTACTAAAGCATTTATCGTTGAACTCTTCCCCACATTGGGATAGCCAACAAACCCCACAATCACCCCCTTGAATTTTGAATTCCCGTGACTAGTTTCTTCAACAGATGGGCTTGAGCTGTTCAGCCCTGACATATTTCTGACTGAAACCACCGTTTCAGCTTCATACTGTAAACGGGCCAAAAGCTCCTCCCTCCCGTGGATTTTTGTGTCAGTATCATCAGCTGATTCTTGACCATCTTGCGTATTATATGCAGCAGACTTCCCGCCCAATGTTTCAGTAGCAGCCTTAGCAGACCAGAATATATAGAGGATCCCATGAAGATGGAAATATCTTGCCCATTTTTCTCTTAATAAAAATAAAAAATAAAAAAAGAGTCAAAAAAGCATTGGTCAACTTGCCAAAAACATATGAACTGATAGCCTGGCACAAGAATTGACCAACAGAAACACGGACATGTGCTAACCTGACAGAGAAGGGTAAAAGATCAGCTTTATTAATGAGAAGCAGTGTTCTCTTATGCTCATCAACTTCCTTTGCATAAGCCTGCGTTTTACAAAAATACAAAACACCATGATATCCTGCTTAGTACATCATTATCTTCTGGGATTATGCAAATTCCCTTTGAAGAAAGATAAACAAAAAGTAGATAAGAGAAAGGGGAATACTGATCAAAAAATCAAAATTTTACTGAATGCACCACAAACTATAACCAGAGAATCACACCTTGCTGTACGATGTCTTAGGATTATCACACTTTATCCAGTACACTTGCTATACAAGAAAAGTATCAGCCTAGAGAAGGATCGTTTATTACCTCTAGATCCGGAAAATGGTAGAAAAGTGGATCTCGTGCATCAACAACCATTACGACCTGGTTAGCAACCACACAAGGAAATTATTAATGTCATATTTGCAATGCTAATGTAGTAGCATATTATAGGCACTGAAAACTATGGATCAGAAAAAAGAGCAAATCCCAGTATAATTATGCTTGTTTCAGAGCGGCAAAGCTCCCAAAACATGTCCCCCGGAAAACACAGGAGCCTCATTCATGTCCACTGCAGAATAGTTCCACCTCAACACTTCGTCAATTAAGTCATTTATGGTGTTATCAGTTACAGCTCCTACCAGGAGTGGACAAAGTACATACCCATTGAATGTCCCAATTCAATTGATACAGATTTCATTTGGAAGGGGGGGGGGGGGAAGGGGGTGTTTATTAATGTTATTCCCCTTGGAGCTTTTGAAATTCATGTTGAAAATATGAGTCTCGGGCAACCGTATCAGAGGTAACAAAGAAACACAAGTGTGTTACAATTGCATCCTTCAGAGAATATTGGCGTATGCATTGATCTTTTTTCGTAATCTAATCTTATGTTATAATACATCAAGAGATGCCATAGAAATTTAGTTCCAAAGAAAGACATGTTCACAGGCTCAACCTTCTTATTTAGCTCATTGACATAACAGTGTAAATGTTTTCCACTCACTTTGCACTGAGTTTTCTTTCGAATAAAAGAGTAGAGAATGTCAGCCTTTATCTAGGTTTTCTTATGTCTTTCCTATGGGAATCAAAAAAAATGTCCACCTACAGTAATCCTTACGCTTTTTAGCATCAACTTTCATCAAATATAACAACACTATCAAGCCTTGTTGCCTTTAGCAGGGCGTGCCTCAGCATTCAAATCGCCTACTGTATGTCTACGTTGCTGCGCATTTCCCCAAAGAACACTGGCTAACTATTACTGAAGATTGATGACTAGTCTTCATCTCATTTCAGTATAGAAAAACTTTTACAATTAATAGAAATTGAGGGGATTGGATTTGGCCTAGTGGTAAAAATGTGATTGCACTTCTTGGTATCAACCAGGGTTCAATCCGCATGTCTTCCCCAATAAAATAAAAAATCTATCTCCCCTTCCCCTAAAAAACATTTTAAAAAAAAAGAAGGTAAATATATAATAAAAAATATCCCCTTCCCCTTCCCTTCAAAATAATAAAAATAAAAGTCAAAAAGTAGATTAAAAAAAAGGATGTTCGAAGCTGACAAATCGATCTTCAAACTACCAAGAATATCTCTAATCTAAGCTTAAACTAAGAAGTTATCAGTATAATTGTTTTAGTCCTGTTATTAGGCCATCGACAATTCACACAGTCCTCGCCATGGCAACACAGTTTCAATGGCCTATAAGAAAATTGGATGACCATTGCCTTCTTGGTGCAAAAGGCGATATTCCTCGCCCACATGGCCCTTACACCCCGGTGTCCAATGGGAATCTGAGACATAAGCTGTTAGAGCTGTTGCACTCAAGCCCTATGGGAGGCCATTCAGATTCAGGGGTCAGCCTGGTATAGTAGGATCAAAAGACTGTTTTATTGGCCTAACCTCAAGAAGGATGTTCAAGAGATGATTCAGAGGTGCACCACGTCAGCGGTGTAAAAGCTTACATGACAAACCACAAGGAATACTGCAACCATTACCTACCCCCCATCTCAGGCTTGGACTCAACTCAATATGGACTTTATAAATGGACTGCCTATTTATGAAGGTAAAGAGGTGATTATGGTAGTTGTGGATAGATTGACCGAATTCAGCCACTTCATCCAAACGGAAAAGGGATACACAGTTGAGTTAGTAGCTTCTGCATTCTTCTCTTTAGACTTCATGGCATGCATGAGAGCATTGTTAGTGACAGGGATAAAGTCTTCACTGCAGAATTTTGGAGTCACCTTTTGATGATGGTGGGAGTCAAGTTGTCTTATAGCACATACTATAAGCCACAAACAGATGGACATACATAGAGGTTTAATCGGTGCCTGGAATTGTATTTGAGGTGTATGACATTTCAAAGACCTAAGCTTTGGAGGAAATGGTTGAACATTGGTACAATACCAATTTTCGCACATCACTCAAATTGACCCCTTTTGAGGCTCCATATGGTTATCCTCCCATGAACATGCCCTTCGGAAGCTTTGCCCAGGAGCCTTTTGCAGATGTGGAGGAATTTCTCAAACAGAAACAGGTAATTTTGAGGGAACTCTGAGGCCATCTAGAAGTGGCACAGGCAAGGAAGAAGTTCTATGCTGACAAGCATAGGAATGAGAAAGAATTTGAGATAAATGAGTATGTGTTCCTGAAGCTACAACCCTACAGACAGAATTCATTTGCCATAAATCTTAAGCTGTTAGCCAGATACTTTGGGCCTTATAAGATTGTTGCTAGGGTGAATATTGTAGCTTACAAGCTTCAGCTACCCCAGAATGCTAATATACACCTTGTCTTTCATGTGTCAGCATAAAAAGTACATTAGGGCTAAGATTAATCCATCTGCTGCATTACTAGTTACCACAGAAGATGGTCAAATGGTGATTTACATTGAGAAGATATTGCACATTAGGTGTGTTAAGAGGAGTAACAAGGTTGATGTGCAATGAAAGATGAAGTGGCTCAATTTGAAAGAAGGCCAAGCAACTTGGGAGGATGCAGATGCCCAGCTCCCAGATTTTCCTCTTCCTTGAGGACAAGGAAGCTCTTTAGGGATGAAGGTGATGGTCGGAAGTCCCGTATGAAAGTTAGCTGATGTCACCCAACCGAATGATGACATCACTGTTCAAGTCCAACTTACATTAGTTAGAAGATGGCACTTTAGCTTAGTTCAGCTAGTTGAGTTCAACTCCTATATAAGGCTGAACTATTGATTGTAATCCTTAGCAACCTAATTGATAAAATTCTACTTTCTCTTCTTTCTAATTTCTCTTCTCTCCCGTTCCTTCCCTAGAATCTGTTAAGTGACAGTTACCAAGCTTTCGCATCAGCTAAAGCTTAACAAGACAGAAACTACCAAGAGTGGGCACAAATCGTGAATTCCTCGGTCATGGCACGACTCATCAATTCAATGGAGCCATCCATCTCAAGGCCTTGTATGTTTTAATCCACAACCAAGGTAATTATGGCAAGCAGTTTGTGAGATGCACTCTGATGCGAAAGATTCCTCTCAGATTTATGAACAAAAGAACAAGCTTTGGAGCTTAAAACAGGTTGCCAAAGATGTCACTACATATTACAATGAAATTGTGACCCTATGGCAGGAGCTAGATCTGTGTCATGAGGATTTGTGGGAGTGCACAAACGACAGTGCGAAGTTTAAGAATATAGAAGAAAATGAATGCTTGTATTCCTTTTTTGTTGGATTGAACCAAGATATTGATGAAGCGGATTCTCGGGAGAGGACCCCTGGTCCCCTGCCAACCCTAAGAGGAGTTTTTTCTAAAGTCAAAAGGAAGAAACATGAAGACGAGTGATGTACAATAGGGGATTTGGTGAATCAGAAGGTTCGGCTTTGGCATTTGGCAAGTTCACAATGCAATGAGGGCAATAAACAAAAACATGGGTGATCATTGTAAGAAATTTAGTCGCACCACCTGTTGGGAGATTCATGGGAAGCCACCATGGTGGAAATAGAGACCCGCTAGAGGATCAAAGGGGGTGAACCAAGTTAGTTTTGATCGAGAGCATTCATAAATTCCAGGACCTCTTCCCTTCATTAAGGAACAAATAGAGCACATGAGTAAACTCTTACAATCTCCGTCTATTAAGCCTACTTGTTCTTTTGTTAAGTCATGTAATCACCCTTCCTTATCTTATCTTGAGGTCGGTCATGAAGTTAATTGGGTAGTGGACTCCGGTGCCACTGGCCACATGACTAGATCTTCACATTTTTTGTCTTCTTATACACCTTTAGCGAGACATCAGAAGGTAGCTGATGGTTCTTTTTCTTCTATCGCAGTATTGCTGGAAAAGGATCAATCCCTATCTCAACAAATTTACTCTAAAAATGTCCTACATTTGCCCAAACTTGCATGTAATTTATTATCAATTTCCCAAATTTACATCATATGAAAATTGTGTGAATACGTATACATGTGATGGTTGTATATTTCAGCATCCAACCTTTGGGAGGATGATTGGCAAGTCTAGGGTCGATGGGGGCCTCTACGTTCTTGAACGTCCAATTCAGCTAGAGTTTCTAACTTAAAGACTTGTCTGCATTCCGAAGTATATGTAGATCAGAAAGATAATTTACTTTGGCAAGCTAGACTAGGTCATCCTAGTTTTAGTTATATGAAAAGTTTTTTTCTAATTTATTCATGAATAAAAATGTTTTGAATCTTCAATGTGAAATCTGTGACTTAGCTAAACATAGTAAAAATTCTTATCTTTCTCAAAGTTACAGCACCAAACCATTCACTGTGATACATAGTGATGTTTGAAGACCCTTTGTTAGAAAAAGGTAAACACAGAAAACCTGTGTGTGTTACTTTTTATTACCGCAGCAGCCATATATTTATACAATTATAGGAAACCCTAATTTCCCTAAAACCTAGGAAACTTAGACAGGCCAGCCGCCCCATTTATTCTTTCTAGAAACCCTACTTTAATAATATAAATTAGGCCTTATAAGACGGCTCACAACAATAATAATAATAATAATAATAATAAAAAACAAAGAAAAGACTAATAAAACCCCAACTTCCAACACTCCCCTCAAGTTGGAGTGAAGATGTCAATCAAGCCTAACTTGCTCACAAAACCTTCAAACAGAGTCTTCTCCAAGTGCTTTAGTCGGACCATCTGTGACTGCTTGTGAGAGGGTAGAAAAGGAATGCGTAGTGACCACTTTCCAATTTCTCCTTTATAAAGTGTCTATCAATCTCCACATGCTTTGTCTGTCATGCTCCATGTGCTCATTGGCAATGTTGATTGCAGCCTTGTTATCACAATACTGATTGATTGGAAGAGTTACATCATTTCAATATCTTCCATCACTTTACAGTAACCTGATTCCTCACAAATTCCTTGTGCCATTGCTCTTAAACTCGCTTCAAGACTACTTGCAGACACCACATCACCTTCTTTACTCCTCCAAGTTACTAGGTTTCCCCATACATAGTATGATAGCCGATTATGGACCTCTCTGTCTTTTGTACAGAACCCCAATCAACATCTGTGAAGACTGATACACCTCTCTGTCTGTTTTTCTTAAAATGCACTTTCTTCTGGTGTGGATTTCAAGTACTGAGCATTTCTCTAGCTCGCCTCCAAATGTACTTCATTTGGGGAGGTATAAATTGGCTCACAGAGCTCACACAAAGATAGGCTATATCGGGCCTAGTATGAGCCAAATAGATCAACTTGCCAACCAACTTTTTGATACATCACCATATCTACTTGTTCACCCTTTGCACTTTCAGCCGACTTGAGTTGCACTCCATTGGAGTACTTGCAGCTCACACCCTTCAAGACCTACTTTTAAGCAAGTCCAGGTGTACTTTCTCTGTGTCAAACCAGTCCATCGGATGATCTAGCTACCTCCATTCCAAGAAAAATGCCTTAAAAGGGCCCGGATCTTTGATTTCAAACTCCAAGGCCGGATGTCGCTTACCAGAGTTGCTTCCTTCACATCATTTCAGATCAAATGATGTCATCAACATACACAATCAAGACAAGCTTACTCTCCCTTTGCTGCACTCCTCTTGTGATGTGGTATGATCTGATCTTCCTCGGGTGAAGCCAAACTCTTTACAAACTTCATAAACCTCTCAAACCATGCCCCACAGGCTTTGTTTTAATCCATACAAAGACCTTTTAGCTTGCATACTCCCTCCAAACTGCTCTGTGAACCGGTGCAGGATCCATGTAAATTTCTTCCTTTAACTCCCATTAAGGAAGGCATTTTTTACATCTAGTTGAGTGAGGGCCAATCCAGATTCACAACCACGACAAGAAACACCTCGATAGTATTCAACTTAGCTACGGGGAAAAAGTCTCGAATAATCCGGACCATAGGTTTGTGAAAAACCCCTAGCTACCAACCTAGCCTTGTGTCTCTGAATACTCCCATGTAATTATACTTAACCACAAACACCCATTTACACCCTACTTGTTTTCCTCCCCTTGGCAAGATCATCACCTCAAGTCCCATTCTTCTTTAATGCCTCATCTCTTCCAGGCTGCTTCTTCCACTCAGAACCCTAAGAGCTTCTTGTATGTCTTTAGGTATGGTAGTGGATGATGAGGAGTTGATGTGAAAGCTTTATAGGATGGTGATGATTTGGCATATGATAGGTATTTTGAGATAGGATGTTGAGTACATAGTCTAGGTTGTTTTTACGAGGGCAATGGGAACATCAAAGAGTAAATGTTCTTGGTCCATTATGAGGTCTTTTGTTTGTTTTGGTCCCAGCCATCGAACTTGAGGGTGGATCTCGAACTCTCGAATTAGTGTGAACTGTGCAACTGCTTTGTGCTCTGTCTTGTTATCGATCCTAATCTGGTTGGTTGATTCAGGAACCACCTGCTGGATTGACTCATGTTCGAGTCCAGGCTAGCCAGGGCTTAGCCACCACCTTGGGTACTTATCACATAGGTTTTCTCATGGCTGAAGGTTTTATCAGCTTGTAGTACATTGCATGTCCCACTTTGGCCTTCATCAAGACCTGGATTCCTTATAGTCATTATTAACCCTAAAGTCTAGGTTTAAAAATCATAGATTAACCTCTCATTTTCATTTTCATTTCTAGTATAGGACTCCCACAAATTGACCAAGATCAAAGTACATGTTGTTTTCAAGGAAGGTCACATCCATAGTGACTACAAATCTTTTGTTTCATAATCAAAACACTTGTACCACTTTCTGAGAGTGGGTGAATACCCAAGAAACAACATTTCTTTGATCTGAGTTCCAATTTCCTTGATTATACATATGGATATATGCAACACACCCAAAAACCTTTAATGGCGGGTTGTTTACCAACTGCTTTTTTGGAAAACATGTTTGAAACATACTTAGGGGTGTCTCATACCCTATAACCTTGGAAGGTACCCTATTGATTAAGTGTGTATTTATCAAGACCGCCTCTCCCATAATGTTTTAGGAGCATTTTGAGGAAAGTAACAAAACACCTAGCCACTTCAAGAAGGTGCCTATTCTTGCTCGCTACCCCATTTTGTTGTGGGGTTTTTACACAAGAACTTTGGTGCACAATTCCTTTCTCAATAAGATACCCACCTAAGTATTGGTTAAAGTACTGCATGCCATTGTCACTTCTTAAAATTTGGATTTGAGTGTGGCGAAGTTTTTATCATTTCATAGAATTGTTTGAAAAACGAGTTTCTACTTGATTTTCTTTCATGAGGTATACCCATGTTAGTCTCAGTGTGACATCAATTAAGGTAATGAACCACCGTTTTCCATTTGAGTAGTAACCTAGATGGCCCCATACATCATCATGGACCATGGTGAAAGGATTTGATGGGACATAAGGGTGAGTATGGTACACACTACTACTGTTTTGCAAGAATACAAACATCACAATGAAAGATGTACTTTTATTATTCAAAAAAGTTCAGAAATAGTTTTTCATGTAAGGAAAAGCTGGGGTGACCTAGCCTTCTATGCATTACAATCACTTTATTTTCACTCTTATTCGATTAACTAAGGAATCGTGAGATAGCAACCTTCAAGAGAGAACCTTATATCGAGAGAGACTCCACGATTCGTGTATATAATGCCCCAAGAAGTTCGGACACGCCAATCATCTTCCCCAAGATTGCCTCAAAACACACACCCATTCTTAGAAAAACAAAGAATCTGATTCTGTTCGAAGTTAATTTGCATATAGATAAAAGATTGCATGTCGGAGTTAGGCACATGAAGGACATCATTGAAGTTAAATTTGGATTGATTTGGATGGATCCTTTCAAAGAATAATAGTGAGAGATCCATCTGCAAGTCTAACTTTTGATTTCTGCACTTCTTACTTCGAGAAGGTTTCTCGAGAGAGGCGAGGCTTTCTCCCAAGAATCCTCCCCCTTACTTCATCCAACACTGGATTAAGGCCTGCCAGAAAGGAATAAACCCTTTCATTCTCCTCCCTCTTTTGGAATTTTGTCACTTGTCACCGTGATACGGGTCAAGTGTCATCATAATGATATGTCTAGTTCTTGCCAAAGGGTTACAATATCGTTGTAGTATGTGGTGACATCCCTGGATTCGCTGTTTTAGGTTCCAGCGACCTTGTCTTTAGGTCATATATCCGGATGAGGAGTTCTCTAAGTCAGAGTACATCTCCTTGACAAAAGATCCCACATATCCTTAGCGGTGGATAAGAACATATGAGGTCCGGCAATGGGTAGTTCCATGGAATTTATCGGCCCATGCCTTGACCATAGAGTTTTGATTTCCGGTTTGTGAGTCTTGGGTCATTTGCTTCGGTTCCTTGCTTGCTCCGGTCAAAAACCTAACTTTCTCTGCCATCAACCATTAGTTTAACGGTGCAGGACCATTCCAAGTAGTTCTTGCCATTAAACTGCGTGAGACCAAAGAGGTTAGGCGAGAATTGATCAGTATTTCCATCTTCGCCCCGATTGATTTGCTCAGGATCCTGTGCTAGCACCGCTGAGTTAGTTCTCCGGTGAATGTTTGCCGGTAGTTCATCTTGGAAAGATGGATTTTTTTCAACCTAGGGTTTTATGTAACTAGTCTCTCGATACCATGTTAGAAAAAGGCAAAAACAGTAAAACCTGTGTGTGTTACTTTATTACCGCGGCAACCATATATTTATATAATTATAGGGAAACCCTAATTTCCTAAAACCTAGGAAACTTAGGCAGGCCGGCCGCCCCATTTATTCTTTCTAGAAACCCTACTTTAATAATATAAATTAGGCCTTATAAGACGGCTCACAATAATAATAATAATAATAATAATAATAATAATAAAACAGTAAAAGACTAATAAAACCCCAACTTCCAACACCCTTCAAGGGTGAAAACTCTAATAGGAAAAAGGTGTAAACTCTAATGATACATAGTGACCTAAACGACTCAAACTAACTTTGACTTCACTTTTCAACAGTTAACCATTTGAAATTTCTCCAAATGCCTTCCACATAAAGAAAGTGCCCATTTCACCAATTGAAGGACAACTCAAACAAAGGAAATGTGACTACACACACACACACCCAAAACCCAAAAAGGGTTCATGGAAATGTGACATTTTACAACTCTAGCTCTTACCAAATCACTGCGTTCAACCACCCTCCAAAGTTGTCTCCAGATATCCAGGTTCTTTTCAAATGGAGTCAAAACCAGCTTTTCATTTTCTTCAATACTGCCAAAAAAAAATCATTTCTTAGCACCTAACACTGACAAGATGCAAAAAGACAAGTTTACGTTGAGGTGGCTGCAAGCAAGCCACACTTTATAAAGATGCATTAAAGGCTCATCTCTACATTTGTTCAAACCATCTCAACTATAATTCCATATTCTCATTATCACAATACATGCAGCTCAACTATGAGAAATGAAGAGTTATATAGAGATACAAACAAGGACTAGAAGTAAGTCCATATATAAGGCGGTTGTCGTATTTATGCAACCAAGCTTGAGGGGAAGTGAAGAAATATATCACAAATCATTAGGTATCATAATCAATTTATTAAAATATGTTGAGTCCCTACTTGATAGGTATCTGGTAATCAAGACATGCGAAATTCCGTTTTAGAAAGGATATGTATTGAAGCCTAAGCTAATTGTGAAACCTTTGTATAACTACTTCTTGTATCCTTCGTTGTCAATAAAATTTGGATTACTTTTTCATTCATAATTATCTATACTTCCTACGAATAGCTAAAGGGAAAATTAGTGAGCAATGCCAACTAAGGCATCACAAAAGGTGCATAATACGATCATTTCTAATGTTTGATATCTTGCAACCATTATTGATTCCAAGGCTCAAACCATGCCAATAACTTAACTCAATTGATGCTTAGCCATTTAGATGATAGTAATAATTCGCTAACTAAAATTTAATAGTTGAGAATAACAATAATTTAAAATGAAGTACTAATTTTCTAAATTGTCTGCTTGAACGGGTGTTTGCCTGAAAAAATGCTTGAGCAGGCTAACAGAAATCGTGTTCCTCATGGCAAACAACTCAAATTCCTAGTCAATAAAAGATGACGCTAACAAAGACATAAGGTCCTTCAAATACTAAACCATAAAACGTGATTAAAATGAAAAACAAAATTTATTCTTATAGAAGACATAACTAGAAACAGCTACTACCTCCGTCCCACAAAAAGTGTCCACTTTTTGTGGGACACGGAGATTAAGAAAATAATTAATGTGTTGTATTTTAAGAATGAATAGACAAATATACTCTTAACTAATCATAAATGCTTGTTTTGGAATATGAAAGGATTATGGAAAATTAAATGTTAAAATAGGGGTATGATTGGAAAAAATGTATTTAATGATGTATTGAAAATTTAAATGGACACTTTTTATGGGACAATTCATTTTTCCGTTATGGACACTTTTTGTGGGACGGAGGTAGTAGATAGAAAGAAATTCATCAAGTATATTTGGATACTGAGTTCATCAAGTAACGAATTATCCAAACACACCAAACTAGTGGATATAATGCAAAATCTTAGTCTTTCTAAATAGACTTTTCATTTACCCCTTTATGTAGATGAACCATCCAATAAAAAAAGACAAATTTAAAGTAATTAGAACCAAACACTATAGCATACATGCCATTATTTTTGCTATTTCAATTAATTATAAAAAACACAGAACAGACCAAACCTTGCAAGACGGCGTCGCCAAGTCAAAAAAGCTCGTCTTTCACTGGCATCAAGCTCTTCCACAGACATTTTAGCATTCCAAGGCGGCCTACAAATAAGCTCAAATTCAAAACTGAATTGAAAACGATAAACAACATAAAGTAAAGCCAAATGACAGTGGCTCAAAAAAAGAAAAGTTCATTGCAGATTAAAATGCAGACCGGCGTGGAATACGGAGGCTGCTAGCATGCAGTGTCTCTTCTTTTAGTTGTTGCTCTCTCAACTCTTTGGGAGCCATCTTACTAGTGCTAGAGCTGGAATCCCTGTTCCAACAAAAAACAAAGGTTGAACAACTGTAATAAAAAGGAAAAAACAAGATACGCATCCACAAAAAAAAACAAATGCCTGAGAAAAACTAAAAGATATAGATCGTGAATTCAGACTCCAGACTTCGCTTATATGGAAATAAAATTTTCAAAAAGAAAAAAAAATTGCAAGGAATGACCCAGTGGAAGATGCCAAACCAAAATTAATAAGAAAGGAAGCAAAAGGCAACAAAAATACTTAACAGCACAAAGAAAGACGTGCACATCCACGTTTTAAGTTTCAATAGTAAAACATGCAGAAAGAAGCAAAAAGGCAACTAGTGTTTTAGCTGGAAAATATTACACATTCTTGCAAGACTAAAATGATACGAGGAGAAGCTATTAATCATCTAAGTCTATTGTTTTCTCCGTACGAATAATCACACCCGTTCAGGTAATATTGATCGACCCTCACAGGTCTTTGTTCATTCAATACGCCGAATAGATAGAGTGTAACTTATTCAAATGCCACACGACTAAGGGGATGCTCAGCTCATGTTTTAGCCTTCTTGAATGAAATTTTGGTAGTTTGGTTGGCTGCTCACTTAGTAGCAGACTCACCATAGTGCGCTACCTGAATATTCTTAAGAGGGGGTTATATGGTCTACAACCCACATGCTGACCAAATCAACTAACTTTTTCATTCATAAAATGGGCAAATAAGAACTACCAAACATTAAAGTTCAACAACAATCAGGGGAAACTAGTATGAATCTTTCCTAACAAAAATCAAAGAAGAAAATTAATAAGTCAAAAGAGCTATGTTCATTCAAATCATTATATACACATAGAGAGAGAGGGGTCATAGAATTGTAATTAAGACTGGGCTCACAAATTGATGAGGACGTTAGCAGGTGGATGATTAACAGAGAAGAGACGAAAGGACTCGTCGGCCTGCTCGATAACGGCTTCGATATCGGTAACATCTGTAACGGATTCAAGAACATTCTTGTGCTGGTTCCTATAAAATCTGCCTTTCTCTTTGCTCTCTTGAATCGTATGATTGTGGTGCTTCACTAACGCCCTCCCAATCCCTGTTTTCTCTGCCTTACCCATTTTCTACCACTTTTGCTCGTTGGCCAGCCAAGCTAGGTTTGAAACAGTTTTGTTCCAACTTAATAGATATTTGTCTAATTTTTATTTTTTTTGGCGGCGGCTGTGGGATGGTGGAGGGGGTACGGTGCGGCCACGAAAGAAATCGAAAAAGAACTTGTACTCCCTAGACCCAGCCAAATGGTGGAATCGAAAAAGAAATCGAACTGGAACTTGTACTCCCTAGACCCGGTTTTAAACGGTGGAGGTTTATATGTCGGTTTGAATAACAAGCGATTTACGCAACCGTCGGTTTAAAACCGAGAGCGGTTTCGCTCAAACCACGGTTCTTGATTTGGCCCGTTTACTCCTGCATTCTTCTGCTCAAATCATCGGCTCCGACCAACGGTTTAAAATTTCATAATTTTTTTCTTTTCATTTTCACATAATACTTATTATTTTCACTATAATAACAAATTATTATCTCTTTCACTATAATTACTAAAGCGAGAGTAATATATATATTTTTAAATAGTTTTCTATTCGATTTTAAAATAATATTAATATTATTATTTTATTTATAATGTAAATAATGTTATTTTAAAAAATTGTGTTCTTTTCAACGCATTGCATTTAATTAGTTGCTTTATATATTTTTATATATAATCGTTGTTTATGACAACACATATAAAAAAAAAGCGAACGTAGTTCTTATTATTGCTTATTTTGTAGTCTTTTATAGTTTGTTATAAAAGTTTTTATAGTAATTTTGTTATTGTTTTTTTTTTAAAGTCTTTTATAATTTTTTATAAATTTTTGAGTCGGTTTTAAGTATACGTTGATTATAAATGTTGTTTTATTAAATATTAGGTGAGAAATATTGTATTTTTTTTTATATGTAAATTATGTTATTTTTTCAACGCTTGTCACCATTGAATTCAGTTGCTTCATTTATTTTTCATATATGTAATCGTGTTGGATAAGATAACACATATAAAAAATCAAAGTGAACGTAGTTCTTATTGTTTATTTTTAGTCTTTTATAGTTTGTTTTAAAAGTTTTTATATAATAAGAACATGTATATCGTACTCATGTCTCATGATCTATATGTTATATAGTATAGTTTAAAAAATGTAAATGTGATTATAAAATAAATTATTTTTAGATTTATGAAATTATAAAATAAATTATATAAAACACATAAAACTTGAATAACAAATAAAATATGTTCATTGAATAATTAACAAATAAACTTAGAATAACAAATAAACTACATCATACTCTTTTATTCGTATAAAATAGGTTCGTTGTAGTCAAGAAAGGTTATTCAGATCATATTGAGGTACTTCGAATTCTTCTCTGCAAAAGCGGTGATAAGAAATGGAAAGAAAATATAACCATCGCCTGCATGACCCATAGCTATCTGGCCAATTCTTTCCACGATGTATTGGCCTACATCTATTCGCTCATTCGTAAGAAAAGCATACGCAATGATATACATCTCAATGGTCGGTTCAGTGTGGTTTACAGTACCATGAAGGTGATAGGCAAGAAACAAAATCACCATCCGAACGACTTGAGGGTCCATCTACGAGGTAATGTTGGACCGCTCCTTCTAACCATAGGTGCCTGAGGTGAGTCTCACCAAAATGTCGTACCATGTTAGCATGCAATCTTTCGATCCAATGGAACGGTCCGAAAAATCAACATCACGAGGATATCTTCAAGTAAATAATACCGGTTGATCCAACGCGTGTGAATTGGACGCGCACACCACGCCACATGTGAATTCTCTTGTTACATTTCTGTTGTAGCAACAATTGCGTAGAACTCACTTAACGATTGAGCGATTCATATCAGAATCGCTGGGGTTAGGGTTAGTGACGAACCCATACCACCCTATACTTTCCACCAATTCCGTAATCTCAAAAGGTAGACTTTCCCATGTCAATCTATGTTCACCAACAATAGCTCTACCCATCCAGCTTTCACGGTACTGATAAATTGATCGTTATGATGTGAATCGAGTCTCGTAAGGATGTTCGTCCCATGGCACACCACCGTCATCCTCATCGGTAATTATAGGGGCATGTGGATTATCCATTGTTAAATATTAAAAATTAATTATCCAACTATCTATTCAGACTATAAGAAGTATACGAATAAATCAGAACAACTTCAAATTTCGGATTACATATAACGATTATACAAAAAATTAAATTAACTAACCAATTTTACTTATAACTAAAACCGAATTGAAGTAACGATTAAATCAGAACAACTTCAAATTTCGGTCTAGTAAAGTAAATTTGATTATAAAATTTTAATTTTATTTTTACACTTGCAAAAAAAATTAGTTGAATATAATACAAAACCAAATTTACTTATAACTAAAACCGAATTGAAGTAACGATTAAATCAGAACAACTTCAAAAATTTGGTATCGTAAAGTAAATTTGATTGTTGTTTTTAACAACTAAACAAACATGATAATCAAATAAATGAATAGAAGATGTAAGAAATGAGTAGAAATGAGTAGAAGATTGAGAGAGATTGGTGTAGGAATGAGGTAGTATTTATAGGAATTTTTTTGGGGTGTTTGGGAGGGAAAAAAAAAATAGCCGTTGCCAGAAGAAAATAGCTGTTGGACGGTTCCGGTTCCGGCCGGTTTCAAAAAATCCGGTTCCAACCGGCGGTTCCGGTTCCGGTTTCGGTTCCAAATATATCAAACCGGAAACCGGCGGTCGGCAAACCGGCGGTTGACCAAACCGCCGGTTCACAAACCGCCGGTTCCGGTTCCAACCGGTGGTTCCGGTTAACCGTGGCCAGGTCTAGTACTCCCCTCGTTTCTTAGACGGCTTCTATCGGCATCACATTTTCACTTTCGGCACAATATTTATTTTTGGCACATTTTATATTGCTTTTAGCACCATAATAATACTTTTTTTATTTTTTAACTAAAACACCACAAAATTAATATCACAATTATTCATTGTACCACAATTTTTAGAAAATACAATTAAATTCTCCATTAATTAAAAATCATGGGGACATAGCTATTACGAGTATCATGAGCAGGCGCAGAGAAGGAAATGCCAAACACTTTGGCCTCTTCTCAAACCCCTCTTCTCTTCACAGCAATGGCTGTGCCGGCGCCGGCTCCACCTTTCCCTCCATCAACTCCACCCAACCCACAACAGCCCTACCTCTCCCATTTCTCCTCCATTAACCTGACAAATGAAAATCCACCATCCCAACTGCAATACTCCACCACAAACCATCATATCCTTCCAGGGGCGGACCTACATACAACCAAGGGAGGCAACTGCCCCCATTGATCCGAGAAAATTACACTAATATATGTAGTATTTGTTTAGTTTGCCCCTCTTAATTTTTTTTATTTGTCTTTGAAAATTTTATTGCCCCCTTACCCAAGATCATATGTCCGCTCCTCTATCCTTCAATCCATCCACCATCTCATCATCTCCGGCGATGGTGTTCCACCATCGTCCGCCGCTCTCTCCTCCTTGCAACCTTAATATATCCTCAATTTCGCAATTAACTCAAACAAAAAAAAAAACAGCTGCAAATAGGCTTCCATCTCGCCTACGAAACTTCTACCAAACCACCACCGTTAGGAAAAAGATCGAATGGAACATTTGCTGAATAGATGGTGCGGGTGGTGAGTGGTGCGGGTGGCCGGATTGAAGGGATATGGGGTTGTTTCATTCGCAATGAAGGAGGAGGGAGAGCTGGGTTACGGGTTTGGGGGTAGGGTTTCAAGATAGAGGAGGATTTGCAGGTTGGGGAAATGATTTGCAGTGCTGCGTTTTCCAGCTGGTGGCTGCATTTCCGGCCGGATTTCAGGGATATGGGGTTGTTTTATAAACCTTACAACGGGATGAGTGGAGATGTAAATCAAGGATAGCTCGTAGTCAACAGGCTTAAGGAGGGAATAATTTAGAATCGAACTCTAACCTCCCGCTAGGTTACGCACCCACGCCCTTGCCAACTGGGTTATGTCCTGGAGACGGATATGGGGTTGTTTTATTTACAAGGAGGGAGAAGGAGAGTTGGGTTATGGGTTTGGGGGTGGGGTTTCAAGATGGAGGAGGATTTGGGGGAAATGATTTGTAGTGATGCGTTTTCCGGCTGGTGGCTTCATTTTCCGGCAAGGTGGGGGAAGGGGCGGTTGGTGGCAGGAGGATTAGGGTTTTTTATTTTAGAAGATGAGAGGGGAAAATTCTATTTAAAAAAAAACTTAAGGACTAGATTGTAATATGTTGAAATTTTATTATGTTGTGGTGTGTTGAAGTAAATTAAAAATAATAAGAAAAATGGTGCCGATAAGGAATTCGTTGTGCCGATAGAAGCCGCTTTTTTAATCGTCATTTTTAGATTTATCCCACAATACAAAGTCATTCTACATTATTAATGCAACATTTATTACTCTTTTCTCTATCTTACCCCTAATTTATTATCAATCCAACCATTTTTTATTACTTAACAATTACTGCATAAATGATAGTCAAATGACATTTTAGACATTAACCTTCAAATTTATGATATTCAACCACTTTCTTAATCTGTGTGAAATCACCCAGGATGACTTATATTTTAGACCGGATGTAGTATTTATCTGTCATTTTACAATACCAATGCAGCATTTATTATTTTTTCCACATTTACCCTTCATTTTAATAACCCAAATTTTGATACACTTTTCCATGCACAAGAAGCGGGGGATAATTTTGTTATTTTACCCTTTTTCAGACATGTCAACTACTTTTTTAATCTGTGTGAATTTTCTTTATGCGACATATATAGAAAAACGGTTAGGAACGTGTCAGTCAATCCACGATGGCTGCATAGAGAGGTCCTCGGTCTTGCGCCGGCTATCCCTAGATCTTATTACGTGTGAATTAATACAACCAATGAAAGAGGTTAATCGCACATATGCACCTATTGTCCGTCCCATGGAAGTAGCATAATATTAGGGGTTAAAACCCGTAGCTGTTAAAGAGTTAAAAATTCACCACAAGGTAGATCGATATATATATATATATATATATATATTGGCGGAAATAACTAACAACTCATAGCTAGAACTCATACTATAGAAACTCTTGTGTTGAACTTGCATAATCTTGTGTGTTCATTGATACCATTGTGACTATCTTGCACTGTTGTTGGTCGTAGACCGTTATTGTGACATTCAATCTTGATTAATTTGTTCTTTACGAGTCTTTGTGTGATTCGACATTTGCTTCACCGTACACTACACCACGATAGACCTAGTCATATTGCTAGTAGTTCGTGATTGCACATCCACGACGATCATTCCTACAAGCTTTCTCGAAGCTCCTTATCCACATCTCCACATTTCCCGGCTCTACAATCCTAAAGAAATCCTGCACCCTGTTCCTATTCAATCTTGTATACCAATCAACTGCACCCGCTTGACCCGGAACTGGCTGCACAACTGGTGGATAAACTGGTGGATTAATAGTTGGATATCCTGTTGGTGCATGAAGTGGGTATTGTGGTGGATGTGGCTGGTGAGGAGGTGTCACATGTGTCTTCTGACGGTATGGGTGGTATCTTTGGTGATGTGGTGGTGCATGGTATGGTTGGTGAGCTCCATAGGGTGGGTAAGCATATATATAGACTTGATCAACTCTAGGTGACGGTGGAGGGTAGACCGTGGGTTGAGGAGGATAACTTGTAGGTGGTGGAGGTGGGTAAACTGTGGGTTGAGGTGGGTAACTAGTGGGTGGTGGATAAAAGGTCTGTTGAGGAGATGGGTTGCATACCGGTGGTGAAGGGTAAGCCATACTTACTTGAGGTGGGTAAACTTCGGTCGCGGGAGGTAGGTACACTGGTGGTATATCACCTATGATGGTGACCGGGATAGGGTCCAACTTACTACACTCGAAAATACGCAAAAACAGGCAAAACAACATTTCTGGGCCATAGGTCGGTGCCCATGGATCTTGGGCCGGCGCAACAGATCACTATGAACTCTCTGTATTTGATAGGCAATCTCCCATAAATCATAGGCCAGCGGCTATCCACCTGGAAGCATGCCTGCCCATTTTTTCGATTATGCACCATTTCTAACCCTTTTCCAGGCAAAACAACCCAAAACAACAACAAAACATCCGCTAAACATGCTATAGCATATCATACTTCAAGCAACAGATAAAAACAATGAATTTAACAATAATCAACACACCATTACTCATCCTAAACATCATAAACCCAAATCATTCAATATGTAAACTCTGTTACTTGATCAAAGCAAATTCCAAAGCAAATATTTCAAGAAAACCACAGCACTTAAGAAGACTTCAACCAAGAACCTAATTGATCATAATTAAATTTGGATTAATTGATGATCAAAAGCTTCCGAACTAATAGAACTACAAATTAAACCTCTTTAACAATCAGAACTTGATCAAGAACGAAAAACAAGGGCTAAAACATACCTCTTCCAAACTTCCAACTTGATAGCACCAAAACGATCATTGTCCTCTCACGATTTCGAAACTCTACTCGTATATGAAATTCACCAAAAATTCAATGAGAATTTTGGAGAATCCTCTCTTAAGCTTTTATGTCTCTTTCTCTCTGCAAAGGTAGACTTTTGAATTATGATAGGTGTTATTTCTGACAAAAGTTCCTTGTGTAACCGGTAGATTGTAGAATAAAACTCCCAATGAGTTAACGCCACCAATTAATTCCTTTTAATTTTTTTAACTTTAACTTTAAATCCAAAAATATATTAAATATAATATTATGTTTTCACAAAATGATACGTTTGTCCTTTCCCGAAAATTAGATTATTACACAAAGTCAAATCTGGTATGATCAAACTCATGCCTGGTCATCAACAAATTGATGATTAGTGAAGATGAGCCGATGATCACGTTATGTAACGCCCAGACCTCGGGACTAGTAGCGTTAAATGAGTCATAAATAGTCCGATCAACTGCTTAGACCGTCGTACTCGCTTGGTCTAATAAGGCTAACCCGAGTTGACAAGATATTAATGCCTCACACTTATATGGGAGTGAGCATTTACTTATTTTACCGATGTGGGACTTTACATCCCCCCTTAATATTCTCCCCCTTATAAGGGACTGGCCATGACTTGTCTCACGTGGACTCGTGACACAACATAGTGTGGCGCTTAGGATGTCCCACGTGGACTTGTCACACAGCATAGTGTGACACTCAGATCCGTCTGATAGTTGGATCTGAATATCATTCTGTAACGCCCAGACCCGGGTCTGATAAGCGATAAATGAGTCATAAATGATCCGGTCAATTGCTTAGAACGTCGTTCTCGTTTGGTCTAAAAGAGCTAACCGAGTTGACAAGACCTTTCATGTCTCACAATTATATTGGGTGATTTAGATTATACTCATTCTAATTACTAGACTCATTGAGCCCGATATTCACTTATTTTACCGACGTGAGACTTTATACGTTAGAAATAAGAAATGTGTGATACATGAGACACACAAATGATCTATGTATTTTTATTGCAAAAAAAAAACGGTCATATCTATTCAAGAACGTTGAATAGACATGATGAATGAATCTTTGGATAATTACTCAGTTGGCTCCGGATGAACAAAATCAAAGTCAAGTACAAAATATTTTCAGTTGGAAAAGAAAAAAATCAGTTGAAATGCAATCACAATTGCCACTTAAAAGAAATTTTTTTGCAATCAATTTCAAATTGTGCAGTGATTAACGTTGATGAAGGAAAGTGATGGCGATTATGTTTGATCGGTGTATTTACAATCACAATCAATTTCATATTGTCCGGTGATTAACGTTGACGAGGGAAAGTGATGGCGATTATGTTTGACCGGTGTATTAGAAAGGAGGGTATTTTAGTAGCACACAGATTTTAATTTGTCATGAATGGCCTATAAAATCTATGAATTTCGATCACCAAACATAACATGAATCATGTATATCACAATTCCGACAATGAATTTTGAAAGTTAGTGAATTTACGGATATTGAAATAAACAGCATTTTGAATTTCCTCATTTAATTTCAACAGAAAAAAAAATCAAAGTTGGTATAAATAGCTTTTGTCCAAAAAGAAAAGAAAAAACTATTGACAATGCCACAACGTACAAAATGCACAAGACATTTTTTTGCACAATTGAATATGATGCCAGTCCTATTATTTTTTATTGGTCGTATAAAGATTAATGGTGTAAAAATGTATCGTAAACAAACATTACCCGAAAAAAAGAACTTAAAATGGCTCATGTATCTTCCCAAACGAAGCAACAATTAATATATATAACCTTCAAGAGAGAAAACATATATATTATAGCTGCTAATCTTACTTCGAATTTTTAATATATATATATATATATGCTCACAACCATATAATTAATAGATAGATATTATTACATAATGCAAAAATTGAAATATATAAATAAAAATTTAACATGGAATTTTAATTTAAGGTATCCCAATGATAGGAATAAAGGGGAGGTAGTAGCTTGTAGGTGCAAGTCCCCACTCCCTTGGAATGGGAAGATCCACAGTCTTGGCTGAACCAAATTGATCATTAATTGCGTCTGCAATTTCTGAGCATTTTTCATACTTATTAACTGGGCATGATTTGTAGAAGTTGAGAGGCTCAGAATTAGTGTAGTAATAATAGTTCTGATCCTGTCGCCCTCCTCTCCTCCTCGTCGTCCTCCTCCTCCATTGATGGTTTTGACAACTTTTGAAGCAATGTTTGTTGATTTAGTAGTAGCATAAAAAAGCAATGTTGGACCTCCAAGTATCTTGACAGAGCATGACTTGGGTAGTAGTATTCCATTTGGAAGCTTTGTCTCAAAAGATCCATCTTTTGATGTTGTAGCCATCATCTCCAGCTTCTGCTTCTCCTTGCTGCACTTCACCAACACTTTGATTCCTGTATATGCATGTATTCACAAATACAGAATATATATGCATGTTTTCACTCTTGAATAAATTAATATTGTTACATGTAAATGTAAAAGATGGAAAAGAAAATAATTTTCCTTCCAGAAAATTAAGAAAAATTAAAGAACCTGATAAATCATGGATGTGGCCATCATCACAGTCTAGGCATGTGACTGAGCCTTTAAGGAGAACACCATTGGCATTGGTAGCCAAAATACTAATTGCTACTAAGAAAATGAAAAGGGCCAAAAGTATGACTTGATACAATGCCATACTTCTACTGACTCACAATGGATGGATTAATTGGAGAAGAGGCAAAGGGTCTTTAAATATATATATAAATAAACAGTAACAACAAAGTTTGATTGCACTAGTAAATAAAGGGTCCCCAAGCCTGAAATGGTAGTTGGGATGGATAAAAACTAGCTAGAGCTACCCTTTGCATTTAATTATAGGGCCGGACGGCCTTGTCCATGCATGAGAATTACGTGAACGTATAAATTACTGGGGCACCTAACTTTTTATTTCATTTTTTTTTTTTTTTAATCTTAAGGAATGCAATGGGAGACAAAATGCATTACATATATGAAAGTACAACTAATGCGAAAATGGTAAAAAAGATATTGGTTGTTTTAATGTAATGATCCTTGTAAGCGTAAAATCATGTATAGGAAATTATTTATTCTAATTTTGTCAATTTGTGTGTGTTTTTTAAGAGGGCCGGTAATATTGTCGAAATAATCCTATGATTTTTATTGATTGATTGAATGGTATAATACAAATATATATAGGGTCACATAACTTGGTGACCAAGTATAACAATAAATACAATACAAATACAAATAAAAACTAAATCATTCGGTAGTAATTATGGTATCCTCAATATGCCCCCGCAATCCCACGGGAAGAGGTTGGACGTGGAGATCGACCTTCAATTGTGAGAAACGCGGATTGCCCAACGGTTTTGTGAGAACATCAGCCAGTTGATCTTTAGAAGAAATAAACACAATCCGAAGTTGCTTGGAAGCGACGAGTTCATGGACATGATGAAAATCAATTTCAATATGTTTGGTGCGAGCATGAAAGACCGGGTTGGCGGATAAGTACGTGGCTCCAATGTTATCACACCACAAGGTGGGAGGGTGTGGCAGGTCCACTCGAAGTTCGCGAAGGAGATGGCCGAGCCATTGAAGCTCAGCAGCCGTGAGAGAAAGGGCCTTGTACTCGGCTTCAGACGCTGGAGACCGCTTTGTTCATTTGCAGCAACTCCAACTAATAAGATTTGAACCCATAAAGACACAATAAGCCCCAACAGAACGGCGGTCGTCACAGTCAGCCGCCCAATCGGCATCAGAAAAGGCTTGAAGAGAGCTGGAAGAGGTACGAGAAATAAGAAGACCCTCAGAGATAGTGTGCTTTAGGTATCGAAGTATGCGCTTGACAGCCATCCAATGATCATCCGTCGGGGAGTGCATGAATTTACTAACCTTGTGAACAGCAAACGCAATATCTGGGTGAGTAAACTGGAGATACTGAAGGCCCCCAACAATGGTCCGATAAAGAGACGGATCAGAAAACGGGAGCCAGTAAACTGAGAAAGCCGCGACTTAGCTTGCATATGGGTAACACACGGCTTGACTTTATCCAAACTGGCCTTCTGAAGTAGCTGTAGAATATATTTCCGTTGGGTAAGATACAGGCCCTCTGGAGAACGAAGGACCTCAACACCCAAAAAGTAAGATAATAGGCCAAGATCCTTGACAGGAAAGTGGCCACCAAGAAAGCGAATAACATCATCAACAAGCGTAGGAGAGGAACCGGTCACAATCACATCATCAACATAAATGAGAACATAGGCACGAGCACTGCCACGGTGATATACATATAAGGATGTGTCTGCCTTAGACGGCACAAAACCATAGGAAGCGAGAACAGTGGTAAAGTGAGAGAACCAGGCCCGAGGGGCCTGACGAAGGCCATATAAACTACGTTTGAGGCGACACACATGATCCGGATAGTCAGGATGCTGAAAACCCTGTGGCTGTTGCATAAACACACTGTCAGTCAAATAACCATGAAGAAATGCATTTTGCACGTCTAACTACTTTAGGGACCAATTACGAGAGACCACAAGAGATAAGAGAAGCCGAATAGTGATAGGCTTAACAACATGACTAAATATCTCGTGATAATCAATGCCAACTGCCTGATGAAAGCCTTTAGCAACCAGGCACCTTTTGTAGCGTTCAACTCGACCATCTGCATGATGCTTAACATGAAAAACCCATTTATTACCAATTAAATTCATATCAGGAGAAAACGGAACCAAATCCCATGTATCGTTTTGAACTAACGCATTGATCTCATTCCGCATGGCATCACGCCAAACTTTGTGTTTAACGGCTTCTGTGTAGGAGGTAGGCTCAAGGGAATTGGCGGCTGCAATAAGAGCCTTGGGGAGGGGGTAGCGGATGTAATCCGGATGAAGATTTTTTCGGCTTGAGGGAGTTGGTTTGTGACCGAGTCACGATGGTGCGAGGAGGATCGGATGGTGCAGGAGGCCGAGGAAAGGTTTCGGGAGAGGAGACATCTTGGGCCAAGCTGGACAAGGTGGGCCGGGCCGAGGAGGACGAGGGGGACTGGGCCAAAGAAGATGAGTTGGATTGGGCCGAAGTTGACATAGGTGAAGCAGGGTCAGCCGAAGCTATTGGAGAGGAAGAAGGGCCACTCGGAGAGGGGGTGGGAGCCACAGATTGGGAAGGTGCTATGACCGGAAGTTTCAAGGCGGAAGGTAAGACCACAGTAAGGGAGTCGGGCATAAGAGGTTGCGTGGGGGAAGTATAGGGAAAGGTATGTTCGTCGAAAACAACATGACGGGAGACATATATACGACCGGTGGGAAGGTCAAGGCATTTATATCCATGATGAGAAGGAATATAACCAAGGAAAATACACGTCTTAGAGCAGAAGTCCATTTTATGGCGGTTGTAAGGTCGAAGGTGGGGCCAGCAAGCACACCCGAAGACACGTAGAAATGAGTAATCCGGAAGGCGGTGATGAAGAATTTCGTAAGGGGATTTATGGTTGAGAACACGAGTGGGAAGATGATTAATGAGGTAGGTAGCCGTGACAAAAGCATCCTCCCAATATGGCAGAGGTAGGTTGGAGTGGGCTAAGAGGGAAAGGCCAACTTCAACGATTTGGCGGTGTCGACGTACAACGGGGCCATTTGTTCGTGAGTGTGTGGGCAAGAAAGACGATGATCAATGCCTAAAGTGAGAAGGTGTTTGTGAAGGCGTTGGAATTCACCACCCCGGTCGGTTTGCATGACTTTAATTTTAGTGTTAAATTGGTGCTCAACCAATGATTGGAACTGAGAAAAATATTTTCGACATCAGATTTAAGATGTAATGGATACAACCAAATAAATTTAGAGCAATCATCCACAAAACTCACATAAAAACGAGACCCATAAATAGATTGTTCAACACAAGGACCCCAAACATCGGAGTAAATCAAATCTAAAGGTGCAGAAGATGTGAATGACGACAATGGTAATGTTTGACGGTGACTCTTAGCCAATTGACACGCAGCACAAACAGTGGCTGGTGCTTTATTCAAAATAAAAATATTGCTTTGACGTAGAACTTGACTCAAAACGGGAGGGGAATAGTGACCTAGATGTTGATGCCATATGGAGGAGTTGTCACGGTTGGAAAGAAGAGCTTGAGCGGGAGTGTGGCAGAAAGAGCTGGAAAAGTGGTAAAGCCCGTCTTTAAGGAACCCTCTATGATGGATACGGCCCGAGTAGTCCTTCACAAGGAAATAGGAGGCGTGAAATTCAAAATAAATAGCATTATTAGAAGCAAATTGATGAACAGAAAGTAAATTGGTGCGAAGAGAAGGAGTAACCAAGACATTAGTTAAGAAATAAGAGCGAGTTGGAGTAATAAAAGTAGAAGACCTAGTATGAGAGATTTGAAAACCTGAGCCATCACCAATGTTTACCCGATCAGGGCCCTCGTATGGTTCAGATTGAATGTTAAGGTTGCGAAAATTGTTGGTCATGTGGTGAGTGGCGCCCGTGTCGGGAACCCATCAGAAGGGGAAGAATGCTGTGGCTTCTGTACATGCGAGTGATAAGCTTGGGCAGCAGGACGGGGTGGGGGAGGGGTATCATACCTTCGATAACAGTACTGTGCGGAATGCCCGGATTTTTCGCAGATTTGACAAGTCAGAGAAGGGCCATGGGACTGATTGGGCTGATTATATGAGCCGAGCTGGGAGTTCGAGCCGGACTGATTGGATGAGGACCGCCCAGAACCGCGTCCCCAATTGTTTCCGCGTCCACCCCTGCCCCGATAATTTGAAGAACCACGGCCTCGGTTGGTGGAAGGAGCTTAAGATTTAGCCGAGCTGAGATTTGCGGCTGGAGCAACTTGAGTCATAGAAGTAGGAACAACAGAGTGGGCTGAGTAATTCTGAAGTCGGGATTTTGTAGTGAGGAGAAGAGAGTATACTTCTTCGAGAGAAACATCAGTGCGAGCAGAGACCATAGCAACCATAGATTCGTATTCAGGGCCGAGACCGGCCAACAGACAAGCAATCACGTCGTCTATATGGAGGGGGTGGCCAGCCATGGCGAGTTAATCGGTAAGACGTTTGATGGTAACATAATATTCGGTAGCGGTTAGCGTTCCCTTCCGAGTAGAGGCTAATTGGGTGCGCAATTGAACAAGCTTCGCGCGAGATTGAGACGCAAAGCAAGTCTCAATAGCTTGCCAGATTTCCAAGGAGGAGGAGGCATGGTAAACTTGCATAAGTACTTCTTTCGAGAGTGAGGATGTGATGGTGCTAAGGATAAGACTATCCTGCTGAAGCCAGGCCGCGTGCTTTGGATTGGGGGCTTGCTGGCCCTTGTCGTCGGTAATGGTCTCCGGCGGTGCAGGTATGGTGCCATTAACGTAGCCATAGACACCTTGTCCACGAAGATACAGTAGGATTTGGGCTCTCCAAAGATGGTAATTTTGCCGAGTCAATTTGATAAGTTGAATCGTAGAAGAAGGATGAAAGATGGGAAGAGAAGAGACTTGATCAGTGTTGGACGTTGCTGTG
Organism: Gentiana macrophylla; assembly: GCA_026214975.1. Lineage (NCBI taxonomy): Eukaryota > Viridiplantae > Streptophyta > Magnoliopsida > Gentianales > Gentianaceae > Gentiana > Gentiana macrophylla. Next base: position 2,019,552 of record CM047811.1, on the reverse strand, counting down.
GTAACATCATAATCGGCCATTGTCGGGAAGAAGAAGAAGTCGAGTTGTTTTTGTTTTTGTTTTTTTGAATTTATTTGTTGAAGCAGCGGCAAGATTTTGCAAGAGAGACTGTATGAAGAATAATTGAAGAAGCAATAAGAATTGGAAAAGAAAGCTGGAGCAAGTGCGAAGAAGAAGACGGTAGGGTTTGTTTTGAGAAGTAATAAGAAAACGTAGGGGATAGGGATAGGAAAAAAAATTTAGTGTGATGACGGGAGAGATCAATGCCTAGCTCTGATACCATATTGTCGAAATAATTCTATGATTTTCATTGATTGATTGAATGGTACAATACAAATATATATAGGGTCACATAACTTAGTGACCAAGTATATCAATAAATACAATACAAATACAAATACAAATAAATACTAAATCATTCGGTAGTAATTATAGTATCCTCAATAGGTAAAAGTTGTTTATTTCAAAATCAATCACAGTCCGACATACAAACATGAATAACATGAGCGGTGGAGAAAACCTCATTCTAGATGTTGGTCCTTTGAAAAGGCTTTGGTTGAGTTTAGAGGGGGAGAGAGGTGAATAAACTTAACACTTAAATTCTTTTTGGAATTTTACAAACTCAGCAGGGTCAATAGTCTACTGACCACGCAGTAGTCTACTGACTATCAAAGCTCTTGAATTTGTTGCAGCGGAATGTATTAAACTTGTAGTTTAAATATGATACTAAGTATTGGATACTCAGTAGTGCAAGTGGTGTGGTTCAATAGCTAGTTCAGCAAATTGATGTGATAAACATGCAGATAAAGTAAATTGCAGAATGTAAATTCAGTAAAGTAAAGTAGGCAAGTTTTATAGTGGTTCCAGGTGGTGTAATCCTGTCAGTCCACTCTTCTCCTGTGATGTTGGAGGAAATTCACTAGAGATTCTTGAGGTAGCTGTAACAAAAAAATCCCTAAACTGTTTGTCCTTGACCAATAGCTATGGCTTCACAAATTGAACATTAGAAACAAGCAGGATTGCTGCTCCTAAGTATTCCACTGGTCCTTGAAGGGTAGTGTTGGAAATAAAATTTATGTTTTGATGATGATTCATCACTTATTTGTTAGTTGTTCTTAACTCCATTGATGAAGTGTCATAACTAGCTGTTATAGTGCAAAGCAAAAAGAAGTCTAGATAACAATGTATAGGATTTATTAAAGTCTGATATTTGTATAAGTTAAATCGACAAGCAATCGTAATAGTTCTTGGCGGGAATCGAGAAATAAAGAAACCGACATTTAATCCATTGAGATTCTACAAGAAACCGACAATAGAGCACACCAATGTAAGATTGAAGAAAGATAAGTTCAACGAGGAACAGACTCGGTTGGCTTATCTAGAAGATCAAGAACCGAGGGACAGACTCAGCTTATTGAAGAATGAAGAACCGAGGGCTCAAACTCAGTTATGAAGATTACAAGTCGAGATCAGAACGCTGGACTTGTGCAAGATTGTGGTGACTCGAACCGACTTTATGGATCTTGTATGAAGACCTAAGAATCATAAGGACAATGAATTCTTAGATGATAAATGTATCATGGTGTACTCGATTAAGTCAATTATAATCGATGAAATCGAGTAATCGATTTTTGAAGAAGAATAAAATCTCATTAATGCTCCAAGTCGATTCTTAAACTAACAAGTAATAAACTCGAAGATAAAACCGATAAGGAAACTCGCTTTATAAGTTAGTCATCCAACAAAGCGAAAAGTACAAATCGAACGTTGTAAAGAAAACAATTTCATTGGATGAGTTCTTGACATGCCATAACGATCGCTTTAAAATATAGCCGTTACACGCAGGATGAATGTTGAATAAACCCCTATAAATAGATTACCTCTACAACATCAGAGATAGCAGGTATATGATATTAAAGCAAGAAAATTAAAAGGAATCTATCTAGTAAAGAAAGATCAAATTGAGGGGGAAAGCCAAATTCAAAAGAATACCTGCTAAGTACTTAATTGCAAGATCAAGAAATTTCTTCAAATTGTTCAAGCATATTCAAGCAGATTCAAGATCCAACATTTGAAGAAATACAGAGACGTGCTTAAATTAATCATCCAGAAGAAAAGCTCAAATCACATTTGAATCATAGTCATTGATTCAAAGTCTCAACTTTGACTTTATCAAAGGTTTAGACTGTGAAACACCAAGAAGGTGTGAAGGACAGTTGAGTGCAGTCAGGAAGACTGTGTTTTGATGAAAGTGGTGAAGAGGCAATTAGTGGTTCAAACAATTGAAGAGCAAGAATCCTACCTGCTCTACAAGTGTTTAGATAGTGAAGCTAAAGGATTAGCCAAGGACTATCGTTTAGGACTTTTTGTAATCGGGCCATCTCAAAAAAGTTCTAGTGGAATTTTCCTCGTGCATCACGTGGGAAGAGAGGACGACATGATTACACCACGGAACTCTATAATTCTTGTCTATTTACTTTATGCATTCATTTATTTCATTATAGTGGTTTTCATATCGAAACTATAGTTACTAGTTGTTAAAGGCTAGTTTTATCCGCTGCCAGTTAACAAGACTAAATATAAGTCAGCATTAACTTATATTCATTGAGCTAATCGAACTCCATGACAAGTTAAGGGGACAGAACAAAACCGAATCAAGATCGCTTAAGTTTTAGAGAAACTCAGTTCCTGGGACTTTTCCAGTTCAGGATTAGTTTTTGGTGACAAGTTTATTCACCCCCCCTCTAAACTTGTGTTAGCCTTTCTAAGGGACCAACATGTAGGATTGCCTCTTCACCAGCTCCACCACAAAAGAACAGTTCTTGACACTCCCAAAAGTGCTTCTCCGTCTTGAGCAAACTTCTTGAAAAAGAAGGGTTGAATCAAGAAAGTGATTCATCTTTCAGCAAGCTTCTGATCAGGATGATAGGATCAGCAGCTTAAGATCTTTAAGTGTATGAATTGGATGTAACTTGATTGCAGATAACACTTTGAAGAAAAACTTGATCAGTAGATTAAAGCTCTGTAAGTATCAGCAGGGTCAGATTGCACTTTGATCAATTTCTTGCTCAAAAACTTAGTTGCTTCGTATGAATTCTTGATTATTCTTGGTGTTGCAATCTGAATCAGCAGTCCTTTATTTATAGGTGTAGATCATGTGATTTGAATTTGAATTTGAATGATAACCGTTATAGGATTATCTGAATATTCCTGAAAATCCCTTTACCGCCTAACTGACACTGACAGTGTCCTTCTGACAGTCTAGTCTATCAACCAATGGAATAATTCCATTTAATATGGCTCTGAAATCATTACAACGTTCTTTTCATCTTGGCCATTGATTGACTAATTAATCCAAGGCTTGTAAATCATCCTTATCCATTTAATCTTCCAGAGAAACTTGGATTAATTCGAATTATACATTCAGCAGACACCTGTTGTGTAAGTTTGGTGATGTACACAGATGTCAGCTGACTTTTAGTCTGCTGTGTTTTATAAACACTTCAGCTGACTGCTTATCATCTAACTTTTTATTATTAAGTTAGATTAAACCATTTTAATCTTAACCAAGTTCCAATCACCACTTAACTTTAATGGAACTTAGACCTTCTACACAAGGTATACGTGATCAGTTTAGGTTATCACAGACTTCCCTAAATTATGATCCCATATCCTTGAATTTAAATACTAAGTTTGATCCCTTAGTCTTCTTTATTGAGTTTGAAACCTCAGCCTTCATTACTGAGTTTGAACCCTCAGCCTTTAACTATCAGCAGGTTCCTAGACTCTACTGTTCTAGATACTCTACTGACCTAGATAGGTCTGCTGATCAAGTCAGCTGACCTCATTACAGTGCTTGTTTGATCAAACCTATACAAAGATCAAACTCTTGTAAACCTATACATTTTATCTAGACATCTTTTTGCCTTTGCTCTATAACGTTAGTCTATCACTCATCATTAAAACTAAAATATGTCTAACAATTTTCCCTTTTTTAGTGATGATGCCAATACCTTCCTTACAGCAAAGCAAAAAGATAAAAACACAAAAAGTAGAACAAATTTCATTGATATATCATTGAAGTTCAAATTTGTTCAAAATTATTACAACTAGGACTGCATAAAGATAAATGCATAAATAAGTGTGCTGATCTAGTTTCTATCTTGATTTCTCTTCTGAAGTTATTCTCTGATCTATTTTTGCATATCCACCATCCACTGATTTTCAATCATTGAGAAGTCAATCCAAGTATGCACCATCTTACACCACTTCCAGGCTTCAGCTAGAGTTAACTGGACACTATGCTAGTTAAATCCTCGTCCCATGTAGCATGTCTTGAATTCTTCTGCACAATCCTTAGATTTTTGTTCAACAGATGTCTGTTGTCTACCTCCAGACCTTCCAGTATAACCTCCTCTACCAATTTGACATTTTCTAGTCTATTTCAAGGATTTGATCCTTGCTTCCCATAATTTAAGTCCAAGGAAGGAATTTAGACCTTCCTGAAAAGACATATCCTGGTAGGGTCTTCTTCTTGCACCATAAGCAGCCTTAAATTCCTTCAGCAGATCATCATTAAGTTGTACTCTGCCAGGTGCAGGCTTCCTGAATTCATTGATATCAGCCCTCAAATCTCTTCTGTTGTAGATCCTTGCTGCCTCTTTTGCTTCTGCTGTAAGTCCTTCTTCCCCCTTATTGACATCATCAATAAATCGGTTCAGTAGACCTAGAACACTTTCCTGTGTGTTTACCAAATTGCTCATTTGTCCCTTCATAATTTCAGTTCTTGTATCAACTGTAGTAATTCGGCCTTCTTTTGTCTGTTTCAGCAGATTGATCCTCTCAGTCAGTTTAGGATCAAGTGCAGCAGAGTGAGGTGTCTCAGCAGACTTAGTTTTCTCAGCCAATTTATCAACCTTCTTGTGCAAAGATGCAATCTGCTCAACCATATTCTTATCTCTCTTTCCAGCATGTTGCTTAACATAAGCAACTTCTTTGAGTAGATCATTAGTTGAAAATTGTAAATGAGTAACATTTGATGCTACTGTCTCTGTTGTTCTTACTCTATTTTCCACTAAGTTGACCAAGTCTTCAAATCTCTGTTCACTTCTTGTCAACTGAGTTCTTAGCTGTGTAATGTCATTTCTTATAGCCCTTAACTCCTCTAAAATGTATGCTGGTACTGCACCAGCCATACCACCTGCCATTTGTCCAGCAAAATCTCCAGCAGGCTCTTCAACATTATCATCTGCCCTTGGTTGTCTTACAACTATTGCTCTTGTCCTAGTCCTATTTACCAGGTTCATGATCTTCTTCAACCATATTTACAACTAGTACCTCCTCAAAAATATGTACTTGTGCTTGTTGGGGCTCCTCTTCTCCTTCTTCTCCTTCTTCTTCTGGAATTTGGAACTCCTCATCACTGAAATCATAGTCAACAAGCTGTTCTTCATAAGGTTCTTCAGCAGCTTGCTATTTATCTTTGCCATCAGCAGTCATTTCCTCAGTAGCCTCCAACTCAGACACGGGGATTCCTCAAATCCTAACAATATATACAACCTTTGTCCCAAGACTGTCTGATCCTCAGTACTTAGGACCTCCAGTTACGACATGTGTTTAGTTGCTGTTTGTTCTCAGCAGACTGAACCTCAATCTCCACAGCAGTATCAACAAAAACAGTCAAATTTTCTTCTAGAATACCACCAACCTCAGAAATCTCTCTAACAACTTCAACAGCTTGAGCTAAGGTTTCTTCAGTGTCTATGCTGTCTTGATATTGATTAGATGTCTCAGAATTGACATCAGCCTGCTCAATCATCACTATATCGGAGACATTTACCAAAATATCATCCTCAAGAAGTGTTGCTGCAGCAATTTGAGCTTCCAAATCTTCAATATAAGCAGTAGCCAGTTCTTGGTCTAAATTATCAGTCTGCTGGCCCTCAGCAGACTTGCCACCATCAACAGACTGTTCTGCTGTTTTCTCAGTAGACCCCTGTCTAGCTTCTTCAGTAGATTTTTCCAATGCAACACCACTGGACTCTCTTGGATGCATAGGATGATCATCATCAGAATCTGAAGATGATGATGAATCATCACTATCTGGTGTAAATCTGGGATCTCTGAACATGACATTTTTCCCATCTTCTATGAATTCTAGCAGCCTCATCTGTAGTTCAGATGTATCAATTAATCCTAGAAGATTCTCCACTTCAAGATTCTCAAAAGCCCATTCCTCAAATCCAGTAATTGGTTTTGCTGCTGGTTTTTGTCTTTTGTAGAATTCAAACTTCCATTCAAAATATTTTTGAATCTTCCTGAAGTTGGGATCCACTTTTTCCTTCTTTGACTTTTTCTCCTTTTTTTCATATGGCATTGTGGGCTTCCTAGGAGCAGGTTTCTCAACTTGTTAACTTTCAAAAGTCTCAACAAGATGGCTCAATGTTTCTTCAGCAGACACAAATGGATCAGTAGACTCTCCAGTTGGCAAATTTGTGCCTACTATCTCTATTTGTTCAACACTTGCTTCCCCCTGAATTACATGTTCTTCAGCAGGGTCTCCAACAGTTTGTCCTTCCATCCGAGTTGTTGCAACCTCAGTAGGGTCTTGCACAGGTTTATTAACCTCCACAACAGGTCCAGATTCTACAGTTTTCTATGGTTCTTCAACTGGTTGCTCAACAACAACCTCAGTAGCCTTCACAGTAGGCTCAATAGCTTCTGTTGTCTCAACAACATCTTCTTCTTTTTCTTCTTCCCTTTGTTTTTCAAGAACCCTCAGTTCTTTCCCTTTTCCATGTCCTTTCTTTCTAACAACTTGCTTTCTTCTCTTAGCAGGTTGTTCTTGAACCTTAAAAAGTTCTTCTTCCAACTGCTCTTTACTAGCAGCCTTCATTTTCCTTGATTCTTTTCTGATTTGTTCCTTAAGCAAATCAGCATCGGTCTTCTTCTTAACAGGTTCAATGGATTCAACATCAATTTGAACCTCAGTAGACTCAGTAGTGTCTACTGATTGCCTTGTCCTCTTAGGCTTTAACAACTCTGTTATCTTTCTGGTGTCAGTAGCCTTTCTTTTTTCTACTGTCTTCTTTGGTGCAGCAGGTAGCACACCATCTCTAGCTTTTGGGCCTTGTCCCGGCTCACCACCATCATCACCATCATCATCATCACCATCATCATTATTATCATCATCAACATCTAACTTGGGATGGTATAGTGAATTTCTGGCTTGTACCTTGATTTATTGATGTTTGAAGGTGCAACATCAGGAATCTCCAAATGATTTAGCAGGGCCTGAACCATTAAACCCAAAGGTTTGTTCTTGATAAAGAAACCAGAACCCATATATCCAGCATGTTGTTTCTTTTTCAGCCTCTTGTCAATAGTTTCTCTTTCATCTGTCATAATCTTCTTCATGTATTGAACAAAGAAACCAGCCCAATCAAATTTCTTGCTCCTTGATATGATTATCATCAAGTCTATTTTGGGTCCTGATAGTGTATCAATGCTTCCAATAAATCCAAAAATATTCTTAGCAATGAGTTTGCTCAGTAGATTATATTCCAAAGCAATGTTTTTGACATTGATGTTCAAAGCTGTTGCTGCAGATTTGTTTGTCTTTATTGATTCAACAAAATCCAACCTTGGTAGCTCCATCAATTCTGGATTTGTAAGGGCATCATTCCCTGGACCAAATCCAAAAGCCTCTCTCAGCAGGTCAGAGGTAACTTTAATTTCCTGATCATTAACAATCGTTGTAAATGCTTCCCTGTCATCCCTTATCACCATGTTCTCCAGAAATTACAAACATTAGGATATGAAATCCTTTCTAATATGAGATTCAAGACATTTTCCAATCCTTCATATCTCCATATTCTTCTACCAAGATTGATTGCCAACTCCGTTTTCTTAGCATCAACAACATATTATTCGACACTTTGACTAGTGCCAAGATGAACATATTTATCTCCCATTGTTATGATTTGAGAAGGGAGAAGAAAACTCTGTAAATCTGTGTTCACACTTGTGTATATTCAAAGAAAACGATCTGAGATTGTATGCATATACTCTGTGTGTATCTTTGTATATATATAGGCTGATGTAGTGGGTGGAACTGTACTATTCATGTACTGTACCATAATCACACATTTTCAGTTTGAATGAAATGTGGTACTGCCAAGTGTCCCACTAACTAATCCCACTAGTGTAACAAACCGTTATGTACTAGTAACAAGCTGTAATAAAGGATAAGATTAATATCCATTTATTCCACTGTTGACTTTTATTAAAGTTTGAATTCATCAGCAACTCGTCAATTTCAGCAGACTTCTTTAGTAGGATTCACCTTCAGTAGAGTGTATATAGTCTGCTGTATTTCATCAGTAGACTCAGCAGGTTCAGTAGCCTGTTGACAAGCAAAATACACAACTGATCTTTACCAACCATAGTTTTGTCCAATTGATAATACAAGATGAAGTTTAATACCAATGACTGATCTGTCAAGTGAGCTCACCCAACAGGACAAAGACCAATCCCCTTGGCAACTTCATTTGCTCAAATGTCCAAACTATAAGAGTACTTAGGAATTGTTGATACCAATGAATAATCTGCCAAGTGAGCGCACCCAGCAGGGCAAAGACTAGTCCCTTGGTGTATTCCAGTACCCTGCTGACCTATCAGTAGGTCACTCAACCTTGATAATGCCAAGTTCAGTTCTTAACTTAGCAAATCTTTCAATATCCAAAGGTTTTGTAAAGATGTTAGCAAGTTGATCTTCAGTAGGAATATAGAGTGTTGAAATAGTGTCCTAAACCCAATTAGGTTGGACCGGATCCGACCAGGTCGGATCATTTCTACTATTTCTTTATGTTTATACATATATTAAATGGCTTTTCTGTTGTCATATATTTGTTCTTTTAAGGAACCAATTATGAATTGTTATATGATAATGTCCTTAGTGTTAGACTGTGATAGAGAAACCGTGATAGCCGTTTATGGTTGATAAGATCTCTAATCACTTTAATAAGTTTGATACTTAAATGTCTCTAGGATGATGTACTATTAAACAGGGCATTGATAGTACAAACAGTCTAGCACGTATTAGATGTCTTCTGTCTTTAAGGGCAGGGATAGATCTCATCTATCGAAGTGTAGAGACACTTGGACTGTACGTGGACATGTATTAGAGAATGCGTATGTTAGACTGACCCACTTACACGGATAAGTGTCACACTATGTGACGGTTGTGTAATTATCCTTAGGACCGGAGTCTACATGGCATCACGGTGTGGATTGTCATGCTTTGATACTATTGAGGTTTCCTCTAACCACGGAGCGATCATGCGGTAGTGATTGGGTGTGATACTGAAGCATGCGGAGTATACATGTTTGGTCGTCTGGGCATCGCGTACCCTATCAGTAGGGGTGAATATCCGAAAGGGCCTTCTTATAAGGAATGTCTTACTCTCGTGAATCTTTGCAAAGTGGAAGTAAATGAGTTACTTCGAGAGAGCTTGATATCCAGATTATAAGATACGGTCGTTAATGTTTGACACTCGACGTACGACCTTATGGATATTATTACAGCGATAGGATTGTAAGTTACACGGTAACTGTTTCACATGAAAGGTAGTAGTCAGTGCATTTGACTCTTCCGATGATTGGGGGTCACGGTGTGTTGCTAGACGCTATCCCGTGATCGTTAGGCATGAAAGGCATTTTCGTAATTTGCACTTTGTGCCTACGGCCAACATATTCGGAAGCCTATCGGGTCACAGACATATGAACATCTAGCCGGATTAAAATGTGGTTATAGATAACCAAATAAGGAAAGTTTATCTCGTACTATAAAGAAGGTTATAGTAGTAAATTAATATGGTGGTATTTATTTATTATGAATAAATATAATACAAGATATTAATTATGTTGATTAATTAAATATGTATATTGATACATATAATTTAGAAATATATATATATGATATACATGTATTTTGCAAATTAATTAATCATAGTATTATATTAATTAAAGAATGTTCCGGATGCCAAATCTTTGGCAAGAGGGGCGCCACTTTCATTGTGTATTTGATACACTTGGATTGTGCAATTTAATTAATAAGATTTCCATATATTAAAATTAGATATTAATGACTATAGATTTGCACACATGTGTAAATTGATTTATGGTGATAAGATAAAGATATATTCAATATAAGATATTGTCAATATATATCTTGGAAGAATATTTAATATAAGATATTGAATATTAATGAGATAAATCAATCAAATATATTTTTCTTATTTTAATGGGAAAATGTTTTCTTCTCCTCCACACCTAGATAGGGCGCCCCTCTCACTATAAATAAGAGGTGAGTGTCAAGCTCTTTTGTACATCACAATTCCAAGAACTAATAGTTCTTGTGTAAAATAGAGAGCATCCTATAGAGAGTTGGAGAGAGGGGAAAAATGACGATCTAGCAACCGGAGTTTTCCAATAGCAATCCATGATGGGATTCCGGCGGGCTGTTCATGTGGACTAGCGGTAGAGGCCGAACACTTGGGCGGCTCTATGCAGAACTACTCTCCTTAGACGGTCAAAGCATCGATCTTTTAGATCAAGCAAGGTAACCACCGTCTTTAGCTCATTTGTTTATTGCTTAAACGAAGTCGATCTTGGGTAAAAAGAAATCAAAATTTTGAATTCCGCTGCGTTCCTGCGTAGATTTCCTAACATAGAGAACCACCACATCTTTATTTTCAGCATGGTCTTTAATAAAATGATGTCTTACATCAATGTTTGGTCCTTGCAAAACAGATTTTCTGTGATTGCAATTGCACTTGTATTATCACACATTATGAGAATTTCTCTTTCTTCAATCCCATAGTCCCTTAGTTGTTGTCTTAACCATAAAACTTGTGCACAGCAGCTTCCAGCAGCAATGTATTCAACTTCAGCAGTGGAAGTTGATATTGAGTTCTGTTTCTTGCTAAACCAGGAAACAAGTCTATTTCCCATCAACTGACATGTTCCTGTGGTGCTTTTTCTATCAATCTTGCACCCAGCATAATCAGAATCTGAGTAGGATATAACTTTGAAACTTCCATCTTTTGAATACCATATCCCTACTCCCAAAGTATCTTTAAGATACTTGAGAATCATTTTTACTACATCTAAGTGACTTTCTTTAGGTTTTGATTGAAATCTTGCACAAACACCTACTGCAAAGGATATATCAGGTCTTCTGACTGTAAGGTACAACAGACTTCCTAACATCCTTTTGTATAAAGTCTGATCAACATTTTTTCCCTCTTTATCTTCATTCAGTCTAATGTTTGTACCCATAGGAGTTGATACTTTGGTGTTATTTTCCATACCAAACTTCATCAGCAGCTCCTTGGTATATTTTGTTTGATGAATGAAGATTCCATCTTGCATTTGCTTGACTTGTAACCCAATAAGTAGTTCATTTCTCCCATCATACTCATCTGGAACTTGCTTTTCACGAGATTAGAGCAAAATTTTCACATAGCAGTTCATTTTCAGAACCAAATATTATGTCATCCACATAAATCTGTACCACCAGGGTGCTGTCACCTACATGATTCTGAAAAGAGTCTTGTCAATGGTACCTTTGGTAAAACCATTGTTTACCAAGAATTGAGATAGAGTCTCATACCATGCTCTTGGTGCTTTTTTCAAACCATAAAGTGATTTATTGAGTCTATACACTTTATCTTCTTGATCTTTAACTTTAAAACTAGGAGGTTGCTGAACATAAACCTCTTCTTCCAGAATGTCATTCAAAAATGCACTTTTGACATCCATCTGGTATACTTTGAAGTTCTTATATGCAACATATGCCAAAAATAATCTTATAGCTTCCAATCTTGCAACTGGGGCATATGTCTCATCAAAATCTATTCCTTCAATTTGAGAATATCCTTTTGCCACTAGTCTGGCCTTGTTTCTAACAATGGTACCAGATTCATCCAGTTTGTTTCTGTATACCCATTTAGTGCCAATTACATTTGCATGATCAGGCCTCTCCACTAGTGTCCATACCTGATTTCTTTCAATCTCATTAAGTTTTTCTTGAATAGCAATTATCCAATCTGGGTCAGAAATTGCTTCTTTAATAACTTTAGGTTCAATTTGAGACAAAAAAACATGTAAACATGGCTTCTAGTTGTCTTCTAGTCCTTACACCATACTGTACATCACCAATTACTTGTTCAATAGGGTGATCCTTCAACCATTGTAAATCTTGATTTGATTGATTTACAGGAACCTGATCTTCAGTAGGGTCTGATGTAGGTTTAGTATGTGGCTCAGCAGATCCTTGAATTGCATCTATTGTTGCATCAGTAGTGTTACCAGCAGGTTGTTCAGTAGGGGCTTCTTCGATTCCAGAATCAGAGACTTTTATGTCACTTATCTTCTTTAATACATCATCATAATCTGGATCAGTGACTTCTAGATTCTCAGCAGGTTCTGAAACTTCATCATCTTCCACTCCAGTGAACTTAGGTTTATCAAAAACAACATCTATTGATTCTTCATGTTTCAATGTCCTTTTGTTCAGCACCCTGAATGCATTGCTGACTGAAGAATATCCCAAAAAGATTCCTTCATCTGATTTTGGTTGGAAAGTCTTCAGTTGTTCCTTATGATTTAAGACAAAGAATTTACTCCCAAATGGATGGAAATATGATATATTTGGCTTTCTTCCATTTTAAATTTCATAAAGTGTCTTCTTTAGCTTTTTGTTCACTGAGGTTCTATTCTGTGTGTAGCATGCTGTATTGATTGCTTCAGCCCAATATCTTTCAGGTAACTTTGCTTCACATATCATAGTCCTCCCTGCTATCTTCAAAGTCCTGTTTCTTGAATCAGCAACCCTATTCTGCTGAGGTGTTCCAGCAGCTGCTAATTGATGCAACACACCATTTTGTTCACAGTATTCTCTTATGACTTTGTTTAGGAACTCTATACCCTTGTCTGATATGATTTTCACTACAGTCACACTTTTCTCGTTTTGCAATCTCTTCAAAAGTTCAGGCATCTTTTGAAGTGTTTTACTTTTCTTATTCATGAAAATTACCCAAGTGTATCTTGAATAATCATCCACAACTACCAGAGTTTATTTCTTCCCTGTTATGCTTTTTGGTATTATTGGTCTAAATAAATCCATATGCATCAGTTCCAACACTCTCTTGGTTGATTGTTTAGTCTTTGACTTGAAACTTGATTTTATTTGTTTACCTTGCTGACAGGCATCATATATTCCATCCTTCTTATATGTGATTTCAGGTAAACCAATCACCTACTTCTTCTTTACCAACTGATTGATATCTTCAAAGTTAAGATGATTCAACTTCTTGTGCCATAACCAATTGAGTTTTGACTTTGTATGCACAATAATACATGTTTCTGGAACAGCAGTAGACCAATCTACTACATACATGTTTAGTTGTCTTCTCCCAGCCAATACAACTTGCTCTCCCCCTTCACTCATGACAATGCAGTAGACTTTGTCAAAAATGACTTTGTTACCCATGTCACAGAATTGTCCAGTGCTCAGCAGGTTGTAGTCCAGGTCTTCAACATATGAAACATTCTTGATTGTCAAACCATTCTTCACCAGTGTCCCATATCCTCTAGTGTATCCTGGTGTACTTTTGTTTCCAAAATTGACTTTAGGTCCATTCTTTGCCACATAATTTGTCAAACAATGCATACTTCTTGTCATATGTCTGGAACATCCACTGTCAAAGTACCAGACACCCTACAAAACAAATTTAATGTGTTTTAGGTACCCAAACCTGTTTGGGTCCATAGTGGTAAGCACAACCCTTGGCAAATTTCCATAAGGTCTTCTTTGGAAAGTGTTGCACTTTTGTTCATATATGTATGCTACATTTCCATAGAATCTAACATTTGGTTGTGTAGCATTCACATATGTTTCTGGCCTTTTGGTACATAGTGTTGTTTGAAGTGATTTCTATTGTTAACAACATTAGCATAACCATAAGATTGTTGTCTGTTAGGAACAACCCTGTATTGTGGTCTCTGCTGAGGTCTCTGCTGATTCCACTGTCTAGGCCTAGCATTATGGTTATATCTATTGTTTCTAGCAGTAGAGGCAGGAATATTCCAATCATTATCAGTAGGGAACAATCTGCCTTTCCCCCTGAGATAAGTATCCCTTAAATGATTAACATTCTTAGGTTTAGCATTCTTATCCTTGAAATATTTCTGGTTTTTCCCTTTTTGTGGTTCAGCAGACTTTGTAGCAGGTCTTCTATTGATGACGTTCAAGTGATAAAAATAACTCAATACCTAAATAACCAACTAGCAAGAGAACTAGGTTCAATCGTAGTATAGCTAGATAGAGTCGAGGTCGATCCCATAGAGACTCAGCTTAAACAAGTACAATGTTATTAAACTAAAAATAGATTAAAGGGAGGTCTACGACCAACTATAACGTAGAGATGAAGGTTGACACGATAGAAAACACAGAAACTAACAATACGACACAAGACACTAACACGTATTTTTTATGGGTTAAAAAGACTCTAACAAACGGTATTGATTACGCTAGTAGTAATTACTCCCCCATATATGTATATCTAAGCCGAGATAGAAAAGACATTAAGGTTGATTATATTTTGGCTACGGGAGTCATCCCCTAAACTGGATCTAATTCGTGAACGGATAGAAGATCCCTATGCTTAATTACGAATCCTTCCTTGGACATGATAGAACATCACATAGCAAGCATGCTATACCAAACTAGGGATGCCGATCTAAAATCGTCACCTCGTCTAGGCAACCACCGTGGACGGGTTGGCACACCTCCTAAACGATCGGCTAACTTATGTCCTATTTAACATGGCAATTTTCACAATATATCATATTAATTTACGAGCGATGTAACAAATTGGCAGGATCTATTACATGTTTATATGAAAAGCGAAAGCGCAGCGTGGCCGAAGTCATTCACGTAAAATTACTAGAATCTTGATGGCTAGATCTAACCATATAGACCGTGGTAGATCTAGACCGGTGACTCTAGAATTTTCTCGTAAAACGCCTTC
This sequence comes from Gentiana macrophylla, assembly GCA_026214975.1. Taxonomy (NCBI): domain Eukaryota; kingdom Viridiplantae; phylum Streptophyta; class Magnoliopsida; order Gentianales; family Gentianaceae; genus Gentiana; species Gentiana macrophylla. The sequence goes on along the minus strand of CM047811.1, from coordinate 2,004,457 downwards.
GTACGGCTTAGATCTACATGAATATGGGTTTGTTAATTAACTACATCACGAATCAATACACAAACGACTACTCCATAATGAAATAAAATAGATCTACGAATAAAAACAACATATTTGGATAGACATTACCCTCGTAGACGGAAGGTCCTCCGATCCTTCAATGCAATCTCTAATCGATGAATCCATCGCCTCCGTGATAAAGAAACATAATATAAAATAAGAAGAACTATATTGATAAACTAAAAGTATTGTAATATTGTGTTTCTAGAGTCGTAACTAATAAAATTCGTGGCTGCTCCTTTATATAGAGACTTAGGCCAACCTAAAGATAGATTTGAAATCCCTAAAACGCGTAGAGATAACTCCCAGCCGATCTCCCGGATTGGCCGACCTCGCTTCAAACGGCGGCGATGACTCATTTGCCCGGCCGAGCTCAACTGCTCGATTGGCTCACGGCTTTTCTTGTTCCTTACTCCACTTTTCGTGCTGCTCCGGTATTAATATTTAATGTCATCCGATTCTGTATTGATTTCTCTTGAGATTTACTTCCTCCGATAATAGATATCTTCTGATTCATCGCAATCTATAAAATAAATATTTATCGCACAATAAATCGTATTTAAATAATAAAAACAGATAAATACCAAATTATATCTTATAAATCACACAAAACTAAATAATCAATATAAGCATGTGATTCAATATAAAATACATATTATTAATCTCGATTTAATGACAACGTTGATGACATTTACGGGTATGATTTGACCGTCATCAGCTATCAGCAGGTCTAGAGGGTCCAACAGTCCTACCTTTGGATGCACTCTTTTTGTTAGGAGCTGTTGTCCTTTTGGACTTCTGATTTTGCTTCTTTGAAGCATTCTCAGTAGGTTTCACTGCCTCAACAACCTTTTGAGGTGTTGGACTTTGTGCATGTATAAACTTAGGACCAATTCTGGTACTAGGTTCAACACCCTTACTAGATCCACCCTTAGAGGATTGTTGAGTTTCAAATCCAAGGCCTGTTTTTATCACCATAAGGCTTTCCTGATTTGAATGCAGTTGTGGAACTGGATTGTGCAGCAGATTCAGCAGCTACTGTAGGTGCAACAGACTTATGTTGATTCTGTTCATAATCCTTTTCCTTACCCTTGAGAATTCTTAATTCAGCATTTAATCTTTGAATTTCTGCTTGAAGTGCTTCTCTTTCAGCCTTCACAATCTCATAACCAGATTGTATTATCCTCAGATGATTAAGGAGGGCATCTAGAGGCTCTTCATTGTCAAACATTTTAGGATTTGAACCACCAGTGGACTCACAATCACTTTCAGCAGGAGTATTCATAGATACAAAATTGTATACCTCCTCAGTTTCATCTATATTAGCCATCAAAGCATAATCATCCATATCAGCTATGAGTGTTGTATCATCTGATTCATTTCCTTTTTCTGATTCCACTTCATAGCCAGATTCATCATCAGCAACCAATGCTTTCTTGCCAGATCTCCTCTGCTGACCCTTGTTCTTCAGCAGGTCTGGACAGTCGGGTCTAAAGTGTCCAGGTTCTTGCGGTTAAAGCATAGATAGTCAGGATCCTTCTTTTGTTTCAACTCAGGGCAATCAGGTTTGAAATGTCCTGGTTTTTTACAATGAAAGCATGGAATGTCATGATCCTTTTTGGATTCATCTTTCTTCTCAGTTGTTTTCTTGCCAAAGTTCCTTGGTGATGCCTTTCCAGATTTCATCATTCTGATTCTTTTGGTCAGTAGGGCAATCTGCTCTTGCATTTCATCCAAAACATCATCTTGTACATTTGATGATTCTTCATTATGTGCAGTAGCCAATGCTGTTGTCTTTGTTACTTCTTTTTCAGCATGAGCAACAAGGTCCTTGCTGAATTCATATGCTTTAAGATCAGAGAACAGTTTGAAGGTATCTTCTCCATGTAGTCTCCTGGACTCTTCCATAGCAGTAACCTTCATTTCCCAAACTTCTTTTGCAGGTAAAGCTTTGAGAATTCTGGTAGTGATCTCTTCTTTTGTGTAAATCACATTCAGCAGGGTGAGTTCATCCATAATTGCATTGAATCTAGACTCCATCTATTCAATGGTTTCATTTGACTTCATTTTGAACTCTTGGAACTTTTGCTTGGCCACACTGATTTTATTTTTCTTGATTGCATCAGTGCCTTCACAGTTTAGTTGCAATCTTTCCCATAATTCTTTGGCAGTCTTGCAATATTTCACTTTCGTGTACATATTGCTATCCAAGGTTCTATAGATGATATCAATAGCAATTTTGTTTAGGTTTTCCCTTTTTCTATCTTCAGCACCCCATTCTCCTTTTGGCTTTGGAACTGTCTAATTCTGACCATCCACAGTTATGACATTAGTGATCTCCAGTGGTCCATCTATCAGCACATCCATCATTTCATCATGAGTTGCAGCTAGAAAAGCCTGCACACGATGCTTATACTCATTGAAACGATCTAGATATCACATCAGCATTGTCCTAGCATACTGATTGTTATCCATGATGCAAAAACTTGAAAAAGTTTTCAAAGATTTTTCACAAACATAACAAGTAGGATTACTTCAGAACAAAAGCTCTGCTCCGATACCAATTGTTGGTCCATTGAAAAGGCTTTAATAAGTTTAGAGGGGGGGGGTGAATAAACTTAACACTTAAAAAACTTTTTGGAGTTTTACAAACTCAATAGGGTCAATAGTCTGCTGACCACTCAGTAGTCTACTGACTATCAAAGCTCTTGAATTTGTTGCAGTGGAATTGTGGAAATATTACTCGTGGACTCGATCTGCTTGAGGCTTACAGCAGTGCTCACTGATTCTTTGAGCCTCGGAGATTTCGTGCATAATATTTTGTACACCTTATTTAATTGTAAAATTAATTGTAAAAGACATATTAATTGTGAGTCATATAAACAATTAATATGTCAAACTCTAGTTTACTTTATGTCATAGACACAACTTTTACTTTTACTTTTTGCATGCTTGCCAGCCACATCTACATACTCAAGTGGCACGCCCAAGCTAGCTAGCTAGTCTCTCCATCTCAATTGTATATATTTATACATCTTTTTACTCAATGAATAAACTAAGTTGAAGTTTACTCTTGTGTTAACACATTCTCAAACTCTCTTCATGGTATCGGAGCCACTCTGAGTTCTAAACTCATTGCCAAAACTCAGTTCTTTTTCAGAAAAATGTCAACATTATCGAGTTTCATCTTCTTCATGACTCACAATTCCTCAAGATGGGATAATGAACACTCTTCTTTACAAATCATAAACTTGATGGTAACAATTGCTTGCTATGGTCAAGGTCTATGAAAATGTATATCTCCGGCCAGGGCAAGATGGGATATCTGTGCGGTTCCAAACCCCCCTCTGGCCCGACCCCAAGTTTTGAAGCATGGGACACGAAAATAACCAAGTCATGACCATCCTCACGAGGTCATGACAAAAGAGATTGGTGAGAACTTTATGATGTATGACACCTGCTAAGGAAATGCAGGACAATGCCGAGACCTTTACTCAAAAAGGACAATACATCACAAAAGTCTATGAACAGAAGCTCAAATTCAAAATTGCGAGACAAGGGATATGTCTCAGAATTCAATACTTTAATCAACTATCTAAGGCATGGCAACACCTAGACATGTTGGAAACTCACCCCTGGAATGATGTTAAAGATGCTGCACTCTTTAAAGACATTATCGAAAAAGAAGTATTCAAATTCCTCTTATCGGTGAATCCTACTCGATGATGATGTCAGGTAGAATTCTTGCTACTAAACCTCTTCCAAATCTCAAATCCATGTTTCTTTGAGGTCAAACATGAAGAAAGCGATAGGAAAGTGATCTTTCTTTGAACCCCCCATGCCGACAACCCTGCGAAGGCTGCATCTGTGAAGGTTAATGAGACTTCTGAGAAGCTTTATTGAGAAATTTGGAAGGCACATTACGTGATCCTTTCATAAACGCACAAATCACACCAAGGACAATTGTTGGAAGCTACATGGCAAACCTAACCCCTCTAAAACCTCAAAACCAACCGAGGAAAGTCAAGGCAAACTTATCAGTGAAGAGGAGAATAAACGATGGTGAATGCTCAGCTTTCTTTGCTTTAGAGCCTTTATTGCTCGGCATCGGAAGGTAGCTCCCTAATGAAATGGCCACTCATGCTAAAGCAGTATATTTTACTCACCTCTTAGTAATGAGACTGGATTGTTGATTCTGGGGCTTCTTCCCATATATTTGGAAATAAAACCTTATTACCCAATATATGCCATGCAACCAAATTCACGAAATTAAGACTGCACGATGGTTACTGTTTTTATGCAAAAGGTGTTGGGAAGGTTAAACTTACTAATCGGATATATCTAAAGAATGTCCTGCTTGTTCCAAAGTTAGGCGTAACCTTATATACGTGAAAGAAACTCACTAAAGATCTGAATTGGACTGTTGTTTTTAATAAGAATCGGTGTACATTCCAGGATCTTACTTCAGAAGTGATTGGGCAAGCTAAACCACCTTTCCAGGATCGTTTGTGATCAAATCCTGCTTTGAAGGCAGAAGCATCAAGACAGACCGCCTTTCAGAAATTTGCACTCAAAACCTAGACAATATCATGTTATGGCATTATAGACTAGGACATCCAAGTTTTGGTTATTTAAAGTCTTTAATCCCTGAATTGTTTAAAGGATGTAATCTTAATGATCTTCAATGTGATATTTGTCAATTTGCTAAACTCACCAAATCAGTGTATGCTAAGTTACCTCACTTGCCCTCTTCCCCTTTCACCCTAATTCACACGGTGATGTGTGGGGACCTCAAGAGTGAAAAGTATAACGGGGAAAAAGGTGGTTTGTAACCTTCATTGATGATCATACCGAAACACTTGGTTGTTCTTAATGAAAGACAAATCGCGAAGTTGGACCTATCTTCCAAGAATTTTATCACATGGTCTCCACCTAATTTGATACTAAGATCAAGATCTTAAAGGCGATAATGCTCTGGAATACTATGAGTCTAACCTCGTTAATTCTTGATAAACAGAGGAATTGTTCATATCATTAGTTATTAGGAAACACCTCAGCGTAGAATCGGGGTTCTTTGAAAGAAAGAACATGACATCTATTGAAATGGCCAGATCAATCATGTTCACTACACATGTTCCTAAATACATGTGGGGTGAAGCTATATTGATCGCTACATATTTAATCAACTTGAGACTTCAGAGAGTGTTAGGTTTCAAAACTCCTCTCCAAACCCTACCACTACACACACTCCTGCTTCATCTTATTACCCAATTGCCTCCAAAGATCTTTGGTTGTCTTTGTGTTTGTTTATATCCATGCTCAACATGTGTAGTAAACTTGATCCTAAAGCTCATAAGTGCATTTTCCTTGGATATACACATGAGAGAAAGGTTACAAGTATTTACATTTCCTCTTGAAAAGAAATTTTACAATTCTATGGATGTGAAATTCTTTTACAATTATGGATGTGAAATTCTTTGAAAGGACTCCATATTACAAAGAACCCCTCGGGAGCTAATCCTTGATGGAAACTCCTTGATTGAGATTGAACTAAGTCCGTTCCTCAAAGCAAACCATTAACCCTCGCAGACTCATAATCTTCAAAGATCCTACGGATACTCACATTCTCGACCCTCTAAGAATCACGACCGAGTCTCACGACCTGCAGCCTCTTCGAACTGGAACCTCAAGCACTCTCTTGAACTTGAGTCTGGCTTTGGACCCTGGGAGTTCTTGACTCTCAAAGAAGCTTCATCTAAGTAGATGATGTGACTATTGCTCTAAGGAAAGGGAAAAGATCATGCAACCGATCATTCTATTCATACTTATTTATCTTATGATCAGCTTGTCTCCTGTCCTTGCCATGTTTACACACGAGGACTGGACTCTCGCTCTATCCATCTAGAAATATTCATGAGGCCCTTCAAAATGATAAGTGGAAGGCTGCACATTAAAACAGAGATGGATCTCTCTTGGATAATCATACTTGGGACTTCACAACTCTTCCCAAAGGCAAGAAAAGCAGATTAGGCTGCAGATGGTTATTCACTATCAAATACAATGCGATGGTAAAATTGACAAGTATAAAGCCGATTGGTAGCAAGGGATTCACTCAAACTTATGGCATTGACTATAAGGAAACTTTTGCACCTGAGCAAAGCTCAACACCGTCAGTGCATTGATTTCCCTAGTTGTCCAACTTGGTGGCCTCTTCACCAATTGGACATCAAAAATGCCTTTCTAAATGGGGACCTCCTTTGAGGAGGTTTATATGGATGCACTCTGGTTTTATCAATCCTCATACTCAAGGCAAGGTGTGCAACCAGGGAAATCTCTATATGGCTCAAGCAATCACCAAGGGCATGGTTTGGAAAACTCACTCAATGTGGTTAAAGGTCACTGGATATCATCAATGCAACTCTTTGATCACACCATGTTTGTCAAGACAACCAACCAAGAGGAGGTCCATTCTAATTGTATATGTGGATGATATCATCCTTACACTGGAGATGACTCTACTTTGAGACCCTAACTTGGAAGACTCTCTTGGCAAAGGTGTTCCAAGTTAAAGATCTGGCTACCTCAAGTACTTTCTTGGTATGGAAGTAGCTAGAACCACCAATGGCATTTCGGGGCCTCCTAAAGGAAGTATGTCCTGGACTCATCAAGAAGCGGCATTTGGGATGCAAACTCTTTGTATCTCAGAGACTCCTAGTCATATACCTAATGCATGGTGACATTCTTTGCCAGGAAAGAACAATATCAAAGGCTTGTAAGCAAAGCTCATATACCTTTCTCACACAAGACCTCGGGATATTGCATATGGGGTCGGATCTGGTCGATCACCTCATGCATTGCCCTCTATGAGCAACATTGGGATCGCAGTGCATAGGATACCGAGGTATTTAAAATCCACTCTGGCCAAGGCCCGCTTCTTCACTAATAAGTCCACCGATAGATCAATCAAGGTCACATCTTGATGCTGATTGAGTTTGGATGTCACATTGATAAGGAGGTCTACTACAGGCTATTGCTCATATATATGGGGAACTGGTTACTTGGAGGGCAAGAAACAGCCTCATCGTGTCAAGCGATCTTGCAGCCGGGTTTGAACTAAGGCACTTGTACTTGGCATTTGTGAAGCTCTCTATGGCTAAAAAGTCTTAACACTGAACTTTAGCAAATTGATCGACAAGAACTTTATCACACTGTTGTGATAATAATTCAGCCTTATGCATGGCGGAAGATCCAAATCCATCATGATAAAACCAAGCATGTGGACATTGACAAGACCGTTACTTGAAGGAGAAGATTGATGCCAAGATTATTCAACTCCAGTATGTTCCTCAGCTCGCATCGAATCTGATATTCTTACCAAGGCTATTCCACCTCTTATGTTCAAGAGATTAAGTAGCAAACTATTTTGCATCAACATATCTGACCCGATTTGAGGGGGTGTGTGAAATATTACTCAATAGACTCGATGTGAGGCTTCAGCAGGTGCTCAGTGATTCTTTGAGCCTCAGATTTCGTGCATAATATTTTGTACACCTTATTTAATTGTAAAATTAATTGTAAAAGACATATTAATTGTGAGTCATATAAACAATTAATATGTCAAACTCTAGTTTACTTTATGTCATAGACATAACTTTTACTTTTTACTTTTTGCATGCTTGCCGCCCACATCTACATACTCAAGTGGCCGCCCAAGCTAGCTAGCTAGTCTCTCCATCTCAATTGTATCTATTTATACATCTTTTTACTCAATGAATAAACTAAGTTGAAGTTTACTCTTGTGTTAACACATTCTCAAACTCTCTTCAGGAATATATTAAATTAAGCCTTGTTACTTGTTGTTTAAATATGATACTAAGTATTGGATACTCAGTAGTGCAAGTGGTGTGATTCAGTAGCTAGTTCAGCAAATTGAAGTGATAAACAGGCAGATAAAGTAAATTGAAGAATGTAAATGCAGTAAAGTAAAGTAGGCAAGTTTTATAGTGGTTCTAGGTGGTGTAATCCTGTCAGTCCACTCTTCTCATGTGATTTTGGAGGAAATTCACTAGAGATTCTTGAGGTATTTGTTACAAAAATCCCTAAACTGTTTGTCCTTGACCAATAGCTATGACTTCACAAACTGAACACTAGAAACAGGTAGGATTGCTGCTCCAAAGTATTCCACTGGTCCTTGAAGGATAGGATTGCCTCTTCACCAGCTCCACCACAAAACAACAGTTCTTGACACTCCAAAAGTGCTTCTCTATCTTCAGCAAACTTCTTAAAAAGAAGGTTTGAATCAAGAAAGTGATTTAGCTTTCAGCAAGCTTCTGATCAGGATGATAAGATCAGCCGCTTAAGATCTTCAAGTGTAGAACTAGATATAACTTGATTGCAGATAACACTTTGAAGAAAAACTTGATCAGTAGATTAAAGCTCTGTAAGTATCAGCAGGGTCAGATTGCACATTGATCAATTGCTTGCTCAAAAACTTAGTTGCTTCGTATGAATTCTTGATTATTCTTGGTGTTGCAATCTGAATCAGGAGTCCTTTATTTATAGGTGTATATCCTGTGATTTGAATTTGAATTTGAATGATAACCGTTACAGGATTATCTGAATATTCTTGAAAATCCTTCGTTATTACTGACTCATTAATGTTGCACACGGTGTCCTTACGATAAATTCGGTGTGTCAACCAATGTAATAATTCCATTTAATATGGCTCTAAAATCCTTACAACGTTCTTTTCATCTTGGCCATTGATTGACTAATTAATCCAAGGCTTGTAAATCATCCTTATCCATTTAATCTTCCGGAGAAACTTGGATTAATTCGAATTATACATTCAGCAGACACCTGTTGTGTGAGTTTGCTGATGTACACAGATGTCAGCTGACTTTTAGTCTGCTGTGTTTTATAAACACTTCAGCTGACTGCTTATCATCTAACTTTTTATTATTAAGTTAGAGTACACCATTTTAACTTAAACAAGTTCCAATCACCACTTAACTATAATGTAACTTAGACCTTCTACACAAGGTATATGTGATCATTTTAGGTCATCACAGACTTCCCTAAATTCTGATCCCATATACTTGACTTTAAATACTAAGCTTGATCCCTTAGCCTTCATTACTGAGTTTGAAACCTTAGCCTTCATTACTGAGTTTGAACCTTCAGCCTTCAACTATCAATAGGTTCTGAGACTCTCTTGTCTGAATACTTTCATCGACTAGATAGGTCTCTTGATCAAGTCGGTGACCTCATTCTGAGGCTTGTTTGATCAAACCTATACAAAGATCAAACTCTAGTAAACCTATACATTTAATCTAGACATCTTTTTGTTAGGTGTGATGCCCGAAAGACAATTTTGTAATTGTTTTATTTAATAAATGAAATGATATTATTATTCATATTTATTATTCTCATAATCACCGATGTGACAATAGTATTTACACTACAGAAAACCCTAAAGTATATCGTTTATGTAATCACTTAACTTCGGTGTATGGTATATACACTGGAGGATTGAGTTAGTGAAGATGTACTTAAAATACAATAAGCCCGTAGTGAAGTTAATCGAGAGTATCGGGTCTCTCGCTTTAACGTGCTATTAATACGCCCATAACACAATAGGTGTGATTGTCTTATCCGGACTTTCGGTTAAAAGAACCTAGTAGGGCATTTATATATGATAGATATATCATATGAAATTTGGACCGATTTGATTAGAGTTCACGATATAATTCCGTGAATCGAGAAGTCTTATCGAATCAATGGATGATCATATTTATGGATATATCTTAATCTCGAGGTGATCACAGTCAACCGCTTGAATCATTATGAAGTTTGACTTGACGGTTAAGGATTACACCGAGTCCGTGGTCCGAATTACCCCATCTTGGCATTATCTTTGGATTGAGTGAGTAGTCCGTGTTATCACAGATACGGAATCCATTCTTCCATTTACGGAAGTAGATAGAGCGTTCCACTTATTTGTTAACCCTGAAACCGATCGATCCATGGAGTTCATATTACAGCGATTAGCTACCAAAGTGAGTTGTATGAATTAATTGATCACTAGGGGTTAATGGTAAATAAGGATAAGAGGTTCTAGAAAGGGTTAACGATAACTTCCGATTTAGAATGAAGCGATCATGGAGGATTAATCCATATGTATTGATTATATAAATGGGACGCTTATTATTGTTCTCGTGAGGAGATAAATATAATCTCATAATCGGAGGAGTGCGATCACGGGATTATGGTGGCATATTCACGTGATTGATTTATCAAATATAATTATTACATTCGTAAGATAATTATTTATTTGATTTATCGGAGCCAATGATTATTAGTCCATGGTCCCCGACGTGCCTCTAATATAGCATAGCTATTCTCGGACGTCGAATCCTAATAATATTAATTTAGTTCTTGTTGGACTTTATTAAAACGATATGTGAATTAATTGTTTAGTGGACTATTAAATTAGTTGGGCTAAATAATTAAATATGTGGAAAAGACATTTTCCATAATCTTGCCCAATTATTGTGTTATGGTAAAATTAATATTGACTAGGTCAATATATGTAAATTCGCCCATGCCCTATTTTGTGGAACAAGAAATTGTTTTCTTGTGTATTAATAAGACAAGATGCATAAAATATTTATTGGATAAATATTTATGGAAAAAATAAAGATAAATATTATTCTAAATTTGTTCTAGAATATTATGGGATTATCTTTTATTTAATGGGATTATTATAATTGATTTTGTATTAATTATTAAATCCTTGGAGGCTAAGTTTTACTCTCCTATATAAAGAGAGTTCTCCCAAGCCTTAGACACAATAATATTTTGACTTCACACCTCTTTAGTGAGGAGAAGGAAAATTTTCGGCCAAGGGAATAAGGGAAAAATCTTGGAGATTTTTCGGGAAGCATATCGGAAGGATTCGAGGCAGGATTTCCTTCCACCGGGAGTTGCTTGGATCACACGTCACGGAAGATCGTGGTGCTCTTCACACCTTGTTCGTTCTTTCTATTGCGGTTCTTCAACTTGGATTTGGAGATCCAAGAGGTATGTTCTACAACCCCTAGATGTAGATCTAGTTATTTTATTACGTGTAATTTATAGATCTAGATCCTTAAATCGCTTCATTGCGGATGATATTACTAACAGTGGTATCAGTCGCCATGGTGATCTATATTTATACGTATAAAATATTAGATCTATGAGTGGTAAAACATGTAGATTTTTTGTCCCAAATTTTTTTTAAAAAAATGGGCCGAAATTTTCTTGTTTTATTTTTTATGTTATGAATGTCTTGGTTGAAGAGATGGATTGGGGTTGGTACTGTTTACTCGTTAGATCTATTGTAGCTCCTTTGTTTAGTGTGATTGGCGTAGGAATTGTATTTTATTTATGTCAATTTTGAAATTTATATGTAAAAGTAGCATCTTTTATTGTAATTTTGATCCGGGTTCGAGACGACGAAGATCATGGTGTTGAAGATCATCAAGAAGGTAAAACGGGAGGAGGCCGATTTGGTTAATATTTTTTTTATCCATCGTCAGATGGAATTGGAACAAGGCGGCAGCTTGTTTGTTTTTTTTGTGGTTAACCTATTTTTTTTGAGTTAGCCGTTTGCATGCGGCTAGGGTTTCAACATAATAATAAAAAAAATCCTGCCGTGATATAAAAAAAAAAAAAAATTTTTTTTTTCTTTTCATAAAACAATCTAATATAGATATATTTTAAATATATTGGTATATTACGGCCTCCTTTCCTTGTCGTTCGTGGTTCGTGTCAAGATCGAAGATCGAGATCCGGAAGTTTCAAAATCAAAGATCGAGATTTGAAGACTTAGATTAAATTTTACTTTTCCTTAGAAAATAGGTTAGTCGTGGGTACCAACGATCCATCTCGGTGTTTAAATTTTCCGCAATTTATTTTTTATGTGTTTGATCATAAAATAGATATAAAATCGAAATTGCCATGACATGCATCATATCATAAATCCACTCCATGCATACATGCAGAATTTTAATTTTGGTAATTAAAATAGGCATGTATACAAACTCGTGTAATTAGTTGAAATTTAATTAATACGTGGTAATTAATTAATTTAGTAACTAATTAAAGTTCCGAGGACGGGTTATGAAATCGTTAAGCCTTTCGGTGTGTGTTCTCGGTGAACCGCCGTAAAAGCACAAACGAGATCACGTTTTCGATTCGTAGTGTCTATGAGATTGAATGATGGTAAAAGAATAATAAATCTTGGATAAAAACGGTTCGCTTATAGGTTAGGTGTAATATCCCGAAATTTTGATTCCCTATTTAATTGATATTAAAAAAAAAAAAAAAGGGGGTTGTAGTAATTAAAAGGATTTTAATCCTTTCTAAACCTCCCAATTAATCAATTAGCCTTTTCCTCCTCTCTCAAAAGAGACGTGTAACCTCAAGAGAAAACCTCCCTTGCCGCTATATATATTTGTGAAGAAGAAGGAGAAAACCTCCTTCTTGGTGTGAAGTTTCGCCGTCGTCGCCGGTAAGTACCGCTTTCTTGTCCTCCCGTATAATTCTTGCGTAACGGAACGATGGGAGAACGTTGATCGGCCGCCAAAGGCCATGGCCGATCCTCTTGAGCTTTCGTGGGGGAGTTTTCGATATTTTTTGGTGGTTTGCCTGGTGGTCCATTAGAATGGCTTGGTAATTATCGCTTTCCCTTTTTTGTTATAGATTCGGCTTCGTGGGAAGAACGATTCTAATTCGTTAGCAAGGGTCGCCAAGAAACGCCGCACAATCGGTAGGATAATTCTAAGTTGCGTGTTCGATTTAGTGCGAGAGATGGAGCTTTTAATAACATGTAGGGTTGTGTGGGTGGTTTGGGTTGTATAGCATTGTTGATCAAGGTTTTGGTATAAGTTGGGGGTTGCTAATTTTGTGTTTTAAGGTGTATAGACCATTGTGTTTATGCGTGGAAACATAAAACAATTATTGTAAACCTTTTGTTAAAATCATACGTTGTTAGTCATACTTTTGGGTGTTAAATCCATAAAAATGTGTTTGGCTTTGGGGTTAAAATTTGTGGACATTGTGGTACTTTGATACGAGGTTTCTTTGTATATATTATATTCTTTGTTCTTCTGCTTTTGTTGAGGAACAACCCGTAAATCGCGTTGAAAATTATTAGGGTTCCATTGCTGCGAAACAGATCGACGGGCCTCGCTTTAATGGACGGGCGCCCGGGCTTGGTTTCAACTTCGACGGGCTGTCTCGCTTTAATGGACGGGCGCCCATCTTGGTTTCAACCGCACGGGCGCCTCGAAGGGCGTCTGAAAAGGCTGCTTGAGATACAAGATGTAATTTATTTTAGTGGGACGGGCGTCAAGCATAACGGACGCAGCGCCCAGTGTAAAAGCCCTGATTCGAGATGTATGAGTACAGTCCTTGGACGACGTCCGAAGTTTTGACGAGCGCTCGGTTATCCAAACGGGCGCCCAAATTAAGTGTCTCATTTCTTTGTTAGTTATTGTTAAATCTTATTAACATGCTTTGTAAGTTGGTTTTGATGAGTTAAGGGTGGTGTTATCATTGTAGGAACTGATTTTTGAGGCATTGAATGTTGTGAGACCGTAGTGGTTGGGCCCGGATAGGTAGCTACCGGGCCGGGTATCCGGGAGTGGAAATTGCCTTACATTACTTTTAATGACCTTCCGTATTTGGGGAGTTGCAGGCAGATGTAATGTTGGGCCGGATAGGTATCTCCGAATCCGATAACCCGGGAGAGGAAATCCTTGCACCCCTCAAGCGTGGACCATTTTAATAATGGTACCATTGATGACCCTCAGGAATGTGCACATTCGGGACCTTTGTATAGATGGATTGTGGTGTTCTGGCATCTTCTATGGAATGGTTGTATCGATTATAGTTTGGTCGTAATTGTTATGTGATGGTTGATGTCCGTAGAGAAGTTTCCTTAAATTGTTGTTAACTTTCATTCTACGTATATTAGATTTATCTTACTCAACTTTTAGTTGACCGTTACTTGAATTGACCGCTATGATCCGCTTTGGGGAGCAGATTCTTAGCAGTATTTCTCCTGACGTTGGCCGATGCATGGGGTGTCGCGGGGTATCGAGCCACGTGAGTCGCAGTCTCACGCTTCCACTTTCATGGATTTCCGCACTTTAAGATTTTATTGACGTTTCCACATATTTTCATTTTCTTTCAAGAAATTTTAATTACTTTGACCCTTTTAATAATGAATGGTGAATGTTTATTTTTCTTCCGTTGTGGAATGTTGAGTATCACCGCTGATCGTGTGTCGTGAAGTGACGTTCGGTGACCAATTCCGCGCCGACGGATTGGAGAAACCGGGTGTTACAAAGTGGTATCAGACGCTCGAGCTCGTGACTCACCACCTAAAATGAACCTTAAGAATAAATTCACCAAAATAAGCACAGTGAGGATGTGTAGGTATTGAGCCTATGGTGGAAGGTACGGTGAATTCGATGTATGTGGAAATGTGGCTGCATGTTGCAAATTTATTTTAAAAGATAAGTGTTAGTATATGTGAAATATTCGCGGGCGTGATATAGGCGAGAATCGAATATATGATTGTTTACTTTTGTAGTTTTAGCTATGCCTCCTAGGAATGGAACGAGAGAGATCGGTGATTGATCAGGTTGGTCAAGATGAATCAAGATGATTCAAGCCGTTAACAAGTTGACGGAAGACTGCTCTCGGGGTCATCCACCGGCATGACCAGAATGTGGAGCCAACAAAAAGGCCTAGTCAATGATGACGGTAAAGGAGACCCTGGCGGTCTTGAGCGGTGGATTAGAGAGTTCGAGAAGATCTTCGCCACTCGGGCTGTCCAGAGGAATCAAAGTCCACCAAGCCGCTACTACTTGGTTGATGAGATTGATTTGTGGTGGGGTGCCAACAAGGATAGGTTGGCTCTGCATCAAAATGAGCAGAGGAGCCGATGGTGGTACCACCTGAACTGACTGAGTTTAAAACATGAGTTACGGGCGTGAATTCTTCCTCGAATCAAAAGGAAAGAGTTGCAGTGGAGTTCGACAATCTCCACAGGGGATATGTGTTAGTAATACCATCCAGTAGCTAGGAAATGATTTATGGATCTAGATCTATAAACTACACGTAATAAAATAACTAGATCTATATCTACATGCGGGTTGTAGATCATACCTCTTGGATCTCAAAATCCAAGTTGAAGAACCGCAACAGGATGAACTATGAAAGCGTGAAGAGCACCACGCATCTTCCGTGACGTGTGATCCAAGCAACTCCCGTGGAAGGAAATTTCGACTCGAACCCTTCCGATATACCCGGAAAAATCCAAGATTTTCCTTGACTCCCTGGTCAAATTTTCCTTCTCCTCTCTAAGAGGTGAAATTCTAAATTTATGTGTGTTGTTTGGCTTGGGAGAACTCTCTTTATATAGAGAGTAAAACTTAAGCCCAAGGATTTTTATAATTAATACAAAATCAATTATGATAATCCTATTAAATAAAAGATAATCCCAAAATATTCTAGAACAAATCTAGAATGATCTTTATCTTTATTTCTTACCATAAATATTTATCCAATAAATATTTTACGATACATCTTATTAATCACAAGAAAACTAATTTCTTGTTGACTAAAATATATGAGCCTTACATGAGGCGTAAATTCTTCATTATTGACCTAGTCAATATGATTTTTTCCACACACACTAATTGGGCCAAGATTATGGAAAATGTGTTTTTCCATATATTTAATTATTTAGCCCAACTAATTAATAAATCACCAAACAATTAATTCACATATCGTTTTAATAAAGTCCAACAAGAACTAAATTAATATTATTAGGATTAGACGTCCGAGAATAGCTATGCTATATTAGGAGGCACGTGGGACCATGGACTAATAATCAGCGTGACTCCGATAAATCAAATAAATAATTATAGAATAATTATATTCGATAAATCAATCACAGAATATGCCACCATAATCCTGATCGCACTCCTCGATTATGAGATTATATTTATCTCCTCACGAGAATAATAATAAGCGCCCATTGATATAATCATTACATATGGATTAATCCTCCATGAATTATTCATTCTAAATCGGAAGTTACCGTTAACCCTTTTAGAACTCTTCATCCTTATTTTACCATTAACCCCTAGTGATCAATTAATTCATACAACTCACCGTGATCAATCGGTGTGATATGAACTCCATGGATCGATCGCTTTAGGATCAACAAATAAGTGGAATCTGTTTATCTACTTCATAAATGGAAGGAATGGATTCGATGTCTGTGATAAACACGGTACTACTCACTCCAATCCAAATTACAATGCCAAGACAGTAATTCGGACCACAGTGACTCGCTGGTAATCCTAAACCCGTCAAGTCAAACCATACCGATTCAAGCAGCTTGATTGTGATCACCTCGGGATTAAGATATATCCATAAATATGATCATCCATTGATTCGATAAGACTTCGATTACGGAATTATATCGTGAACTCTAATCAAATCGGTCCAAAATTTCATACTTATATATCTATCATATATAAATGCCCCATTAGGTTCTCTTAACCGAAAGTCCGGATAAGACAATCACACTATTGTGTTATGAAGCGCATTAATAACACGTTAAAGGAGACCCAATACATTGATTAACTTCACTACGGGCTAATTGTATTTTAAGTACATCTTCACTAACTCAATCCTCCCGTGTATATACCATACATCGAAAGTTGGTGGATTACATAAACGATATACTTTAGGGTTTTCTCAAGTGTAATTACTATTGTCACATCGGTGATTATGAGAATAATAAATATGAATAATAACGTCAATTCATTTATTAAATAAAACAATTACAAAAATTGTGTTTTCTGGCATCACACCTAACAATCTCCCACTTGCACTAAAGCATGTGATTAATTGTTTTAGAGCACCCTATTATTTAAACTACAACAAACTACATCTCCCACTTGCTCTAAAGCAATGGAGACTCATCCGATGATTCTAGTACCCATTAAGCATATCATAACCATTTCAGATTCCAAAGTACACTCCAGTATGCCATTGCGTAGGACGGGTGATGACTCGGTGAGTACCTACATCTAAATGTCATGGGTCTTAATGATTAGTCAAGGTTGTCGGCCAAGACGATCCGGTAGAATCGTAAACGCTACGGTCCATCAAATCATGTGGAATGCTTGAGTAAACCTTGAGCCCTAGATCGATTTAACGATCATCCTCAACTGACTTAAAGTCAAAATCGATTGTATCACACATATCCAAGTTCACACAT
This sequence comes from Gentiana macrophylla, assembly GCA_026214975.1. Lineage (NCBI taxonomy): Eukaryota > Viridiplantae > Streptophyta > Magnoliopsida > Gentianales > Gentianaceae > Gentiana > Gentiana macrophylla. The sequence continues at coordinate 1,987,050 of CM047811.1, read as the reverse complement.
GAATATGTCCGCATATTGTTCCTCGTTCTCTTCAAGATACTAAAGGACATACTAAACTTGCTTTGTTAACCGAATCTAAGATTCGATCAAAGTTGACTTTCAATAACCTCGACCATCTCTTACTGTAAAGAGAATCTATCCCATTTCTCTTGATCCGAAGATTTAGAGAGTCATTCCACGAGGCATAGGGGTAGAACTTCCTCGTTGAATGTTGCATACATGTGATGCATCATCTTAACCAATAAGATGGATGGGAAACCGTTGACTGATTCTAATGAATTCGACACCAGTCAAACTCTTAGAATGTTGTCCAAATCTACATTGCGAGAGAATTGTGGCATTGTCAGATTTCGACTTGGATAACACACACCATGTTGATTCCAACTCAGTGCAAAAGGTTATCCTTCACAAACACTTAATATATATATTCATCATTGCATTTAAAATTGATATCCGGTACAAAAGACTTATCAATATTCTCAGTCAAATCCACATATTGTAGAAATATATGACTTCAATCCACCGAGAGGTTTGCTTTTATCCACAAAGGATATAAGCCTTGATACTTCATCCCTGTCATGAGTTCATAAGTCAATACCTTCTGTTTTAATGAATCCAGACTCCGTTTGTTTGGCAAGAAAGTCTCGGAGGAATCACACCCTATTTTCCTACGCTTTTGAACGAAATCATGCAATACCGAACTCATTCTACCTCTTTCCATGTAGATCCAATTACTCCCACTGGGCTGACGCCGGGTGGTTCTGCTATAAGAGTATGAAACATTGGAGCACGAACTCCATTCACTGTGGTTATGGCTATTAAAACCAACCTCTATTATCGTAATCCTATATCGCTTCACAAAAGAGCCATAGGTCATCAATCGATCCTCGGACTACAAAGTCCGCCGAACCCGTAATGGGTAATGGATAAAACCATACTCCCACTACATTCTCGGGTGGATCAAATTCTCGATCTAGTTTAGTAGTATTTAGTGTTATCACCAACAACCGATGTTGGATGTGGTCCGATTTTAATCGGGATTAGTAACTACCTTGAGTAAACGTCTTCGCAAGGTTTAAGGTTTTCTTGTTCATAGACTCTATCGTAAAGGACGCAATAAAGATAACCGCCCCTCCCGATTTCATGAATCTTATAACAAACCTTTTTCTCAATGCTACAAGATATAGAAACGATTGGTCAGCGACCGAACGTGTTCGCAAATTTCCAGACCTACCTTCAAGCACCGTGTGCTAAATGCTTATATTTGCAGTGGGAGTGAACCGAATCCACACCTTTATCCAGTAAATTCCAAAGCATATTCTGTAGACTTCTGGTCTTACATTTCAATGTAAACCGTTATTTCACTTCCAATATCTTTATTGAGTTAAGCAAAGGTATTGTAGCACGCCTAAAAAACTATATAAGGCAATTTAACGGTTTCTCACTTGGGGTGAAAACATTTCACTATGAGGCGAGGCCGAGCATCAGTCCCTAGGACTATGTGATGGCCATTTACAGTATAGAATACTCTATCTCTCATGAAAACAGAGAAACCTCAAAATATTTTGGATAAACTTACCGGAGTGTTTGAATAGTTATTACAGAAGTCACTACTGGAAGCTCCTACTAGCTTGTATCTTCATCGCACTCTCAAGTGTCGCCATAAATAAGCTATGTTACTTTTTTATAACCATTATCCTTTCCCGATTGAATGGAAACTTTAGTCATTGAACCTTTGAGACAATATAACCAGATCGAGAAAGGAATCACCCCGAGCCGCCTTCGTGTCTTGTCTTTTAGTGACTATGCACTAACTATGGAATACAAGAAAGCGTTTATCTAAATATAGAAACCAATTGCTTTTAATGGTTCTTTAAGATGTGTTTTATATACATATTTCAGTTAGCTTGTAAGTGGTTTTGACTTTATCAAACAAAAGTCCGAGTCTAGGATTCAGTGACTACAAATGGTATATCTACTTTCTATAATCGACAAACAAATTATCGAATAGAAGGTAAATCCATTCGCTCCAACGAATCTTAAACGAGAAAAATAAATCTTGCGATATCCAAGGATTTGAATCCAGAGATTCATTTCTCATATCACCTCCTCACTATTCTAGCTAAAATTAACCGCCTCGTTGTTTACTCTCTTTAATCGTTAAATGCACGCATCGCCTTGTTCTTCCAAAAGAACTTAGCTCAAGAAAATCGCCAAGGATTCATGAGTTGGTGATCCGAAATCACTATCCTTATCCTATGATTTTCGGGCTTTATTAATTTTCGGTTTAGCCTTAAAATCAACTCGCTTTTAGATGACTAACACTCTTAGACATACTCTCCCATTCTTGACTTTCCGTAAATGGAAACAGCTTTTGAACTAGCGGTTACGTGTGAGTAGACACTACTCTTGAACCGTGGATGTCTATTTGAGTGTTACTTGTCGGAACTTTCTGATTTTCAGAATATACTAGAAAAATAACAAATCATAACATTAAAGCTCCTACCAGTTTATCGGTTCCAAATACCGTCTAACGAGCAATGCTTTTATATTTTATGATTTTCCAATTTTTCAATTTGAAAATCTCTCGTAAACACTTACACGCTCTCTAATGTTTTAAAAATACAAATCATAAAACTCCCACTAGTTCATCGATTCCAAATATCGCCTAACTAGCAACATTTCATGACTTTTCCGTTTTTTCAATTAGAAAATTACTGCGTGTAATTACTACATACTCAAAATTCACTGTAAGAATTTCTCAAGTCCGAAATCACCTTTGATCAAACTAAGTTTGTCTTCCGCTTGATACTAATGACACTAGTGACATACCTATATGTTACTCAGGTTTTAAAAGGCTTAAGAGAAAATATCTCTTTAGAAAAATAATTGCATTATCGATTAACTAGTTCAACGTCCTAGTTACTTTCCACTTTTTAACAAAGTCATTACTAGTCAATTAAATTTTAAGCAATTTAGTAAGGGATATAATGTCGTAAATAAAATGACATGTATTAATTCAAGTTTAACACTACTATATTTTATTTTAGGAATTGTAAACTAAAATTAAGTCTACTTTACTTATTCTGTTGTTTTAACCCGCATCTCAAGCCGCTTAGTGGCAGGGTAGGTCAAAAGAGATGACGGTTAAATCGAGACAATCTCATCAATGAATAACTTGTGAGAATCGGACATCCCACGAGAATCGTAACATCCCTTTATTCATTGACTACCTTCCTTTTCAGCCTAGATATTTCAAAAATACCCATGATGAGTGTGACCTACTATATCGGATCTCTTAGGGTACGCCGTAGTATTGCCGCCTTAGGATAGGTCGATGAATTCGAACGAGTACCTGTAAATCCTATCCTTTCGGAGACCAAGCCATGAATGTTGATAGGGCGAACACCATCCTTAGGGGACGAATCAAAGCGCCTCGGCGGCCACTCCTTCTCTCACTTACTTGTATCTATAGTAGAGGCCGTGGGGTTACTGCCGCCTCCCCGCTCCCACTAATATTTTGGAAGTTGGTCAGTTGTGTTAACTAACTAACGCCTTTTGATGTTAACATAAAAGCACATCAAATCAAGGATTCCGAATGGTGTCGGTAACGTAGAAAGGTGCCTACCCGCCCTATTCGATTTGGAACATATGTGAGGCAATGGAAATCGGGTCAAGACGGCCCTCATTGAGATAAGAAGCTGAATCACCCCTCCGCTTCTCCGTGTAGCTTTAGTCTTGCTGACCCCGTGCATACATCACACTAGGAGGGTTAAGTCGGTCGAGCGAAGCTCCGGTTGACCACCCAACCTATAGGCGAACCGCTTTTATCCAAGATTTATTGTTCTTTTACCATCATTCAATCTCGTAGACACTACTTAATTGAAAACGTGATCTCGCTTTGTGCTTTTAAGGCGGTTCACCGAGAACACACACGAAAGGCTTAACGATTTCATAACTCCGCTCCTCGGATCTTTAATTAGTTACTAAATTTATTAATTACTACGTATTAATTAAATTTCAACTAATTACACGAGTTTGTATACATGCCTATTTTAATTACCAAAATTAAAATTCTACGTATGTATGCATGGAGTGGATTTACGATATGATGATGTCGCCGCAATTCCGATTTTATATCTATTTTATGATCAAACACATAAAAATAAATTGCGGAAAATTTAAACACCTAGATGGCCTGGCACCCCGTATCTAATCTATTAGAAAATAAAACCAAAACCCCAACTGGGGTTTACTACTTTCTAACTAAATCTGCAGCTGTTGAACTCTTTGACGATCGGCATACTAAACGTAACTCGGATCGGACGAAACCTTCCAGATCTTATCTTCCTCCTTGAACTTCAATATGGACGGTTGGATCGGTGCTTTGACTTACCAATTTTCTCCAGTAAACCGCCAAACTAGCTGCTGAATCTGACTTTGACTGCACTGCATCAAGGACTTCCTGAGGCAGATCGGGAATCGAGATGAATCCAGATCGACCTAAAATTTTTTTATGGTACGTCCCAAAACTCCAAGTTGAGCAATATGAACGGTCGGATTTGCTTTTCCAACGGTCCAAACTCTCCCAGAAAATCGAGGAAGTCACAGATAGTGTTTCTGTGAATCCCGCGTTTTCTGTTACAGCAGCCTCTTCGCAGCATCAAACGGATATCGAAACGGACTCTGATCGACGCCAAAATTTGTGGAGTTGATCATAATCTTCTAATCTTGATTCTGACCGGAGGGATCTTCGTTTCAACGGGTTCGATCAACGGAACAGGTAAAATACTAAACAGCTACTAAACAGATCTATTTTCTGGAAATTAAAATTGCAATAAAAAGAATTACATAATTTCTATATCATCTTCATATGGACGAATTTTCATCGCTTTATATGGAGTTTACAACTAGATCTAACAGATAAATGAGCCAACCCCAATCCATCTCTTCAACCACTTACATTCATAAGCATAAAAAATAAACATATGCATCGCCCCCAAAGAAAAATTGGGACAAAAATCTACATGTTTTCCACTTTAGATCTAATATTTTATACATGGTATAAATATAGATAGACCATGGCGATCGATACCATTGTTAGTAATACCATCCGCAAATGAGAAACGATTTATGGATCTAGATCTATAAACTACTGGCGTAATAAAATAATTCAGATCTATATCTACAAGCGGGGTTGTAGATCATACCTCTTGGATCTCAAAATCCAAGTTGAAGAACCGCAATAGGATGAACGAAGGAAAGCGTGAAGAGCACTACGATCTTCCGACATGTGTGATCCAAGCAACTCCCGGTGGAAGGGGAAATTGCCGACTTGACACTTCCGGATATCTGCTACCCGGAAAATCTCCAAGATTTTCCTTTGACTCACTTGGCGAAATTTTCCTTCTCCTCTCAAGAGGTGAAGTTTAAATTTATGTGTGTTGTTTACTTCTAGGAGGCTCTCTTTATATGGAGAGTAAAACTTAAGCCCCAAGGATTTTATAATTACTACAAAATCAATTATGATAATCCTATTAAATAAAAGATAATCCCAAAATATTCTAGAACAAATCTAGAATGATCTTTATCTTTATTTCTACCATAAATATTTATCCAATAAATATTTTATGACATATCTTATTAATCACAAGAAAACTAATTTCTTGCTTGACTAAAATACATGGGCTTAAATTCTTCATTATTGACCTAGTCAATATGATTTTTCCACACACACTAATTGGAAAGCCAAGATTATGGAAAATGTCTTTTCCACATATTTAATTATTTAAATTTAATTAATAATCAATTCACTAAACAATTAATTCAGCATATCGCTTTTAATAAAGTCCAACAAGAACTAAATTAATATTATTAGGATTCGACGTCCAGAATCAGCTATGCTATATATTGGGAAGCACGTCGGGGACCACATGGACTAATAATCGTGACGGCGAGATAAATCAAATAAATAATTATAGAATAATTATATTCGATAAATCAATCATTGTGAATATGCCACCATAATCCCTGATTCGCACTCCTCCGATTATGAGATTATATTTATCTCCTCACGAGAATAATAATAAGCGCCTCCATTGATATAATCATTACATATGGATTAATCCTCCATAGGACTCGCTCATTCTAAATCGGGAAGTTACCGCTAACTGCTTTTAGAATCCCTCTTATCCTTATTTTACCATTAACCCCTAGTGATCAATTAATTCACTTACAACTCACTGGGTGATCAATCGTGTGATATGAACTCCATGGATCGATCGCTTTCAGGATCAACAAATAAGTGGAACTGGCATCATCTACTTCCATAAATGGAAGGAATGGATTCCGTATCCGTGATAACACTGTACTACTTCACTCAATCCAAAGACAATGCCAAGATGGGGTAATTCGGACTACGGACTACGTAATGTAACCGCCAAGTCAAACTTCATACATGCGATTCAAGTGAGTTGATCGTGATCACCTCGTGATTAAGATATATCCATAAATATGATCATCCATTGATTCGAGCAAGACTTCTCGATTCACGGAATTATATCGTGAACTCACAATCAAATCGGTCCAAATTTCTATACGATATATCTATCATATATAAATGCCCCATTAGGTTCTCTTAACCGAAAGTCCGGATAAGCACAATCACACCTATTGTGTTATGGGCGCATTAATAGCACGTTAAAGGAGAGACCCGATACTCTCGATTAACTTCACTACGTGAAGGCTAATTGTATTTTAAGTACATCTTCACTAACTCAATCCTCCCGTATATACCATACACCGAAAGTTAAGTGATTACATAAACGATATACTTTAGGGTTTTCTGGGTAGTGTAATTACTATTGTCACATCGGTGATTATGAGAATAATAAATATGAATAATAACGCCAATTCATTTATTAAATAAAACAATTACAAAATTGTCTTTTCGGGCATCACACCTAACAATATGACGGTCCAAGAATATTACGAAAAGTTTGTTGATTTGGCGGTCTATGCTCTGGAAAGAAGTGCCGATTTCAAGAGGCTACAAGATGGTGAAGTTCGAATGAAGATTTGATTTGGCTGATCCGAGACCATTATAGGGGCAAGTAGGGAAGCTTCACGAGCTTAAAGGAGATGTGTGAGGTAGCATGCAATATTGAGAGGATTCGAAGGAGGTTAAGGCAAGCAGATGCTACCAATAATAAGAGGAAGAGTGTCTCGAGAGACAATCAAACAGCAGGAGCCGAGTAATTTTGGAAATCACCAACATACAATCTTTCTCGGAAATTCTCGCTTTAATAGGGGCGCTGGGGTCACCAATCAGAGGGTAACTTCGTTGGGTCTAGTCGGCCACACGCAAATTATCAACGCTGCAAGAGTGTCGTACGAAATCACCCTGTGCAGTTGTTCAGTGGCACAGTCCAAAGGTCACGGCCGCGGAAAGTTCGGACACAGCATTGCAGTTTGAGTGTTTTACTTGCTCCAACACTCGCCGGGGAAAGATCGGATGCGGTGGAGCAACATGGTCGGGACTCTGGCGGGTAAATACAGGAATGGTAATAGGAATAACCAGCAGATGCAGTGGTACTCCCGCGTCGAGCCGACAAGGGGTACACCTACGACCCACCGGTGGGGATAGAAACCACCATCGTGTGGTCAAAGACGGTGTTCAAGGCCGAGTTGGAGGGAAACAGATCGGGAAACTATTTCTTTGTAAAGGCAGAGAGGAGGCTGAGGTGAGCAACCACGTAGTTGACAGGGGTAATTTTCTAGTTAACTCACTTTTATCTTATGTGCTTTTCGATTCGGGTGCATCGTGTTCCTTCAGTAGCAAGTTCGCATGTTTCAAGTTGGAGTCTAGCTTAATTTTCGAGGTGATTGACCGTGAGTTCATGCAACCGGCATGGAAGAGAGCTTAGTACTGTGTTCTAAGTTACATGTAGATGTACCTTAGTAATTATGGGGGTCAATATGTCGGGTTGACTTGATCTTGAGTTCCCTCTTGAGAATTTCTGAGGTCATTTTGGGTATGGATTACTGAACCGGCATAAAGCCAAAATTGATTGTGAGCGTAAGAAGGTGACTTTAAGAGGCTCCTAAAGGGTGCGAGTATCCTACAAGGGATTTGTGGATAAACCTAGGTGAAAATTATTTCGGTAGTGACCTTGAAATCCTTTATAAAGAAAGGGTACCCGTTATTTATGTGTCATGTACATGATGTAAAAATCGTGGGGATCCTAAACTAACGGACATTGATTTAGTCTTCGTGAGTTTGAGGACGTATTCGGATGAGATACTTATATGCCTCCTCAGAGAGAGGTAGAGTTTGCGATAGAGTTGGTGCCTGGACCGGACCAATATCGAAAGCACCCTACCGTATGGCGCCCTAAGGAACTAGCAGAGTTGAAAATACAATTGGAAGAACTTCTCGTAAGGTACATCCGACCGAGTGTGTCCCTGGGTAGACCAAAGCATACTATTTGTGAAGAAGAAGGATGGTAGTATGCGGCTGTGGTATTGATTACCGGAATCGAACCAACGCCACAATGAAGAACAAGTATCCATTACCAAGGATCGATGACTTGTTCGATCAACTACGGGGGCGTGTATTTTCTCTAAGATTGATTTGCGATCGTGGTATCACCATACCAGGGGTAGCAGATGCGGATATTCCAAGCTGACCGCATTCCGCACTGTGCACGGACACTACGATTCACGGTTATGCCTTTCGGATCGACTCAACGCACTGCCAGCTTTCATGGATTTGATGAACCGGTATTCAGCCCTATTTGGACCCAGATTTGTAGTAGTATTTATTGACGACATCCTGGTCTACTCTAAGACTAAGGAAGAACATGCCGAACATCCGAGGCTCTCGTCTTGGCAGATTCTACGAGAAAACAATTGTACGCTAAACTATCCAAATGTGAATTACGGTTGGAACGAGTGGCATTCTTGGGGCATGTTGTTTCGGAAGACGGTGTATCCGTTGACCCGAGCAAAATAGAGGCAGCTATAAATGGCCAACCCCTAAGAATGTTGCAGAATTCGAAGGCTTGGGTTTGGCGGGATATTACCGAAGGTTTGTAAAAGACTTCTCCAAGATTGCAGCCGATGACCGCTTTGATGAAGAAAGAACCGGTTCAAGTGGGATGAAAATGAGGAGGCGTTCCAACTCCTTAGGTACGGTTGACTGACTGGGCCCTATTTTAGCATTACCCGAGGGTAATGAGGACATTGAGGTTTATACGGACGCTCCAAAGAATGGCCTGGCGTGCGATCGATGCAACGGAGGCGAGTGATTTGCGTATGCATCGAGACAACTCAAGCCGCACGAGGAGTAAATTATCCGACTCATGACTTGGAGTTGGCAGCGGTGGTCTTCGCATTAAAGATTTGGCGGCACTATCTGCATGGATAACCTTTAAGGTGTTTTCAGATCACAAGAGTCCAAGTACATATTTACATGAATGAGCTCAATATGCGCCGAGGCGTTGGTTGGAGTTGATTAAAGATTACGACATGGAAATCCAATACCACGAAGGAAGGCCAATGTAGTGGCGGATGCCTTGAGTGGAAGTCGATTCATTCCTTGTGTGAGAGAGTCACGGCAGATGAGGTTGCGTAGAAGAGTTAGACCGTATGGATATATGTGTCATCCGTAAAGTGTGGAGATAAGAGGGACTTCGTCCTTGCAACCCGAATTGTATGATGAAATCCGGGTGAGACAAGCTGGTGATAAAGTAATCGAGGCAAAGAGGGCTAAGATTGGTACAGATGCAGTGAAGCTTGATTTTACTTTACACGAGGATGGAGGCGCTTCGGTTCAAGGGTCGGTGAGAGGTGTACTTACGACGAGGAACTCAAGAAGCGGATTTTGAGGAAGCTCATAAGACGCTTTATTCTGTTTCATCCGGGAGGAGACAAACTGTATAAAGATCTCAAGAAAACCTTGGTGGCCCAACATGAAACGCCAAGTAGCAGCAGAGTTTGTGTCAAGTGCTTGACCTTGCGAAGGTAAAGATCAACATCGACGGTCGCATGGTATGCTTCAGCCGCTGGATGTGCCGGTTTGAAGTGGGATTCCATCTCCATGGATTTTGTATGTGGATTACCGAGGAGCCCCTAAAGGGAATAATATGATTTGGGTCGCTGTGATAGATCGACTAAAGCGGCGCATTTCATTCAGAGATGAAAGACACTTGGAGTAGGCACGGAGTTGGCTATGGCATACCGGAGAAATATTGTGAGACTACATGGTATACCCAAGAAGATTGTGTCGATAGAGATGCTAGATTTATATCTCGGTTTTGGCATGAGCTACAAAGCACTTTGGGGACGGGAACTACGAACGAGTACGGCTTTTCACCTGCCACCGATGGTCGACGGAGAGGACCATACAACGCTTTAAAGACATGCCGAGGCATGTGTATTAGAATTCAAAGGTTTCGAGGAAAAGCTCACCTTATCGAATTTTCATACAACAACAAAGCTACTATGCCAAGATTAAGATGGCACCTTTTGAGGCACTTTTTATGGTGGAAGTGCAAGAGTCGGTTTGTTGGGACGATTCGCCCCGAGGCAGTTGATTTTGGGACCACAGATGATCAAGATACGGCCAAGGTGCATGCATAATCCGAGAAAGATGAGGGCCGCCAAGATAGACGTAAGAGTTATGCGCACTTACACCGCCGGATATTGAGTTCGCTGCAGGGCGATAAGGTACTACTACGAGTATCACCAACCAGCCGAGTAATGCGCTTTGGCAAGAAAGTGGAAGTTGAGTCCCAAGTACGTGGGGCCTTACGAGATCTTGACCGCGAGGTGAAGTAGCATATTGACTCAGCCTTGCCACCGGGCGTTGGATAAGGTGCATAACGTGTTCCATGTATCTCAATTGCGCAAGTACGTGGAGTGATCCTTCTCACGTGATTGAACCGAGTGGTTGAGCTTAGATCAGTCCTTGACTTACGATGAGGTACCGTGCAGTATATTAGATACTAAGGTACGGAAAACAAGGGGACGGAGGTTAGCATCACAAGGTCTTATGGTTCTAACCATGCCACCGATGAGGGGCGATATGGGAAGTCGAGGGTGCTACGTGTAAGTACCCGCATTTGTTCTCTTAAGGTATGCAATTTTCAAGTCTTGTACGTGAGAATCCTTTTCTTACCTTCGGGACGAAGGCCGCTTTAAGGGGTGTGAATAACGTCCGGTATTTAACCCTAACTTCGAGGGACTAAGTTTTGTCTTAAGGGGAGGATACAATATCCTAAATTTTGATTCCCTATTTAATTGATATTAAAAAAAAAAGGGGGTTGTAGTAATTAAAAGGATTTTAATCCTTTCTAAAACCTCCCAATTAATCAATTAGCCTTTTCCTCCTTCTCTCAAAAGAGACGTAATCCTCAAGAGAAACCTCCCTGCCGCCATACATTGTGAAGAAGAAGGAGAGAAAACCTCCTTCTTCGTGTGAGAGTTTCCGCCACGCCGCCGGTAAGTACCGCTTTCTTGTCCTCCCGTGATAATTCTTGCGAACGGAACGATGGGAGAACGTTGATCGGCCGCCAAAGGCCATGGCCGATCCTCTTGAGCTTTAGGGGAGTTTTCGATATTTTTTGGTGGTTTGCCTTGGTGGTCCATTAGAATGGCTTGTAATTATCGCTTTTCCTTTGTTATAGATTCGGCTTCGTGGAAGAACGATTCGCAATTGTTAGCAAGGTACGCACAAGAAACGCCGCACAATCGGTAAGGATAATTCTAAGTTGCGTGGTTCGCTTAGTGCGAGATGGAGCTTTTAATAAATACGTAGAAGTGTGGGTGGTTTGGGTTGTATAAGATTGTTGATCAAGGTTTTGAGTATAAGTTGGGGGTTGCTAGAATGTGTTTTAAGGTGTATAGACCATTGTGTTTATGCGTAGGAAACATAAAACACCATAATGTAAAACCTTCTAAAATCGCTACGCTATTAGTCATACTTTAGGGTGTTAAACGTCCATAAAATGTGTTTGGCTGGGGTTAAAATTTGTGGACATTGTGGTACTTTGATATGAGGTTTCTTCAGACATATTATATTGCTGATGTCATTGTATTTTGTTGAGGAACAACCCAGAAATCGCGTTGAAAATTATTAGGGTTCCAAGTGGCAGAATGACCGGACGGGCGCTCGCTTTAATGGACCAGCGCCCGGGCCTTGGTTTCAACTTTCGACGGGCGTCGCCTTAATGGACGCGAAGCCCAGCCTTGTTTCAACTCGTACGGGCGTCTCAAGGGCGCCTCAAGGCTGTTTCGAGCTGTGATGTAATTTATTTTAGTGGACGGGCGCCCAAGCATAATGGACGGGCGCCCAGTGTAAAAACCGGATTCGTGGATGTAACAGTCCTTTTGGACGACGTCCGAAGTTTTGACGGGCGCTCGTTATCCAAACGGGCGCCCAACTGGGTGTCTCTTACTTTTGTTGTTAGGTATTGTTAAATCTTATTAACATGCTTTGTAAGTTGGGTTTTGATGAGTTAGGGTGGTGTTATCATTGTGGAACCTGATTTTGAGGCATTGAATGTTCAGAGACCCAGTAGTGGTTGGGCCCGGATAGGGTAGCTACCGGGCCGGGTATCCGGGAGTGGAATTGCCTTACGACTTTAATGACCTTCCGTATTTGGGGAGTTGCAGACAGATGTAATGTTGGGCCGGATAGGTATCTCCTAATCCGATAACCCGGAGAGGAAACTTGCACCCCAAAGACGCGTGGACCATTTTAATAATGGTACCATTGATGACCTAGGAATGTGCACATTGGGACCTTTAGGTATGTATGGATTGTGGTGTTTCATATCTTCTATGAATGGTTGTATCGCTTTATAGTTTAATTACGTGAATTGTTATGTGATGGTTGATGTCAGAAAGTTTCCTTAAATTGTTGTTAACTTTCATTCTACATATATTAGATTTATCCTTACTCAACTTTTAGTTGACCGTTACTTTCATGACTCCCGCTTATGATCCGCTTTTGGGGAGTGATTCTTAGCGTGTATTTCTCCTGACGCTTGCCGATTGCGGGGTGTCGCGGGGTATCGAGCCACGAAGTCGCAGCTTTACGCTTCCACTTTAATGATTTCCGGCACTTTAAGATTTTATTGACGCTTCCACATATTTTCATTTTCTTTCAAGAAATTTTTAATTACTTTGACCTTTTTAATAATGAATGGTGAATGTTTATTTTTCTTCCGCTGTGGAATGTTGAGTATTACTGCTTCATCGCGGTGTCGTGAAGTGACGCTTTCGTGACCAATTCCGGCGCCGACGGGATTGGAAAACCGGGTGTTACATTAGGTGGTCAATCGAGCTAGGCTCGACCGACTTAACCTCCTAGTGTGATGTATGCACGGGGTCCGGCAAGACTAAGCTACACCGGAGAGCGGAGAGGTGATTCCTTCTTATCTCAATGGGGCTCTCTTTGACCCGATCATCCGATCACTACATATGTTCCAACGAATAGGACGGGTGGGCTTGCCTACGCTACCGACACCATTCGAATCCTTGATTTGATGTGCTTTTATGTTAACATCAAAAAGACGTGGTTAGTTAACCCACCACCACTTCCAAAAATATTGAGCGGGAGCAGGAGGCGGCGACACCAACCCCACGGCCTCTACTATAGATACAAGTAAGTGAGAGAAGGTGACGCCTCGCGGCGCTTTGATTTCGCCCCTACGGATGGTGTTCACTCCTATCAACATTCATGGCTTGGTCTCCAAAGGATAGGATTTCCTGGTACTCGCTGGTCACCGACTATCCTACGACGGCACACTCTGGGGCACTCTAAGAGATCCGATATAGTAGGTCACACTCATCATGGGTATTCTTGATAATAGGCTAAAAAGGAAGGTAGTCAATGAATAAAGGGATGTTCGATTCTCGTGGATGTTTGATTCTCACAAGTTATTCATTGATTTAGATTGTCTCGATTTAACCGTCATCTCTTTGACCTACCCTACGGTCAAGACTCGAGATGCGAGGTTAAAACCTTGGAATGGTAGAGTAGACTTAATTTAGTTTACAATTCCTAAAATAAATATAGTAGTGTTAACTTGAATTAATATATGTCATTTTATTTACAAGATTATATCCTTATTAAATTGCTTAAAATTTATAATTGACTAGTATTGACTTCAAAAAGTGGAAAGTAACTAGGACGCTGAACTAGTTAATCGATAATGCAATTAATTTTCTAAAGAGATATTTTCTCTTAAGCCTTTAAAAACCAAAGATATATAGGTATGTCATTAGTAATGTCATTCGTGTCAAACGGAAGACAAACTTAGTTTGATCAAAGGTGATTTCGGACTTTGAAATTCTTCAGTGAATTTTGAGTGTGTACACGAGTAATTTTCTAATTGAAAAATCGGAAAATCATGAAGTGTTACTAGTTGGACGATATTTGGAATCATGAACTAGTGGGAGCTTTATTTTTGTTGTTTTTCGAGAACATTAGAAAAGTGTAATCGATTACACACGTAAATCGTTTCTAATTGAAAAACCGGAAAGTCATGAAATGTCGCTTAGTTGGACGATATTTGGAATCGATGAACAGGTGAGAGTTCTATGATTTGTTGTTTTTCCTGGAAACATTGGAACTATATACGAAAAGATTCTTTAATCGAAATCGGAAAATCATAAAAAATAAAGCATTGCTCGCTAGATTTGTATTTGGAACCGATAAACTAAGTGTGAGCTTTAATGTTATGATTTGTTGTTTTTCTGGTATATTAGAAAATCCAAGAAGTCCCGGACGAGTAACACTCGAAATAGACATCCCACGGTTCAAGAGTAGTGTCCACTCAAACGAACCGCTGGTTGAAGATCAAGCTTCCATTCACGGAAAGTCAAGAATGGGAGAATATGTTCAAAAGTGTTAGTCATCTAAATCAGAAAATTTTAAGGTGAACTAAAATTAATTAAATCGAAAATCATAGGATAAGGATAAAGGATTTTGGATCACCAACCTATGAATCCTTGGCGATTTTCTCGAGCTTAAGTTCTTTGGCGTAACAAGGTAGCAAAGGCATTTAACGATTAAAAAGAGTAAACAACGGGCGCTTAATTTTAGCTAGAATAATGGGAGTGATATAAGGAAATGAATCTCTGATTCAACCCTTGATATCACGGAAGATTTATTTTCTATTTAAGATTCGTTGAACGAATGGATTTACCTTCATTCGGATAATTTGTTTGTCGATGCAGAAAGTGAATATACCATTTGTAGTAATAATCCAAGACTCGGACTTTTGTTTGATAAAGTCAAAACCACTTAGAATCGCTAAATATGTATATAAAATACATCTTAAGAACTATTAAAAGCAATTGGTTTCTATATTTAGATAAACGCTTCTTCATATTCCATAGTTAGTGCATAGTCCCCAAAAGACAAAACTCAAGACTCGGCTCAGGGTGATTCCTTTCTCCCGCTTTGCTATATTGTCTCAAAGGTTCAATGACTAAGTTACCTTCAATCGGGAAAGGATAATGGTTATAAAGAAGTAACATAGCTTGTTCAATGACGACTTTCAAATCAAGCGAAAGATACGAGCTAGTAGGAGCTTCCAGTAGTGACTTTGTCCGATAACTATTCAAACACTCCCGGAAAGTTTATCCAAAATATTTTGAGGTTTTCTCGCTTTCAATGCAGATAGAGTATTCTATACTGGAATAGGCCATTCATAGTCCTCTAGACCGATGCTCGGCCCGCCTCATTGTGACATGTTCTCACTAAGTAAGAAACCGTTAAATTGCATTACATAGTTTTAGATGTGCTACAATACACCGCTTAACTCAATAAAGATATTGGAAGCGTAAATAACGGTTTACATTGAAATGTAAGACCGAGAAGTCTACATAGAATATGCTTTGGAATTTATGGATAAGGTGTGGATTCGGTTCACCCCACTTACATAAATATAAAGCATTTAGCACACGGTGCTTGAAGGTAGGTCCTGAATTTCGCGAACACGCTTCGGTTAGTGACCAATCGTTATATATCCGTAGCATTGAGAAAAAGGTTTGTTAATAAGATTCTTGAAATCGAAGTGACAGGCTTATAACGTTGCATCCTTTTCTCGATAGAGTCCATGAACAAAGAAAACCTTAAACTGAAGCAAGCACGCTTACTCAAGGTAGTTACTAAGTGATTAAAATCGCAACCACGCCCAACATCGGTTGTTGGTGATAACACTAAATACTACTAAACTAGATCAGAATTTTGATCCACCTGTAATGTAGTGGGAGTATGGTTTATCCATTACCCATTACGGGTTCATGGACTTTGTAGTCTCGAGGATCGATTGATGACCTATGGCTCTTTGTGAAGCGTGATAGATTCTCTGATAACAGAGGTTGGTTTAATAGCCATAACCCCGTGAATGGAGTTCGGCACTCCAGCCTGCTCATACTTGTAGAACCACCCGAGCGCCTCAGCCCAAAGTGGGAGTAATTGGATCTACATGGAAAAGAGCAGAATGAATAGGAAAGTTTATCTTTCAGAGCAAAGATTGGGTGGTCTAGGTAATTCCTAAGAAGTAGAGAGTTAATCGTGACTCTTTGAACTCTCTTTACCACTTAGTATTGCATGATTTCGCTCAAAAGAAAATAGGGGTGATTCTCCTCGAGACTTTCTTGCCAAACAAACGGAGTCTGGATTCATTCGAAATGTAAGGGTATTGACTTATGAACTTATGACAGATGACCACAAGTGATTATGTCCTTTGTGGATAAAAAAGCAAACCTCTCGTCATTGGAAGTCATATATTTCTACAATATGTGGATCGACAAGATATTGATAAGTCTCATTGTAGATCGGATATCAATTTTAGTACAAAGAGTGAATATATACATACATATATTAGTGTTTGTGAAGGATAACACCGCACTCGCTAGAATCAACATGGGTGTGTTATCTCAAGTCGACCGACAATACCACAATCTTCTGGCAATGTAGATTTGGACAACATCCTAAAGAGTTTGACTGGTCAAATTCATTGTAATCGGGCCAACCGTTTCCCATCCATCTTATTGGTTAAGATGATGCATCCGTGTATGCAACATTCAACGAGGAAGTTCTACCCTATGCCTCGTGAATGACTCTCAAATCTTGGATCAAGAGAAATGGGATAGATTCTCTTCTAGTAAGAGATGGTCGTTAGTTGAACGTCAATTTTGATCGAATCTTAGATTCAGCGGTTAACAAAGCAAGTTTAGTATGTCCTTTAGTATCTTGAGAGAACGAGGAATAATATGCGGACATATTCATATGTGAACTTGGATATGTGTGATACAATCGATTTTGACTTTTAAGTCAGATTGAGGATGATCTAAGCCGATCTCGGCCTGTTTACTTTTGTGTTCAAGCTTATTGCCTCGGAGGAATCTGAAAGAATGCCAACTCGACTTTAACTAGTTGGGTGTTAGCGGCTTTTGTAGTAGCTTGTAGAGGCGATATAGTCAAGGATTTCATTTTCATATCCTGGGAGTGATTCTAGATTTGGGAAGCCGATACCACATCATTGTGCAAACGATGAAGCGGGTAGCTTATAAGGATTTTCGGAATCATCAGAGGTCAAAGCATATTGGGAAAGTACCACATGATTAGATGGACTGGTAACGTTTCGATCCTACGGATCGCTCCTCGAGCCGACAACCGACTAATCATTAAGACCCATGACATTTAGATAGGGTGCTCCCTTTGAGTCACCGACTCATCCTACGACGGCATACTCGGAGTGTACTTTGGAATCTAAAATGGTTATGATATGCTTAGTGGGTACTAGCATACGGGATGAGTCTCCATTGCTTTAGAGCAAGTGAGATGTAGTTTGTTGTATTTTAAATAATTGGGTGTGCTCTAAAACAATTAAATCACATGCTTTGCAAGTGGGAGATTGTTAGTGTGATGCCGAAAGACAATTTTGTAATTGTTTTATTTAATAAATGAAATGATATTATTATTCATATTTATTATTCTCATAATCACCGATGTGACAATAGTATTTACACTACAGAAAACCCTAAAGTATATCTGTTGAGGGTGAATTTATACGATTTATAACGCTATATTTTATGTTATTTTCTCTCATATTTGTATGAATTTGTATAAGAAACGAGTGTTCAATGGATTTATCGAGCAAATGGTACTTTTAAATAAGTTATTCGCAAAACATAGGATTAATTTATGTGTTTTCATTATGTTTTTATGATTATTTGAGCGATATTACATTTTGCGATATTTTTATGTGTCATAAAAGCACAAATTCAAGCTCAAGAGGTGATCCAGAGATGATCAAGTCGGATTTGATTAAAGAGGAAGAGATAATGATGATTTACAAGAGATAAAGATAAAGAAATCGAAATCAGCCATATTGGATCAAGCGTCCGAGTCCCGCCCCCAGTGGACGGGCGTCGATGGAATTGGACGGCGTCCGGATATGGGAAGTTGATTCGAGGATGTTTGGGACAAGTGGACGCCGCCTGGACGAGCGTTTGGTCGCGACTCGCCCAATTTGAAGTTCATGTGAAGAATGGACGGGCGTCCCAAGAACCAGACGGGCGTCCGGTAGCCGACTTAGCGAGTAACCGACTTTGAAATCTATATATAGTCGGTTGTTTTTCCACACAAGGATCATACACTCATTATTCAAAACCCTAAACCTAGGGGCGGCTTTAGGCTGCGTTTTTCATCTTTTATTCTCTGCTTTTATGCTCTTAGTTTAGATTAAAAACTAGTTACTTTTATGCAATCAAGCTTCTACGCAAATTTGAGTTGCCGAGGATGTTCAGAGGCTAAAAGCTTCATCAAACGAGTATTGTGAAGCCGCCCAACAATTATTGATTTCGCTTTCGATTATACATACTGTGAGTTTTTAATAAAGGTTGTTTCTTATTCATGCTTATTCATGTTTAATTTGCTCTTATATCGGAAGATGTGCATGTGTTGATTGTTTATTGTTGATGGAAGTCTTAATAAACCCTAGATCACCATGAATAAGAATAGTAATTCGAATCTATCATAACGGAAGTTAATAGTCTGACATTAGATTATAAACACAAAGTTTGCACCTTTGGTTAGAAAACGCGTTAATCTTACATCGGAAGATAATAGATTGATAGATGAACTTTCTAAGGAATTGGGGTTCTATGTTTAGGTGAGGTGAATCACAACCTAGATAAAAGCGCAATATAATCTAGATAGGAAATCAATGTTTGTTGGATAGGTGGATCAATCCTCGCTTGCTCGTTATAAATTTGATTTAAATCCTTAAAAGCTTGAATTTGTCTAGTTAATTTACTTTATCCGCATCTTAGATTAGTTAGTTTAAATTGGTTCGCAGCCCGTATCCTTCCGGCTTTAGATCATCTCTTCCGTCCGGTTTTACGCTTTAGTTAAGTTTAATTTTCAGTATTTCGCTTAGTTTTATCGCTTATTTAGCTTAGTAATCGTGACATAGGTTAGTTAGATAAAAACTAGAGATCACAATCGCTTAGTTCCCCGTAAGATCGACCCGGCATTAACCGCTATTACTACGATCCTTATACTTGAGGTTAACGGATTATTACTTGTTTATTTTGTGTTGATAAAATCCGTAATAAGTTTTTGGCGCCGTTGCCGGGAATCGTACGGTTGTCTAGTTTTATTAGTTTTTCTAAGTTGT
The DNA here is from genome assembly GCA_026214975.1 of Gentiana macrophylla. NCBI lineage: Eukaryota > Viridiplantae > Streptophyta > Magnoliopsida > Gentianales > Gentianaceae > Gentiana > Gentiana macrophylla. The sequence goes on along the minus strand of CM047811.1, from coordinate 1,967,347 downwards.
TCCGCTTTTCTTGTTTTAATTTCTTTATATTTCTTGTTTTTAGGTAGACTTGAGTTAGGTTATTAGGGTTTTTAATCGCTTAGGCTTTGTAGTCTCTATTAGGGTTTCTCCCACTTTATCTCGCTTTTACTTTCCTATCTGCTTCGCTTTTCGCCCTTTCGCCCCCGCTTTCCGCTATTTTTCTCGTCTTTGTTTCTCGTTTTTCTCAGCCCCAGCACGGGCGTCCTCAACTATCGAACGCCCGTCCGTTATAAAATTCTCAACTCAGACGTTTACCAAGTCGATTTAACGCCCATCAATTTGGGACGCCCTCGCCTGCTCTTCGACTATTCCTGACGCGGCGCCGGATTTCCAAACGCCCCGCCTGTTTCTCCTGCTTCGATGTGTCTTTTCGTAGGTAGGGTTTTTGTTTCCATCTTTTCTAGTTTCCACATTGATTCGGGACATCTAAGGTTGAATTATCTCGACTCCACGTTTTAACGATCGAACTTTTGGATAAAAAAGGATAGTTTTAGCACTCGTTAGTATTTTGGCCATAACTTTCGGCTCGAGTGTCGGATTGTGCGCGAGACCCAATTCGAAAGCTTCGTTCGACGCCGACGACGTATGGATAGCCGGAGGCCGGCCGACACCGCTTTTGAGGTCAAAATCCACTGTTTTCCCCTTCCATTTTGGGCTCGAGAAGATTTCAACACGCTTTTTTTTTCCCTTTTAGTGTTTTATGTTTTTCTGTTTTAAATTTTTCGAGTTTAGGTTTCACTGTTTGTGTTTCATACAATCTTCCATCTAGGATTGAGGACATGGATGAGCAAAGTAAGATCGCCATGTCTTAAACAAAGCAGATGGCATCTCTTCAAATGTCGCTAATCCTATGAATCGACCAGTCCTGTCCACGTAATCCTCTCCTCGCTCGCTGGTGAAGATGTTATCGACCGCCATCTTTGCTGGCCGATGTCGATCTCTTCCCCTGCTTTGGATATCAAGTCAATTCTTTCCATAATCGTGAAATTTAAATCGGATCACATGTCGAACTGTGACAACGTGAGATATCTTTGCTAAGCTTCGCCCCAGTATTGGACAACACGTTTTCATTGGCGGAGAAAAATCGGACATTTGATAATCGCCTGGCCATAGCAATTTTCAAAATCGGGGTTTCAATCCAAATCAGAATTTTTATCAAAACCCGAACTTCAGTCAGGATCAAGATATCAATTTTTCCGATCAAAATCAAAGTTGGTCTGACCAATCTTTTCCACAACACTTTCAGAACTATCAAGACCCCTCTCAATCTGACGATCTTGAAGCTGAATGGAGCTCCTTCGGGATGAGCAAAACAATATTATCCAATTCTTCCGAGCGCAACAAAGAATCTTGAGAGGCGACCGGGAAATGGCCCAAGACCAAGGGATTGACCCAACTCCCACACTCCTTTATGGTGGAGAAGATGCTTACAACGATGATGGTGCAAGTCATGAGAATCAATTCCAATATGACCACAACTATGCACCAAAGATACAATGGTGAGTAGTAATTATCCTTATTCTCCGTTGGGCTGGGGATCAAAGCCATTGGCAACAAGGGACGATTGATGAGCTAGAACTCGATGTGGGTCGGCTTAAGTTACAAAGGTTGAGACTTCCTTCCCTCCTGCAGGTGTGATGATGAAGACGGTTGTCCTAGGGAAAGATCCGACGTTAGAGATAGTTGAAGATGTTAATCACCCGGTGTTGGAGAATATAGAGGACACTCGCTGAATTGTAGATAAATCACCCGGCGGAAGTCACATTAGAGGAGCCGCTTGAAGCCACACAGTGTTGAGGTGGTTGTGGATAAGAGAATGAAGGATGAAGAAGAGGAAGAACTCAAGATTTAGACCTTCCTCTCCTCTCAAGAATGTTACGCATCTAGATAAGTGCACTCCTAAGATTCCTTGGTATGCTTCCATCGTAAACTACCTTCATTCCCAATATCTTGATCCAAAATTTTCATATCAAGAGAAGAAGAAGTTCTTCTCTGATATGAAATACTTTGTTTGGGATGAGCCTTTACTTTGTTTTGTTTTGCTCGGGACGAGCAAAAGCTAAGTGTGGGGGAGTTGTTAAGGGTGATTTTGTACGTTTTATAACGATATATTTTACGATGATTTTCCCCGTATTTATATTATTTGCATAGGAATTGGCCTTTATATTGAAATATTAAGCGAGTGATGTTTTTAAGGGTCTAATTGCAAAAGTGATTAAATTATGTGTTTAATTGCTGGTTTTATGTTTATTCGTATGATGTTACATTTTCATGTTTCTATCATGTTGTTAGATACGTTTTCATGATGAGTAAGGAGCTTAAACGATGATCACATGAAGATGGAAGAGTTGAAAGATGTTTAGTGAAGAATCATTGAAGAAACCGGAACCAGGCACTTCATGGGGATTTTGTCCACACTTGTAGGCACTTTCAGGAAAGTTGTCTTGATGTAAGTTGTAGAGGATTTAAATAGCTTTCCAACGCATCTTGAATCACCTCATTCGAGCCCTGAAGTGAAGATTATGAGCAAAATACTGGAGCTGAGTAGTGGACGGGCGTCCATAAAAGTGAATCGGCGTCCGTAATCGTATTTTACATTCGAGAGAGTTCGTGACGCTGCATTGAACGAGCGCTCATTCTCCGTTCATAGAGGCTGGACGAGCGTCCAAGCTAGTGGACTGGGCGCCCATGGCACCGACTCAATTAAACCGACCTAAAAACCTATAAATAAGCGCGATTTCTCCAACCCCTAATCACCATATTTCGACCCTATTAAGGCTGCCAAGCCCCTTGGGGCGACTTTTTGTTGTTTCTTTTCACAAAAACATCTTTTATTCCTTTTATTTTGTTGATCGATTTGGTGATGATTAGAAGCTAAGGCTTCCTTGAACAAGCATGTGAAGCCAATCTCCGCAACGCTTTCAATTTCAATCTTTGGATGTTTGTGAGTATTTAAATTAAAGTTGTTTCTTTCGATGTTTATTTGTTATGTTGCAATTGAAATCGAGAGATTAATTGCATGTTGATGTTTACTATATGATGAAAATCGATGTAAACTCTAGATCACCATAGGAAAGATTGACTTTTTAACCTATATATAACCCAGAGTTGATAGGTTGAATTTCTAGGTTGCTAGATCGGAGAGATCTTACACCTTGTTTTGATAGCATCAATCTTATAGATCGAGAGATGAGAGATTGATAGGCGGATTATCTACTTAGAGTAGAAGTTCATACCTTTGATAGGTGAACCACAACCTTTATTTAATCTTCACCAAGCGATCTAGTAGAAGTTGAGAGTTGTGAGATAGGTGGATCATTGCTTGTTCTTCGTTAAATTAATTGAGTTGTTTCCTTAGTTTATAGATTACAATTAGTTTAGTTAGTCCGGTTCGCAACGCATCTTTCCCGGCTTTGGATTGTTGATCCTCTGGCCGGGCTTTATTTGTTTGTTTTCGCTTTTAGTTTTGTTTTGTGTTGTGGACGTTCTTAGGAAGAATCAATAAAACTAGATTAAACAACCTCGATTCCCTGTGATTGACTCGGTATCAATCGCTATACTACGATCCTTATACTTGGGGAGATACCGGATTATAAATTATATTACTTGTTTGTTTTGTATTGATAAAATCCGTGACAATATCGTTTATGTATCACTTAACTAAATTGTATGGTATATACACGGGAGGATTGAGTTAGTGAAGATGTACTTAAAATACAATAAGCCCGTGAGTGAAGTTAATCGAGAGTATCGGGTCTCTCCTTTAACGTATATTAATGCGCCATAACACAATAGTGTGATTGTCTTATCCGACTTTCGGTTAAAAGAACCTAGTGGGGCATTTATATATGATAGATATATCATATAGTATCGGGACCGATTTGATTGTGAGTTCACGATATAATTCGTAATCGAGAAGTCTTATCGAATCAATGGATGATCATATTTATGGATATATCTTAATCCTCGAGGTGATCACACCAACCGCTTGAATCGAGCATGAAGTTTGACTTGACGGTTAAGGATTACACCGAGTCCGTGGTCCAATTACCCCATCTTGGCATTGTAATTGGATTGAGTGAGTAGTCCGTGTTATCACAGATACGGAATCCATTCCTTCCATTTCTCGGAAGTAGATAGATTCCTCCTTATTTGTTAACCCTAGAAAGCGATCGATCCATGGAGTTCATATTACAATCGATTAGCTACCAAAGTGAGTTGTATGAATTAATTGATCACTGGGGCTAATGGTAAATAAGGATAAGAGGTTCTAGAAAGTGGTTAACGGTAACTTCCCGATTTAGAATGAACAAATCTATGGATGATTAATCCATATGTAATGATTATATCAATGGACGCTTATTATTGTTCTCGTGAGGAGATAAATATAATCTCATAATCGGAGGAGTGCAATACGGGATTATGGTGGCATATTCTGTGATTGATTTATCAAATATAATTATTCTGCTCGTAAGATAATTATTTATTTGATTTATCGGAGCCGCTGATTATTAGTCCATGGTCCCCGACGTGCCTCCTAATATAGCATAGCTATTCTCGGACGTCGAATCCTAATAATATTAATTTAGTTCTTGTTGGACTTTATTAAACGATATGTGAATTAATTGTTTAGTGGACTATTAAATTAGTTGGGCTAAATAATTAAATATGTCGAAAAGACATTTTCCATAATCTTGGCCCAATTATTGTGTTTTATAAAATTAATATTGACTAGGTCAATATATGTAAAATTTCGCCCATGCCCTATTTTGTGAACAAGAAATTGTTTTCTTGTGTATTAATAAGACATGTGCATAAAATATTTATTGGATAAATATTTATGGAAAGAAATAAAGATAAATATTATTCTAGATTTGTTCTAGAATATTATGGGATTATCTTTTATTTAATGGGATTATTATAATTGATTTTGTATTAATTATTAAATCCTTGGAGGCTAAGTTTTACTCTCCTATATAAAGAGAGTTCTCCCAAGCCTTAGACACAATAATATTTTCGACTTCTACCTCTTAGAGAGGAGAAGGAAAATTTTCGGCCAAGGGGAATAAGGGAAAAATCTTGGAGATTTTTCCGGGTAGCATATCGGAAGGATTCGAGACGAGGATTTCCTTCCACCGGGAGTTGCTTGGATCACACGTACGGAAGATCGTGGTGCTCTTCACACCTTGTTCGTTCTTTCTATTGCGGTTCTTCAACTTGGATTTGGAGATCCAAGAGGTATGTTCTACAACCCCCTTGTAGATGTAGATCTAGTTATTTTATTACGTGTAATTTATAGATCTAGATCCTTAAATCGCTTCCGCTGCGGATGATATTACTAACACTTTTTGCATTTGCTCTATAACAGCTACTCTGGCACTCATCATTAAAACTAAAATATGTCTAACACTACACATCCAACAAGATTGAGGTCTTCCCTATCAAGAAAATAGGCAGGTGCCTTTTAACAAAAGAGAAAGACAGGGAAATGAAAGTTGGCGTAAGTGTTTTACAATTATCTAAAATACTTCCGGCTGAAGACATGTCTTCTACGTGATTTTGAAGGCGCTAATATAGAGTAAGAGAGTTGCTTTCAATGATAACATTAAAGAATCCCCATGTGAGTGCGAAAGACAAAGCGTGAAGGATAGCTAAAGCCTCCCCAACAAGAACATCATATTTTCCTTGCAATTTCTTAGAGAAGCTTCGAATTATTCGCCCCTGGCTATTTCGAACAATCCCACTAATCGCCGTAGAAGAATCATTAAAAGCTGCATCAACATTAAACTTGAGAAATCTTGGGGTGGAGGATTCCATTTAACAACATAGTTCGGGTCCCTGCTACTTCCTGATTGATTCAATATGACTGGTTTGTAATCATCTGCTTCATTGGCTGACCGAATAGAAATTGTGATTATACTCACCTGCTCCCCTTAGAAAATATATCCATTTCTGGCCTTCCAAATGTTCCATAAAAGGTGAATAACTTGGATCAATTTGGTCTCGTCTCCCAGATTTAGCATTTCATCAAACCAGTCAAGAAATGAGTGAATTCACAATTTTGAGAAAAACTCTCCTAGATTGTGACTGCACCAAATGGATCGCGGAATTAGAAATTCAAAAGACAATGCCAAATGGTTTCTTCATCCTGTAAACAAACCTGACATAATCCTTTTCCATTACCTATAGATCGAAAGGTGGTTATCGTAGGTAATGCATTATTTAGAATCTTCAGAGTGAAATGGATGATTCGCTGCTTTATTTTAAGTTTCCAAAGGCTAGACCAAATTCTAGAACATGAGGTAGATGATGAAGAAGCCAAAGATGCATCTTCTTGGAATTTGAGCTCAAAAGCCAGCTGGTATCTAGTTTTAACTTAATAAATCCCATTACCTGAGTGGTGCCATATCAAGTTATCCGTCTTAGATTCTAGAGAAAGCGGGATAGACATATTTTTTTCTACTTCAAACGGATTGAAGGCCTCTTGGATTAAATCATATCTCCATTGATGAGTAGATAGGTTGATAAGACAGCTAACATTACGATTCGGCAGTTTGTCTTCATCGGGACGAGCATGAAAAGAAGCCGAGGTGGGTAGCCATAGGTCATCAATGATATCAATCTTTAGACCGCTCCCTACACTGCATCTTAGTCCCCCAAAAGAAGCACCTTCCTCCTCAAAATGCTTCTCCAAATAGTTGAGGGATTTCTTGTGGTGGAAGCATCTTTAAAATCTCGATTATCAAAGTATCTTGCATTAAGAACACGAGTTGAGATGGAATCGTGTTTAGTTATAATTTTCCAAGCCTGTATTGCTAGATGGGAAATATTAAAGCATTCAAGATCCCGAAATCCAAGACCTCCATCAGCTTTTTTCTTACAACAATGGTGCCAAGACTTCCATTGAATTTTCTCCTTTCCGTCAGAAGATCACCCAAAAGAAGTGCCGTATTAATTTTTCTAAACCAGCAATGAGAAACTTAGGTAACTCAAAGCATTTCATAATATATTGGAGGAGAACCTGAATGATAGATTTGATCAACACATATTTTCCAACAGGAGAAAGAAATTTACTTTTCCAGCCACTAATTTTCTTCTGGACACTGACGATGCTGGAAACCGTCGCGTATTAATTTCGGGGCCTTTTAATCCTAGTGACAACCTGCACAAGCTTCAAGAATGCTGAAAACGATAAAGAGGGGGTATTTTGTGGTGTTTTGGATTGGACATGAGATATGGGGTCTCAAGCTGCGTACGTATCCAGTTAATTTTCCAGGAATCAAGTCATCGTAGTTCCTTAGGGATTGTTTATATAAAGGGGATTTTTCCTAGGACATCATGGGCCGTGTCTTTGGTGGGACTGTGGTTTCGTGTTCCCTAAGGAAAAGATAATTATGATTTAATCCCCCTAATTGTAGGAGATAATCCGGGTGATTTGAGTATCGAATAAGAGCCTTTATGGCTGAAGATTCTTTCCATGCTTATCTGATTAGTTGTGCACATGAGAGATTTGGTCCGAGAAGGACTTAGGATGACCTGTAGGGTCGGACATGAGTAGGCTGAGTTGTATCCCTGGGCCAACTACAGAGGTCGGGAGAGGGGTCGAGCTTCTTAAGGGCTTCTGGCCCTTAAGGTGGAATTTTTCTATCTTCATTTATCGTTGTGGGGATGACACGTGGTGAGGTGCTAGTCCGACCTCCATCATAAGCCCCCTAGATCCAGTTGAACTTCTGAGGTCAGCTCAGATCTGCCTGGATTGTGGCTTGGCTCGTTCATCTAATATTTATAGACTTCTGAACTTTATTTGCCATGTGACAATACTGACGTTATGACGCTGTCATAACTGTCCCAGGATTCGAGGCATCGCTGCCCACTTATTTGAATTTAGACGGTTTCCCAGGCGGGCCTTGGGGATTTATAACATGTCATGTCAACCGTCACTACATCAGTTTGTCAATTCGTGGCTACGCTTCTCTCTTACCGCTTCTTCATTTCTTTCCCTTGCCGGTGCATCTGTTAATAGGGGGATCACCTTCTTCCGATTCGTCCGGAGAGGAGCCACTTTCGCCCAGGACCGAGGCTGTAATAAAGGAGTCCTGGACCAGGCCCGTGGTTTTTGAGGAGATTCCTTGGGTCCCTCCGCAACCGGTTTCCACCGTTTCTTCTTCTGGTACTTCATCAAGCACATTTGACCTCCTTCTGAATTTAAAATTCAACAAGCGACCCAAGAGATCATGGGTGGACATGGAATGGTTTCGGTTTTGACTCAGAGTAGTATAGGGTATATCTGTTTCGAATACAGGGTAAATCTGGAGGAATTTGCCCCATCGCTTCCTGTTGATCCACGTGCATACACGTCTCATCCTCCAGAAGGGCATTTTGCTATCTACGAGGCCCAATTCAAGGCCGGACCGAGGTTTCCTTTATGTCCACCTTTCATGTCCATTATACGACATTATCAGATACATGTGGCTCAAGTTCCTCCTCAGGGGGTGATGAGAGTCAACTTTACTATGCTTTGGTGCATGTTTTAACCCCTGTTTATGACACTTTTGGCTTATTTTGGGTACTTCTAGACCGATTATAGGGTAAAACCGCATTGCACACTCACTTAGAGATGTACCGTCACATAGATGGGAAACCTCGGCATTTTAGATGTTTTTGACGCTATTTGAGCCCTATCTTTCTTGCGGAACTACGCTCGGTATGTTGGTTTCTATGTGAAATGCAGGAAACAGGTGTCTTATGAGCCCGGGATACAAGGCATGAGGCTTAGAGTGGCATAACCGAAACCCGAGAACGGAAACGGATAAAAAATAGTTGGTGTTTTCACCATACGTTCACTTAATCTGCGATATTATCCCAGATACAAGCGTTTTCTGGACTTGTGATCCTCATAAAAGTTGTAGATAATCTAATGATATTTCCAACGCATTTCAAATCACTCAAATCGGAGCTCTAAACACAAAGATATTTCCAGATTACTGAAGCTGTATCCGTGCTGAAAGTTTCAGGACTCAATACGCGCGCATTGCCCGTAATGCACACGCATTCGACATCCTGACAGATTTATAGCAGCGGGTTTTGATGTAAAAATCATATTTTCACCCCCATTTCATATCCACTCATACTTAGACTTATTTAGACTTCCTTAGGTCGATTTTCTTCACTTCTCTCCCTTAGATTAGCTCTTAGATTCAATTTTCTTGTAATTTCCATGGAATAAACTCTAGATTATCAATCCCCAATCATTCCCCATTGGTGTTCTTGACAAGATTTCATTTGAGATGGTTGAAGTTTGGATCTTCTTTGGTGATTCCTTCTATGGGTAACTTTATCTTCTTCTTATATTTGATCTTTATGAGTTTAATTTCATGTTTGATTCTTGTTTTCTTAGTTATAATGAGTAGCTAAACTAGTTCATAGTAAAATCATGTGAAAATTGATGAAATCAAACCTCTAATTGATGAAATTGGAAATGGGTAGTTCTTAAAGTTGAATCTTTTGTTGGGTTTGTGTTCTAAAACTTGTATTTAATGCTTGAATTGATTTGATCATTTGATTCATGATTTCACACATTGTCTTTATATATGTATTTTGCGAGATGATGTGGGAAAATGGGTTTTGGAATTGCCTAGTAAAACCGACAAATTTGTTTAGATTTGGTTTTTTGAGGGAGGTTTTCAATGTGAGTTGACTATCTCTATAGCGTTAATCATGCTTTGGTCAGTTAAATCCTTAAAGGCGGATTGTTGAACCAGGCATAGGGTGGTAGGTTGTTGCATTGACATCTACATACCACTATTGGAGATCACACTCACAAACACATCGAGAGTATGATTGGTTGGTAGGTTGGTTATACTCGTTCCCAATGAGTCGATTAGAGGGGTGAAACTAATCAATTGAATCATGGTTTGGCTATGCCTTCTTCCTAATTATCTTTTGTTTATATTACGTCTTAGCGTTAATTATCACTTGTTTCACTCTTGGTTGACCTAAACTAAGTAGGAAAATGACTTTGGTACTCGATAAATTCCTCGTGAGATCGACCTTGCTCACCTCTATAGTACATCCGACCCGGTACACTGCCGGTTAAGGTTGGACTGCTGCTATTTTGGTCATCAAGAATTTTTGGCGCTGTTTCCGGATTCTGACTCAGAGTAGTATGGGGTATATCTGTCGCGAATACGGGGTAAATCTAGAGGAATTTGCCCCATCGCTTCCTGTTGATCCACGCCCATATGAATTTATGGTGGATTGTTATCTTCAACAATCCCCTCTGAATTTTCTCCCTCTGATTTCTCTAAATATTGTATGAAGAAATATAAATTCAAACAATTCTTTTACAGACTACACAATCGTCCAATAGATATATAGTACATTTGTTTCAAAATATAAGTCATTTTAAGTGTTTCACGCATATTAAGAAAGTGGTTGAATAACTTAGGTATTTTCTCATCGGTGTATGAATTTATGGTGGATTGTTATCTTCTATTTTTCCGATGAGAAAGGTAGAGCTTCTTTCTCTTCCGGTGTATGAATATAAGATGAATTTTTATTTTTTTATTTATGAAGAAGAACAAGAATGGGGGCAAGGAAGATAAAAATATTGATGTTAAATAGTGGAAAACAACGTTAACCAAAAAGAAAAGAGGGTAATGTTGTCAACAACAATGGCGGTGGCTGTGGCTGTGGCTGAGGAAAAAACACAGTGGTTTTGAAGATTGGTTTGCTTTGCGAAGGTTGTGCAACCTTGGTCACTAAACACATTCGATCTTTAGAAGGTATAAATTATACACATACTTTGCTTTTGAGAAATTTGATTTAAGATTCTAGAGAAATTTTCACTCTCTTTAACGTTCTTGTGCAAATTAAATCTTGATTTTGATTAAATGATGGTAACCTTCTCTTATGTGAAGAATTTATGTGAATTTTTTTTACATTCTTTTTAGTAAGGCCTCGCAAATGTGAAAGTTGATGGTGCCTCACAAGAATTGTCTTTAATCAAAAAATTGTGAAACTATAAGATTGAAGGATAAATTACACAAAAATGTTGTAACTGTGATGCCGGTTTCCAAAAAAAAAAGTAATTTTTTTTTAAGAAGACGCCAAGGTGGTCAAGGATAATGTAATACCCCGACCCAATTTTAAGTTTCGATCTGAGTTCGAACCAAAAGCTAACCCAAACCAGCTTATAGTTCGAATATTATAATGCAAATTTAATGGATTTGTGGAATAATTACCCAAGATAATGGGTGTTAAGGTGAATAAATGATTCATTTTCAGTTTTGGTCCTTTTGGATGAATATTGGTATTAAATATGGAGTTACACGTCGTAATAACCACCAAACATACGTTGGCTTTGAGGGGAAGAATTGTAAATTGACCATTTCATATATATAATTGCTCTCACCATACACTAAAGCATCTTTTATTACCTATATCCATAGCAAACAATTTTATTACAAGCAAAACAAGAGTATTGAATCAAGTGCTTTACAATAGCCTTGTATTTGTTGAAAGGCTAGAACCAACGTTTGGTTGAGACGGGTGCTAGGGAAAGGCTTTAAAAGCAATTTAGAGGGTATCATGTTGATAGTGGAGGATCTATACCTTAGAAGTGAGGAACTACTAGCAAAGTTTGCAAGCTACGATCAAGGTAAGGAGTGTTTGTATCAAGAGATATTATTTTATTAATGTTTTCTTACTTTTATTAATTAGTTGATGCCAAAACTTATCATTTGCATGAGATAGATACTTAATTTTTATTTTAACAAGACACAGTCTATGATCGCCATATACTCTAGAAAGAAAGGATTTAAAAAAGGGGGTTTTGTGTATTAATACAGTTTTTTTTTGTCCTCTTAATATTAGAAAGTATATATTACTCATTATCAAGAGTCTTCCCAAACCATGGTATTTCAAATGTAGTACTGAATTTTCGTTAGATATAAAATATTGCTTAGTTCTGTAGCTTTATTTTCAAATATATAAAGTACTGGACTTATTTTGCTTTTGTTTACGGTTTTCTTATAAATAAAACAAATGTGAATCATTTTTCATGAAATTTGGATAACTCCTTATTTAGAAAGATGTATAATCTATTTGGATCAACATTGTTTTTATATAGCTTGCGATTAAAGCAGTAGAGCCAAACAAATTACTCTGGTTAAGCCTTTCACGATTTTCGATGCTTTTAATCATACACTTATCTACAAACAACAAGTATATGTGGATATATATACATATATATATATATATATATATATATATATATATATATATATATATATATATATATATATATATATATATATATATATATGCATATGAACCAAGTTTGAAACATATTCATGTGTATGGTGTATTTACATATCATAAATTTTATGTTTTAAGAATTTAAAAGATAAGCAAAGAATTTTAAATAATGTTACGGTTCATTAGACAAACACTCCACTCCCGGGTTAGAGGAGAATTGTGATTTCTGATTTAGTGCGTTGAGTTCTAAAATCCGGCATCGGACTATATGCCGAGCCGGTCAGAAATCCGGTCCGCCACCCGCATGTAATCAGAGCCGTTAGAGGCAGCGATTTAGAACCGTAGCATTATTCAAGTTTTTATTCAAGATGGACTTTTTATTTCACTTGCAGTTCCAATTTAAAGTATTTTATACGTTGTCTTTTTATATATTAATTATAATAGTATTTTCAGTATAACTTAAGAGTGAACTTTGGATTACTAGTGATTCCTTAGTTCCCTCTTGATACATTGACACTGGTTACGGAGCATTCGTGCTCACTCCTATAGTTGTAATGTTTTTCAGATGAAAAATCACAGTTCACGAGAGGAGGATGGTGACTGCCTTGCATACTACCTTCACTAAGGAGATATGGATGTTATAGTAGTTTTGGATGGCTACCCTTTGTGGAAGTTAAATAAGTTTTTAATATTCTGAGACTTTTAGTATGTTGTAATAATTAGGGTTGAACCCTTGTCGTACTTTGATGTTCTCAAGACTTTGCAGTACTGTTATTATTTTTGATGGAATAAAGTTTGTATGGCTTCTAGTTTCTGATTCCAGCAGCAGAAGGCTTCGTGATTCGGATTTTTTTTTAGTTCAGATCATGGCCGAGCGATTCGGATCCGGGTAATCAGGTAAATCCGGGTCGGGTCGTTTCAGTTGGTATCCGAGCCCTAGGTTGGGAAACTTGTTGGGAAACTTGGGCATTTAAGTTGAATCATTAGACTTGGTAAGCTTGACATTTAGTTAGCTAAGATTGATATATGGCTTAGTTAGGTTTGATTATGCTAAGTAAGATGATCTAGGAAGACCTCAATGAGAGAAAAGTCGTTAAAAACGAATTTTAATCTTAGTTGGGCAAACTAGGGATTGGTTTGAAACAATAAAGGAGATTTATTTGAGTGATGGCAAGACTATTAGTTGGGCAAAATTCAAGGAATTATTCTATCAGAACTTATTTCCTATGTCTTTATGAGTGGAGAAGCAGAAGGAGTTCTACAATCTCAAGCAAGATGACAAGACGGTTATCCAATATGCTAATAAATTCACTGAGTTAATACAGTTTGTTCCTACTATGATGAGAGATGAAACAGTGAAGATTAGCAGGTTTGAAGCAGGATTGAAACCTACTATATTAGTGTCTTTTGCTGGAGCTAAGTTTGATTCATATAAAGAGATCTATGAAAAGGATATTAAAGCTGAAAGTGTGCTAAAGAAAGCGACGCCATTCCTGGATGCAATCATGATAGGGAGATGATCTCGCATACTATTAAAATTAGTTCAGATCCTGCAAAGCTTTGTTCGACATATGAGCCTCTCATTCCTTTGTGTACAGACGATTCTTTTTAGGATTAAAAAGAGAAGAAATTAAGATGGATATTTCTCTGTCTATTTCAACCCATGTCGACAAGACAAAGCTGGTAGATATATATGTTTTACAGTGTAAAGTCCATGTTGGGAAAAAGTAAGTTGTTAGTGATTTCATAATTCTAGATACCTTGGACTTGGAGGTAATCTTGGGAATTGACTGGTTATCCTAACATTTTATACATTTAGACTTCCTCCAGAAGAAAATCATTTTTAGATCATCAAAGGAGGAGGAAATTGTATTTCAGGGAAATTTGTATGAGACTAGTGAGATTTTCCGGTGATATCTACAATATCATCAATACGGGAAATTAGGAAAGGATCTGATGGATTCATGGTTTATGCATTGAATATGGAAGATGGAAACCCCAAGTTAGAGAATATTCCAATAGTTAGAGAATTTCCAAACGTGTGTCATGAGACATTTCTTGGTAACATGCCAGATCGAGGAGTTGAATTTGAGATCGACTTAGTACTAAGAGCCGCCTCAATATCTAAGGTAACATACATAATGACACCTACAGAGTTGAAGGAATTAAAAGAACAACTTCAAGATATGTGGGAACGGGGATTTATTCTACCAAGTGCATCCCCATGGGAGCCTATATGTCCTGTTTGTAAGAAAAAATGACGGAAGTATGCGTTTGTGTATTATAAGGAACTTAATAAGATCGCCATAAAAAAATAGTATCCATTGCCCATGATTGATGTCATTTTTGACCGGCTTCAGGGTTCTCGAGTATACTCCAAGATTGACCTAAGGTCGGGATATCATCTGTTGAAAATTCGTAAGGAAGATGTACCTAAGACTACCTTAAGGACTCGATATGGACATTATGAGTATCTAGTGATGTCGTTTGGATTAACTAACGCACCAGTTGATTTCATGGGATTGATGAATCGGGTTTTCAGCCCTTATCTTGACAAATTTGTTGTGGTGTTCATCGATGACATTTTGGTATACTCCAAAAGTAAAGAAGAACATGCTGATCACTTGAGGATTGTTCTACGAACCCTCAGAAAGAATAAGTTGTTTGCTAAATTCAGTGAGTGTGAATTCTGGATTGACAAAGTTTCTTTTCTTGGGCATGTAGTGTCGGGTGATGGGATTTCAGTAGATCCAGAGAAGGTCAGAGCAGTAGTGGAGTGGCAAAGACCGAAGAATGTTACCAAGATCAGAAGTTTCCTAGGGATGGCAGGTTATTATCGGAAGTTTATTAAGGACTTTGCTTTGCTAACCACCCCTATGACTAAGTTGACAAGGAAATATGTACAATTCCAATGGAACGAGGAATGTGAAAGAGCATTTGAAGAGTTGAAGCAAAGGTTGGTTACTACAATTATTCTTACTCTACCAGTGCCCGACGGTGAGTATGAGATTTATTGTGATGCCTCACACCAAGGACTTGTATGTGTGTTGATGCAAGAAGGTAAGGTAGTGGCATATGCTTCAAGACAATTAAAGATTCATGAAAAGAACTATCCTACACATGATTTGGAGTTGGCTGTGGTGGTTTTTGCTCTCAAGTTATGGAGGCATTATCTTTATGGTATACCCTGTAAAATTTATTCGGATCATAAGAGCCTTAAATATATATTTACTCAAAAAGAACTTAACATGAGACAGAGGCAATGGCTAGAGTATCTAAAGGATTATGAAACCATAATTTATCATCTAGGTAAGGCTAACCGAGTGGTTGATGCTTTGAGTACAAAAAACGGTTGATGGGACAGTGGCAACTATGACCATTCAATGATAATTAATTGAGGATTTTGATTGTCTTCAACTTGAAGTATACCGGCAAGGAGCCGGGGAGATGATAGGGATGATCACTGTAAGGTCAACACTTATAGAGAGGATTAAGATTTCCCAGAGAAAAGATGAGTTCTTACTAGGAATATAGGAAAAGGTACATGATAACACTAAATCAGACTTCAAAATTCAATCAGATGGATCGTTATGTTTTAATTCAAGACTACGTGTCCCAGAGGATGAGGACTTGAAGGAATAAATTATGAAAAAGACACATTAGATTGGATTTGTGATACACCCAAGTACCACTAAGATGTAATGTGAGCTTCAGAAGCATTTCTGGTGGAAGAATATGAGGAATGATGCTGTGAGGTATGTTGCTCAATGCTCAACGTGTCAACAAGTGAAGACCGAACATCAGAGACCAGCTGGGTTGTTTCGACCCTTAGAGATACCTAAATGGAAACTAGAACATAGCACCATGGACTTCATTATAGAATTACCAAGGGTTGTGTATTTACTAGCATTTTCTAGGAGTCGCCTCCAAAATGGTAAACTGAGTGGCACAAGCGGAAATGATACTATTTGGGATATAGTGGACAGATTAACTAAGTCACCTCATTTTCAACCATTGCTAATATAGCAACCTTGGATAAGTTAACTGAGTTGTATGTGCGTGAGATAGTCAGATACATGGAATACCAGTGTCTATAGTGTCTGACAGAGATGCCCGCTTTACATAACAGTTTTGGGCAAGTTTACAGGAACAAATGGGAGAACCATTCAGATGCTTGAAGAAATGTTACATGTTTGTGTTCTTGAGAATAAGGGTGTGTGGATCGATTGTTTGACTCTAGCTGATTTCGCACATAACAACAGTTATCACTCCAGCATTGGCATGGTGCCATATGAGGCATTGTATGGTCGCAAGTGTAGGTCACCCTTGTGTTGGGATGAAATTGGAGAAAAAGCAATGATATGACCTGAATTAGTACAAGTTACTGTGAGTAAGGTATCCATGATTAGGGAAAAATTGAAAGCTGCCCAGGACAGACAAAAGAAATGGGGAGATAAGAGAAGACGGCCACTACATTTTGCAGTGGGTGCCAAAGTTTACCTCAAGGTAGCACCAACAAAAGGGGTTCAGAGGTTCGGTGAGAAAGGGAAGCTTAGTCCGAGGCACATTGGACCTTTTGACATCACTGCAAGAGTAGGAGAGTTAGCTTATAAGTTAAAGTTGCCTTCTCAGATGTCAATGGTGCACAATGTCTTCCATATATCTTTGCTTCGGAAATGTTTGGCAGAACTGGAAAATTTTGTTGATGTAGAGCCAGAGTTGACTGATGTGGATCTTAAGTATGAGGAACAACCTACCAGAATCTTAGAAACTAAAGTGATAGAAGTCGAGGGTCGAGATGTTCATTTTCTCAAAGTGCAGTGGACAAATCATACAGAGCAAGAGTCAACATGGGAGAAGGAAGAGTTCTTGTGTCAACATTATCCACAGCTCTTTTAAGCAGGTATGACAAATTTCGTGGACGAAATTTTTAAAGGAGGGGTGAATGTAATACCCCGACCCAATTTTAAGTTTCGATCTGAGTTCGAACCAAAAGCTAACCCAAACCAGCTTATAGTTCGAATATTATAATGCAAATTTAATGGATTTGTGGAATAATTACCCAAGATAATGGGTGTTAAGGTGAATAAATGATTCATTTTCAGTTTTGGTCCTTTTGGATGAATATTGGTATTAAATATGGAGTTACACGTCTTAATAACCACCAAACATACGTTGGCTTTGAGGGGAAGAATTGTAAATTGACCATTTCATATATATAATTGCTCTCACCATACACTAAAGCATCTTTTATTACCTATATCCATAGCAAACAATTTTATTACAAGCAAAACAAGAGTATTGAATCAAGTGCTTTACAATAGCCTTGTATTTGTTGAAAGGCTAGAACCAACGTTTGGTTGAGACGGGTGCTAGGGAAAGGCTCTAAAAGCAATTTAGAGGGTATCATCTTGGTAGTGGAGGATCTATACCTTAGAAGTGAGGAACTACTAGCAAAGTTTGCAAGCTACGATCAATGTAAGGAGTGTTTGTCTCAAGAGATATTATTTTATTAATGTTTTCTTACTTTTATTAATTAGTTGATGCCAAAACTTATCATTTGCATGAGATAGATACTTAATTTTTATTTTAACAAGACACAGTCTATGATCGCCATATACTCTAGAAAGAAAGGATTTAAAAAAAAGGGGGTTTTGTGTATTAATACAGTTTTTTTTTGTCCTCTTAATATTAGAAAGTATATATTACTCATTATCAAGAGTCTTCCCAAACCATGGTATTTCAAATGTAGTACTGAATTTTCGTTAGATATAAAATATTGCTTAGTTCTATAGCTTTATTTTCAAATATATAAAGTACTGGACTTATTTTGCTTTTGTTTACGGTTTTCTTATAAATAAAACAAATGTGAATCATTTTCATGAAATTTGGACAACTCCTTATTTAGAAAGATGTATAATCTATTTGGATCAACATTGTTTTTATATAGCTTGCGATTAAAGCGATGAGAGCCAAACAAATTACTCAGTTAAGCCTTTCACGATTTTCGATGCTTTTAATCATACACTTATCTACAAACAACAAGTATATGTGGATATATATACATATATATATATATATATATATATATATATATATATATATATATATATATATATATATATATATATATAGATGCATATGAACCAAGTTTCGAAACATATTCATGTGTATGGTGTATTTACATATCATAAATTTTATGTTTTAAGAATTTAAAAGATAAGCAAAGAATTTTAAATAATGTTACGGTTCATTAGACAAACACCCCACTCCCGGGTTAGAGGGAGAATTCAGACTACAGATTTAGTGCAGTGAGTTCTCGAGAATCCCCGGCATCAGACTATATGCCAGAGCCGGTCAGGAAATCCGGTCTGCCACCTCAGACAGAATCAGAGCCGTTAGAGGCACAGTTTAGAACCGTAGCATTATTCAAGTTTTTATTCAGTATAGACTTTTTATTTCACTTGCAGTTCCAATTTAAAGTATTTTATACGTTGTCTTTTTATATATTAATTATAATAGTATTTTCAGTATAACTTAAGAGTGAACTTTGGATTACTAGTGATTCCTTAGTTCCCTCTTGATACATTGACACTGCTTACGGAGCATTCGTGCTCACTCCTATAGTTGTAATGTTTTTCAGATGAAAAATCACAGTTCACGAGAGGAGGATGGTGACTGCCTTGCATACTACCTTCGCTAAGGAGATATGGATGTTATAGTAGTTTTGGATGGCTACCCTTTTGTGGAAGTTAAATAAGTTTTTAATATTCTGAGACTTTTAGTATGTTGTAATAATTAGGGTTGAACCCTTGTCGTACTTTGATGTTTTCAAGACTTTGCAGTACTGTTATTATTTTTGATGGAATAAAGTTTGTATGGCTTCTAGTTTCTGATTCCAGCAGCAGAAGGCTTCGTGATTCGGATTTTTTTTAGTTCGGATCATGGCCGAGCGATTCGGATCCGGGTAATCAGGTAAATCCGTGTCGGGTCATTTCAGTTAACGTCAATGTGGGAGGAAAAAATCATACAACACTGAGGCTGCTGGTCAATCATTATTTATGAGTACTACTTTAATCCTAAAGCAAGTGAAATAACCACTTACATGGATAATGTGTATTTAGTTGTGAGGGCCGTCAAATAGATATGGTGAACAATTGTTTTTGATGAGGGTCGAAGTAAGCCTAGCCACGCATCATCTTTATATTGGCTAACCATTAAATAAAGACATAGAAGAAATAAATAATAAAGGCCAGGAGCCCTAGAGTTTAGCTGAGAAGCGGACCTGAACCCCAGGTGGGAGGTCAACTCGGCCCTTCTTAACTTACCATCGCAGGTCGGCTCGGAAAGAGTGGAGGTCGGGTAATGCACTACAGGTCGAGATGGCCTGGGAGGCTTGACGCATGTCGACCAGAGCCTTCCTTATTCGTATTTGGCACACATTCTTAGTAATATCAGATAAACATGGAAATTATTCCATGACATAATGACACTGAACTTATCATTTAAATATGTCCATAATTATCCATAAATTATAGGGATACACACGTGATTATCCTAGGGACTAAGAATACGAATCCTTGTAGAACAAGGAAAGGGATGAGACGTCCCTATATAAACAACCCTAAGGAACTACGAAAGACTGGATTCCTGAAACATAACAGGATACGTAGGCAACTTGAGAGAAGAACTCTCAAGCTCAGTCTTAAAATCACCTAAAAAACCATCCCTCGTTCATAGTCTTCTTGATTTATGACCTTGATTCAATTACCCCTAGATTAAACGGCCTGGATTTATTTATAGACGAGATCCAGCATCGTCAATTGGTGCTAGAAGGAGAGCCTTCTATCGGTAATGGATCGAGGTTGTTCGTGATCAAGTTAATGGCAAAAACATGCAAAAAATGCAGTCAGATCGGAGGCTTATTGCCAAATATTTCACCGTTGGAACAAAAATTCCACCATTCAGATTAAATAAAAAGGAAGGAAGAACAAACCCTCCAAATTTTGTGCTGATCGGAGTACGTTTCGATGTCCGATCGTCGTTGGAAGGAGGCTGCTGTGTCACCAAAAATGCAGCCGGCAGATCGGTGGTTGATTTCGGAAATTGAACCGTTGAAACAGAAATTCCACTGTTCATATTGAAGACAAAGGATGGACGAACAAGCCCTCCAAATTTCGTGCCCATCGGAGTTTGTTACAATGCCTGATCGTCACTGAAAATTTGCTGCAGAATCACCAAAAACACAGCAGGCAGATTGGTGGTTGATTGATGGAAATTGAACCGTTGAAACTAAAATTGCACCATTCAGATTGAAGAAAAAGGAGGGACAAACAAGCCCTCCAAATTTCGTGCCGATCGGAGTCCATTTCGATGGCCGATCGTCGCTAGAAAGTTGCTGCTTGAAACTTCTATAAGACCTAGTTCAGCTCGAAATCATATTTGATGCTCACCTCGAACGAATCTTCTATAAGATCTAGTTCGGCTCGGCATCATATTTGGAGCTCACCTTGAGAGAATCTTTTATAAGACCAAGCTCGGCTCGGCATAATATTTAGAGCTCACCTTGAGCGAATCTTCTATAAGACCGAGCTCGGTTCGTCATCATATTTGGAGCTCACCTCGAGCGAATCTTATATAAGACCGAGCTCGGCTCCTCATCATATTTGGATCTCACCTCGAACGAATCTTCTATAAGACCGAGCTCGGCTCGGCATCATATTTGGAGCTCACCTCGAGCGAATCTTCTATAAGACGGAGCTCGGCTCGAAATCATATTTGGAGCTCACCTCGAGCGAATCTTCTATAAGACCGAGCTCGGCTCGGCATCATATTTGGAGCTCACCTGAAGCGAATCTTTTATAAGACCGAGCTCGGCTCGGCATCATATTTGGAGCTCACCTTAAGCGAATCCTCTATAAGACCGAGCTCTGCTCAGCATCATATTTGGAGCTCACCTTGAGCGAATCTTTTATAAGACCGAGCTCGGCTCGAAATCATATTTGGAGCTCACCTCGAGCGAATCTTCTATAAGACCGAGCTCGCATTGAGCGAATCTTTTATAAGACCGAGCTCGGCTCGAAATCATATTTGGAGCTCACCTTGAGCGAATCTTTTATAAGAACGAGCTTGGGTCGGCATCATATTTGGAGCTCACTCTTGAGAGAATCTTCTATAAGACCGAGCTTGGCTCTATATTTGGAGCTCACTCTTGAGCGAATCTTCTATAAGACCGAGCTTGGCTCGGCATCATACTTGGAGCTCAGCTCGGCATCTCTTCTATAAGACCGAGCTCATCTCAGAATCATATACGAGCTCATCAGCTCTCCAGATACGAGCTCTTTAGCTCTCCATATACGAGCTCACAAGCTCTTCAAGTACGAGCTCTCCATAATGGCATGACCATTCCATGAAGTTGGCATGCCAACAACCTCTACAAATTACGCGTCTAGGACAGGTTCCAAACTTTATTAAATTGCTTTATTTTTTCAGTTTTAGTTTTGCTACTCTGTGTTATCACACTCATGTTATTTCAATAGCAAATATCTTTTCCATTATACGTGATGGCTTTGATCAAGTTTGCAAAAGTTTAAACTTCTCAAATCTATAGATCAGATATTTCGAACTGAGTACTACAGGTCAGACTCAGAAAGTTTGCAAAAAAGTTCAAACTTCCCAAATCTGCAGGTCAGATATTTCGAACTGAGTACTGCAGGTTAGACTCAGAAAGTTTGCAAAAGTTCAAACTTCCTAAGCCTACAGGTCAGATAAATCAAATTAAAGTCTGCAGGTCAGATTCAGAAAATTTACAAAGAGCAAACTTCCCAAGTCTGCTGGACAAATAAATTTGAACTGAGGCATGCAAGTCAGACACATAAAGTTTGCAAAGGACAAACTAATTAAGTCCACAGGACGGACATGCTGAGCTCCGCAGAACGGACTCAGTGTAATTTCAAAGTTTGCAAAGGAGAAACTAATTAAGTCCGCAGGACGGACAAGCTGAGCTTCGCAGGGCAGACTCAGTAAAATCATTATAAGCCTGCTAGACGGACTACTTGGACTCCGCAAGACGGACTTAATGTAACTCTATTAAGTCCACAAGATGGACATCGATCATCAAAGAAAAAGGCTAAGGCAAATGCTTTAAGTTAAGTATTGATAACGTTCTAAGTAGTACCATTAATTATACCTTTATTCACCCTGAATTATGCTCAAGAGAGGATAGATAGGCTCGTTATTGTATGGAATATGTGTCAAATGCTTTGTGCATGTTTCTAAGTTCATAATTCTGCATCTGTGTCATTATCCCGGAGATTTGGTACTGTTTTGCCTTGTTTTATGTATTTTACAGGATGTGTCAAATCCGGAGCACTTAAGGACGGATCTAGATCAAAGGAAGAATGTTGGGCCAAGTGAAGTGAATCCAAGAAGAAAGATACTGAAAAAGCAGAAGAATTGAAGGCCCGGTTTACCATGGGCTAGGCCTGATAAACCGAGGGTATTGGGGAGCAAGAAATCGATTCTGCCGTATCTACTAGGTCGGCTAGGGTTTCTATGAGTCATAAGTCCACCAATGTATCTATATAAGGCCGCAGAACTGATATTATTAGTATGTTCTATCTTTTTATTCAATCTTCAATTTCATTATACAATTTGATGAAATAAAGTTATCCTAATCTTTTGAAGTTTATTTTCAAGTTTCCTTCCCTTCCCTACAATCTCTAGCTAGAGTGGATCAAGCTAGATCTCCATTGTTGAAGGTATGAAGCTTTGAACGTTCCTTTATGCCTTTAATATGGTAGATCTGTTTGTATTCATGTGTTATAGTTAATCTGCATGTGTTAACGACCCCATAATTTACTTAGATTAATCAGCGTTGAGCAATGTAGATCCAGAAATAGGAAAAGCCGCCCCCGATAAACCTGCAGTCTATACCGGTTTACCGAGGCAAAAATTAGCAAACCTAATCTGGAGGTTTAGCGTCATCTATGTTGATCGGAAGAAATAAATAAAACGAGTAATAGGTCTAGCCAATCTAGTATTTGATGACGCTTAAAATAGTCTATCCTACGGCATCAACATTCTATCCATTATGAGCTAAAAATAGTTGTTTCGACCTAAAAATATGAACCATTTAATTTGAATATCATATGTCGGGTTCGTGAGTCGAGAAATCTGCACTTAGCGTTTATTTTCCTTATTTCGATATTATTTCATGCATTATTTGATTATTTTAGGATACGAAATATTGGGCTGAGCATCATGGACGAATCTGGAGTGGACTGAACTAAAGGATTTGGCCTAGGGTATTCCAAAACATTCCAAGCTAAGTCGGCAGAGAAAAAATGACAAAATTGCCCTCAGTTTACCGAGGATAGGCACCGACTTACCGAGGCTCCAGATCTTTCCAAAATGCATTTTCTTGGATGAGGGGTAGAATTAGGTGTTTCTAAGTCGGTTTATGTAGCTATAAATAAGAGGCCTTGCCTCAGAATTCAATGTAAGAATATAGTACACAAATTTTCAAGACAAATTATACAATAAAAGTTCTTTGTTCTTTATTTTATTATTTTATGAGTTCTGGTCGGAGAGACGATGGAGTCGCCGCCTAGGGAGAGATCCGAGGGAGATCTACGCTCGTCTTCGAGGGTATGATTTTCTGTCTTTTCCGAGATGTGGATCTGTCGTTGTTCTATTCGACTAGTATGTGCTCATTTGCTTATTTAGTTTAAATATGTAGTAGTTAGTTTATTTTACCCCATGTGTTATAGATCTAATTTGTTGGTGAAGAAATCATGAAATAGTGATTGCGTTTTTCAGATCTGCGACGGTCTATATCGCTATATCTGAATAACTAGTTAATTACTAGTTCATGATAATCGGCGCTAGCTACGTTGATCGATAGATTTAATTTACATGTTAGTAGCTTGATCAACTATTTTCATGTCATTCTAAATTAGCATGAAATACGAATAGTGAAGTGTTAATTTGGACATTATCTTGATGGACCCTAGGAATGTGCTGATCAGTGTCGACAGATGTCTAGGCAGGTTTGCAGTATGAGTTAGCGCTCAATATCGACAACTCTAGTTCTTTATGCGTATGGGCTATTACGGACCAATTAAAGAGGGTAGCTTGCGTATAGATTGTCTACTACCATTGTCGGAGTAGATAGGGTTAAGAGTTGTACCCGTAGCTGATAATGAATTAAAATTCACCAATGGGGAAGACTATTGCATGTGTGGGGGGAATAACTAATTACTCATAATTGAACTAATACATTAGAAACTCTTGTTTGCACCATTGAACTTGCATAATCTTGCTAGTTTATTGTTACCAAATTTACTATTGTGTATATTATAGTTGGTCATAGACCGTTATTGTGACAAGCTCAATCTTGATAATTAGATGTTCTTACGAGTCTCTGTGGGATCGACCTTGACTCACCAATACTCTACTACGATAGAACTAGTCCTATTGCTAGTAAGTGATTTGCACGCGATCAAGATTTTTTGGAGCCGTTGCCGGGGCTCGTGTCAAGAATACTTTTTATTTAAGATTGAGTGTCTGTATATACTCGAGTCTGTTTTATTGTCTGTTCATACTGGAGTTGTACAGAGCCAGTTCTGTTAAAATCTTGAAAAAATTGCTTCCGGTTTACCGAGGGTATACCGTGGTAAACTGAGGGTCCCAGTTTTGGTAGAATCGGTTCTATCAGTTCAGCATCAAGTCCGTGGTCTGAGTCTGTATTTTTGAGTCTACCAGGCATGTGTAACAGCCGCCGAGGCAAGTCATTAACTTTTTGTTTTCTTTTTGTGTCTTGTAGTACGCTACACGAAGTTTAGCAGCCAAACTCGAGAGATTCATACCTGAGATTGAAAAGTTTTCTAGACAAAAGAGAAAAGAAACTCGAGAGAGATCTGTTAGGCTGGCGGATGACGTGGGTTCGCACGAAGGAGATCACAGCGAGAGGAAAGAAGAGATCCCACCTTTGGAGACTACATAAATCAACATGGCGCAGAACGGACTAAATGGACAAAATGGAGCCAAAGTTGTGGTACAAGCAGATAGGAGAACTCTACAGAGTTATGCAATGCCGACGATTGAGCAATTCATGCCAACAATTGTTCAGCCTGAGGATGCGGCTAAGATCTTCCATCCAAAACCAAATGTGATACAGATGGTGACTAAATACACTACCTTCCATGGAGTACCACACGAAGATCCTAGTGTACACATCAGTAACTTCTTAGAGATAGTCAGCACAGTCAAACCAGCAGGAGTGCCTGAAGATAACATTAAGCTGAAGTTGTTTCCATTCACTTTGAAAGACAAAGTGAAGATATGGTTATTGTCTCTAGCACCAGGATCGATCCAAACTTGGACCGATCTGCTGCAGAAATTTATGAACAAGTACTGTCCGTCTGGGAAGTCACTACAGATGAGACAAGACATCATGAATTTCAAGCAGAAACCCACTGAAACTTTCGAAGAAGCATGAGAATGGTTTAAGGAAGCACAGAGGAGATGCCCTCACCATGATATCACTTTGCCCGTACGAATGCATAGTTTCTATCACGGATTATGGCCAAGTGAAAAAATGAGAGTTGATGCATCGAGCAATGGATGTTTTGCGTTGCCATCACCTGAAGAAGCTGAAGAAAAACTGGAGCAAATCGCACTTACCAGTCAATGGGGAACGCATCAAATTGAGACCGCCAAAGTAGCTGAAGGCTTATTTGGAGAAGATACTTCTCAAAAGATCTTATACCAGCTGATGGCAATGAATGAGAAGATAGATGGCATGCAAGATCGCATTTTGCCAAGGTTGAGAAAGTTCAAGATATCGAAGCCACCAACACTGAGGATGTGAACTATATAGGGAGGCAATGAAATCCTTATAGGGGCGGATATCGCCCAGGTTCTCATGACCACCCTGGTTTGAGACTGAGTGACCCTACTAAGGGTTTTCGACAAAATGATTCTAACGGTGGAGAGAAACTGAGACAAACTGGTGGATTCACGCCTCAACTCAACAAGTCAGGTGGTTGGGAAGCAGCCATGGATAAAATGAGCTCAACTGTGACCGACACGGTCAATCAACTTACGAAATCCATGATTTAGCTGAATACAAACTTCACCATATATTGTCAGAAGAATGATACAAGATTGACCAATCTGGAAGCCTTAGTGCAGAATCTGTCACATCAAGTGGGCAGATCGCTGAACAAGTGTCAGCCCATCCTCTGGGAGGATTGCCAAGTAATACTGAGAAAAATCCGAAGGACGTGAATGCAATCATGACTAAAAGTGGAAAGGAAATGCCTGGACCAGTTATACCAACTGTCAAGGAAGAATCGAGCGATCAGCAGCGTAAACAAAGCAGAATCCGGAGAAAAGAGGGCCGTGGCCGGGACACCACTCCGGTAAACCGGGAGTCTGAAAATTCAGCAGACAAGTAGGCAGAGCAACAGTAGTCATCAAGTAAGTCTTCAAAAACTATAACTATTAATCCTGCTACTTTACCCTACCCCCTAGGAAATATAAGTCAAATAATGATGATGCTCATTATAAAAAGTTCATAGAGATGTTTAAGAAGTTGCAAGTGAATATAACTTTGGTAGAAGCTCTGGCCGGAATGCCAGAATACGCAAAATTCTTGAAAGAAGCAATCTCTACCAAAAGGAAATTGTTAGACCTCCAGATTATATGCCTTAACGAGGAATGCTCGGCAGTTTTGCAATCGCAACTGCCTCCTAAGTGTAAAGACCCTGGGCGCTTCCTCATACCTTGCACAATTGGAGGAGTATGCCTAAACAAAGCATTGTGTGATCTTGGAGCTAGTGTCAATCTAATGCCACTCTCCATATTTCATAAGTTAGGCATGAAAGAGTTTAATGAAACATCTATAACCCTTCAATTGGCGGATAGGTCTATGAAGCAACCATGTGGAGTGGTGGAGGATGTTTTGGTAAAAGTTGATAAGTTAGTATTCCCCGTAGACTTTGTGGTGCTAGACATGGAGACTAACCACGATGTTCCACTGATCTTAGGAAGACCTTTCCTAGCGATGAGTAAGACATTGATAGATGTTTATAAGGGTGAGTTGATTCTGAGAGTGAATGAGGACAAAGTGTTCAATGTGATGAATTTAATGAGATATGCACAAGATGAGGGAAAAGTATGTTACATGCTAGATGCCATAGACGATCTTGTTTTGGAACTATATCAGCAAGTGGCACTAGACCCTGAGGTAGCAGAGACTTTGCTCCTGAAAGAGGAAGTAGAAAGTTATGAGGAAACCTGGCCTGGGGGTAGCGAAGGTCAAGTGCGAGAAATAGAGCCTATATCTTCTGTGGATTTAGGAGGGACAATTCATAGACCTTCATGGCACAAGTTCTTTGACTTACAATTGACTGGTAAGCTTGTTAAGATCATCACTAGAAGAGCCATCAAGGAACTTAACGTTGAAACCTTTGTCATCTCACCTGAAGTACGTATACTTACAAGATGATACTCTTCCCCTTATAATTTCATTTTTACTATCACCCTCAGAGGAGGAGAAACTTTTAAGAGTACTGAGAGAGCATAAGGGAGATTTTGGGTGGACGATTGCAGATATTAGAGGAATAAGCCCGTCGGTGTGCATGCATAATATTTCTGTAGACCCTGAGAAGAAAGCGGTAGCACAACCTCAAAGGAGGTTGATGCCATAATTGAAGGATGTTGTGAAGGAAGAGATCAGAAAGATGTTGGAAATGGGAATCATTTTCCCAATTGTAGACAGTGAGTGGGCAAGCCCAATTCATACGGTGCCCAAGAAAGGAGGATTCACTGTCCAACCTAATGAGTTTGATGAGTTAATCCCTGTGAGGCTAATTACTGGACATCAAGTTTGCATTGATTTCAGGAAACTGAATGATGCAACTCGTAAAGATCGTTTTCCCCTACCATTCATTGATCAAATGTTAGAAAGATTAAGCGGTCATGCGCTTTATTGTTTCTTAGATGGATATTTTGGTTACTATCAGATCCATATTGCCTTGAGGACCATGAGAAGACCACTTTCACATGTCCCTATGGAACCTTTGCATTCAATCGCATGCCTTTTGGATTATGTAATGCACTAGCAACTTTCCAAAGGTGCATGACGTCATTATTTTCGGACATGGTGGAGGATTTTCTGGAAATTTTCATGGATGATTTCTCTGTATTTGGAGATAGCTTTGATAAATGCTTGGACAATTTGAGTAGAGTGCTGAAGAGATGTGAAGAGACCAACCTTGTACTTAACTGGGAAAAATTTCATTTCATGGTAACCGAAGGAATAGTGTTGAGTCATAGGATTCAATGAAAGGAATGGAAGTTGATAGGGCAAAGATAGAGGTGATAGAGAAGTTACCCCCTCCAAAAAACTTAAAGACGTTGTGAGCCTTTCTTAGCCACGCAGGATTCTATAGGAGGTTTATTAAGGATTTCCCTAAATTTTCTAGACCTTTGACGGAATTACTTGCAAAAGATGTGCCTTTTGTATTTGGAGAAGAGTGAAAACAAGCATTCAGCACATTAAAGCATATGCTTATAACCACCCCAATTCTGGTAGCCCTATATTGGAACAAACCTTTCGAGCTTATGTGTGAGCTTATGTGTGATGCAAGTGACACGGTAGTTGGAGCAGCCCTAGGACAAAGGGAGGATAAAATCTTTAAGCCCATCTATTATGCCAGTCGTACCCTTAACATTTCCCAGAAGAATTATGCGACTATAGAGAAGGAACTCTTAGTTGTTATCTTTGCATTTGACAAGTTTCGACGATATCCGATTGGATCGAAAGTCACTGTATTCACTGACCACAGCTCTGAAATACCTTCTAACCAAGCAAGACTCCAAGTCAATACTGGTGAGATGGATTCTACTCTTACAAGAGTTTGATGTCGAGATTAAAGATAAAAAGGGATCTGAGAACCAGGTGGCTGATCACCTGTCAAGACTAACTTTGCTAGAAGAAGAGCAACCGATTGAGATCAGGGAGAGCTTCCCTGATGAACAACTTTTTGCCATCTCAGTGGTAGCTCGAGTTGAATCTCAGACCCGATATAATACATCAAGAGTGGGCAAGGTATACCCTTGGTTTGCTAACATTGTGAATTATCTAGCAGGAAGATACCTACCACCGGAATTCATGGACACGGATAAGAAGAAGTTTTTCACGTATCTAAAGCATTACCATTGGGAAGATCCCTACCTATACAAGCTGTGCCCTGATGCCATTCTTAGGAGATGCATCCATGATGATGAAATTCCAAGTATTTTGCACCTATGTCATTCTAAAGAAGCTGAAGGTCACTATGGGCCAGACAAGACAGCAGCAAAGGTACTGCAGTGTGGATTCTATTGG
The DNA here is from genome assembly GCA_026214975.1 of Gentiana macrophylla. Lineage (NCBI taxonomy): Eukaryota > Viridiplantae > Streptophyta > Magnoliopsida > Gentianales > Gentianaceae > Gentiana > Gentiana macrophylla. The sequence continues at coordinate 1,937,670 of CM047811.1, read as the reverse complement.
CCTACAATTCATAAATCTTCTTATGAGTTTACAAGAGCCTGTTATTCTTGTCAAATGACTGGTAATATTTCTAAGGGGAATGAGATGCCACTACAGAGTATCTTAGAAGTGGAGTTATTCGATGTTTGGGGAATTGATTTTGTTTGGCCTTTCACATCGTCCAAATCAAATCGTTACATCCTGGTAGCAGTAGATTATGTTTCCAAATGGGTGGAGGCAGTGGCCTCACCTACTAATGATGCCAGGGTTGTCCCGAGGTTTCTTAAGAAGAACATTTTGACGAGGTTTGGAGTGCCCAGAGCCATAATTAGTGACTGAGGGAGTCATTTCTGTAATAGGTTGTTTGAGAAGTTAATTTTGAGATATGGGGTTAGACATAAGATTGCAGCAACATATCACCCCCAGACAAGTGGACAAGTAGAGGTGACGAACAGAGAGATTAAGAGGATCTTAGAAAAGACTATGAATCCCACGAGGAAGGAGTGGTCTTTGAAATTAGATGACGCTCTTTGGGCATACATAAAAGCTTATAGGACCACGATTGGGATGTCACCGTATATGATAGTATTTGGGAAAGCGTGTCATTTACCGGTAGAACTTGAGCACCGAGCGTTATTGGCTACGAGATTTCTAAACATGGATGAGAATCTAGCCGGTGAAAAGAGATTGTTAGAGTTGAATATATTGGAGGAGTTTAGACTTAAAGTGTATGAGAATGCAAAGATTTACAAGGAGAGAACGAAGCGTCTGCACGATAAGAAGATTCTGAACCGCACGTTTCAAGTTGGAGATAAGGTGCTGGTATATAATTCACGTCTTCGTCTTTTTCCTGGGAAGTTGAAGTTTAGATGGTATGGACCACATGTAGTCACGAAAGTTTTCAATTCAGGTGTGTGTGAAGTTAGAAACGAATACTCTGGGCAAACTTTCATAGTCAACGGCCACAAGCTGAAGCATTACCTAGAGCACAAGTATAACCCTGAGTTGGAAGTCTTTCCGTTGACGGATCCAAAGTAAGAATAAATGAGCCCTATTAATACAGTCGAGTTGGTGACTATAAGCTCAGAACTATTTCTATAAACCCTTATTTATTGCTTTGTTTTTTTGAGTCAATAAAGTAGCATGACAATCGCAAGGTTTTTTTCATCACATATATCTTAGGTCATTTGACTAGAGATATATGTAGTTTTTTCCTTCATGATTCTCATGTGATACCGTCGTAAATGTTTTCGCATCTTGGTTAGGCCGATGAAGAATAAAGTGGCTTAAACTGTTTTTTGTGCATTCCTCCGGTATGCACAATTACCGCCACTTTATTTTCTTTTTGCCCTTCGCATGTTACTCATAGTTTCTGCTCCAGGATTCACTTTCACTCAGCCGATCAATTCCAGAGCTAAGTACCTTTTCTTTTATTTATTCTTTGTCATTGGGGACAATGTCTCTAATAAGTGGGGGTAGGCGTCTTAGCTGGGAAATCGAAAGAGTAATCGAAAAAGGGAATAATTTTGAAAATTTAACACTGTTTTTTAGCTTGCTTATTGCACATTTTCGAGTAAGGAATCGGTAGAAAAGGAGCCCAAGTTCAATTTGGAGTGAGCTATAGCCTATTCAATTTAGTAGTAATTATTAATTATTCGTATTTCAAGCTAGTTTACGATGACATACAAATAGTTGATCAGGCTACTAACATGTAAATTTAATCAATCGATCAACGTAGCTGGCGCCGGTTATCATGAATTAGTAATTTACTAGGTATTCAGATTTAGCGATATAGACCGTCGCAGATCTGAAGAATGCAACTACTATTCCATGATTTCTTCACCAACGAATCAGATCTGTAACACATGGGGTAAAATAGACTAACTACTACATAATTAAACTAAATAAGCAATTAAAACATACTAGTCGAATAGAACAACGATAGATCTACATCTTGGAAAATACAGAAAATCATACCCTCGAAGACGAACGTAGATCTCCCTCGGATCTCTCCCTAGGCGGCGACTCCATCGTCTCTCCGACCAGAACTCATAAAATAAATAAACAACAAAGAACTTTTATTGCATAATATTTGTCTTGAAAATTGTACACTTGTGTTTTGAGGCGAAGCCTCTTATTTATAGGTATCAAAACCGGCTTAGAAACCTTTAGTTCTACCCCTCATCCAAGAAAACGCGTTTCAGAAGGATCTGGATCCTCGGTAAGTCGGCACCGCATCTCGGTAAACCGGCGGTATTTTTGTCTTTTTTCTTCAGCTGACTTAACTTGGAATGTTCTGGAATACCCTAGGCCCAATCCTTTTGTTCAGTCCACTCCAGATTCGTCCATTATGCTCAGCCCTAATATTTCGTATCTTGAAAATAATCAAATAATGCATGAATACTATCGAAATAGGGAAAATAAATGCTAAGTGCAGAATTCTCGACTCATGAACCCGACATATTCTATTCAACTCAAATGGTTCATATTTATAGGTCGAAACAACTATTTTTAGCTCATAATTGATAGAATATTGATGTCGTAGGATAGACTATTTTAACCGTCATCAACTGCTGAGGTTTTACCCTAGCATTATGGTTATGTCTATTGTTTCTAGCAGTAGGGGCAGGAGCATTCCAATCTTCATCAGTAGGGAACAATCTACCTTTCCCCCTGAGATAAGTATCCCTTGAATGATTAACATTTTTAGGTTTAGGACCCTTATCTTTGGAATATCTTTGGTTATTGCCCTTTTGTGGTCCAGCAGACTTAGCAGCAGGTCTGCTATCAGCAGGTCTAGAAGGTCCATCGGTCCTACCCTTGGATTTACCTTTTTTGTTAGGTACTATTGACCTTTTTGACTTCTGATTTTGCTTCTTTGAAGCATTCTCAGTAGGCTTTACTGCCTCAGCAACCTTTTTGGGAGTTGGATCTTGTGCAGGCACAAATTTAGGACCAATTATAGTACTAGGTTCAGCAGCCTTACTGGATCCACCCTTAGTAGATTGTTGAGTTTCAAATCCAAGGTGTATTCTATCACCATAAGGCTTTCTAGATTTGAATGCAGTGGTGGAACTAGATTGTGCAACAGATTCAGCAGCTACTGAATGTACAACACACTTATGTTGAGTATGTTCATAATCTTTTTACATACCTTTGAGAGTTCTTAATTCAGCATTTAACCTTTGAATTTCTGCTTGAAGTGCCTCTTTTTCAGCCTTCATAATCTCATAACCAGATTGTATTTTCCTTAGTTGATTAAGGATGGCATCCAAAGTTTCTTCATTGTCAGAAATTTTAGGATTTGAACCACAAGTAGATTCACAATCACTTTCAGCAGGATTTTTTAATAGATACAGAATTGAATACATCCTCAGTCTCATCCATATTGGCCATTAAAGAATAATCATCCATATCAGCTATGAGTGCAGTGTCATTTGATTCATTTCCTTTTTCTGATTCTACTTCATAGCCAGATTCATCATCAGCAACCAATGCTTTCGTGCCAGATCTTCTTTGCTGACTCTTGTTCTTCAGCAGGTCTGGACAATCAGGTCTGAAATGTCCAGGTTTCTTACAGTTGAAGCACAGATAATCAGGTTCCTTCTTTTGTTTCAAGTCAGGACAATCAGGTTTGAAGTGTCCTGGTTTCTTCCAATGAAAGCACAAGTAGTCATTATCTTTCTTGGATTCTTCCTTCTTCTTTTCACTTGATTTCTTGGTGAAATTCCTTGGAGAACGCCTTCCTGATTTCATCATTCTAATTTTCTTTCTCAGTAGGGCTATTTGTTCTTGTATTTCATCCAGTAGATCATCTTGAACACCTGATGATTCCTATTTGTGTGTAGCAGCCAATGCAGTAGTGCTTAGTTCTTTCTTTTCAGTATCAGGATCAAGTTTCTTACTGAATTCATAGGCCTTGTGATCTGAAAATAATTTGAAGGTGTCTTCTTCATGTAGTCTCCTGGACTCTTCTATGGCAGTAACCTTCATTTCCCAAATTTCCTTTGCTGGTAGGGCTTCCAAAATTCTTGTGTTGATCTCTTCCTTTGTGTACATTACATTCAGTAGGGTGGGTTCATCCATGATAGCATTGAATCTTGATTCCATTTGTTCAATGGTTTCATTTGATTTAATTTTGAAATCTTGGAACTTTCTTATGGCTACACTGACTTTGTTTTTCTTGATAGCATCATTGCCTTCACAGATTAGTTGTAGTTTTTTCCAAAGCTCCTTAGCAGTCTTGCAATCCTTCACTTTCATGTACATATTGCTATCCAAGGTTCTGTAGATGATATCAATAGCAATATTGTTAAGGTTTGCTCTTTTTCTATCTTCAGCACCCCACTCTCTTTTTGGCTTTAGAACAATCTGAGCTTGATTATCCACAATTATAGCTTTTGTTATTTACAGTGGTCCATCAGTCAGCACATCCATCATTTCATCATGTGTTGCAGCTATGTAAGCCTGCATACGACGTTTATACTCATCAAAATGATCTAGAGAGCACATCAACGTAGTCCTAGCATACTGGTTGTTATCCATGATGCAAAGCTTTGAAAATCAGAAACTTGAAAAAGTTTTCAAAGAATTTTCACAAGCACAACAAGTAGGATTACTTCAGAACAGAAGAACTGCTCCGATATCAATTGTTCGTCCCTTGAAAAGGCTTTGGTTAGGTTTAGAGGGGGTGAATAAACTTAACACTTAAAACTTTTTGGAGTTGACAAACTCAGCAAGGTCAGTAGTCTGCTGACTATCAGTAATTTGCTGACCACTCAATAGTCTGCTGACTATTAATGATATTGAATTTGTTGCAGCGGAATATATTTAAATTAAGCCTCATTACTTGTTGTTAAAAAGATGTAGTAGTGTAAGTGTGTGATTCAGTTACTAGTTTCAGTAGGTTGATGTGATCAGCATGCAAATTGCAGAAAGTAAAGTAGGCAAGATTTATAGTGGTTCCAGGTGGTGTAATCCTGTCAGTCCACTCTTCTTCTGTGATGTTGGAGGAAATTCACTAGAGATCCTTGAGGTTGTAGTTACAAAAATCCCTAAACTGTTTGTTCTTCACCAATGACTATGGCTTCACAAACTGAACACTTGAAACAGGTAGGATTGCTGCTCCAATGTATTCCACTGGTCCTTGAAGGGTAGGATTGCTTCTTCACCAGCTCCCCCACAAACAACAGTTCTTGACACCCAAAAGATGCTTCTCTGTCTTCAGTACACTTCTTGTAAAAGAAGGGTTGAATCAAGTAAGTGATTCAGCTTTCAGCAGCTTGATCAGGATGAAATGATCAGCAGCTTGAGGTCTTCAAGTGTGTATACTTGATGTAACTTGATAGCAAGTTACACTTGAAGAAATTTCTTGATCAGTAAGTTTAAGCTCAGTGTATGTCAGCAGGGTGATTTTCTTGATTAAAACTTGGTAGCTTCGTAGAGATTATTTGTGTTCCTTAATTTTCATCATCTTGAATCTAAGTCAGGAGTCTCCTATTTATTGGTGTGAATCCTTTGACTTGTGTTTGAATTTCAAATGTAGCTGTTTCAGACTTGTCTCCATCTGACTTGCTTTTTGTCTTTGTTCAGAGGACTGACACTATCAGTCAGCTTTTTGTCAGTTTTCAGATTGTCCACCCTTTGACTTGTAAACATTGGATGATTATCTGAATCTTTCCAACGTTCATTTTATCTTGACCATTGATTTGTTGGAAAAATCAAGGCTTGTAATCCATCCTTATCCATATAATCTTCCAATGTAATTTTGATTTAATCGAGATTTACATTCAGTAGATATAAGAAGTATATCAGTCTGCTGATGCAGATATTTGTCAGCTGCCTTAAGTCTGTTGTGTTTTAATAACACTTCAGCCAACTGGTTCTCATCTAACTTTTTATTGTGAAGTTAGAGTACACCATTTTGATCATAACTAAGTTCCAATCACCACTTAACATATGGAACTTAGACCTTGTACACAAGGTATATGTAAACAGTTTATGTCATCACAGACTTCCCTAAATTCTGATTCCATATTCTTGACTTTAAACACTAAGTTTGATCTCTTAGCCTTCAATAACTGAGTTTAAACCCTCAGCCTTCAGCCATCAGCAGGTCTCTAGTTAGTCTACTGACCTAGACACTCTACTGACTTAGACAGGTCTGCTGATAAAGTCTGCTGACCTATTTGCAGTGCTTGTATGATCAAACCTATACAAAAATCAAACTATATTAAACCTATACATTTAATCTAGACATCTTTTTGCCTTTGCCCTATAACAGCTAGCGTGGCACACATCATTAAAACTTAAAAATATGTCCAACACGAAGGCTGCACCAAAGCCAACGCCTAAGCTAGCCAAAGACAAATCCAAGGATGCTTGCTTCCATTGCGGTGGGACCGGACATTGGAGGATAAATTGCAAAGGCTTCTTGAGTACCAAGAAGAAGCATTCTGATGCTTCGACTTCAGGTATGTTTATGATTAAGATCAATATTGCTTCTTCTAAGTCTAACCACTGGGTATTAGATACTGGTTGTGGTTCTCATATTTGTACGAATATGCAGGCACTAAGAAGAACTAGTGAACTGAGGAAAGTAGAGGCGGACCTACGCGTTGGAAATGGAGCAAGTGTTGTTGCGCTGGCCGTAGGAGTTTATTTTCTTTCATTTCCCAGTGGGCTAGTGCTAGAACTTAATAACTGTTGTTTTGTTCCTGCTCTTACGAAGAGCATTATTTCTATTTCTGCATTGGATGTTGATGAATTTTCCTTTACGTTTGAGAATAAATGTTGTTCTTTTTCACGTGATGGAATTTTTTATGGTACTGGCATACTAGCAATGGTCTCTACATATTAGATGTGAATGTTGACGTACTTTATATAAACAACAAGAAAGCCAAAATGAAATACTATAATGAATCCTACTTATGACATTGTACACTTGGCCATATAAATAAGACTCGCATTTCCAAACTCCATAAAGATGGATTGTTGGATCAATTCGATAACGAATTGTTTGATACATGCAAAGCTTTTTTTCTTGGCAAGATGACAAAGTAACCTTTTAGTGGCAAAGGGATAAGATCCAATGAATTGCTTGAGCTCATACATACTGATGTTTGCGTCCCAATGTCAATTCAAGCCAAATGAGGATACTCTTATGTTATCACTTTCATTGATGACCATTCACGCTATGGTTATATATACTTAATGAAGTATAAGTCTGAGGCCTTTGAAAGGTTCAAAGAATTTAGAAATGAAGTGGAGAAACAACTAGGTAAAGAAATCAAAACACTTCAATCTGATCGATGTGGAGAATACCTAGATGGAGAGTTTCAAAGTTATTTAAAGGAGAATGGGATTCTACCAGAATGGACCCCTCCCGGAACGCCTCAAATGAATGGCGTGTCTGAGAGGAGGAATCGTACCTTGTAGGACATGGTACAATCCATGATGAGCTACGCAGTTCTCCCAAAATCATTTTGGGGGTATGCTCTAGAAACCGCATCCTATACACTGAACCGAGTTCCATCAAAGAAGGTTGATTCTACACCATACGAGGTATGTGTTAGGTGTAGTGCCCGAAAGACAATTATCTAATTGTTTTATGACAGAATTAATGATTCATCTTATTATATACATGTATGCATATAATTAAGACACTACTGAAAACCCTAAGTACCTTGTTTATGTAATCACATAACTCAGTGTATTGCTATACACAAGAGGATTGAGTTAGTGAGATGTACTTAAAATTAACTTAGTCCGTAGCATTTATTAATCTGAGTACGGGTCTCAAGATTAATTTTGCTAATAATGCGCCCAGAACACTTTAAGTGTGACAGTCTTATCCGGACTGTCGGTAATAGGGTACCTAGTGGGGCATTTATATATGATGAAGATCATATAGAAATTTGGACCGATTTGATTTGAGTTCTCGATATAATTCCGTAATCGAGAAGTCTTATCGAATCACAAGATGATCATATATGGATTAATCTTAATCCTGAGGTTATCTGGATGACCCGCTTAGACTAGGGTAGGGTTTGATGTGTTAGTAAGGATCACTTGTAGTATGTGGTCCAACACTTCTCGTTGGCTCTATTCTAGGATGAGCGTGAGTAGTCTCGTGCAATCACGAATATGGAATCCATTCCTTTCCTCGAAGTAGATGATGGCCTCCTTATTTGTTGACCCTAGAAACTGATCGATGGGCCCAGTTTATACTATATTAGTTATGAACTAATTGATCATTAGGGGGTTTGTCACGGATTTATCTAATGCAAAATAACAAGTAATAATATTTATAAATCCGATATACCTCAAGTGCAAGGATCGTAGTAAAGAGGTTAATACCGGGTCGATCTTACGGGAATCGGGGTTGTGGATTCTAGTTTTTATTCCTAACCTAACTATGTCACGATTACTACTACTAAACGAAACGAAAATAAAGCATTGAATAACTAAAACGGAAGATAATAAACGAATCGGATGTAAGATCGAGATCTAAAGCCAGAAAATATAGTTGCGAACCAATTTAAACTAAACTAAACCTAATATGCAATAAACGACTAACTAAGCTAAACAATTCAAATTCAAGGGGGTAAGATCAATAATTTATTAAAGCGAACAAGAGATGATCCACCTATCCTACAACTATCAATTTCGATCTAGATTATCTCGTGATTTCTAACCAAGTTGTGATTCACCCTAACCAAGGTATGAACTCCTAATTTCTTAGACAAGTTCTCCTATCAATCTTCTATCTTTCGATCTAAAGATTAATGCTTTCAAATCAAGGTGTGAAATCTCTCAATTTCTAACCTAGAAATCTAACCTAATAACTCTCGTTAATTAGATTTAAGATCTATTCTTTATCATGGTGATCTAAAGTTTAACATGATTTTCATCAAAATAGACAATCAACATGCAAAGATCTTTCGATATAAATTGCATAACAACATGAAAAACATGATAAAGAAACAACTTGAATTAAGATACTCACAAGATAATCAAGAACAAAATCAATAAGTTGGTCGGATGGCTTCACAACGCTTGTTCAATGGAGGTCTAGCCTCTCAACATCCTCTTTTTAAACTCGAATTGTTTAGAGTAAAAGTGCATAAAAGTATTTAAGTAAAAACTATTTCTAAACTAAGGAAAAACGTAGCCTAGCCGCCCCTAGGGTTTAGGGTTCGAATATATGGTGATATTGGGGAGAAAAATGGCGCCTTTATATAGAATTCAAGTCGGTTCTACTAAGTCGCCATCGACGCCTGGCCTGCAGAAAAGGGTGAACGCCCGTCCGACTTGTGTAAACTTCTTGAGTCGGGCCGAGTGGATCAGACGCCCGTCCTTCTTTAAATTGACGCCCTCGTCCAATCGAAAATCTGAACATCTAAACCAAATTTCTCCTCACAGACGCTCGTCCAATTGACCAAACGCCCATCCACTCTGGACGCTTGATTCAAAAGCTTTGGACGCCCCGCCCAGGATCGACTTCATCTTGATTTCTTCATCTCCATCTCTTTCATCAAATCCAATCATCATTATCTTTATCATCAATGAAACTTGACTCTTATCTCTTTTTGATCAACATTTGAGCATCAAACATGTACCTATAACACATTAAAACATCGCAAAATGTAATATCGTCCAAATAATCATAAAAATCACAATTAAAACACCAAAATTAACCTATTTTGCGAATAACTCATTTAAAACCTCATTTGCTTAATAAATCTACTAAACACTCGTTTCTAATGAAAATTATACGAATATGGGGGAAATTATCATAAAATATATCGATATAAAACGTATAAATTCACCCTTAACAACTCCCCCACACTTAGCTTTTGCTCGTCCCGAGCAAAACAAAACGAATACCAAGGCTCGGAAAAAAGATAGACATCTCAGACAATATAGCATAGATCCAATAAATCAGAAGTTCACCACTATGTGTGTGCAAAGCCATAGAAAACTTCCACTAAATCCAAACTCGAGAAACTCAAAGCAAAACTAGCTAATACCCCCTCGTAGACTAGCAATAAATGACACTCATAAGATGTACCCTACAAACGTAAAATATCCCGAAAAGAATGATCAGATATATCTAGGGCCTTTCTGAAATACTCAGAGGATAATCCCTACAGCATATCCATCAGTTTCTACTGGGGATAAGATAGACGATAACTTAGTCTTTCATTCATTTCATACCAATTATTTAGTTGATTTAACTATTGCACTTTAAACACACAACAGAATGAGCTGTTGCCCTGTCATAGCAGAATAGGATATTCGAGATATACCCTACCTTACTCCAATCATAAGGCAGCTTCTTCTGACTGTCGTGAGCTTTTAGTCATCATAGTGGTATAGGACATACGTGGTATACCCTATTGCACTCAAATCATCGACCATCTTCCGACACACCCAATAATTCTTCATTAGAAACTCAACTTTTTCATTTGACAATAAGTTACGTGTTACTTATCACATTCAAACCTTAGATATTCACAGTATAACATACTCCAGATCTAAATACAAACTATCATAAATCTCAAGATATATACGTAGCACTAAGCACATGACTTATAAGAAAATCAAAAATCACTCGTCAAAAAGGTATAACTTTATAAATTAGCTCATCGTTCACTATGGCTCATGAAAAATAGATCTCAGGTGAAACAACTAACTTATCAAACATATGATATATAGCTTGGATGACTATAAAAATAACGAACATCGCATCGAATTTCCTACTCGGGACAAAACAAAAACAAAAATGTCGAAATTTTTTTCATTTTAGCTCATTTTGCATAGAAACATAATGAATTAAGCAAATGTGAAAATACATTATCAAATCATTCCCCTCCCCCACACTTAAAGATCAACATGTCCTCATGTTGTGCGGAAAGTAAATAGAGAAAGAACTTAGCTGATTTTAACAGATACGTGAATCGTCGGTCAGGCCGGAGCCTACATAGTGGCACTTAGAACTCGTAACCTTACAATGTAGTTCGACAAAACCGCCTGAAATACACCTGCACGACTTGACAAACACGGAAACATCTCGGGGGAAAAACGGGGGAAGTATACCAAAATGAAAAGAGAGAGTAATAGCAAAATATAAAACATTCAATACATCCAAAAGTTGAAACAGAGTAAAAATGAAGGTACGGATGCCTTATGGCTTACATGATCCAGTCGGAAAAATAAACAGTAGCAATATCAAAAATACGACGAATCATGTAATGAAATGTAGCAAAATATAAAATCAGTGTCAAGGACAAATCGTAATCAAAATAAAAATGGATAAATAACATCAGGTCTGCCCAGGTGCCGCGGAATCATCAGCCGGAGATGGTCCACCCGCAGGGGCATCAGGCTGCTCCTCATCCGAAGAAGACTCAGATTCTTTCAAAACATCCGCAATAGCTTGCTCGATCTCATCAGAAAAAAGATAATCAATGACGCTCGGATTGAAGATTCTGTCGTCTCGCGGCTGCCGGCCCTCACTGATGCACTTCAGAATGGTCAAGATGTTATTTTGTGAAGTCCGAATATCCTCCATCCAGTCCCGAACACTGTTGGCCATACTCAACCTCATCCGAACTGAGGGAGATAAAGTAGGAAGGGAGGATGGGCGAGGAGGTGCTGAAGATGAACCGGGCTCCTGTGGCACTGCAGCCTCAGTCTTAGCCTGACCGGTAGGCTTCACCTTCTCCCGTTGCAAGAACCTTGGATTCTTCGGTTTATGATCGGTCTTGTATTCGGGAACTCGAGCATCTTGACAGAGACCGTGTATCAAATGTGGACATATCAAGCATCTAGTATACACTTTCTGATTCATGGCTATCTCTTCGAAAATCGCTTGTCCTACATCAACATTGATCTTGAAGGTCAAGGCGTATAGCATCCCAAGGTCACCAATGTGGAAGTGAGTCAGGTTGTTCTTTGGTAACAACCGGTTCTGAATAAACCGACATTGGACCTTCCAATCTTCCGTGCAACTCGTGGTCACTAATTCCTTTCTAGCCCCGCCCGGTCTGAGTGTCCATGGCACCTCGGGGCACACCAACAATCGTAACTCCTCCAACGGATCCTCACCGGCATCCTATTTAGCTTTAATCGCCTCCTTATAGTCCAACCCCTCAAAAGGTGCCAAGGCATACTTCTCGTTAATAACCTTGGGCGTAAATGGCACCTTTACTCCCCGAACCGTCACAACTCCGGCTTCCAAATCCGTCTCTGAGCAATTGGCTTAAAATTCACGGACTAACGTAGCATTAACCGGGGTCCTCGGGGTTACCATCAAAGCTCCCCACTTCCTATCCCTCAATAACTTCACAAATAAAGGATCAACTTGAGGCTCAAGGACAGCTCGCTTGATCAACATCGTCCTCGTTAGATAATACTTATTATAGACCTCCATCACCGTAGGGTTGAGGAATCTACGTGCAAATGGAATAGGGATATCGGGTCTCACTCTGCCTAGCCGGCGGCTCACGTGCTCGGGTTTGATCCTCGGTTCTAGGCCCGGCTCAATGTCATCTCTCTCCTCCCGAGCCTCTGACACCCTAGTCCGCATCCTTGCTAATGGCTCATCATCAGTTTCAGACCCAGACTCAGACTCATCTTGCAAAGGAACACTAGATTGACCGCTAGGAGGATTCTGATGTTCACCAATATGAATGCCTCGGTTCGGATTGACTAATGTGGGGTCTACAGTCTTTTTCTTTTTAGCAGGTTTAGTAGCAACTCCCTTACCGTGCCTCTTTACTACCGCTTTACGCACCATCTTAAACTAAGACTAAACAAACACCAATCCTAAAATCAAACAAAACCACCCGTTTATCGTCCAAACGGGATTTCCTAAACAAAACAACACCAAACCAACATCAAAACCACAATGCAATCCATCCCACACCATCCAATACCATCCCAGATCATCAACGAAGCAAGACAAAGAAACAAAACAAGAAAAAAAAACAATAAGGTGAAATTCATGTGAAAAAGTCGATTCGAAAAATTGAACTCAAGAAAATCGTGAATTAACCCCAGAAAAGTGCATGGATTCTTACCAAGTCACGATAATAGGATGATGATATTGGTGATTTGTAACCCTAACAACGCATCGAACGACCAAAGTTTGGATTTTTCTCCCAAGAAAACCGCTGCAAGCTAGGTTCTTTGATTCAAACAACGGTTGTATGTTGGTGGATTGCGCTTGAAAAATCAAAAAGAGGGATTGAGAGTCGCTTATGGGCCTTGAATCGCCTAATTTGGTTTAGAAATGAGGATTTTGTGGTAAGAGGAGGCAAAAGTCGGGTTCCCGCTTTTGAATTTCCGAAAAAGTGAGTGTTCATGGGTTGGGGGTATATATAGGTGGTAATGGACGGGCGCCCAAGTAATCGGTCGGGCGCTCGGGCTTGGAGATCATATGAATTGGACGGGCGTTCATATAAGAAGACGCCGCCCGTGATGCTCAATTTACGTCTCTGCAGTTGGAAGGAGTCTCTCGACGGGCGCCCAAGAATATTGGCCGCTCGCTCAAAAATTGTGCATGATTGACGGGCGTCAGCTTCCACTGGACGGGTGTCCAAGCGTAAAGACAAAAATTATAAAATTTCATACAATTTAATTTCAAATTTGCATTTTCTCATTAAACTTAAACAAAACTTCAAAAATTCAAAAGAAGAACGACGTAAATACATAAAATCACTAGAAAATAGTAAAACAATAGAAAATAAGTGGGTTGCCTCCCACCAGCGCTTTTGTTTTACGCCGTTGGCTCGACGAAACAACCTAAGAACGCTAGTCATCATAAATTTCGACCAATCTATCACCCGGATAAGACGGCGGAGTATGTCAATCGCCGGAGGGAAGTCATACTCATCTTGCAAACCCCAATCCTCACAAGCTACATCAACACCTCAAAATGTTCAATTTTGCAAAGACTAGCGTTAAACCACAAAGATCGGATCATTCGGGATCGTGGTACGGACGCCCTAGAGCCTCCCTGTAACTCCTCGGTGAGTAAGTTCCACCTCCCGAACAATGGGAACAATAAGAACATAGGTGACCGTCCGACGCGTGGGTACTAATATCAAAGTCTACGTGCAACACTATAGTCCCTCCCGGTCCATCATCTACAAGTGATAAGTGGGACCCTCCTAAGGAAAGGTAACTCCTCCGGTAGAACTCCAAATCCATATCTAGAAAGCACAACTAAGCGATGAGACATAAACAAAAGCAAAACTTAGTAAACTAAACTTAAATACTAAAACTACAAAAACACAAAACAAAACTACTAAAGCTAACGATATCTGTGATGCCTCCTAGTGGCGCTTTTGGTTAATGTCGTTAGCTCGACACCGTTTAAGCTCAGCCTGGATCAGGCCATTTGACTTTTCTGCCAACCACTACCTCGTATAGACTTTGATTAGCGGTTTAATCGCAGAAGCAAGACTTAACACATGGGGTAAAATCTTTGATGGCTTTCCAAACTCGTTTAAACTTCCCCATGGTTGACTTCTTCATCCTCTGAGCCTTCTGATGACGTTTCAATTGACGATCCCTCTCAAACTCTTCCATATCCCAACTACCGCGAGAACTTTTAGATCGACCACTACCGTCATCCTCGTAAAACAAAGTTGGGTGAAACTTCGCTTAATTCTTCAACTTTTGTAGCACCACACCCGAGGATATCGAGGAAACGGACAATCAAAGGTTTCTCTTTAGGTTCACCAATATAGTGCTTGCACCTTTGACCATTCACTCGAAACGGTTGGTCACCATAACCTCGTAGTTCTAGAACACCTCCAGGAATAATTTGGAGAATTTCAAAGGACCGGACCATCGTGTCCTCAGCTTACCAGGGAACAGATTAGCCTGGAATTATACAGAAGAACTTGTTCCCCGACTTGAAATTCTCTCTTCTTAATCTTGGCGTCATGGAGGAGTTTCATCTTATCTTTACTAATCCTGGCACTTTCGTAAGCCTGGAGTCTGAATTCATCCAACTCATGCAACTGTTGCAGTCGATGCTTACCACAGGATTGGGAATCAAAGTTTAGAAACTTTGTAGCCCAATAAGCTCTATGCTCTAACTCGACTGGCAGATGACATGGCTTACCATAAACCATTTGATATGGAGATGTACCCATGTGAGTCTTATAGGCGCTTCTGTATGCCCATAGTACATCATCCAACTTCAAACTCCAGCCTTTTCTATGATCATTAACCGCTTTTTTCCGAGATTTTCTTGATACTCTGGTTGCTCCTTTCAACTTTGACCACTAGTCATCGGGTGATATGGTATGCCGCCTTACGACGAACACCATACTTCTCAAGAACTTTCTCTGAGGGTCGGTTGCAGAAATGCGTCCCTTCATCACTGATCAAGGCACGTGGACATCCAAACCTCACGAAGATGTTTTTCTTTAGGAATTTCATGACCGTCTTATGATCATTGTGAGGAGTGGCTTGAGCCTCCACCCATTTCGACACGTGAATCTCACCGCACTAAGATGTATTTGTTACCACAAGCTGATGAGAATGGTCCCATAAAATCGATACCCCATACATCAAAGACTTCGCATTCTAGGATGGGTTTCAATGGCATGTCGAAACGCCTTGTTAAAGTTACGGTTCTCTGACACCTATCACAAGCTTTACAGAAAGCTTCTGTATCTTTAAAGATCGTGGGCCAATAGAAGCCGGATTGAAAGATCTTAGCAACGGTTTTCCAAGGACCAAAGTGACCTCCAGTGGGTACACTGTGGCACTGCTCAATAATATCGCGCTGCTCAGATTCTGGAACACATCTTCTAAGCAAACCATCTTTACAGATCTTAAAAAGATAAGGTTCATCCCAAACGAAAGATTTCAAATCAGAGAAGAACTTTTTCTTCTCCTGATAAGACAATTCTGGATCGAGATATCGGGCATGAAGGTAATTTACAATGGAAGAATACCATGGAACATCAGGAGGACAACCGTCGATAAGCATAATGTTCTCTAGAGGGAAGTAAAGATCTATATCATCTGGATCATCCTTTTCCTCACTTAACATTCTCGAAACATGATCCGCCACTACGTTTTAACGCCTCTTTTGTCTTTAATTTGAACGTCAAACTCTTGTAGGGTCAGTATCCAACGCAGTAGGCGCGGTTTAGCCTCCTTCTTAGTCATCAGATATCGCAAAGCAGCGTGATCAGTCCACACATTCACTTGAGCTCCTAACAAGTAACTATAAAACTTGTCCATAGCAAAACTACGCCAATAATTCCTTTTCGTAGTAGTATAGTTAACTTGAGAGGGATTCAATGTGATCGGGCGTAATAGATTGGTTGAATTTCCTTTGATTCTTTGTCCTAAAACAAAGACCAATCGCATAGTTTGATGCGTCGCACATAAGCTCAAAGGTAGATTCCGCTGGGGATATAAGAATTGGAGCAGAGAATAAACGGTCCTTAAGCTCCTCAAACGCTTGCTTGCAATCCTCGTCAAAACTGAACTCAACGTCTTTCTTTAGTAAAGTAGACAGGGGCTTGGCTATCTTGGAGAAGTCTTGAATGAATCTTCTGTAGAAACCGACATGTCCAAGAAAACCTCTGATTTCGCGCACATTCTTAGGATAACTCATCTTCTCGATAGCTTCTACTTTTGCCCTGTCAACTTCTATACACTTGGCGGAGATCTTGTGGCCAAGAACTATTCCCTCATCTACCATGAAATGGCATTTTTCCCAATTGAGCACTAAGTTCTTTTCCACGCATCTGGATAGCACTTGGTCAAGGTTGTCAAGACAATCATCGAAGGACTGTCCAAAGACCGAAAAATCATCCATAAATATTTCCATACACTTTTCAACTAGCCCGTCAAAGATAGCCGGCATACATCGTTGAAATGTAGCTGGGGCATTGCAGAGACCAAATGGCATTCGCCTGTAAGCGAATGTACCATAAGAAGCGGCAGTGAAAGTGGTCTTTCTTGGTCACCGGATCAATGGGTATTTGAAAGTACCTCGAATAACCATCCAGAAGCGTAGAGAATGCGTGTCCCGCCAGACGCCAAGCATCTCGTCAATGAATGGAAGCGGAAAGTGATCCTTCATGGTTACCTCATTGAGCTTTGATAGTCGATGCAGACTCAGAATCAAAGTGACAAGTCTCAATGCTATTTCTCTCTCCTTCTCATTCTTCTCAATCGTAATTCCACCTTTCTTGGGAACTACGACTTTGGGAAACCCTTTCACTATCAACGATGGCATAAATGATTCCCATGTCCGTAAGTTTGATGATTTCTTTCTTAACCACCTCTTGCATACGAGGGTTGAGCCTCCTCTGGTCGTCTAACACATTTCGCACCCTCATTTGTCTTGATCTTGTGCATACAGATGTCCAGAGATATCCCTTTGATATCTCATACTTGCCATCCAAAGGCCTTTTCATTTTTCTTCAAGACGTTGATTAATTTCATTTCCTCTAAATGAGACAGCTTGGCAGATATAATCAAGGAAGCTTGTCACCTTCTTAGAAACACATACTTAAGATGTTTAGCAACGGTTTCAACACCAAATCAAGGGGGTCTTTTAAACTAGACTTGAGCTCTCCACTTTTCAACTCAACATCGCTTAAGTTTATCGAAAGGTCCCACCGCTGCAGCTTCTCCTCTGAACAACTCATCCTTGAACTCAGCTTCTAACTGCTCTAGACTCACCACACTATGATTGTTCAAATTATCAACCAAATGCCGCCATACTCCGTTACCACAGCCATGACTTGTCGCTTCCATCGAATCATCGAAGTCATCGACGCTCTCAATGGAAAACCGGTTGGAGGACCCAGAGGGTATTTGAATGGATTTGGAGACATTATAGCTTACCTCTTGATCACCAACACGGATCGCCACCGCCCACCATCGCAGATCCAATGAGGGCTCGAGCCGCAGAATGAAAAGGTCGCCCAAGAATCGTGTGACATTTTCATCTTTTCAATGTCCAGGACGTATCATCGACGGAAAGGTAAACCTATCGATTTGAACTAGGATGTCCTTTAAGATTCCCTGCTTTCTTAGAAGATCTATCAACTGAATTGCAAATTCATGGTAGTGGGTTCTAAGATCAATTAAACCCAATATTGTTTGCACACGCACAATGGCATTAGGCTTATAGATGCACCTGTGTCGCACAAAGAGTTAGGGAATACTGTGCCTCCCATTAACACGGTAAGCACGAACTTTCCAGGGTCACCTCTCTTGGTTGGTAAGTTTTCGTAATTGATCATTGAACAATCCTCACCAATCAGCCTCTCCATGTCTGACAACTTCCTTTTCGAAGAAACAACGTCTTTGATAAATTTTGTATACTTAGGCATTTCAACCAAGACATCTGATAATGGAAGATTTACCTGAGTATTTTTCAAAGGTGTAGCACCTTTTCATACTTTTATCTTCACTTAAAGGGATGTTGCTCTTTCTTGGTGGAAATGGAAGCTTTTTCAGATCATTCTCATAAAAGACTTTCTTTGAAGATGCATTGACAGCTTTGTCTTCCAGATCCTTCCACCGAACAGCTTTTTCAATCTTTTTATTAGTGTGGATCACCCGACTCACACTTGATTCCTCACTCCTCGTGGGATCACCACCCGAGGACTTCCAAATTTTTCACCTCTCAGGGGTCACCCACTGAGTATTCTCTTTCACCCAAGGAGTGTAGGTGCTCAGCCTTCCCTCCCGCCTTATCAATAGCGGAGGGGCTAGTGGTTTCCACGGTGGGAAGGACCACTAACTGAGTACCACTTCGAGGTTCATTGCACCGGCCTCCTCTCTACCGTATGGAATTGAGCGTACGAGGTCAAGACACGGGCCTTTGTTCAAATCGGTCCGAGCAACTTGACCGCCTTGGGGTTTTTCTCGCTGAAACGGCGGCACCGCCTCGGGGTCGGGAAGCTAATCGCCGGCCAGCTTGTCCAATTTGCCTCTCAAGGTTCTTATTTGTAGTCATCAGGAGTTGGATACTCTTATTTTGCTCCTCCAACTTAGCTTCAAGATTGTTAGATTGGGAGGGCCTTGAGAGTTTTGGAAATAGTGGCTGGTCAATGACTTTGAAATTGAGAATTTGAATTTGAAGGCCAGTTCGATTGAACCTTGGTTAGAATTGGAAAAATTTGAGTTTTGGTTCTCGATTAAAACCAGGGTTTCTATTGAAATTTTGATTCGAATTAAAATTCGAATTAGGATTGAAACTAGAAGATTGATTAAACCCGTGGTTTTGGAAATTATTCTGGCCAGAAACTTGATTAGACCTTTGGTTGTTCTCGCCATAATGCATTCACTTCAAAGATTCGTCCGCTCATAAAGCGTAATCGAAGTGTGCCTCACCTCGCCACAATTTTGACATGTGACTTCGATTATGTTGCCCATAATCATGAACAACATTCACTTGATAAGGTGCAGGGGGTTAAATTGACACCGGTCATTCATATGGGCGGTCACCCGACAAAGAAGCACAAGATGCAACCCGAGGGTCTCGTGGGAAAGAAGAAGTTTGATTTATCGGATTCAAAACTTGAGATGCTCGCCATCCGCTTCGGCATGGCGATCAAACTTTGCACGCTTACCTCCTCTACCTTGGGGAGGAGGAGGTGCTTGGAATTGCTTGATAAGAGGGGCGAGTTGTACTTTGCAATGTCCTCAAACAAAGGTGCCCATCCTCATCGGCGTTTTCTTAGAACGCCCCACGGATGAACTATTGACCATGCCTTTTGTAAGCTCGGTCAATCCACTAATGAAAGTGTTGACTTGCCTTTGCAGTGGCAAGCCATGGTGGGGACACTTTCTAAGCAGAGATTTGAATCTTTTCCAACAATCGAAGAAGGATCCATTCTCTTTCTGGTAGAAAGTGAAAATCTCGTTCAAACACTGGGTTGTCTTTGAAGGTGGGAAGTATTGACTCAAGAACTCCTTTTCGAGTTCAGCCCATGTGGTAATTGATTCAGAGGGGAGAGAAGTATACCACTCCTTCGCTTCTCCCTTTAGAGAAAATGGAAAAAGTTTCAGTTTGATGGCATCCTCACTTACTCTCTGGATGCGTGTGGTGCCGCATATCTCTAAGAACGTATGTAAGCGAGTGTAGGATTCTCTGACCGGTAATCGTGGAAAATAGATGCATCGCCGCATCATCCGAATGAGGCCCGGCCTTAACTCAAAGAATGTTCAGGCAAAGTTGATGGCTGGAATGACAATATCGGGGTTGATCGCGGATCGCGCCAGGCATGGCGAGTCTGGCCAGCAGACGTCTATCATTCAGCACCATTATTACAAAATCGTGATTTCCTTGGCTAGTCGATCCTCAAGATCTTGCTCACCTCACATCGGCGAGAACTGCATGAACGGAAAATTCGCTGCTCGGCCGGACTATGGTGCGCGCTGGGTCGAGGGTGTATAGTAACGGTCCTTTTGACTCGAGTTTGCATAAACCGGACCAAAACAAGTGAAAGCAACCTAAGAATAAGAAATTAAAAGCCTAACTAAAAATTAAAGCCTAAGAAGAGAAAAAGAAATGAAAATAGTTAAGACATTAGAGGCACAGACGGACGCCCGTAAACCGACGGGCGTCCTGGTCGAATTTGAACAAGACGGCGCATCCCAGAGATCCAAACGCTGCCTCGAAAGGTTGAAGAAGTGGACGGACGTCCAAATTGGATGGACGCCGCCCAATAGGTTAAAAACGGTTCAGAGTTGAAAATTTAGAACACAGACGGGCGCCCACTGGTCTACGCCCGCTTGGAAGCAGAAACGCAAGCGGTATGGAGAAGAACAAACAGGAAAAGAAAAACAGAAAAGCAGTAAAGACGGTCGAAAGAAAGAACTAATCACACGGATCAAATAAGATCTTAAACCCTAAGTAAAACCCTAATTACAACTAACTAAAAAAATTAGAACAAGAAAATAAAATTAGACAAGAAAATAAAATTATAACTAACTAAAAAAAACAGGAAATAAAATTAGAACAAGAAAATAAAAACTAGACAACCGTCCGGTTCCCCGGCAACGGCGCCAAAAACTTGTCACGGATTTATCTAATGCAAAATAACAAGTAATAATATTTATAAACCGATATACCTCAAGTGCAAGGATCGTAGTAAAGAGGTTAATACCGGTCGATCTTACGGGAATCGGGGTTGTGGATTCTAGTTTTTATTCCTAACCTAACTATGTCACGATTACTACTACTAAATGTAAAACGAAAATAAAACAGTTGAATAACTAAACGGAAGATAACAAACGAATCGATGGAAGATCGAGATCTAAAGCCAGGAAAATATAGTTGCGAACCAATTTAAACTAAACTAAACCTAATATGCAATAAACGACTAACTAAGCTAAACAATTCAAATTCAAGGGGTAAGATCAATAATTTACGAACGAACAAGCGACTGATCCACCTATCCTACAACTATCAATTTCGATCTAGATTATCTCGTGATTTCTAACCAAGTTGTGATTCACCTAACCAAGGTATGAACTCCTAATTTCTTAGACAAGTTCTCCTATCAATCTTCTATCTTCGATCTAAAGATTAATGCTTTCAAATCAAGGTGTGAAATCTCTCAATTTCTAACCTAGAAATCTAACCTAATAACTCTTGTTAATTAGATTTAAGATCTATTCTTTATCATGGTGATCTAAAGTTTAACATGATTTTCATCAAAATAGACAATCAACATGCAAAGATCTTTCGATATAAATTGCATAACAACATGAAAACATGATAAAGAAACAACTTGAATTAAGATACTCACAAGATAATCAAGAACAAAATCAATAAGTTGGTCGGATGGCTTCACAACGCTTGTTCAATTGGAGGTCTAGCCTCTCAACATCCTCTTTTAAACTCGAATTGTTTAGAGTAAAAGTGCATAAAAGTATTTAAGTAAAAGCTGCTTGTAAACTAAGGGAAAACGCAGCCTAGCCGCCTAGGGTTTAGGGTTCGAATATATGGTGATATTGGGAGAGAAAATACGCTGCCTTTATATAGAATTCAAGTCGGTTCTACTAAGTCGGATATCTGGACGCCCGTCTGGAAAGTGGTGAACGCCCGTCCCAAACTTGTGTAAACTTCTTCGAGTCGGGCCGAGCTGGATCAGACGCCGTCTCTTCTTAAATTGGACGCTCGTCCCACTGAAAAACTTAACATCTCGAACCAAATTTCTCCTCCTGACGCCGTCCAATTGACCAAACGCCCGCCCACTCGGACGCTGGGATTCAAGCCGCTGGACGCCCGCCCCAGATCGACTTCATCTTGATTTCTTCATCTCTATCTCTTTTCATCAAATCCAATCATCATTATCTTTTATCATCAATGAAACTCGACTCTTATCTCTTTTTGATCAACATTTGAGCATCAAACATGTACTTATAACACATTAAAACATCGCAAAATGTAATATCGTCCAAATAATCATAAAAATGACAATTAAAACACCAAAATTAACCTATTTTGCGAATAACTCATTTAAAACCTCATTTGCTTAACAAATCTACTAAACACTCGTTTCTAATGCAAATTATACGAATATGGGGGAAATTATCATAAAATATATCGATATAAAACGTATAAATTCACCCTTAACAGGGTTAATGGTAAATAAGGATAATATGTTTCGAGAAGGGTTTACGGAGATATCCCGAATCGAAGTGAACAGTCTATGGAGGATTTATCCTTATGTAATGATTATATCAGTGGATGCTTATCAACTCATAGTTGAGTATAAGTTATCTATATTCGCGAGTTCGGGCCGGGTTTATGGTGGTGTAATCCCGGAATTAATAGATTGAATATTATTGTTCGGTCTGACGGATAATATTATTTAATTTATTGTAGCTACTGAATATGGGTCCATGGTCCCCGACGTGGCTCCTAATATAGCATATACGATTTCTCGTCGTTTCACCTCAATTGTAATTAAATAGTTGGATTGGACTATTTAATTGATATGTGGATTAATTGTTTAGTTGGACTATATAATTAAATACATGAAAAATAAATTTTTCGTGGACTCGGCCCAATGTGTCAAAAAATGCGTAGACCTTTATTTACTAAGGGAGGGGGCGCATATTGTGATTAATTAATTATCAAGGAATTAGTTTTCTTGGATAATTATTTAATGTGTGATTTATCTTTTATTTGTTAATTGATAATTCATGGAATATTAGATAATAATATGATTTATCCTAATTTGTTTGGGATATATATTGTATTTATCTTTTATTTGGAATAAGGATTAATCTAATAATTATCTCTTAATTATTAAATCCTTGGAGGACAATGATTACTCTCCTATATAAGAGAGTTCTCCCAAGCCTTATGACATACAACACAATTTGAAATATTGGATGGAAAATAGCTTGGAATTTTTGGCTATTTTCTTTGGGTTTGAGTTTTAGAAAAACTTCGGGTTTTTCTAAGGTAGCATATCGAGGAGGTCCGGCGGCTTGAATCACCATCCACCTGGTGGTGCTTGGAGACACACGTTGGAAGACTTTGGCTTCTCAACTAGGCTCTCATATAGCTCGGATTGAAGATTGTTCTTGGTGTTTATTCACAATAAACCGGTAAGCAATCTAAACCCCCTCGTAGGTTTAGATTTATTATTTTATGTATTTTTGTTGACTAGATCTAGATCTATACTATTCCGCTGCGTAATCGGGTGGATCTTGATCCATCCGGCGATATTACATCCTACAAGTGGTATCAGAGAGCCTTTGATCTAGCAATCAAAGTATTTAAATTTTAGATCTAAGGAGTGGAATAAGCATGTTAGATTGTTTTTTTTATTTTCGTTTTTATGATGAATCGAAAATAATCATGTTGTATGCTTGTGATTGTCGTGGTTGAAGAGATGGATTGGGTTGGTATTGTTTACCCGTAGATCTATTTTGTAGCTCTCTTGTTTAGTAACAATTGAGCATAAGATTTGTATTTTAATTTAATGTCAATCGAAAATTTATATGAAAAATAGCATCTTTGTTGTAATTTTATATATTCCGGACTCAAAATATGAAGATCTTGCTGAAAAGATGAAGATCAAGGCGAAACACAAGGTATGACCGAGGAGAAACACCTAAAAACCTGTTTTTTAATTAAAATTCTGTGCTACAGGACTTTCTGCGATGCTGAAAAGCATCGCTATAAGTCTGTTTTTTTATAAAACTTGAATGCGGCTAGGGTTTGTTTTTTTTCTGCGGCTGAAATTTTTTTTATCTGATTTATTTTTTTTTCGCCGTTATGACAGAAAATAATTTAAAAAAAAAATAATAAATAAAAAATTCTGGAATTAATTTTTATACAGCCACAATAATTAAAAAATAATAATAATAATTAAAAAGGTTTGATTTATCAAATAAATTGGATTTATTTTAAATAAAATCCTTTCTCCTCTCGGGTGTTCGTGGTTCGTGATCCGGCGGTTCGAGCTCAAGATTCGAAGTTCAAGACTCGAAGATTAGATTAAGTTTTTACTTTTCCTTAGAAAATAGGATAGTCGGGGGTACCAACGATCCATCTCGGTGTCTATTTTTCCGTTATTTTTTTTTTTTTGTGTATGATCGAAAATTGTATGTATAACCGGAAATTGCCATGACATGCATCTTCATAATTCCACTCCAATGCATACATGTAGCTAGTTTATTTCGAATAAATTAGGAATGTATAACTCGTATAATTAGTTTAAAGGCTTATTTAATTAATATGTGGTAGTTAATAAATAAGTAACTAATTATAAAAACGAGGAACCGGTTTTGTCAATCGTTACGATTTTAGTGATGGATTCTCGTGAATCCCACTTGATAAATCGTTGAGCTTTTCGGTGATGGCTTCTCGGTGAACCCACCTTAAATGAAACGAGATTACGCTTTGGGTGACAATTTAGAAATCGGAGAATCTTAGTACATGGGTTCGAAATGGTCTAACCATGGTTGGCGAGTTCAACAGAGCTTCGCTCAATCGACTTCTCCACGTGTGATGTATGTTCTGATGAGTTCGACAAGACTTAGCATAGCCGATAAGCCTTCGGGATAAATGGGGCTTCTCTTGCCGGATTGGCCTGAATCATCACATATGTTCCAACGAATAAGGCGGCGTAGGCTTGCTACTACATAACCGACCCTGCTCGAGTACATGATTTATTGTTTTTATTGTCAAGACCGAAACCGTAATTAGTAAACCCACCACTTTTTCAAATTATTGAGTGGGAGCGGGGAAGGCGACAACCAACCCCACGACCTCTACTATAGATGCAAGAACGTGAGAGAATGGTGACACCTCGTGCCGCTTTGATTTCGCCCCTTCGGATGGTGTTCACCGCTATCAAAATTCAAGGCTTGGTCTCCGAAAGGATAGGATATCGGTACTCGCATGGGTCAGCGACACCGCCCTCGTAGCATACTCGGGCGTACTCGAGATCCGATATAGTAGGTCACACTTTTATGGATATTTTCAAATATCTAGGCTAGAAAAAGGAAGGTAATCAATGATTAAGGTCCGGGATGTCTGATTCCTGTGAGATGTTCGATTATCGAAGCTTAATCATTGAGAGAGATTGTCTCAGTTTAACCATCATAGTGCTGATATCGACCCTCTCGGACAGTACTATGCGAGGTTAAATCCTTGGAATGGTAGGATAAACTTTTTATAGTTTATAATTCCTAAAATAAAAATCTAATGGTGAAAATTTATTTTTTGAATTTAACTTTCTGTCATTTTGTTTACAACTAAATCTCTAGTCTACTAAACTGTTAGTAATAGGACTTCATTAAAAATGTGGAAAGTAACAAGTACGTTGTAAATTATCAAACAATGCATTTACTTTTTCGGAAGAGATTTATTCTCTTGAGCCTTTAAATTTTAAGTGACATAGTATATGTATGTCACGGGTGTCACTCGTGTTCAACAAGAGACGACCATACTTAGTTTACAAAAGATGACATAGGACTATCATATAAAATTCATTTAGTGAATTTTAAAAGTGTAATTACACAACAAATTTCTAATTGAAAAATCGGAAAATCATACATAAGGCCTTGCTAGTTAGACGGTATTTGGAACCGATAAACTAGTGAGAGTCTTAGTCTTATGATTTGTTGTTTTTCTGAATCATTAGAAATGTGTAATAAAGTGCACAGGAGTTTCTCTATTTATTGGAAAAACTAGAATAAAGCGTTGCTAGTTAGACAGTATTTGGAACTGATAAACTAGTTGGAGCTTAGTTCTGAAGATTTTATAATCTTTGAAGCATCATGAACACAGCATGCTAGTTAGACAGTATTTGGAACTGATAAACTAGTGGGAGCTTAGTTCTAAGTGATGTCCTAATCTTCGAAAAATCGTAAATACAAAGTGTTGCTAGTTAGACGGTATTTGGAACCGATAAACTAGTAGGAGCTTTGGTCTTATGATTTGACGATTAGAAAAATCGATAGTCCAAGCAAGTAACATTGAACATCCCACAGTTCAAGAGTAGTGTCTACTCAAACGAACTGCTAGTTCAAGACTGTTTCCATTTAAGGAAAGTCGAGAATGGGAAAGAATGTTTATACGTGTTAGTCATCTAAACTTATGGGAAAGAATGTTTATACGTTTGCGTCCCAATGTCAATTCAAGCCAAAGGAGGATACTCTTATGTTATCACGTTCATTGATGACCATTCACGCTATGGTTATATATACTTAATGAAGTATAAGTCCGAGGCCTTTGAAAGGTTCAAAGAATTTAGAAATGAAGTGGAGAAACAACTAGGTAAAGAAATCAAAACACTTCAATCTGATCGATGTGGAGAATACCTAGATGGAGAGTTTCAAGGTTATTTAAAGGAGAATGGGATTCTACCAGAATGGACCCCTCCCGGAACGCCTCAAATGAATGGCGTGTCTGAGAGGAGGAATCGTACCTTGTAGGACATGGTACAATCCATGATGAGCTACGCAGTTCTCCCAAAATCATTTTGGGGGTATGCTCTAGAAACCGCATCCTATACACTGAACCGAGTTCCATCAAAGAAGGTTGATTCTACACCATACGAGGTATGTGTTAGGTGTAGTGCCCGAAAGACAATTATCTAATTGTTTTATGACAGAATTAATGATTCATCTTATTATATACATGTATGCATATAATTAAGACACTACTGAAAACCCTAAGTACCTTGTTTATGTAATCACATAACTCAGTGTATTGCTATACACAAGAGGATTGAGTTAGTGAGATGTACTTAAAATTAACTTAGTCCGTAGCATTTATTAATCTGAGTACGGGTCTCAAGATTAATTTTGCTAATAATGCGCCCAGAACACTTTAAGTGTGACAGTCTTATCCGGACTGTCGGTAAAAGGGTACCTAGTGGGGCATTTATATATGATGATGATCATATAGGGCTGGACCGATTTGATTTGAGTTCTCGATATAATTCCGTAATCGAGAAGTCTTATCGAATCACAAGATGATCATATATGGATTAATCTTAATCCTAAGGTGATCACAGACGACTGCTAGACTAGGGTAGGGTTTGATGTGTTAGTAAGGATCACTTCGTAGTATGTGGTCCAACACTTCTCGTTGGCTCTATTCTAGGATGAGTGAGTAGTCTGCGCAATCACATATATGGAATCCATTCCTTCCCTCGGGAAGTAGACAGACAGTTCCCTTATTTGTTGACCCTAGAAACTGATCGATGGGCCCAGTTCATACTATATTAGTTATGAACTAATTGATCACTAGGGGGTTAATGGTAAATAATGATAATATGTTTCGAGAAGGGTTTACGGAGATATCCTGAATCGAAGTGAACAGTCTATGGAGTATTTATCCGTATGTAATGATTATATCAGTGGATTCTTATCAACTCATAGTTGAGTATAAGTTATCTATATTCGGCAGAGTTCAGTTTCAGGTTTATTGTGGTGTAATCCCGGAATTAATAGATTGAATATTATTGTTCGGTCTGACGGATAATATTATTTAATTTATTGTAGCTACTGAATATGGGTTCATGGTCCCCGACGTGGCTCCTAATATAGCATATACGATTTCTTGTCGTTTCACCTCAATTGTAATTAAATAGTTGGATTGGACTATTTAATTGATATGTGGATTAATTGTTTAGTTGGACTATATACTCAAATACATGGAAAAGAAATTTTTCGTGGACTCGGCCCAATGTGTCAAAAAATGCGTGACCTTTATTTACTAAGGGAGGGGGCACATATTGTGATTAATTAATTATAAAGGAATTAGTTTTCTTGGATAATTATTTAATGTGTGATTTATCTTTTATTTGTTAATTGATAATTCATGGAATATTAGATAATAATATGATTTATCCTAATTTGTTTGGGATATATATTGTATTTATCTTTTATTTGGAATAAGGATTAATCTAATAATTATCTCATAATTATTAAATCCTTGGAGGACAAGGATTACTCTCCTATATAAAGAGAGTTCTCCCAAGCCTTATGACATACAACACAATTCGAAATATTGAAGACTGCTACTGAGATCTTAAAAGAACATATGAAAGAAGAAAGAAGAAAGAGGAAAGCTGCTAGCAAAAAGAGCAAATAGAAAAGAACTTGATGAAGAACAACCAAAAAAGTTAAGAAAAGCAGTTGTGAAAAGAAAGGCCATGGAAAGGGCAAAGAATTGAGGGTTCTGGAGGCCTAAAAGGAAGTAGAAATAGAAGAAGATGTTGTGGAAACAACACATGTTGTTGAGCCTACTGAGGCTGCTGGTGAGCAACAAACTGAAGAACCACAACACACTGCTGAGCCTGAACCTGCTGTGGAAGTCATTGTACCTGATCAAGACCCTGCTGTGGATGCTACAACTCAGGGGGAAGAACAAACTGTTGCAGACCCTGCTGGTGAGTATATAAGTCAGGGGAACCAAGTGTTGAACAGATGGAGGTGGTATGTACAAATTTACAACCTGAAGAACCTACTTACCTATTTGTATATGCTGATGATACATTAAGTCATCTTGTTGAAACCTTTGGAGAACAACAAGTTGAACAACCTGTTCCTAGGAAACCTACAATGCCCTATGAAAGGAGGGAAAAGAAATCAAAGAAAGAAAATGTGGATCCTAATTTCAGGAAAGTGCAAAAATATTTTGAATGGATGTTTGGTTTCTACAAGAGACAGAAACTAGCAGCACAACCAATGACTGGTTTTGAGGAATGGATTTTTGAAAACCTAGAAGTGGAAACTTTACTGGGACTGATAGATACATCTGAATTAGAGGCAAGGATTATGGCAATCATTGAAGATGGCAAGCAAAAGAAGAATGTTATGTTTATAGATCCTAAATATACTCCAGATAGTGATGATTCATCTTCATCTGATTTTGATGATGATCATCCTATTTTTCCAGGACAGTCCAGTGGTACTGCAATGCAAAGACCTACTGAAGAGACTGGACAATGATCTACTGAGCAAGAGACAGCAGATCAATCTGCTGATGGTGGCAAGTCTGCTGAGGGTCAGCAGACAGATAATTTAGATCATGAACTATTTGCTGCTTTTACAGAGGAGTTAGAAGAACAAACCACAGCAGCAATACTTCTTGAAGATGCTAAACTGAAGGCCACTACTGATAATTTGATGGTTGAACTACAAGAAATTCTATCAGAAGAATCGGCTCAATATCAAGAGAGTATTGACACTGATGAAGTTTTGGCACAAGCCTCTGAGACTCTTAAAGAGATTGCAACTGTTGGATGTGTGCTAGAAGAAAATATGAATGTCTTTATAGACACTGCTGTGGAAATGGTGGTTAAGTCTGTTGGGGAACAGACAGCAACTGAACAAAGGTTGGAACATGAGGTCCTAATCACTGAGGATCAAACAGTGTTGGGATAAAGGTTGGAACTTTTGATGGGATTGGAGGAATCCCCTGTGCACTATATAGAGGCTATTGTAGAACATGCTACTGTGGAACAGATTTCTATAGCACCGGTTACTGAAGAGGATGCTGTGAATGACAAAGAAAGACATCAACCTGCTGAAGAAAAGGCTACTGAAGAAAATGATGCTAAGAAGAAGGTTGCTGATGACAAAGATAGACAGCAAGCTGCTGAATATGTTGTTGAAGAACAGCTTGTTGACTATGACTTCAGTGATGAGGAGTTCCAAATGCCTGAGAAAGAAGAAGGAGCAGATGATCCCCAACAGGCACATGTACCTATTTTTGAGGAGGTACCTGTTGAAAATGTGGTTGAAGAGGGTCATGAACCTGCTGAATAGGACAGACAAGAGCCATAGTTGTAAGGATACCAAGGGCCAATTATTATGTTGAAGAGCCTGCTGGTGATTTTGCTGGACAAATGGCTGGAGGTGTGGTTGGTGCAGTACCAACACATATTTTGGAAGAGTTGAGAGCTGTAAGGGATGATATTACACAACTAAGGACTCAACTGACCAGAAGTGAACAGAGGTTTGAAGACCTGGTGAATCTGGTGGATAACAGAGGAAGGACCACTGAAACAGTTGCTTCTAACATTACCTCTGCTCAATTTGCTATCAATGACCTACTCAGGGATGTAAGAGGTATAAAGAAAAGTACTGCACACAGAGACAAGGATTTTCATGAACAGATTGCCTCATTACACAAGAAGTTTGACAAGCTTGCTGAGGCACCAAAACCTGTTGTGGCACCTCAACCTGCTGAGGCACCTCAATCTACTGTACTAGATCCTAAGCTTACTGAGAGAATTAATCTGCTAGAACAGACTATTGAAGGAAGGATCACTGCAGTTGACACAATGACTGAAATTATGGAAGGTCAACTGGCAAATTTGGTGATCACACAAGAAAGTGTTCATGGCCTGCTGAACCGGTTTATTGACGATGTCAATAAGGGGGAAGAAGGTCTTATAGTAGAAGCAAAGGAGACTGCAAGGATTTTTTCTAAAAAGAAATGGGAGGCTGACATAAAGGAGTTCAGAAAACCTGCACCTGGCAGGATACAGTTGACTGATGACCTTCTGAAAGAGTACAAGAAGCTGTACTATGGAAAGAAGAGACCCTATCATGACATGGGATTTCAGGAAGGACTGAATTCCTTTTTGGGACTTAAATTTTGGGAAGTAAGGGTCATATGATTAAGAGCTTCTAGTAGAGGTGGAAGAGGTGGCAGAGGTGGAAGAGGTCAAAGAATGGTAAGTCAAACAGCAAGGGATTCACTGGAAGAATTCAAACATTTCTACATAGGACAAGGCTAGCTTCAATGTTCATACTATAAGGTTGACTCTACCAGAAGCCTGGAAATGGTGGAAACAGTTACACACCTGGATTGACTTTTCCACTTTGGAAAATCAATGGATGCTAGACATTGTCAGGGAAATCAGGGAGTTTCAAGAGAAGCAAGAATAAGACAGAAACAGAGTCTAGATCAGCACACTTACTTATGCTTTTATCTTATGCTGATCCTAGTTTGTAATAATTTTGAACAAATGTGATTTTAATGGAGTCTGACTGAATTTGTTATGTTTTTGTTTTTATCTTTTTGCTTTACTGTAAGGAGGGTATTGGCATCATCACTAAAAAGGGGGAAATTGTTGGACATATTTTTAAGTTTTAATGATGAGTGGCAGACTAACTGTTATAGAGCAAAGGCAAAAAGATGTCTAGATTAAATGTATAGGTTTAATAGAGTTTGATTTTTGTATAGGTTTGATCAAACAAACATTGTAAATAGGTCAGCTGACTTTATCAGCAGACCTGTCTAAGTCAGTAGAGTGTCTAGGTCAGTAGACTAACTAGGGACCTACTGATGGCTGAAGGCTGAGGGTTCAAACTCAGTTATTGAAGGCTAAGAGATCAAACTTAGTGTTTAAAGTCAAGGATATGGAATCA
This sequence comes from Gentiana macrophylla, assembly GCA_026214975.1. Classification (NCBI taxonomy): domain Eukaryota; kingdom Viridiplantae; phylum Streptophyta; class Magnoliopsida; order Gentianales; family Gentianaceae; genus Gentiana; species Gentiana macrophylla. The sequence continues at coordinate 1,905,771 of CM047811.1, read as the reverse complement.
GAATTTAAGGAAGTCTGTGATGACATAAACTGATTACATATACCTTGTGTACAAGGTCTAAGTTCCATATGTTAAGTGATGATTGGAACTTAGTTATGATCAAAATGGTGTACTCTAACTATGCAATAAAAAGTTAGATGAGAAGCAGTTGGCTGAAGTGTTATTAAAACACAGCAGACTTAAGCCAGCTGACAAATATCTGCATCAGCAGATTGATATACTTCTTATATCTGCTGAATATCAATCTCGATTTAATCAAAATTACATTGGAAGATTAAATGGATAAGGATGGATTACAAGCCTTGATTTTGTCAACAAATCAATGGTCAAGATAAAAAGAATGTTGGAAAGATTCAGAGAATCATCCAATGGTTATAAGTCAAAGGGTGGACAGTCTGGAAACTAACAAAAAGCTGACTGACAGTGTCAGTACTATGAACAGAGACAAAAAGCAAGTCAAGATGGAGATAAGTCTAAAACGGCTACATTTGAAATTCAAACACAAGTCAAATGATTCACACCTATAAATAGGAGACTCCTGACTTAGATTCAAGATGATTAAAATTAAGGAACACAAATAATCTCTACGAAGCTACCAAGTTTTAATCAAGAAAATCACCCTGCTGACATACACTAAACTTAAACTTACTGATCAAGAAATTTCTTCAAGTGTAACCTGCTATCAAGTTACATCAAGTATACACACTTGAAGACCTCAAGTTGCTGATCATTTCATTATGATCAAGCTGCTGAAAGCTGAATCACTTACTTGATTCAACCCTTCTTTTACAAGATGTGTGCTGAAGACAGAGAAGCATCTTTTGGGTGTCAAGAACTATTTTTGTGGTGGAGCCGGTGAAGAGGCAATCCTACCCTTCAAGGACCAGTGGAATACATTGGAGCAGTAATCCTACTTGTTTCAAGTGTTCAGTTTGTGAAGCCATAGTCATTGGTGAAGGACAAACAGTTTAGGGATTTTTGTAATTGCAACCTCAAGGATCTCTAGTAAATTTCCTCCAACATCATAGGAGAAGAGTGGACTGACAGGATTACACCACCTGGAACCACTATAAATCTTGCCTACTTTACTTTCTGCATTTACTTTCTGTAATTTGCATACTGATCACATCAACCTACTAAAACTAGCAACTGAATCACACACTTACACTACTGAGTATCCAATACTTAGTATCATATTTTTAACAACAAGTAATAAGGCTTAATTTAAATATATTCCGCTGCAACAAATTCAGTAACGTTAATAGTCAGAAGACTATTGAGTGGTCAGCAGACTACTGACCTTGCTGAGTTTGTCAACTCCAAAAAGTTTTAAGTGTTAAGTTTATTCACCCCCCCACCTCTTAATTTAAATATATTCCGCTGCAACAAATTCAGTAACGTTAATAGTCAAAAGACTATTGAGTGGTCAGCAGACTACTGACCTTGCTGAGTTTGTCAACTCCAAAAAGTTTTAAGTGTTAAGTTTATTCACCCACCACCTCTTAACTTAACCAAAGCCTTTTCAAGGGACCAACACTTCGCCTTCTTGGACTTCTTTTGGGCTTTTGGCTTGCCCTTGTTGGAAGTGACCAGCAACACTTGCTTTCCCTTCCCTACAGTGCCCTCAGCAGTTTTCAACATGTTCAATAACTCTGCAAGGGAGTAGTCTATCTTGTTCATGTGACAATTCATCATGAACTACGAGTATGAATCAAGTAGAGATTGCGGAATCAAGTCAATACTGAATTCTCGCTCCAACTTGTGGCCCAGCTTTCCAACCCTCTCTATGTACCCGATCATTTTAAGCACGTATGACCCCACAACAGTTCCAGATGCCATCTTACAACCACACAGGGCCTTCGAGACCTCGTACCTCACAGTGCGAGACTGAAAAGCATAGAGTTCCTTTAGGTGGACCATGATTGAGTAGGCGTCCATAGACTCATGTTGTTTCTGCAGTTCAAGTGTCATTGAAGCAAGCATGATACATGTAGCATCAGTACTATCAGAACAGTGCTTTTTATACTTCTCGACAGCATCTGCAGCCGAGCCCTCTACGGGCTTTTCCGGTAGGGCTTTGTCCAAGACATAGCCAATCTTCTCGTGCCTCAAAATGATTTTGAGGTTTCTTTCCCAATCGAGAAAATTGGTGCTAGAGACAATAACCATATCTTCGCTTTGTCTTTCAAAGTGAATGGAAACAACTTCAACTTAATGTAATCTTCAGGTACTCCTGCTGGTTTGACTGTGCTGACTATCTCTAAGAAGTTAGTGACGAGTACACTAGGATTTTCGTTCGGTACTCCATGGAAGGTAGTGTAATTAGTCACCAATTGTATCACATTTGACTTTGGATGGATGATCTCGGCCGCATCCTCTGGATTAACGATTGCTGGCACAAACAGCTCAATTATCGGCATCATCTTGGTGAACATTCATTTCTTGATATTGCATAACTAACGGTTGTGGTCTTGAATTATTTTGTCGCTTATTTTGCTCGAGGACGAACAAAGGCTAAGTGGGGAGTGGTTGATGTATTTCAACCATATAATATATTTTGATACATTTTAATCTCATTTCATAAGTCTTTTAGCAACGTTTTTATAGTAAATATAATAAATATCGTGATAAAACTGTTTGTTTTTGTAAAAAGTAGTTATTATAAAATCCCACCATTTTGACGTATTTTTAGGCCTATCAGCCTACTTTTTGTTATCAGAATTACCCGTGGTTTTTTTCGTTTTATTTTATTGCAGATACCACATGGTAAAGTCTCGGGGTCGTGACGTAAAGCCCAACGGATGCATAATTATCAAAGCAAATCTTATGCAAATCCGTTACAGCTGATTTTGACAAGACCCGGCGTAGACCGGATGAATCCCGGTCTGCGCCGGATTATATCAAGATTTGGCAAATATTGGAGCATTTATGGCGCTGACACCTCACTGATTGCCAAGATTCCGGCGCAAACCGGGAGAATATCAGCGCACGCCGTACAGGGACCCAACCAGAATTATTTTGTTCACTATTCACATACAGAGACGAATATCTATATATACACATTAGAACAAAGCAAAAAAGAGGAGCTTGTTTTCATCCTCTTCATCTTCTTGCAGGCAACAACAGCCCAAAGGCTCTCAAAGCCAAAAATTATAAATTCCATTATTAGCTATTTCATCACCAATTTAATACTTAGAATGTTGGCATAATTTTGTGGGTAGTTTGATTGGGAAAAATTCAACAGCCTAGGGAGCAAACTACTCTGAGAAGAAGACTTCAAGCTTTCCATTGCAAACTCAACGGTTATAATCGGTAACATTCTAGTGTTATTTTGTTTTGTTAATCTGATTGCTATGAATGCTAAATTAAATATGATAGTATTTGTAGTAATGAGTGGCTAGACTTGTAACTAGCCAAGGCATGTAATTGAACTAATTTAATCTCTTTTGGTTGAATGGATGATAATTATGTTATGTATATTTTAATTTCAACTGTGTTGAAGCTTTTTCTACTTGTATTGATTGTTAGCTTATGTTGGAGTAATTAACCAATATTGGCACACACACACACTTAATTGATACCGAACGGAACTTTTAGGTGTGAGTACGAGGTAGAAAAACCGGAAGGTAAAGTTGACCGTTATCGGAGTTCAATTTCTTATCCGGGGAATGAATCAGTTTGTACTCGTGATTTTATCATGTTAAATCATTAGGTTTAGGGCTCTTAAAGCAAGGAGGAGGCATAGAAAAAATTCGTACACTCGTGAGAGGGGAAATTGTTAGGATAGGAGTATACCGTTCACACAATTGAAGACCCTTAATGGGCCGATTGATCACATCCTTGAAACTGAAAGAGACTGTAGTTCAATGAAATTGTCTTGGTTAGTACCTTTATTATTAATTTGATTAGTGACTTAAAACTATTACTTTTATGTTAAAACTGTGACGTAGATCAAGATAATAATAGCTAATTGGTGTTTAAGCACGCTTTATATTGCGATTCCCTGAGGAGACGACCTTGTTCATTAGACTAGACTACAATTTGACCCGGTACATTTCCGGTTAGATTGGAACCATAGGAAAGTCCACATCACTTAACTTACCTGCACATACATTCGCTCATCTTGCCTTCAGACTTGGTTACACAACATGGTACCTTAATCGGGCCGGGTGGACTTGGGGACTGAGTCTTGCTCTTAAGTCCTCATTTGTTTCTTTTTTATACGAGGGTCGTGCTCTTTTTACACGAGTTTTTTTCCATCACTGCCTTTATTGCATATTTTTTCTCTTTTTTTCGTTCAATTTTTTTCGGGCAGATTTTCTCACTATTTTTTCTCTCTCTCTCACAAGTTTGTTTTGTCCCAGTTACCTCTTGTGGCATTCAAGTTGCTTCCCTTGTCTTACAACAATTTGTTAAAGTATATAGACCGACAAATAATGATTCCCGATTAAGACAACTTATCATCTAATCTTAAACACTTCTCACTCAGAATATGTGCTCAAATACTGAGTGCAATGATAGAATAACAATTAATAAGTTACTACTTCATGCAACATAATATATGCTCCTTCTTCCATACTAAATTGAATATGCTATAGCTAACTTCAAATTGATCTTGGGCTCCTTTTCTACCGATTCCTTACTCGGAAACGTGTAATGAGCAAGCTAAAAATAGTGTTAAATTTTCAAAATTATCCCTTTATCGATTATCCAGCTAAGACCACCTACCCCCACTTATAACAAGGGCTGACTTCCAAAAATAAAATACTATTTTTTTCAGACGAACTGTGCCTCTTCTCGCTCATTTCATATGTTTCTTCTTCTTCACAGTCTTCTTTTTCTTGTTAAATATTCAATTTTATGCAGCAACATTTTAATTCAATCACCAAACCAGATGTATATTATTGCGGATATATCTATATACATTATTGTTATTATTGAATTATTAGTAATTAAGTTCTATGGTAAGTAGGCAAAGGACATAGTCGGTATTTTACGGTGATAGGGTTTCTCTTATGATGTATAAATATATGATTGATGATGGAATGAAAACAGAACATTACGGTTTATCAAAATTTGTCATGGTATCAGAGCAAGAGGTCATGGGATCGAACCCTGGTTGGAACATTATTTATAAAAAAATAAAATTGTGCAAGTGTTGGGAGAGATTGCCCACATTTGAGGGAGGTGTTGGGACAAATTGCCCACACTCTTGAATGAAAATTGTGCAAGTGTTGGACAGATTGCCAACACTTGAGGGGGGTCTGTTGGGACAGATTGCCCACACTCTTAAATGTATAAGAAATAAAGTTGCGCCTTTACTAACACCAATTGGTTTTAGTACAACGGTAAGCGCTTGATCTTAACATGGTAGCAAAACTTAAAGCTGCAAAATCAAACCAGCAGGTCATCACCATGGACGAAGGCAATGAACAAGAAAAAAAATTGGACCCTCTTCCATCCCTTGATCGGGCATACCAAAAATTGACTCAGGAGGAAAGGCTGCATGGAGGACAAGTCGGTCAGAGCAAGGAGGACCAAGACATGATGACGGCAATGAAAATTCAGATGGATCTTCGAGCAAAAACGAAGGCCGAAAACGCTGCAAAATATTGTAATTACTGCAGTAGGAATGGACATAGCGAGCAAGGGTATTTCGAAATTCATGGTTACCCCGAGTGGTGGGGTGACTGGCCGAGGGGGGGCCGTGGAGCAGGCCGTGGCACCCAAGGTGGAGACATACGGGAGCTGGACAAGAAAGACAAGGAGCGGGCACTTGGCCGGGAATTATGGAGTTCGGGCCGCTCGAATCTAGCTCGGTTCATGCAAATAATACAGTGGCTAGCACCTCCAGGTAAAAATCGAATGGATGAAGTTACAGGAACCCGGAGAAGGTCGGCTTCCTAATTTAACCCCGGCACGGTGGCAAAGGGATACTCAATATCTTTAATCTCGCAAACCCAAGGATCGTGTGAACGGTAAGTGTTCGTGGATAATTGACACCGTGCAACGCATCACGTGACCGGTGCATTGAATAATTTAATAAATATTCAGGTGATCAAAGATTGCCCGGTTGGGCCTCCGATGGTCGTATTTCACGAGGCTACACATGAAGGAACTATTATATTGCCCGGTGGTTTAAAATTAAATAATGTTCTTTATGTACGAATTTGGCGTGTAACTTATTGTCGATGACACGCTTGATTGATGAGCTTGACTGCCAGTGCAGCTTCACTTTACATTGTGTGTTTTACAGACCGAACGACGAGGAGTCCGATTGGAGTGGGTGAGCGAAGATGGACTTTTCTTTTCCGAGGAGTACCACACACGGAAGGTTATGACTATTGGAGGGAAAGACTCAATGGAATTATGGTACAAGCGTTTGGGACATCCTTCAGAAAAAGTCTTGAAGCAACTTCCCAATATGAGTGACTTTAGTGCTTTAAATAAAGATGGGTGTGAGGTATGTTTCCGGGCTAAACAATCTAGGGAGAGTTTCCCAAGTAGTGATAGTAGGGCAAGTCGGATTTTCGAACTTGTGCATTGTGATTTGTGGGGACCGTATACGACACCTTCTACATGCGGGGCCTCTTATTTTCTGACGATTGTGGATGATTTTTCTAGATCCATGTGGGTTTATTTATTATATAATAAATGGGAAGTTGAGAATATTTTTATGAATTTTATGGCATTGATTGATCGCCAATTCGGTGTGAAAATTATGCGAGTTAGAAGTGACAATGGGACGGAATTTAAACGTTTGTTGCCACAATTTCAAAAGGAATGTATTATTTTCGAAACATCATGTGTAGGCACCCCACAACAGAATGGTCGAGTAGAACGAAAACACCAACATATATTGAATGTAGCTAGAGCCTTGAGGTTTGAGGGACATCTTCCAATAAAATATTGGGGGGAATGTGTGATGACGGCATGCCATTTGATTAACCGGACTCGCCTAGCGTTTTGAGCTATAAAACACCCTATGAATGTTTATTTGGTAAACCTCCGAGTTTTGACGCGCTGAGAGTTTTTGGATGTTTGTGTTATGCACACAATTTAAAACATAAAGGGATAAATTCGAAAAGCCGTAGTAGAAAGTGTGTGTTTTTGGGATATCCCTTTGCTAAAAAGGATGGACACTTATGGATTTGGAAATGTAAGAAATTTTTGTTTCAAGAGATGTGAAATTTTTGAACATATTTTCCTTTGCGTGAGTCAACACATCCTCCTCCTCCGGTCATTTTTCCCGATATTGAGGTCGATGAGTTCGAAATGGGACCTAATGATACGCATGTGGAGCCGCCCACTGTAACGCGGATCCCGTAGAGTGTGGATTCGTGGGGAGACGCAGTTGGTGAGGAGGGTGGTGAAGTACCCGACCGATGATGGAGTTGTGAGTGAGCGATTATCCTGGAGACACAACAGGTGGGCGTAGGAAAGCGTGCAAAAGTTCCGAATACAAGATATCGTGAGTATGTGACGCACATGGCAATCGATAAGGCAAGTCCTTCAGCGCACTCCACCACTTCATCGGTCTCCTCATGTAGTTTATATCCTCTTACACACTTCGTGGACTATTCTTGTTTTTCTGACGCACACAGGAGATTTCTAGCCAATGTCACTGCAGGGAAACCTCCTCAAACTTTTAAGGAGGCCGTCCAATCCGAGGGTTGGTGAAGGCTATGGTCGAGAGAAATTCAAGCCTTGGAGGAACAGGCACTTGGGCAGTGCAGAATTGCCTCTGGAAGAAAGCCTGGGTAGCAAATGGGTCTACACAGAAAAATATGATGAGCATGGGAATCTCCAACGCTTTAAAGGCAAGGTTGGTGGCATTTGGGAATCACTAGGTAGAAGGGATCGACTATACAGAGACATTTGCCCCAGTCGCAAAGATGGTTACTTTCCGTGCATTTTAGTCAGAATGGTCGTTAAAATTGGGATGTCCATCAAATGGACGTTCACAACGCGTTCTTACATGGGGATCTTGATGAGGAGATTTATATGTGGATCCCGCCGGTTTTGAGAACAAACAATGAATCGGTATGTCGCGACGCGAAGTCACTCTATGGATTGAAGCAGGCGCCAAGGTGCTGGTTTGCTAAGTTGGCCACGGCTCTGAAGGATTATGGATTCCGTCAGTGCTACTCAGATTATTCCCTATTCACTTTGGTTCGTGGGGATATCAGAATTAACGTTTTAGTCTATGTGGATGACATGATCCTTGCAGGGAATAATGCGACTGCTCTGCAAGTGTTTAAAAGTTATTTGGGAACCTGTTTTAAAATGAAGGATTTGGGACGTTTGAAATATTTTCTCGGGTTGGAAGTTGCCAGAAGCTCACAGGGCATTTTTTTATCTCAACGCAAGTATGCGTTGGACATTATCTCCGAGACGGGACTATTAGGGGCTCGGCCAGCCGAGTTCCCTATGGAGCAAAATCATCGGCTAATTAGCACGAGGCGCGTCTGTTGGATGACCCTGGTAAGTACAGGAGATTAGTAGGTCGTCTTATCTATCTTGGCGTTACCACCCGCCCGATTTGGCATAATCAAAGGCATATTCTTTCTCGCTTTATGCAAGCCGCGCGTGGTGCATTGGGACGCCGCTTTGCGAGTTGTATGGTATCCAAAACATCCCGGACGAGGTATTCTCTTCAAGGGTGATAGTCCATTATCATTGGAAGGGTGGTGTGACTCGATTGGGCGAAAGTTGCCCGTGACTCGTCGGTCCTAAGTGGGTGGTTTGTGTTACTCGGGACATCACGCCTCGTGGAAGACCAAGAAACAACAGATGCAGCTGTGTCTCGCTTCCTCGGCAGAGGCGAATATCGATCAATGGCGGCCATTACTTGTGAATTAAAATGGCTTAGACAATCGCTTGGCGACTTGGGGTGCGGATCTCACGGGTATTCCACTTCATTGCGATAGTCAAGTTTGCGCTACACATTGCTCGTAATCCAGCTTTTCATGAGCGGACCAAACATATCGAGGTCGATTGTCATTTTGTTCGTGACGCGATTTGAGGGTCCGATTGCCCGGATTATGTTACTACTCATGCACGATTAGTGACATATTTACCAAGGCGTTGGGGAAGCAACAGTTTGACTTCTTACTGTCCAAGTTGGGCGTCCGTGATATTCACGCTCCAACTTGGGGGGGGGTATTGCGGATATATCTATATACATTATTGTTATTATTGAATTATTAGTAATTAAGTTCTATGGTAAGTAGGCAAAGGACATAGTCGGTATTTTACGGTGATAGGGTTTCTCTTATGATGTATAAATATATGATTGATGATGGAATGAAAACAGAACATTACGGTTTATCAAAATTTGTCATATATGATAAAACAACGACATATTCTTTTCTGCCGATTTGATTTTAAGAATGTGGGTTTCAATTTTAAGGTTTCCATGATCGGCAGCTTCCATGGCCGATTCCGGCCGGCCTGAGACAATTGTCGCCGATCTCAGCTTTAGCTTAAACTTCCACGATCTCAGCCATCTCCGACGACGCCTCCGGCCATCTCAGCAAAATCTATTGCCTCTCTATCCTTTTGTGAAGCACCCATATTTCTTTTTGTTTTTAAGGACAAACACCGATCTTCTACTTTGGAATTATTCCTTTCTATTTAGCTTCAGTTTTATCTTTGTCAGTTGGATCTATATCCCTTACTATATCAATACATGCATCATCCTTCTTTTCTTTTTTCTTTTCTTTTTATGTTTCAGTTAGCAGATTTGAGGCCTAGTTTAACATTCAATTTTACTTCTTGTGTTCAAGTTCATAAGATTATTGTAACTGTGGGTAGATTAAAACATTTTTTACGGTATTGGCTTGGCCTGCTGGAAAAGAAGCTATTGCTGAAATCATTACTCCAGTGACACTAAAGTCACTGCAATGGCCAGCGGTAATTAGCGCAAGTCTTCCTACCAGGGCAATTTACAACAAGTAATTTTGAAACTTCTTTTTTACCATTATTACTCCAGATTTTGCTCAATTAGTTTCATATTTTTCTGTAACTCTTCGAAGCAAAACAAATTCAATTAGTCAAAGTAAAAAAGTATCTCGTAACCCACCTGCTTGAATGTTGTTTCATTAGATTGGGTTAGCAACAGATTTATTGAGTAAACAATTGTTTTTTAAAAACTCCACAAAGAAATTGCATAACTCCAGCAGCAAGATGTGGAAGATAAAGTAGTGTTGAAGCTTCAAGAGACCCAGATAAACAAATCATTCTCTTTATTTTGTACAAGATGTGAAGCTCTGCAAATTAGAATAAGATGTGAGAGGTAAGTAGTAGAGAGGACCTATGGTGTTGGAGGAATGAAGAGGAAGTAATGAGAAAGCGGCAGAATGATGAGAGTGAAGACCGAAAAAACATAGGTTTGGGAAGATCAATTGGAGGACAAATTGGGTATTAAACGAAAAAAATTCTCTTTGAGGCCATGGCTGGAATTTTCTTTCCTAGGAATTACCACTACTCCACGTATCCACCCATCATGGCTGCAATGTTGCGTTGTCGGAAATTTGAGATGATTCATCGTTAAAACAAATGTTTGGAGAGGGGGAAATTCGGTAGACATCAATGCAGTGACATTGATGTCACTGCATATACATTTTGGTACAAAAATTTGGTCGCATTGTAAAATAATTGTAATGTCAATGAATTCATGTAGTTTCATTCTCGGTGTCACTACATCGCGTCGATTTATGAAGAAATTTTGATTTTTAGAAATTAAGTCGGAAAAATATCAAATGAGATATCAGAATAAAGACGAGAAAAAATATGAATTATGGTGAAAGAATTACAATGATCGGAGTTTTATATCAAAAGATATAACTGTTTAAAATATTGAATAAAAGAGAGAAAATAACTTCAATTTTTTTTTTAAAAAAACTCGATTTTCAGAAATTAAGTCAAAAACGATTTATTTTTGTAGTGACAATAGTTGTGGGTGTTAGGTGTAATGCCCGAAAGACAATTTTGTAATTGCTTTATTTAATAAATGAAATGATATTATTATTCATATTTATTATTTTCATATTCACCGATGTGACAATAATATTAACACTACAGAAAACCCAAAAGTATATCGTTTATGTAATCACTTAACTCAGTGTATGGGATATACACGGGAGGATTGAGTTAGTGAAGATGTACTTAAAATACAATTAGCCCGTAGTGAAGTTAATCGAGAGTATCGGTCTCTCCTTTAACGTGCTATTAATGCGCCCTTAACACAATAGGTGTGATTGTCTTATCCGGACTTTCGGTTAAGAGAACCTAGTGGGGCATTTATATATGATAGATATATTATATAAATTTGGACCGATTTGATTAGAGTTCACGATATAATTCCGTAATCGAGAAGTCTTATCGAATCAATGGATGATCATATTTATGGATATATCTTAATCTCGAGGTGATCACGATCCAGCCGCTTGAATCATGATGAGGTTTGACTTGACGGTTAAGGATTACACCGAGTCCGTGATCACGAATTACCCCATCTTGGCATTGTCTTGGATTGAGTGAGTACTCTATGTTATCACAGATACGAATCCATTCCTTCCATTTCTGGAAGTAGATAGACGATTCCCTTATTTGTTAATCCTAGAAACCGATCGATCCATGGAGTTCATATTACAATCGATTAGCTACCCCGGTGAGTTGTATGAATTAATTGATCACTAGGGGTTAATGGTAAATAAGGATAAGAGGTTCTAAAAAGGGTTAATGATAACTTCCCGATTTAGAATGAACAGTCTATGGAGGATTAATCCATATGTAATGATTATATCAATGGACACTCATTATCATTCTCGTGAGGAGATAAATATAATCTCATAATCGGAGGAGTGCAGTCACGGGATTATGGTGGCATATTCCTGTGATTGATTTATCGAATATAATTATTTTGTTCGTAAGATAATTATTTATTTGATTTATCGGAGTCGCTGATTATTAGTCCATGGTCCCCGACGTGCCTCCAATATAGCATAGCTATTCTCGGACGTCGAATCCTTATAATATTAATTTAGTTCTTATTAGAATTTAATTAAAACGATATGTGAATTAATTGTTTAGTGGACTATTAAATTAGTTGGACTAAATAATTAAATATGTGAAAATAAATTTTTCATAATCATGGCCCAAAAGTGTATCATAGTCGAAATTATTGTGACTAGGTCACAAGGGTTAAAATTTCGGCCACAAGGTATTTTTATTCAACAAGAAATTGTTTTCTTGTGATTAATAAGACATGTGCACAAAATATTTATTGGATAAATATTTATGGTAAGAAATAAAGATAAATATTATTCTAGATTTGTTCTGGAATATTATAGGATTATCTTTAATTTATTGGATTTATTTATTTGCAAAATAAAATCCTTGGAGGACAAGGATTACTCTCCTATATAAAGAGAGTTCTCCCAAGCCTAAAAAACAACACAATTTTCGACTTTCACCTCTTAGAGAGGAGAAGGAAAAATTTCGGCCAAGGGGAAAAGGAGGAAAATCTTGCAGGTTTTCCGGGTAGCATATCGGGAGGATTCGAGACGAGAATTTCCTTCCACCGGGAGTGCTCGGATCACACGTGCGGAATATCATGGCGCTCTTCATACTTTCTTTTGTTCTTCCTATTGCGGTTCTTCTACTTGGATTTTGAGATCCAAGAGGTATGTTCTACAACCCCCTTGTAGAGTAGATCGAGTTATTTTATTACGTGTAATTTATAGATCTAGATCCTTAAATCGCTTCCGTTGCAGATGATATTACTAACAGTGTGTCACTTCATAAACCGAAGAAAATGTTGTTGTTGCTGCATAAATCATTGCATAAAGTGTCACTGCATCCCGATGGTCAATGCACCGCGGTGGTCACTTCATCGGGGTGGTCACTACATCCCAATTGTCAATGCTTTGCGGTGGTCACTGCATCGGGTGGTCAATGCATTGGGGTGGTCACTGCATCGGGATGGTCACTGCATCGTGGTGGTCAACCGATCAAGGTGATCACTACATCACGGTGGTCACTGCTTCGGGGGTGGTCACTACATCAGGGGTGGTCACTGTATCATGGTGGTCAATGAATCGATGTGGTCACTGCATCACGGTGGTCAATTCATGGCGGTGGTCAATGCATCAGGATGGTCACTACATCGGGGTGGTCAATGCATCGGGGTGGTCACTGCATCGGGGGTGGTCACTTCATCAGGGTGGTCAATGTATCACGGTGGTCAATGAATCACGGTGGTCAATGAACCGGAGTGGTCAATGCATCAAATGTCACTGCATTGCGGTGGTCACTGCATCGCAGTGGTTAATACATCGTGGTAATCACTGCATCAGGGTGTTCAATGAATCGCGGTGGTCATTGCATCGTAGTGATAAATGCATTGAGGGTGGTCACTGCATCACGGTGGTCAATGAATCGCAGTGGTCAATGCATCGGGGAAGGGAATGTCTTGCGGTGGTTAATGCATCGGGGAATGGAATGTCTTGCGGTGGTCAATGCATCGTGGTGGTCAATGCAACGGGGGTGGTCACTGCATCACGGTAGTCAGTGCATCAGAGTGGTGATTCTATCACTATGGTCACTACATCACGGTGGTCACTGCATCGAGGTGGTCAATGCATCACGGTGTTCAATGTATCGTGTAAATGAGTTGGGCTACTCGTGAGCTACTCGCGACTGACTTCAAGAGAGATCGACTCGATTCGGTTTTTTCGAGTTCGAGCTCAGTCGAGCTACTCGACAATTAACCGAGCCGAGCTCGAGTTTTAAAATATAGTAGTCGAGTAGCTCGCGAGCTTAATCGAGCTTGACTAAATAATTATTTAATTAATTTAATTTATTAAATTTATTATAAAATATTATTTTTTATTATTAAAAAATATTATTCGAAGTCGAGTATTATACTTGAGCCGAGCTCGAATTTACCATATTTCGTTAAAAATTAAATGAATTCTAGGATAATACTCAGAGCTTACTTAGTCGAAGTCGAGCTTTGTCGAGTACTTAGCGAGTCGAAGTTCGATCTTGATTTTTATGGCTCGATCGAGCTCGAGATTCGAGTTTCGAGTCCGAACTTTTTAGTCGAAGTCGAGCTCGAGCCCTCAGAGTATCGACTCGACTCGGCTCGATTACACCCTAGTTCAATGCATCGTGGTGGTCACTACATCGAGGTGGTCACTGTATCGTGGTGGTCAATGCATAGGGGTGGTCAATGCATCGTGTTGGTCAATGTATTGGTGTGGTCAATGCATCACGGTGGTCAATGAAAAAATGTAAAAATAAACTTTCACCATCGAGAAAATAAAACACTCACACACACACATTCACCGCCCAGGGAAAAAAATCAAAGACAACAATAAGAGCGTTACTTTCAAAAATAAATAAATAAACATTCAGTCCATTTCTTCCGCTTCCAGCATTTCCGCCTGTTCCTTTTGGTTTTTTTATTCTTTTTTTATTTTCTTCATTAAGAGTATTTTGGTTTATCTGTCTAATTTGTGTCTTCATAACTAAGTGTTTGTTTGGGTGTCTTTTTTGCCTAATTAAGTCCAATATGTGTCTTTTTGGATAATTGCCCCCAAAAAAATTGTATACTTTCCGTTTGCCTTCCACGGCTTATTGCTCGATTAAATCGTAAATAGGAGTACCTATTAAAAGCGCATCCGTTGGACGACAATTTTGTCATTTTGGGTTTTTTTTTTCTTTGCTGTGCAAAGGAAACGTTTATCACTTATATGTACACGCGTTATTTTCTACTACATTCACCGCCTCATTCATGTGCTATACCTCTTACACGTCTTTTCTCTTTGTTCAAATTACCATTTCATCATCCACAAAAAAGGAGAGCTCCGTCTTTATCCTCCACCTATGGCCGCCACAGAAAGAGGCCTCCCCAGAGCCGCCTAGCTTATCAATCCTAAACTTCAATTTGTCCAACTTACCAGGTAAATCATAGTCGGTAATCTCGATTTTATAAAGACTTTAAGTTATTTGATTGTTTTTTTATTCAACAGATAGATTAGATGAAGAAGGAAGGTCTCGATCATCTTCAGGCGGTGAAGAAGTAGAATCCGACGGGTCTAAGAAAACGCTGACTAGAGCTCAACGGAAGAGACTTTGGAAGAAGAAGCTAAAAGAAGCTACTTCACATCGCCAGAAAATCATTGGGCCGATGATGCCTCCTTCAGAGTCTGGTGTTGTTGAAGAGCAACATGAAGGTGTTTGAGAAAAATCTTAGAAGACACTTGCTGTTGAAATTCAAAAGCCGGGTACCGTATCTTACACTATTATTGGTAGAATCCATTTACTGCCCTGCATTGCTTAAAAGGTTTTTGCTTTCTAAATTATCTGTGGTCGTTTTAGATTCACGGAGGTTATCTTGATCGAATCAACTACTGAGAACAAACAAATGAAGAAAGGCAAAGAAGCTTGCCCGAGCCGAGCTCAAATGTTATATTAGGTTCGTTTAATAAATGAACTAACATGAGTTTGTTCATGAACGTTTGATGCGGTTCAGGAACAAATTTACATTTGAATATGAATATTTATTTATTTATTTAATGATCGATATATGTATATTTACAACTAAGTTGTTTTGTGGGATTGGTCATTTTGCTTTGTGTTTATGAATTCCCGATTTGTGTCTGATACGTGTGATTCAAATTGAATTATTATAAACGTGAGAGCCAACAAATTTAATTGGAGATGAGAAAATGCATAATCTTCTTTTTGGTTTCGTCAGAGTCTCTTCTACATTTTCCTTCTATGGAGGCATTTCATCAAATATGTTCTTAAGAGTGAAAAATCATGACTGAAATTGCATTCCCCCTATTTCATAGATTATTCATCCTATCCTGTTATAATGAAAAATTGTTTTCCTTTTTTCCCCTTTCAGGATTAAATAAAGCTGAAGTCTTTTTCTTGATTGGATTCTTCCAACCTTGAAAATAGCAAGTCTTTGACAGCACTGCACTTTTCTGGCATTTCCGCTGTAAGTTCTATGTGTTTCACATTGACATTCAAAGCCTCTTTTTGTAATTGGAGTATGCTTGTAAATCTGGAAATGAAGCAGTCAATACAAGTTCTCTGGTTCCCAGCAAGTTGGAGAATATGAAAATATTAGATGCTCATGACACCCAAACGAATGCAACTAGAGAATTTACCCAAATAAACATGATCTATCAGAACATTCCTTGCATCAGGACTGATGATGATATTAAACCTCCCCAAGGAGTTGAGTTGACATCTATTGATGGTACTGATATACCGCCAGAAGATATTGGGAAAGCTTTGCAATTTTTAGAATTCTGTGTTGCTTTTGGAAAGGCAAGTATATAAATTGCATTTCTCTCCATCATCTTAACCTTTCAGGTTGCATTGTATGTAATTATAGCTTGAATCCTTGTGTTCATATTTCACTACCGTCATTGGCGGTGAGTGTGACCCTACTGCTAATGTGCAGTTGTCTTCTTATATGAAAATCTTAGACCCATATGTTTGAACTTTGAAGGCGGGTAGTTGGGTTATGTCCATATGGACGATTTTGAAAAAAAAACATGTTCTACATTTTTTGCACAAAATGTCAGATGGGGAAGAAGATGAAGAAATTGAAAAATATAAAAATGCTGGAAATCGTATCTTTGCTGATTTAGATTCTGCAGCTGCTCATAAGGTGCTCGATGATTTACGACAAAGTCTGAAGTTCAGCGATTTGGCCAAAATTTGAGGAGAAAAATCTTGATTCAGAAAATCCACTACTCCCTTTCTTTCTTGCACTTTTCCGTTTCTAGGGTACAAAGTTTCTGACTGCTTTGGCTTAAAAATGCTGAATTTTCACAGATTTTGGCACAGACAGCACCATGTTATTGAGAATGATTGTTGGTACATGAAGTTTAGATATATAGGTTAGAGATTTTTTTTGCTAGCGGGACTGTCAGATAAGGATCCAGGGCTTTTGTTTAAGCTATTGATAATTTGATTTCATGTCTTACAACCTGCTTATAATATGTTTATCCATTAAGTCTGCTCTGGTCTAAGAATACATGTCTGCCCTGTTGTTTTCGTTTAGATAATCTGGATTATGTCTGATAGTTAACCAATGTTCAAAGCTTGCCTGCTGTTTTTTTTCTTTCTGTTATACGCATTATATTTTGGCTCAATTTCTGAGTCTGTTTAACCAAGATTCAGTCTTAGTGTTTACCTGCATGTTATGCACTTCAATGATAAGTTTCTGATTAAACAAAGTTGGCATTGGTTGATGATGTATAGCAGGTTCATGTCCCATTCTGACTGAGCTAAGTTGTCAGATTTATTGCTTTGCTTTGGTTGGAATATGCTTGGTTTAGGTTCTGGTTTGAAGGCTTCCCCTGGTGAAGACAGTGAAGTCATATTACAGTACGCGTCCAACTTTTCCATCTCTCTGATTTATTTATTTTTATTTAATGGGTTATTGTTCTGATTTTTGTTTTTCATTTAGTGTTGTATTAATGGGTTTATTATTATTATTATTATTATTTTGGTGGCTAGGCCTGAGAAAATATTCAAGGATCCTTTCAGGAGAGGCAACAACATTCTTGTAAGAACAGAGAACATTTGTTTTATTGTTTGTGGCTTTTGTGGGATGATCTTTAATTTTTTTGTCCGTGATTTGTATAGGTTATGTGTGAGACTTATACACCAGCTAGTGAACCTATTAATGTACAATATTTCCATTAGTGTACAATCATGAATACAGTGTGTCGATCAATATGTTCCTACAAATAAGAGGTTCAATGCTGCAAAAATATTTAGCAATCCCGATGTCGTTGCAGAGGAGCCCTAGTATGTTGTTGATTTTGATAGTTTTGTGGATCTTGAGACTGTGAGTTGGTACAATATTCAAACGAAAGTTGTAAATTGAAAACATATGACACACACATCTAAGAGCTGCATCATAAGAATAGATATTCCTTTGGTGTATTTCTGAAGCTACTTTTAAATATATCATTTAGACTGGTAAATTATGATCCATAACATTACAATCCATAACTTTTTGTGCTCATTACCACTTCAAATATATCATAAATTTATGTTTTCACTGCTCTCTTAACCCTTCTTAGTTATTGCCAATTCTATTGATGTTGATGTGCTAACCATGTCAGCAGCAATCCATATGGAGATGTGAGATTGGATGATGTCTGGTTTGCTTATCCCTCACTTTCAAGTCATATGGTACTCAAGTCGTGCCCTTCTTATAAAAATAACCTGTGTTTATTTAACTTAATTTGTAAAACTCAATCATCTTTTTTACTGGGGCAGATCAACTATCCACTATTTTTGATAATTCTGAAGCGTTTTAAAAAAATTCAGGGAATATCATTAAAGCTAAAGCCCTGCTTGGTTCAAGTGGCGGAGGAAAAGTGTAGTGGTTATCATTTTCTACGCAAATCAATCTATGTCTACCTTGAATATTATGTTTATTGCATGTTTTATAATATCAATCATTTTATTTTATTCAATTTACTTATTTGGTTGCAGACGACCATTGCTAACTTGATTGCGAGGTTTTATAACCAAAAAGAAGGGAATATTTACAAAGGACCTAATGGGGAGTTGCTCCCTAAAGCTGTGTCATTCAAAGGTTTCGAATGCTCTATTTTGGTCTGCAAGATATAGTAACATACTGAATAATTGAAGCTTTATGTCCAGTAAACTTTATGTTCTGATGCTGAATTAGGTTCAAAGTGTTGATCTCTTGCGTGTTTGCGGTTTGTATAGGATTCTAGATATAGAATATGTAATTCAGAAGCTCCTTACCTGGCTTACTTTGGTCAGTGGACAAGTTTTTTTTCCTTCCTCTTTTTGCTTTTTAGTTCATTTTCTTACGTTTATCAGAGCCTTTTCGATATGAATACATTGTTCTACAAGCATTCACTACTTTTGTTATCTGCATTTTTCCGGTGATGTTCATTTACTAATACGGATACACATGTTGATGACTGCTCTTACACCAATATTGAAGCCACTGAAAAATCTGCTTGCCAAGACTGACGAGGGGCTGAGGTCGAAAAAAATAATTGCAGAAATTAGAGCCTCAAATAGAAAATACACAGACAGGAAGACGAGGCGCACAGTTCAGGAGTGGATAGAATCTGAGATTAATGAAGCATCGACATCTGAGAAAAATGATAGCAGGAAACATTTTGGGGACACTCCATGTAAGACATGTCAAATTAATACTATCAGTCATCATTTGAATACAGTAACTACCACTAAAATGTTGCATTATATTTGCTTATTATAGATAAAGAGGAAGGAAAGAATGTGAGAAGAATGACAATCTTTTGCTACATAACTAGGCCTTAAGAATGTTTAATGTTTATCTTTTGTACGGCTTGACAACGAGAGTGCCAATCTCGCTTTTGTATAGCTTTATGTCAGACTGCTATATATATTTGCACCAAGGATGAACGTCCGGGTGAATACGGTTTTTGGGTCTAAAACAACTAAAGCAAGGCTGAAGAAAGGGTACATAGGAATGTAATGAACAATAAAAAAACTTTTGGAATGTATATTATAGCTAAGGCAGTCAGCTTACCAACTAACTTACAATTGCCACCTACGTAGAATAATTAAAAGGCATGCTTCACATACATCGCATCACAAATAAACTGGCCTACATTACAGACTCGTAAAATTTGAAAAGACAGGGCCCACCGTGCAAGGCATGGTACGCCCTTCTAGTATAGCATTAATACTTGATAAGCATACTACAAATTAAGGCCCATTTAATAGCAAAAAAAACTAATACATTTAAACCTCGATAAATAAATACCCTCGGGACCAGAAAAAAATATTCGTTTAGCAAGATTATTCATTTATCAAACATTATTTTAAGCCATTTTGCCAAGTCGGGACCGGAAAAAATTATTCATTCAGCAATGTTATTCATTTATTGAATAGAAAAATGATTAAGGCACAACCCATCGTCCCCAATCCATCTACATAAAAGGTGGATTTTTTGTCCAGAATTTTTGTGTTATTTTGTTTTCCTTTTAAGTGTTAAAATGTGTGGTTATAAAGTGTTGTGTGGATGATTTATGTGGATGAATTATGTGTCTAAATCACTCTCCTATCGAATATTCATTTATTGAGGTTTAACTAAAATAATAATTATATGAAGCCCTAATTCATTCTTCTGTATTGCTTCAACCTAAACAACTGCCGCCGCATCCGTAAAGTTCTTGAGATATATAAACGAAAAGGCATGTATGTTCCCTTTTATTTTATTTTAATAACAGGCCTTACAGAGACCCTTCTATGAAGTCTCACCCGCCATTGGCATTCTATCCCCTCTTCTTCTTCTTCGCATACCATGGAGAAAGTGTTGAAATAGTGTCCTAAACCCAATCGGGTTGGACCGGATCCGACCGGGTCGGATCATTTGTACTATTTCTTTATGTTTATGCATATATAAAATGGCTTATTCTGTTGTCATATATATGTTCTTTTAAAGAACCAATTATGAATTGTTATATGATAACGTCCTTAGTATTAAACTGTGATAGAGAAACCATGATAGGTGATTATGGTTGATGAGATCTCTAATCACTTTAATAAAGTTTGATACTTAAATGTCTCTAGGCTGATGTACTATTAAACAGGGCATTGATAGTATAAACAGACTAGCACGTATTAGATGTATTCTGTCTTTAGGGCAGTGATAGATCTCGTCTATCGAAGTGTAGAGACACTTGGACTGTACGTGGACGTGTATTAGAGAATGCGTACGTTAGACTGACTCACTTACACAGATAAGTGTCACACTATGTGACGGTTGTGTAATTATCCTTTGACCGAGTCTTCATGGCATCACGGTGTGGATTGTCATGCTTTGACACTATTGAGGTTTCCCCAGCCAAGGGGCGATCATGCGGTAGTGATTGGGTATGATATTGAAGCATGCGGAGTATACATGATTGGTCGTCCGGGAATCGCGTACCCTATCAGTAGGGGTAAATATCCGAAAGGGCCTTCTTATAAGGAATGTCTCGTTCTCGTGAATCTTTGCAAAGTGGGAGTAAACGTGTTACTTCGAGAGAGCTTGATATCCAGATTATAAGATACGGTTGTTAATGTTTGACACTCGATGTACGACCGTATGGATATTATTACAGCGATAGGATTGTAAGTTACACGGTAACTGTTTCACATGAAAGGTAGTAGTCATTGCATTTGACTCTTCCGATGATTGGGGGTCACGGTGTGTTGCTAGACGCTATCCCGTGATCGTTAGGCATGAAGGGCATTTTCGTAATTTGGCGCTTTTGTGTCTACGGCCAACATATTCGGAAGCCTATCGGGTCACACACATATGAATATCCACGGATTAAAATGTGGTTATAGATGATAACCAAATAAGGAAAGTTTATCTCGAGACTATAAAGGTTATAGTGGTAAATTAATATGGTGGTATTTATTTATTATGAATAAATTAAATACAAGATATTAATTAAGTTGATTAATTAAATACACTTATATTGATGAGTGGCGCTACATATGTGTATATGTGATACACTTAGATTGTGCAATTTAATTAATGATATTACCTATTATTAATATTAGATATTAATAAAATATTATATATATATATATATATATATATATATATATATATATATATATATCATGCATACATGCGTGTGTGTGTACACATTAAATGCAAATTAGTGATTTGCTTTATGTGCTTGCACCAATGTATAATATATATTAATAGATTTTTATATGTGAAATATATATGTGATATATACACATGTGTAAATTGATTTATGGTAATAAGATAAATATTGTCAATATAAGATCTTGACAATATCTTGGGAATATTCAATATAAGATATTGACAATATCCTAGATTTATTTGATATAAGATATTATAATAAATGAGATAAATCAATCAAATATATTTTCCTTATTTTATTGGAAAAAGTTTTCCTCCTACAAGCCTCTTGGCGCCCATCTCTAGTATAAATAAGAGGGCTTGCCAAGCTCTTTAGTACACCATTCTTCCAAGAGCAATTGTTCTTGTGAAAAATTACAAGAACTCATAGTTCTTGTGTAAGAAAGAGGGGCTTCCTATAGTGAGTTTGTGAGGAGGAAAAGTCCGGTCTAGCAAGCGGGGTTTTCCGATAGCAATCCATGGTGGGATTCCGGTGCGGGCTGTTCGTGTGGACTACCGGTAGAGGCCGAACACTTGGGCGGCTCTATGCGAAGAACTACTCTCCCAGACGGTCAAAGCGCCGATCTTTTAGATCAACCAAGGTAACCACCGCCTACTAACTCGTTTGTTTATTGCTTAAACGAAGTCGATCTTGGGTCGATAGGAAATAAATTTTTGAATTCACTGCGTTCCCGCGTAGATTTCCTAACAATTGGTATCGAGAGAGAGCTTGAGCTTAAGCAATAAGCGTGTTTATTTGCGTAGTTAATTTTATCGCTTTAAATCACGTAATTAAAAGATGATGTATTTTGATTAAGTAAACGATACTAAAAGAAATTTTTGTTTTGTGTATTTATGTTTCAATATAGTTCATAGTTGTGATTAGTCGATAGATGCAAGATTCAAATCACGTTACGTTAAGTTGAGGTTGAGTGATGGATTCTCGGTGAACCCACTCTTCATTAATTCGATGTGCTCGACTTTTTCGTCCCGTGATATTTATTGTGCATAGACATCTCGTTGTTTAGTCGTGTCATGGTTTAGGAAACCAACGACATCCCTTTTGATTACGAATCAAAAGGAAAGAAACAAAAGAGAGATTTAATTTTAATTTAATTTTAGAATAGTTCTAATTAATTAAAATTAAATCGTTTAAAATTAATCGTTAATTTTATTTCGATTAAAATCATTTAATTAATTAAATGTTAATTAGTTAATTGATTGGATAAAATTATTTAATAGATTAAATGTTAATTGATTAATTAAGACGCAAGTAGTTAATTTTTAATTTTATCTTTTTCATAAGATTTAATTGTATGGATTAGATAGTGTAGATATAATATGATTATATGGACCCCGATTGATCATGGACTCGACCGATAGGATAGATGTGAATGATTTAATTTTTCTGTTGGTTTAAAAATTGTCCTAGGCCGTTATGAAGAACGTGACCTAGTTTATTTTCTGCATTTATCCCATTCCCGTTGGCTTCCCCCGTGTGCGGCGGGTGTATTTATTTTATTAGATAGAATTAAATGTAACAAGAATGGAGCAGAAGATGGAGACCAAAGAAAGACGAAAATGAAGATCCCATTGGAGAATGGAGCATTAAAGATCCTATTGGCGGTTGCAGCTACCCTTAGATTGTGACCCGCGGTTTCGTCAGTTTGTATTCGAAACCGCACCTAGGAAAAGTCCATGATCATACCGGTTACTTTACGCATTTATTTATTTTGTGCTTGTATTTATTTTATATGATATGATAGATGCATGACTAGGCACGATCTAGATGAATGTGTAGGATGTATGTCTATAGAGATAGATATATTTGATGAGACCGAAATTAAAATTAATTAAGTGAATTAATTTACATAAATACTTCCATGACAAAAATCGAGTTATAATATGTCTCCCAATATTATAATGACGGTGAAGAGCCTTTGTTCGGATCCAACTGATCGACCACCGTCGGGAGTTGACCTACCACGGGTATATCGTTATTATTGAGATATGATCGTTACGAGATCTCATGAATATTGGGTTACGACTCGACTAAAGTCTTTCGGTGATTGGCCACCGTCAGGGCTGTCTGACTTTAGAGACAAGGGGTTGACTAACACATAGTGATGTGTATCGCCAAAGAGTTGACTAGTCAACCACTAAGAATCACATAGAGATGTGAATGGTAAGATGTTACCTACCTTTGAAATTATCTTGGTTGATCGACCACCACCGGGAATCAAGGTAACTAGATTGGATCTCGACCACTAAAGAATTTTGAAATATTCTTGAAAGTCAATTGGGAGTAGTTGACTAGTGGGAGCAAAATCATAAACCAAAAGACCATTTTTGATTTTGCGTGTATAAACAAACAACACTCTTTTATTTTCATTTTTTAATGTTGTAGTTAGCAAATTCTATATTTATGTTTTATTCTCGATTAGTAAAACCAAACATGATCATTACACTTTTGAGAATCGTTCTCAAATATGGTTAAGTAGTTTTAATCCCTTTTAAAATAAGCAATGACACGAGCAATCCCGTTATAGTAGTTAGAGACAAGGAGACTACATAATTGATGCAAGATACTCGAGACTTTAATTATTAAAGGAAAGCGAAGCTCATGATATTGGATACGATCCAAGATGATCATTCATCATACGATGACAAATAATTCAAACGTTGAATGAGAATGACCATGTCTAATTTTGGAAAGGTTGTTTTCAAAATTATAAGATTTAAGTAATTGCTTAAAGGTTAATTAAATAGTCAATATTTTGAATACGATTCAAAAGGATGAATAAACTATTTAATAAACTTTAGATTTTCCTTATGAAAGGAAATTAAAAACATGGCTCTTGTGATCTTTCTTAAGTCTTATGAAGACTACAATAAGAAACATTTTTCAAGTGCTTAAAGGATTGAAAAGGAAAGTTAGGGCATGTGCTTAAATAGAGAATTTATTGAAGTTTCTATTCTAGGCAAGTGAGTTGAGATAAATCTGTCTAAGTTCAAAGTCAACTCTAAGATATATGATATCTTACGAGTGTGATTAAATTAGAAAGGTTAATCTGAGATATGGAAGGTGAAGCAAGCGTTGTAACACTTACCATATTCGGATCTAGTAAGCGATAAGGAACTAAATAAATGTTATTATGTTCGGTTCTTATGAAGAACGTACTTTCAGTTATCCGTCAGGATTTGAGAGACATATTCAATTGTAAAGAATAAATGTTATTCCGATAAAGTTGGAAGGTCACTGAATCTAACATACTAGATTGATGTCACTATATAGTTGATATATGTGACAAGATCTCAACTAAATATTTGTGTGGTTGTTATCCTTAATATTTGTGGTTGTTTCTAGACATAGTCTCTCTGGGAGGGAAGCGTGTAATTAAACGTCATTATGATGATGTTGAACCATATGATTATGAATCATGTGGGTAATACGTATCTTACCTAAAGATGACTAAAATACCCTTTTATGAAAAGGTTGTAAAATCTAGAAAATTATCTCAAGCCTAAACATACCGATGTTTGTTGGCTTGTGACAATTAATGCCACAAATAATTGTTTATTAGTCTCTACGACTATTTTTAGAAATAGTCAAGTGTACTCGATGAAGTGCATAATTCGGAAGCCGAAAAGTTCGAGCTAGTACGAATATGAGATTGATGAGCTACTTAGGAATTAATCTTCAATTGGATTGAAGTAATTAATACCTGAAGGGTGTTTCAGAAGTCGTCTGAAAAGGAATAAGATTCTCCCTTGAAGGATACCATCTTTGGGATATGCAATTAGATTGAGTTCCCAAAATGGAAACAACACTTTATATGATAAAGGTGTGACGCAAGCCATGCAAAGTATCCCTTACCCGTTTCGGGATAGTGCCCTTATACTTAACCGAGTTCCAAAGAATAAAGGTTGAATAAATTCCATATTAGATGTGGAAGAGGATAATGTCAAATCTATCTTGACCGATGATTTGAAGTTGTCATAGGCACAGTCAGAAAGGCTTGGAGCCTAGTACGACATATGCAACTTTGTGGAATATCTTAGCAAGTACGCTGGATATTGTTTACTTGTCCGTGGAGCAAAATGTTTGTCTTCAAACATGTTGTCTTCTAAAGGAAGTGTTTCTTCCAAGAGAAACAGTGGGAGTGAATCAGATCTCAAAAGAGTTTGAGAACCACAAAGATATATTCAACCATAGGAACATGAGCAGACGCCGCATAGCGATGAGATGTAGAACACTGCTCAGTGCACACAAAAGTTTTGTAAGTTTGTGGATAACCTCAAGCCTGAAAAGGCTGTTGGTATGTTCATCTTGAAGAATGAATATCTCACGACTTATGAAAGAATGTTTGAAAGGCAGGTTTGAGAGATATGGCCAGGAGCCATAATATCTGAATTAGATTCCATCAGTGACAACCAGGTTGTGAACCTAGTCTGTCTTACCTAGAGGGAATGTCCCCGTAAGGCTGAGCCCAGTTCTATTCAGATAATACTTGTTGTAACTTTGTATCATGACTATATGATAGTGTTGAAGGCGTTAGGCGAGCGGCTCAATGTTCATGAGCGATAACATGATATGTAAGCCCATGAGATCCATTTATGGACTCAAACAAGTTTCTCTATACAATTTCTTTGTTTGATAATCAAAGGAGTTTGATATAGTTAAAAGAAGAATATGCCCCATGTGCAAGATAGATAGTGGGAGTGTGTTACGATTTTTGAGTAAGGTATTGGATCTCTCTCTAGAATTATCACCCCATGTCACAACTCAATTAATGTTTGGTAGTTCAAGGTCTTTACAAAAGCACTTGGATTAGTAGTTCTTATTTTGGAAATAAGAATCTATAGCGATAGATTTAACTGCTGTTATATTATAGTTTACCTATATAGATGTGATGCTAAAAGAAGTTTAGCATAGATCGCGACAGGGATCTTGCTAGTCGGTGTTCTCAAGATCTATCTATGTTAGGACGTTAGTCTAAAGATAAGGTGAAAGATGATGGTTATGAAGGTTTCGTTTTGCTCTGCGATAGGAACCATCATAAAGGTAATGCCAGATGTTCATAGTTCATGAACCTGTCGTGAGCAATTAATGAAAGTAAATACGGTGAATGTCGAGAATATCCTTAAACAAGTTAAGGATGGTTTCTAGTTTATTGAAACTTGGAAATAAATAAACGTAGATATACTGCACGTATATCCCGAGTCTTATCAAGGCGAGTGGGAGCTACGATGCAGGTTTGCGAGTCATTTTGTTTAAGTGATACGTTGATTTGGAAATGTTCTAGCCTATGGGTCATCAGTAAATTCTACTAAGCGAGCCAAAACACAAGAGTGCCTTAAAGCGCAATGTGGGAAGCGATACATGGATCTAGAAGGTTCATTCCTCGAACCTTGTGCGGTTCCTCCAATTTTTCTATATAGTTGATATAGTAAGTGGATTCATTGCATGAAGCAAGGACCTGTGGTCTCGTCAGAGATTCGTGTATGTGTTGAGGCGATTCCTTTGACTTGGTCATTTGGAACATGATATGAAGATAGTTTGAGTCCCCACGGATAGCGATCCGTTTATGGCTAGAAATGGTTGGTTGCAGTATTGCATGAGATTCTTGTGTTTCAACTTGGTCTTTGTGTGTGCTAGTGATTGGTTTTAGGCCAAGTGGGAGATTGTTGAAATAGTGTCCTAAACCCAATCGGGTTGGACCGGATCCGACCGGTCGGATCATTTGTACTATTTCTTTATGTTTATGCATATATAAAATGGCTTATTCATTTGTCATATATATGTTCTTTTAAAGAACCAATTATGAATTGTTATATGATAACGTCTTTTAGTATTAAAGCGTGATAGAGAAACCATGATAGGTGATTATGGTTGATGAGATCTCTAATCACTTTAATAAAGTTTGATACTTAAATGTCTCTGGTGATGTACTATTAAACAGGCATTGATAGTATAAGCAGACTAGCACGTATTAGATGTCTTATGTCTTTAGTAAGGCGGAGGATAGATCTCGTCTATCGAAGTGTAGAGACACTTGGGTATGCGTGGGCGTGTATTAGAGAATGCGACGTTAGTGACCGACCACTTACACGGATAAGTGTCACACTATGTGACGGTTGTGTAATTATCCTTTTGACCGGAGTCTTCATGGCATCACGGTGTGGATTGTCATGCTTTGACACTATTGAGGTTTCCCCTAGCCACGGGGCGATCATGCGGTAGTGATTGGGTATGATATTGAAGCATGCGCGGAGTATACATGATTGGTCGTCCGGGAATCGCGTGCACTATCGGAGAGGGGTAAATATCCGAAAGGGCCTTCTTATAAGGAATGTCTCGTTCTCGTGAATCTTTGCAAAGTGGGAGTAAGCGTGTTACTTCGAGAGAGCTTGATATCAGCATTATAAGATACGGTTGTTAATGTTTGACACTCGATGTGCGACCGTATGGATATTATTACAAATGATAGGATTGTAAGTTACACGGTAAGCGTTTTCACATGAAAGGTAGTAGTCATTGCATTTGACTCTTCCGATGATTGGGGTCACGGTGTGTTGCTAGACGCTATCCCGTGATCGTTAGGCATGAAGGGCATTTTAAGTAATTTGCGCTTTGTGTCTACGGCCAACATATTCGGAAGCCTATCGGGTCACACACATATGAATATCGGCCCGGATTAAAATGTGGTTATAGATGATAACCAAATAAGGAAAGTTTATCTCGAGACTATAAAGGTTATAGTGGTAAATTAATATGGTGGTATTTATTTATTATGAATAAATTAAATACAAGATATTAATTAAGTTGATTAATTAAATACACTTATATTGATGAGTGGCGCTACATATGTGTATATGTGATACATTTAGATTGTGCAATTTAATTAATGATATTACCTATTATTAATATTATATTAATAAAATATATATATATATATATATATATATATATATATATATATATATATATCATGCATACATGCGTGTGTGTGTACACATTAAATGCAAATTAGTGATTTGCTTATATGCACACCAATGTATAATATATATTAATAGATTTTTATATGTGAAATATATATGTGATATATACACATGTGTAAATTGATTTATAGTAATAAGATAAATATTGTCAATATAAGATCTTGACAATATCTTGGGAATATTCAATATAAGATATTGACAATATCCTAGATTTATTTGATATAAGATATTATAATAAATGAGATAAATCAATCAAATATATTTTCCTTATTTTATTGGAAAAGGTTTTCCCTCCTACAAGCCTCTTGGGCGCCTCTCTAGTATAAATAAGAGGGCTTGCCAAGCTCTTTAGTACACCATTCTTCCAAGAGCAATTGTTCTTGTGAAAAATTGCAAGAACTCATAGTTCTTGTGTAAGAAAGAGGGGGCTTCCTATAGTGAGTTTGTGAGGAGGAAAAAGTTCGGTCTAGCAATGGCTGGGTTTTCCGATAGCAATCCATGGTGGGATTCCGCGAGTGTTCATTCGTGTGGACTAGCGGTAGAGGCCGAACACTTGGGCGGCTCTATGCAGAACTACTCTCCTTAGACGGTCAAAGCGTCGATCTTTTAGATCAACCAAGGTAACCACCGTCTACTAACTCGTTTGTTTATTGCTTAAACGAAGTCGATCTTGGGTCGATAGGAAATAAATTTTTGAATTCCGCTGCGTTCCCGCGTAGATTTCCTAACAGAAAGAGGGCTTGCCGGAGCGGCTGTTCACTTTATCCCTCACAGATGAGGAGTCCGTGTCTTGTCTTTTCCCGATCAGGCTTTGGATCAATCGAAGAGCGCGTGTGACAGAAGCGTGGTTTGCCGGTCCTACTCATCGAGAGATGTGGGGGAGGCGGGGTTCAAGACTGCCATGGCTAGGTCCTGGAGAACGGACGGTTTCACGGTGACTAGGGTTGGCCGGAATTTGTTTCATTATGTTTTTTATTTACAGGAAGGACACATGTTTGCTTTAGAAGAGGGGCCATGGTGCTTTGATGGCTATATTTTGGTTGTCAAACCGTGGTGCATGAATTGGGAAAAAGAGGAGGGATTTTTTACGGTCAGGACTTTTGGGTCACGGTAGAGGACACGCTTTGCCTTTATAATGTGAGGAGGTGGGGCGGCGGCTTCTAGGTTATTTTGGCGGTGAGGTTGGTCAATTGAGGGAGGAGGTCCGTACGGGGCTTCTTTGATTCAGATTCAGGCTGTTTGTTACGGCTAACAGGCCTCTCCGGCGGTTGGTGCGTTTGACAGAGGATGACGGAGAGGAAGTACGAGGGGTGGTACGGTATGAACGGCTACCTTTTTTATGCTTTCAGTGTGGCTGCTTAGACCACACTTTGCGATATTGTAAGAACACGAAAGGGGAGGTCCCTTTATCACAACAGCGAGAACTCCCTTATGGCTCTCGGTTAGGAGCGACGAGGAGAACTCAGTTGGTGGAGGAGATAGTGAAGGCTGAGGAAGTGGCGGGCATGGAGGTTCAAGAGGTGAATACTTTGCATTTGTTGGGAGGACCCGTGGCTGTGCAGGCTGGGGAGGGTGACCTGGGGCAGGTTGGTGATGGTTTGGTGCGGGTAGGTGACGGAGTTGTGGATGGTGTTGTAGCTCTAGTTTCGGAGCCGATTGGTGGGGGACCCAGCCCTGTTCGGGGGTCTCGGAGTGTGGTGGGTTCAGAGAAGGGTTACCGGCGGTTGGAGAGATCTAATAATGTGGTGGTGGATATGATTGATCCGGTGATAGTGGGTGGGAAGAGGAAAAATGTTGCGGAGGTAAAAGATGAGCCGGCGGGGAAAAAACAACTTACTGAATTGCCATTGGTGTGTGACCGATGCAAAATATTCACCTCCTGAACCCTCCTTATATAGTGAAATATATCTATTACGTATTTCCACTTCTACCCATCAACGAAATAGAAATTACATCTTAGTTTCTACACATAAAAGGCTCACACCCTAATGATACATTATAGCCTGATATGCCTGAATCTTAATTCAGCCCACGGATCCTTATTCGGGTCCAATCGACCCCCAAAATAGTGGGTAAAGCCACCGGCCACCACAATCCGTGAACTCGCAAGGCGACGGCCCCGCTCCGAGCCCTTGGTCTTGTGCGACGCTACCAGCCTAGGGGGCGACCCGCGAACCCCAGGTCATTAGGTCCGCTAGAGACCAGAGCTGCCAACATAAAGATAAGACAAGGTACGACCTCCAGGCTATAAGGCCACGAGGCCCTCATGACGTTAGGTTTTCAGCTCATAAAAGGCTTTCAGGCCGCTAGGCCCTCCAAGCTCGCGACCTGCCCACACCCGCCAGTTGTCATGCTCTCACCAACTGGCCCGCTCTAAACCTCTATAAATACCCACATCACCTCCATCACAAAATGGAGAGGTCTTCACTTCCAGAACTACGCATCGGGCTTGATCCCTTATAAAAGGGTACGTAGGCAGCCACTTGAGGTTCAGCTCATAATGAAAAACACCAAACCTTCCACCTATCTTGCTTAATAAAGATCTTCATCCTTGTTCATCACCACCACCACTATCACCGCCGTGCTCCACCGGCAAGTATCACATTTATACACTTTTATAGCCAGATATCCAGTACTTACACCACCGCTAAAACAAGCCCGTCTACTTAATAGCATGGCCTCAATCATAAGACCATCCGCTTAATAGCACGAAATCCGGGTCCGTCCGCTTCATAACGCGGCCCCCACAGCGAGACGCTTTACGCCATAAAAGCTGCCTAAGCCCATCCGCTTCATAGCGCGGCACATAAGCCCGACCGCTTAATAGCACGGCATCCGGGTCCGTCCACTTCATAGCGCGACCCCCGCAGCGACTCGCTTTATGCCATAAAAGCTGCCTAAGCCCGTCCGCTTCATAGCGTGGCACATAAGACCGTCCGCTTAATAGCGCGGAATCTGGGTCCATCCGCTTCATAGCGCGGCCCCCGCAGCGAGTCACTTTACGTCATAAAAGCTGCCTAAGCCCGTCCGCTTCATAGAGCGGCACTATAAGCCCGACTCCAGCTCGGCATCATTCTTGGAACTCGCCTTCGAGCGAATCTTTTATAAGCCCGACTTCAGCTCGGCATCACACTTAGAGCTCGCCCTCGAGCGAATCTTTTATAAGCCCGACTCCAGCTTGGCATCATACTTGGAGCTCGCCCTTGAGCGAATATTTTATAAGCCCGACACAAGCTCGGCATCATTCTTGGAACTCGCCTTCGAGCAAATCTTTTATAAGCCCGACCTTAGCTAGGCATCACACTTGGAGCTCACCCTCGAGCAAATCTTTTATAAGCCCGACTCCAGCTCGGCATCATATTTGGAACTCGCCTTCGAGCGAGCCTTTTATAAGACCGACTTCAGCTCGTTATCATATTTGGAACTCGCCGTCGAGCGAGCCCTCTATAAGACCAAAAGCTCTCAAGCCACCAGAGGCTAAGTCAATTCATGACACAAGCCACCGGAGGCGAAGTCGATCAACGACACACAAGCCACGGAAAGACCTACTATGAGTATGACATTTAGGCAAAGATAACAGGTGATCCGCCACTCTAGCAAGCCATCACAGTGTTTCAAGGCAACGGATCCGCAAACAGACTTTAGTCCCCGCCAAGCATTTCAAGAAAATGATTAAGGCACGGAGTAGGGGGCCATTGATATGCCTGAATCGTAATTCAGCCCACGGATCCTTATTCGGGTCCAATCGACCCTTAAAATAGTGGGTAAAGCCACCGGCCACCACAATCCGCAAACTCGCTAGGCGATGGCCCTGCTTTGAGCCCTTAGTCTTATGCGATGCTACCAGCCTAGGGGCCGGCCCACGAACCCTAGGTCATTAGGTGCACCAGAGACTAGAGCCACCAACATAAAGATAAGACAAGCTACGACCTCCAAGCCATGAGGCCCTCAGGCCATTAGGTTTTCAGCTTGCCAAAGGCTTTCAGGCCGCTAGACCCTCCAGGCTCGCAACCTGCCCGCACCCGCCAGTTGTCATGCTCTCACCAACTGGCCCACTCCAAACCTCTATAAATACCCACATCACCTCCATCACAAAAGGGAGAGGTCTTCACTTCCAGAACTACGCATCGGGCTTGATCCCTTATAAAAGGGTACATAGGTAGCCACTTGAGGCTCAACTCATAATGAAAAACACCAAACACTCCTCCCATCTTGCTTAATAACGATCTTCATCCTTGTTCATCACCACCACCACTATCACCGCCGTGCTCCACCGGCAAGTATCACCTTTATACACTTTTATAGCCAGATATCCAACACTTACACCACCGCTAAAACAAGATGATAATTTCGACATCATCATAGCCAAATAACCGTAAACCGTATTAGATCACTTTTACATCGGGCTAATATTTATTGACAGCCCATAATAAATACTTATTTCACATATAAGCCCAATGTTGGATTAATTATCCAACACAGCTCGGCCTTTCTTAACTTACCATCACAGGTCGGCTCGGTAAAAAGTGGAGGTTGGGTAATGCAGTATAGGTCAAGATGGCTTGGGAGGCTCGACGCAGGTCGACCATAGCCTTCCTTATTCGTATTTGGCACACATGCTTAGTAATATCAGATAAACATAGAAAGAATCCCATGACATAATGACACTGATCCGATCATTTAAATATGTCAATAATTATCCCTAAATTATAGGGATACACGCGTGATTATCCTTAGGGACTAAGAATACGAATCATTGTAGAACAAGGAAAGGGATGAGACGTCCCCTATATAAACAACCCTAAGGAACTACGAAAGACTTGATTCCTGAAACATAACAGTATACGTAGGCAACTTGAGAGAAGAACTCTCAAGCTCAGTCTAAAATCACCCAAAAAACCATCCCTCATTCATATTCTTCTTGAATTATGCCCTTCATTCAATTACTCCTAGATTAAACGGCCCGGATTTATTTATGACGAGATCCAGCATTGTCAGTTTTCATATTCAGTATCTTAATGAGCATCGTATGAACAAGATTTCCTACATATGTATGTATGTGTATCCCTTTGAAGGATTAATCATTAAATTAAAAAAATCAAATCAACGATAGTTTTAACGGAAAAAGAAAAAAATAGTTAGTTAATAACAACAACAAATATATATCGATAACTTGAAACAAATCATTGAATTTTACGATTCTTCGGGATCACTTAACAATTCACAGCCGCATGTTTGGTTTTTCATTCAATTTCATAGTAGTACAATAGTGTGCATACTTATTGATGTTAATTTACTAATGTTCAGTCTTCTTTTTCAATTTACTTAATTTATGTTCTCTCTGTGCATGATGCACCGGTTATTAGTATAGTATGAATGGGGTTAGAGGCTATTGCCAATTTTTTTTCAATGAAGCGTGTTGTAGTGGGAGATTTGTTGGGATAGCGTATCATGTGTGGAGTGATTTACGGAACAGATCCGTAATTTACGGATTAAATTACGGAATATTAATCTAGAAAATAAATCATGTGAATAGAACAATTCATATTATTTAGTAGATCTAACAAAATAGATATCATCATGCATATATGATTCAAACAATAGACAATAAAGGTAGTATGCACAAAATAAAGGACTAAGACAAACCGAGGCGAGTAGTTACTCTTTCCTTAAGACAAATTGCTCCGGTATGGTGCCCACGGTAGTAGCAAATGTCTCCCAAGATACAACGGCTTTATGTCTCGGATACAGAGTGCCACTACAAAAAAACAGCAGTTTTGCGACGGCATTTTTGCGACGGAACTTATTTCCCGTCGCAAATTTACGTTCTCTTAATTTGCGGCGGATATTTTAATGTTTGCGACGGGACACTTGAAGCGGGACCGATTTTTCACTTGGCGGGCAATTTTGCGACGGAATTTTTATCATTTTGCGACGGACCATCGAATAAAAGTTTTATTAAATTATTTTATTATTCTAAATTTAGATAAACTTTGCGACGGATTTTAATAGCCGTCATAAAACGGAATTTTGCGACGGAATTTTTATTGTTTGCGACGGAATATTTAATAAATTTTTATAAATTATTTCATTATTCAGTATGCACATGTTTGCAGCGAATTAGGCTTTTTTTGCGACGGACATTAGTTTCGTCGCAAAATGGCGGATATCGATCGCACTTTCACTTTCCTCATTTCACTTATTTATCTCCTCTTCTCTCCCGCCGCCCCCACCCCCACCTCCTGGCCAAGCTCTTCCGGCAACGCCACCTCCTCCCACCACGCCCCACCACCACAAGTATGCTCTTCCCTCCCCTCCTCCTCTCCCTCAGACCCGATTTCCCTCCTCCATACATATGTATGTGTATATTTTTTTTTTCGTTTATATATATATATATATATATATATATATATATATATATGTATATGTATATATATATATTGTATATGTATGTATATTTTTTTATTTCCGTTTTTATATATATATATATGTATGTATATGTATATATATATTGTATATGTATATGTATGTATATTTTATGTATGTATGTATATGTATATTTTATGTATGTATGTATATGTATATTTTATGTATGTATTATATGTATATTTTATGTATGTATGTATATGTATATGTATATGTATATATATATGGTATATGTATATTTTATTTAATTTTTATATTTTTATATAGTATATCATATGTAGTATAGATTTATAGATATATATGTGATGCTATGTGATGTTTGCATATAAAAGAAAGCGATTTAAGAGAAGAAAAAAAAAAACTAAGGATCTTATTGAATGTTGGTTGTGGTGATGCTATGTGATGTTTGCTCGGTTGGTGCTTGGTGATGGGTGGTTTGGGGTTTTGATTGTTTTGTGTTAGATTTTGGATGAAAGTTCATTTTTTGATGAACTTTTGACCTATATGTTTATCTCACTTTCTTACTATCGAGCAGACTCAAAATCAGTTGGTCTAAGAAGATAAAATGCTCATAATATTCTGAATTATAATCCCTTAAATTTTCAGCTCGTTTGGGCTTCAACCCGACATTCAAAACACCACACAGCCTAATTAGCTCCAGCCCGGACAGTTTTGACTAAGCAGTTTGTGACCAACTTTTAACTATTATAAAGGCCTCAAACCAGAATGGTTTCTCAATGAAAAAAATGTACCCCTATATGCAATATATAACACATAAAAATTCAGCTCATTCCAAGTAGTATAGGGTACTTAAAAGTTCGACACAAAACCACATCAAAGCTGTAAAACAGATTTTCAATATCCGATGCGTTTTTGTTTGACATGGTGTGTGATGTGATGGATGGAAATGAGATCCGAAATATGCGTTTTGTAGCTTGCATTAAGAGCTTTCCAACCATATAAAGAAAACGAATTTGGTGTTGGCTATACTTACACTTAACTTTTTTGGCGGGTCCACTTACTTTCTTCGCACTTTTTTTACGGTTTCCGAAGAAGGTGTTGTAGTTACTCGGCTTAGCAAACAAAAAAGTTGCTTGAGGTCGAGGTGTAGTTAGAGGTGCTCTGCAAATCTCAATAGTTAGGGGATCTATTGCAAACCCCGTGAATTACGAGATCTCACAGAAAATCTTGCTTTCTTGCACATATTATTAATTAGTATAAACGCTTCTTTTTATTATAATTGCATTTAGATTAGTGATAAACGTCATTTTTCGTGTCAAATAGATGTCGCAGGTAGATTAGTAGGTAGGCGGTAAACGATTGCTTTGTTTTATAGTATATTTTTTTTTATATATTTCATATGTAGTATATATTTATGTATATATATGTCAAATAGATGTCTTATGTGTAATAGTTGAATAAGTAGAAAATGCTTAAGATGTGCAAAGTCGGATGCTGGTTGAATTGGTATTGGTTTGTTGAAGTATGTTGTTGAAAATGCTTAGTTTAGAAACCGGAGAATTTGGTTTGTTGAATTTTGGATTGAAATGATAAATCTAAGTATGTGGTTGGAATTGGTTTGTTGAAAAGTACCTCGTTTGGAAAATGGTGGGTACTTTTGTTATCGGCAAAGCTCACGAATTATTTTTGCACCATGAATTAAAAATTTGGATTGCCGGTTTTATAGTTGCAAGTTGGTTGAGACAACCTTTATTTTATATATTTTGTTATATGATGTGTGGGATGAAAATGAGAAGAGTATCTGAGTTGGATGTAGTATATATTATCAATGTAGTCCCCGATATATATGTGCTTTTGACCTTGAATTATGCGGAAGTTAGCAATTATTCAATATTTAATTAACAATACTTGTTTTATATATATATATAAATGTACTAACTTGTTTACTTATGTCGGAATATCCAGAAACATTCTGCGAAAAAGAGCTAGCTTCTGGATAAGTTATCCCTGGGAACATGCTACGTGGCGAGCCGCGCGTATTTCCGGCTGCCATGGAGGATAACAGGGAGCCTCTATCACGGATCTCGGTTAGTTCAAGAAGAAGGTGAATTAGAAGTTTGAGAAAATCACATGAGTGCTATGTATTCCCCTCCAAATATTATATATATTATATATATATTGTAATTATTGTTACTCGCACAAATTTGATCATACTTTTATGGAGTATAAAGTCAGAGAGAGACGCAACTGACACACAGCCGGAGCCGTTGGTTGAAAATACCGCTTCCATGTATTTTAGAACACTATCCGCCGAGATGTAATCACTACGTCACCCGTGAGATTGCGATGTTTGTTGAGGATATTTGATGGGCGGATTACCAGCCGATTGCAAAATCCTCCCAGGATGACCCGGCACGAGCGAAAAGACAGAGATGACCATTCTGATCATGGACACTGGAGGAGGTGACATAGGTTTAGGTAGTAATAATCGGGTCCGACCTGGTGACATTGTTTTGATACATTTTATTTATTTTGGCTTATCGTATCCCTTTGACGTATTTTTGACATTTCCCTTCGATTTATTTTTGACATATCCTTTGATATCGATTCGCTATATGTTGTTGTTGATGATGATAGCCGTAGGCAAGTATCGAAATTCAATGCCAACGGGTATTTCACGCTGTTTGCACGGAGCCATTGGTCAGGCGGCAAATTTTCATATAATTTTGCGCTTAATTTATTTTTGCGTGCCGGAATATATCCGTCGTCTTCTGACTTCAATATATAGATCTACATGAATGACTAGATCTATATGAAACTACCTTTGTGGTGGAAAAGACAAGAGAAAACTGAATGAATAAACTTTCATCCATGGGGTTGTTTATATAGTGGAGAGGTGGAGCCAATGCTTAAATTTGATTGGCCGGAACACGTCACAAAACTTTTTCCCTTGGAAAAGTTACTAATTTCGAAATTATGCTTAATTTTATTTAAAAATTTCGAAATTAATTAAGATATTTTCAAAATCAATACCACAATCGTGATTGGTCGGATGACGATCTCGAATTGATTGGTCGAATGACTCAATGAATTTCGATTGGTTGAATATACACAATCACATTCCAAAATTAATTTTATAGTTAATTTCATAAAGAAATTTTGTCCAAAAAATTAATAGTAACACCCGAACCGAGCCGAGCCGAGCCGAGCCGAGCTCGAGCACGAGCCGAGCCGGCCGGACGGCAGGGGCGGCGCCCGTGCGCGCGTGTTGAATAATCTAAGTCCTCCCTCCTGCACAAAAGTGCCTTGCCCCTTGGGCACATCTATAAGAGTATACACTAGCTCTTATTACTTGAGCTCACAAGCCTCAAGTTACCTATGTGGGAGAATGGGATGAGGTCCTCCCTTCAACACCCATCTCCTACATATTTTCTACCAACTCTAGCCATTAATTTCTCATTCACCCGACATCCGAATCGAGTGAGTCAAAAGCCCATCATCAACTACTCCGTATGGAGTATTTAATGATATCATTAACTCTCGATGACATACATCGGAGCCTATCCGTAAATCGTGCTAAAGTTGACTATTCAACCCTTCAAAAAGGGATTTTCTCCAACAATCCTTCACATGAATGAAAATTAATGCAAATGCAAATGCGACTCGGTAAGAGAAGTCGACGAAAAATATTGCATCGGGAGAGGTAGCTTCTCGCCTTGAACTCCGCTTTTAGTGAAGTACTATCGGATTTACTCGGCTAATCAGTGAACTAGGTCTTGAACTGTTCAGCCTTTAGTGTAAACCAAGACAATAGTGTTAGGTGTAATGCTCGAAAGACAATTTTGTAATTGTTTTATTTAATAAATGAAATGATATTATTATTCATATTTATTATTGTCATATTCACCAATGTGACAATAGTATTTACACTACAGAAAACTCTAAAGTATATCGTTTATGTAATCACTTAACTCAGTGTAAGGGATATACACGGGAGGATTGAGTTAGTGAAGATGTACTTAAAATACAATTAGCCCGTAGTGAAGTTAATCGAGAGTATCGGGTCTCCTTTAACGTGCTATTAATGCGCCGTAACACAATAGTGTGATTGTCTTATCCAAAGCTTTTTGGTTAAGAGAACCTAATGGGGCATTTATATATGATAGATATATCATTTAGAAATTGGACCGATTTGATTTGTGTTCACGATGTAATTCCGTAATCGAGAAGTCTTATCGAATCAATCGATGATCATATTTATGGATATATCTTAATCCACGAGGTGATCACGCTACCAACCGCTTGAATCGCATGAGGTTTGACTTGACGGTTAAGGATTACACCGAAGTTTGTGATCCGAATTACCCCATCTTGGCATTGTCTTCGATTGAGTGAGTAGTACGTGTTATCACGATAATGGAATCCATTCCTTCCATTTATGGAAGTAGATAGACGCTCTCCTTATTTGTTAATCCTAGAAACCGATCGATAAATTTGAGTTCATATTACACATCGATTAGCTACCAAAGTGAGTTGTATGAATTAATTGATCACTAGGGGGTTAATAGTAAATAAGGATAAGAGGTTCTAAAAAAGGGTTAATGGTAACTTCCCGATTTAGAATGAACAGTTTATGGAGGATTAATCCATATGTAATGATTATATCAATGGACGCTTATTATCATTCTCGTGGGGAGATAAATATAATCTCATAATCGGAGGAGTGCAGTCACGGGATTATGGTGGCATATTCATGTGATTGATTTATCGAATATAATTATTCTGTTCGTAAGATAATTATTTATTTGATTTATCGGAGCCGCTGATTATTAGTCAATGGTCCCCGACGTGCCTCCAATATAGCATAGCTATTCTCGGACGTCGAATCCTAATAATATTAATTTAGTTATTATTAGAATTTAATTAAGATGATATGTGAATTAATTGTTTAGTGGACTATTAAATTAGTTGGGCTAAATAATTAAATATGTGAAAAAGACATTTTTTAATAATCTTGGCCCAATTAGTGTGTATGGTCGAAATTATTGTGACTAGGACACAAGCAAGGAATTTTCGGCCACAAGAGATGTTTTATGGAACAAGAAATGAGTTTTCTTGTGTATTAATAAGACATGTGCACAAAATATTTATTAGATAAATATTTTATGGTAAGAAATAAAGATAAAGATTATTAGAGATTTGTTCTAGAATATTTTGGGATTATCTCTTATTAATTGGATTTATTTATTTGCAAAATAAAAATCCTTGGAGGACAAGGATTACTCTCCTATATAAAGAGAGTTCTCCCAAGCCTAAAACACACACAAAATTTCGACTTCTATCTCTTAGAGAGAGGAAGAAAAATTTCGGCCAAGGGAGTAAGAGGGGAAAATCTTGGAGGTTTTCCGGGTAGCATATCGGGAGGATTCGAGACGAGAATTTCCTTCCACCGGGAGTTGCTTGGATCACACGTACGGAAGATCGTGGTGCTCTTCACATCTTCTTTCATTCTTCCTTTTGCGGTTCTTCAACTCGGATTTTGAGATCCAAGAGGTATGTTCTACAACCCCCTTGTAGATGTAGATCTAGTTATTTTATTACGTGTAATTTATAGATCTAGATCCTTAAATCGCTTCCATTGCGGATGGTATTACTAACAGTGGTATCAAAGCATTACTAATAGTGGTATTTGCGGATGATCAATCCCTCAAAATTTGGTGTCGATCAGAGTCCGTCTCGATATCAGATCGGTGCAATAAAGTTACTGCTGTAATAGAAAAGCACAGCAGCCGTAAAAACCCTAGCTGTGAGTTCGTCGAATTTTTGGAAGAGTTTGGAACTTTGAAACATTGATCCGGCCGTTCAGATTGACCATCATGGAGTTATAAACAAGCCCTAATTATTTCAGGTCGATCGGGTTTTGTCTCGATGCCCAATCGGCCCCGGGAAGACATCTTTGCCGCGCCGTGATTATAAACAGATGCAAAGCAGCTTGGATCAAGCGACTTCTGGTATCAATTGGGCCGTCTAAACACAGATCCAACCGCCCATATTCAAGTAAGAGGAGTGAAGAACAGGTCCATAAAGTTTCGTGACGATCAAAGTTCTTTTGGATGTCCGATCATCGATAAAACGCAGCGGCAGCAGATCAGAAAATTGTAAACCCTAGTTAGGGTTTGTTTGTGTTTTTTTTAATAGGTTAGATACGGGGGTACCAACGATCCATCTCGGTGTTTTAAATTTTCCGCAATTTATTTTTTATGTGTTTGATCATAAAATAGATATAAAATTGGAATTGCCATGACATGCATCATATCATAAATCCACTCTATGCATACATGTAGAATTTTAATTTTGGTAATTAAAATAGGCATGTATACAAACTCGCGTAATTAGTTGAAATTTAATTAATACGTGGTAATTAATTAATTTAGTAACTAATTAAAGATCCGATGACGGGTTATGAAATCGTTAAGCCTTTTCGGTGTGTGTTCTCGGTGAACGGCCTTAAAAGCCCAACGAGATCACGTTTTCGATTCGTAGTGTCTACAAGATTGAATGATGGTAAAAGAACAATAAATCTTGGATAAAAACAGTTCGCCTTTATAGGTTGGGTGGTCAATCGAGCTTGGCTCGACCGACTTAACCTCCTAGTGTGATGTATGCACGGGGTCCGGCAAGACTAAGCTTACACCGGCGAGCGGAGGGGTGATTCCTTCTTATCTCAATGGGCTCTCTTGACCCGACTTCGCCTCTGATCGTCACATATGTTCCAACGAATAGGACGGGTAGGCTTGCCTACGTTATTTAACACCATTCGAATCCTTGATTTGATGTGCTTTTATGTTAACATCAAAAAGACGCGTTAGTTAACCCACCACCACTTCCAAAATATTGAGGGGAGCGGGGAGGCGACAACAACCCCACGGCCTCTAATATAGATACAAGTAAGTGAGAGAAGACGCGCCTCATGGCGCTTTGATTTCGATCCCCCTACGGATGGTGTTCACCCCTATCAACATTAATGGCTTGGTCTCCGAAAGGATAGGATTTTCGGGTACTCGTCGGGTCACTGACCTATCCTACGACGGCATACTCGGGGCGTACCTAAGAGATCCGATATAGTAGGTCACACTCATCAAGGATATTCTTGATAATATCTAGGATAAAAAAGGAAGGTAGTCAATGAATAAAGGGATGTTCGATTCTCGTGGGATGTTCGATTCTCACAAGTTATTCATTGATGAGATTGTCTCGATTTAACCGTCATCTCTTTGACTACCCTACGGCGCAATCGAGATGCGATATTAAAACCTTGGAATGGTAGAGTAGACTTAATTTTAGTTTACAATTCCTAAAATAAACTTATATAGTAGTGTTAAACTTGAATTAATATATGTCATTTTATTTACAACATTAAATCTCCTTACTAAATTGCTTAAAAATTAATAATTGACTAGTATTGACTTCGTTAAAAAGTGGAAAGTAACTAGGACGTTGAACTAGTTAATCGATAACGCAATTATTTTTGAAAGAGATATTTTCTCTTAAGCCTTTTAAAACCAGAGTGACATATAGGTATGTCACTAGTGTCATTCGTGTCAAACGGAAGACAAACTTAGTTTGATCAAAGGTGATTTCGGACTTTGAAATTCTTCTAGTGAATTTTGAATGTGTAGTGATTACACAAGTAATTTTCTAATTGAAAAATCGGAAAATCATGAAGTGTTACTAGTTGGACGATATTTGGAATCGATGAACTAGTGGGAGCTTTATGATTTGTTGTTTTTCTAGAACATTAGAAAAGTGTAACTGACTACACACGTTACCATTCTAATTGAAAAACCAGAAAGTCATGAAATGTCGCTAGTTGGACGAAATTTGGAATCGATGAACTAGTGGGAGTTCTATGATTTGTTGTTTTTCTGGAAACATTGGAACTATGTACGAAAGATTTTCTAATCGAAAAAATCGGAAAATCATAAAAAATAAAGCATTGCTCGTTAGACTGTATTTGGAACCGATAAACTAGTGGGAGCTTTAATGTTATGATTTGTTGTTTTTTCCGGTATATTAGAAAATCCGAGAAGTCCAGACGAGTAACACTCGAAATAGTCATCCCACGGTTCAAGAGTAGTGTCTATTCAAATGTACCGCTGGTTCAAGATTGTTTCCATTCACGGAAAGAATGGGAGAATATGTCTAAAAGTGTTAGTCATCTAAACTGAGAAAACTTTAAGGCCGAACCGAAAATTAATTAACTAAAAATCATAGGATAAGGACAGTGATTTTGGATCACCAACCTATGAATCCTTGGCGATTTTCTCGAGCTAAGTTCTTTGGAAGCACAAGGTAGTAGTGCATTTAACGATTAAAAGAGTAAACAACGGGCAGTTAATTTTAGCTAGAATAGTGGGAGTGATATAAGGAAATGAATCTCGGATTCAATCCTTGGATATCGCGGAAAAATTATTTTCTGTTTAAGATTCGTTGGAACGAATGGATTTACTTTTTATTCGATAATTTGTTCGTCGTATAGAAAGTGAATATACCATTTGTAGTACGAATCCAAGACTAGGACTTTTGTTTGATAAAGTCAAAACCACTTACAAGTGCTGAAATATGTATATTAAACACATCTTAAGAACTATTAAAAGGAATTGGTTTCTATATTTAGATAAACGCTTCTTCATATTCCATAGTTAGTGCATAGTCCCTAAAAGACAAGACCTGAAGACTGGCTCACGGTGATTCCTTTCT
This sequence comes from Gentiana macrophylla, assembly GCA_026214975.1. Taxonomy (NCBI): domain Eukaryota; kingdom Viridiplantae; phylum Streptophyta; class Magnoliopsida; order Gentianales; family Gentianaceae; genus Gentiana; species Gentiana macrophylla. The sequence goes on along the minus strand of CM047811.1, from coordinate 1,861,901 downwards.
CCCAGTCTGGTTATATTGTCTCAAAGGTTCGATGACTAAGTTTCCTTTCAATCGGGAAAGGATAATGGTTATAAAGAAGTAACATAGCTTGTTCATGACGACCTTCGAGGTTTGATGAAAGATACAAGCTAGTAGGAGCTTCCGAGTAGTGACTTCTTGTCTGATAACTATTCAAACACTCCGGAAAGTTTATCCAAAATATTTTGAGGTTTCTCTGCTTTCCACAGAGATAGAGTATTCTATACTGAATAGGCCATTCATAGTCCTCGAGATCGATGCTCACTGCCTCATTGTGACATGTTCTCACTAAGTGAGAAACCGTTAAATTGCCTTACATAGTTTTAGATGTGCTACAATACACTGCTTAACTCAATAAAGATATTGGAAGCGAAATAACGGTTTACATTGAAATGTAAGACCGAGAAGTCTACCTAGAATATGCTTTGGAATTTACGGATAAGGTGTGGATTCGGTTCACCCCACTTCCATAAATATAAGCATTTAGCACACGGTGCTTGAAGGTAAGACTAGGAATGCCGCGCATACGTTCGGTCAATGACCATTTGTGATATATCTTTTAACCTATTGTGTATAAAGGTTAGATATAGGATTCTTGAAATCGGGAAGGGACAGTTATACTGTTGCATCCTTTCTGATAGAGTCCATGAGCAGCAAAACCTTGAACCTTGAAGTACGTTTACTCAAGGTAGTTACTAACTGATTAAAATCAGACCACATCCAACATTGGTTGTTGGTGATAACACTAAAACACTACTAAACTAGATCGAATTTGATCCACCCGGTAAGTATTGGGAGTATGGTTTATCCATTACCCATTACGGGTTCTGCATGGACTTTGTAGTCCGAGGATCGATTGATGACCTATGGCTTTTTTGTGAGCGAGATAGGGATTCGATAATAGAGGTTGGTTTAATAGCCATAACCAGGTGAATGGAGTTCGGTACTCCAGTTCGGGTCATGCTCTTGTAGAACCACCGAGCGTCTCTCAGCCCAGTGGGAGTAATTGGATCTACGAAAAAGAGTAGAATGAATAGGAAAGTTTATCTTTCAGAGCAAAGCTTGAGTGGTCTAGGGTAATTCCTAAGAAGTAGAGAGTTAATCGGACCTTGGACTCTCTTACCACTTAGTATTGCATGATTTCGCTCAAAAGTAGAAAATAGGGTGATTCCACGAGACTTTCTTGCCAAACAAACGGAGTCTGGATTCATTCAAACAAAAGTGGTATTACCTTAATGAACTTATGACGGGATGGATCGTCAAGGCTTATGTCCTTTATGGATAAAAGCAAACCTCTCGGTCATTGGAAGTCATATATTTCTACAATATGTGGATTTGACCAGAATATTGATAAGTCTTTTGTAGACTGGATATCAATTTTAGTACAATAGTGAATATATACATATATTAGTGAAGGATAACACTGCACTAGTTGGAATCAACATGGGTGTGTTATCCAAGTCGAAACCGACAATGCCACAATTCTCTCGCAATGTAGATTTGGACAACATCCTAAAGAGTTTGACTCGGTCGAATTCATTAGAATCGATCCTTTGGTTTCCCATCCATCTTATTGGTTAAGATGATGCATCCGTGTATGCAACATTCAACGAGGAAGTTCTACCCTATGCCTCGGGAATGACTCTCAAATCTTCGGATCAAGAGAAATGGGATAGATTCTCTTTCTAGTAAGAGATGGTCAGGTTATTGAACGTCAACTTTGATCGAATCTTAGATTCGTCGGTTAACAAAGCAAGTTTAGTATGTCCTTTAGTATCTTGAAGAGAACGAGGAATAATATGCGGACATATTCATGTGTGAACTTGGATATGTGTGATACACTGATTTCGACTTTAAGTCAGATTGAGGATGATCGTTAAGTCGATCTCGGGCTCAGTGTTTACTCTTGTGTTGAAGCTATTTCCTGGAGAAATCCAGCAATGCCAACTCAACTTTAACTAGTTGGGTGATTAGCGGCTTTTGTAGTAGCTAGAGAGGCGATATAGCTTAAGGATTTCCTTTTCATATCTGGAAGTGATTCAAGATTTGGAAGCCGATACCACATCATTGTGCAAACGATGAAGGGGTAGCTTATAAGGATTTCCGAAATCACTAGAGGTCAAAAGCATATTGGGAAAGTACCACATGATTAGATGGACCAGTAACGTTTTGATTCTACGGATCGTCTCGAGCCGACAACCTGACTAATCATTAAGACCCATGATATTTAGATGTAAGTACTCCCCGAGTCACTGACATATCCTACGACGGCACACTCAGAGTGTACTTTGTCATCTACAATGGTTATGATATACTTAATGGGTACTAGAATACGGGATGGGTCTCCATTGCTTTAGAGCAAGTGGGAGATGTAGTTTGTTGTAGTTTAAATAATAGGGTGTGCTCTAAAACAATTAATCACATGCTTTCGTGCAAGTGGGAGATTGTTAAGTGTAATGCCCGAAAGACAATTTTGTAATTGTTTTATTTAATAAATGAAATGATATTATTATTCATATTTATTATTCTCATATTCACCAATGTGACAATAGTATTTACACTACAGAAAACCCTAAAGTATATCGTTTATGTAATCACTTAACTCAGTGTATGGGATATACACGGGAGGATTGAGTTAGTGAAGATGTACTTAAAATACAATCAGCCCGTAGTGAAGTTAATCGAGAGTATCGGGTCTCTCCTTTAACGTGCTATTAATGCGCCCAGAACACAATAGGTGTGATTGTCTTATCTGGACTTTCGGTTAAGAGAACCTAATGGGGCATTTATATATGGTAGATATATCATAGAGGGCTGGACCGATTTGATTAGAGTTCACGATGTAATTCCGTAATCGAGAAGTCTTATCGAATCAATTGATGATCATATTTGTGGATATATCTTAATCTCGAGGTGATCTGGTCCAACCCGCTTGAATCGATTATGAGGTTTGACTTGACGGTTAAGGATTACATGCGAGTCTGTGATCTGAATTACCCCATCTTGGCATTGTCTTTGGATTGAGTGAGTAGTCTATGTTATCACAGATACGGAATCCATTCCTTCCATTTATGGAATTAGATAGACAGTTCACTTATTTGTTAATCCTAGAAATTGATCGATCGTACGAGTTCATATTACACTAATTAGCTACCAGTGAGTTGTATGAATTAATTGATCACTAGGGGGTTAATGGTAAATAAGGATAAGAGGTTCTAAAAAGGGTTAACGGTAACTTCCCGATTTAGAATGAACAGTCTAAGGAGGATTAATCCATATGTAATGATTATATCAATGGACGCTTATTATCATTCTCGTGAGAAGATAAATATAATCTCATAATCGGAGGAGTGCAGTCATGGGATTATGGTGGCATATTCCTGTGATTGATTTATCGAATATAATTATTATGTTCGTAAGATAATTATTTATTTGATTTATCGGAGCCTCTGATTATTAGTCCATGGTCCCCGACGTGCCTCCAATATAGCATAGCTATTCTCGGACGTCGAATCCTAATAATATTAATTTAGTTCTTATTAGAATTTAATTAAGACGATATGTGAATTAATTGTTTAGTGGACTATTAAATTAGTTGGGCTAAATAATTAAATATGTGAAAAAGACATTTTTTAATAATCTTGGCCCAATTAGTGTGTATGGTCGAAATTATTGTGACTAGGTCACAAGCAAGGAATTTTCGGCCACAAGAGATGTTTTATGGAACAAGAAATTAGTTTTCTTGTGTATTAATAAGACATGTGTACAAAATATTTATTAGATAAATATTTTATGGTAAGAAATAAAGATAAAGATTATTCTAGATTTGTTCTAGAATATTTTGGGATTATCTCTTATTAATTGGATTTATTTATTTGCAAAATAAAAATCCTTGGAGGACAAGGATTATTCTCCTATATAAAGAGAGTTCTCCCAAGCCTAAAACACACACAAAATTTTGACTTCTTTCTCTTAGAGAGAGGAAGAAAAATTTCGGCCAAGGGAGTAAGAGGGGAAAATCTTGGAGGTTTTACGGGTAGCATATCGGGAGGATTCGAGACGAGAATTTCCTTCCACCGGGAGTTGCTTGGATCACACGTACGGAAGATCGTGGTGCTCTTCACATCTTCTTTCATTCTTCCTTTTGCAGTTCTTCAACTTGAATTTTGAGATCCAAGAGGTATGTTCTACAACCCCCTCGTAGATGTAGATCTAGTTATTTTATTACGTGTAATTTATAGATCTAGATCCTTAAATCGATTCCGTTGCGGATGGTATTACTAACAAATAGCACTCACACAATATTTCCCCTAGCACCTTTCGGTTCTCATGGTTGTGTCCGTCTCGGCCCTGGACAACACTTGGTTTCAGAAAGTGCTTTAGAGAATTCAAGCCTCAAAATTCTCACAGAAGCGGCCCCACTTCGCACTTACATAGGTGACCTCCTATCAAGGGTATTCTGCCCTACCCCACTTGAATATCAAGATATAGGAATCATTAAAAGCTAAGCTTAACCTCACACCCTCTGCAGATAGCACTTTAATTCTCTCAGAATGGGTAAGTGCTGGACTGTTCCTTATAGCTTAGTTGTCCCTTTTGAACCATGATCTTGGGATCTCCAGTCAACATGGTTGGGTTGCCACTACAAGGAAACATGCGTAATAGGCTTCAGTCCCATTCCGGTTGTCAAAATTGACATCTGATCTCTAGCTAAACCTTTTATAAGCGGATCCACAAGATTCTCCTTCAATCTTACACAATCGATGGAAATCACGCCATTAGAGATCAATTATTTAATGGTATCTTGTCTACGCCGTATGTGTCGAGACTTACCATTATACACACTACTATGTGCCCTTCCTTTAGCCGAATGACTATCGCAGAGTATGCTGATAGCAGCCACTGGCATGGACCATCCTCTAGGAAATTCCAAAGCCATTCAGCTTCTTCTCCAGCCTTATCAAGGCTATAAACTCAGCTTCCATTGTGGAACGAGCTATGCACGTTTGTCTTATAGACTTCCAGGACACAGCACCACCACCAATCGTGGATAAGAATCCCTTTGGTGGACTTCGAATCTTCGATATCGATATCCAGTTGGCATCACAGTATCCTTCTAATACTGCTGGATATCTAGTATATCGTAGTCCCAGACTCATAGTGTACTTCATGTACCTCAACAACCTATTTAAGGCTTTCCAGTGATCATGGTCTGGATTACTCGTGAACCTACTCAGTTTATTCACTACACATGCTAAGTCTGGTCGTGTACTGTTGGTTATGTACATCAGACTACCAATCACTTGAGATCATCTCAATTGACCCACAGGTTCACCCTGTTCTTGACTAAGTGCATACTTAGGTCAAGTGGAGTGCTCATAGGACTTTCATCAAAGACATTAAGTCTTTTTAAAACAGACTCATGATAATGAGTTTGTGACAACACAAGTCCACCAAATACACTAGAGATCTTAATCCCTAGTATCACATCGGAAACTCCTAGGTCCTTCACATCGAAGTTCCTTGCCAGCATCCTTTCCGTATTCATGATATTCTCATGAGTACTTCCCATAATTAGCACGCCATAGATATACTATCATAAAGGTGTGTTCACAATGTAGACATATATCTGTCCTACCCACTTGACAACATGACATTGTCAAACTTGAAATGCCGTTGATCTGGCTATTATTCGAGCCTCAGAGAGACTTAACAAGTCTACACACCTTACTCTCTTAGCCTGGAACTATGAACCCATCGGGTTGTTCCAAGTACATCTCTTCCTTCAACTCACCAAAACCATCCATTTGATGGATTTCCAGGTTATAGTCTCCAGTAATTCTCGTAACTGGTGAGTAAGAAGTCAAGGCGTTCTTTCAGTCGATACCCTTAGGCTACCAACAACGCCTTACAATAAATCCATCAACCTTTAACTTCTTCTTGAAGATCCACTTGCACTCAAGTGGTTTATTCCCCGTTGGAAGACCAACCAACTTCCAAGTGTGGTTTTGCATGATGGATTTTATTTCACTATTTCCAGACTCTTTCCAGAAAGGAGCTCTGTAGTAGACATTGCCTCAGCATATGTCCTTAGTTCATTTTCTACCATATAGGTTAGAAAATCAGGACCAAAAGACTGGGAAGTCTTAGCCCTCTTACTACGATGATGTTCCTCAATTTCTTGAGGACCACTCTCTTATATGTCCGCCTACTCATGCTTGCTTCTTCTTTAACAGTTTCCTTACAAGGAAAGATATCCGCAAGGAACACCACATTCTTAGACTCGATGATGACATGTTCATATTGTTAGGAAATCTACACGGGAACGCAGCGGAATTCAAAATTTTATTTCCTATCGACCCAAGATCGACTTTGTTTAAGCAATAAACAAACGAGTTAGTAGACGGTGGTTACCTTGGTTGATCTAAAAGATCGACGCTTTGACCGTCTAAGGAAAGTAGTTCTGCATAGAGCCGCTCAAGTGTTCGGCCTCTACCGCTAGTCCACACGAACAGCCCACCGGAATCCCATCATGAATTGCTATTGGAAAACTCCGGTTGCTAGACCGGCCCTTTTCCCCTCTCTCCAACTCTCTAAAAGATGCTCTCTATTTTTACACAAGAACTATTAGTTCTTGGAATTGTGTTGTATAAAAGAGCTTGACACCCACCTCTTATTTATAGTGAGAGGGGCGCCCCAACTAGAGTGGAGGAGAAGAAAACATTTTCCCAATAAAATAAGAAAAATATAATTGATTGATTTATCTCATTTATTATAATATCTTATATCAAATAAATCTAGGATATTGTCAATATCTTATATTGAATATTCCCAAGATATTGTCAATATCTAATATTGACTATCTTTATTTTATTACCATAAATTAATCAATTTACACATGTGTATATATCACATATATATAACACATATAAATATATATATATATATCTTGAAAACAAATGTGCACAAGCACATTCCAAGTGCAAGTCACGCATGTGACTATATATATTTAATAATTAATATCTTATATTAATATATGGTAATCTTATTAATTAAATTGCACAATCCAAGTGTATCTTATACACACACAAATTGCGCCACCTTAGCCAATAAATTGGCATCCGGAATATTCTTCAATTAATATAATATTATTAATATCTTGTATTTAATTTATTCATAATAAATAAATACTACCATATTAATTTACCACTATAACATTTATAGTCTCGAGATAAACTTTCCTTATTTGGTTATCATCTATAACCACATTTTAATCCGGCTAGATGTTTTTATGTGTGTGACCCGATAGGCTTCCGAATATGTTGGCCGTAGACACAAAGTGCAAATTACGAAAATGCCCTTTTATACCTAACGATCACGGGATAGCGTCTAGCAACACACCGTGACCCCCAATCATCGGAAGAGTCAAATGCAATGATTACTATCTTTCATGTGAAACAGCATTACCGTGTAAGTTACAATCCTATCATTTGTAATAATATCCATACGGGTCGTTAGTCGAGTGTCAAAACATCAACGATTGTGATCTTGTAACTGATGTCATGCTCTCTCGAAGTAACTTTCGTTTACTCCCACTTTGCAAAGATTCACGAGAGTAAGACATTCCTTATAAGAAGGTCATTTCGGATATTCGATCCCAATCATAGGATACGCGATTCCCAGACGACCAATCATGTATACTCCGTGATGCTTCAATATCATACCCAATCACTACCGCATGATCGCCCCGTGACTGTGGGAAACCTCAATAGTGTCAAAGCATGACAATCCACACCGTGATGCCAGCGAAGACTCGGTCTTAAGGATAATTACACAACCGCCACATAGTGTGACACTTATCCGTGTAAGTGGGTCAGTCTAACGTATGCATTCACTAATACACGTCCACGTACAGTCCAGGTGTCTCTACACTTCGATAGACGATATCTATCACCGCCTTAAAGACGTAAGACATCTAATACGCAACTAGCACTGCTCTTACTATCAATGCCATGTTTAATAGTACATCACCTCAGAGACATTTGAGTATCAAACTTGTTAAAGTGATTAGAGATCTCATCAACCATAATCGTCTATCATGGTTTCTCTATCACAGTTTAATACTAAGGACGTTATCATATAACAATTTGTTGGGGAGATTTTGCATCATTAAAACAAAAGAAAATTTATAAACCTATACTACCATGCAAAACTACCTCCTAACCGGCCGAATACCGAGTAGTTGCTAGTAAAGTTGGATAAGCACAATTATCGATCCTCGGGAAAAGTGGATGTTGAATCTAATCTAATTAATTCTTCTTTATTAACTAAACCTAAACCTAAACTAGAACGGAAAAATAATCGGACGGAGGATTGTTAATCCAAAGCCAGGAAATATAGTTGCGGACAAAATAAATAAAACTACATCTACGAAAAACTTGAAGAAACTAACTAATAATCGAACAAACATAAACAAACCATGATCAACTTATTCCCAACAACCATCACCCCACCGAAATCAAGAAGATAGACAAACATTAATTCATTAGTTATCTTGGATTATTATCTTTCTAATGAAGCGTTTCTCTTCCGATTTATCCGCCATTAATTAGTTTACCTTCCGGTCTTAACTAATATCTATACAAATCAAAGATATGGATGAAATCTTAATCTAACAACATTATCCCTCAACTTCCGCTTGTTGGAATAATAATTGTCAATCTCCTCACGATAATCTAATGAATCTATTAACTTCCGTTATCTAAATTCGATTAACACGCGGCATAAAAACATGAAAGAGAACAAGAACAACATAATGAATTAAACACATGAAAATCCTATCTTTCCGTAACGGTGATATCCCTCACTTCAAATCTAAGATAATCTTGCATCGAATTAATTAAATTGTGGTTCTCTCGTAAACCTAGATATTTAACCTACGAAATTCCGTTATGTATAGATTAAAGATCTAATCTTTCCTTTGGTGATCTAAACTACACCAACTTCCGTCATACGGTAGCATCAACAAGCAATAATCTTTCGATATGAATTGCAAGATACAAATAAACATAGGAAAAGAAACAATTTAAATTGAAACTTACAAAACCATCCATGAACTGAAATTAAAGTGCTGCAGAAACAGGTCTCCATGGCTGCTCCATGGATGAAAGCTCCAAGCCTTCATCATAATTCGAACAAGAAAAGAAAACGAAACGAAAAATAAAACCTAATCTAACCCGATCACCGAGCACAAGGCTCGGGTGACCGGCCTTGGAAGCCTCAGAAAATAAGGTGTTCTTGCGGCTGCTGTGTGTAAAATTCGATATGGTATGATATTAGGGTTGAAAAGCTGCTGCTATATATAGAAAATCAGAGGCGGTTGCTACAGTAACGGTGCCGGACGCCCGTTCACTATTTTCAGCAACAGCATCCAAACTTGTAACGCTCATATCTCGGGCCTCGTAAGTCGGAATGGAGTGATTCAAAATCCTGTAAAATCCTCTCTTCAAGCCCTACAACTCTTCTCTTGAGGTCCAGAGTCAAATCGGTTGTTATCATATCAAGAACTGCGTTGCAAGGTCGTCACTACCCGGAATCCTGATTTTCCGACATTTATCTTGCTTTATTTCTTTTCCACTCGAATTTATCTCTTTAAAATCATCCTTTCCATCAAAAATGTGTATCTACAATGTAGGAAAAACATACCAAAGCGTAACACAATCCTAAAATAATATAAAATCATGATTTAAGCACATAAATCGCTACGTTTTGCAATTTAACCTATTAGAAACACCATTTACTCAATTAATCGATTATAAGCTCGATTTCTATGATAAACATAAGATTATGGGGAATATTGACATAAAATATATCCTTATAAAACGTATAAAATCACCCTTAACACAATTCATAATTGGTTCTTTAAAAGAACATATATATGACAACAGAAAAGCCATTTAATATATGTACAAACATAAAGAAATAGTAGAAATGATCCGACCCGGTCGGATCCGGTCCAACCCGATTGGGTTTAGGACACTATTCCAACAATCTCCCACTTGGCCTAAATCCAATCACTCGCACACACAAGACCAAGTTGAAACACAAGAATCTCATGCAATACTCGCAACCAGCCTTAGCCGTAAACGGATCGCTATCCGTGGGGACTCAGACTATCTTCATATCATGTTCCAAATGACAAAGTCAAAGGAACTGCCTCAACACACACATGAATCTCCGACGAGACCCTGGTCCTTGCTTCAATCAATGAATCCACTTACTATATCGGCTATATAGAAAAGGTGGAAGAACCGTACAAGGTTCAGGAATGAACCTTCTAGATCCGTGTACTGCTCCCGCTGCGCCTCTAAGGCACTACTGTGTTTTGGCCTAGTTGTAGAATTTACAATGACCCATCGCTAAGAACATTTCCAGCTCACTGTATCACTTAATCAAAGTGGATCGCAAAACCAGCATCGTGGGCTCCCACTCGCCTTCATAAGACTCGGGATATACGCCCGTATATCTACGTTTATTTAATTCCAAGTTTCAATAAACTAGAAACTTTCCTTAACTTGTTTAAGGACATTCTCAAACATCTACCGATTTATTTTCATACTTGCTCATGACTATTCATGAATTATGAACATCCGGCATTTCCTTTATGATGGTTCCTGCAGCAGAAATGGGCGAAACCTTCCATAAGCATCATCTTTCACATCATCTTTGGACTAACATCCTAACATAGATAGATCTTGAGAACACCGGCTAGCAGCATCTCCTTTCGTGATCTATGCTAAACTACTTTTAGCATCACATCTATATAGGTAAACTATAATCTAACAGCAGTTAAATCTATCACTATAGATTCCTGTTTCTAAAATAAGAACTGCTAATCCAAGTGCTTTCGTAAAGACCTTGAACTACCAAACATTAATTGACTGTGACATGGGGTGACAATTCTTGAGAGAGATATCCAATACCTTACTCGAAAATCGTAACACACTCCCACTATCCATCTTGCACATTGGGCATATCCTTCTTTTGACTAAATCAAACTCCTTTGATTATCAAACAAAGAAATCGTCTAGAGAAACTTGTTTGAGCCCATAAATGGATCTCATGGGCTCACATATCATGTTATCGTCTATGAACATCGAGCTGTCTGCCCAATGTCTTCAACACTATCATATAGCCATGATACGGTTATAACAAGCATAGTCCGAATAGAACGGGCTCGATCTTACAGGGGACATTCCCGTAGGTAAGACAGACCAGTTCACAACCTGGTTGTCACCGATGGAATCTAATTCGAGATATTATGGCTCCGGCCATATCTCTCAATCTTGCCTTTCAAACATTCTTTCATGAGTCGTGAGATATTCATTTTCAAGATGAACATACCAGCAGCCTTTTCAGGCTTGAGGTTATCCACAAACTTACAGAACTTTTGTGTGCACTGAGCAGTGTTTTACACCTCATCGCTATGTGGCGTCTGCTCGTGTCCATTGGTTGAATATATCTTTGTGGTTCTCAAATTACATTTGAGATCTAAATCTACTCCCACTGTTCCTTTTTGGAAGAAACACTTCCTCTAGAAGACAACATGTTTGGAGACAAACATTTTGCTCTGCGGGCAAGTAAGATATTCCACAAAGTTGCATATGCCGTACTAGGCTCCAAGCCTTTCTGACTTTGCCTATGACAACCTCAAATCATCGGTTAAGATAGATTCGACATTATCCCCTTCCATATCTAATATGGAATTTATTCAACCTTTATTCTTTGGAACTAGGTTAAGTATAAAGGCACTATCCCGAAACGGGTAAGGGATACATCGCATGGCTTGCGTCACACCTTTATCATATAAAGTGTTATTTCCATTTTGGGAACACAATCTAATTCATGTATCCCAAAGATGGTATCCTTCAAGGAGAATCTTATTCCCTTTCGTGACGCTTTCGAAACACCCTTCAGGTATTAATTACTTCAATCCAATTGAAGATTAATTCCTAAGTAGCTCATCAATCTCATATTCGTACTAGCTCGAACTTTTCGGGCTTTCCGAATTGTCGAACTTCAATAAGTACATTCAACTATTTCTAAAACAGTCACAGAGATTAATAAGCAATTATTTGTGTCATTAATTGCCATAAGCCAACAAACATTGGTATGTTTAGGCTTTGGACAACTTTCTAGGTTTTATAACCTTTTCATAAAAGGGTATTTTAGTCCTCTTTGGATAAGATACGTATAACCCACATGATTCATAATCACATGGTTCAACATCATCGTAATGACGCTTAATTTCACGCTTCCCTTCCAGAGATCATGTACAGAACAACCACAAATATTAAGGATAATGACCATATAAATATTTAGTTGAGATCTCATCACATATATCAACTATATAGTGACAACAATCTAGTATGTTAGATTCAGTGACCTTTCAACTTTATCGGAATAACATTTATTCTTTACAATTGAATATGTCTACTAAATCCTAACAAATAACTGAAAGCTTGTTCTTTATAAGAACCGGAACATAATAACATTTATTTAGTTCCTTATCGAGTTTACTTATATCCGTAATATGGTAAGTGTTACAACGTTTGCTTCACCTTCCATATCTGTATTTAATCTTTCTAATTTAATCACACTCGTAAGATATCATATATCTAAGTGTTGACTTGAACTTAGATTGATTTATCTCAACTTACTTGCCTATAATAGAAACTTCAATAAGTTCTCTATTTAAGCACATGCCCTAACTTTCATTTTAATCCTTCAAGCACTTGTAAATGTTTCTTAGTGTAGGCTTCATAAGACTTAAGAAAGATCACAAGAGCTATGTCTTTGATTTCCTTTCATAAAGAAAATCTAAAGTTTATTAAATAGTTTATTTATCCTTTTGAATCGTATTCAAAATATTGACTATTTAATTAACATTTAAGCAATGATAGAATTAAGTCGATACTTAAATCTTACAATTTTGAAAACAACCTTTCCAAAATTAGATGTGGTCATTCTTATCCAACGTTTGAATTAATTGTCATCGTATGACTGAATGATCATCTTGGATCGTATCCAATATATGACTAATTCGTTGAAACTTATTTCAAATGATTTAATCATATCATGAGCTTCCGCTTTCATTATAATTAAAGTCTCGGAGCACTGCATCAATTATGTAATCTTCTTGTCTCTAACTACTATAACGGGATTGCTCATGTCATTGCTTATTCTAAAAGGATTAAAATTTACTTAACCATATTTGAGAACGTTTCTGAAAATTAACAGTCATAATTTGGTTTTACCAATTGAGAATTAAACATAAATATAAAGTTTGCTAAAACTACAACATAAAAATGAAAATAAATGAGTGTTGTTGTTTATACACGCAAAATCAAAAATGGTCTTTTGATTTATGATTTTGCTCCCACTAGTCAACTACTTCCAATTGACTTTCAAGAATCTTTAATTTCTTTAGTGGACAAGATCCCACTAAACTACCGCGACCCTCGCTTTGGCTGGTGGGCCGAAAATAGCATAATAGGTAGACAACTCTTTGTCAATCGTATCTTATACGACTCTTGTTGTTTGAATAGTCAACTCTTTGACAATTTTCATCTTATGAAGTAGTCAAACCCTTGCCTCTAAAATCCAAACGACCCCGCTTTGGCTGGTGGCCGAGAGAATTCTTAGTCAAGTCATAACCCCAATATTCGTGAGATCTCATACGATCATATCTCGATAATAACGATATACCCGAGGTAGGTCAACCCCCTGCTTTGGCTGATGAGTTGGATCCGAACAAGGGCTCTTCACCGTCATTATAATAAGGGGAGGCAATTTCAACTTGATTCTTTTGAGGTGGAAGTATTTATGTAAATTAATTCACTTAATTAATTTTAATTATGGTCTCATCAAGTATATCTATCTCTATAGACATACATCCTACACATTCATCTAGATCGTGCCTAGTCATGCATCTATCGTATCATATAAAATAAATACAAGTACAAAATAAATAAATGTGTAAATTAACCGGTATGATCACGGACTATTCCTAGGTGCGGTTTCGAATACAAACTGACGAAACCGCGGGTCACAATCTAAGGGTAGCTGCAACCGCCAATAGGATCTTTAATGCTTCATTCTCCAATGTGATCTTTATCTTTCGTCTTTCTTTGGTCTTCATCTTCTGCTCCATTCTTGTTACATTTAATTCTATCTAATAAAATAAATACACCCGCCGCACACGGGGGGAGCTAACGGGAATGGGATAAATGCAGTAAAATAAACTAGGTCACGCGCTTCTTCATAACGGCCTAGGACAATTTTTAAACCAATGAAAAATTAAATCATTCACATCTATCATATCGGTCGAGTCCATGATCAATCGGAAGTCCATATAATCATATTATATCTACTATATCTAATCCATACAATAAAATCTTATGAAAAAGATAAAATTAAAATTTAACTACTTGCGTCTTAATTAATCAATTAACATTTAATCTATTAAATAATTTTATCCAATCAATTAACTAATTAACATTTAATTAATTAAATGATTTTAATCAAAATAAAATTAACGATTAATTTTAAATGATTTTAATTTTAAATTTAATTAATTAGAACTATTCTAAAAATAAATCAAAATTAAAATTAAGTCTCTTTTGTTTCTTTCTTTTTTATTCTTAATCAAAAGGGATGCCTTTGGTTTCCTAAACCAAAAGGCATCTTCCTAAACCAAATTTGGCTTAGGCCTGACCACTTTTCAAAATCAAAATTTTGAGTGTTTGCAGCCAGCCTTTACAAATCAAATATTTGAAAAGGGCCTAGGCTTTATTCCAAATCAAATATTTGGAAATGCCAAATAATTTTGGTTGAGTTTAAGCTACTTTCCAAAATCAAAATTTTGGAAGTGGCCTAGACATAGGCAATTTCCCAAATCAAATATTTGAAAGGCGCAGCGCCTATTCCAAATCAAATATTTGGAAAGACCATTATTATTTTAATCGCCATGCCAGATCCCAATCGCCCAAACTATTTGAACCATTGATTAGCCACATGACACAACTAAACAAAGAGATATCAATCACAACTATGAACAATATTGAATAACAAATACACAAAACAAAAACGGGGACCATCAGATCACGCCAAAGAGCCTGAGGCGCCGCCGCCACCGGCGATCACACGGTGGTGGTGCTGGCCACGATCGGCCGAGCACCACCATGGCGCCTTTTTTTTCTTTTCTTTTCGTATCAATTTTGCAAATCAAAAATCTTTCATCTTTCAATTACGTGATTTAAACGATAAAATTAACTACGCAAAAATAACATGCTTATTTCTTAAGCTCAAACTCGCTCCGATACCACATGTTAAGAAATCTACGCGGGAACGCAATGAATTCAAAATTTATTTTCTATCGACCCAAGATCGACTCAGTTTAAGCAATAAACAAACGAGTTAGTAGACGGTGGTTACCTTGGTTGATCTAAAAGATCGACGCTTTGACCGTCAAGCGAGAGTAGTTCTGCATAGAGCCGCTCAAGTGTTCGGCCTCTACCGCTAGTCCACACGATGCAAACCCACCGAATCCCATCATGGATTGCTATTGAAAAACTCCGGTTGCTAGATCGCCCTTTTCCCTCTCTCCAACTCTCTAAAAGATGCTCTCTATTTTTTACACAAGAACTATTAGTTCTTGGAATTGTGTTGTATAAAGAGCTTGACACCCACCTCTTATTTATAGTGAGATGGGCGCCCAACTAGAGTTTTAGGAGAAGAAAACATTTTCCCAATAAAATAAGAAAAATATAATTGATTGATTTATCTCATTTATTATAATATCTTATATCAAATAAATTTAGGATATTGTCAATATCTTATATTGAATATTCCCAAGATATTGTCAATATCTAATATTGACTATCTTTATTTTATTGCCATAAATCAATTTACACATGTGTATATATCACATATATATATAACACATATAAATCTATATATATATATATATATATATATATATATATATATATATATATATATATATATATATATATATATATATATCTTGAAAACAAATGTGCACAAGCATCAGAATATTCCAAGTGCAAGTCACGCATGTGACTATATATATTTAATAATTAATATCTTATATTAATATATTGTGAATCTTATTAATTAAATCAGTACATAATTCACCACTTTGATTAAAAAGCTGTTCATAAAGCTAAACCAAATTTATCTGAATCCCTGATAACTTAAAGCCTAACAGATGGTTATTCTGTATCTTATACACACATTTCGGTTGTTAAATGACCAGTGCGGATCGAAGTTCCGCCACCTTAGCCAATAAATTGGCATCCGGAATATTCTTCAATTAATATAATATTATTAATATCTTGTATTTAATTTATTCATAAACATTAGCAAGAAAGAACTCTATTTACCGTTTACTTTTCCCATTTGGCCACAACATTTAGATGGAAACAAGCAGTGCCCACTTCAACACTTTGGTGTTATTGGGTCCTATTTGGTTTCCTTGAGCCCGACTTGATAATGGTGATGTGGGCTACCTATTTCCACTCCTCAACAAGTTCATAGGGTGAGAAAGGACCAACTTTTGATTTTTATTTAGGGATTTCTTTGTGTGAAATATGGGAGGGATTCAAGGCTTGTGATCCTAGGTTGTGAAGAGCTAGGCGGTCATCCTGAGGCGAAAGTGAGTACTCAGCGGGGACCTCTTGAGTGTCTTATTCAGTTTATTTGCTTATCCAATAATCATATTGAGAGAATTACAAAGATGGTTGATTTTGTTTCCTCATTTGGGGATTTGTTTAGGAGTGTAGGAGAATGACATTTCTATGAGTTCCCAAAGCTTGACCCGTTTGGCTATGGTTTTGACGCAGAGCTAAGAGAAGTGGTTTTAGTTCTGAGGGCGAAATACATTCCACAGTACTATAGAAGCTTTGCAATCAAATCCATGTGGAGGCCTTTTGTGGCTTTCTACTCTACTTCAAGTTAGATCTTAAAGATGCAATTGCTGACTCTTACGACTTTACAGTGTTGGCCTAAGGTTGCGGCATGTGTTGCACTCTCTCTCTCGATAAACACCATACTATCCCCATTGACACATGTTTGGCAGATTGCAACCTACACCTACAGATTGACTAAGGCAGGCCGATTAACAACCAAGCTCAGACTTAATGTTCTTGATAGGCTTTTGTGAAAAATATGGGAAATATCTTTATTTTGGCACGACACACTACTATTGATTGTTGAATTACCTCAAAAAGCAATCTTACCATCAAGTTGGAATAAGAATGGAAGCAAACGGCAACTTGGTCAGTCAGTCCTGCGAAAGACAAGTAGCATGTTAGGACCGGTTTCTTCATTCCTACATCCGAGAAGGAAAACAGTCAATTCTATTGTTTGGGGAGTTTTTTACTACATGTATATTTGTTAAATGTGTGACAAGCGTGAAGAAGACAAGATTTCTTGCACAATTGTCACGGAATAGAAATTTCTTGATGAACATCTACGAAGATACAAAATTTGTCTCGCGGGATTTGTTTTACATGAAGTTCATGTTCTGAAAATGGCTTCAAAATGCAAAGAACCTGGATTTTGGAGATTCAATGTAGTTGAAGTGTGTTCATGTCATGGTAGTTCATGTTTGGTTTCTATGTTGTATTTGTTTTGGCTTATCATTATATTATAAGGTTTGTTCTCTTTGTTTGAAAAAAAAAAAAAATTGGTTCTATGGGAGCGAAAGAGAATTGAGAAAATGAAGATGAGAAAATGAAAAAAAGAGGGAAAAGAGTATTAATAGAGTAAAAAAGATTGGAACTTTCTGAGAAATTGCATCACAGTTAATCAAGTTGATTGATTGTATACCATTTGCCTCTTATATTATTATATGTAATGGAAAACTGTTTGTGTATCCTTTCTGATTGAATAGTTTTGTTTTGACTATGACATGATTTGTTTTTGAACACTGAACAAAACATCAGTAAGAATTAGCATGAACCTATTGGTAAAGTTACTTCTATGGATTTATGAGTTCCTTTCCTCTGTTTTACCTAGTTAGCTTAAACATGTCTGGTTCATTACGCAGACATAATCAAAAGCAATGAATTGTGATTTATACTTTCTGTACATAAAGAATGACAACTTTAAATAGGGACCCTTTTTTTTTTGCATCACGCCAACTTTAAATAGGCCCGGTGTTTCAGAAGGTTATAGTAGATTTATGGCTGGCCTGCTGGATTGATGGAATTAAATGAATCTGTTGGAATATAATGCAATGGAATTGAATGATATCATTCCATTACCTTGTTTGGTAGGCAATGGAACTTATTGTAGGATTTATTTTTTCATTCCATTCCGACTATTCCATTGAATTTTGGATGGAATGAAAATCATCCATTTTCATTCCGTTGGAATGAAATCATATTCCATTCCTCCGTTGCCAAACAAGTCAAATTGATATAATGTAATGAAAAAGCATTCTATTACATTCCATTACCACAATCCAAACACGCCATTAGAGTTTCTTCATACAAACAAGCCAAATTGATATAATTAATGAAGTGACATTAATGTCACTTGCGATCCTTTGCATACATTAGACAACTAATGAAGTGACATTGATGTCACTGCGGATGTCACCGCATAAATTGTTGATGTCACCGCGATAAATGCGGTATCACTTCATCAGCGGTGTCTCTCGCATCGAGGTGTCTCCGCAATGCGGTGTCACTTCATCGCGGTGTCTTTGCATCGCGCGTTGTCACTTCATCAGCGGTGTCTCTGGTGATCACGTTGTCTCTCCATTGCGGTGTCATTTCATCGTGGTGTCTCCGCATGCGGTGTCTCGTGCATCGCCAAATGTTATAATATCGCGATGTCTCGCAATGCGGCGTCCGCATTGCGGTGTCACTTCATCATGGTTTCCTCTGCAATACGGTGTCACTTCATCAGCGGTGTCTCTCGCATTGCGGTGTCATTTCATCGTGGGTGTCTCGCAATGCGGTTTCTCGCATTGCGGTGTCTTCGTGATCGGCCAAATGTTATAACATCATGATGTCACTTCATCGTAGTGTCTCTGTATTGAGGTGTCACTTCATCGCCCGCGTGTCTCTGCATCGCCGTGTCTCTTATTCGTGATGTCTCTGCATCGTCAAATGTTATGACATCGTGATGTCTCTCGTGATCGGGTGGTCACTGCGATCGCGTGTGTCTCGTGATCTGGGTAGGTCATCTGATAATGTCAGCTGCATGACGCCAACGCATAAATCGATATAATAAGACGCCATCGCATAAATCGATACAATAAGACGCCATCGCGATAAATCGATACCATAGAACGTCACTGCATAAATCGATATAATAAGACGTCATTGTAAGACGTCACTGCATAAATCGATACCATAAGGCGCCACGGCATAAATTGATACATTTTGACGCCATTGCATAAATTGATACAATAAGACGCCATCAATAAATCGATACAATAAGACGTCATAACGCATACACCGATACAATAAGACGTCAACGCATAAATCCGAGCATAAGAGCGCTCAACGCATAAATCCATACAATAAGACGTCCATCGCATAAAGTAATACCGTGGCGTGCGGTGGTCACTACGCCGCCAGACAATTATCACTTCATCGAGGCGTCCGCGATCGCGCGTGGTCTGGGTGGTCACAACGCCGTTGTATGCTCAATGTACGCAAGATTTACAAAATGCTCTGCTTCTAAGAGGAGTTGAGAGGGTTAGTTGAACAGCAATATGGGTGAGATCTGAAAAGGCGGCCATCAACATCATCATTTTTTCTTTTTCTTTTTCTTTTTTCGGTTACGGTTTCACCCTTCAGAAAGCCGGCCAATACCGGCTGAGAAATATCTGAACCATTACATATCATCTCCTTCAGCTGTAGGGATTGTATTCAAATCAGGCCGAATTATGCACCTTTTATGCTGCTGCTGCTGCTGCTGCTCCTCTGCATAACAACTCGGTGATGACCGATATTTCTCAGCTTCAACGCGGCCGGTTAATGTTGTTGTTGCTGGTGCTTCTGTCATGGAGGAGGGGCTGCATGATGTTTGACCCATTTCGTTTTCGAGTCGTTGTATAATTGTATAATAAAATACTACTCATATTAATTTACTATTTGATGAAACGGAAATATAACATTTATGTAGTCTTTTCCATTTTTTCTGCTGCTGAGATAAACTTTCCTTATTTAGAATGAGGAATAAGTTATATATCTATAACCACATTTTAATCCGCTAGATACTACCATATTAATTTACCACTATTTTATAGTCTCGAGATAAACTTTCCTTATTTGGTTTATCATCTATAACCACCGATAGGCTTGACCGAATATGTTGGTCGTAGACACAAAGTGCAAATTACTTAAAATGCCCTTTATACCTAACGATCACGGGATAGCGCCTGAAGCAACACACCGTGACCCCAATCATCGGAAGAGTCAAATGCAATGACTACTACCTTTCATGTGAAACAGCTTACTGCGTAAGTTACAATCCTATCATTGTAATAATATCCATACGGTCGTTAGTCGAGTGTCAAAACATCAACGATCGATCTTATAACTGGATGTCATGCCTCTCAAGTAACTCGTTTACTCCCACTTTGCAAAGATTCACGAGTAAGACATTCCTTATAAGAAGGCCATTTCGGATATTCGATCCCAATCATAGGATACGCGATTCCTGCACGACCAATCATGTATACTCCGTGATGCTTCAATATCATACCCAATCACTACCGCATGATCGCCCGTGGCTAGGAAACCTCAATAGTGTCAAAGCATGACAATCCACACCGTGATGCCATGAAGACTCCGGTCTTAAGGATAATTACACAACCGCCACATAGTGTGACACTTATCCGTGTAAGTGGGTCAGTCTAACGTAAGCATTCACTAATACACGTCCACGTACAGTCCAGGTGTCTCTACACTTCGATAGACGATATCCATCCCTGCCCTTAAAGACAGAAGACATCTAATACGTGCTAGCCTGTTCATAATATCAATGCCCTGTTTAATAGTACATCAGCCTAGAGACATTTGAGTATCAAACTTGTTAAAGTGATTAGAGATCTCATCAACCATAATCGTCTATCATGGTTTCTCTATCACAGTTTAATACTAAGGACGTTATTATATAACAATTCATAATTGGTTCTTTAAAAGAACATATATATGACAACAGAAAAGCCATTTAATATATGTACAAACATAAAGAAATAGTAGAAATGATCCGACCCGGTCGGATCCGGTCCAACCCGATTGGGTTTAGGACACTATTCCAACACATGTACATCATTGATGTCTGATTTATGCACCAAAAACAATAGGCACTAATGATTTTAGGTCCTATCATTCACTTTGGTTTAGGCACTTTGACCTTAGCCAAACACCCCCACATTTCCAAGAGTCTGTAGCTAAACCACAGCCTTTCCACAACTCATACGGGGTGTCATCCTTCTTCACTGAAGGGATCTCGGTCAGAATGAATTTTGTTGAGAGGGCAGCTCCCCCCACAAGTTCTGAGGTAAACTTGAACTTATCAACATAGCATTCATCATCTCTCAAGGAGTTCGGTTCTTGCATTTAGCAATACCGTTTGATTGAGGTGTGTATGGTGTAGTTGTTTGATGAATGATGCCGGGCCCTTAGCAAGGCTCATGAAACAATACATCATATCCACTACCACAATCACTACGAATACATCTCATTCGATTGCTATGGTTATACTCACCTTCATTCTGACAGCCCTCAAGGCATCACGAGCCTTATCACAATATTTGGTGCTATTATCAATAAAAGTAGCGAAATACTTTTACCACCTCTAGTTTCCACGAATCTAGAGGTTTCATGTTCCTTTCCACCGGTCAAACGGTGAGTTAGCCAACATGGCTTCAACTCATACTCGACACGTGGACGAATGAATTTGAAATTCGCAAGTCCTAGTTAGTGTGTCACAAGCATGACGACTCAAGCATGTAAGCAGGACTTAAAGCCAATGTCACTGGCTCTCTATAGATCATCACTTTGTGCTCAATAGACAGCTTCACTGTCAACATACTGATCAATCTAGTTTGATCATTCAAAGCATTGTTCATTGCACCACCGAGCTTCTCCATCAAAGGGATGATATTAATGGGTAACTGGTGCTACATCTAGTGCTACACGAGGCACATAAACATGTGTCACAATAGACACCATGACATTCGGATTCACCTCAGTGTATCCTTCCATTTTTTGTTCTGCGAACAAAAGATCAACACAATACAATATATAGTTTGGGCTCAAACACAACAACAAAAAGTTATAAATTCAACCGTAAATCTCAGACATCTATAACTAATTTAAACCAACCATAACAATTTTAAGAAGAATTCCTGCAAACTTCTATCGCGATTACGGTGCCGGCTTATCACCGAAAGCATATAGCAGCATCAAGTGATAACACTTGCATATTGGAAATGTAACCAATTATGTCCAATGATCAAATTATTGTAATTATATACAAACAAGTTGATATAAGCCAGTAACAACAAAAGGTAAAGTTTGAGTCGTGTTTTGACAAAGCTTGAGCACACTAAATACATTAAAATTCAGTATATCATTCACTGAACAATATATATCAAAGTATCAGCTATCAAAGTATCAGCACCCAAAGCATATATTATACACCACTTTTGTTTCCCCACTTTTAACAACCAATCGCACAAAATTTCAATTAGCATCTACTAAAGGAAATATATTTAATATCATAGCTAGTAATCGTCGGATTCATTAAATAAGGACTTGCAATCACAACCTTCAATTCAGCATGTATAGCTAGCAGTGACGTGTTCTAAGGGTAAATGATTCCGTTATTTGCGGTACTCACGGCATTCACAAATTATGCTATAGGCCACTAAAAAAGGATGTAAATATTTTATTCATTTACAAGTCAATTTCACAATTGTTCTCTGCACATCCAATTTCACAAGGTTTTGCAAAACAAAACTCCGTACCCATATTCGATTTGGCAAACTAAATTGTTCTGTAAGATACCGTTGGCCATAGAATTTAATCCATGCACCACGGAGGTCTATCAAATAATAATACTTATAACAACTCAATCCACAAAGGAATTGACGAACTCTTTTTACCATATATATACGATTTTTTATCCATTGAGAATCACATACCATACTTCAGAAAATAATTTGAGAAAAACAAAATTCCCTTTTCCACTAGATAATGAAAGTGCCCTGAAGTTTTGTGCTCACGGCTCTCCTTTACGCATATCAAAATTCAACTGCCTTAAAATAAATATTAATCCTATTAGCACTTATTTTACAGGTAACAAACATATTTTGGCACAAGCTAATCATAGAATACAAATGTGTTTTTTTTCTTTATTTACGGTTACGAAGCGAAGATGCCAGGTTTACTAACATAAATAAACCCGATTGATATTCACCATTAGCCAACCAATTATTGAGAATCCTTTTTTTTCGCTAATCCAACTGATTAGAAGGAAATATTCGACCCAGAATTTAACAGACCATAGAGCACATGACTATAATCAGATCTACGATTAATAGGTTCACAACAGTCCTACAACACACGAATCAACAAAATTTGTCTTAAGCTTGTTGGGATAGTGTATCGTGTGTGGAGTGATTTACGGAACAGATCCGTAATTTACGGATTAAATTACAGAATATTAATCTAGAAAATAAATCATGTGAATAGAACAATTCATATTATTTAGTAGATCTAACAAAATAGATATCATCATGCATATCCGATTCAAACAATAGATAATAAAGGTAGATGCACAAAAAAAGGACTAAGACAAACCGAGGCGCAGTAGTTACTCTTTTTCCTTAAGACAAATTGCTTTGATTATGGTGCACAGTAGTAGCAAATGTCTCCTAAGATACAACGGTTTTACGCTCCTCGGATTTAGAGGCACTTCAAAATCCGAGCCCGAGAACTTACAGAGTGCTCCGACTTTCTTCGACTCAATATCTAGATCTAGATGAATGACTAGATCTATATGACACTACCTTTGTGGTGGAAAAAACAAGAGAAAACTGAATGAATAAACTTTCATCCATGGGGTTGTTTATATAGTGGAGAGGATGAGCCAATGCTTAAATCTGATTGGCCGGAGCACGTCACAAATCTATTTCCCTTGGAAAAGTTACTAATTTCGAAATTATGCTTAATTTTATTTAAAATTTTCGAAATTAATTAAGCTATTTTCAAAAATCAATTCCACACTGTGATTGGTCGGATGACGCATCTCTGAATTCTGATTGGTCGAATGACTCAATGAATTCTGATTGGTTGAATTACACAATCACATTCCAAAATTAATTTTATAGTTAATTTCATAAAGAAATTTTGTCCAAAAAATTAATAGTAACACCCGAACCGAGGCGAGCCGAGCCGAGCCGAGCTCGAGCACGAGCCGAGCCGGCCGGACGGCATCGGCGGCGCGCGCGCGTGTGTGGAATAATCTAAGTCATCTCTCCTGCATAAAAGTGCCTTGCCCCTTGGGCACATCTATAAGAGTATACACTAGCTCTTATTACTTGAGCTCACAAGCCTCAAGTTACCTATGTGGGAGAATAGGATGAGGTCCTCCCTTCAACACCCATCTCCTACATATTTTCTACCAACTCTAGCCATTAATTTCTCATTCACCCGACATCCGAATCGAGTGAGTCAAAAGCCCACCATCAACTACTCCGTATGGAGTATTTAATGATATCATTAACTCTCGATGACATACATCGGAGCCTATCCGTAAATCGCGCTAAATTTGACTATTCAACCCTTCAAAAAGGGCTTTTTCTCCAACAAGATTTCCTATGATGTGAATAAAAACCTCTTTTGTTAAAGGGCTCAATCAATAATGATGAGGGTCGGACTAGCTCTCGCCACGTGTCATCTTTATATTGGCTTACCATTAATGAAGACATAAGAACTATAAAATTAAGGGCCAGGAGCACCACTTCATGCCTAAGGGCAGATCCGAACCCTGGGTGGGAGATCGGTCCCGCTCCCTGTTCAAGGTCAATTTATAGTGTTTTTATCGATATATTTGATATCAATTTCCCCCATATATGGATGTTTTTCATAGAAATCGAGCCTTATATTGAGATATTGAGTAAATGGTGTTTTTAATAGGTTAATTGCAAAATGTAACGATTTATGTGCTTAAATTGTGATTTTATGTTATTTTGGGATTGTGTTACGCTTTGGGTATATTTTCCTATATTGTAGATACATATTTTGGCATGCAAGAGGATTAAATGATGAGGTTTTGCATGGAAGAGAAGTGAAATGGAAGGAAGATGGAGATAAAGCTTGAATGAAGCTTTCAAGCAGCCGAACTTCCGATGCAGTTCTTGATATGATATATACTGATTTGACTCTCGACCTCAAGAGAAGAGTTGTAGGACTTGAAGAGAGGATTCTACAGGATTTTGAATCACTTCATTCCGACTTACGAGGCCCGAGATATGAGCGTTACAAGTTTGGATGCTGTTGCTGAACTATCGAAAATGTCAGAATATACTCGTAATACGACGGGCTAATCAAAAAGGCGTTTTCAAGAAGAGTCCTTAATGAAAGTTGTAGAGTTTTCCGAGAGCTTAATTATGACATTCGATCATAATTTTTGAGGTCTACAACTCAAGATATGAATTTTAGAAGTTTCATTCCTAAATTCATGCATCGAGCAAAATTGACATACTCCAAATCCTAATTAAATAAGGAATTCATTCAATGACATCAAGATGCAACCCTAATTGTATCCCACCGCCTTTAATTCATATAAATATGCATGCAATATCCATAATTCATATACACAAATTCTTCACAAAACAGATATTGACAGAGAGTAATGCACTTTGCAGTATTCAGGGGTCACCCGAGCCTTGTGCTCTGGGTGATCCGGGTTAGATTAGATGTCGCTTTTTCTTCCGTTTTGATTCATGGATTCAATCATGTACCAAACTATGTGAGTTTATTTTTAATTTATTCAATCCTTATTTATTTTTCATGATCTTTAATTTATTTTGTATCGCTTTCTATGATTATGATGCTATTATGTGAATTTATATCGAGAGATATGTTTACTTAATTGATATGTTTACAACATACTTAGAGTTGCGTAGACTAGATCACCATAGAAAGATAGGATCTTTAATCATTGATGATGACAAATTAATCGATTAATTATCTAGGTTGTTAGATTCTAAAATACGGAAGTTAACTTGAATCTACATCTTCGCTTTGTTTGAATATTGATCTCAACATTCAAAGAGGAGAGATCGATAATTGAATTCACTAAGGAATTAGGAATTCATAGCTTGAGAATCGGATTCACTAAGGAATTAGGAATTTGTGTCTCGTGTAAAGGTGAAACCACAATTTGAATTAAAATCATGAGATGAACTAGGATTGAGATCACTTAGTTTGTATTCTGTTTGATCCCATGTATCTTTAGCTTAGGTCGTTTTTATTGTTCTTAGCTTAGATTTATCTTATTTGTTCTATGTTTGTTTTTCCTTTATTTGTTTTCTTGAGTGATAATTTAGAGGAATTAATAAAATTAGATTCAACAATTCCCACCCTCGTGGATCGACCCTTACTCATTACGCTTTACTAGCAACTACCCGGTATTCGGCCGGTTAGAGGTAGTTTTGCATGGTAGTATAGGTTTTATAAATTTTCTTTGTTTTAATGATGCAAAATCTCCCTAACAAAAGTGGCGCCTAAGCTGTGCCGGGAACCGGACGGTTTGCCTAGTTTTTGTTTTTGTTTGTTTTTCGCTTTTCCGTGTTAGTTCAGCTTTTTTTTTTTTTTTTTTTTTTTTTTCCTTTCTCGCTTTCTGCGCTTTAACCCTCTGCTTTTAGGTCGATTCCTAGGAAGATTAACCTTTAAGTAGTTAGATATTGGTGTTTTAGATTAGGGTTAAAGTTTCTAGTTGATTAGTTCTTTCTCCTCGCTTTTCCCGCTTCTGCTTTCTTTACTTTTCTCTCTGCTCAAATCGCTTCGTTTTTTCTCGGAAAATTTTGATATAGTGAACGAAGCGCCCATACCTATGAACGCCGCCCACCGTGAAAAATTTCAACTCGCTCGCTTTCTGACCTCGCACGAGCGCTCGGTTTTCGAACGCCGTCCACTTCAACTCTCCAGGCAGACGCCCGCCCGTGACCTTGACGCCCGTCCCGCCCTCTTGCTTGAGTAAAAAAAAAAAAAAAAAAAAAAAAAAAAAGAGTAAATTGGCGGGAATAAAAGTAGCGATTTTGTTACGCTTTTATTTTGTTTTTAATAAAGTAGCGATACCAAGTTGAGAGTTTTTATTTTGCCGTGTTTCAATGACCGTTAGGTTAAGAATGTGCAAAAGTTTTTACTCAACTTGTTTTACGTGAAGTTTATATGTTTATGTGTTACCTAGTCTAACCTCCGTGCTTAATTTGATAAGGCCGCTTGGCCGTGATTCGTGTTGCCGTGTTGTGTCTATAAGTATTTAGGGTTTTGCTGTGTTTTTCCCCATTCTGTGCATTCTGTTGTAATGGACGAAGCGCTCTGCTGCTGGACGCCCGCCCGCTTCTTCATCTCGCAGTGAACGAAGGCTAGAAGTATTGACGCCATCTCCGCTCAAATATTTTCAATCTCGTTTCGATTTAGAGGACCAGAGGAGCGCCTATACTTTCTCAACGCCCGTCCGGTCGGGCTGGCGCATTTTGTGCCTCTGCAAGGTGGAACGCTTGGCCCAGCTTCGAACGCTAAGTGAACGCTCGTCCGGGGTTCACCTGAGTTCTAAATTTTTGATTTTATTTTCAATGCTTTTATTTGATGTGGATTTTTCATACGAGCTTCGTGGCTAATTGATTTTTACATAGATGCCCGAACTTATATGTTTTTACCTTTCCATCTATGAATCCATGTTAGATAATTGATCAATTCCTTATATATGATTCATTCAGGCATGTTATAGTGACTGCCGGTTCTCGTAAGCTTATAATCGTTTTATGGTTAATTAGTAGCTAATGTCGGTTCCCTCGTATGCTACATACCGCCTCCGATGAATCTTTTAAGCTTTTAAGACTTACGTGTTTCCTTTGTTTTTATAGTTCATATGGGTAGCTACCGCTTGGTTTTCCGTGATGCTACGCCCTTTCTCCATACGAGTTATACCTGCTTAGATAGATGATCGTTGGTTTCATAAGTCTATCACTTTCGATAAGTCTTAAGGCTTGCCGGCACTAGGGCAAAGATCATCGTTGCTTATCGTAACTCTGTCATTATGTGGTAGACGTTTATATATATGTCGTGTTGCATATAATTGGGCTAGTTTTCTTTCTTTTATTTTATTTTCTTTTGCATATCATTTAAATGCATTTCATTTAGTTGCATTTCATATAGTTGCATTGTTTTTCTATTTTTTATTTTATTTTTCTTAAGTGTGGTCACCGTCAGGTTCCTCGTAACACCACATCATTTATTTATTTTCTTTTATTTTTCTTGAGTGTAGTTAACCTGCTTGCTTCCGTAATACTACCATTTTTTTCGAGTATGGTTACCGTTGGTTTTCCATATACCATCACTTTTATTTTCTTAGGCTTGCATATCATGTAGATTGCATTGTAAAATATTTTCATGTAGTTGCACTCTAGCCTACTATTTTGTAATATTTCATGTATATGTTCCATCTTTACCCGAGCTTAATCAAAATTCTCTCGGACTTCTTTTCTTGTGCTTTATATGTTATCTTCCCCTACCTCGAGGTATTTCATGCTTGTCAAGTGTGCAGTGATATAATTGCAATAGCATTTGTGAGCTTTGTGACGATGTCGCTTTTCCGTGGATGGTCCACATCTCACTGGATTCGTCGAGCATTTCAAAGTGAGGTGCACCCATTCGTGCTTGCTTCTTTAACTACAATCAGCCTAAGTTTTCTTTTCTTTTTCATTTCGCATAACTTGAGGACAAGTTGCAAATCTAAGTGTGTGGGAAGGATAGATGATTTATGTGTCTACTCGCTTTGCTCATATTTTTAGTATTTCTATGAAAAGTGCTTAATTTTCAAATTTTTTTGTTATATCCCGAGTAGATAAAGGCATATCTTTGCTTGAGTTTATATCATTTTTGCTATATTCTTGTGATATTTAGTAATTTTAGTTGTTTCCACCCTACACTCTTTTTCACGAGCCATAGTAAATGATGAACTAAATGTTGAAAGCCTACCCCATTTTAGTTGGAGATTTTGATGATTATGACATGTTTCTTTGCTTATGTACAATTCTTGAAAAGTTTAGTAGTTTGTATTCTAGAGTTAAAGTATGACATACATCGTGAATATCCGTAAGGTTTGAATGTGATAAGTGAAACGTGATTGAGTCTTTTGCAATAGTAATAAATTGTTTACTTGAGGTGTTATGCTCATGGTCTCGTGCTACTAGAAAATAATCTTTCCACCCACAAATGTAAATCTCTAGTAAACATAATTGTAATTGTGTGTGTCGGAAGTCGGTTTATGATTTTGGTAGTGAGGTAGGGTGTACCACGATGTCCTATTCCACTATGATGACCAAAGCTCACGACAGTCAGCTTTATAGTCGCCTTATGACGGAGTAAGGCAGGGGATTATCTTGAAATGTCCTATTCTCACATGTAGGCAAAAGCTTATTCGTGTGTTAGAAAAGTGTGGAAAAAGTGAAAATATTGGAATATATTATTATGAATAAGTAAACGACTTAGTTATCGCTTTATCTTATACCCAAAGATAAATCAAGGATATGTTGTGGATTATCCTCTCGAGTCCATGTAAATGTTTTAGATATTCTCTACTATTTCTTTTCGATATGTATGTTTTGTAAAGTGCCTGTCATAATTTTTTGAATATTTCTAACTTAGATGGGAAACCGGCTAGTTTTGGTTTGAATAACTTTCAAATTGTGGATCTTAGTGAAGTTTATTATGGCTATGCACACACTACACGGGTGAACTTCTAAGTTATTGAATATACTTCATATTTGTATGGATGTTTATTTGTCTCGAGCTTGACTTTGTTTTGTTTTACTCGAGGACGAGCAAAAAGCCAAGTGTGGGGTGTTGTTCAGGTCAATTTATAGTGTTTTTATCGATATATTTGATATCAATTTCCCATATATGGATGTTTTTCATAGAAATCGAGCCTTATATCGAGATATTGAGTAAATGGTGTTTTTAATAGGTTAATTGCAAAATGTAACGATTTATGTGCTTAAATTGTGATTTTATGTTATTTTGGGATTGTGTTACGCTTTTGGTATATTTTCCTATATTGTAGATACATATTTTGGCATGCAAGAGGATTAAATGATGAGGTTTTGCATGGAAGAGAAGTGAAATGGAAGGAAGATGGAGATAAAGCTTGGAATGAAAGTTTCAAGCAGCCGAACTCCATGCAGTTCTTGATATGATATATACTGATTTGACTCTCGACCTCAAGAGAAGAGTTGTAGGGCTTGGAAGAGAGGATTCTACAGGATTTTGAATCACTTCATTCCTACTTACGAGGCCCGAGATATGAGCTGTTACAAGTTTGGATGCTGTTATAAACTATCGGGAAAATGTCGAATATACTCGTAAATACGCACGGGCTAATCAAAAAGGCGCTTTCAGGAAGAAGAGTCTTTAATGAAAGTTGTAGAGTTTTCCGAGAGCTTAATTATGATATTCGATCATAATTTTTGGAGGTCTACAACTCAAGATATGAATTTTAGAAGTTTCATTCCTAAATTCATGCATTGAGCAACGACATACTCCAAATCCTAATTAAATAAGGAATTCATTCAATGACATCAAGATGCAACCCTAATTGTATCCCAGCCGCTTTTAATTCATATAAATATGCATGCAATATCCCATAATTCATATACACAAATTCTTCATACCTGCATATTGACAGAGAGAGCAATGGCGCTTTGTAGTTATAGTCGGTCACCCGAGCCTTGTGCTCGGGTGATCCGGGTTAGATTAGATGTCGTTTTTCTTCCGCTTTGATTCATGGATTCAATCATGTACCAAACTATGTGAGTTTATTTTTAATTTATTCAACTTTATTTATTTTTCATGATCTTTAATTTATTTTGTATCGTTCTCATGATTATGATGCTATTATGTGAATTTATATCGAGAGATATGTTTACTAATTGATATGTTTACAACATACTTAGAGTTATGTAGACTAGATCACCATAGAAAGATAGGATCTTTAATCATTGATGATGACAAATTAATCGATTAATTATCTAGGTTGATAGATTCTAAAATACGGAAGTTAACTTGAATCTACATCTTCGCTTTTGTTTGAATATTGATCTCAACATTCGAAGAGGAGAGATCGATAATTGAATTCACTAAGGAATTAGGAATTCATAGCTTGAGAATCGGATTCACTAAGGAATTAGAATTTGTGTCTCGTGTAAAGTGAAACCACAATTTGAATTAAAATCATGAGATGAACTAGGATTGAGATCACTTAGTTTGTATTTCGCTTGATCCCATGTATCTTTAGCTTAGGTCGCTTTTATTGTTCTTAGCTTAGATTTATCTTATTTGTTCTATGTTTGTTTTTCCCTTTATTTGTTTTCTTGAGTGATAATTTAGAGGAATTAATAAAATTAGATTCAATGCCCACCCCCGTGGATCGACTTTCTCACTCATTACGCTTACTAGCAACTACCCGGTATTCGGGTGCCAGAGGTAGTTTTGCATGGTAGTATAGGTTTTATAAATTTTCTTTGTTTTAATGATGCAAAATCTCCCCAACACTCCCCAAACCACCGCAGGTCGGCTTGGTCGCAACGGAGTCTGGTCGGGCATGGGGGCCGAGGCGCTGCCTGGCTCGACGCAGGTCGGCCAGAGCCTTCTTTATATGATAATTAGCCTATGTGCTTATAAGATAATTATAGGAAGATCCTAGGGATCCTTTAACCATTAAGACTCTGATTCTGATATTTAAACTATCCATAATTATCTTTAAATTATAGGGATACACGCGAGATTATCCTTAGGGATCAATAATTAGAATCCTTGTAGGACAAGGCTTTGGACGAGACATTCTCTATATTATCAACCCCTAAGGAATTACGGAGACTTGATTCCTGAAATATAACAGGATACGTAGGCAACTTGGGAAAATAACCCAAACTCAGTCTGAAAATCACCCAAAAAACCATCCCTCATTCATATTACCCTAGATTAAACGGCCCGTATTTATTCATAGACGAGATCTAGCATCGTCAATTAGTGCTATAAGGAGATCCTTCTATCGTTAATGGATCGAGGTTGTTCGTGATCAAGTTAATGGCAAAAATATGCCAAAAATGCAGTGAGATCACCGACATATTTCCGGAAATTGAACCGGTGAAAAACAAAATCCACCGTTCATATTGAAGAAGAATGAGGGTTGAACAAGCCCTCCAAGTTTCGTGCCAATCGGAGTTTGTTTACATGTCCGATCGTTGCGGGAAAGTTGCTGATGTATCACCAAAAACGCAGCAGTCACAAAAAATGCAGTCAGATTGGAGGCTTATTGCCTGAGATTGCACAGTTGGAACAAGAATTCCACCGTTCAGATTGAAGAGGAATGAGGCATGAACAAGTCCTCTAAATTTTGTGTCAATCGGAGTCGGTTTACATGTCCGATCGTAGTGAGAAAGTTGCTGCTATATCACAGCAGTCACAAAAAACACAGTCAGATCGGAGGCTTATTGCCAGAGATTTCACTGTTGGAACAAGAATTCCACCGTTCAGATTGAAGAATAAGGAGGGATGAACAAGACCTCCAAATTCGTGACAATCGGAGTCTGTTTAGATGCCGGATCGTCCCGGGAAAGATGCAAAGGACAAACTCTCTAAGTCTGCAGGACAGACAGTTTAACATGAACTCTGCAGGTCAGGCTAATGGACGAGCTCTCAGGCTCCAAGATCCGAGCTGAGCTATCAAGCTCTCCAGTATGACCTCTCTAAATGAGCTCCCTAATTACAAGCTCTCTATCAGCAAGATCTTTCGTTACAAGTTGTCCAGGTACGAGCCCTCATTAAAATTTATTCTCGTTTTTACAACTTAAATGACCTATCTTATTTTGGAACTCACCCTACCAAACATGGCGGGTCGAGCTATCTTATTTTGGAACTCACCCTACCGAACATGGCAGGTCGAGCTATCTTATTTTGGAACTCTCCCTACCGAACGTGTCGGGATGAGCTTTTCTTATCAGTACATCATAAGACCGTCCTCTTTATAGCACGGGATCTCTTCTATAAGACCGAGCTTGGCTCGGCATCATATTTGGAGATCTCTTGAGCTAATCTTCTATAAGACCGAGCTCGGCTCGGCATCATATTTGGAGTTCACCTCAAGCAAATCTTCTATAAGACCGAGCTCAGCTCATCATTATATTTGGAGCTCACCTCGAGCGAATCTTCTATAAGACCGAGCTCGGCTCAGCATCATATTTGGAGCTCTATTGAGCAAATCTTCTATAAGATCGTGCTCGGCTCGGCATCATATTTGGAGCTCTATTGAGCGAATATTCTATAAAACCGAGCGCGGCTCGGCATCATATTTGGAGCTCACCTCGAGAAAATCTTCTATAAGATCGAGCTCGGCTCAGCATCATATTTGGAGCTCTCTTGAGCGAATCTTTAATAAGACCGAGCTCGGGTCGGCACTATAGTTGGAGCTCTATTGAGCAAATCAATAATAAGACCGAGCTCGGCTCGGATTCATATTTGGTGCTCTATTAAGCGAATCTTTAATAAGACCGAGCTCGGCTCAGCATCATATTTGGAGCTCTCTTGAGCGAATCTTCTATAAGAACAAGCTCGGCTCGGTATCATATTTGGAGCTCACCTTGAGCGAATCTTTTATAAGACCGAGCTCGCCTCGGCATCAGACCGAGCTCATCTCGGCATCTCTTCTATAAGACCAAGCTTAACTTAGAATCATATACGTGCTCTTCAGCTCTCCGGATACGAGATCTTCAGCTCTTCATATACGAGCTCTTCAGCTCTCCATATACGAGCTCTTTAGCTCTCCATATACGAGCTCTTCAGCTCTTCATATATGAGCTCTTCAGCTCTCAATATACGAGCTCTTCAGCTCTCCAGATACGAGCTCGCAAGCTCTCAAGTACGAGCTCTCCATAATGGCAGGACCATTCCACGAAGTTGGCACGCCAACAACCTCTGCAAATTACGCATCTAGGACAGGTTCCAAACTTTTTTAAATTGCTTTTTTTCAGTTTCAATTTTTCTACTCGGTGTTATCACACTCATGTTATTTCAATAGAAAATCTCTTTTCCATTATACGTGATGGCTTTGATCAAGGTTGCAAAGGACAAACGAATAAAATTCACAAGATGAACTAACAGAGCTTCGCAGGTCAGACTCAGAGCAACTCATTATGTCAGCAAGACAGACAAACTAAGCTTTGCAGGTCAGACTCAGCAAAAATTCATTAAGTCGGCAGGAATGACAAACCGAGCTTCGCAGTCGACTCAAAGAAAATTCATTAAGTCGAGGATCGAAAACTGAAGCTTCGCAGCCGGACTCAAAGAAAATTCATTAAGTCGCCAGGATCGATAAACTCGAAGCCGCAGTCGGACTCAACAAAATTCATTAAGTCACAGGATCATGGAATTATTTTTAAGTTTTAGTGATGAGTGCCGATTAGCCGTTATAGAGCAAAGGCAAAAGATGTCTAGATCAAATGTATAGGTTTATTAGAGTTTGATCTTGTATAGGTTTGATCAAACAAGTAATCGTAAAAAGGTCACCGATCTACATCGTGAGACTTGTCTATATCAAGAGGGTATATAGGTCAAGAGACTAGTCAGAACTCCGTCAAGACCGGAATGGTGAAGGCTCAAACTCAGTTATTGAAGGCTAAGGGATCAAACTTAGTAATTAAAGTCTAGGATATAGAATCAGAATTTAGGGAAGTCTGTGATGACCTAAATTGATTACATATACCTTGTGTACAAGGTCTAAGTTCCATAAGTTAAATGGTGATTGGAACTTGGTTATGATTAAATGGTGTAATCTAACTTCATAAATAAAAGTAAGATAAAAGAAGTCAGCTGCATTGTCTTATAGACACAGCAAAACATGGATCAGCTGACTAATATGTACTTCAGCAGACTCATGATCACAGGAACCTGCTGATACATATACTTCGAACTATTCAAAGGTTACATTGGAAGATTACAAAGAAAGGGACAGCTAACAACCTCTGATTTTATCAAACAAATCAATGGTTAAGATTAAAGAGACGTTGGGATGTATCAGACCTTTATCCAATGGATACAAGTCAAAGTGGTGACAGACACCGAAATCACAAAAATGAGTCCGACAATAGTCACCCCTAGAATAATGTAAAAGCAAGTCAAGATGGAGACAAATCCAAAACGGCTATGTTTGAATTTCAAACATAAGTCACAAGGATTTCTACCTATAAATAGAGGACTCCTAACTCAGATACAAGTGATGATTTTTGAAGAAAAATAAGGATCCATCTTGACCTATCAGAATTAAATCTATTAAACACCCTGCTGACCCTACTGAGCATAAGGCTACTGATCCAGTATATTTCTTCAAGTGTAGTCTGCATTCAAGCTACATCAAGTTTACACACTTGAAGACATCAAGTCGCGATCATATCATCATCATTAAGTGAAAAAGCTGAATCACTTACTTGATTCAAACTTTCTTTTACAAGGAATCCATCAAGACAAGTGAAGCACATTTGTGTCAAGGATCGTTGTTTGTGGTGGAGTCGTGAAGAGGCAATCATACCCTTCAAGGACAAAGTAAGACTTTTGAGCAAAGAATCATACATGTTCCAAGTGTTCGGGCTTGTGAAGCCATAGTTATTGGTGAAGGACAAGCATCTTAGGGGTTTTTGTAATAACTACCTCAAGAATCTCTAGTGAATTACCTCCAACATCACAAGAGAAGAGTGGACCGATGTAATTACACCACTGGAACCACTATAAAATCTGCTTACTTACTTTCTCGCATTTATATTCTCGTGATTTAGTATATCTAGCATATCAACCTCACCGAATCTAGCAACTGAATCACACACATACACTACTGAGTTTCTAATACTTGGTATCATATTTAACAACAAGTAATAAGGCTTAATTTTTTGATATATTTCCGCTACATAAATTCAAAGAAACTCAACAATGCAACAGACTATCGAGTGTCAGCAGACTCATCGAGCTATCTCGCAGTTTCTTGGTTGTTGAGTTTGTTAACTCCAAAAGTTTTAAGTGTTAAGTTTATTCACCCCACCCCCCTCTAAACTTAACCAAAGCCTTTTCAAGGGACCAACAATTGGTATCGGAGCAGTGCTTCTGTTCTAAAGTAATCCTACTTGTTGTGCTTGTGAAAATACTTTGAAAACTTTTTCAAGTTTATGATTTTCAAAGCTTTGCATCATGGATAACAATCAGTATGCTAGAACAATGTTGATGTGTTCTTTAGATCGTTTTGATGAGTGTAAACGCCGATGCAAAGCTTATCTAGTCGCAACACATGATGAAATGATAGATGTGTCGATGTGAGATGGACCTCCTGAGATTACCAAGTCAAGATATGGTGGGAGATGAGACACAAGACATTCCAAAACCAAAAAGTGGAATGGATCATCAAGATAGAAAAAGAGCAAATCTCAACAATATTGCTATTGATATCATATACAGAACCTTGGATAGCAATATGTATATGAAGGTGAAGGATTGCAAGACTGCAAAGGAACTTTGGGACAAGTGGCAATTAATCTGTGAAGGCAATGATGCAATCAAAAAGAACAAGATCAGTGTGGCAAAGAAGAAGCTCCATGAGTTCAAAATGAAACCAAATGAAACCATTGAACAAATGGAATCAAGATTCAATGCAATCATGGATGAACTCACCCTACTGAGTGTGAAGTACTCACAAGAAGAAATCAACTCAAAAATCTTGGAAGCATTACCTGCAAAAGAAGTTTGGGAGATGAAGGTGACTGCTATAGAAGAAATGAGGAGTTTGCATGAAGAAGACACCTTCAAACTATTTTCAGATCTTAAGGCCTATGAATTTAGCAAAAAGCTTGTGCCTGAAACTGAAAAAGAAGAGCCAAAGACCACTACATTGGCTGCTTTACATCTGGAGCTCAAGATGATCTACTGGATGAGATGCAAGAGCAGATTGCCCTACTAAGCAAGAAAATCAGAATGATGAAATCAGGAAAGGGTTCTCCAAGGAATTTCATAAAGAAATTCAGTGAAAAGAAGAAGGATGAATCAAACAAAGATAATGATTACTTGTGCTATCATTAGAAGAAACCTGTGACACTTCAAACTGATCGTCTCCGAATTAAAACAGTAAAAGGAACCCGATTATCTTTGCTTTAATTGCAAGAAGCCTAGACATTTCAGACTCGATTGTCCGCACTTCATCAAGACCAAGAGCCAACAAAGAAGATCCGGCAAGAAAGCTATGGTTGCTGAAGATGAATCAGATATGAAGTAGAATCAGAAAAAGGAAATGAATCTGATGATATTGCACTTGTTGCTGAGATAGAGGATTATGCTTTAATGGCAAATATGGATGAAACAGAGGAGGTATACAACTCTGTATCTATTAACACTCCTGCTGAAAGTGATTGTGAATAAACTTGTGGTTCAAATCCTAAAAATTCGACAATGAAGAAACTTTGGATGCCATCCTTAATCAATCGAGGATAATACAACAAGTTATGAGATTGAAGCCGAAAAGAAGCTCTTCAAATAGAAGTTGAAAGATTAAATGCTGAATTAAGAGTTCTCAGAGGAAAGGAAAAAGAAGTTAGACAGAATCAAGATAAGCCATTGCACATTTAGTAGTCAGCCGAGTCTGGCCGAACCATCTTGTTCCTCCACCGCATTCAAATCTGGAAAGCCTTATGGTGATGTAACAGGGCTTGGATTTGGAACTCAATAATCCAATAAGAGTGGATCCAATAAGGTCACCGAACCTAGTACACGTAATTGGTCCTAAGTTTGTGCCTCGCACAAGATCCAACTCCCAAAAGGGTTTCAAGCAAAGAGAAAGCCTACTGAGAAAGCTTCAAGAAAGCAAAATCGGTTAAGGAAGTCAACACCCTAATAAAAAGAATAAATCTAAAAATAGGACTCGATGTACCTTCTAGACTCACTGATAGCGCACTGCTACCAAGTCCTGCTTTGAACACAAAAAGTGGAAAAACGTAAATATTCCAAGGATAAGAATCCTAAACCCAAAAATGCTAATCATTCAAGCGGATACTTATCTCGGGGAAAGGTAGATTGTTCCTCATCGATGATGATTGGAATATTCTTGCACCTACCGCTAGAAACAATGAGATATAACCATGTCGCTAGGGTAAAACCTAAGTTAATGGAATCAAAGAGAGGGCTCACAGAGAGGACTTATACAAGACCTCACAGAGGACCTCACAGACTCCACAGTCGTTTCTCAACAGAAAGAAACCTATGGTTATCCTAGTGCTTCTAACAAAAAAATCACTTTAAATAAAGATTATATTCCAAAAGGCCAAAAGATATGTGAATCCTACACAACCAATTGTTAGACCTTATGGATGTGTAGAATACATGTATGAACCAAAGTATGATACCTTTCAAAGAAGACCTTATGGAAACTTGCCAAGGGTCATGCTAACCACTGACCATTATGGACCCAAACAGGTTTGGGTACCTAAAATAAACTAACTTTGTTTTGTAGGTTGTCTAGTACTTTGACAGTGGATGTTCCAGACATATGACAATGAATAACCACTGTTTGTCAAGTTTTGTGGCAAAGGATGGTCCAAGAGTGAACTTTGGCAACAAGAACACACCAGGATACACAAGAGGATATGGCACACTTGTGAGAAATGGATTAACAATCGGGAATGTTGCATATGTGGAAGGACCTGGACTACAACCTCACTTGAGCACTCTGGACGCTTTTGTGACATGGGATACAAGGTCACTTTTGACAAAAACACATGTATTGTCATTAGTGAAAGAGGTGATCAAGTTGTGTTAGTCGGAAGAAGACAACAAAACATGTATGTTGTGGATTGGTCTATCATTGCTCCAAACATGCCTCGATTGTGCATACCAAGTCGAACTTAATTGGTTATGGCATAAGAAGTTGAATCATCTAAATTTTGATGATATCAATCAGTTGGTGAAGAAGAAACTGGTGATTGGTTTACCTGAGATCACATTCAAGAATGATGCTATATGTGATGCATGTCAGCAAGGTAAACAGAAAAAGTCAAGCATCAAGTCAAAGACTAAACAATCAACAAAAAGAGTTTTGGAGCTGATGCACATAGATCTATTTGGACCAGTAACACCAACAAGTGTAACAGGAAAGAAGTACACCTTAGTGGTTGTGGATGATTATTCAAGATACACTTGGGTGATATTCATGAACAAGAAAAGTGAAACACTTCAAAAGATGCCTGAACTTTTAAAGAGATTGCAAAATGAGAAAAGTTTGACAAGAGTGGGAAGATCAGACGCACAAGCGGTATTGAATTTCTCAATAAAGTTATAAGAGAATATTGTGAACAGTAATGGTGTACTACATCAATCATTGGCTGTGGTACACCTCAAAGAAATGGGGGTTCTTTGAAAGAAGAAATAGAACTCTAAAAGAAGCGAGGAAGAACTATGATTTGTCAAGCATTGTCGCTGAAAGATATTGGGTCAAGCAGTTAATACAAAGATGCTATACACAAAACAGAAACTCAAAGTGAACAAGAAGTCTCAAGAAGACACCTTATGAGATTTGGAATGGAAGAAAACCTAATATATCTTATTTTCAACCATTTGGAAGCAAGTGTTTTATCTTGAATCATAAGTGAACAATTGAAGACATTCCAACCAAAATCGATGAAGGAATTTTCGTGATATTCTTCGCTTAGCAAGGCATTCAGTGGTAATGAACAAAAGGACTCAAAACATGAAGAAACAATACATGTTGTATTTGATGAACCTAAGTTCACCGGAATGGAAGATGAAGCATCGTAACTCGCGAGAATCAACAAGTAATCGATCCGTAATGTGTTGAAGTTTTGGAAAGATTCAATGACTTAAAGGTTTCGATTCGCCCTCGCGGTGACACTCATCGATGCAACAATCGGTAGCTTCAAGGATCTGCCGAACCCTCAAGAAACAAAGCAGAATTCCCATCAAGATGATGTTCCGAGAATCAATCCAACTAATCCACAATGGTTAAGGATCACCTCGCTAAACAAGTTATTGGCAACATACAGCAAGGTATGAGGACTGTAAGACGCTAGAAGCAATGTTTACTTGCTTTCTATCTCAAATGGAACCTAAAGTTGTTGAAGAAGCAATATCAGATCCAGTTTGGATAATTGCTATGCAAGAAGAGTTGAATGAATTTGAAAGAAATCAAGTTTGGACACTAGTGGAAAGGCCTAATCATGCAAACATAATTGGTACAAAATGGGTATACAGAAACAAATTGGATGAATCTGGTACCATTGTGAGGAATAAGGCCAGACTAGTAGCAAAAGGCTATTCTCAAGCAGAAGGAATAGATTTTGATGAGACATATGCCCCTGTTGCAAGATTGGAGGCTATCAAATTATTTTTGGCATATGTTGCTTATAAAAACTTCAAGGTATATCAGATGGATGTCAAAAGTGCATTTTTGAATGGCATTTTGGAAGAGGAGGTCTATGTTCAGCAACCTCCTGGACTTGAAGTTAAAGATCAAGAAGATAAAGTGTATAGACTCAACAAAGCACTTTATGGATTGAAACAAGCACCAATAGCATGGTATGAGACTTTATCTCAATTCTTGGTGGACAATGGTTTTACCAAAGGTACCATTGACAAGACTCTTTTCAGAATTAATGAAGGAAATAGCACCTTGCTGGTACAAATTTATGTGGATGACATAATATTTGGTTCTGAAAATAAATTGCTATGTGAGAAGTTTACAAATCTGATGAAAAGTAAATTCCAAATGAGTATGATGGGAGAAATGAACTACTTATTGGGATTGCAAGTCAAACAGATGAAAGATGGAATCTTCATTCATCAAACCAAGTATACCAAGGAGCTACTAAAGAAATTTGGTATGCAAAACAGCACCAAGGTATCTACTCCTATGAGTACAAACATTAGATTGGATGAAGACAAAGAAGGCAAAGATGTTTATCAGACCTTATACAGAATGATGATAGGCAGTCTGCTATACTTTACTGCCAGCTGACCTGATATATCATTTGCTGTAGGTGTTTGTGCCAGATTTCAATCAAAACCTAAAGAAAGTCATTTAGCTGTAGTAAAAAGAGTTCTCAAGTATCTAAAAGAGACTTTGGGAGTAGGGATATGGTATTCAAAAGATGGAAGATTTAAAGTTATATCCTACTCATATTCTGATTATGCTGGATGCAAGATTGATAGAAAAAGCACCACAGGAACCTGTCAATTAATGGGAAATAGACTGGTTTCCTGGTTTAGCAAGAAACAATTCTATATCAACTTCCACTCTAAGTCGAATATATTGTCAGCTTTGGAAGTTGTTGTGCACAAAACATCGTGGTTAAGACAACAATTAAGGGATTATGGAATTAAAGAAAGAGAAATTCTATAATGTGTGACAACACAAGTGCAAATGCAATCACGTAAAATCTGCTTTTGCACTCAAGAATCAAGCATATTGATGTGAGACATCACTTATAAGAGATCATGTTGAAAAGAAGGATGTGGTGGTTCTCAGATATCCCCATCTGAAGATCAATCTTGGCTGATATTTTCACTAAACCATTAGATAGTGAAAGATTTGCTAAACTAAGGACTCGAACTTGGAATTATAAAAGTTGACTGATATATCTCATGATCAACGCAGCACTCGAATTCATCGCGGGATTAGTCTTTGCTATGATGGGTGAGCTCACTTAGCGCATCAGTCATTGATATCAACAATTCCATGTACTTATTTATGTTTGGACAATTGAGCAAATGAAGTTACCAAGGGGATTGGTCTTTGTCCTGTTGGGTGAGCTCACTTGACAGATCAATCATTGGTATTAAACTTCATCTTGTATTATCAATTGAACAAAACAAGGAGGAATAGAAGATCAGCAGAGTAACCCTATCACAAGAAGTTTGAGGCATATTGGTCAAAGAGCCGCTAAGCCAAGGCTACTGAAGGAAACTTTACACAGTCAAACTTACAAAAGTCAAAAAGAAAATGGCGGGATACTTATTATATCTTTGTAACCATAGTTACACGATTTGACGGTTACAAAACGTTATGAAAAAGTAATGGGCCACGTGTCAAGACAGCATTCACTCAGATTTAATCATGGTTAATACCACAATACGTGCTCTGACAGTTACAACTACCCCCCTGCCTATATACGCACTCCATACACAGAGGATACATACAACTCTCGAATTGCTTTTTCTCTGAAAATTTCTTGTGTGAACACAGATTTTAAAGCTTTCTTCTTCATCTCATTCACTCAAAATGGCAAACAAAGATAATGTTCATATTGGCACCAGTCAAAGTGTAAGAAGCTATGTGACTGACTATCACTCTACTGAACTGGCCATTAATATAGGAAGAAGAATCAGACGGTATGCTGGTTTGGAGAACATTATCAATAGAAGACTGGAAAGGATTTCTTATATCAATGTTTTGGAGTTCTGGAAGAATATTGTTATACATTAAGGTAGAGAAGCCTTCACTACAACTGTCAATGGAAGAGAAATTGAAATTTCCTCAGACCTACTGAGAGAGGTATTTCATTTTGCACCTGGAAATAATGCCCCATCAATCCAGAGGCAATGAATCTACCAAGGATGCAGTTTGTGGATGCAATAAAAACAAATAAGAAAATTGCATCAAATCTTGGCATTAATGTTAAGCATATTGGTTATGAGTATAACCTGCTGAGCAAATTGGTTAACAAGACCATTTTGGGATTCGTTGGGAGTCTAGACACACTGTCTGGACCTAAAATAGATATGCAAATCATCATCTGCAAAAGTATGAAGTTTGATTGGGCTGGATTCTTTATACACTACATAAAGAAGGTGTTTATTGAAGATAGAGATGGTATAAGGAAGTCCAAGGTCAAACCCTTAGGTCTACTGATTCAGACCTTGTTGAATCATTTTCAGATACCTGATATTTTATCTGAAAAGATTAACCAATCCAGATACAAGCCAGAAGTTGCTACTCCTATTCCTGGCTTGGATGATGATGATGAAGATGTGGATGCTGAGGCTACACAAAGTGATGATGATGGTGGAGATGATGATGCTGGTGGTGAACATATTAAGGAAGTTGCTAAGTCTGCTGCACCCAAGAAGACTGTTGAGAAGAGAAAGGCTGCTGATACAATAAAAATAACAGAAATGTTAAAGCCTATAAAGACTAGAAAGCAAATAGCAGAGACTGATGAGTCTGCTGAGGGTCCAGCTGAAATTGAGGTTACTGACCCTGCTGTAGTTGCTAAGAAGAAGTATGTTGCTGAAATTTTGAAGGAGCAACAGAAGGAAGCCAGAAGAAAGAGGAAAGCTGCTGAAGCTAAATCAGAGCAACTTTCCAAAAGAATGAAAGAGATTGCCAAGAATAAGAAATATGGCATAGGGAAACAGTTAAGGACTCTGGAGGCTCAGAGGGAAGAAGAAGAAGAAGCAGAGGCTATTGAGGCTGAACCTTTAACAATTATTAAGCCTACTGAGATAGTAGAGGTTGTTGTTGAGCAACCTACTAGAGAATCACAAAGTCAGGTCTTGACCGAGCTCATTGCAGAAGTTGGCCGATGCCTCTCCAGTAAAAGGCCGCTAAGCCAATCAAGTATGCATAAGTTGTTGTTGAGCAACTTATTGAAGAACCACAAATGCACTACTAAGTTTGTACCGCTTTGTGGAAGTTGAAAAGTCAAGACAAGACCGTAAGTTTTGCAAGAAGTCGTGGGAAGAGCAATCTGCTGCTAACCCTACTTGATGAGCATGTTAGTCGTGGGGAACCCAGCAGTGAAGCAGATGGGAGGTAGTAGGTACTAATATACAACCCGAGCAACTCATCGACCCAGAGGCATCTGTTGAAGAAACTATGACTCACTGGTTGAGACCTTTGGAGGTCAGCAGAGTGGACAGACAGCTCCTAGAAAGCCAACCATGCCCTTTGAAAGAAAAGAGAAAAAGAAGAAAGAAGGGTATGTTGATCCAAAGCTCCAGCTGGTAGCTGATTACTTTCAGTGGAAGTTTGGTTTTTATAAAAGACAAAAGCCAGCTGCAGAACCAATGACAAATTTTGAGGATTGGGCTTTTGGGAAATTAGGAGTGGAGAACATGCTGGATTTGGTTGATACCTCTCTGTTGGAAGCTAAATTGATAGATCTCCTTGATCAACAAAAGAAGGAAAAGGGTATCAAGTTCAAAGATCCTAGAGATGAATTAGACAGTGATGATTCATCATCTGATTCTGGTGATGATTATCCCTCTGGTCCAGGAGGAGTCAGTGGGATTGCTTTAATAAATGAACCAAGTGTAC
Organism: Gentiana macrophylla; assembly: GCA_026214975.1. Taxonomy (NCBI): domain Eukaryota; kingdom Viridiplantae; phylum Streptophyta; class Magnoliopsida; order Gentianales; family Gentianaceae; genus Gentiana; species Gentiana macrophylla. The sequence continues at coordinate 1,817,186 of CM047811.1, read as the reverse complement.
AACAGTCCACTGATACTGGTAGGTCTGCTGAGGGCCAGCAGACTGGACAAATGGATGAGGATATGGAAAATCTCACCATAGATGGTCTGGAGGCCTTAATAAATGATGGGATAAATATTGGAGGCAACAGACTGGTTGGTGTTTCAGATGCTTTATTTGTTTAAGAACCTGCTGAGCATATTGATGATCAACAGACTGTAGATTTAGAACAGGAGGTTCAGGCTGCTGAGACTCAGACAGCAGCTGAACAAAGGTTGGAACATGAGGTACAGGCTGCTGAGGTACAAACAGCACCTGAACAAAGGTTGGAACATGAGGAACATGTTGCTGAGTCTCAAACAGCACCTGGACAAAGGTTGGAACTATCTTTGGGTTTGGAGGAAACCCCTGCTGTTGTTGTTGAACAGGCTGCTGTAGTGGAGCCTACTGGAGACAAGACCACTTTGTGAGGAAAGATGGTCGAGAGATCTGTTGTTATTGATGAGGATGAGCAGCTGCTGGACTATGATTACAGTGATGAAGAGTTTCAAGTGCCTGAGGAAGAACATATTGCTGATGAACCACAATAGGCATTTGTCCCAGTTTTTGAAGAACCTGCTCATGATCCTATTCTGGAGGAATTCCAAGGACCTAACCCTGCTGGAAGGGATATGAGCTATGCCTTGGTTATCAGCAGACAGAGGCAACAATATAATGTAGAAGAGTCTGCTGATGGAGCTGATGGAGCTGATGGAGGAATGGCTGATGGGGTACCAGCACATGCTGTGAAAGAGTTGAGGGCTGTCAGAAATGACATAAAAATGTTAAGAACTCAACTGGACAGGCAAGAGCAGTGGTTTGAAGACTTAGTGAATTTAGTGGAGAATAGAGGAAGAACTACTGAAACTGTTGCTTCCAATATTACCTCCACCCAGTATGCTCTTGCTGACCTTGCTCTGGATGTAAAGGGGATCAGACAAGGAAACACAATGAAGGAGAAGTTTCTGAAAGATCAACTTGAAGCCATCCACCAGAAACTTGATAAACTTGCTGAGGCACCCAAGCCTGCTGTGCCTGAACCTGTTGGAACACTTCAACCTACTGGATTGGATCCTAAGTTTACTGAGAGGATAAATCTACTGGAGCAGACAATGCAACAAAGGATTACTGCAGTTGATACAAGAACTGAAATTATGGAAGGACAACTGAGTACTCTAGTCACCTCACAGGAAAGTGTTCATGGCCTGCTATCCCGTTTTGTTGATGATGTCAATAAGGGGGAAGAGATCCAAACAGCAGTAGCAAAAGAGGCTGCTAGAATTTTTGCAAAGAAAAGATGGGAAGATGACACTAATGCATTCAGAGAACCTGCACCTGGCAGACTTCCACTCACTGATGATCTCCTCAAAGAATATAAGAAAGTTTACAACAGTAAGAGGAGACCTTATCATGACAAAGGTTTCTATGAGGGACTTAATTCCTTTTTGGGAGTTAAGTTTTGGAAAACAAGGGTTAAAGCCTTGAGAGCTGCACATAGAGGTGGAAGAGGTGGTAGAGGTGAAAGGAGTTTACCTACCACCAATGCAAAGGAGTCACTGAATGAATTCAAAGAAGTATACATGCGTTTAGGCTTTAGAGTACATCAAATCAACTTACTCTACCAGAAGCATGGAAATGGTGGAAAGAAGTGAATCCTCACATTGATTTCTCTCTTATTGAAAATGAATTGATGAGAGAAATTATTAGAGAGATAAGAGCTTATCAAGAGCAAGTGGAGAAAGCAAGGGAAGAAAGAGAAAGAAGAAACTAGATCAACATACTTTATCTGCTTTATATTTTTTGCTGATTCTAGACTGTAATACTTTTGAACAAATGATTATAATGAGAGATGACTAAGTTTGTTCTGTTCTTGTTTTTAATCTTTTTGCTTTGCTGTAAGGAGGGTATTGGCATCATCACCAAAAATGGGGAAATTGTTGGACTTATTTTTAAGTTTTAGTGATGAGTGCCAGACTAGCTGTTATAGAGCAAAGGCAAAAAGATGTCTAGATCAAATGTATAGGTTTATTAGATTTTGATCTTGTATAGGTTTGATCAAACAAGTACTGTAAAAGGTCAGTTGATCTACATCAGCAGACTTGTCTATATCAGTAGGGTACATAGGTCGGTAGACTAGTCGAGAACCTCTTGAAGATCAAGGTCGAGGGCTCAAACTCGATTATTGAAGGTCGAGGATCAAACTTAGTAATTAAAGTCTAGGATATAGAATCAGAATTTAGGGAAGTTTGTGATGACCTAAACTGATTACATACACCTTGTGTACAAGGTCTAAGTTCCATAAGTTAAATGGTGATTGGAACTTGGTTATGATTAAATGGTGTAATCTAACTTCATAAATAAAAGTTAGATAAAAGAAGTCAGCTGCATTGTCTTATAGACACAGCAAAACATGGATCAGCTGACTAATATGTACTTTCAAAGAGACTCATGATCACAGGAACTCATTGATACATATACTTCGAATTATTCAAAGGTTACATTGGAAGATTACAAAGAAAGGGACAACTAACAACCTCTGATTTTATCAAACAAATCAATGGTTAAGATTAAAGGGACGTTGGGATGAATCAGACCTTTATCCATTGGATACAAGTCAAAGGGTGGACAGACTGAAAACTGTCAAAAATGAGTCTGACAGTGTTAGTCCTAGGAACAGTCAGAAAAAGCAAGTCAAGATGGAGACAAATCCAAAACGGCTATGTTTCAATTTCAAACATAAGTCACAAGGATTTCTACCTATAAATAGAGGACTCCTAACTCAGATACAAGTGATGATTTTTGAAGAAAAATAAGGATCCATCTTGAGCTATCAGAATTAAATCTATCAAACACCCTGCTGACCCTACTGAACAAAAGGCTACTAATCCAGTATATTTCTTCAAGTGTAATCTGCATTCAAGCTACATCAAGTTTACACATTTGAAGACATCAAGCTGCTGATCATATCATCCTGATCAAGCTGCTGAAAGCTGAATCACTTACTTGATTCAAACTTTCTTTTACAAGGAATCTACTGAAGACAGTGAAGCACATTTGTGTCAAGGACTGTTGTTTGTGGTGGAGCTGGTGAAGAGGCAATCCTACCCATCAAGGACCAGTGAAAGACTTTGGAGCAGCAATCCTACCTGTTCCAAGTGTTCAGTTTGTGAAGCCATAGTTATTGGTGAAGGACAAGCATCTTAGGGATTTTTGTAACAGCTACCTCAAGAATCTCTAGTGAATTACCTCCAACATCACAGGAGAAGAGTGGACTGACAGGATTACACCACCTGGAACCACTATAAAATCTACCTACTTACTTTCTGCATTTATATTCTGCATTTAGTATATCTAGCATATCAACCTACTGAATCTAGCAACTGAATCACACACATACACTACTGAGTATCTAATACTTGGTATCATATTTAACAACAAGTAATAAGGCTTAATTTTTTGATATATTTCTGTTAAGGGTGAATTTATACGATTTATAACGTTATATTCTATGGTATTTTCCCCCGTATTTGTATGAATTTGCATAAGAAACGATTGTTTAATGGAAATATTGAGCAAATGATATTTTAAATGAGTTAATCGCAAAATAGGTTGATCTTGGAGCTTTAATTGTGATTTTATGATTATTTGAGCATTATTACATTTTGCGATGTTTTTATGTGTTATAGATACATGTTTGAGGCTCAAAAGATGATCAAAAGTTGATTAAGTTCGAGCTAATTGATGATAAAAGAGATAAAGATCAAAAAAATCAGAATTCGATTATATCAAACTGGCGTCCAGGTTCCGTCCAGTGGACGGGCGTCGAGCGTCCAGGAATGGGAAGTTGATTCAGGAAGTTTGGACGCAGGAGTGGACGCTGGATGGACGAGTGTCTGATCATGACTCGGCCCGATTCGAAGTTTATTTTAAGAGTGGACGGGCGTTCAAGGATCCAGACGGGCGTCCGGTAGCCGACTTTGCTGAACCGACTTAGAAATCTATATATAGGCGTATTGCTTCTCAACCCAAAAGATACACATACTCATTATTCAAAACCCTAAACCTAGGCGGCTTTAAGGCTGTGTTTTTCTTCCGTTTATTCCAGTTTTTATGCACTTTAGATCTAGGTAAAATTAGTTACTTCTTTATGCACTGTTTCTGCAAATTTGAGTTGTTGAGGATGTTCAGAAGCTAAAAGCTTCATCAAACGAGTATTGTGAAGCCATTCAACAATTGTTGATTTCATTTTCATCGATTATACTGTGAGTTTTTATTAAAGGTTGTTTCTCTATTCATGTTTATCATGTTTAATTGCTCTTATATCGGAAGATTTGCATGTGTTGATTGTTTATTGTTGATGGAAATCTCTATAAACCGTAGATCACCATGAATAAGAATAGTAATTTGAATCTATCATAACGGAAGTTAATAGGTGATTATAAACGTAAAGTTTGCACCTTTGGTTAGGAAACGCGTTAATCTTGCATTGGAAGATAATAGATTAATAGATGAACTTTCTAAGGAATTAGGGTTCATGTTTAGATAAGGTGAATCACAACCTAGATAAAAACCACAATATAATCGAGATAGGAAGTCAATGATTGTTGGATAGGTGGATCAATCCTCGTTTGTTCGTTATACACTTGATTTAAATCCTTGAAACTTGAATTTGTTTAGTTAGTTTACTTTTATTTGCATCTTAGATTAGTTAGTTAAAGGTTACGCAACCCGTATTCTTCCTAGCTTTTGACTATATCCTATGTCTAGTCTTATTTTTCTGCTTTGCTTTGTTTTATTACTTGCGTTTAGATTAGTTTAGTGACATAGTTTAGGTTAGATAAAAACTAGAATCACAATTGTTTAGTTCCTCGTAAGATCGACCGGCATTAACCGCTATTACTACGATCCTTATACTTGAGGTTAACCGGATTATTACTTGTTTGTTTTGTGTTAATAAAATCCGTGACAAGTTTTTGGCGCCCGTTTCGGGGAACCGAACGGTTGTCTAGTTTTTGTTTTTCGCTTTTCCGTTTGTTTTTGTTTTTGTTTTTCCTGTTTTATTTCGTTTTAAATTCTGCTTTTAGTTGATAAACGTTTAGGTAATTAGTTAATTAGGGTTTTAGCTTAGGGTTTAAGGTTCTCTGTGATTAGTTCTCCGCTTCTTCTCTCGTCTTTCTGCCTTACCTTCCTTCTTTTTCGCAATTTTTTCGATTCGCTCGATTTTCCCGCTACCAAACGGGCGCCTCAGGAAGTGGACGCCCGTCCATTGGAAAATTATCAATTATGTTCGTTTTTTATTCACTTAGACGAAGCGCCCATTAAATTTGGACGCCTGCTCAAGTATTCTTCCTTTCAGACGCAGCGTTTGGACCACTAAACGCCCGCCCAGCCTAAATTCCACTCCGACGCCCGCCCAAACTCTCGACGTCCGTCTGGTCCTTTTTTCTTCAAATAATTTTGTTTTCTTTTTTCTTTCCTTTTCTTTTCTTTAGGTTTTTAATGTTTAGTTTAGGCTTTTAATTTCTTAGTTTTTAGGCTTCGTTTCACTTGTTTTTGGTCCGTTTATGCAAACTCGGAGTCAAAGGGACCGTTATTATACACCCTTGACCTCGAAGCGAACCGTAGTCCGCCAAACAGCGGATTTTCCGCTTCATGTGCGGGGCGTGACAGAGCGAGCAAGATCTTGAAGATCAACTAGCCAAGGAAATCACCGATTTTGTGATAATGGCCAATAATAGACGACGTTTAGCGCATCACGCCATGCCTGGTGCAAGAATCGCCAACCCGGCTATCGCCTTACCCACCATTATCGCACAAACTTTCGAACTCAATCCGGGACTTATCCGTGATGATGCAAAGATGCATCAATTTTTCATGGCTATCAATCGGAGAATCCAGATACCCACTTACATACATTCTTAGAGGTATATGGACTACACGCATCCAGGGAGTAAGTGAGGATGCGATCAGACTAAAGCTTTTTCCATTTTCTCTAAAGGGAGAAGCGAAGGAGCGGTATGCTTCTCTTCCCTCTGAATCAATTACCACTTGGGCTGAACTCTAAAAGGAGTTCTTGAGTCAATACTTTCCACCTTCAAAAACAATTCAAAGTTGTTTAAATGAAATATTCACTTTCTATCGAAAGAGAATGAATCCTTTTCGATTCTTCGAAAAGATTCAAATCTCTCGCGAAAGTGCCCCCACCACGGCTTGCCAACGCAAAGGCAAGTCAACACATTCTTTTAGTGGATTGACCGAGCTTACAAAAGGCATGGTCAATAGTTCATCTGGTGGGGCGTTTCTGAAGAAAACACCTGAAGAGGGATGGGCATTGTTTGAAGACATTGCAAAGTATAACTATGCCCCTCTTATCAAGCAATCCAAGCACCTCCTCCTCCCAAGGTTGGGAAGTCAATTTGCAAAGTTTGATCGCCATGCCGCTGCATAGATGGCAACACCTCAAGTTTCAAATCCGATAACTCAAACTTCTTCTTTCCACGTAACCCTCGTGTTGCATCGCTGAAATCTAACGCCGGGTGGCCATATGAATGCGGTGTCAATTTAATCCCCTCGCACCTTATCAAGTGAATGTCGTTTCATGATCATGGGCCAGATACAATCAAGTCACATGTCGAATTGTGGCGCAGTGGGGGCACACTTCTAGATTATGTCCTGAACGAGGTAGAATCGTCAAGTGAATGCATTCTATGGCCGAGAACAATCAAAGGTTCAATCATTTTTAAGCCGAATAATTTTCAAAACCAAGGGTTTAGTCAACCTTCAAGTTTTAATCTCAATTGAATTTTAATTCGAACCAAAATTTCAATAGAAACCCTGGTTTTAATCGTAACCAAAATTCAAATTTTTCCAATCTACTCAAAGGTTCAATCGGGAATTGGCCCGCCAATTCTAATTCTCTGATCCAAAGTCGGCCCAACCATTTCTATTCTCCAAATTTCCAAAACTCTCAAGGCCCTTCCTAATCTACCAATCTTGAAGCTAAATTGGAGGAGCAAAGTAGATCAATGAAGAATCTTGAGAGACAAATTGGGCAACTGGTCGAACAGCTAGCTTTCAGACTGCAGGCATAAACCGCCAGTTTCACCGAGAAGAATCCAAAGGGTGGTCAAGTTGCTCAGGCTGACTTGAACAAAGGCCCATGTACTGACCTCGTGCCATTAATTCAATACGGTAAAGAGGAGGCCAGTGCAATGAATCTGAGAAGCGGTACTCAAGTTAGTGGTCCTTCCCATAAGGGAAACCACTAGCCCCTCATGCCGTTGATAAGGCAGGAGGGGAAGCTGAGCACCTACATTCCCCTCAACTGCAAGAGAAAACTCAGGTGGCTGATCCCCTGAGAGGTGAAGAAGTTGGTGATCCTCAAGTGGTGATCCTCGAGGACCGAAAAGAAGCTTAAAGTCGAGGTCGATCCCCGACTACAAAAATCTCGAAAAGTCGTTCGATGGAAAGATCCGGAAGACAAAGTCGTAAGTGCATCCTCAAAGAGAGTCTTTCTTGAGAGTGACCTTAAGAAGCTTCCATTTCCACCGAGAAAGAGCAACATTCCCTTGAGTGAGGACAAAAAGTACGAAAAGGTGCTGAACCTTTTGAAAAATACTCAGGTAAATCTTCCGTTATCAGAAGTCTTGGTCGAGATGCCTAAGTATACAAAATTCATCAAGGATGTTGTGTCTTCGGAAAAGAAGTTAGCAGGCATGGAAAGGCAAATTGGTGAGGATTGCTCCATGGTTAATTATGAAGACTTACCAATTAAAAAGAGGTGACCCTGGCAAGTTCAGACTTACAATATTAATCGGGAGGTCTAGTATTCCCTAATTCTTTGTGTGATCTAGGTGCCTCTATAAGTCTTATGCCAATGTCTCAGATGCAAAATTTCGGTTTACAAAGCCTTCTAGAACCCACTACTATGAGTTTACAATTCACGATAGATCTTCTAAGAAAGCTTCAGGATCCCAAAGACGTTTTAGTTCAGATTGATAGATTTACCTTCCCAATCGATTGGTATGTTTTAGATATGAGAAAGATGAAAACGCCCCTCTGATTCTCGGGAGACCTTTCCTATCTACGCCTAGAGCCCTCATCGATTGTGATGGTGGGCAAGTGACTATCCGTGTTGGTGATCAAGAGGTGAGTTACAATGTCTTAAAGTCCATTCAAGTACCCTCCGCCCTCCAACCGGGTCGTTCCATTGATTATATGACGAGATGATTTCACCGATTATATGGATCGCAAGTCATGGTTTGTAGGTTTTAATATGAGCGATTGGTTGATAATCTAAATACTCATGGTATGGACAATCTAGATCGCTTAGCAAAATGATTTTGAGGAAGAACTATTGAGAGGAGAATTTGAGGGTGGGACCACCGAGTAAGCTCGGTGATATTGAGTTGAAAGGTGGAGATCTTAAGTCAAGTTTGGAAGACCCCCGCCGATTTGGTTCAAGCCGTTGCCCAAACATCTAAAGTATGTGTTTTTAAGAGAAGGCGACAAGCTTCCGTTAATCATATCCGCCAAGTTGTCTCGTGATAAGAGATGAAATTGATCAACGTCTTGAAAAGGAATGAGAAAGCTTTTGGATGGCAAGTAGGAGATATCAGAGGGATATCTCCGAACATCTGTATGCATAAGATCAAGACTACTGAGGGTGCTAAATATGTTAGACAGCCTCAGAGGAGGCTCAACCCTCATATGCAAGAGGTGGTTAAGAAAGAGATCATTAAACTTACGGACATGGGAATCATTTATGCCATCACGATAAGTGAATGGGTTTCCGACTCAGGTAGTTCCCAAGAAAGGAGGAATTACGATTGAGAAGAATGAGAAGGAGGAAATAGCATTGAGACTTGTCACCCAAGTTTCTGATCCAGATCGATTATCGGAAGCTCAATGAGGTAACCATGAAAGATCACTTTCCCTTCCATTCATTGACCGAGATGCTTGAGCGTCTGGCGGGACACGCATTCTATCGCTTCGGACGGATATTCGTGATATTTCCCAGATACCCATTGATCCAAACCGATCAAGAGAAACCACTTTCACCTGCCGCTTTATGGTACATTCGCTATTGTGCGAATGCCATTTGGTCTCTGCAATGCCCCACCTACATTTTAGAGATGTATGCCGCCATCTTTGACGGGCTCGTAGAAAAGTGTATGGAGATCTTTATGGACGATTTTTCGGTTTTGGTGATCTTTGATGATTGCCTTGACAATCTTGATCAAGTGTTATCCAGATGCGTGAAAAGAACTTAGTGCTTAATTGGGAAAAATGCCATTTCATGGTGATTTAGGCATAGTTCTTGGCCACAAGATCTCAAAGCCAAGGGTATGAAGTTGACAGAGGGAAAAGTAAAGCTTATCGAGAAGATGAGCTATCCCAAGAATGTGCGTGAAGTGAGAGGTTTTCTTGGACATGTCGGTTTCTAACTGTAAGATTCATTCAAGATTTCTCCAAGATTGCCAAACCCCTGCTCTACTTTACTTAAGGGAGGACGTTGAGTTCAATTTTGATGAGAGCTGCAAGCAAGCGCTTGAGGAGCTCAAAAATCGTTTAATATCCGCTCCAATTCTTATATCACCGACCTGAAATTACCTTTTGAGCTTATACATGCGACGCGTCAAACTATGTTGTTGGTGCGGTCTTAGGACAAAGGCTTAACGGGAAATTCAAATTTCTATCTATTACGCTTGATCACACATTGAATCCTTCTCAAGTTAATTATACTACCACCGAAAAGGAATTATTGGCCGTAGTCTTTGCTATGGACAAGTTTCAGAGTTACTTGTTAGGAGCTCAAGTAGTTGTGTGGATCGATCACGCCGCTTATGCGTTATCTCGATGACTCAAGAAAGAGGCCAAACCGCGCTTACTACGTTGGATACTAACCCTACAAGAGTTTGATGTTCAAATTAAGGACAAAAAGGCGTGAAAACGAGTAGCCGATCATGTTTCTAGAATGCTAAATGAGGAGAAGGATGATCCGGATGATATAGATCTTTACTTTCCTCTGAGAACATTATGCTTATCGACGGTTGTCCTCCTGATGTTCCATGGTATTCTTCCATTGTCAATTACCTTCATGCCCGATATCTCGATCCGAAATGTCTTATCGAGAGAGAAGAAAAGTTCTTCCTCGATTTAAAATCTTCGCTTGGGATGAACCTTATCTTTTAGGATCTCAGAAGATGGTCACGGCAGAGATGTGTTCCGAGTCCGAGCAAAATGATATCATTGAGCAAGTGCCACAAAGTGGACCCACCGGTGGCTACTTTGGTCCGTGGAAAACCTGTTGCTAAGATTTTCCAATCTGGTTCTATTGGCCTACGATCTTTAAAGATACGTAAGCTTTCAGTAAAGATTGTGATAGGTGTCAAAGAACCGGTACTCTGACAAGGCGTTTTGACATGCCTTTGAAACCCATCTTAGAATGCGAAGTCTTTGATGTATGGGGTATCGATTTTATGGGACCATTCCCGCCATCCTCGCGGTAACAAATACATCTTAGTCTGCGTGAGATTACGTGTCCAAGTGGGTGGAGGCTCAAGCCACTCCTCACAATGATCATAAGACGGTAATAAAGTTCTTAAAGAAAAATATCTTTGTGAGGTTTGGATGTCCACGTGCCTTGATCAGTTGATGAAGGGACGCATTTCTCGCAACCGACCCCTGAGAAAGTTCTCGAAAAGTATGGTGTTCGCCATAAGACAGAACACCATATCATCCGATGACTAGTGGTCGAGTTGAGAGAAGCAACCAAAGTATCAAGAAAATCCCGAGAAAGCACCAACAATCATAGAAAAAGACTGAGTTTGAAATTGGATGATGTACTTTGGGCATACAGTAATCGCCTATAAAAACCCCTATGGGTACATCTCCATATCAAATAGTCTATGGAAAGCCATGTCATCTCACAGTCGAGTTAGAGCATGAGCTTATTGGGCTACAAAGTTTCGAACTTTGATTCCCAATCTTGTGTGGAAACATCGATTTACTTGATTGCTAAATGAGTTGGACGGTCTGGACTTCAGCCCATGAAAGTGCCAGGATTAGTAAAGATAAGATGAAGCTACTCCACGACGCTAAGATTAAGAAGAGAGAATTCCAAGTCGGAGAACAAGTTCTTCTATACAATTCTAGGTTACATTTGTTTCCTGGAAAGTTGAGGACGCTGGTGGTCCGGTCCTTCGAGATTCTCCAAATCATTCCGGGAGGTGTTCTAGAACCGTGGTTATAGTGGTAAACCGTTTGAGTGAATGGCCAAAGGTGCAAGCACTATATTGGTGAGCCTAAAGAGAAACCTTTGATTGTCCGTTGCCTCGATATCCTCGGGTGTGGTGCTACTCAAGTTGAAGAATTCGACGAGTTTTCACCCGAACTGTTTTCAGAGGATGGCGGTAGTGGTCAATCTGAAGAAGTTCTAGCTGGTAGTTGGGATATGGAAGAGTATTGGAAGGAACGTCAACTTAAACATCATCAGAAGACTCAGCAGGAGAAGAAGTCAACCATGGGGAAGGTTAAATGTGTTTGGAAAGCCATCTAAGATCTTACCCCGTGTGTGAGATGTCAACGCGACCACACTACTAATCGAGCTACACGCAGGTAGTGGGTGGCGGAAAAGTCAAATGGCCTTGATCCAGGTGAGCTTTAAACGGTGTCGAGCTAACGACATTAACCAAAAAAGCGCCACCAGGGGGCAAACCTAGATATCGTTCTTTTAGTTTTTTTTGTTTTATGCTTTGGTAGTGTTAGTATTTAAGTTTAGTTTATTGGTTTTAGCCTTATTAAGTTTTTGCTTTTATCCGCCGATTAGTTGTGCTTTCTAGATATGGATTTCGTGTTCGACCAGGAGGAGTTACCTTTCCTTTGGAGGATTCCACTCATTAATGTAGATGACGGACCGGGAGGAACCATCGTTTTGCAACGTAGATTTTGACATTAGTACCCGCGTCAAGACGGTCACCTATGTTCTCATTGTTCCCCGTTGTTCGGGAGGTGGAGACTTTACTAATGAGGAGTTACAGCAAGCTCTGGGACGTCCATACACAATCCTCGAATGATCCGATCTTCGCAGATGATTTAGCGCTAGTGCCGTGTCGAGCATTTTCGAGGTGTTAATGTAGGTGGTGAGGATTGGGGTTTGCAAGATGAATATGATTTCCCTCCGGCGATTGACATGCTCCGCCGCCTTATCTCGAGTTGTGGATTGGTCGGAAATTTATGAGGACTAGCGTGGTTAGTTTGTTTCATTGAAGCTAACGACGCAAAACAAAAGCGCTTGGTGGGAGGCAACCATTGCTTTCTATTTGTTTTTATTTATTCTCTACTAATTTTATGTACTTCGTTTGATTTTTATTTCTATTTTTGAAGTTTTATTTGAGTTTAATAAGAAAGTGCAATTTTGAATTTGATTTGTATGGAAATTTTATAATTTTTGCACTTAGATCGTTTGGACGCCCGTCGTAACTCGACGCCGTCCGCGCTTTACTAATTTTTTTTTTGGACGAAGGCCCACTAAGCCTGGACGCCCGTCTGCTTTATTCCTCCAATCCTCAGTATGTGATTTCAAACTCTTGACGAAGCGTCTAATTAACGGACGCCCGCCCGGTTCATCTGATTTCCTGGACGCCTGCGTCACCGAAAGTTGGATGAAGCGCCCAACCTCCTGCCTATATATACCCCTCCGACGGTGAACCTTCACTTTTCAGGATTTTCAAACGCAAAAAACCGACTTTTCCCCTCCTTTTGCCCTAAAATCTTCAATTCTAAACCATTTAGGGCGATTCCAAGTGCTATAGATCGCTCTTAACACCCTCTCTTCGATTTTCATAGCCAAATTCCCCAACACGCCATATTTGTGGAGAATCAACACTCTCTCCTCATCCGACTTTTTGGAGAAAAATTCGATTTTGGAGGTCATATTTGTGTTGTTTGGATTAATCTTCACCTCGACAAGATCTACTCACCTTACTCAAGTGCGTTAGTAACAACTTTTCCGGATTTTATTCCCGTTTTGTGAGTTCGATCTTTGGGTCGGCTCGCTCGCTTGAATAATACCTTAATCGTTTTTACGGTTTTTGCTTTTTTTTTTATCGCTCTGCTTTGGTGATACGGTGTTGTGATGGGTGATGACCCGGGGTTGTTTGGTGATGATTATGGTTGTGGTTGTGGTTTGTTTGCCTTGAAATCCCGCTTTGGATGTTAAACGGGTAAATTGTGGTGAATTGGGATTGTTTCCGTGTAGTTTAGGCTAAAATATGGTTCATAAGAAGGGAGTTGTGAAGAGACACGGTAAGGAAGTGGCTAGGGAGGCCGGAAAGAAACGAAAGGAGTTTGATCCTGCTTTAGTTGATCCTAACCGGGGTGTGAGTATCCGAGAACAACCCCCTCCCAAACTAGGACTACTTTGAGGGACGAACCTACCTCGGAATCTGAGATGGACGATGATATCCCTTTGGTAAGGATGCCTCGAGCCCGAGAAGGTGGGGTCTAAATCAGGGTCGAGAAGTTTCGAGGATGTTACCCGGAAGAGGAGCGGTTGAAACTAGGGCTACTCAACCTAGAAAGAAAACCAAAACCGCACCCTTCTATGCCTATGCCTCGTAGATTCGTGAACCCTAAGGCCCACGATGCTTACACCAAGCACTATTTATCACGGACTATGTTGATAGAAAGGGCTATATTGGAAGCTCGTGTCGATCCAGGGTTTGTCAAATTCATCAAGGACCGGAAATGGGAAGCTCCTAATGACGCGATCCCGACTACCCCGGTGAATGGTTCCTTGGTGCGGGAATTTTACGCTAATTGTTCGTAAACCGACTTGGAAACGAAGGTAGTTGTGGTTCGAGGGTACAAGTTCCGTTTACACCGGATGTGATCAATAAGAAGTATGGGTTGGCGGCTTTTGAGGTCGGGACTACAAGGAGGAGATTGTGCATAGACGAGTCGGGGCGGAGATCCCTTGGAGGAGTTGAGGTTGAGAGTTTGCCGGATGTGGCTTGGACGTTAAGGCCGGGAGGAGACGGAAGGAGTTGGTTACCTACGACTGGACGGAGGATTGGAAAGTCCAGTGTCGATTTATTCGAGTCGGTTGTTGCCTAAGAACAACCTCGACACACTTTCATATTGGTGACCTCGGCATGTCAGATGCGTTGACATTTAGCCTGAACGTGGATGTGGGTCAGGCATTATATGATGAGGTGGCTATTAATCGGAAGATCTATACTCGTTGCTTGATTATCCCTCACCTGATCCACAGTCTTTGTATTGATGCCGGTGTGCCTGAGTATGGAGCCGATCACAAACCGAAGAACCCGATGCCTATACAGAGAGAGAGGGGTAAGCCTTCGGGTCGGGCCAGAGTCGGGGCACGCGTGAGCCTGGTATCGTCATTAGCACCGCCTCGGCGTCCTACTTCCTACTTCATCTCCGTCGGTTCGGATGAGGCTCGTGATGGGCAACAAGCAGATGCGAGGCCTGGTGGAGGACATCGACGCCTCGTAACAACATTTTGGCGATTCTAAAGTGTATCGGTGAAGGCATGGCGCCAAAGACGCGTCGAGTCTTCGATCCGAAGCGTTATTGATTACCATTATTCAGCGAATCGGCAGGCCATCGCGGATGTTTTGGAGACATCCGAGTCTTCTTCCCGCGACGGCGCACCGACTCGTAGCTAGAGGATCAGCGGCACCACCATCCGGACCTCTTCCGATCCTCACATTGACGATTCTCCGCTCCGGCAAATCATGATTTTATTTGTCTATTTTTGCTACTTTTTGCCTAGACATCGTCATTGTCTATTTTTGCTACTTTTTCCTTATATGATTCGTTGTAGTTTTTGATATTGCCATCATTACTTTTCCGATGGATCATAAGCCATAAGGCATCGATACTTTTATTTCATATTTTCTTTCAAGCGTGAATGTAATTGGCGCTTTATCTTTTGGTATAAATCGCTTTTGTTATCTCTTTTCGATTGCTGGTGTAATTCCCCGTTTTCCCCGAGTTCCGTGTTTGTCAAGTCGTGCAGGTATACTGTTTTAGCGGTTTTATCAAGCTACATTGTATGGTTACGAGTTTCCGTTGTCACTATGTAGGCTCGCCCGACCGATTTAATCGTGTACTGTTTAAATCACGCTAAGTCTTTTACCTTTCTTTCGTTCGCACAACATGCGGACATGTTGATTTTTAAGTGTGGGGGGAATGATTCGTGATGTATCCATACATGTGCTTAATTCGTAATGTTTCTATGCAAAATGAGGCAAATGAGCTAGATTTTTCAAAATTTCTCGACATCTTTTGTTTTTGTTTTGTCCCAGTAGCAATTCAATTCAATGTTCGATATTTTTATAGTCATCCAAGCTATATATCATATGTTTGATAAGTTAGTTGTTTCACCTGAGATCTATTTTTCACGAGCCATAGTAAATGATGAGCTAAGTTATAAAGTTATACCCCTTTTGGACGAGTGATTTCTGATTTTCTTATAAGTCATGTGCTAGTGCTACGTATATATCTTGAGATCTATGATAGTTTGTATTTAGATCCAAAGTATGTTATACTGTGAATATCTAAGGTTTGAATGTGATAAGTAACACGTGACTTATTGTCAAATGGAAAGTTGAAAAGTATATGAATCAGTTGGGTGTGTCGAAAGCTAGTCGATGATTTGAGTGCGATAGGGTATACCACGTATGTCCTATACCACTATGATGACCAAAAGCTCACGGACGATGTAAGAAAATTTTTTATGATTTGAGTAAGGTAGGGTATATCTCGAATATCCTATTCTCTGCTGTATGACAGGGCATACCATTCATTACGATGTGTGTTTAAAAAGTGGAAAAAGTTGAATCAACTTATATAAGAATTGTTATGAAATGAATGAGAGACTCGAGTTATCGCTTCATCTTATCCCCAGAGAAATTGACAGATATCTTTGCAGGGATTATCCTCTCGAGTACTTCCGAAAGGCCCTAGATATATTCGATCATTCTTTCGGGATATTTTTACGTTTGTAAGGGTACATCTTATGAGTGTCATTTATTGCTAGTCTACGAGGGGTATTAGCTAGTTTTGCTTTGAGTTTCTCGAGTTTGGATTTAGTGGAAGTTTTCTATGGCTATGCACACACACTGGTGAACTTCTGATTTATTGGATATGTGTTATATATGTTTAGATGTCTGTTCTTTTCTCGAGCCTTTATCTTGTCTTGTTTTGCTCGGGACGAGCAAAAGCTAAGTGTGGGGGAGTTGTTAAGAGTGAATTTATACGATTTATAACGTTATATTCTATGGTATTTTCCCCCGTATTTGTATGAATTTGCATAAGAAACGATTGTTTAATGGAAATATTGAGCAAATGATATTTTAAATGAGTTAATCGCAAAATAGGTTGATCTTGGAGCTTTAATTGTGATTTTATGATTATTTGAGCATTATTACATTTTGCGATGTTTTTATGTGTTATAGATACATGTTTGAGGCTCAAAAGATGATCAAAAGTTGATTAAGTTCGAGCTAATTGATGATAAAAGAGATAAAGATCAAAAAAATCAGAATTCGATTATATCAAATCAAGGCGTCGAGTTCCGTCCAGTGGACGGGCGTTCGATAAGTGAACGAAAGCGTCGGGAATGGGAAGTTGATTCAGGAAGTTTGGACGCAGTGGAGTGGGACGCTGGATGGACGAAGCGCCTGATCATGACTCGCCCGATTCGATGTTTATTTTAAGAGTGGACGGGCGTTCAGGATCGAGCAGACAGCGTCCGTAGCCGACTTTCTTCGAACCGACTTAGAAATCTATATATAGGCATTGCTTCTCAACCCAAAAGATACCACATACTCATTATTCAAACCCTAAACCTAAAGGCGGCTTAAGGCTGTGTTTTTCTTCCGTTTATTCAGCTTTTTATGCACTTTAGATCTATGTAAAATTAGTTACTTCTTTATGCACTTTGTTTCTACGCAAATTTGAGTTCTTGAGGATGTTCGTAAGCTAAAAGCTTCATCAAACGAGTATTGTGAAGCCATTCAAAGAATTGTTGATTTCGTTTTCATCGATTATACTGTGTGAGTTTTTATTAAAGGTTGTTTCTCTATTCATGTTTATCATGTTTAATTGCTCTTATATCGGAAGATTTGCATGTGTTGATTGTTTATTGTTGATGGAAATCTCTATAAACCGTAGATCACCATGAATAAGAATAGTAATTTGAATCTATCATAACGGAAGTTAATAGGTTTAATTGCTAGATTATAAACGTAAAGTTTGCACCTTTGGTTAGGAAACGCGTTAATCTTGCATTGGAAGATAATAGATTAATAGATGAACTTTCTAAGGAATTAGGGTTCATGTTTAGATAAGGTGAATCACAACCTAGATAAAAACCACAATATAATCGAGATAGGAAGTCAATGCTTGTTGGATAGGTGGATCAATCCTCGTTTGTTCGTTATACACTTGATTTAAATCCTTGAAACTTGAATTTGTTTAGTTAGTTTACTTTTATTTGCATCTTAGATTAGTTAGTTAAAGGTTCGCAACCCGTATTCTTCCTAGCTTTGGACTATATCCTCTGTCTAGTCTTATTTTTTGTTTTGCTTTGTTTTATTCGCCGTTTAAATTAGTTTCGTGACATAGTTTAGGTTAGACAAAAACTAGAATCACAATTGTTTAGTTCCCCGTAAGATCGACCCGGCATTAACCGCTATTACTACGATCCTTATACTTGAGGTTAACCGGATTATTACTTGTTTGTTTTGTGTTAATAAAATCCGTGACAATTTCCGCTGCACAAATTCAGTAAACTCAACAGTCAGACTATCGAGCTATCAAGAAGGTGGCGAGGTTGGGCTTGAGTTTGTTAACTCCAAAGTTTTAAGTGTTAAGTTTATTCACCCCCCCTCTAAACTTAACCAAAGCCTTTTCAAGGGACCAACAAGGACAGACAAACTGAGTTGTAGGTCAGTCTCGGAAAAGTTTGAAAAGGACAAAATTCTTAAGTCTTCAGGATAGACGCTCAGAATCGAAGCTGCGAGTCGACTGTTCGAAGGTTTGAAAATTCAAACTTCCTAAGTCTGCAGGATGTAAGATCGAATCGGTGCAGAGTCAAACTTCGTAAAAGTTTGCAAGGACAAACTTCCCAAGTGCAGGAGGATGACGATCGAATCGAAGCCTGCAGGTCAGACTCGGAAAAGTTTGCAAAGAACAAACTCCCTAAGTCTGCAAGATAGACAATCATAACCGAGCTGCAGGTCAGTCTCGAAAAAGTTTGCAAATGACAAACTTCTTAAGTCTAAAGGATGAGATGATTAGAATCGGAAATGCATCGCAGTCGGACTCGAGAAAGTTTGAAAAATTCAAACTTCCCAAGTCCGCAGATGGGACGATCGTAATCGAGTTGCGGTCGGACTCGGAAAAGTTTGCAAAGGCAAACTTCCTAAGTCCGCAAGACAGGACGATCATAACCGAAGTACCGCAGTCGGACTCGAGAAAAAGTTTGCAAAGGACAAACTTCCCAAGTCTGCAGGATAGACGATCAGAACTGAGCTGCAGGTCAGACTCGGAAAAGTTTGCAAAGAACAAACTCCCTAAGTCTGCAAGATAGACGATCATAACCGAGCTGCAGGTCAGTCTCGAAAAAGTTTGCAAATGACAAACTTCTTAAGTCTAAAGGACAGATGATTAGAACTGAGTACTGCAGGTCGGACTCAGAAAGTTTGAAAAATTCAAACTTCCCAAGTCCGCAGAGATGAGACGATCGTAATCGAAGTGCGCAGTCGGACTTGGAAAAGTTTGCAAAGGGCAAACTTATAAGTCTGCAAGACAGACGATCATAACCGAGCTGCAGGTCAGACTCGAAAAAGTTTTCAAAGGACAAACTTCTTAAGTCTGCAGGACAGACGATCAGAACTGAGCACTGCAGGTCAGACTCATAAAGTTTGAAAAATTCAAACTATCCAAGTCTGCAAGAAAGATAAATTTGAACTGAAGTCTGTAGGTCAGACTCAGAAAATTTGCAAAGCACGAACTTCCCAAGTCAGCAGGTCAGATAATGTTGAACTGAGGACTGTAGGTCAGACTTAGAAAGTTTACAAAGGACAAACTCATTAAAGTTCAAAGGATGAACTAGCTGAGATCCGCAGGTCGGACTCAGACGAATTAAAATAAAGTTTGCAACGGACAAACTCATTAAAGTTTGCAGGACGGACTAGTTGAGCTCCGCAGGCCGGACACAGTCAAAATTATTAGGTTTGCAGAGCAGAACAACTGAACTCCGCTTGAACTAAGCTCTGCAAGTCAGACTCAAAAAGTTTGCAACAGTCAAACTTCCTAAGTCTGCAGGACAGACATCGAGTTACAGAGCCCTGCAGGTAAGTTTTAAAGGCAAAAAATCTACACACGCAACTAAGTATGCCATCCAAAAAGCTATAAGTTAATGCATGGAATACTGGAGGGAAAGACACCCCACTGCGGATCAGAGTACTTCAGGTAAATGCTGAAAATAAAATTAAGGCAAGAAAACTTGCATAAGTTTGCATATATTAAAACTTGCAAAAAACTTGCAAAAATTTGCATATATCAAAACATTGTACTTGAAAATTTTGGAAGTTCTTCTCCAAAGACAGCAAGACAGACTCCAAAACTTGAGCTCCGCAGGTCGGACTCTGAAGTAGCTCCGCAGGTCGGACTCGAAAAGCTTGCTTAAGTTTGCAGGACAAACGTCAACTTTTAGAACTCCATATGTTGGACTCAACAAAGTTTACAGGTCAAACTCATCGAATTGACCTCCATAGATTGGACTCACCAAGTTTGCAGGACAAACTTGCCCAGTCAACAGGACAGACAAAAGTATAAGCTCCCTAGCTCAGCCTCCATAAATTTTGTAGACCAAACTTCTTTAGTTCGTAGATGAACTCAAACCGAGATCCACAGGTAGGACTCCTCAGAAATAAAGTCTGCAGGATGGATAGAAATTCAGAGCACTGGATATCAGGCTCAATGCATTTGCAAAGCTGAGCTCCGCAGATCGGACTTACTCTAAATAGCCAATCTACAGATCAGACTCTTGCAAATCCGCATGTCGGATAAATTTTTCGGGCTCCATGTGTCAGGCTCGGTAACTTTGCATAGTAAACTTCCTTAGTCCTCAAAGGGACCCGAGCTGAGCTACGCAGGTTGGGCTCGTAAAAAATACAACGAAGCATAAACGAAATACAAATTCAAAAACCGAAGAAGCATTAAGGGTTGGGTTCTACCCAGACTCTGTAGCAGGAGTAAGATTCCCCACAGAAGTGTTAGGAAATCACTAGTTTAACGCAGCGGAATTTAAAATTTTGATTTCCTTTTCCAAGATCATCTTCGTTTAACACAATAAACACATTAAGTAGTTTGACGGTATATACCTTGGTTGATCTATAAGATCGTCGCTTTGACCGTCAACAGAGAGTAGTATTGTGTGCAAGCCGTCCATGCGTCCGGCCTCTATCGATTATCCACACAAACTCCTCACCGGAATCCTCCTTGGATTGCTATCAGAAAAATCCGGTTGCTAGACCGGCATTTTTCTCTCTCTCTAACTCTCTATTAAAAGCTCTCTATTTTACTCAAGAACAATTAGTTCTTGGAATTGTGATGATACAAAAGAGCTCGCCAACCCCTTTCTTATATAGAAGAAAGTGGCGCCCCATTGATACCCTAATCTGATTAGGAGAAGCTTCCTAGAAGATAGATGAAAAAGAAAAAGTTTTTCCCAATAAAATAAGGAAAATCACTTAGGCTGATTTATCTCTTTTATTGTAATATCTTATATTAAAAAAAATACTAAATATTGTCAATATATTATATTGAATATATTTATCTTATTACCATAAATCTATTTTTCCAAAAAATCAATTAATTTCCAATATTAATATTATTAATTAAAGTGCACAATCCAAGTGTATATTATACCCTTAGATGTGGTGCCCCAAATTGCCAAAATTGATATTCTTTAATTAATATAATTCATGTATAATTAATATCTTGCATTTTATCTATTCATAATAAATAAATACCACTATAACATTTATAATCTTGAGATAAACTTTCTTTATTTGGTTATCAACTATAACCGCATTTTAATCCGACTCGATGCTCAAATGTGTGTGACCCGATAGGCTTCCGAATATGTTGGCCGTAGACAAAAAGTGCAAATTAGGAAAATGCCCTTCATGCCTAACGATCACGGGATAGCGTCTAGCAATACACCGTGCCCCCAGTCATCGGAAGAGTCAAATGCAATGACTACTACCTTTCATGTGAAACAGTTACCCTGTAAATTACAATCCTACCACTGTAATAATATCCATACGATCGTATCTCGAGTGTCAGTACATTAACGATCGTATCTTATAATCTGGTATTGTTAGGAAATGACTAGTTTAACGCAGCGGAATTTAAAATTTTGATTTCCTTTTCTAGATCGTTCTTCGTTTAATGCAATAAACACATTAAGTAGTTTGACGGTTATACCTTGGATGATCTATAAGATCGTCGCTTTGACAGTCAATGGAGAGTAGTACAGTGCACAAGCCATCCACGTGTCCGGCCTCTATCGTTGATCCACACGAACTCCTCGCCGGAGTCCTCCTTGGATTGCTATTGGAAAACTCCGGTTGCTAGACCGGCCTTTTTCCCCTCTCTCCAACTCTCTGTAGGATGCTCTCTATTTTACACAAGAACTATGAGCTCTTGCAATTGTGATGTTCAAAAGAGCTTGACACCCACCTCTTATTTATAGTAGAAGTGGCGCCCCATCTTGGTGTGAAGGAGAAGAAAACATTTTCCCAATAAAATAAGGAAAATCAATTAGATTGATTTATCTCTTTTATTATAATATCTCATATTAAATAAAATCTAAATATTGTCAATATCTTATATTGATTATATTTATCTTATTACCATAAATCTATTTTTCCAAAATCAATTAATATCCAATAGTAATATTATGGTAATCTTATTAATTAAAATGCACAATCCAAGTGTATCTTATACACAAGGATGTGCCGCCCCATATTGCCAAATAATGGCTTCCGGAATATTCTTTAGTTAATATAATTTGTGTATAATTAATAGCTTGCATTTTATTTATTCATAATAAATAAACACCACAATATTAATTTACCACTATAACATTTATAGTCTAGAGATAAATTTTCCTTATTTGGTTATCAACTATAACCCCATTTTAATCCGACTTGATGTTCATATTTGTGTGACCCGATAGGCTTCCGAATATGTTGGCCGTAGACACAAAGTGCAATTTACGAAAATACCCTTCATGCCTAACAATCACGGAATAGCGTCTAGCAACACACCGTGACCCCCAATCATCGAAAGAGTAAAAAGCAATGACTACTACCTTTCATGCGAAGTAAAGCTTTGCGAAGTGTAACTTACAAATCTATCATTGTAATAATATACATATGATCGTATCTCGAGTGTCAATACATTAAAGATCGTATCTTATAATCTGGATATCATGCTCCTTCGGAATAACACATTTACTCCCACTTTGCAAAGATTCACAAGAGCTAGACATTCCTTATAAGAAGGGCATTTCGGATATTCGATCCCAATCATAGGATACGCGATTCCCGGACGACCAAACATGTATACTCTGCATGATTCAATATCATACCCAATCACTACCTCATGATTGCCCTGTGGTCAAGGGAAACCTCAATTGTGTCAAAGCATGACAATCCACACCATGATGCCATAAAGACTCTGGTCTAAAGGATAATTACACAACCGCCACCTAGTGTGACACTTAATGTAAGTGGGTCAGTCTAACGTACGCATTCTCTAATACATGTCCACGTACAGTCCAAGTGTCTCTACACTTTGATAGACGAGATATATCCCTACCTACTATAAAATAGAAGACATCCAATACATGCTAGTCTAATTATACTATCAATGTCTCATTTGACAGTACATAAGACTAGAGACTTTTAAGTATCAAACTTTTTAAAGTGTTTAGAGATCTCATCAACCATAATCACTATCATGGTTTCTCTCTATCAGTGGACGCATTACTATTATATACATATATATATATATATATATATATATATATATATATATATATATATATATATATATATATATATACAACAAATAATATGAAGATAAACAATATATAATAACATAAGTGCTTTTATTAATCATAATAAAGTTATTACATGAACTAAACATACTGTAATTGACCCGACCCGGTCGGATCCGATCCTACCTGGTTGGGTTTAGGACACCTATTCAACAATCTACCACTTGGCCTAAAGCCAATCACCCATATGCCTAAGCCCTTGCATGTGAACATGTTTCTCATGCTTTGCTTGTGACAATGCCTTGGTCAACGGATCAGCTATGTTATCATCCGTGTGGACTTTCTCTATCTTGACATCTCCTCTATCTACTATCTCTCTAATCAAGTGATAGCGCCGTAGCACATGTTTGGACTTCTGATGAGACCTTGGCTCCTTCGACTGAGATATCGCCCCATTGTTATCGCAGTACAGTGGCACTGGACCTTCAATGGAGGAACCACACCAAGTTTAGTAATGAACTTCTTCATCCAAAGTGCTTCTTTTGCCGCCTCCGAGGCTGCTATGTATTCATCTTCCATTGTAGAGTCCGGCAGAGTCTCCTCGCTTGGGAACTCTTCCACTCACCGCTCCGCCCGTTAGCGTGAAAACAAATCCGCACTATGACTTAAAGTCATCCTTGTCGCTTGGAACCGGCATCACGTGTAACCTCGTAATACTAAATCATCGCTTCGAAAACTGGAACATATCCCCCAAATGCGCCTCATGTACTTGAGGATATTCTTGATCGCAACCTCCAGTGACCATCACCAGGGTTGGACCGGTACCTACTAGTCGCATTTCAAGAGGGTATGAGACATCCGGTCAAGGCATAACATGGCATACATGATAGACCCGATTGCCAAGCATAAGTGGATCTACTCATTTATGCCCTTTCCTCCTCTGCCTTAGGACTTATTCCTTCAGCGGTGTAGACTCATATGACATAGGTAGCAATCCTTTCTTGATCAGTGCTCCATGTCGAATCTCTTCAAAGATCTTGTCTATATAGGTGGATTCCATGGCACTAAGCAACCTCTTAGATCTATCTCTATAGATCTTGATTCCTAGAATGTAGGCTGCTTCACCCAAGTCCTTCAATGAGAAGTTCTTGGATAACCAAGCTTTGACTGATTGTAATATAGGCACATCATTCCCTATGAGCAATATGTCGTCTACACATAGCACTAAGAATACAATGGCACTCCCACTACCCTTCTTGTAAACACAAGGCTCATCTTCGTTTTTTGATGAAGTCAAACTGTTTGATTATCTCATCAAAGCAAAGATTCCAACTCCGAGAAGCTTGCTTTAATCTATAAATGGATCTTTGCAATTTACACACCATCCTGGCATCATCGGTTGTGAAACCCTTAGGTTGTGTCATATACACTTCTCTCGCATGTGCTCAGTTAAGGAAAGTCGCTTTCACATCCATCCGCCGATTTCGTAATCATGGTATGCCGCAATAGCGAGCGTAATTCTAATAGATTTTTAACATGGCAAGCAAAGTAAAAGGTTTTCGTCATAGTCAACTCCTTGTCTTTGCTTATAACTTTTTGCCACTAACCTAGCCTTGTAGGTAGTCACATTGCAGGCCATGTCGGTCTTTCTCTTAAAGACCCATTTGCACCCTATAGGAACTATTCCTTCAGGTGGATCAACTAAGTTCCAAACATGGTTGTCTTTCATGGAATCCATTTCAGAATTCATGGCTTCTAGCCATTTCTCTTTGTCATGCCTTAATAGCACTTCCTCATAAGTTCTAGGGTCCTCATCTTTCATGAGATACACGCCAAAGGTACCTTTCGGGTTCACGGCGCTCCTGGTGGATCTTCGAGGTGCTAGTGTGTCCACGGTAGGGTTGGCATCACATCCGACATGTGGTGCCTCCTCTACTTCCATCAACTGACTGTTATCCGTAAGTGGTTCTCGAATTTCTTCAAGATCAATATTACTCCCACTAACCCTATTCAGAATAAACTCTTTCTCCAAAAAGTGGCCAGTCCTGGAAACAAACACCTTTTGTTCCTCAGTGTGGTAAAACTGGTATCATCTAGTTTCTCTAGGATAACACACAAATAGACATTTGTCGGATCTGGCCTCTAATTTGTCAGACATCATCCACTTCACGTAAGTCGGACAACCCTAAGGTTTAAGATTTGCCAGATTTGGTTTCTTCTTAGCCCATACCTCGTATGGTGTAGAATCAACCGTCTTTGATGGAACTCGGTTCAGTGTGTAGGATGCGGTTTCTAGAGCATACCCCCAAAATGATTTTGAGAGAACTACATAGCTCATCATGGATCGTACCATGTCTAACAAGGTACGGTTCCTCCTCTTAGACACGCCATTCATCTTAGGCGTACCTGGAGGGGTCCATTCAGGTAGAATCCCATTCTCTTTTAAATAACTTTTAAACTCTCCATCTAGGTATTCTCTACCTCGATCGGATCGAAATGTCTTGATTTCTTTACCCCAGTTGTTTCTCCACTTCACTTCTGAATTCTTTGAACTTTTCAAAGGCCTCAGACTTATACTTCATTAAGTATATATAACCATAGCGTGAATGGTCATCAGTGAAAGTGATAAAATAAGAGTATCCTCTTTTGGCTTGAATTGACATTAGGCCACACACATCAGTATGTATGAGCTCAAGCAATTCATTGGATCTTATCCCTTTGCCACTAAAAGGTGACTTTGTCATCTTGCCAATCAAACAAGCTTCGCATGTATCAAACGATTCGTAATTGAATTGATCCAACAATCCATCTTTATAGAGTTTGGAAATGCGATTCTTATTTATATGTCCAAGTCTACAATGCCATAAGTAGGATTCATTAAAGTCGTTCATTTTAGTTTTCTTGTTGTTTATATTAAGTACGTCAACATTCACATCTAATATGTAGAGACCGTTGCTAAGTATGCCAAAGATTCATAAAAGATTCCATCACGTGAAAAGAACAACATTTATTCTCAAACGTAAAAGAAAATCCATCAACATCCATTGCGTAAATAGAAATAATGCTTTTCGTAGTGCCGGAAAAAATAACAGCTTATTAAGTTCTAGTACTTGCCACAGGGGCAATGAAAGAAAATAAACTCCTACGGCCGCCGCAAAGAACACTTGCTCCATTCCCAACGCCAGAGGTCCACCTCTTCTTTCCTCGCTTTAGTTCTTCTTAGTGCCTGCGATATTCAGACAAAAATGAGAACCACAACCAAAGATCTAATACCCAAAGGGTTAGACTTAGAAGAAGCAATATTGATCTCAATCATAAACATACACGAAAGTCGTAAGCATCGTAATGCTTCTTCTTGGTACTCAAGAAGCCTTTGCGCTTCTCCTCCAATGTCCGGTCTCACCGCGAAATGGAAGCAAGCATCCTGGATTTGTCTTTGGCTATCTTAGGCGTTGGCTTAGGTGCACCTTTCGCTTTCTTGGACTTCTTTGGGCTTTTGGCTTGCCATTGTTAAGTGACCAACAACACTTGCTTTCCCCTTCCCCACGGTGCCTCAACAGCTTTTCAACATGTTCAATAACTCCGTGAGGAGCAGCCTATCTTGTTCATGTGATAATTCATCACGAATCATGCAGTATGAATCGTGTAGTAGATTGCGTAATCAAGTCAATACTCAACCCTCGCTCCAACTAATGGCCCAGCCTTCCTAAGCCTCTATGTACCCGATCATTTTAAGCACGTGCAGACCCCACAGTTGATCCCCGGATGCCATCTTACAACCAAACATGGCCTTCGAGACCTCGTGCACTCTCAAAGGCGTAGACCGAGAAGCATAGAGTTCCTTTTAGGTGAACCATGATTGAGTAGGCGTCCATGTACTACATGATGTTTCGCAATTCAGGTGTCATCAAGGCAAGCATGATACATGTAGCATTAGTGATCATAGAATAAAGGCTTGTTATACTTCTCAACAACATCTGCCAACCTCTAACCTCGCGGTCTCTTCCGGTGTGGCCTCGCCCAAGACATAGCCAATCTTCTCATGCCTCAAAACGATTTTGAGGTTTCTTTCAATCGAGAAAATTGGTTTCGTCAAGCTTATTGTCGATGATAAAACGAAGGTTCAATTTGTTTGACATTTTCTACAACTATAAATAAATATAGAATAAGTAAAAGCTCATGTATTTAAAAACCCTAAATTTGCACTTAATTATTTTTTAAGGTTTTACTCCCACTAGCCAACTATTCCCAAATGGCTTTCAAGAATTTTATAAATCCTTTAGTGGATGGAATCCAATCTAGTTGACTCAATCCTCGACGTGGGCCGATCGACCGGGTCAATTTCGAAGGTGGGTACATTTACCGGTCGAATCTTATTCGACTTCCATTGGTTGACTAGTCAACTCTTTGACGGTTCACATCTCTATGTGATAGCCACCCCTTGTCTCTAAAATCAAACGGTCCTGACGTGGGCCAATCACCGCAAGATTCTTAATCGAGTCGTAACCCAAATATTCATGAGATCTCATAACGATCATATCTCGATAATGACGATATACCCGAGGTAGGTCAACTCCCGACGTAGGCCGATCAGTTGGGTCCGAACAAGGGCTCTTCACCGTCATTATAATATTGGGAGACATTTTGGCTCTATTTTTGTCGTGGGAATAATTATAAATTAATTCACTTAATTAATTTTATTTATTTATGGTCTCATCTATTATGTGCATATTACTACGATATTATATAAAGTAAAACATACACAACATTCCACGCCCAAATTAAGCGACATGATCATGGACTTTTCCTTGGTGCGGTTTCGAATACAAACTGACGAAACCGCGGGTCACAATCTAAGGGTAACTGCAACCGCCAATAGGTTCTTTATTGTTATTCGTCAATGGGTTCTTTATCTCTCTTTGGTCTTCATCTTCTAGCTCCATTCTTGTTACATAATAACATATCTAATAAATAATTACACCCGCCGCACACAGGGGGTGCTAACGGGAATGTGATAAATGTAAAAAGTAAACTAGGTCACCTTCTTCATAACGGCCTAGGACAATTTCAAAAGCCAACATAAAGAAAACATTCTCATCTATCATATGTTAGGTGTGATGCCCGAAAGACAATTTTTTGTAATTGTTTTATTTAATAAATGAATTGACGTTATTATTCATATTTATTATTCTCATAATCACCGATGTGACAATAGTATTTACACTACTGAAAACCCTAAAGTATATCGTTTTATGTAATCACTTTAACTCAGTAGGTAATGGTATATACACGGAGGATTGAGTTAGTGAAGATGTACTTAAAATACAATTAGCCCGTAGTGAAGTTAATCGAGTATCGGGTCTCTCTTTTAACGTGCTATTAATGCGGCCTGCACACAATAGGTGTGATAGTCCTATCCGGACTTTCGGCCAAGAAGAACCTAATGGGGCATTTATATATGATAGATATATCATATAAATTTGGACTGATTTGATTGTGAGTTCACGCGATATAATTCCGTAATTCGAGAAGTCTTATCGAATCAATGGATGATCATATTTATGGATATATCTTAATCCGAGTAGGTGATCATGCAATCCAATCGCTTGAATCAGGCATGAAGTTTGACTTGACGGTTAAGGATTACACGAGTCCGTGGTCCAGAATTACCCCATCTTGGCATTGTCTTCGGATTGGTGAGTGAGTCGTGTTATCACGAATCACGGAATCCATTCCTTCCATTTATGAAGTAGATAGACGATTCCTTTATTTGTTAATCCTAGAAAGCGATCGATCGCGCAGTTCATATCACTGCGATTGATCACTGAGTGAGTTGTATGAATTAATTGATCACCAGGGGTTAATGGTAAATAAGGATAAGAGGTTCTAAAAAGGGTTAACGGTAACTTCCCGATTTAGAATGAAAATGATCATGGAGGATTAATCCATATGTAATGATTATATCGATAGGACGCTTATTATTATTCTCGTGAGGAGATAAATATAATCTCATAATCGGAGGAGTGCAAATCACGGGATTATGGTGGCATATTCTGTGATTGATTTATCGAATATAATTATTCTATAATTATTTATTTGATTTATCGAAACGTGATTATTAGTCCATGCCCCCGACGTCTTTTCTAATATAGCATAATTATTCTCGGACGTCGAATCCTAATAATATTAATTTAGTTCTGTTGGACTTTATTAAAACGATATGTGAATTAATTGTTTTGAATTGACTATTAAATTAGTTAACATTTAAATAATTAAATAATGAAAAGACATTTTCCATAATCTTGCTTAAATTATTATTATAGCCAAAAATTAATTATGACTAGGTCATGATTTAAAAAGTGGCGCCCCCTCTTATTTTGGAACAAGAAATTAATTTTCTTGTGATTAATAAAACGATGTAAGATAAAATATTTATTGGATAAATATTTATGGAAAGAAATAAAGATGAATATTATCTCTAGATTTGTTTAGAATATTTTGGGATTATCTTTTATTTAATAGGATTATCATAATTGATTTTGTATTAATTATAAAATCCTTGGAAAGCTGTTTTACTCTCCTATATAAAGAGAGTTCTCCCAAGCCAAATAACACACAAGATTTTCACTTCTCCTCTTAGAGAGAAGAAGTGATAAAATTCGGCCAAGGGGTATAAGGGAAAATCTTGGAGATTTTTCCTCAGAAAGCATACTCGGAAGGGTTGAAGTCGAAATTCCTTCCACTGGGAGTTGCTTGGATCACACGTCACGGAAGATCGCGGTGCTCTTCACGCTTTCCTTCGTTCATCCTATTGCGGTTCTTCAACTTGATTTTGAGATCCAGAGGTATGTTCTAGCAAGCACCTCAGTAGATATAGATCCAGCTTATTTTATTACGTGTAGTTTATAGATCTAGATCCATAAATCGTTTCATTGCGGATGGTATTACTAACGGCCAGTATCGAGACTTCATGGTGATCTATATTTATACGTATAAAATATTAGATCTAGGAGTGGTAAAACATGTAGATTTTTTTGTCCCAAATTTTTTGGGGCGATGCATATGTTTAATTTTTATGCTTATGAATGTCGTGGTTGAAGAGATGGATTGGGGTTGCATCAAGCATTGCTAGTTAGATCATTGTAACTCATATAAGCGATGAAAATTCATCCAGTATGAGTATAGGAAATTATGTAATTGTTTTTTTTATTGCAATTTTAATTTCCAGAAAATAGATCTGTTTAGTAGCTGTTTAGTATTTTCCTTTCCCGTTGATCGAACCCGTTGAAGCGAAGATCTGTCCGGTCAGAATCAAGATTAGAAGATGATGATCAACTCCACAAATTTTGGCGTCGATCAGAGACCGTTTCGATATCCTTTGATGCTGCGAAGAGGCTGCTGTAACAGAAAAACGCAGGATTCACAGAAACACTATCTGTGACTTCCTCGATTTTCTGGGAGAGTTTGGACCGTTGAAAAGAAAATCCGACCGTTCAGATTGATCAACTTGGAGTTTCGGATGTACCATAAAAATTTCAGGTCGATCGGGATTCATCTCGGTTCCCGATCTGCCTCAGGAATTCCTTGATGCAGTGCAGTTAAAGTCAGATTCAGCAGCAAGTTTGGCAGTTTACTGGAGAAAATTGGTAAGTCAAAAATCCGATCCAACCGTCCATATTGAAGTTCAAGGAGTGAAGATAAGATCTGGAAAGTTTCGTCCCGATCCGAGTTCGTTTGTATGCCGATCGTCCAAGAGTTCGAACAGCTGCAGATTTAGTTAGAAAGTAGTAAACCAGTTAGGGGTTTTGGTTTTATTTTCTAATAGATTAGATACGAGTGCCGCTAAACGATCCATCTCGTGTTTAAATTTCCGCATTTATTTTTATGTGTTTGATCATAAAATAGATATAAAACCGAATTGCGCTTGACATGCATCATATCATAAATCCACTCCATGCATACATGTAGAATTTTAATTTTGGTAATTAAAATAGTCATGTATAAAGCTTCAGTGTAATTAGTTAAAATTTAATTAATACGTGGTAATTAATAAATTTAGTAACTAATTAATGATCCGAAGGGCGGTTATGAAATCGTTAGGCCTTTCGGTGTGTGTTCTCGGTGAACCGCCTTAAAGCCCAAACTTGAGATCACGCGTTCTTCAATTCGTAGTGTCTATGTAGATTGAATGATGGTAAAAAGAACAATAAATTGGATAAGCAGTTCGCTTATAGGTTGGGTGGTCAATCGAGCTGAGGCTCGAACCGACTTAACCCTCCTGGTGTGATGTATGCACGGGGTCCGGCAAGACTAAGCTACACCGGAGAAGCGGAGGGTGATTCTTCTTATCTCAATGAGGCCGTCTTGACCCGATTTCGTCCGGATCACACATATGTTCCAGCGAATAGGACGGGTAGGCTTGCCTACGTTACCCGACACCATTCGAATCCTTGATTTGATGTGCTTTTATGTTAATATAAAAGAGCGTGGTTAGTTAACCCACAACCACTTCCAAAATATTGAGTGGGGCGGGAGGCGGCGGCCAACCCCGCGGCTCTCTTATAGATACAAGTAAGTGAGAGAAGGGTGACGCCGAGGCGCTTTTGATTCGTCCCCAAGGATGGTGTTCGCCTTATCAACATTCATGGCTTGGTCTCCGAAAGGATAGGATTTCCGGTACTGGCTGGTCAGTCGCTTTATCTAAGACGGTATACGGGCGTATCTAAGAGATCCGATATAGTAGGTCACACCACGTCATGGGTATTTTTGATAATATCTAGGCTAAAAGGAAGGTAGTCAATGAATAAAGGGATGTTCGATTCTCTCGGGTTGTCGATTCTCACAAGTTATTCATTGATGAGATTATCTCGATTTAACCGTCATCTCTTTGACCTACCCTAGAAGGTGCATCGAGATCTTGAGGTTAAAACTGTAAATGGTAGAGTAGACTTAATTTTTAGTTTACAATTCCTAAAATTAATATAGTAGTGTTAAACTTGAATTAATTTATGTCATTTTATTTACAAAAGATTATCCCTTACTAAATTGCTTAAAAATTTATAATTGACTAGTATTGACTTCGTTAAAAAGTGGAAAGTAATTAAATACGTTGAACTAGTTAATCGATAATGCAATTAATTTTCAAAGAGATATTTTCTCTTAAGCCTTTTAAAAACTAAATGACATATAGGTATGTCAGCAAGGTCATTCCTGGTCTCCAAACGGAAGACAAACTTAGTTTAAAGGTGACTTTGGACTTTGAAATTCTTCAGTGAATTTTGAGTATGTAGTAATTACGCGGTAATTTTCTAATTGAAAATTGGAAAATCATGAAGTGTTACTAGTTGAGACGATATTTGGAATCGATGAACTCAGTGGGAGCTTTATGATTTGTTGTTTTCTAGAACATTAGAAAAGTGTAATCGACTACACACGTAACCGTTCTAATTGAAAAACCGGAAAGTCATGAAATGTTGCTAGTTAGGATGATATTTGGAATCGATGAACTAGTGGGAGTTTCATGATTTGTTGTTTTTGGAAACAATAGAACTATATGCGAAAGATTTTCTAATCGAAAAATCGGAAATTCATAAAAATAAAGCATTGCTCGTTAGGCGGTATTTGGAACCGATAAACTAGTGGGAGCTTTAATTTGTTTTTCGGTATATTAGAAAATCCGAGAAGTCTCGATGAGTAACACTCGAAATAGACATCCCACGGTTCAAGAGTAGTGTTCATCTCAAACGAATCATTTGGTTCAAGATCGTTCCATTCATTGAAAGTCAAGAATGGGAGAATATGTCTAAAAGTGATGATCACCTAAAGCGAGAAAATTTTAAAAATTTGAACCGAAAATTAATTAACGAAAATCATAGGATAAGGACGTTGATTTTGGATCACCAACCTATGAATCCTTGGCGATTTTCTCGAGCTAAGTTCTTTGGAAGAACAAGGTAGCGGTGCATTTAACGATTAAAAGAGTAAACAGGCGGGTTAATTTTAGCTAGAATAGTGGGAGTGATATAAGGTAATGAATCTTTGATTCAATCCTTGGATATCGCGGGAAAATTATTTTCCGTTTAAGATTAGTTAGAGCGAATGGATTTACCTTACATTCGATAATTTGTTTGTCGTAGAAAGTGAATATACCATTTGTGAGTACGTAATCCAAGACTCGATTTTTGTTTGATA
Source organism: Gentiana macrophylla (assembly GCA_026214975.1). NCBI lineage: Eukaryota > Viridiplantae > Streptophyta > Magnoliopsida > Gentianales > Gentianaceae > Gentiana > Gentiana macrophylla. Next base: position 1,783,867 of record CM047811.1, on the reverse strand, counting down.
AAGTCAAAACCACTCACAATTCTTTGAAATATGTATATAAAACACATCTTAAGAAACCATTAGAGCAATTGGTTTCTATATTTAGATAAACGCTTCTTCATATTCCATAGTTAGTGCATAGTCCCACAAAGACAAGACAGGAAGACGGCTCAGGGTGATTCAGCTCTCGATACCGTTATATTGTCTCAAAGGTTCAATGACTAAGTTTCCTTTCAATCGGGAAAGGATAATGGATATAAAGAAGTAACATAGCTGTTCAGCTGGCGACCTTCGGGTGCTGATGAAAGATACTGAGCTAGTAAGAGCTTCCGAGTAGTGACTTCATGTCCATAACTATTCAAACACTCGGTAAGTTTATCCAAAATATTTTGAGGTTTCTCCATTTTCAACAGAGATAGAGTATTCTATACTCTCGGAATAGGCCATTCATAGTCCTCGAGATCGATGCCGCCACTGCCTCGTTTGTGACATGTTCTCACTAAGTGAGAAACCGTTAAATTGCCTTATATAGTTTTTTAGATGTGCTGCAATAACCTTTGTAGTAACTTTCGATAAAGATATTAGAAGCGAAATATCGGTTTACATTGAAATGTAAGACCGAGAAGTCTACTAGGATATGCTTTGGAATTTACGGATAAGGTGTGGATTCGGTTCACCCCAGCTTCCATAAATATAAAGCATTTAGCACACGGTGCTTGAAGGTAGGTAGAAATTTTACGGCAGAACACGTTAGGTCGGTGACCAACGTTATATCTTTGTAGCATTGAGAAAAAGGTTTGTTATAAGATTCATGAAATCAAGGAAGGGCAGTTATGCTTGTTGCATCCTTTACGATAGGAGTCTATGAACAACAAACCTTGAACCTTGAGTCTGGTTACTCAAGGTAATTAGCCAAGCGATTAAATCGAGACCACATCCAACATCGTTTGTTGGTGATAACACTAAATACTACTAAACTAGATCGAATTTCGATCCACCCTGAATGTAGTGGGGTATGGTTTACCAATTACCCATTACGGGTTAGTGGACTTTGTAGTACGAGGATCGATTGATGACCTATGGCTCTTTTGTATGCGATAGGATTACGATAATGAGGCTGGTTTAATGGCCATAACCACAGTGAATGGAGTTCGGTACTCCATTGCTCATGCTCTTGTAGAACCACCCGAGCCGCCTCGAGCCAGGTGGGAGTAATTGGACTCCTACGGAAAAGAAGTAGAATGAGTTCGGTATTGCATGATTCTGTTCAAAGGTAAAAATAGGGTGATTCCTAAGACTTTCTTGCCAAACAAGCGGAGTCTCGGATTATTCGAAACAAAAGGGTATTGACTTATGAACTTATGACAGGATGCTGTCATGGGCTTATGTCCTTTGTGGATAAAAAGCAAACCTCTAGGTCCACGGAAGTCATATATTTCTACAATATGTGGATTTGACCGAATATTGATAAGTCTTTGTGACCGGATATCAATTTTAGACGTGAGAGTGAATATATATATTAGTGTTTGTGAAGGATATGCGCACCGCAGTTGGAATCAACATGGGTGTGTTATCCGAAGTCGAATCGACAATGCCACAATTCTCTTGCTGCAATGAGAGATTTGGACAACATTCTTAAGAGTTTGACTCGGTCGAATTCATTAGAATCGATCCTTCGGTTTCCCATCCATCTTATTGGTTAAGATGATGCATGTCTGCGTGTATGCAACATTCAACGAGGAAGTTCTACCCTATGCCTCGGAATGACTCTACAAATCTTCGGATCGGGAGAAATGGGATGATTCTCTTTCTAATAAAGAGATGGTCGAGTTATTGAACGTCAACTTTGATCGAATCTTAGATTCGGCGGTTAACATAGTAAGTTTAGTATGTCCTTTAGTATCTTGAGAGAACGAGGAATAATATGCGGACATATTCATGTGTGAACTTGGATATGTGTGATCTAATCGATTTTGACTTTAAGTCGATTGAGGATGATCGTTAAGTCGATCTCGGGCTCGGTTTACTCGTACCACATGATTTGATGGACCGGTAACGTTTCGATTCTACGGATGCGTCTCGAGCCGACAACCCCGACTAATCATTAAGACCCATGACATTTAGATGTAGGTGCTCCCGAGTCAACCGACCTATCCTCTGACGGCACACTCGGAGTGTATTTTGTCATCTGAAATGGTTATGACATGCTTAGGTAAGTACTAGAATCACGGGATAAGTCTCCATTGCTTTAGAGCAAGTGGGAGATGTAGTTTGTTGTATTTTAAATAATAGGTGTGCTCTAAAACAATTAATCACATGCTTTCGTGCAAGTGGGGAGATTGTTAGGTGTGATGCCGAAAGACAATTTTTGTAATTGTTTTATTTAATAAATGAATTGAGCGTTATTATTCATATTTATTATTCCCATAATCACCGATGTATGTGATAGTATTTACACTTCGAGAAAACCCTAAAGTATATCGTTTATGTAATCACTTAAACTTCGGTGTATGGTATATACACGGGAGGATTGAGAGTTAGTGAAGATGTACTTAAAATACAATTAGCCCGTAGTGAAGTTAATCGAAGTATCGGGTCTCTCGGCTTAACGTGCTATTAATCGCGCCGAACACGATAGGTGTGATAGTCCTATCCGGACTTCGGTTAAGAGAACCTAATGGGGCATTTATATATGATAGATATATCATATAGAAATTTGGACCCGATTTGATTAGAGTTCACGATATAATTCCGTGTCGAGAAGTCTTATCGAATCAATGGATGATCATATTTATGGATATATCTTAAATCTGAGGTGATCACGGTCAACCGCTTTGTGAATCGATGTGAAGTTTGACTTGGCGGTTAAGGATTGCCCGAGTCCAATGATCCGAATTACCCATCTTGGCATTATCTAATGGATTGAGTGAGTAGTCCGTGTTATCACAGATACGGAATCCATTCCTTCCATTTATGGAAGTAGATGAAGCCGATTCCACTTATTTGTTAATCCTAGAAGCGATGATCGATGGCGAGTTCATATATCTGTGATTGATCACCGGTGAGTTGTATGAATTAATTGATCAATTAGGGTTAATGGTAAATAAGGATAAGAGGTTTAAAAAGGGTTAACGGTTCCGATTTAGAATGAGCGGTACATGAGAGATTAATCCATATGTAATGATTATATCAATGGAGACATTATTATTATTCTGCGTGAGGAGATAAATATAATCTCATAATCGGAGGAGTGAGTCAGGATTATGGTGGCATATTCACAGTGATTGATTTATCGAATATAATTATTCTATAATTATTTATTTGATTTATCGGGCCGATTATTAGTCCACGGTCCCCGGCGTGCCTCCTCAATATAGCATAGCTATTCTGGGACGTCGAATCCTAATAATATTAATTTAGTTCTTGTTGGACTTTATTAAAGCGATATGTGAATTAATTGTTTAGTGGACTATTAAATTAGTTGGGTAAATAATTAAATATTGGAAAAAACGTTTCATAATCTTGGCCCAATTGTGTTATAGCCCAAAATTAATTATGACTAGGTCATGATTTAAAGTGGCGCCCCCTCTTTATTTTTGGAACAAGAAATTAATTTTCTTGTGATTAATAAAACATGTGCATAAAATATTTATTGGATAAATATTTATGGAAAGAAATAAAGATGAATATTATCACAGATTTGTTACAGAATATTTTGGGATTATCTTTTATTTAATAGGATTATCATAATTGATTTTGTATTAATTATAAAATCCTTGGAGGCTAAGTTTACTCTCATATAAAGAGAGTTCTCCCAAGCAAATAACACACAAGATTTTCGACTTCTCCTCTTAGAGAAGAAGTGATAAATTCGGCCAAAGGGGTATAAGGGAAAATCTTGGAGATTTTTCGGGTGCATATCGGAAGGTTCGAGTCGAGAATTTCCTTCCACGGGAGTTGCTTGGATCACACGCGTCACGGAAGATCGTTGGTGCTCTTCCGCGCTTTCGCTTCGTTCATCTGTGCGGTTCTTCAACTTGGATTTTGAGATCAAGAGGTATGTTCTACAACCCCATGTAGATATAGATCACAGTTATTTTATTACGTGTAGTTTATAGATCTAGATCCATAAATCGTTTCATTGCCGGATGGTATTACTAACATCATATTGGTCGAGTAATGATCAATCGGGGTCCATATAATCACATTATATCTACAAATCTAATCCATACAATTTTATCTTATGAAAAAGATTAAATTCTAATTTTAACTACTTATGTGTCTTATTTTATCACATCAAATAATTAAATAACTTTTAATTAATTATATGACTTAATCAAAAATTAAAATTAACATTTAATTTTAAATCGATTCTAGTTTTAATTTATTAAATTTAAACTATTCAAAATAAAATTAAAATTATAATATCTCCTTTTGCTTCCTTTCCTTTTTGGTTCCTAACCAAAATGGGTGCCTTTGGTTTCCTAAACCAAAAGGCATCTTCCTAAAAACAAATTTGATTTAGGCCTAGCCACTTTTCAAAATCAAAATTTTGAAAGTGGCCTAGGCCTAGGCTTTTACAAATCAAATATTTGAAAAGGGCCTAGGCCTATTCCAAATCAAAATTTGGAAATGTCAATATTTTGGTTGGTATTCCACTATTGTTCCCAATGGCCCAAACTATTTGAACCATTGGTTGGCCACTTGACAAAACTAAACAAAAGAGATATCTATGCACTATAAATATCACAAAACGAAAAAGGTCGATCTCCCTTTTTTGGAAGAAGACAGCCGATGATGGTGACCTTAGGCGGCGACCCCGCCGCCCATGAGAAGAAGGGTTGCGCTTGATCGGCCGAGCCCCCAATCGATCTAATTTTTTTTGGTTATAAACATCTCGTGATTATAGATCTTGCATCAATCGATTAATTACTATGCAATTAAATTATGCTTATGGCTTAAGCTCGAAACCTTTCTCTGATACCACTGTTAGGAAATCACTAATTTAACGCAGCGGAATTTAAAATTTTTATTTCCTTTTCTAGATCGTTATTCATTTAATGCAATAAACACGTTAAGTAGTTTGACGGTTATACCTTGGATGATCTATAAGATCGTCACTTTGTGATCAACGGAGAGCGATCTGGTCGCATAGCCGTCCACGTGTCCGGCCTCTATCGTTGATCCACACGAACTCCTCGCCGGAATCCTCATTGGATTGCTATTGGAAAACCCCGGTTGCAAGACCAGCCTTTTTTCTCTCTCTCCAACTCTCTGTAGGATGCTCTCTTTTACACAAGAACTATGAAATCTTGCAATTGTGATATTCAAAAGAACTTGACACCCACCTCTTATTTATAGTAGAAGTGGCGCCCCATCTTGGTGTGGAGGAGAAGAAAACATTTTTCCAATAAAATAAGGAAAATCAATTAGATTGATTTATCTCTTTTATTATAATATCTCATATTAAATAAAATCTAAATATTGTCAATATCTTATATTGATTATATTTATCTTATTACCATAAATCTATTTTTACAAAATCAATTAATATCCAATATTAATATTATGGTAATATTATTAATTAAAGTGCACAATCCAAGTGTATCTTATACACAATGATGTGCCGCCCCATATTGCCAAATAATGGCTTCCGGAATATTCTTTAATTAATATAATTTGTGTATAATTAATATCTTGCATTTTATTTATTCATAATAAATAAACACCACAATATTAATTTACCACTATAACATTTATAGTCTATAGATAAACTTTCCTTATTTGGTTTTCAACTATAACCGCATTTTAATCCGACTCGATGTTCATATGTGTGTGACCCGATAGGCTTCCGAATATGTTGGCCGTAGACACAAAGTGCAATTCACGAAAATACCCTTCATGCCTAACAATCACGTGATTGTGTCTAGCAACACACCGTGACCCCCAATCATCGAAAGAGTCAAAAGCAATGACTACTACCTTTCATGTGAAGCAGTTACCGTGTAACTTACAATCCTATCGCTGTAATAATATCCATACGATCATATCTCGAGTGTCATTACATAATGATCGTATCTTATAATCTGGATATCATGCTCCCTCGGAATAACACATTTACTCCCACTTTGCAAAGATTCACGAGAGCTAGACATTCCTTATAAGAAGGCCATTTCGGATTTTCGATCCCAATCATAGGATACGCTATTCCCGGACGACCAAACATGTATACTCCGCATGCTTCAATATCATACTCAATCACTACCACATGATCGCCATGTGGTTAAGGGAAACCTCAATAGTGTCAAAGCATGACAATCCACACCGTGATGCCATGAAGACTCTGGTCTAAAGGATAATTACATAACCGCCACATAGTGTGACACTTAATGTAAGTGGGTCAATCTAACATACGCATTTTCTAATACACGTCCACGTACAGTCCAAGTGTCTCTACACTTTGATAGACGAGATCTATCCCTACCTTCTATATGATAGAAGACATCCAATACGTGCTAGTCTAATTATACTATCCATGTCACATTTGACAGTACATAAGACTAGAGACTTTTAAATATCAAACTTTTTGAAGTGATTAGAGATCTCATCAACCATAATCACTATCATGGTTTCTCTATCACAGTTTGACACTAGGGACACTACTATATATATATATATACAACAAATAATATGAAGATAAACAATATATAATAACATAAGTGCTTTTATTAATCATAATAAAGTTATTACATGAACTAAACAGACTGTAATTGACACGACCCGGTCGGATCCGGTCCAACCCGGTTGGGTTTAGGACACCTATTCAACAGATATAATGATCTCTCGGAATAACGCATTTACTCCCACATTGCAAAGATTCACGAGAGCTAGACATTCCTTATAAGAAAGCCATTTTGGATATTCATTCCCAATCATAGGATACGCGATTCCCGGACGAACTAACATGTATACTCCGCATCTTCAATATCACACTTAATCACTACCGCATGATCGCCCCGTGGCTAGGGGAAATCTCAATAGTGTCAAAGCATGACAATCCACACCGTGATGCCATGAAGACTCCGGTCTTAAGGATAATTACACAACTGCCACATAGTGTGACACTTAATATAAGTGAGTCGGTCTAACGTACGCATTCTCTAATACACGTCCACGTACAGTCCAAGCGTCTCTACACTTCGATAGACGAGATCTATCCCTATCTTCAGTCAGATAGAAGACATCAAATACGTGCTAGCCTAATCATACTATCAATGTCCCATTTGACAGTACATACTGTTAGGTGTAGTGCCCGAAAGACAATTTATGTAATTGTTTTTATTTAATAAATGACAGATTTTATTTCATCTTATTATTTGCTTTGTGCTTATATTTAATATACTGCTGAAAACCCCAAGTCGTATCATATGTAGCCATATAACTTAGTGTGTGTCACACATGAGGATTAAGTATATGGTGATACACTTGAATTATTAGTCCGAGGTGAACTTAGTCAAAGTATGAGGTCTATTGATTAAACCACCATTAATGCGCCCAAAACACTTTATGGTTTGACCGTCTTATCCGGACCATCGACATTGGTTGTCTAAGTGGGGCATTTATATATGATAAGAGTCATATAGGTCTGGACCGATTTAATCTAAGTTTCTCATATAATTCCGTGATTGAGAAATCTTATTAAATCATAAGATGATCATATATGGATTAACCTTAATCTTGAAGTGATTACTGGACTCTACTTGTTTGAGGATAGGGTTTGATGTGTTCGTTAAGGATCGGCTAAGAAGGCGCGGTCCGAATCACTTTCACGTTAGGCACTCATTGCGGAATGAGTGAGAAGTGTGTGTCTCGTAGATATGGAATCCATTCCTTCTCTTTGGAAGTAGAAAGACAATCCTCTTATTTGTTGATCCTAAAAGCAGATCGATCCGGGAGTTTGTATTGGTTATGAACTAATTGATCACTAGTGGGTTAATGGTAAATAAGAGAAGATGTATTGAAGAAGGTTTGGAAATAATCTACTTGATGACGGATAGTTTATGGAGGGTTAGTTTATATGAAATGATTATATCAATGGACACTTATCGACTCGACTCGACGTTTTGAGAATAAGTTATATCTATAATCGATAGAAGTTCGATTTGGTTATGGTGGCGTAATTAAGAATTAATGAATTAAGTAGAAATATTTACATTCGATGAATATTTTATTTAATTTGTTGTAATTTCTACTGGTTATAGTCCATCGTCCCGGGTTGGCTCCTAACACGCGAGTGTTTTTCTCATTTTATGGAGCATCGAGAATAAATTAAATAGTTGGTTTATTTAATGAATATGCAATATTATTTATTTGGTAAATAATATGTAAAATAGAAAGGACATTTTCTATTAAATTTAATGACATATATGGCGCCCCATGTGGATAAATTTGGGAAAAGAAATTTTCCTAGATTATGTCACATTGTAATTAAGTAATTGTCTATTTGTTGGATAATTAATGGAAAATTGAGAGATTGATTCTTTGGGAATTATCTCTTATTTTGTGGGAAAAATATCTTTTACTTAGGGAATAGGTTTTGTGGTGTGAAAAGATAAGCTCTCTTGATTAGTTATTTTTACATATAAAGAGAGTTCATCCTAACACAATTCACACAATTAATTGCGCCACACATCAATTAAAAGGAAGAAAAATTAGTTTCTTCGCTTAGTATTTGTGGGGAAAAAACCTCGGTTTTTTTCTTGTGCTTCAAGGAGGTTCTACGGCGCGATCGACGTCCACCGTCGTCGCTTAGGAGACACAATCCGGAAGACTACGGCATCTCGCTTTGGTCGATTATCTCTTCCTCCGATAAGGTAAATCTTCAACCTTACCGTGGGATTAATTAGTTATATGTCATATCGTAAATCGCGTAAAATGTCATCATGGATGAAGATCTTAAGATCAAGATGGTATGCCGATCAAGCATTTTTGCGATCTTGACGTAAAAATTTTGAAAGAATAAAAGATCTTTTAAATTTAATTTGTATTTATTTTTTGTTGATCTTATATTAGAATTTGTTGTATAGGAATTTGTTGTATTTATTTTTCTGGAAATTATTAGATCAAAATTGATTAGATATAGGAAAATATTTTTTTTTCTCGTACCTGTGCTACAAATCTGGATGTTCTACAGCAAATTGGGTCGCAGGAAATGGTGAATTCAAGTGCGGATGTCATGCTGACATCAGCGATAAAAAAAATATAAGAAAAAAAGGCGGCTGAAGTACGAGAGGAGGAAAAAAAAGGAGGAAAAGGAATCAATTTTTTTTCCAAGATTAAGGTGGTGCAACAAAGATAAATACTTAGGATATATTTTTTTTCCTAGTTTAAATAGGTTAGGAGACGGGATAATAAACGATTATCAATCTCGATTGGTTTCTTTTACGATTTATTTATTTTCGTGTTTGATAATTTATGTGAGATAACCATGCCATGACATTCATCATATTCATGAATTCCACTCCTAGTATATGCACACATGTAGACAATTAATCACGATATTAATTAGGCATGTATGAGACGTAATTAATTTAGTTTAATTTAGGTAATTAATTAAATTAATTAAAACAAACGGAATTTTATCGGGACATAAAATTCACATGATAATATAAAATTTACTCGGTAAATTTCGTGGTTTTTGATTATGTAGTGACTACATAAAAGAATTTTAATAATTGAAAATTTAGAAAATCCGGAAAAGTTGGACACCAACTGGGCAAAAGGTTCGAAAATTGGTTCGGGCGGTCAACAGGGCTTCGGCTCGACTCGCCTTGTCCGTCCAAGTACGGGGTTAGCCACGGGGTCCGGCAAGGTCAAGCTATCGTCGAGCTGAGACTCAATGGGGCAACCCTAGCCCGAATTTCAACCCAGCACCCGCACACGTGCGACGTTAGCGTCGTATATGAACCAACGAAGAGGACGGGTCGGCTTAGCCAATCCCGATACCGTTCGGTGAACTCAGTTAAAGCTCAGCCAGGGTTTAATGCCGATAAGTTGGTGATTGCTTTTCAAGATTTATTGTTTTCAAATTATTGAGATGAAATTCTACAAACCTAAAACTTTTATCATGACATATTAGGATAATAAAATTCTTTGTGAATTTTATTTGTGTAGTGTCTACACAAAAGAATTTTAATCCATAAAATTGGAGGATCGTGGATATAGCGACACTAGTTAGACGGTATTTGGAACCGATGAACTAGTGGGAGGATTATATTAAATATTCATGATCTATTGTTTTTGGATTATTTGAAAATTCTAAAATCCTAAAGAGTCTACCTAGTTTTTAAAATATTGAGTGGGAGCGGGGAAGGTGGCAACCGACCCCTCGGCCTCTACTATTGACACAAGCACGTGAGAGAAGGGTGATGCCTCGAGCCGTTTTGATTACGGCCCCCTGCGGATGGCCTTCACCCCTATCGAAATTCAAGGCTTGGTCTCCGAAAGGATAGGATTTTGGGTACTCGTCGAGTCACTGACCGACCCTGCGGAGGCATAGTCGAGGCGTACTTTGAGATCTGAAATAGTAGGTCACACTCAAAAGGATATTTCTTGGAAATATCTTGGCTGAAAAAGGAAGGTAATCAATAATTAAATAATAGATGTTTGATTCTTAAAGGTTAATTGTTAAGAGAGATTGTCTCAATTTAATCGTCATTATACTGATACCGACCCTGCGGCGGCAGTATGATGTGAGATTAAATCCTTGGAATGGTAGGATAAACTACATGCATAACATCACGTTTACTATTCCTAAAATCATATTTAGTTGCGGTGTATGATTTGATTTATTTCTGTCATTTTATTCTACAACATAATGTCTTCTCAAGTAACTAGTCTGCTGAATGAAAATTTGACCGGTAACAACTTTAACAAGTGGAAAAGTAACATGAACGTTGTGCTCATCTTCGAAAACGTTAAGTTGTCCTGTCTGAGGCTTGTCCGCCGACTCCTCCCATGAACGGCTCGCGAGCTTTACGCGATGACCATAAACGATGGGTAGAGGCGGACAATAAGGCTCGTGGCATCTTGCTGGCCTCCATGTCGGAGATCATAAGGACCAAGCATAAGAACATAGATAGTGCGCGAGAAATCATGGACTCTCTTATTTCCATGTTTGGTGCCCCATCTGATCAAGCAAGACATGAGGCCATCAAGTTGGCCATAAATGCCAAAATGAGGAAAGGTCAGTCGGTAACTGGTCATGTGATGAACATGATTAACTACTTTGCTGATGCTGAGACTCATGGCTCTAGTTTTGACGATGCAACTCAAGTGAGTATGATCTTAAAATCACTTACACCTGAGTTCCTTTAGTTCAAGAGTAACTATGTCACGAACAAACTCAAATTTGATCTGACTCAGATGATTAATGAACTGCAAGTGTTCGAAGCTATCTCCTCTGGGAGAAGCCGAGAAGGGGAAGTAAAGGCCGAGGCCCACGTGGCCGAAGCTAAGGCATCGAGCTCTGGAGTCAATAATAAGCCCAAGGCAAAACAGGCAAAGCAGGCAAAGCAGGCAAAACAGCCAAAACGTGAAGAAAATCGTGCAAAGCCAATGAAGAAGAAGGCTAAACAGGCAACTTCCAAGCCCAAGGGGAAATGTTTCCACTGCCATGAGGTAGGAAATTGGAGGCGCCATTGTCCATCATACCTCAATGAGGCTAAGGAAGGGAAAGGCCTTAACAACAAGGGAAAGGATAAGACAGGTAATTATGAATTACTAGTCTTGGAATCCTATACAGTAGCTGAAAATGTATCAACTTGGATACTAGATTCTGGAGCTACTAACCATGTTTGTTCTTCTTTGCAGATCCTTAGTTCATATCAGGAGCTAGATGAAGGCACGCTGACGATGAGAGTTGGCAACAATGCAGTGGTTTCAGCTAGAGCAGTGGGAGTAGTTAGTTTATGTTTTGGCAATAAATTCTTTGTTTTAAACCATGTTTATTTTGTTCCAAATTTCCGTAGAAATTTAATTTCAGTTTCAATGTTGCAAGAACAATCGTATTCTCTTTCTTTTGATAGTAATAAAATTGTCATTTCCAGAAATGGTCGTGATATTTGTTCTGCAATTTTGGAAAACGGATTGTATTTTATTAAACCGTTAGCAACTCTACTGCTTAACACTGAAATGTTTAAAGTAGAACATCAGAAATATGTTAAAAGACAGAAAGTTTCTCACCATGATAAAACATACCTTTGGCATATAAGACTTGGTCATATTTCCTTGGAAAAAATCAAAAGACTGGCCAAGGGTGGTCCCTTGAGTGAGTTATCTGTTGACACACTCTCAGTCTATGAATCCTGCCTGGAGGGAAAAATGACTAAATGACCCTTCTCATCAAAGGGAAATAGAGCCAAAGAACCTTTGGAATTAGTGTATTCAGACTTGTGTGGTCCGATGAATGTACAGGCTAGAGGTGGTTTCGAGTATTTTGTGACTTTCATCGATGACTACTCGAGATATGGATATGTTTATCTTCTGCACAGGAAGTCCGAAGCTTTTAGTAAGTTTAAGGAATTCCAGGCAGAGGCCGAAAGGCAACTGGGTAAATCATTGAAGTGCCTTCGTTCTGATCGATGAGGTGAGTACTTGGATACTGACTTCACTGATTGTCTTTTGGAACATGGGATCTATTCCCAGTGTTCCATACCCAGGACACCTCAGCAAAATGGAGTTGTTGAGAGGAGAAACAGAACGTTAATTGACATGGTCAGGTCAATGATGAGCTACACATCACTGCCAATTTCCTTTTGGGGATATGCTTTACAAACAGCGGTTCACATATTGAATGTGGTGCCGTCAAAGTCTGTCGAAAAGACACCTCTGAACTTGTGAAAAGGGCGGAACGATAGCATATGCCACTTTCGCATTTGCGGATGTCCTGCACATGTGCTGGAAGACAAGACTAGCAAATTGCAAGCACGTACAAAAGTCTGTCTGTTTGTGGCTATCCTAAAGGAACGAGAGGAGGTTTGTTTTATGATCCGGAAGACAACAAGGTGATAGTCTCGACTAATGCCACGTTTCTTGAGGATCAATACATGACAGACTTCAAACCTCAAAGTAAAGTAGTACTCGAGGAGTTACTTTCTGACACGGTTTGACCACTGGTGACACCTCCTGTCACAAATAACACTAATAACGCCATAGTTGATCTAGAGAATCCTAAACCGCTCAGACGTACCGAAAGGGTGGTTCGGCCACCTACTCGGTATGGCATGCAAGAGGAGGCAAATATTGCCGTCTCTGATGGAGTGGAGGATGATCCGCTATCCTTTCAGAGGGCTATGGATGATTCTGACAAGGATAAATGGATTAACGCAATGAACCAAGAAATGGAGTCAATGTACTCTAACTCAGTCGGGAAACTTGTGGATTGCCCTGAGGGTGTACAGCCCATAGGCAGTAAATGGATCTACAAGAGAAAGAGAGGCGTGGATGGGAAGGTTGAAACCTTCAATGCTAGGCTAGTGGCAAATGGTTACACCCAAAGAGAGGGAGTCGACTATGATGAGACTTTCTCGCCTGTGGCCATGCTAAAGTCCATTCATATTCTTCTTTCGATTGCTGCATGCTTAGATTATGAAATCTGGCAGATGGATGTTAAGACGGCTTTTTTAAATGGCTATCTTGATGAAGAAATATATATGCAGCAACCAGAAGGTTTCATTGAGAAAGGCCAACAACACAAAGTGTGCAAGTTGCTCAAATCCATTTATGGGTTAAAGCAAGCATCTCGGTCTTGGAACCACAGATTTGATGAAACCATCAAGTCTTACGGTTTCGAAAAAAATCCTGATGAGCCTTGTATATACAAGCGCTTCATTAAGGAAAATGTGGCATTCTTAGTGTTGTATGTTGATGAAATCCTGCTAATTGGAAACAATAAGGGGATGTTGTCTGATGTTAAAAGTTGGTTAGCCACGCATTTCCAAATGAAAGATTTAGGAGATGCATGCTATGTTCTAGGGATCAAGCTCATTCGGGATCGGAAGAACAAAATGTTGGCTTTGTCCCAGACATCTTACATTGATAAGATGATGCTGCATTATAGTATGCAGAATGCAAAGAAGGGTTTCCTACCAACCCGTCATGGCATAGCTCTCTCTAAGAAACAGTGTCCTCAAACACCTGAGGAACAAGAGAGCATGGGACGTATTCCTTACGCATCTGCAGTTGGAAGTCTGATGTATGCAATGTTGTGTACAAGACCGGACATCTGCTACGGCGTGGGATTGGTCGGTCATTTTCAGTCAAATCCAGGCAAGGAGCATTGGACAGTAGTAAAGAATCTCCTCAAGTATCTAAAGAGAACGAGGAATTATATGCTTGTATATTCAGGTGCAGACCTGAATATCGTAGGCTACACTGATTCTGACTTTCAGTCAGATAAGGATGATCGTAAGTCGATCTCAGGCTTAGTGTTTACGCTTGGAGGTGGAGCCGTATTGTGGAGAAGCGTAAAGCAACCAAGCATTGCGGATTCAACTATGAAAGCCGAGTATAGCAGCCTCTGAGACAGCTAAGGAAGCGGTATGGCTCAAGAGGTTTCTTGGTGATTTGGAAGTAATTCCGAATATAAATGATCCAATACCACTTTATTGTGACAACAATGGAGCGGTGTCGAATTCCAAGGAACCGCGAGTCATAAGAGATCAAAGCATATAAAGAGAAAGTACCATCTATAATCAGAGAGATCGTGCACAGGGGCGACATTTCGGTCCTAAAGATCGCCCCGGCCGACAACCTAGCTGATCCGTTCACCTAGACGCTGGCATCTAATGTCTTCGACAAGCACTTGGAGAGTATGGGAGTGATAGACATGTCTCATCTGCTTTAAAGCAAGTGGGAGAAATATGTAGTATATAGATAAATGTAATAGGGTGTGCTCTAAAACAATTGTTGCTTGTCATTACGGGCAAGTGGGAGATTGTTAGGTGTAGTGCCCGAAAGACAATTTATGTAATTGTTTTTATTTAATAAATGGCAGATTTTATTTTATCTTACTATTTGCTTTGTGCTTATATTTAATACACTGCTGAAAACCCCAAGTTGTATCATATGTAGCCATATAACTTAGTGTGTGTCACACATGAGGATTAAGTTTATGGTGATACACTTGAATTATTAGTCCGTGGTGAACTTAGTCAAAGTATGGGGTATATTGATTAAACCACCATTAATGCGTCCAAAACACTTTATGGTGTGACCGTCTTATCCGGACCGTCGACATTGGTTGTCTAAGTGGGGCATTTATATATGATAAGATTCATATAGGTCTGGACCGATTTAATCTGAGTTTCTTATATAATTCCGTGATTGAGAAATCTTATTAAATCACAAGATGATCATAAATGGATTAACCTTAATCCTGAAGTGATTACAGACTCTTACTTGTTTCAGGATAGGGTTTGATGTGTTCATTAAGGATCGCAAGAGGCGCGGTCCGAATCACTTTCACGTTGGCACTATTCTGGAATGGGTGAGAAATGTGTGTCTCACAGATATGGAATCCATTCATTCCCGCGGGAAGTAGAAAGTCAATCATCTTATTTGTTGATCCTAGAAACTGGTCGATCCCGGGAGTTCGTATTGGTTATGAACTAATTGATCACTTGTGGTTAATGGTAAATAATGATAAGATGTATTGAAGAAGGTTTACGGAAATAATCCTACTTCAGTACGGATAGTCTATGGAGGGTTAGTTTATATGAAATTATTATATCAATGGACACTTATCGACTTGGCTCGACGTTTTGAGAAAGTTATATCTATAATCGATAGAGTTCAGTTTCGGATTTATGGTGGCGTAATTCCAGAATTAATGAATTAAGTAGAAATATTATGTTTGATGAATATTTTATTTAATTTGTTGTAGCTACTGGTTATAGGACCATGGTCCCAGGTTGGCTCCTAACACACGAGTGTTTTCTCGTTTTATGGAACCTCAAGAATAAATTAAATAGTTGGTATATTTAATGAATATGCAATATTATTTATTTGGTAAATAATATGTAAAATAGAAAAGACATTTTGTATTATATTTAATGACATATATGGCGCCCCATGTGGATAAATTTGGGAAAAGAAATTTCCTAGATTATGTCACATGTGTAATTAATAATTATCTATTTGTTGGATAATTAATGGAAAATTGAGAGATTGATTCTTTGGGAATTATCTTTTATTTTGTGGGAAAAATATCTTTTCTTTATGGGAATAGGTTTTTGTGGTGTGAAAATGATAACTCTCTTGACTAGTTATTTTTCTATATAAAGAGAGTTCATCCTAACACAATTCACACAATTAATTGCGCCACACATCAATTAAAAAGGAAGAAAAATTAGTTTATTGCCTTAGTCATTTAGAGAGAAAAACCTAGGGTTTTTCTTGTGCATATTTGAGGAGGTTCTACGGCGAGGATCGACGACCACCAGTCGTCGCTAGGAGACACAATCCGGAAGACTACGGCATCTCCCTTTGGTCGATTATCTCTTCCTCTCCAATAAGGTAAATCTTCAACCTTCTCGTAGGATTAATTAGTTATGTCTCATATCGTAAATCGCATAAGCTTCCGTTGTGCTAAGATTGAGTGTCTCGATCGGTGCTACTACTTAGCACATACGACTAGAGACATTTAAGTATCAAACTTGTTAAAGCGATTAGAGATCTCATCAACTATAATCACTATCATGGTTTTTCTATCACAGTTTGACACTAGGGACGTTAATATATATATATACAACTAATAACATGAAGATAAACAATATATAATGTCAAAAGTGTTTTTATTAATCGTAATAAAGTTATTACATGAACTAAATAGACTGTAAACGACCTGACCCGGTCGGATCCGGTCTAACCCGATTGGGTTTAGGACACCTTTTCAACAAGAAGCATTGGCATTGGGCAGCTCGGCAGGTGCAATTGAAGCAGAAGCAGCATCTACAGAAGGCGCTAAACATGGAGCCGCAACACGACGGGAAGAATATTTAGACACAACGTCTACCCCTCCCTAGAACTCCTTCAGACGAGCTTCACATGCCGTACCCATGTCATGTTTAAACAAAGCCCTATTAGGAAAACCTCCAAAGTACGATTGAAGAAGCGAGACCTACATATTTTATGGCCTTAAAGCCAGCATCAGCCAACGGCTGATCGAGCAACCGATTCGATGAGGGTTATAAAACCCCAAACACGTTCTCAAAAACCATTCCACCTCAGAAGACGTGGGCACGAATGATAGCGTCATAACAATAGCTCTGCCACCTGGCAGAGTAGGCCATTGTAAAATTCTACAAGTCTAGATGACAGTGCCGAACAACACCTCTAACAGATCCGACCTCACAACAAGTAGTTCAGTCAGATCTGGGGGGCTTATGATGAAGGTCAGACTAGCCCTCGGCACGTGTCATTTTTATATTGGCTAACCATTAAATGAAGACATAAAAACTATAAAATTAAGGGCCAGAAGCCCACTTCATACCTAACGGCAGATCCGAATCCCAGGTGGGAGATCAGTCCCACTCCCCAAACCACCGCAGGTCGGCTAGATTGCAACGGAGCTGGGCCAGTGCAGTTCGGGCCGAGGCGGCCTGGGGAGCTCGACGCAGGTCAGCCAGAGCTTTCTTTATATGATAATTAGCCCATGTGCTTATAAGATAATTATGGGAAGATCCTAAGGATTCTTTATCCATTAAGACTCTGATTTCGATATTTAAACTATCCATAATTATCTCTAAATTATAGGGATACACACGAGATTATCCTTAGAGATCAATAATTAGAATCCTTACATGACAAGGCTTTGGACGAGACGTCATTTATATAAACAAACAAGGAGAATACGGAGCTTGATTCGCGAAAGCATAACAAGGATCGTGGCGAACTTGGAAAAATAACCCAAACTCGATCTAAAAATCACCCAAAAACCATCCTCGCTCATATCATTTGCAGATTAAGCGATCAAATTTATTCATAAACGAGATCCAACATCGTCAAATAATAATAAAAATGACGAGATCCGGCATCGTCAAATAATAATAATAATAATAATAATAATAATAATAATTCCTATTACTAACGATAATTTGGATCGCATATTCCCCTCCCTTCGCCTCTCCCGTTGTCCAGTCTCACTCTCACTCCCCCTGTGACTGACTGTGAGCTCTCTCATTTCTCTTTCACACACACAAACACTCAAACTCACTCTTCCGATATTATTCTTCTTCTGTTCTTGAATTTCACCTCAGATCTCTCTTGGGTTTTGTTCTAACATTTCAATTCACTGCTCCATCCACTGCAGATCTACTTCACAAGTATGTGTTTTTAAGAGTGATGGCCAGTTCCGACCCTAGTAAACGACCCAGACCCGGACCATGGCCACCGGCTCCAGAGTCAGCTCCGCCCCCTGCAATGCCGCCTTCTTCATGGGCCAAGCGCACCGGCTTCAGGCCTAAATTTTCCGGCGAGACAAATGCTACTGATTCTGGGCCCATTACTACTCATCTCCCACCCAGAGCTAGAGCACCTGACCCCACCACCGTCGATCTGGAGGCGGGTCGGGTGACGCCCATTCGGGTTTCCAATGGTGAAACAGCCCCGGCGACTCAGAGGCCAACCCCCACCACCACCACCATTACAGACTCGGAGAAGGAAAAAGAGAAGGAGAAGGTGAAGGAGCTACCGCCATTGAGAAGGAGAAGGGATTCTGATGGCGGAGAAGCTGCAGCTGCCCCTGCGGCCAATCCTGTGCTTAAAAGTAATGGGGCTGCTGCGACCAGTGTGGAGGGAAACCGGAGGGGCACTCGAAGTGAAGAGGTATCAGATGCATTACCGCACTCTGTGGTGGATGATGATGCATTAATGTCTGGGCATTCACACATGAAGTATGAACTTAGAGATACCCCTGGTCTTGGTAAGCTTTTCTTATTAGTCAGTGGTTCAAAATCATGCCTTCCCTTTTGTACGAGTTAAACGGGAAATTGCTTACCGGCAGAATGAAGTTCACATTTCCATTTCTTTTTTTCTTTTTAAAGAATTGGGGTTGTATACTTTGGTGTGGTTTTTTTATTTGACATCTGGTGTAAAGGACATTGCTGGGTTTAGCAGAGATGAGATAATGCGTAGAAGATAATGTAAAAAGTGTAACTTTAGTGTTAATAATTAGTGTTTCAAGTCCTTATATAATTATTGTTTTCTTTTGCTTATTTCAGTTCCTATTGGCTTGTATGGGTTTCAACACTACCTTTCAATGTTGGGCTCCTTGATACTGATTCCTCTTGTGATAGTTCCAGCAATGGGTGGCAGCTATGTGAGCACTTGTAATTACTCAGAATGTTGTAATTACTCGGAATGTTTGACTGACAAAGTCTTTGTTCTCTTATGGTGTATCAAATTTTTATTTTTATTTTTATTTATAATAGTTTTAAGTAAGACCTAGAGAACTTTGCCTTGCAGGAGGATACATCAAATGTGGTTTCCACTGTGCTTTTCCTGTCGGGAGTGACTACACTTCTCCACATTACATTTGGCTCAAGGTTACCCCTTATACAGGGACCGTCTTTTGTGTATCTTGCTCCTGCGCTTGCAATAATCAACTCTCCCGAGTTCTTGGGGCTGAATGGGAATGTACGTATCTCAATTCCCAACTTGTATTCATCATCATTATCAGTGGCTTTAGACGATTAGGTCCTCAGGAGGAAGGAGCTTTGTGGTACTTTTTTAAGCCATTAGTATGATACCAGTTATTAGCTTTCACAAGTGTGGACATCCATAATCTGAAAAGCGTTTAGGCAGAGAAAAATCTGACTGTTTCAGCTTACCAAGAAACTTGAAGGGCACTTGGCGTATCCTGTTCCAGGAAGTGTTGGGGCTAGGGATTAGGTGAATGTCTAGAACCGGATGACCTTGGCTAAATAATTTCTGGGCTTCACATGTACTAGAAAATTTCAGACTGGATGTAAAGCCAAAATCCCATTTTTTTAGTTTGAAGATTCACTAGTATTCTAGTTATCTATATCAAATGATAATGTTAAAATGTTTGCATGTATAGTTCTAGCTCTCCCTAACAACTTAAGCTTTTCAACGTGATGGGGTATCAGGGCTGGGAGTCCTGCAATCAAAGCCTCACCATTGGCTCATTCAACAAAGAACAAAACCAAAGAAAAGTTATTACTAGTGTTGTTACAATACTGCAACGTCTTGTTGTGCACATATTTGCAAGCCCATATGTCAGGGCATTGAAGCCTGTTAGTATTTATACATGGATGAATTACAAATTTTCCTTGCCTCCTGAGCTTCTAGCTGACGTGGTAATTTATCACATAGTCATGCAGCACTGGTTTAGTAGTAATAATATATGAGCCTATGATTCAAGCTGTTGATTCAAGCCACTGATAATAGGAAAGGAAGTTACTATAATGATATTTCTGTCAAGTAATGAATGCTGATTGAATGTACATTGGACGAGCAAATTGTTTTTGCTGGAAGACATTTTCTACTTTCTCTCAGTTCTTCTGAACCCTTTCTTTCTCTCCCTATTCTTCATATCACTATCATAATCCTTTTATTCATGCTGAATTTAAGCAATTTATTTTTTAAACAGCCCACTTACATTTCCATAGTTTGTGTGGTTCAATATTACAGAATTTTAAGCATATTATGCGAGAGCTACAAGGGGCAGTCATAATTGGTTCAGCTTTTCAAACATTACTTGGATACAGTGGTCTGATGGCAATATTCGTAAGGTATGAAATCCTTCACGTTGCTTGCATTCGGTTTTGAAATGCACCCATGCACGTGAAGCAAGCTGTCAAAAGCACTTTTCTTTCATGCGTTCCCCTTTTTCAATCTCATACTACTGTCGTCTGGATGGAATGTCTGCACTGTCTTTTTAGCTGATTTTTTTGAATCCAAGCTATTGGCTGCTACAGATTGATACGTGTTCTTGAATCTTAACACGATTTAATCTCATTTAAAAACTCAGATAATCACGTAGGATGATACCGACATGCCCTTCCACATCTGATGATTTGACGGACATTGTCTCTCTTGTTAGAGATCCTTGATTTGGTATTTCTTGAATGGTTGCTTGATTGGGGTTTGATGCCCAAGTACGTGTTTATTTTGCTTGAGATATGTTCCATCCAAATCAACAGTAAGAGCCAAATGTATCTAAAGGTAAATGTATCTGAAAAGATAAAATACTTCAACACTTCTCCTCAAGTTTGGTTGTAGATGTTGATAAAACCCAGCTTGGAACAATGCTGCTGAAAAACTTGAATTGGCACAGCCTTTGTTAGAATATCTCGGTCCGTTGCTCGGTTGATATGTGAGAAAAGGTTTAGATGTTAAGGACCGTTTGATGTTAAGGTTACATGTAAATTGATGTTAAGGTAACATGTAGATTATACATATACACTAACAGAGGGTAACATTTGAATGTTTATTTTGGAGAATTTCTATCTGCTACGAAGAGACTAAGGATGAAAATGCTCTGGAAACCGATCATCAATCTTGATTAGAATATCCAAAATCCATACATTTACTACATCCAGCGTACTATGTGACACAGTGACACCCTATAGATCTAATTTTCTTGCAGTGCATTACTACAACCGGCATACTATGTCGACAATCTTACTTATGGTTTCTATAATAATAGCTATTTCTGGGGGTTCTATAAGAGCTTGACCAGTTTGAATCTTTAACTTTTGGCAGTGATGTTAGTTGCCATCTTCTCAAGCAGTTAGCAAATGATTAATGGGAATGAATAAGACAGTCTTATTTTGCAATCTTAAAATAGTCGCTTATCTTTATTTATACTGAAACATGTATCATGCTTGAAATGCCATGAGGAATTTGACTGAGATTTTTGTGACATTTTTTTTGCAGCTGAACTGTAGTCGGCAATCCTTCAACCACATCTTAGGATTTCTTATGTAGTTTCCCTAGAAGACTAACCTTGAAATATCATGGAGTAGAAGATAACTGTATAATAATCCCTAACAAGTACTTAACTAATTTCTGTATGTACATAATACGTTTCCCATGGCATATTCTTTATATCCACATTGTATCTTCCTTGTGGATGTTTCATAGCCCTTGTCAATTAATTTCTGCAGCTTGTCTTTCTTCTGGAATTGTTAACATGCTCATTCTAGTGTTAGTGTGTTACGGTAATAGCTTTACTATTACAGGTTGATCAATCCAGTGGTTGTCGCTCCAACGGTTGCTGCTGTTGGACTTTCATTTTATAGTTACGGTTTCCCACAAGTTGGTAACTGTCTAGAGATTGGTGCAGTGCAGATATTGTTAGTAGTAATTTTCTCTCTTGTAAGTTTATATACCATTCCCTTTCCTTTTTAAATTTTAAATTTTAAATATACGAGGATTATTATGCTTTTCAAATGCTTACCTGGTTCCACTAAAACATGTACGATCCCTTGTTACATCCTCTGATATGTTTTACCGATTATTAATCACTTGCAGTATCTGCGCAAAATCTCTATCTTGGGCCATCGTGTTTTTCTAATATATGCGGTAATACTGCCTTTCCGTCAATTTTCTTGAATATATTACCGTTAAATGCTGCACTTAACGACATTATGACATTGATAAGTTTATGATGCTATGTGTGCATGTATGAAGGTGCCTTTGGGTCTTGGAATTACATGGGCGATAGCTTTCCTTATGACTGAAGCTGGAGCATACAGCTATAAAGGCTGTGATGTGAATGTCCCAGTCTCAAACATATTATCTGACCACTGCAGAAAACATATTTCTAGAATGAAACACTGTCGAGCAGATACCTCTCATGCCTTGAGAGCTTCTCCATGGTTTAGATTTCCATACCCGCTACAATGGGGCACACCTGTGTTTCACTGGAAAATGGCCATTGTCATGTGTTTCGTGTCTATTATTGCATCAGTGGATTCGGTAGGTGTTTGAAATTCTGTTTAAGTTGATCGAATTCTCACGTTATGTGCCTTGGTGAATTTCATATCTATGGGATTAATTTTGGAAGATCTGCTGTTCTTGTATCACTAGTACTCCCAGTTTTTAAATTCCAACAGATGTAGCTCCCCATTGTTTCAATGTGTATTCGTATTTCCAGTCACTAATTTGCTTTCTTATTGAGCCTATTATCCTGTATTATCTTTGTGTTGTCGTTTCAATAGTAATCTTTTGGAGTCAGATATTTGAAAGGGGAGGGTGGGTGTTTTATGGATCTCTTCATGTCTGGAATTGAGATTCTCTTGTCTCAATATTTTTGGTAGCTGTTGATTTCCATTAAAATATTGTCTCAAATGTAGGTGTCATTACTTGGGTGTAAAAGGGATACTATCCAATAGAAAAAGGGCTCAACTTTCATATCCTCTAAATCTTGCTTCATGAGCAACTGAGCAGTCAAAAATATCTACTTGTTATCGTGCCCTTTGGGAAGTTTGAGCATATCATGTCCAGTGAAAGAAACTGGATCTATTCTCATTATCATGGAACGTGGTTTGTTAATGCATGTACAAATATTAATTTCTGTATAACAAACTTCCCAAATCACATCTGAAATCATTTTAAAGAGTGCATGGTGATGTTGTCTCTGTTGAATCGTGTTATTGCTTTCTAAGCTTGTTGAAGCATTGCAAGCTGAGAAACTTGCTAAGCTAACCCTGAACAATGACAGGCTTTTGCCATGGCATTGTCCAAAAACGGTTGTTTGCCTTTGATGTGCAATAATTAAGATACTTTCTCTTGCTGGTTCATTCTAGTGGGTAGCAATTGATCTTTTCACTCTTCTTATTCATTTATAGGTTGGCTCTTATCATGCATCATCGTTGTTGGTGGCTTCTAGACCTCCAACACTTGGTGTTTTAAGTCGAGGAATAGGTCTTGAAGGCCTGACAAGTATCTTGGCCGGTTTGTGGGGCACAGGTACAGGTTCCACAACCTTAACTGAGAATGTGCACACCATTGCTGTCACTAAAATGGGCAGTCGCACAGCAGTTGAATTGGGTGCATGTGTCCTAATCGTTCTTTCTCTCATAGGTAAGCATTAGTTTTAATCTTTTTGTTCTTTAGGTAGCAAGTGCAGTCCTAAAGCAAAGAATCTTCATTTGTGTCGTATTGTAACTCACTGTTATCCTTTAATGATGTTCATTGTGCCACAGTTGCAAAGATTCTTCATTGTGCCGTATTGTAATTCACTGTTATCATTTAATGATGTTCCTGGCAAGTTTGACAGATTTTTATGTTGTCTACTTTGAATTACTTGTTGTGTACGTATCCTTGTGCGTGTGTGTTGGAGAGACAGAGGAACATATATATATATATATATATATCAATACTCTCGTAAAGGTTTCTTAAGCTACAAAATGAAATGTAGCAGCAGCTCATTTTTTTACGTAGGCGGAATCTTCCTTGTGTTATATCAATATTTTACCAAGTGGAATACTTTGACAGTGCTGCTTGCTTGTCGGGGAATAGGATATGCTGCCGCACCTAAACTTGTCAAATGCATCCATCATCATGGTCTGAATCTTTGTGTGGAAAGGAAATTGATAAACATGATTAGCTTGATGTCAGTACTGCTTGTGCATAGTGGTCTCTGTGAGAAACATCGGTTTCTGAATTTGAAGCCGACTTCCCTTTTACAGAAGAAACGTTCATCTATTGACATCACTAGTTAAGATATGCTCTTCTGATTTCCCCTACGTGCTTGTGTGAATATAGGATGATGAGTATCTTCAGGATTTCTCCTGTAGAAAGAATGAAGTCATATGATATGATTAAACCTATTTGGTTTCCATTGTTCTGTCCTGCTGGTCAACCATAAACCCACTATAAGAACAAATTATAATCCAAAAAATTGATGGGGGAAAAAAAAGTATACTTGTTTCTTATCTACATACGTTTGTCGCACATGGTTAGTCTTATCTTGGGAGGCGATTACGGGGTTTTTGTTTGAACTGTGGTCATAAAGCCTCCCTGCCTTGTGATTGTTATAAGTTGTTGTGAGTCAAGATGATTGCTAATCTTTCTTGGTTTGATGGTGCAGGTAAAGTAGGTGGCTTTATTGCTTCAATTCCCGACGTCATGGTTGCAGCTCTTCTTTGTTTCATGTGGGCAATGCTTACAGCATTGGGCTTATCAAATTTACGATACAGTGAAGCAGGAAGTTCCAGGAACATCATCATAGTTGGCTTGTCTTTGTTTTTCTCTCTCTCGGTACCAGCTTATTTCCAGCAGTATGGTGTCTCTCCTAACACCAACGTCTCTGTTCCTAGTTATTTTCAGCCCTATGTGGTCTCATCTCATGGACCTATTCAGACCAAATACGGAGGGGTATGTCTGTCTGTCATATTATTATTGCTTCCTTCATGATTGTGTTGTATTATGGAGGAGATTATTATATTTAAACAAGTGTTGTCTGATTTTTGCAGTTAAACTACATTTTAAATACCTTGCTTTCAATGCACATGGTAATAGCATTCTTAGTTGCTATTATCCTGGATAACACCGTGCCTGGCAGTCAACAAGAACGAGGTGTGTATGTATGGTCTGATCGCGAGGCTGCAAGAAGGGAACCTGCTGTTGCTAAAGACTATGAGTTACCCTTTAGAGTTGGGAAATTTTTCAGATGGGTCAAGTGGGTAGGGCTATAGTAGTAACTAAGTCGGTAAGGAAGGAAATTAAGCATTCCATAGTTCCCCTTGCAAACTACATCTGATGAGACTTTTGTCCTAGGAGTTGAGAGGACTAAAGCTCCACAGTTTCACAAGGCAAATACACAGTATTTAGTATTTCATTTTCACGGCCGGGACTTTAACTCTTTTCTTCTTGACCGTGGGCAGGCGTCAATAGGTTTTTTTTTTTTTTTTTTTTTTTTTTTTTTCTTCTTATGAATTTGTTGTACATTGGGATTGGATGGAGGATCTGAAGGATGTCTGTCTCTTGTAATTTAGTTTGTAAACTTGTATGTAATTTTTTTTTTTTTTTTGGGGGTGGGGGGGTGAAGATATCGTGATGACCTTTTTGACTTTAGCATGCCTCCTTGGAAACAAAAAAAATCTCTTTGGAAATATTATTTTTCATGTGTTTTTATATTTTTAATTAATGACGACTTAAGGTGAGGAACTATTCTCAATTTGTTTCTAGGAGTACTAGAATGAGGAACAAGTGTTCGTATTTTGAGACTTGCACGGGCCAATGGGTTGGTTTGCAATGCATTTGCTTCTTTGAATTGATGAAGGCCACCTACTTTGAAACTTGTTTGTTAATTTGGTTGGGACATTCCACTGACTATTTTGAAAGTAAAGATTAATTACAAACCATGAAATTTGCATAAACAATGAACATTCATTACCACAATGGTGCTCACTTTAACTCTGGCCAGAAATGACGCTCGATACCTTCTAACCTGGCCGCCTCAGGCTCAATCCTTCCAAGGTATTAATTTGAGTTTTAGCGTAGTTTTCCTCTTTAGTTTCAGATCCACATATGCGCTGTGTTGCCCACTATCAGCAGAATAAATAATTATTGTATTCTTCCTTTCAATTGTAATTAAAAAAAAAACATTTATTACCCTAATTATCTATAGGGGGTTCTATTTGGACCCTCCTTATTACTACTTGCACCATCTTACTTCTGGCACCTCCAAATTATACTTTTAGCACCACGGTTAATATTTTTATTATTTCCATACTTCATACACCACAAACTCTACTACATTCACAACTTTTGAAAAATTCAAACTA
This sequence comes from Gentiana macrophylla, assembly GCA_026214975.1. Classification (NCBI taxonomy): domain Eukaryota; kingdom Viridiplantae; phylum Streptophyta; class Magnoliopsida; order Gentianales; family Gentianaceae; genus Gentiana; species Gentiana macrophylla. The sequence goes on along the minus strand of CM047811.1, from coordinate 1,757,069 downwards.
GTCCTCCCAAAAATTCACCCCTCATTTATTTTCGGCGACCGCCGCCACCCCCACCCCTTCAATTTACAGCCCAAACCATTTTCTCCACCACCCTCACCACCATCCTAACACTTCTTCATCTTCCATATAGCATAACCCCTTTCCCCCATTTTTTCCGATGACCTCCCCTCCCCTCCCCCCCCCCCCCCCCAAACCATTTCTCCGGCAACCCTCTTCAAACAAAGAACCCCATTTCCAGCGACCCCCCACCATTTTCACGACCCAAAACATCATTTTTTTTCATTTCCACCACCCGCCCCTTCCTCTCAGAAACAAATTCCTCCTCCTTCCTCGACGCCATCATCTCCTCCCCTTTAACACCGCCGGAAAAGGCACCAACACAGCACCAATTTTTTTTTGGAAACCCACCTACAAATCGACGAGGCCATATCGTTTTGGCAAATGAAGTGAGAGAGGAGAAGAAGTGAGGAAGAAGGAATAGAAGAAGAAGAAGAAGAAGAGAGCTGCGATTTTTTTTTTGGCAAATGAAGATTTAAGAAGAAGAAGAAGAAGAGAGCATAATTTTTTTTTTTTTTTTTTTTTTTTGCTGTAAGGGAAGGCGATCAAGATAAATTAGGGGTGGAAGAAGAGGGGTATGGTCAAGATAAATTAGGGTTTGGTTTAGGATAAATTAGTGTTTTGTATAATTTTAGGGACTAAAGTGTAGTTGTTAAATTTTGTTATTTTCATGTTGTGTAGGTAGTAATTACGTGGTGTAAAGTAAAAAAAAATTCATTAATGCAAGTGCAAGTGAAGAATAAATGCCCAAATAACCCCCTTATCTATATCTATATATAATATATATACGAGTCAATTTAACCCAATTTACCCGTAATTTTGCCCCGAACCCGGAAAATGACCCAACTTATACCCGTAATCCTTTTTTTAAGGGAAAATTGTGAAAAACGACAAAAACATTTATGAAATTAATAAAAATCACATATTATTATCTATATATAATATATAGAGGAGCCAATTTAACCCATTTACCCGATTGACCCGCTCCAAACCCGTAATAAACCGACCCCTATCCGAGAATTAAAACCCTTCTCTGTGTTAATTTAGCACTAAGCCGATTTTTTTTTTTGAGGGGTAGCCGATTTCTTTCTCACTTCACTTCCACAATTGTGTTGCGGCTGTTGCTCCGTTCACATGTGTTCTCGGAAACCTGATTTCACCGAAGGGTATGTTCCTTTGTCCTTTTCTCTTTGATTAAAAATTTACCATTGCGTGCGATTACATGTTTTATCATAGCATTAACGTTTGACCCTTTGATTATTAATCCTTTTTGGCTTTTCAATTTTCTGATAATGTGGGGTTGATTTCCGACAGGAAATTAGTTCTCCTCCTATGTGGTGACTAAAACCAACGTACTGTCAAAAAGAGGTATGCTTCGAAGCCTAGGTTGTGTAATAGTTGTGCAAGAAATTGTTTTGCATACATTCTTTTTCTGCTGCAATAAGCTTGAGGATGATACATTTTGTGATTTGGTTGAGTTTACATTTTTTCCTATTTTATATGGAATTCAATTGGTTCTATGATTTTTGTTGACTAGGATATTCGAATTTCTTTTAATTTCAATAGGATTGTGTTTTTTTATGGGCAGGTTATAAGTTTATTTTAATTTGCGTAGGTGCAGAGTATGGAGAGTTTTCTGTGCTACGGTGGTAGTGAAGGTTGCTCAAATGGCTATGGATGCTATCTAATTCGTATATTCTACCCGATAATTGAGACGTTATTTTGCCATTTTAAGTTCATTATTTTTCAAACATGATATACTTTTGTTTAAATTCATGGTATATTACGTGAATCCATTTCCTTATGCTTTTTAGATGATTTTTTGTTTTTATAAGGCTATGTGATTGTGTTAATGGTGTTCTAGGGAAGAATCAATTTACTTTCAGATCGGGAAAGAATCGACTATTTTTCAACTTGGGGGAAGATTAAATGTTATTTAAGGGTGGCAGAAAATGCTCCTACATGGCAATTCTGAGTGGGATTTGATTGAGAAAAGAAAAACGATTCAGGTTTTTGCTCCCACTTTTTTGATAGAAAATATACTTTGTTTGTGTGGAAGAACAATATTTATATGATATTCAACATTGATACCGATGATCCGTCCTATGGTTTTAGGTTTACAAACGATGACTTAATTCAGAAGGCTTCATTCTGAAACATTATCGCATCATTTGAAGATTTTTTAACCTAAACATCGCTCAGCTTGCAGAATTGGTGATTTGCCCTAAAATCGAATTGCTATTTCATTTTTGTTGTGTTCTCTAAAGGTCGGAAGTTTACATAAGCATTTAGTGTTTCCTGTTTCTACTTTTCTCTCTGATTGTAAATGACTTTCTCTTCATGTGATTTTGTTCATTTTTTTTGCATATGATGCTTATTTGGGTCCCAAAATAATCAAAATGTTTCTCTCTTTTTTTGGTTGCATTTCTTAGGTCAATTTAACCCAAGGAAACATGTCGCTTGCTCAAAGCTATATACGATCAATTGTATCATTGACAACATTGAAGATTCTTGGAGGTTGGTTAATTAAGTGATATACAACTATAAATATGAAAGCCTATAGTTTTGTTACTTGCTCATGATTATGTATCTTAATCTTAATCTTCTTTTTCGTTGAACCATATTGATTGTGCTTTGTTTGTTTAAGGAAACAAGATTTACCATTTAAAAATACTCTTATAACTCCTTCCTATGCAGGAGTCATGTTTAGGTAAGTCATTCATTAATTGTAATCTTTGAGTTGATCCAAGAGATTAGCACAGTCATTGCTACGCTGACATGTTAGAATGCTTCCAATAAGGAATATCATTTGTTATGTCATTTGTATACATATCGACAACGTGTCTCTTATTGGTTGTCATTGTCTTCTCTTCTTTGATTTCCTATACATTGATTTTTTTTTTTTTTTTTTATTATTTTTTTTTTTTTGATCTTGAGGTACTAGATGTTAATAAATGGCAAGCTCTTTTAATTTTTATGGGCCTAATAATATATTTAAGGGGAATAAGTTGATGTAATATGGGCATAATTTTCTGATATTGGTGCTTTGACACAGTACGTACTCATATGTAGTTGACACATATGGTATGTTTCCATTAAAATTGTTTTTCAGCTACAATTCTTTCTGTTTCACTTCTTTTATATTATAACTTTCTTTTAAACAAATGTGAATCTTTAGCCTATATGAAGAAAACATATAGTCTTATTAGCATGTTTTTTGTGTCCCTTTATATGTTAAGGTTCATTTCCATTTAATCCTCTTAAATTTGGTCTTTACTTTCTGCAACGGGAATGGTGGGGTTAAGTTGTATCAGTTTAGACTGGAAAATGATGCGTAAGAGAAATATCACGACACTGATTTGAATGTGCATATATAAGGTTATGTTTGGATGTTGTCTAATCTTTGAAGAGGCGTTGATTGTAGTAGTTACTCCTCTCTTGGAGGAAGAATATGAGCAATACTAACATAAATTGGAGACCCATGGAGATGTAACCAGATTTAGCAACAGCAATGGTAGAGAGGTAAAATAAATTTGATTTGTTGCATTGGATAAATGATTACTTTGGGGATAGCTAATATGGGGGTTGTTGATTTTTCTTGGTTTCTCGAAGTTTTTATTGCAATATTGGGTAGTTTTGCTTCATGCCTTTTTTTAATAGGCTGTTGGAAACGCCTTTTCTTTTTGTCTTTCTTTAACATTATTTTTTTAAGGTCGTTGAAAAGTGTCTTGCTTCTCTTATTTGTTGCTGAGTGGATGCTTACACAAGGTTTTGGTGATCGTAAATAGCTCGACTACATTGAGTTCGATATATGTGCTTACATGTGGTATGATTTTCTTTTATTGAAGTGGAAATTTGATTTCTTAATCATAATTGTAGTAGCCAAGAGAGTTTTCAAGCAGAAATAAAAGAGCAAAAGCAAAAGCATAAATGCGGAATTGAGGAGAAAGTTTCTTCAGGCTTCTGATAGGTAGGGGATTTGACCCGTCGTTCGTGTTAAAAGGTTTTCAGCCACACTTTAGCGAATAAAATAAGCCGCATAGGTAAATCTTGAACTTATATCAAACTCTTACATTTTCTATGAAACTCTATAAAGATTACCTAGGTTGGCTTACAAGGTACTATAATTTTGATGATGGTTTTTAGTTGAAATCTATACATATTTCCTAAGTTGGCTTACTAGGTACAATTATTGTGATGATGGTTTGTAGTTGATTACAAGGTACTGTTTCTTTTTTATGAAAACTGGTCCAGAAAAGATTTGATGATGGGTGATTATGTAAACCATATGGGCGATCTTTAGTCATTGTATATATTGCATTTTGTATAGATTGTCTTTTCGTAATCCGATTGAGACTAATGTTTAATGGATGGAGGTAATTTGCAATTAATCAAACAGCTATTCTGCTGTAGCAGCTTCATGAGCCACATTTCCATGCTAAGAGAAATTCTTCTATATTTTTGTCTTCGCTATCAATTCTAAATTCTTCTATATTTTTTACTTTTCATTTTCTATTGTCCATGTTTGTGTGTTGAACCTTATTCCTATGTACTTGGTTTTGCTTATGTATAGTTGAGTACAAGTCCTACTTTTACTCTTCATGACTATTGATCACAATTGTCTTTACATGATTTATGCGTTTCTTTACATACTTCCTGCATTTCTTTACACGCTTTATGCATTTTTTAACATGCAACCTACATTTCTTTGTAGTTGTTTTCTATCTGTTTCGTTTCGAGGATTGTGAACGGTGAGTATGCTCTGGAGGAGAATATGGTGTGGACAAGCGAATATTTCGATTTCGCCGTTGTTCTTTGGTGTGCATTGCCGTGAAGATTTTTGGTAATTTATTTTACATTGTCTTTCTTTTTCCATCTATGTCCTACTGAATTCTGGATCTGATAACTGGAAATGTTGGTCATAGCTTTCCATCAATTTTTTGATATTTCCTGCTTATCTATCCGCAATGTTTTATTGCGTACATTTGTAAATTTCATTTTGATTTTTTCGGCTTTGTTCATTCTTTTTGGCATTGTTGATCGCTTGAAATATAGACTTGCCTTTTGTTATTATATAAGATGTTTGAGTCCTTTGTGATTTCTCTGCACTTGATATATATATTTTTCTATTTTGCATTGTACGTTGATGAATTTCATTGTATTCATTTTACAATAGAGATGCCGGAAAACCATGAATTATTGGCCCAAATGTATTGCTATTTAGCGCTTTTAGACCTTCTTGATCATTCTTTTTTATTTAGTTACCTGCACTTGGATGAAATTTTGAAATACACTCACAGTTGTGCTAAGTGGTGGGTTTCCTGATTTTTTTTTTTTGCTTTATTCCTTGAAAGGTTTAATTTTGTTTTTTTAAATTCGAACTTGCTGGGCCACGTACCTTAATAAGTTTATGTTTGGTTGCTATTTGGACTAATAAGTATAATTAATGGACATAGTGTAATTTTCTTTAATGTGAATGTTTTTCTTTTCTATTATATATGTATTTTTTAGGGGTATATATGTAATTTTTTTGAAGAGAACTTTTAATTACACCACAATCGATCTACATACAAAACTTTGAAAAAATATCGACATTGCAGAGGTCAAAATTGGCCCTCGACCTTTGCAGATTCAAGTTTGTTCAAAAATTCGATTTTGAAAAGGTCAAACTTCACGGTGGTGCCCCAAAATATTAACAGTGCAGTTTTAAGAAAATACGATATATTTTTCAAGATGTTTATATTTACCGTGCAATGCACGGGTTAATGGCTAGTATATATATATATATGGCCATTGTGATTTGAACGTGCAAGGTCATAGTTTCCGTTTGGCAGTTTTTTGTTAAAAAAAGTGATTTGAGGGGTAATTTTGGCATTCTGACACTCAATTTGTCATTTTTACTAAAAAAATAATGTTCATGTCCTTAATGCTAATTTCACAAATGTTTTTGTCCTTTAGAATAATTCTCCATTTTTTTAAATGTTAGAAATTTTAATCATTGATAGTGTTCACACATTATTGCCCATATGTTCATCATTATGTTTTCTTTTTGAGTTTTTTTTAACCGTATATTTTTTTAACGTTACAATTTTAATCATTAATTGTGTTCACACTTTATTGCCCATATTATGTGTTTTTTTCGAGATTTTTTTAAACGTAAATCATTAATTATCTTCAAAGTCATCGCCCATATTAATTTTATTTTATTTTTATTTTCTTAACCGTAGAATTAATGATTTACGTTTAAAAAAAATTAAAATTTCCACTTAACCGTATAATTATTTTTAAATATTATAATTTTAATCATTAATTGTGTTCACATATTATTATGGCTCATATCTAATAATAAAATCACATCAAAATTTTTTAAGTGGAAATCCTCATTTTTCGCAAATCAAATCAAATCATTTGAATTCAAAATCCAGGAATTAAGGCAAATCACCCTCATATATAACAAATCACATAGACGAATTTCAAATCATATTATAGAAATCACCTTCATATCTTCCCAAAACCACCCTCGCATTTTCTTCTTTCCGAAATATAAAATCTTGCTTTTCACACAGGTTGGTTGCATTCATTGGACAAATCGTGGTTGGATGATAAGCAAATTGAAATTTATGGATTTACAGGGTTTATCGCTCTTTTTCTTAATGAACGTTTTTTTTTTCTTTTTTTTTGCGGTTGCATTTATGTATTTATGGTTGCTGTCGATCATGATTGATGTTTATCGATTTGCAGGTTTGATAAACAGATCAGGCCAGTTCTTTTTCCATCTACTTTTTTTAACTCCACATTTTTGTAGGTGAAAGTTATTATGAGAAATGTATTCTATTCATCGGTGTATATTTTTCAGGTATTGACTTGCCTTTCCTTCCTTTGGCAATTCTATCATCTATATATATATATATATATATATTTAGGAGAGAAAATAAGATTGATTTGACCCAAATCCGAAAATTACCCGCTCCAAACCCGTAAAACAATAAGCACGCCAAAAATAAACTCTAATGCATTAAAGAAAATAATAAATATTAACTCCTAAAATCTTTCAACAATAAGAAGGGTTTTTTTATTTCAAATTTGAAATTTAAACTCTCCTCATCAGCCCATAATTCACTCCCTAGAATCTCTCAATTACGGTAACTCTATTCACTACATTAACTCTCTCATTCACACGTGTGGTACATAATATTAAATACCTACACCAACAATCCTAAACTTCCACTATTTTAATCGGTTATATGATACTAGTTTACACAAATTCAAATCATAACGCACGGTGTTGGTCGATTTTCACAAAACTCCATCCCTAAAAAAGAGAAAAGAAAAGAACTTCGTGAGAGGTTTGCTAGTCTTTTTTCTTCTTTCTTTTAATTTTTGTTTGTTGTTTATCCAAATTTGATGATTCTACCATGATAGTTTGTTCGGTGTATGTTTTCACTTTTTTTTTCGATTATTGATAACGATGACGGAAGGGAGATCGATGTTGGTTTTCAGGTATCGCTCCGATCAAGAGTAAACCAAAGAAAACAGAGATTTTAATTAATGTATTTATGGTTATTATTATGCTTTTATTTTCCAAATTCCGTTAATATTTTACTTCGATTATTTTAAAGACTACTAATATGTAAGGTGTGCAGAGAATCTTTGGGAAATAAGGTGATTTTTTCATCGATTTTACTAATTATTCTCATTTACCATTCAAAGAGTAATATCGCCATTTTCATTTTTCTTTTGGGTTTATACGTATTTATGGATAATTTGAATTTTATTGCTTGGTGCGATGAATCAATTCAAGACGGTTTCCATGAGTTCTGGAAGGACATAAAAAGTGATTCTTTTTATGGATTTGTGGTGTAGATTCAATACTTGGAACTTGGAAGACAAGATCTATGATTACGAACCAAAAAACAAATGATTCATGCGAATTATGTGGGATCAGCAAAATATTTTTGTTTCGACTTCCATTTCTGTGTCGTTTTTTTATTTATTCCGTTAGAAGATTTTTTGAAATGAATAACTATGTATGAAATGAAGCTTTTTTCTCTTGCTGACCAATAATTGTACAACTAGCATGGATAATATTGTTAGAGGAAAATCTAACATAAGGAGTTCGTTCACGGAATCAATGTTTACGGTGGATCGGTTGATACCGTGAGATGATGCATTGATGAACGGTGATCATTTTGTTCTTGGGAATAATGACAGGGTGCTTGCACTCCATAGACCTTGGTATATATGCTCTTGCTTTTGATATATTTTTGGTTAATAATCATTAATTTCAAATGATCATCCATTTTGTTTTGTTTTATTTATTTTGTTGTGAAATGTTTGGTGCTTTGTTAGTTGTATGAAAAACATATATTTGGGTTTGATGAACTGAACGGGGCGGGGAATGTTTGTCAATCTTTTTGACTCAAATAGTTTTGCAGCATTTGATGGCGGTGAGTTCTCTAAATGTATGGATACCCTTATTTGTTAAGTTTATGTTGATCTAGCTTATACTTTTTTTTCTTTGAGTCACATGCATGGGAATGTAGTGGAAGTTCTATTGCTAATGAACGAGTACTATTAGTCCAAATCTGAGTGATTTGTAGTTGAGGTGTGCCGATCTTCATTTTGGTTTGTAATTTGAGGTGTGCCGATCTTCAACTTTCATTCTGAATAAAGTCTTTTCTATGGTTCCTTTGATAAATCCATTATCTACATATAATTTAAGGATTACCATGAAATTGAAGGAGCATTTGTTATAGGAGTAGTTTAAGGTTGATGATGATGGGAAGAGGAGAAACGTGAAAATGATAACATGGGAGAAGAGAAAGGGTACTATTGTACACTAACATTTTGATTTGTCCTTAATGCTAAAAAAATTTACGAGGGTGTCATTTTTACAAATTATTGAATCCAAAATGTCCTTTTTCCACTACAAAAAACAGACCTTTTCGTGACAAACAAATTCGTCGCGAAAAGTGATGATTTTCGTCAGTAAAAGTTTACATGACAAAAAATTTTTGTCGCGGCGTTTGTTGCGTAATCAGCGACGCTAAAGGTGTCTCTTGTGACGAACAATGAATTAGTCATTACAAGAGTTCAATGGCGACAAATCTCATTTTTTGGTCACCAAAGCTTTTCATGACAAACCTCCATCTCTCTCACCAGAAGGTTTTTCTTGCGACAAAACTTTTGTCACAAAATAATGAACATTTTATCACTAATTCAGTGTTGTTGTCACCAAAAGGTATACAAACATTTTTACATTAATGGTTAATATTGACAAAGGCTTTGTCACTAAGTCAAATTTTAATAATAATAATAATAATAATAAATAAATAAATAAATATTCAAAAATAGAAAACTACTAATAATAATAATAATAATAATAATAATAATAATAATAATATTATTATTATTATTATTATTATTATTATATTATATTATTATTATTGAAAATTTTAATTAAATAATAATAATATTAATAATCTACAACATATGAAAAATATACACATATCCTACAGAAGAATAAAAAAATAATACAACACACAATAAAATATTAAATATTTATTAACAATAATTTTGCAAGTTTACAAAAACTTAACATCAACTCTAAAAATTTCAAAAAATACTTAAGAAATTAAATAAATTATGATAAATCATATTAATTATCAAACACATGAAATATATGAATTTCTCTTCATATATTTCATTCTACATAACAAATGTATGTTATGTTATATATGAAAAGTCTGGGAAGAAGAAGTCTAATTAACTGAATGAAGCCTGATAAAAACGGTCCCTCTAACTAATTGTAAAGAGGCTTTTTTTGGCTTCACAGTTTGTATAATCGAAGAAAATTAAATAAATTTACCTTCTATATGTCCATTTTCCATCAGTGATTGTGACTAAACCAGGGTAACCCTCAGTCATGACATGGGAAATGCTTGCAGGGCTCTATTCGTCATACCTGAAATTCCCAAATTAGATTAGTATTATTCAAGAAGAGAAAAATCTAAGAAAAAGGGATTGTAAAACTCTGTTAGTTCATAGGTAAAACAATGTAAGACGTCATTTTGTCCACGTAGCTAAAGGGTGCATATGGCAACTACTCACAAGTTCAATCACGCCAAGTGATCCAAGATTCAACCCAATGAAGGAATTTGATTAATATGCAAATGACAAAATCATCCTTGACATCAAATCACTGAAGAGGTTAATCTTGTATTGCTTAAAGATACGGACTTAGGTGCACGAGGAAAAAAAAGCATATAATAGGTCGCTAACAAAGCTTAAACTATTGCCACACAAGCATACAAACAATTGTCAAAACTACAGATTATTAATTGTAAACAACTATAATTTAAAGACAAACCTTTAGAATCTCCACGGACAAACCCTTTAATTGCAAAATTTTCTGAATGAAAGTTAAACAACACGGAATCGATCAAGGTAAAAGCGAGACTCGGTCAATGTGGAGTTTTGAATAGCATAACAAGGTCATTTAAATCAAGCAATTAACATACATAATCATTCCACAAAGAATCAAAACCACCGTGGAAAGGATCATTTGGATGAACACTTATAAAGTAGATCAATCGATAAAGTGTAAATGAATCTATAAGATTCGTCATTGATGAGACGTAATTTTTGGAATCAAAGTACATCATCAGAGAACGAACTCGACAAAAATGACACTTAGCTTAAACATGACACTTAACAAAATGGATAAGTACCTCAAGCTCGTCATTGAATCTAAAAACATGGTGTTTTTCTACTTCTCCTTTGTTGAATCGAAGCAGGGTCGCATCTGAGACATTTATAGGCCCTTTTCCTGCTTTGAATAAGGTTCATCTTTTGACTCAAGGCACCTCCACCACTCTTTAATTCTTCAAGCGGTATATCACAATTAAAATTCAATGACAATATTTTCACATGTCAAGGATTACCCTTATTAATTGTTTGATTACTCTCATGTTAGCAAACGAGACCCACATGAAAAGACCATTTTAAAAGCTTTCTTGCTGTAGTGAGCAATCATTTTCTGCAATGCTTATAGCACATGATTACTTCACTTGAAAAAGCAATCGTGAAAACCAACCGCATGATGCAGTTATCGATGGACTTTTGGGGGTTGCATTTGTTGATTCTATCACCATTTAGTGTACATTAGCACTTCACAACTTATAACTTGTAGAGCTCAGTGGTATCATCAACTGACATATAAAATTTCCTATTTCCCTCAATGTTACAGAATATAGATAAGATATTGGAAAGATCGTATAAGAACTAGTTAAGATACATATTCAAATCACTTATTCCCCTATACAAAGCTTAACACGTTATATCTCATACATGTATATCAATGTTTTGAGAAGTAAATATACTTACAAAGCAGAGTATGCAATTACGAGGATTTGATTCTTAACATGCTTTATGGTGAAATTAATGAGTATTGCTAATGTGTATACAAATAGTAATACGTAGAAGGACCTTTCGTCATTATCTTATAAGATAAAGTCCAATATCTTAATATACTGAAAGGCATCTTAATGATGAAGGAACATAATTGCATTCATGCCATTCAAACTTAAACAAACAAGGTAATGACACAGAATCAAGAAATACATTCAATTACTTTATCTTACCCCATCACCAATGGTGAACAAAGCGACAACTCCAACATTCCTCCAAGTTCTTCCCCATGAAAGTGCATACACGTCGGCAATAGCCAAAGAAAAGGCTCCACAGACTTTGCAAGCTCACATGCAAAGAACAAGATATCTAAACAATACAACCATACTTTTATTAGGAGGTCCATAAGCAACGGAGAAACAAGACTTCAAATAAGATGTAGAAAAGGAGAAATGACATTAGCAGAGAGAAAGAGACAAAGGCTTACACTTTGTGCTTATGAGCATCCTTCATGCTTTCTTTCGCACTTGTTTCATCATCACTTATATCATGAAAAAAATTGCGTGGTCTCATGTTGTTTGGTTTTGATTTTCGATGTGAAGTTCACGTGAACCCTTGGATATTCATGGGGAATATACACTACTACACCTGGGATTACAACAACACATTCTAATGCATGAAAATCTGAAGTAGATCTAGTGTTTGCCTATAACCATATACTATGCAAAATTACACAACAAGAGTGTAGATCAAGGATTAACAAGTTTTCAAAGAAGATAGCAGATTGTATTAGTAGCAGATGCACCAGAGATCGTGCAGTAGGTTTACAATGTGATAATGGTGATTAGAAGATCACAGAGCAAAGTCGATGATCACCAACTAATGTGCACTATAATCGCAAAGAAACCACACAATGTACTTGAGCAAATAAAATCAAGTGAGGGGCAAAGGTAGTACAGAGTCCAAGATATGTGAAAATTCAACGATGTAGTAGGTGCAATACAAATCAAGAACACAGATTATGTGCACAGCAAATTTAGCAAGGATTAAGTGCAGGACAATGGTATTAGTATGTATGTAGGATTCAACAATTTACACAGCACTGAATAAAGACTAAAGAGGCAAAAACTTGTATGGAAATCTCTAATGAGACATATACAAGTTTTAGACAGAGCGAAGGGGAACAAACAAACTAGTGAGCGATCTAGTAATAAGCAATGCTAAATTCTCGGTAATTTGCACATCCATAAGCAATGCTAAATTCTCGGTAAGTAATAAGAAAAATAACATAAATATAGAATCAATGATGATGATAAAAAAGATTAACTCACATTGTCATGTCTCAGGCAACTTGAAGTTTAGCCTCTCTTTTAGCAATTAGATAAAAACTGATAGTGAAACAAAACTGATTTGACACTAACTCAAGGGATATGCCAAGTTTCTACCATCAGGAAGCAATATTCGGACAACACTTGGTGAAGGTATGTCCCAAGATTCATTCTTACAATTTGCACCAAGGGCTGCTTAGATCATCAAACATTAAATAAATCAACTTCATTCAAATCAAAACAATAAAGCCCCTGATTCTGCTTTACAATATCGGTAATAAAGAAGTGGTACTTGCAACTGCAAGGATGAAAACGAAGAAAATGACGGAGCAAGCAAGTGTGGGATCCCGATCCTCAGGTACATACTCGTTTAGATACTTCAATCTGTCCGAAACCTCGACAAAGGACCTCGTGTTTTCTTCACAATGTAAGAGTCTTCAGTCAACAAGTTCTGCTCCACCGCAGCTTTACAACCTTTACCAAATTCCACCACCATTTCACCCCAAGCCTTGCCAAATCCTTTGACTTGTTCTTGCAAGTCAGATTGCTTCAAAATATTATAACTAAATCAACTTCACATTACCAGGACAAGTAACTTCAAGGCTCAGGACAACTTCACTTACACTTGAACTAATGTGCATGACATGAGTAAATCAATGGAGCCTGCTGCAAGCCTAGGACTGAAATATATACTGCAGTCACTATTATGAAAAAGACAGAGTTGTTGAAATCACAGCAAAGCAAAATTTGGTAGCTCACGTGTCTATATCATGCACTCTACACAGCAAAGCTTCCAACCGTTCCATTCCATCATTGAAGGCTGCCTTAATAGAAGAAAACTGATCCACCCAAACACAGTGAATCATGAAAGCATTCTAAAAAAACCCGTAAGACTTCTAACAACAGTAGAGAATAACCTAGTAGTGCGATTAAAAAGATTCTTATGTACCTTGAGTTTCAATTAGAGCTTGTCAAACTCTTCATCTGACATTATCGGTTTGCCAGCTACATAAGCGATGGAAGCTTCCAGAAACCTATGCTCATCGGAACTAATTGATCGTTATCGAGTGACTTTAGCTCCTTAATGCTTGAATTCGGAGAGATATCCACCAGAATTGATCGTCCGGTGAACTTCACATTCACCTTAATTTTGGAATTGATTCCACGGCTGTTGCACCTCCAATTTCGTTTCTTTTCAATCGTGAATCTATTTCAGATCTTGAATCAATATTGAGAATCGACGCTCTCGTGCGTAAAACTCAGATCTGTGCGAAAACCTAGATCTGAATGCATTGATGAAGATTTTGAGCGGTGTGTAAGGGGATCGAGAGGTGGTAGCAAAGCCGAGCTCGGCGGCAGGCAGAAATGGCTAGGGGCTATGAATGAGGAACCGATAAGAACCCGGCGTATCTAAGCTATTAATGGCAAGTGAAATACGGATCAAATAAGGATTCTCATTTAAAGTTGTGTTTTTATGTATTTGTTGTCACAAAAGCATTAAAAAAGATTTGGTAAATGATTCGATCCGAATCAAGTATTAATTTTCGAGCCGAGCAATTTTTAAAACCGTCAATTTGAACTCGACTTGAGTTTGTTTAATCAAGAAAAAAATGTCCGGGATTGGTTGATTAAGTTTTGATTATACCCGACTTTTGCTCGATTATGCTTGGCACGATTTTGGGCACTATCACACTCGAACTCGAGCTCAAGCAATTCAAAAAAAATGTTAATATATAAGAAGGTCGAGTTCGGCTCATTAAAAAATACAAAATATTGCATGATAAGATAAGTTGTCACCAAAGATCCATGTCCATAAAATTCATTTATCCACAAATGACACCATGACCACAAGGTAAGCATTTATGACAAACACTCAAACAATTAGCACAATATTTTTTTTTCCCGTTAAGTACTATAACTTTGGTGACAAACTGATTTATTTCTCACAAGAAGTTAAGATTTTGTGACAATTTCACTGTTCGTCACTAAAATTTTGTCACAAAAAAATAAATTTTTTGTAGTGTTTCGTAATTGCTCTTTTTTTATTGGGTTGATGACCGGTAAACTACTTAATGGGTTAAGAATTTTTTTACATTATATAATAACAAATAATCATCACATCAATCTAACGGTCTATATTCACTCAATAATTTTCTAACGATAAACTGGATGGTCCAGTTCTTTTCTACTGACTGGACTGTAGTATTTCCTATTTATTAAATAGGAAAACTATTTTTCCTTTTAATATATGAACACTAGTATATGGAAAAACTATTTTTCATTATTTTATTTCACTTAATATGCTTGATCACTTATAGGGAAAAAAAAAACTTGTCTATTACACAAAAATGTGAATTGGATGTCCATTCGTCTATCAAATGCATCAAGAGTCTAAAATTATTCCTTTGTATATTCAAAACACATTAACACACTCCATAAGTTATAAAGTTTAAAGGTCACGTTCATTTATCACATATATTTAGTGTATACAACATTTTTATATTCTTTGTATTATATAAGTCCCCACACTTGCAATGAGATGAACATAGGGATCTCAAAGGGCATGATCCACTCTAAAAAAATAAGGCATGATCGATGACAAAGGGCGGAACTACATCTACATGTATGCTATAGGGATTCACGGACCCCACTAAAAAAACTCTTCATTTCATACATAGAATTTTTTTTTTTCTCACCCCATGAAAAATAAATTTAGTTTAAAATTTTATTATGAACCCCGCCAAAAACAATTCTTGGATCCGCAACTGCCAATGACTTTGACGTTCATAACCGTAAATGATGAGAAGTCTATTTAATCTTGTTAATATCTCACCCGTTCAAACGAAGAAAAAAAAAGGGGAGTATCCTCCGTTGCAGTGGCGGATCCAGAGAAAAAATTCAATGAGATCATCTGTCAAAAAAATGTAGTAATCCTAAGTTGTTTTTCCGGGTCGGAACCGGGTTGAACGGGTAATTAAGAGTTGAGTGCAGCTTCGTGACCCCCAGGTCACGTGGCTCCGCCAGTGCTATGTTGTCCATAAAATATGCCCGAATACCTTTTTTTTTTTTTTTTTTTTTTTTTTTTTTCAGGATGGGTTATATTTAAAATAGAAATACACAAAAAAAAAAAAAAAAAAAAAAAAATTCCATATAATTGTTTCCAAGGCTTAAATCGGTGGTGACATATAGTCGAATATATATGACATCCCTCAACACATGATTTAGGCTTTGCATTCTAGCTAGAATGTGATCAAACTTTGTTTAATAAATGCTTTGTTTTGGGAGGCACGCGGTAGTAGAAATGGGACGCAACGGGCGGGGTAGAAAGAAATATATGCCATTTACCGTCCCACTTTGCTAAACCATGAAAGAGACCATTTGTTTACTAGCATTTCCTCAAAGCATGTAAATATTATGCATACCTTACAAAACAAGCTCTCCGCTTTAACCCATAAATAAACTATCATATTTCTTGATCAAAACCCTCCATAAGCTTTACATACATACAGAGTGAGTTCCAAAAGTGGTAATCGTAATCGAACCCAAACATAACATCTGTCTGCTCTGCTCTCTGCTAGTTAGTCCGAGAGAAATAAATAACACTGATCACAGAGACAGAGCCTCCCACTTGCCTGTGCAAAATAGTTGCATATGCCATCCAGCAGCATACTTTACTTACCCAACAGAAACTGAAATCCTATGCATAATCAAATCTTCCTACCAGGATACGCAGTCACGCCTACATCATAAACACACATAAATAAAGAAACACCAAGACTTTGTACACATGCAAGGTACGAGGATAGTAACAATGCTCAGTTATGGAAAGTAACATTTTCTTTTTACTGGACTCTGGTTCTCAAAGCATAACGCAGTTGACCGATGTTTAGCTGTTGTGCAAACTAATTTGCAGAACAAAAGTCTGTCTACCACATCATAGGTCGTTTTGAATTCCTAGCTTTGTTATCGTTGCTACCATGATCATCATTTTATTTCCTAGCAACGTATTTTTATTTATTTATTTTCCTTTTTGAATCCCATCCATCTTTTCCTGCAGCAAATAGCTCTGTGCAGGAGATGGGAGTTGAATTCTGTGCTCGTAGTATATGGATGGAAAGTGGCGCCATCTACGGCAGTCTATTTTTACGCGCAAGGATGAGCATAAGACTGATCAATTCTTCCGCTCAGCAGTGAAACACGCACATCTACTACTACTAGAGAAGAAAAGCAGGGGAGATGAGTTCAAGGAGATGTTGGCAATAACAGGTAGATGATAAAGTTTTCAAAGAGGGTTTGGATCCAGGTCCACATTCCCAGGTACCAAAACATCTCAACTCTGCTAAACTAACACAACAATGCAGCATTCTGTTTATATAGTAAACGATGGGAACTGATTATTTCTTGAATATGTTCGTTCCTTCCTCCATAAGGTTTATATAAAATACAAAGATCCAAAATCGAAAACCGAACCACAAAATCCATATGCATCTTTAACTTTAGCTTTTACTTTCTTTTGGTGTTAGTACGGGGAAAGTAAATTTCCATGGTCACATGGAGGAAAAAATACTCAAAAAATGCCAAACAAAATTGGATGAAGCCATAGTACCTTTATGCCACCTTTCTAACAGATTACCCGATTAATCACTTTCAGGAATTCCCAATAATAATTTAGCATGTAGTCTTCTGGTACCACCCGATCCCACTTGCCTGTGCAAAATATTGCATATGCATCAGCCGCATACCTGGCAGACAGAAACCGAAATCATACACATATCCAAACAATCTTCCAGGAAACACAGATGCACCTACATATACACACACAAGCAACAAGAAGACAGGGTTGAGAAGAGTGGGGAGTAACAACACTCCCATATACTCTCCTAAAATTTAGGAAGCCTCTTACTTTGGGACTCTCCACACGCCGTACTCTCCCTAAACGTGTAAACCCCACTGAACACAACAAACCAGCCTCATATAGTACCGCTACATAATAACAAATTAAACATAAACAACAAAAAAGTAATCCTTCCAACAGTATTGTATTGTATTTTACTATCTTCTTTATTTCCTTGTTGGGAGAGATCACACATTATTCTCTTAATAGAGAGAGAACATTTGGGTGTTACTAGTTTTTTTTTTTTTTTGAAATTATTACCTTTCTTAGGGAGATTTGGAGTTAAGCCAGCATATTCTTGCTGATTTTCCTAGTTTAGGAGATTTTATTTTCTTTCTTTTTCTAGCATCGTTGCATGTTACTATAGGCTGATTATTTATACACGTACTTCTCTTTTTCGAAAGCAATCAAGCATTTCTCATTTCGCTTCTCATTTTTCTGCAGAAAGATGTCAAAAACTTGTGGGTAAGTTGATTTACTTAACTCATACAACACCTAAAATTGCCCATTATGTTGGTCTTGTTAGTCAATATATGCATAATCCTACTGATAAGCATTTGCAGACTGTCTTTCGAATTCTCAAGTACTTAAAGTCAACTCCAAGACTGGGCTTGTTAAAAGATTCTGTAAACAGAGATAATCCTGCGTTGATTGGGCTGGCTCAATAAGTGACATAAGGTCAACTACATGCTATTGTTCATTAATTTGAGAAAATCTTATCAGATGAAGGAGTAAGAAACAGACATATGTTGCAAGAAGTAGTGAAAAAGCATCATAAAAAGCCCTTGCACTAGGTGTTTCTAGTTGAAGATTTCAGGCACAAGTTCTACTTATATACAAGCACTATCTGACAATGTGTCTTCTATAAAGATTGCAGAGATCATGTCCAACATGATAAAACAAAACATGACATAAACCGCCATGTCATCAAAGAAACCGTTGATAACAGATTGATAAGCTTGACCTACATTCCTTCGAAGCTTCAGGTAGCTGATATACTGACAAAAGCACTTTCTACCAGAAATCATCTCGAGTTGTCTTCCAAACTTAATTGCTTCAATATCCTCAATTGAGCTTGCCAATATAAATGAAAAATCTATTCCTTCTCTCTATTCTACAGTTATCTTTATTTGTTATTTGTTTAATGAGCGTATAAGTCGGATGCTTAAGTAGATACAAGACTTTTAACTAGATCAACCTCCTAATTTAGAAATACAGATAAAAGACCTATCTAAACTAATTAAAGTGAAACGATAACTCCACAGCTGGAGTCAAACAACAAAAGATAAAACCTTTCACTATAATTCAAATATAATATTAAAGCCCACGCTTATCAATACCACGCGTATTACCATAATCCAATCTTAATGTAAACAAAAGGATAGTAGAAAGAAAGAGAAAACAAAAGGCGATACAATCTTCATGAGTTCTGAATAGTCAAATATATACACTAAATATGCGCGCACTTTCAGCAACTAGAGTTTTCATATTAAGTTAAAATGTACTTTAAGTAAAGCCTTAGATCACCCATATAGTTTCTTAAGTCTCAGCAATATGCGAGGACATAAATACAAGTCGAAATTTACTGATGTTTGTGCACAAGTGAAAGAAGAGAATGCACTTACTTGCCAACTCCATGCAACTGTGTCACGTGAGTCCACTCTTCATATAAATATTCGCGAGAGAAGCGTTGAATCATCTGCGACCTCTTCCTCTGCAAGCCCAAGGGTTTTATAATCTGTTCGATTTCCTCGGAAGAAACCTTCGTTGCACTCTCAGCATTTGGGCAAAGGCTGAACAGCTCTTCTATGACTCTCCTAACCTAATAATAGAAAGCCCAATTATAGACACATTATGTGATTGACATCAAAGGTCCAAATAATCAAAATCAAATTTGAGCACACTTTAGTTGGAACGCTTTCAAGTGGAAACTAAAATTTTCGAGGGAATAATCATTAATTATTAATCATCAATGCTTACACTTTAAATTCCTGCTTGAACCTAACAGCTTGATTAATGTCATTAAAGGAAGGACAGTGGAGTAATTTACTAAACAAACTAACAGCAAGCTTTTTGGGTCACAAACTTGGAAAAGCAGGCCTAAAAAATCAGATAAACTGCCATATCAAAGTTACCAACCCACTAAAGCAATACAGAATACAATTACGTACAAGTTAGCTTGGTTGAAAGCAGATGACATTCGAAGAAAAAGGAAAGGTCAGAATATTTAGCAGCTATAACAAATTCATTTTATGAAACTTAACGTAGTCGTAAGTGACACAGTATGAGAAGGACAATTTGCTGGACTTTGGATAAGTTGTTCAACAAAGTTAATCATATTATACTGGATAGAAATTGTTTAGGCAGCCTAGTATTGGGAATAAAAGGCACATGTTTTTAAGCTCATTCAGTCGGTGACTGACAAGTTGGTATTGGCCCAAAATGCCAGCCATAGTAATGAAACCTGTCTTTAAATTATTAAGCTTTAACAAATGCTTCTAAATGTTTGAGAAGGTTGGACAAGCACAGAGAGAGACGTTAGCAACAATATTAACATCAGTTAATACAACAGAATGATACCTGAGCATTTAAAGGCTTAACCTTTAGTCCTGTACATTCCTTAGAAGGGTTAGAAGGGGTGGGATACCGCTACAATTAGCTGGCGTCTAGCTTATAGGCAAATAAGTAAGATGATTTAATGTGAAGATCATGAGCAGTCAAGAGATAATAAAGCTTTCTATATTTGACTTCCACAAAACCCTTATTCTTTTACAAGAGCAGGCCTACAACAAAAAATAATAATCGACAACTTCAAATCTTGCTATCTCTATGAAAGTTCAAAGATTTATTCCGCTTCCTTTTAATTCCATCCATTAACAGGATGTCTACCAAAGCACACGCACTACTTGTTAAAGTATCCAGGCTTTTCAACTACTATTAACTACAAGGAAATAAAATAACTACCAAATTAGTTATCCAAGTAAATGTGGCAAAAAGTTGGTCAAATGTGACCAATTTCCATATCCATGTGTTCTTCCTAGTTTACTAGGTTTAAATGAAGCGGACAATACATAATTTCTCTAAGAAAATATAACGAGGAACTACACAAAGTATTACGGAAAGGAGCCTGGGATCTAATACACAAAAAGTCAAAAACTTGATACAAAACCACAAAACATAAGGTAAGGGGCGGGAGGGGGGTATCCTATGATGCACTGATACTTCTGTCTGGTGCCGTATCTGATACGTATCCGACACCGATATGGACCAAATACTTGAGATACATACCTAGGGACGAATATGTAATTTTCATAAGTTGAATATGAGATTCGTATATGCAAATTAATAACTCAGATATGTGAAATGAAGAACCATGTTAAAAAATGAGTAATCGGATAACGAATGATAAGTTATCCAAAATGACACTACAGAAAATAAAGGGAACTGGTCCACATATTGTAATATTTACACAGATGCCCCCCCGTACCCATATCCTATATTTTTCATAAATCCCGTAACCCATGCCAACAAAATATATTACATGATTATGTAAAGGGAAAGCATTTCCAATTCACACATAGCTTAATTTATTTTCATGCAAGAGAGACGGATCCATCTCATCCATGAAAAGCAAGCAAAGTGCGGTACGATCACAAAATTTCCTTTATAGAATGCAAAGATGAACGTATTAATCCTGTGTTTGGAAAAAGAGTGTACAGGAAGTTTAAATGATTTTCTTTTGTTGTTGTTATTGTTGTGATTTAAGCTTCAAGCAAGACTAGGCTCCGACTACTAAAAGCCCTAATCTTACTCAAACCCTACTCAACCACCAAAGTACTTGGACACAAATAAAAACATACATAAGAAGTATGAATAAGTGAAACATAAAAGACAAAAGACTCATATTTCCTAAATGCACTAGTGTAATGAAGACAAATGCTAAAGTAGTAAGGTTCAAAGGCAGAGCAGAAAGAGTAGAACTGACCTGCACTCCCTGGGTGAGATTTAGTAGCATACAAATAACCAATACCCTCCAAGGATCATGAGCATGCTGTTCTTGAAGTAACGTATAAGGGGAACTTGGAGGTGTCCATGTGTTATCCAATGTCCTCCTCTCATAAGCCTCGTCTCGTTTCTGGGCAGAAGAAAGTAACGGTTTGCGTTTCCTAGCCTTCTTAGGCTGTTTGGAAGTAACATCGGACTCAATCCCACATCCTAGAGCATGAGCAGAATGATTATCTTCTTCCTTTGGTGTATGAACAAAGTAAGGACTAGTCTTCGCCTTCTTAGGCAGTTTGGAAGTAACATTGGATTCAGTCCCACATCCTATAGCATTATCTTCTTCCTTTGGTGCATGCACAAAGTAAGGACTAGTCTTCCTCTCAGAACAACGATTTTCCTCACAAGACTTTGTTTGCTGACTGATCACCCTCTTCGCGTGTCCTCGTTTCTTGCCAGAAGAAGCAACTGTTATACCCTGTTCAGTTTCCACTTCTTTTGTAGCAAAGTATGGACTGATAACTCTTTTTTTACAGGGTCTTTTCCGAGCTGTTTCACTCCTTTGCCTCTTCCTCCTGATGGAAACTCTTGCAGTTTCTTTCTCAAGAGCTTCCTCTACCCTTGCACTAGATGATAACTCGGTTCCAGTTTCTTTCTCGAGAGCTTCCTCTACCCTTGCACTAGATGATAACTCGGTTCTAATCTCTTTCTCTTTCTCTGCCTTAGTCGCACATTGCATCAACTTCTGACTACCATTTTCTTCCCCTAAGATTAATTTCCTCTGGCTATGAGTCACTGATTTTGGCGGAGTACTCGTAACGTCTCCGCCTCCCTTGTATGCGAACACAGAGAACAAATTATCCAACGCAGAAGCACAGAAATCCCTATCACCTGGAAGACTATGGCTTTTATCCAAATCTGAAGAGTCCTGTTTCAGTCTTTCATGCCTCGAAGAACCAGAAACCCTCCCCTTTGCTTTCGTCCTTCCATCTCCTTTCAACAATAAATACTGTCGATTACCCTCCATACTACTGCCTAAATCTACTTTATTGTCTGCATTTGCACGATTATTACTGGCGATTCGGTTTTTCCTCATTCTTCCATGTTCATTTACCTCAACCACAACCTCATTCCCGCGCTTCTTCCTTTTTTTCTCACTATGTGGACTACTGATATCCTCATCCTCAAATGAGAAATGGGGTATCAGCTTCATTCCCCCTCAAAGAAAAAGAAAAAAGCAATCGATTACAGTCATCTGCAGAATATACAAACCGATTCCAACCGATACCGAGACTTTTTTTTCGGTATTCGCCACAGGGATTTGGGAATGCTTTGGAAGTAAATTTTTAGATTTAAGAAAGGAAATCATAATACTCCGTATAAAATAAATAAATGAAAAAAAAAAAAAAAAAAAAAGGGCCGAGGAGTCTAAACTTAATCGATGCTATGGAGGAATTCAGACGTTTCGAAGCGGAGATAAACGCGACCGCTAATGCGGAATAGAAGTGCTTAGTCGATATGGGTGAGAAGGCTATAAATATGGGGAAATCGTTGGAGAGAGCTGGTAGTTTGGCTTCCAAATGGTACATTGAAGCCATTATTCAAATTCTCCTCTTCGATTTAAATCTGCAAGAGAAAATTTATTTCTTCCACGGGTAAAACGGTTCATCCTTCTTAGAATTGAAGCAAATTTGTCGGTTGTTGTGTATCTCTTAATTGAAAAAAATGTAAGATTATTATGACTGCTCTCTTAGATCTGTATTCATAATGGTTATAAACTTCATCTGAAATCTGGACTTTGAACCGGATTTGGTTTTGGTTATTAAATAAGTATGTTTCAATTGCAAAAAGAAAAATAGTATCATCAAACAACTCCAATCCTCTTCTTTTTATTACATGTATAGAACCACAATAAGAGAGTGAACAAAATCAGCGTCCCCTTCCCTCCACTTTAATATCCCTTCCATTTTCTCCCTTTCAATTTATAAGCTATACACTGGTATCTATAACTACTTGATTTTTCATCAGAATAATGCATCAAGAGTAACACGACAACAAGAGTTACACAGCTTCAAGAATTATACAGTGACATCAACATTTTATGCAGTGGCATGATGTGCCTTATGCAATGGCAACAACATTATGCAGTGACAATCGAGTGGATATCGAGCTAATAGCGAGTAACTCATCTCACTTATAGCCCGACATCACCCTATCAATTTTCATCAACAAGTAGGCAATCTCAACATAGTATTCCAACTCAAAAACTTGTCTTTTTGTTACTGATAATAACAAATAACTAAAGCATTTTTTGTTACCGATAATAACAAAATAACTAAAAGCACATGCTGATGATAATAACATGTTAAACCCTTAAGACAATGAAACAACATTCTTTTAAAGTGTTATCTGTTAGGTGTAGTGCCCGAAAGACAATTTGTGTAATTGTTTTTAATAATGAATGACAGAATTTATCTCACCTTATTACTTGCTTTTGTGCTTGTAAAGTAATACATCACGCAAACCCTAAGTATATCGTATGTAATTCACTTAACTTTCGGTGTATGGATTACACGTGAGGATTGAGTTAGTGGTGATATACTTAAAGCTGTTAGTCCGTGGTGAACTTAATCGAGTTTAGGGTCTCTTGATTAAAACACCAATAATGCGCCCGAGAACACCTTAGGGTGTGATAGTCTTATCCGGTTTGCCGGTGAGAGGTACCTACGTGGGGCATTTATATATGATGGCATTCATATACGATGGACCGATTTAATCTGTATTTCTCGGTATAATTCCGTAATCGAGGAATCTTATTAAATCATTAGATGATCATATATGGATCAACCTTAATCCGAGGTGATCGCAGGATGCCGCTTGTCCCGGGGTAGTGTTTGATGTGTTGAGTTACGGTTCACTTTAATATGTGTTCCAAGCCACTTCTCATTGGCACTATCTCCGGATTTGATGAGTAGTTCGATTTTCACAGACATGGAATCCATTCCTTCCCCGCGGGAAGTAGAGAGACGAGCCCCTTGTTTGTTAGCCCTAAAGAAAGTGATCGATCCGGGAGTTCACATTTGACTAATTAGCTACTAGTCGATATGTGTACTAATTGATCATTGGGGTTAATGGTAAATAAGGATAAGATATTCGAGTCGGGTTCACGGAGACTTCCCCACTCGAGAATGGACGATCTATGGAGGTTAATCCGTATGTAGTGATTATATCAATGGACGCTTATTCACTCTAATGGGTTGAGTATAAGTATACATCTATAATCGGTAGAGTTCAGTTTGGGGTTTATGGTGGCGTAATCCCGGAATTAATAATTAATGTGCTTATTCGTTCGACGAATAATTAATTATTGAGCTCATGGTTATAGGTCCATGGCCCCGATGCGCTTCGTAATTGGACTAGTAATCTTGTTACTTGGGCGCCTTGATAATTAATTAATTTACGAAATTTAATTAATTGATATGCAAAATATTATTTAGTTGGGCTAAATAATATAATACACATGAAAGACATTTTATGTGGGCTTAGTGAACCCCAAAGGTGGCGCCAATATTTGTTAATTAATTAGAGAGAAATTAGTTTTCTTGGATAATTATTTGACATGTGATTTATCATTTATTTGTTAAATGATAATTCATGGAATATTAGATAATAATAGGATTTATCCTAATTTGTTTGGGATAATCATTTTATTTATCTTTTATTTGGAAAAGGATTAATGTGATAATTATCACTTAATTATTTAATCCTTGGAGGACATTGATTCTTTCTCCCATATAAAGAGAGTTCTCTGTTTCTAATGGCAAGGTACTATTCACGTCACTATTCACCGAGAGAAATTGGCTGAAAAATTTCTACTCTATTCTAGGGTTCGAGTTGGAAAAATCTTGGGTTTTTCGGTTGCATATCAAGGAGGCTCGTGTATCAGAAGGTGTGTCCACCAACCGCCCGTTTGGAGAACACATCGGAAGATCAAGGCTTTCTTCCCTATATTGGTAACATGATCTTAACCCCTTGTAGTAGTTTAAGTCCTTTAATTATGTGTTTTGATATATAAATCGTGATCCATCTTCTGCGCGTAGATGTAATTTTGGTTAGATCTAAGAACCTCGCATCCCTCATGTGGTATCGCAGAGAGGTTCCACGATTTATATAATATAATCGTAATTAAACGATTTAAAGGATTTTTAATTGCATGTAGGTGATATTTTACTTATTATTATGCATTAATAATTTTAAAATTGCTATGGTTGAAGAGATGGATTGGGGTTGGCATCGTTTTAATTCGTTAGATCTATCAGAAACTCAATATGAACGATGAAAATTCGTTCATACGAAAGATGTGAAATTATGTAATTTATGTATTATTGCAATTTTAATTTCCAGAAAATAGATCTGTACATTAGCTGTTTAGTCTTTTCGTTTTTCCCGTTGTTTGAGCCGTTAAAACGAAGATCCCTCCGGTCAGAATCAAGATTGGAAGTTGATGAACAATCCCACAAATTTTGGTGTCGATCAGAGTCCGTTTGGGTTTCCGTTCGATGCTGCGAAGTGGCTGCTGTAACAGAAAACGCAGGATTCACAGAAACCCTAACTGTGACTTCTTCGATTTTCTGGGAACACTTGGACCGTTCAAATTAAAATCCGACCGGTCAGATCGATAATCATGGAGTTTTGGACGTGAGATAAAATTTTCAGGACGATCGGGATTCATCTTCATCCCCCGATCGATCTCGGGAAGTATATGATGCGCTGCTGTGAGAGTCTGTTTCAGCAGCAAGTTGGGCGGCTCACTGAGGAAGATTGACAAGTCAAAGCTCCGATCCGACCGTCCATCTCAAGTCCGAAGAATGAAGATCAGATCTGGAAAGTTTCATCCCGATCCAAGTTCGTTTGATATGCCGATCGTCGAAGATTCTTAACAGCTGCAGATTAGGGTTTTTAATTTATTTTCGAATAGATTAGTTACTTTGACGCTTAACGGCCCATCTCTGGTGTTTATTTTCCGCACTAGTATACATGTGTAGATTGTATGAGTAGAACTGAAAATTGCCATGACATGCATCATATCATGAATTCCACTCCATATGCATACATGTAGAAATTAATTCGAGGAATTAGTTAGGCATGTATAAAACACACGATTAGTTTTAATTAATTGTTTGATATTAATTAGAAACTAATTAGGTAAAAACCGAGGAACACGGGTTTTTTCAATCGCCGAGGTTGGGTGATGGATTCTCGGTGAATCCCACTCTGCAAAAGCATAAGGAGTAAAATCCCGAAACCTCGTGGTTAAGGTGTTGGATTCTCGTGAATTCCACCTTACCTAAGACGAGATTACGTTTTTGTTCCGTGGTGTCTACGTGAAAGTTTGATGTTTAAGGATTGGATAATCACGGCAAACAAGTTCGAAAGTGGTTTAACCACGGTTGGGTGGTCAACAAGAGCTACGGCTCAATCGACTTCACCTCCACGTGTGGCGTTTGCACGGGTCCGCACATCGAGCCATCCGAAGAGCTACTACGGCTCAACGGAGCTCTCTAGCCTTGACCCGTCCGACGGCCACATATGTTCTAACGAATAGGTCGGGTGGGCTAGCCCCATAACCGACAACATTCGGGCCTATGATTTATTGTTCCTTAATGTAACATCAAGTCCAAAACGTGATCGATAAACCCACCACTTTTTCAAAATATTGAGTGGGAGCGGAGAGGCGATACCGACCCACGGCCTCTACCGTTGACACAAGCAACGTGAGAGAATGGTGACGCTCGTGTCGCACAGGACCCGCCTCCCAAGAAGGCCTTCACCGCTATCAAAATTCAAGGCTTGGTCTCCGAAAGGATAGGATTTTGGGTACTCGTCGGGTCACCGACCGACCACTAAGCGGCACACTCGGGGTCTACCTAAAAATCTGAGATGATGAGGTCACACTCATAAAAAGGTATTTTGGTAGTACCTTGGTGAAAAAGGAAAGGTGATTGACGATCACAAATGAGATGTTCGATTCTCAATCGATCTTCAATATTAATCGAAACCTCTTTGACCTACCCTAAGGCGGCAATCGAGGCGTTAGATTAAATCCTTGGAACGGTAGGATAGACTATAAGTACTTAGTTTATGTTCTAAAATTTTAGTAGTGTATGATTTGGATTTATCTTCATCAATTTTATTTACAACTATTTATATATCTCTCTAAGGGTGCTAGATCGCTAGTGTAAAATTGACTAGTAATGACTTCGTTAAAAAGTGGTAAGTAACTAGAACGTTGTATTTATTAATCTCACATGCGATTAATTTTTCGGAAGAGATATTTCTCTTGAAGCCTTCAAAACTTAAGTGACGGCATGTCACTCGCTGCACACGTCAAAGTGCGAACGAGAGACAACCGTAGTTAGTTTGAAAGATTATTGGGACGATAAAATTCTTTAGTGAATTGTGTAAAGTGTCTACACGAGAAATTTTCCGATAGAAAATTGGAGAATCATAAATTAAAGTGTCGCTTAGTTAGACGGTATTTGGAACCGATAAACTAGTGGGAGCTTTTATATTATGTTTTTCTAATTTATTAGAAAATCACCCCACAAGGTAACGCTTTATTAGACATCCCACAGTTCACGAGTAAGTGTCTACTCAATTGAAATCGCTAGTTCAAGACTATTTCCTTTTAAGGAAAGTTGAGAATGGGAAAGAATGTCTATAAGTGTTAATCATCTTAACTAAAGTTTTGAGGCTAAACCGAAACATTAATTAAAGAAAGTATAGGATAAGGAAAGTGATTTGGATCACTAACCAATGAATCCTTAGCGACTTTCTTAACCGAGTAACTTGACTCGGTAGCTTAGTTCTTTGGAAGAACAAGGAAGCTTTGCATTAACGATTAATAGAGTAACAACGGGCGTAATTTCAACTATATTAGTGGGAGTGATATAAGGAAATGAATTTTGATTCTATCCTTGAATATCACGAGAAAAATTTATTTTTACGTTTCTGATTCGTTGAAACAAATGGATTCACTTTCATCTCGATACTACAGCTTGCCTTAAACAAAGTGAAGATGACATTTGTAGTACTTAATCTGTGACTCGGACTTTTGTTTGATAAAGTCGAACCACTTAGAACATCCTGAATAAGTATGTGTAACACATCTAAAACTATTAAAGGTAAAAGGTTTCAGATTAAGATAAACGACCTTCAATATCTATTAATTAGTGCATATATCCTAGAGATAAGACTGACGATCGGCTAAGGGTGATTCCTATCTCCTGGGTCTAGAACACTATCTCAAAGGAACAATGACTAAGTTTCCTTTCAATTGGGAAAGGGTAATAGATTTGAAGGGGTAACATAGCTTGTTCATCATAACCTTCGGGGTATAATGAGATATACAAGCTAGCGGGAGATTTTGAGTGGTGACATTTTGTCTGATAACTACTCGAAACGTGATTTAGTTTATCAAAAGAATACGAGGAGGAGTCTCTGATTTTAGCAGAGAATAGAGTATTCCATGCTCAGAAATAGGCTATCGCATAGTCTTGGGACTGATGCTCGACCTGCCTCCTAGTGGAATGTTTCTCACTGAAGAAGAAACCATAGACTTGCCCTATATAGTTATTGATATGCTACAATACATCGCTAAACTCGATTAAGATAATTCGTTTGCAAAATAACGGTTAACATTATTATGTAAACCGAGAAGTCTACCTAGAAGATGCTAGTGAGTTTATGGATAAGGAGTGAATTCGGTTCACACCACATCCGTAAATGTAGGCATTTAGCATTTAATGTTTGAAGGTAGGATTGGAGATTTTATGATACGTTCAGATTGTGGATTGTTCGTGAAATATCTTAATGAGACGAGTGAAGGTTGATTATAAGATTCTTGAGATCGAGAAAGTGACGGTTGAACCGTCACAAGCCTTTCGATAGAATCTATAAGAAGCGACCTTAAACCTCAGATACGGTTACCCAAAGGTAGTTACTATCTCGATTTAATCGGACCACGCCCAACATTAGTTGTTGGTGATTACACTCGATAAATACTACTAGATCGAATGTCAATCCACCCAAGACACAGTGGGAGTATGGTTTAACCGTTGACCCATTGTGATTTTGTGGACTTTATAATCATTTGGGGTGATTGATAACCTATGGCTCTTGGTGGGTGATAGGATTACGATTATAGAGGTTGGTTTGAAAACCTTAACCCTGTGAATGGAGTTTTGGTACTCTGGGATTCTGTTTCAAACCTCTTGTAGAACCACCCGAGTGTCTCAGCCCGAAGGGGAGCAATTGGATCTACACGGAAAAGAGTCGAATGAATAGGAAAGTTTAAACTTTCGGCGCAAAGTTGAGTGGTATAGGGGTGATTCACGACAAGTAGAGAGTTAACTGGACCTTGAACTCTCTCACCACTCGCCTTGCTAGATTTCGTTAAAGCGAAAAAATGGGGAGATTCCCTCGAGACTTTCTTGTCGAACAACGGAATCAATTCATTCGGAATGTATGGTTTTAGCTAAGAATGAATAACGGATTCGATTTACAAAGCGTAAGATAGGGTGATTCCCAAGACCTTTTGCATGAGACTAACGATATCTTAATTCATTCGTAAAGAACCTTTGGTAGAGGCCTCGCCATGGCTTATATCCTTTGTGGATTTAAGAGAACCTCTCGGTCATTTAAAAGTCACATGTTTTAAAATATGTGGACTTGACCAAAATATTGATAAGTTTTTCGTAGACTGGATATCAATATTGGTAATGTAGTAGTAGTATTAGTGTTCATAAATGATAACACTAAAACAGTTGGAAACAACATGGGTGTGCTATCTGAAGTCGGAAACTAACACGCCAAGATTCTCTGGATGAGAGAATTGGACTATGTTCTAAGAATCGATTCGGTCAAATTCACGAGAATGAGTCATTGGCTATCCCAATTGATCTTATTGAATAAGATGATTATGCATATATGGTTACTGAGATTCATCGAGAGTTGTCCTACCCTACCTCTCGTGAATGATTCTCCAAATCTTCGGATAAAGAGAAAATGGGGAGAAGAGTCTCTCAGGATAAGGGCAAGTCAGCTTAAAACGAGTCAATTGCAGTTGAATCTTGGATTCAAGCAATAAGTAGCGGTTTAGTACGTCCTCAAGTATCGTTAGAGAACGAGGAATCATATGCTTGTATATTCAGGTGCAAACTTGAATATGGTTGACGATAATCGATTCGACTTGTAGTCAGATTAAGGATGATCATTAAGTTGATCTCGGGCTCAGTGTTTACTCATAGTGCTTAGAATTTCCTTTTTGGTCTGGGAGTAATTCCAGGTCTGATAAGCCGATATCACTTCATTGTGAAAATAGTGAAGAGATAGCTTAGAAGGATCTTCTCGGTCACCAGAGGTCAAAAGCATATCGAGAGAGAGTACCGCTTTGATTGGAAGGACCGCGACGTTTCAATCCTAAAGATCGTCTCGAGTCGACAACCTAGCTAATCAAAGTGTACCAAGTCGAGTGCTTGGAGGGTACGGCATTGATGGATATGTCTCATCCGCTTTTAGAGCAAGTGGGAGAGTGTTGTGAATAAGATGAGAAAGTGGTGTGCTCTAAAACAATCGTTACTTGTCATTTTAAGTGCAAGTGGGAGATTGTTAGGTGTAAGTGTCCGAAAGACAATTTGTGTAATTGTTTTTAATAATGAATGAGAATTTATCTCACCTTATTACTTGCTTTGTGCTTGTAAAGTAATACATCTGCGCAAACCCTAAGTATATCTCAGTATGTAACCACTTAACTCGGTGTATGGATTACACGTGAGGATTGAGTTAGTGGTGATATACTTAAATCTGTTAGTCCGTGGTGAACTTAATCGAGTTTAGGTCTCTTGATTAAAACACCAATAATGCGCCTAACACCCAGGGTGTGATAGTCTTATCCGGATTGCCGGTAGAGGGTACCTACGTGGGGCATTTATATATGATGGCATTCATATACTGATCGACCGATTTAATCTGTATTTCTCGGTATAATTCCGTAATCGAGGAATCTTATTAAATCATTAGATGATCATATATGGATCAACCTTAATCCTGAGGTGATCACAGGATGCTGCTTGTCCCGGGGTAGTGTTTGATGTGTTAGTTACGGTTCACTTTAATATGTGTTCCAAGCCACTTCTCATTGGCACTATCTCCAGATGAGTGAGTAGTTTCGATTTTCACGGACATGGAATCCATTCCTTCCCGGGAAGTAGAGAGACGATCCCTTGTTTGTTAGCCCTAAGAAAGTGATCGATCCCGGGAGTTCACATTTGACTAATTAGCTACTAGTCAGATATGTGTACTAATTGATCATTAGGGGGTTAATGGTAAATAAGGATAAGATATTCTGAGTCGGGTTCACGGAGACTTCCCACTCAGAATGGACAGTCTATGGAGGGTTAATCCGTATGTAGTGATTATATCAATGGACGCTTATTCACTCTGCATGGGTTGAGTATAAGTATACATCTATAATCGGTAGAGTTCGGGCCGGGTTTATGGTGGCGTAATCCCGGAATTAATAATTAATGTGCTTATTCGTTCGTTGAATAAATAATTAATTATGGAGCTACCACTGGTTATAGGTCCATGGTCCCCCGATGTGGCCTCGTAATTGGACTAGTAATCTTGTTACTTGGGCCTCATTGATAATTAATTGGTTGGGCTAATTAATTGATATGCAAAATATTATTTAGTTGGGCTAAATAATATAATACACATGAAAGACATTTTATGTGGGCTTAGTGAACCCCAAAGGTGGCGCCAATATTTGTTAATTAATTAGAGAGAAATTAGTTTTCTTGGATAATTATTTGACATGTGATTTATCATTTATTTGTTAAATGATAATTCATGGAATATTAGATAATAATAGGATTTATCCTAATTTGTTTGGGATAATCATTTTATTTATCTTTTATTTGGAAAAGGATTAATGTGATAATTATCACTTAATTATTTAATCCTTGGAGGACATTGATTACTCTCCTATATAAAGAGAGTTCTCTCAAGTCTAATGGCAAGGTACTATTCACGTCACTAACCACGAGCCTGAAACGTTTCTCCTTGATGCACTTATCCACAAAACCTCAGTCCATAAGACCTCAGAAGATTTGCGGGTTGCACAACATCTGAAAATTGAAAATTTCTTCATAAATCGACGCGATGCAGTGACATATGAAGATGCAGTGACATGTGAAGATACACTTGAAGTGCTAAATATCTAAACATTTGATGCAGTGACAATAATACCTTGTATACTTTTTGAAGACAAACATGTGCAAGAGTGACATTATATACATTGTTTCACTCTTTTTGCCGTGACAACTATTATGTAGTGACATTAACATTTTATGCAGTGACATGCTGTGACACCTTGTACAATGACAAGATTTTATGCAGTGACATCGAGTAGATATCGAGCTAATAGCGAGTAGCTCATCTCGCTTATAGCCCGACATCACCCTATCAATATTCATCAACAAGTAGGCAATCTCAACATAGTATTTCAACTAAAAAACTTGTCTTTTTCGAAACTGATAATAACAAAATAACTAAAAGCACATGATGATGATGATAATAACATGTTCAACCCTTAATACAATGAAAGAACATTCCTTTAAAGTGTTATCATCCTTTAAAAAGCACAAAAGATTCTGAGCATTATCATCCCAAAAAGGGCTTCAATTTGCAGCGGCAGCCTTAATTTCTGAAAATCAAAATTTTCTTCATAAAAATCGACGCGATGTAGTGACACCGTGTTGCAGTGACATGTGAAGATGCAATGACATGTGAAGATGTAGTGACGATGCAATTCATATTTTTTTGTTCTCTTTATTCTGATATCTCATTTGATATTTTTCCGCCTTAACTTCTGAAAATCAAAATTTTCTTCATAAAAATCGACGCGATGCAGTGACAACGCGATGAAGTGACATGTGAAAATAAAGTGACATGTGAAGAAATAGTGATGATGCAATTCATATTTTTTTCATCCTCTTTATTTTGATATCTTATTTGATACTTTTCCGACTTAATTTCTGAAAATCAAAATTTTCTTCACAAAAATCGACGCTATGAAGTGACACCGCGATGCAGTGACATGTGAAGATAAAATGACATGTGAAGATGCATTGACATGTGAAAATTGACTCATTTGAATTCACTTGAAAAAATCTCACCAATTTTAGAGTAATGATACGGGAACAACGATTGTGCCACAATGAGTGATACAAAGGTGATACACACCGTTGATCATGTTAAAATCGATATTTTTAATTTATAAATTCGACTTCAAATTGCTATATATTTTGATATAAAACTCCAATCAACATAATTTTTTCTTCATAAAAATCGACGCGATGCAGTGACATGTGAAGATGAAGTGACATTTGACGATGTAGTGACATGTGAATATGTAGTGACATGTTTCACTATATTTCAAACGGTTATATCTTTTGATCTGAAACTACAATCATCGTAATTTTTCACTATAATTCATATTTTTTCGGCATATTTCTTATGATATCTCATTGGACATTTTTCTGACTTAATTTCAGAAAATCAGTTTTTTTCTTTATAAATTCGACTTCAAACGCTATATCTTTTGATATAAAACTCCGATCAACATAATTCTTTCACCCTAATTCATATTTTTCCTTCTCCTTATTGTGATATCTCATTTTATGAGGTGACACCTTATGCAGTTACACCCAATTACACCAACATTTTATAAAGTGACACCCAATGACAACAACATTTTATTAAGTGACACCCTATACAGTGACACCCAATAACACCAACATTTATGAGGTGACACCTACATGATCCACCAAGCGATTTGACTTGCACCAAGAACAGTATGCTATCTACATTTTTGTGAAAATAGCACAATAAGTCACATCAACTAAAAATACTACAAGAAAAAGAAATTGAAGTATTTTTGTTATAACAAAATCACCAAGCCTTTACTAAAGCTAAATCAGAGAGGATATACAGACCATATAGGTAATCATGGTTTTATTGTTATGAAACTATAACCATCAGAATATAAATAGTGAATGCTTCCTAAATAATTGAGAAATTGAATTTGCTCAACATAAAGGATGCTACCTTATTATCAATAACAACGGGCTAATTTGAATATATATCAAGCAGGCTTTATTAGACAAAAGGATGCACCCAAGAACTTTGATTTTTTGTCTTACAAGCTCTTGCATTAGTCCACCCATTTTCTAAGAACAACCACCGAAACAGTTGCCCCACGCTCAAAAGCTCTGTTGTTAACTCGCAAGTGGGGCTTGCGGTCATCGAAAGCTCATAAAAAACCAGCACAAATTTTCTGTTTTGAGTACATCACTTACCATCTTTACCACTCTCTGTTTTTGTATATGTATTATCAGTGATGTAACTTCCACATGTGGAGGATGAATCTCTTCAAACTTGGATGCAATGAGCACTGATGAAACAACCAAAAATTGAAGCTTTTTTCTACTAATAGCATTCAATGACAAGAATCTGTCAATATATCAGCATCAAGAATGACACTAATTTTATTCCAAATCATACTCAAACCCACCATCAAATTCATGTCGCTGCACCAATTTTCTTCCATATCAAACTCAAACACACCTCCTACTCCATCTCAAATCACCAGTTTTCTTGAAGGTCAACCATTTAGATTTCAAATTTCCTTTGTGCCCAGAATATGAAACGTACTAATGCTCTGCAATTTGGAATGACTTATGGGAATTCTGTGGCTGCCATTTGTACTTGCAATTAAAGTAGAAACAGTTGCAGGGTTTAAAAAAAATCAATAAACAGATCAAATTGTAATGCCATATTGTGATCATGAAGCAAAATGAAGTTATACATAAAAAATTTACTTGGCTTGGGTTTTGATGGGCTTGTAAGATGTACTTTGGCATTACTCTCAAAAGAAGGACTCTGTTTCTTGAAAATAGGTTGAACTGTCAATTTTCTTGATTGCTATGCTGAAAATTCTTCTCTTTTACTACTAGAATGTTTTTTGCCTTTTGATCAGCTACATTATTAATTTCAATCACTACAAGACTCTTCTTTTCAACCTCAAATTATTCATCTTCAACACCTTTAGGACGAGATTTGACCTGCACCACATTGCTACTAATAACCTCTTCTTCACAAACACCAAATTCTTCACAATTTAATGATGCAGAGCAACATTAAATTATTTATCCATATTTTATGTGTGTTTTGGAATATTTTGTCGTTCCTACTCCGAAGGGTATTTCTGTCCTTTTTGTTTGTTTTGGCTTAGGATATTTAAGGTTAAAACCCATCTCTGTAAAGAAGAATTTTATCATTTTGAATGAAACTGAACCATAGCTGCTGCTGCTGCTAGCTGGTTTTCCTTATTCTTTCCTTTTAGCTTTGCATCTGGTAATCAGAGCCAATTAAGGGGTTTTCCCTTTGTGATCCAATGGCCGGCGCTGATGTCGAAGAAAGCCAAATCCACGACACAGATCGGGATTTGAAGGCCCTTTGGGCAGCAATAGGAGATTTAGATCGGAAGATTGCCGGAGTTGCTCTATCAGTTCACCAAGCAGTTCAAGAATTTAAGAAGGGACGGGAGGAGCTGATACAAGGTCTTCATCGGTCGGAGCGAGACTTAACTCGAACGCCACTGGAGAAGGACAACGAACCCTATATCCATAAAAAGATGCATAAGGAGCAGCAACACAGTTATTTTTGGAGGACCGAGCAATGGGAAGAAGCAAACAACAATCCCATTGGAAGATTCTGACACCGATTTAGATGTTCTCAGTTGGAATGAAGAACGGACCCGACCATCACCAAGACCTTACAGATTTGATGGAGAAATAGATCGTGGTGGATTCCGACTAAAAATGGAAATCCCGATGTTCGACGGTACTATGCATATTGAAGATTTCTTGGATTGGCTCGATTAGGTGGAAGATTACTTTGAAGGAATGAACCCCTAGAAAATTTGAAGTGTAAATCGGTATCATATCGATTGAAAGATGGAGAACATGCTTTGTGAAAACAACTACAAAATGACCGACTTCTAAAAGGAAAGAGTAAGATCACTTCATGGTCTAAAATGAAGTCACTTCTCACGGCCAGGTTTTTACCTTCTAACTATGCGAAGAAATTGATGCTGCAATTTCTCAACTGTAAGCAAAATGGAAGATCTGTTAATGAGTATACGAATGAGTTCTATCGGTTGGGTTCTCGAGCGCCAACGCCGGAAGAAGAAGGAATGCAGGTGGTCCGATATGTTGGTGGTTTAGGAGAGGAGATACAAGAAAAGTTGGAGCTGACACTTATTTAGAGTTTGAGTGAAGCGGTTACATTAGACCAAACCGTTGAACATCAAATTCAAAGGAAAAACATCAAATCTTATACTGGGAGAAGACTCTTTGCTGGACCCAACAGTTCAGCTAACCCCAGTCTGGTTCTGAACAAATGGATTGAAATTAATGATAGGAACAAGAACAAAGCAGCAAAAGCTCAAGAATAGAAGCCTGCAGATCCGTATAGACGACCTACTGGGGATAAATGTTATCGTTGCGGACAACATGGTCACATATCCCATGTTTGCCCTCAACGCAAGCATGTCACTTTGGTAAAAAAGGAAGGAGAAGGTGTGTTCGAGATAACTGAATTTGAGGGTGAAGAAAATAAAGCTCTAGTAGAAGATGAAGGCTCCTCATTGGTATGTATAGTGGAACGAGTCATCCTCATTGAATCCACTTACATTCAAAGAAATTTCTTGTTTCGCACACGATGCACCATAAACAAGAAGGTGTGCGATGTAATCATTGACAGCGGGGCTAGTGAAAATTTGATCTCGAAGAATGAAGTCAAAGCTTTGGGACTTAAGTCGGAGAAGCACCCTCATCCTTACAAAGTTGGGTGGATCAACAAGGGTCCGGAAAACAAGGTGACGGAGACCTGTGTAGTCCTTTTTTCGATTGGGAATTCGTATTCTGATGAGGTTGTGTGTGACGTGGTTGAAATGGACGCTTGC
Source organism: Gentiana macrophylla (assembly GCA_026214975.1). Classification (NCBI taxonomy): domain Eukaryota; kingdom Viridiplantae; phylum Streptophyta; class Magnoliopsida; order Gentianales; family Gentianaceae; genus Gentiana; species Gentiana macrophylla. The sequence continues at coordinate 1,719,292 of CM047811.1, read as the reverse complement.
CATTTGCTCTTGGGACGACCATGGCAATTCGACAAAGATGTGAGGCATAAAGGGAAGGATAACACGTATTCTTTTGGTTAGAAGGGTAAGATCATTCTACTACCGGGCTCGGTGAAAGAGACCAAACGTAAAGAAGAAGAGAAACCTCAATTGCGATTACCGATAGTAAAGAGTTTAAGGAGGACCGTGAAGAGGATTCCCGACTGTTTGCGTTAATGGTGAAAGAACAGTATGACCGTCTTCAAGAATAGAGAAGGGATATTCGATTGTTGCAACTGCTGGAGGATTTTTCCGACTTATACCCTACTGAGCTGCCTCCCAGACTACCCCCTATACGAGAAATACAACACAACATCGACGAACATTGCATTATCGGCTCCAGCCCAAATGAACACACTATTATACAAGGCATGGTTGATGAACTGCTAGCTAAACAGCTAATTAGACCGAGCTTGAGTCCTTGTGTTGTACCCGCAATACTGGTTAAGGAAGGAAAATAGAGGATGTGTATGGACAGTCGTGCCCTTAACAAAATCACTGTCAAGTATCGGTTTCCCATTCCTCGCTTGGACGACTTGCTAGATCAGTTAATCGGTGCAAAGATTTTCTCTAAGATGGACTTAACGAGTGGATATCACAAAATCCGAATCTGACCCGGGGATGAATGGAAAACAGGATTTAAGACGAAGGAGGGATTGTATGAGTGGATGGTAATGCCGTTTGGTCTTTGCAATGCTCCGAGTACGTTCATGAGATTGATGCACGAGGTGCTTAAGACGTTTATAAACAAGTATGTGGTCGTTTATTTTGATGACATCCTTGTCTTTAGTAAGGATATGGAAGAGCACTTGATTCACCTTAAGAATGTTTTTACTGTTTTGGGGGGCAACAAGCTTTACATTAATCACAAGAAGTGTGTTTTTGGATCATCTCAATTGCTTTTCTTGGGATATATTATTGGAGCTGATGGAATACACAGATCCGAAAAAGATTGTGGCTGTGAGAGATTGGCCTACTCCTACAACGGTTACCGAATTACGAAGCTTCATTGGCTTGGCCTCCTTTTATCATCGATTCATTAAAGGGTTCAACATAATTGTGGCTCTTTTGACAGAGTGCCTCAAGAAAGGAAAGTTCAATTGGACTGCTGAACAAGATTCCAGTTTTGCCGAGATTAAGAACCACCTCACCAATGCACCGGTTCTAGCTTTACCTAGTTTTGAAAAGGTTTTTTAGGTTGACAGGGATGCCTCTCAGTTCGGTATTGATGCTGTCTTAAGTCAAGAAGGTCGTCCTATGGCGTACTTTAGTGAGAAATTATCAGAAGCAAGAACTAAATGGACCACGTGCGAACAAGAGTTCTACGCCATTTATAGAGCTTTACAACAGTGGGAGCACTACCTTATTCAGAAGGCGTTCATCCTAAATAGCTATCATAGAACTTTACAATTCATCACTACCCAAAAGCACATCAATCGTATGCGCACTCGTTGGTTCCTCTACCTACAAAAGTTTGATTTTACGGTGATTCACAAAGCTGGAAGTTAGAATACCGTGGCTGATGCTTTGAGTAGGAAACAATGCCTTTTGACACTGCTGCAATCCGAGCTTGTTAGTTTTGAATCGTTAAAAGATGAATATGCAGAGGATCCTGATTTTGGTGAAATATGGCGATTGTGCAAAAATGGTGGGTTCAAGGCTGATTACAACATTCAGCAAGATTATCTCTTTAGAGGCAACCAACTTTGTATTCCCAAGTCCTCATTACGAGAATATCTGTTTAAATAATTGCATGAGGGGGAGGGGGCTATCAGCACATACGGGCCAAAATAAAACATTGGCATTGTTGAAGGAATGATTTTATTGGCCTCGGCTTCGTCGTGATACTGTTCATTTTGTGTCTAAGTGTGGCATTTGTCAAGCCAATAAGGGAGTTGATGACGGTCAAATTATACCCGTAAAAGTCATCAACATTGACCTTAAATCGAGATTAACAATATATATTTCGTATTAAATCACATGTTTATATTTATTATTTAATGTTAAGTGATTATTAATATGATATTTGGTATTTAGCTGTTTTTATTATTAAAAGACCGATTTATTGTGCGATAAATCCGATTTTGCAGATCACGACAAATCGAGAGGATAAATGTCATTCAATCGGTAAATCTCAAGATAATAAGGAAGAAAATCGGAGCATTAATCAAGAGATAAATGAAAGATTAATCGATCAACATGAAAGCGCAATGGGAACAAGATAGACGGTAAGCGCGTTTAAGGCGAAAGCAGAGGAGGCTCGGTCGACCGAGTTTATCCATTCGGATCGACCGAGTATGTCGGGTCGGTCACTCACGGGATTTTCGCGTGTATATCTTCTAGATCCTCCCTAGGTCGGTTACAACCTCTATATAAGCAGCAGCTACGAGAAATTGTAAAACACACCAACATATACCTTAGAATATCATTCAATAAAAATCACTATATTCATATCTTGGTTCAATGTAGTTTATTGAGGGTGTTTCCAAGAATTTAAGGGCTGCATTATGTAAGCCTTTATTTTCTGCTTTTCTTTTAAGTAATTAATTCCCCCAATTATGCTTTATTGTTTGAGTTAGTTAATTCATAGCTAGATGATGTAGATCCAAGCTATGACGTTAGGGATGTATGGCGGCACACTTGTCTACATGAGGATCCCATAACCTACGTCATACACTTAGTATTTATTCATGAATCTGTATTGTTTAATTAATGTGTATCTAAGTTAGTTTATATGAATGCTTTTTAATTCATCGTTTAATCCGTTGTGTATGATGAAACTTGAGAGATACGCTCGGGGATGTAATCTTGGGAAAAAGACCATTCGGTCGACCGAGCCCACTATTCGGTCGACCGAGCCCTGCTTTATCCGTTAAATAGCCACGTCTTTATGGTTAGGTTAACTTAATAGAATTTATTATCTCAGTATAAGTATGGCTATGGCTACGCTATCGCTTAGTTTAATTAAAACGTGTAAGAAGGAAATACCAATATAAAACTCTTAGGTAGGCTTATGAATTGCTCTTCACGGACGTTCGGCGTTATCAGGTAGGTTTATATTCGGGAATTGCATGCACTGCTTATACGCACGTCAGTAGATTAGCATGAGACTATAACTTGGTAATTGCTAGTTGGACGAAAGCTTGAGTGATCGTTTAGGAATGCACGCTAACCACGTGGAATGTTGCCTACGCAGGAGGTGTACGGTCAATATCGGCATCCTTGAAGTTAAAGCGCGTGTGAGTTATATGAGATGGAGGCACTAAAAGGCGAAGTCACGTAACAATATCACGATGATTTAGTGACTTACCGGTGCTAAGTCAAGTTAAAGAGGATGACTCCGTAGCCAATCTAAGATAGATACAAACGGATTGACAGATTAATAAGTTGGTTTATTATATAAATTATCTAGGTCCAAACGATAAAGACTATAATTGGGGAGGTTAATTACATTGTGTCGAGTCGTGTCTTTACTTTTCATGTCTTATGTTGGTCGTGAGCTTCTCATGTTCTTGACATGTTTAATTAATTGTTTGTATATAAGATGATCCACAATTGGTTCCTGTGGGATCGACTTGATTCACTATAGCTTTATACTACGATGGGCCTAGTCTTCTTGCTAGTATTGGTTTATGGTGGTCAAGTATATTATAACTGATTGACCCCGATCAAGTTTTTGGCGCCGTTGCGAGGGAGCCAACGGTCAATTTTATATATAAATAATATTTTATTCATGTCGAGTTTTCGTTTTGTAGTCAATTTTACGCTTTTGAGTCCCTCGGTTATCCGCTCGTCAAAATTCCAGATTCTTAAAATAAAAAAAAAAAAAAAATTATTCGGTCGACCGAGAGACCTCATTCGGTCGACCGAGAATTTAGAATTTTTGTTTTGTTTTGTTTTGTTTTGTTCTTGTTCTGTTCTGTTTACACGGTTTCTGATTTGTGTTTTCGAGTCTGGAATTTCGCGTGTCTGTTTATCCCCGTATGTTTAATCCGTAAGTCTGATAGCAGCATGGGAGACCATGTTAAAATCAGTCTACGGTCTGTTTTGTTTTTCTTCCGCTTGCGTAAACCAGGAAGCAATATTCGAAAGTCAATAATTTTCGTGGTATTTGAGAAAATAACCCAAAGAACATGGAATTACTACTCTACGATGGGAAAGGCGATGGAAGCAATACCTTTAAAGCACCAAGATGGCTCCGAAAAAATTTTAAAGGCTTAAATTCTTCGTGGTACAATGTTGAAGGCAAGGTATTACCTTTTTCATTGCTTATGTTTTACTACCTTTTGGTTTTTTGAGCATAAGTTAGCCTATACATGAACCTTAGTATGAATCTTAGCCCGGAGTTGGTTCATAAGATTAATTTTATTAGTGTGGAAGGTTTTGCCCCAAATCTGTCTCATCTAGAGGGTGTAAGAAAACATGTAGTAGTTGAAGGAAGCAGTGAATAAAGAGTTCCTCGTAGTTCTGTTAAAATATCTTTGTCATATGCATGAGATTGCTTCTACTGGCCATGGGAGCAACAAATTGTGTAGTTTAATCATTCACAATCTAAAGAAGACGTTGAGTTTTGAGAGAACACAATCTTCTGCTTTCGTTGAGTTTTATGGTGATGGCTTCTCGGTGAACCCACCTTAAATAGAAACGAGATTACGCTTTGGGTGACAATTTAGAAATCAGAGACTCTTAGTACATGGGTTCGGAAATGGTCTAACCATGGCTGGGCGAGTTCAATCGAGCTTCGGCTCAATCTACTCCCCTCCACGTGTGATGAACGTTTACAGATTCAACAAGACTTAGCATAGCCGATAAGCCTTCGGCTAAACGGGCTTAATCTTGACGGATTGGCCTGAATCGTCACATATGTTCCAACGAATAAGACGGCGTAGGCTTACTACACAACCGACCTTGTTCGAGTACTTTGATTCATTGTTTCTTATTGTCAAGGCCAAACCCGTAATTTTAACCGAATTCACCAATTCCTAAAACGAGCCGAGGTAAGAGCTTTGGATAAATGGTATGGATAAATGTTGTTTTCAGGTCTCACAACCAAGCGGAAGGGTATTAATCCGCCAAAGCAACGAGCCCACCTCTATATAGCGCTGAAGTGGTCAAAGTCTGGCGATCCAAGAATGATAAGCGACAAGGATAATCTTTGGAAAGTCGAGTGAGGACTTTAAACTCGTAACTACTTCTTTAAAACCCTTAGGATTTCTTTTTAGGATTTTAGGTTTTGTTTTCTTTGAGTCAAATAAAAGTAGCGTGACATATGTTGAGGTTTTTTATTTTGCCGTGTTCCGATGGCCATTGGGCTAAGGATGTGCAAATTTTTTTTACTCAATAGGCCACGTGAAATAGAGTTCCGTAGGAGAGTCGAAAAATTGCTAAAGAAAAGGAAATTTAGCAAACAACCTTAAGATGGAAGCATTAAGAGAACTTGAGAATTACTGAAAATGTAACAGAGAATGATTGGTGTGAACAAGAACAATCTTGGTCAAATTCTAAAACTTTTTAGGTGATCCAAGTGAAAATCCAAAGTGATGTGCAATTCATTCTGCAATTATCCTTATCTTTCCCTTTACACTTTTTCACCTTCAAACTTTTCGATCCTCTCACCAATCTGCCCTAACAGTTCGCATTTCTAACCATTCTTTCATCGCCTCTCTTTCTTTCCATCCGTTTCACTCTCCCACCCAATCCCATTCCTCTAAACAATTCTCAATCCCAAAAACACAATTTCTTACCCATCCTTTATCTTTTCTTCCCATCCTTATGTGTATCTTTTTCTAAGCCCATCATACTCTCAACCTCCATTTTGTTTACACAATACCTTTGTGTTGCGGAATTTGAAATATTGCTAGGCCTTAATGATTATCTTTTATCATTTTGATTTTCGTGATCCTAGTTGGGGGAAGTGTAGCTCTGACCCTAGCTAGATTTTAAAGGTTTTTGGTTCGATCCAAGTACAACTTATCTTTCACCGGAATTTTTAAATTTCACACTTTTCCGACTATTCCGGCATTTCTAGATGATAAGTTTTGTTCTACATCATCATACTGATCCGACCTTGTTGATGACGGTTATGACTTTTACGTACTACATTGGGATATTAGTAACTTCGAGGAGTAGCTACATCTTCCTAGGTTGTTGATATCCAATGCAAGCGGGAAGTTTCTACGTTAAGTATTTGATTTTATCTTTAGCCAATAGGTCGATTCAATCATTATACCTTACCAAGTTTCTCTTTTCTGGATTGAATACCTTTTCAATCGAGTCACCTCGTGTTTTCCCACGTCGGGTAATGCTTTTGATCTTTGTCTTCTCCACCGGTTTTAAGAATATTTATGCGGTGGAGGTTGTAGATGAAGACCACCATCTTTAGTTGCTTGTTTATTTTTCTTTCTATATAGTATTTTTCTTTCCTTGTCATTGGTTGTATAAAATAAAGTGGCTTAAACTGCTTTTAGGTACTTATACCTCATCGCCACATTATTTTATAACTTCCATAGACATGGTGTTATTAATATGTTTCGGAGTTTGTCTGCGCTTATACAGTTTTCACTTACTTCTCCACAACGTCTTTGACATTTACTCGATATTGTTCCTTTACTTGAGAGCCGTTTCAGAGCTAAGTCTTTTCTTAAATTTCATTTATTTTTGTCATTGAGGACAATGCCATGTTTAAGTGGGGGTAGGAGACTTAGCTATGTTATGATTGAAATTTGAATAAAACGGTAGAAAAATTGAAAATTTGAATAAATACCATATTATGTATCTCGCCCTTTAGAATTGTGAGTTCCTAGCTAAGAATTGATAGGAAAGGAACCAAGTTTCATGAGAACGTGATCATTTTATACTTATGTTAAGTAAATTTAAGGATATTCATGCCCGTTTTTGCAAGTAGTTATTTATTATTCAATTACTCAACTTTGTGAATCGAGTATACCGCAGCAAATCATTATAATCAAGAAATTATGTGTACATTGCATAGATGATTGGTTATGTAGACTTAGTGTCGATACTTATTGGTCTGATGTATTCTTATCTTCTTGCCAACAAAAGCGGAGTAATAAGCTTGAGACGCACTGTGTTTTAGCAAAATGTTAGACACTGGGCTTGTAGTAACATTACCAAAGTAGAGCGCTTGTGGTAATATTCGATGCTATACATGATCTAAGATAGGGGATACTCTAAAAAGTTTTCTTCCTTGAGATTGATAGTATTTGAAAATATGAAGATATGAAAAGAATATTCAACTCTTTAAGAGGCTTTGAGTAGTACTCGGTCTCCAAGTCCAAAACCCATGATACGCTCTTGCTTATTGTTCAGTGCTTTAACCATTCACGAGGCTTAAAGTATGAATGTCGATGTTGGTGAATTTTGATATGAGGCCTGCATAAACTCTAATCTTGCCCCGAATATATAGGAATAAATGCACATGCACACATCACTTCGATTCATAGTGAGTAGTGAATAATGGATATCTTATGAGCATGACTAGTATGAGTTGACTTGAGTTTCTTGTGTAAGTATGATTTGACCATAGAAAATGTTGTCTTGGGGATTGACTTATTGATTCTTTGTTCGGGACGATCAAAGTCTAAGTGGGGGGTAGTTGATGACGGTCAAATTATACCCGTAAAAGTCATCAACATTGACCTTAAATCGAGATTAACAATATATATTTCGTATTAAATCACATGTTTATATTTATTATTTAATGTTAAGTGATTATTAATATGATATTTGGTATTTAGCTATTTTTATTATTAAAAGACCGATTTATTGTGCAATAAATGCTGATTTTGCAGATCACGACAAATCGAGAGGATAAATGTCATTCAATCAGTAAATCTCAAGATAATAAGGAAGAAAATCGGAGCATTAATCAAGAGATAAATGAAAGATTAATCAGATCAACATGAAAGCGTGCAGTGGGGAACAAGATAGACGAAAAGCGCGTTTAAGACGAGCAGAGGGAGGCTCGGTCGACCGAGCCTATCCATTCGGTCGACCGAGTATGTCGGCTCGGTCACTCACGGGATTTTCGCGTGTATATCTTCTAGATCCTCCCTAGGTCGGTTACAACCTCTATATAAGCAGCAGCTACGAGAAATTGTAAAACACACCAACATATACCTTAGAATATCATTCAATAAAAATCACTCTATTCATATCTTGGTTCAATGTAGTTTATTGAGGGTGTTTCCAGCAATTTAAGGGCTGCATTATGTAAGCCTTTATTTTCTGTTTCTTTTCTTTTAAGTAATTAATTCCCCCCAATTATGCTTTATTGTTTGAGTTAGTTAATTCATAGCTAGATGATGTAGATCTAGGCTATGACGTTGGGATAATGGCGGCACCTTTGTCTATGAGGATCCCATAACCTACGCCATACACTCAAGATTTATTCATGAATCTGTATTGTTTAATTAATGTGTATCTAAGTTAGTTTATATGAATGCTTTACAATCATATTTAATCCGTTGTGTATGATGAAACGCCGAGAGATACGTCAGGGATGTAATCGGGGAAACCACCATTCGACCAGCCTACTATTCGGCCGACCGAGCCTCGTTTTATCCGTTAAATAGCCACGTCTTTTATGGTTAGGTTAACTTAATAGAATTTATTATCTCGAGAAGTATGGCTATGGCTACGTTACTCGCTTAGTGTTTACGACTAATTTTATGGTTTTTATCGAGTTGTTTCGTAACATTATCTCCCGTGTTTTAGTGATTTTTATAGAAAATCACCGCCAAAAGATAAACCGAGCAAATGATGTTTAAAGATAATAAATTGCAAAAGTGGTGATTTATGTGTTTTTTATCGTTGGTTTTATGTTTATTTGGATGTTGTTACACTTTGCAATATTTTGGATATCTTGTAGATGCATATCTTCTGGTCTAAAAGAGGTGTTTAGAGAGGGTTAGAAGAAGATGCCACAAGTTTCTGAGTTCAACGGAGCAAATTTTCCTAAGTACTTAAATCGTTACATATTTTCGATGGAGATTTGACCCAGCTTAGAGGCATTTTCAGGGGAGGACTTCTTCATGAAAATTGTAGATCTTTGAAAGAGCTTTCCAACGCACTTTGAATTACGTCAATCGGACTTCTACAACTCAAATGGTGGTCAAGTGGGTAATCAATTTGGGTAAGTGGAAAATCCCGAAATATACTCTGGGAATATCTGACGGGCTAATCAAAAGGCGTTTTCTGAAGAGTCCTTAATGAAAGTTGTAGAGTTTTCTGAGAGCTTTTTTATGACATTCGGATCATAATTTTTGGAGGTCTACAACTCAAGATATGAATTTTAGAAGTTTGAGTTCAGCCTCTATGCAAACTGGCGTCCAAGGGCGGTACTGTAGCAACCGACTTGATTTTTCTATAAAAGCAGCGCGATTTTTACCCTAATACATACAAATTATTATCCAGCCGTAAATCACACGGCTAGAGGCGGCAACTTGAGAGCTTGAGGCGGTCACCCCGGCCTTGTGCTCGGGTGATCCGGGTTAGATTAGGATGTCGCTTTTTCTTCCGTTTTCGATTCATGGATTCAATCATGTACCAAACTACGTGAGTTTATTTATTTAATTTATTCAGTCCTTATTCGCGTTTTATGATCTTTAATTTATTTTGTATCGTTCTATGATTTTGATGCTATGATGTGAATTAGATCGAGAGATCGAGTTTGCTATTGATACGCTTACAACATACGGAAGTTCGCGTAGACTAGATCACCATAGAAAGATAGGATCTTTACTCATTAATTATGTGACAAATTAATTGGTTAATTATCTAGGTTGTTAGATTCTAAAATACGAGAGTTAACCCTGAATCTACACGAGTTTTGTTTGGTAAATCGATCTCAACATTCGGAAGATGAGAGATTGATAAATTGGACTCACTGAGATTAGGAATCCATAGCTTGAGATTAAATTCACTAAGGAATTAGGATTTGTATCTCGTGTAAAGTGAAACCACAATTTGAATTAAAATCATGAGATGAACTAGGATTGAAATCACTTGGTTTGTGCAATCGTTTTGATCCCATGTATCTTTAGTTTAGTTTAGGTTGTATTATTTTATTTCGTAGGTTAGATTTATTTTAATTGCTCTTTCGCTTATTTTATTTGTTCTTTCGCTTATTCGCTTTTCCTAAGTAACAATTGAAAGGAATTAGTGAAATTAGATTCAACATCCCGACCTGTGGATCGACCCTTACTCACTTCGCTTTACTATCAATTACCCGGTATTCGGCCGGTTAGAGTTAGTTTTGCATGGTAGTTAGGGTTTATAAATTTTCTTTTGTTTAATGATGCAAAATCCCTCCAACAAAAGTGGCGCCGTTGCCGGGAATAGGTGTCATGTTGAATCGATCTTGTTATTTCTCAATTTTGTTACGTTTATTTTTCGCTTTAATAAAAGTAGCGTTTACCAAATCGAGAGTTTTTATTTTGCCGTGTTTCGATGACCATAAGGTTAAGAATGTGCAAAAGTTTTTACTCGATTTGTTTAAACGTGAAGTATATGTTTATGTGTTTTCCGATCTAACCTCTTGTGCTTTAATTGAAAGTATTGTTGTGATCTGTGTTAATATGTGTTTTAAGTTTTTAGGGTTTGTCTACGCTTTCCTCGCTCTGCGTATTGTATTCGTTGTATGGACGGCGTTCAAATTAGTGAACGCTTTGCCCGATTCTTTAGCCGCAGTAAACGAAGCGTTTGAAAGTATTGACGCCGTCCGTTCAAATATTTTCGACTGCATTCGTTTAAAGGACGCATTTGAAGCGCCTATGCTTCCTCGAACGCTCGCCCAAAGGTTGTGCTTCAAGGTGAGCGCTCGTTTTGAGTTAATGAACGCCATCCAGGTTCTCGATTTTTTCTTGATTTTATTTTCAATGCTTTTATTTGATGTGGATTTTTCATTCGAGCTTCGTGGCTAAGTAATTTTACGTAGATGTTACGAACTTGCATATTTACATCTTTCCATCTACGGATCCATGTTAAATAATTGAATCTAATTGATAATATACTTGATTCATCTATGCAAGTTATAGTGGATCGCCGGTTCTCGTATGCTATAACATCGTTTTATTGTTAATTAGTAGCTAATGTCGGTTTCGTATGCCACATACCGTGATGATGAAATCTTTGTGAGCTTTGAGACTTATGTGCTTTCCTTGTTATTTTTATAACTCATTTGGGTAGTAATCGCCGGTTTTCCGTTGCTACGATGGAAACCTTATGAGTTATATCTCATAAGTATAGCTAATTGTTGGTTTCCATAATGCTATCACCTTTTGATGAGTCTTAAGGCGGCGTTTACACTGCATGTAATGAGCAAAATAGAGTTGTCGTTTATCGTAACTTTGTCATTATTTGGTAGGCGTTTATTATATACATGTCGCGTCTTTGCAAATGAGTGGGCTAGTTTTCTTTCTTTTATTTTTGCATATCATTTAGATGCATATCATTTAGTTGCATGTCATCTAGTTGCATTGTTTTTCTATTTTTCTTTTATTTTTCTTGGCGTAGTTAATTGCTCGGTTTCCGTAATACTACCTCGTTTTCTTTATTTTTAGTTTCTGCATAGGCCGTAGTCATCAGTAGGTTGTCCTCCAACTCGCAAAATTTGAGCTGTCGAGAATTTATTTTTATTTATTTTATTTTTAGGATTGCATATCATGTAGCTGCATTGTAGTATATTTTCATGTAGTTGCACCTAGCCTACTGTTGTGTAATGTTCCATGTATATGTTCCATCTTTATGTGAGCTTAATTTGAAATATCTCTATATCTCCTTTTCCATGTGCTTTATATATGTAATCTTTTCTTTTCCCCGTAGACTCTTTTTGCAACCGATCAAGTATGCATGACACTTTTGATAGCTATTGTGCACTTTCACGATGAATTCATTTGTCTGTGATGCTCCACAATCTCTTGAGCTATGCAAACAATTTTGGTTTTACCGATTTTCCCGAATTGCCAAGCATCCAATCACTAAGTTCTCTAATTTATTATTTCGTATAACTTGAGGACAAGTTGCAATCTAAGTGTGGGGAAGTGGATAGATGATTTATGTGTCTACTTCGTTTGCTCATATTTTTAGTATTTCTATGAAAAGTGCTTAATTTTCAAATTTTTTGTTATATCCCGAGTAGACAAAGGCATATCTTTGCTTGAGTTTATATCATTTTGCTATATTTCGTATATTTAGTAATTTTAGTTGTTTCACCCGACACTCTTTTCACATGCCATAGTAAATGATGAGCTAAATGTTGAAAGCCTACCTATTTTAGTTGGATATTTTTGATGATTATAGCATGTTTCTTTGCTTATGTACAATTCTTGAAAAGTTTAGTAGTTTGTATTCTAGGATTAAAGTATGACATCATGTAGGAATATCTGTAAGTTTGAATGTGATAAGTGAAACATGATTAAGTCTTTGCAATAGTAATAAATTGTTTACTTGAGGTGTTATGCTCAGGTGAGTCTGTATTTACTAGAAAATAATCTTTTCCACCGCCACCAGAAATCTCTAAGTAAACATAATTGTAATTGTGTGTGTCGGAAGTGGTTTATGATTTGAGTGCGGTAGGGTATACCACGTATGTCCTATTCCACCATGATGACCAAAGCTCACAGCGGCGATCGAGGAATAGCTGCACTTATGATTGGAGTAAGGTAGGGATTATCTTGAAATGTCCTATTCGCTATGAGGCAAAAGCTTATTACGATGTGTAATCGAAAAAAGTGTGAAAAAGTGAAAATATTGAAATATATTATTATGAATAAGTGGGACTTAGTTATCGTTAATCTTATACCCAGTATAAAAATGAAGGATATGTTGTAGGATTATCCTCTGAGTCCATCGGAAATGTTTTAGATATTCTCTACTATTTCTTTTTGGGATATGTATGTTTTGTAAAGTGCACATTATAATTTTTGAATATTTCTAACTTAGATGGGAAACCGGGCTAGTTTTGGTTTGAATAACTTTCAAATTGTGGAACTTAGTGGAAGTTTATTATGGCTATGCACACACTACACGGGTGAACTTCTAAGTTATTGAATATACTTCATATTTGTATGGATGTTTATTTGTCTCGAGCTTGACTTTGTTTTGTTTTGCTGGGACAAGCAAAAGTCTAAGTGTGGGGAGTTGTTTACGACTAATTTTATGGTTTTTATCGAGTTGTTTTAGTAACATTATCTCCCGTGTTTTAGTGATTTTTATAGAAAATCACTGCTTGAGAAAGCGAAAAATCACCAAATGATGTTTAAAGATAATAAATTGCAAAAGTGGTTTGATTTATGTGTTTTATCGTTGGTTTTATGTTTATTTGGATGTTGTTACACTTTGCAATATTTTGGATATCTTGTAGATGCATATCTTCGGTCTAAAAGAGGTGTTTAGAGGTTAGAAGAAGATGCCACAAGTTTCTGAGTTCAACGGAGCAAATTTTCCTAAGTACTTAAATCGTTACATATTTTTGACGGAGATTTGACCCAACTTAGAGTCATTTTCAGGAGGACTTCTTCATGAAAATTGTAGATCTTTGAAAGAGATTTCCAACGCACTTGAATTACGTCAATCGGACTTCTACAACTCAAATGGTGGTCAAGTGGGTAATCAATTTGGGTAAGTGGAAAATCCCGAAATATACTCGTAAGACGACGGGCTAATCAAAAAGGCGTTTTCTGAAGAAGAGTCCTTAATGAAAGTTGTAGAGTTTTCTGAGAGCTTTTTTATGACATTTGGATCATAATTTTTGGAGGTCTACAACTCAAGATATGAATTTTAGAAGTTTGAGTTCAGCCTCTATGCAAACTGGCGTCCAAGGGCGGTACTGTAGCAACCGACTTGATTTTTCTATAAAAGCAGCGCGATTTTACCCTAATACATACAAATTATTATCAGCCGCAAATCACGCAGGCGGCAACTTGAGCTTATAAGGCGGTCACCCGAGCCTTGTGCTCGGGTGATCCGGTTAGATTAGGATGTCGTTTTTCTTCCGTTTCGATTCATGGATTCAATCATGTACCAAACTACATGAGTTTATTTATTTAATTTATTCAGTCCTTATTCATTTTTATGATCTTTAATTTATTTTGTATCGTTCTATGATTTTGATGCTATGATGTGAATTAGATCGAGAGATCGAGTTTGCTATTGATCGTTTACAACATACGTAAGGAAGTTGCGTAGACTAGATCACCATAGAAAGATAGGATCTTTACTCATTAATTATGTGACAAATTAATTGGTTAATTATCTAGGTTGTTAGATTCTAAAATACGAGAGTTAACTGAATCACACCGAGTTTTGTTTGGTAAATCGATCTCAACATTCGGAAGATGAGAGATTGATAAATTGGACTCACTAAGGAATTAGGAATCCATAGCTTGAGATTAAATTCACTAAGGAATTAGGGATTTGTATCTCGTGTAAAAGTGAAACCACAATTTGAATTAAAATCATGAGATGAACTAGGATTGAAATCACTTGGTTTGTGCACTGTTTGATCCCATGTATCTTTAGTTTAGTTTAGGTTGTGTTATTTTATTTCAGTAGGTTAGATTTATTTTAATTGCTCTTTCGTTTTATTTTATTTGTTCTTCGTTTATTCGTTTTTCCTAAGTAACAATTGAAAGGAATTAGTGAAATTAGATTCAACATCCCAATTCCACGTGGATCGACCACCTTACTCACTTCGCTCTACTATCAATTACCCGGCATTCGGCCGGTTAGAGTTAGTTTTGCATGGTAGTTAGGGTTTATAAATTTTCTTTTGTTTAATGATGCAAAATCCCTCCAACACTTAGTTTAATTAAAACGTGTAAGAAGGAAATACCAATATAAAACTCTTAGGTAGGCTTATGAATTGCTCTTCACGGACGTTCGGCGTTATCTAGGTAGGTTTATATTCGGGAATTGCATGCACTGTTTATACGTATGCCGTAGATTAGCATGAGACTATAACTTGTAATTGCTAGTTGACGAAAGCTTGAGTGATCGTTTAGAAATACGCCTAAACACAGAATGTTGCCTGAGCGAGGTGTACGGTCAATATCGGCATCCTTAGAGTAAGTAGCGTGTGAGTTATATGAGATGGAGGCCTTAAAAGGCGAAGTCACGTAACAATATCACAGTGATTTAGTGACTTACCGGTGCTAAGTCAAGTTAAAGAGGATGACTCCGTAGCCAATCTAAGATAGATACAAGCGGATTGTGATTAATAAGTTGATTTATTATATAAATTATCTAGGTCCAAACGATAAAGACTATAATTGGGAGGTTAATTACGTTGTGTCGAGTCGTGTCTTTAATTTTCATGTCTTATGTTGGTCGTAGACCGCCTCTATGTTCTTGACATGTTTAATTAATTGTTTGTATATAAGATGATCCACAATTGGTTCCTTGTGGGATCGACCTTGATTTACTATAGCTATAATGTTAGTAATATCATCCGCAACGGAAGCGATTTAAGGATCTAGATCTATAAAATACACGTAATAAAATAACTAGATCTACATTTACAAAGGGTTGTAGTACATACCTATTGGATCCTCTAAATCCAATTAGAAGAACACCGCAACAAGAAGATTGAACAATGATGTGAAGAGCACCACGATCTTCCAAGCGTGTGATCCGAGCAACTCCCGGTGGAAGGAAATCCTCGGCTCGAACCTCACGATATGCTACCGAAAAAACTCTAAGTTTTCTCTCTTTCTCCCCTTGGCAAAAATTTCCTCCTTCTCCAATTAATGGAGGATGAAGTCGAAATTATGTGTGTCCTTAAGCTTGGGAGAGCTCTCTTTATATAGGAGAGTCAAGCTTAAGCCCCAAGGATTTAATAATTAATACATAATCAATTATTAATAAATCCTATAAATAAAAATAATTCCTAAATATTCAAGAACCAATCAAGAATATTTTTATATTTATTTATTACCATAAATATTTATCCAATAAATATTTTATACACATGTCTTATTAATACACAAGGAAAACAATTCTTGTTTCCATAAAATGTCATGGGGCGTGAATCACTTTGTGACCTAGTCACTTTGATGATTTTGCCATACACATTAATTGCCAAGATTAGGAAAATGTCTTTTCCAATTATTTTAATTATTTAGCCCAACTAATTTAATAGTCCACTAAACAATTAATTCACATATCGTTTTAATAAAGTCCAACAAGAACTAAATTAATATTATTAGGATTCGACGTCCGAGAATAGCTATGCTATATTAGGAGGCACGTCGGGGGACCATGGACTAATAATCAATGACTCCGATAAATCAAATAAATAATTATCTTACGAACAGAATAATTATATTCGATAAATCAATCACAGGAATATGCCACCATAATCCCGTGACTGCACTCCTCCGATTATGAGATTATATTTATCTCCTCACGAGAATAATAATAAGCGTCCATTGATATAATCACTACATATGGATTAATCCTCCATATTTGTTCATTCTAAATCGAGGAAGTTACCGTTAACCCTTTCTAGAACCTCTTATCCTTATTTACCATTAACCCCCAGTGATCAATTAATTCATACACCCCACCTGGTAGCTAATCAATTGTAATATGAACTCCATGGATCGATCGAGTTTCTAGGATTAACAAATAAGGAAGCTGTCTATCTACTTCCGGAAATGGAAGGAATGGATTCCGTATCTGTGACAACACGGACTACTCCACTCAATCGATTACAATGCCAAGATGGGGTAATTCGGATCACGGACTCGATTGTAATCCTTAACCGTCAAGTCAAACTTCATGCGATTCAAGCGGTTGGTAGTGATCACCTCAGATTAAGATATATCCATAAATATGATCATCCATTGATTCGATAAGACTTCGATTCACGGAATTATATCGTGAACTCTAATCAAATCGGTCCAAATTTATATGATATATCTATCATATATAAATGCCCCACTAAGTTCTCTTAACCGAAAGTCCGGATAAGACTATCACACCTATTGTGTTCAGGCGCATTAATAGCACGTTAAAGGAGAGACCCGATACTCTCGATTAACTTCACTACTTAGCTAATTGTATTTTAAGTACATCTTCACTAACTCAATCCTCCCGTGTATATATACCATACAATTTGAGTTAAATGATTACATAAACGATATACTTTAGGGTTTTCTCAGTAGTGTAAATACTATTGTCACATCGGTGAATATGAGAATAATAATATGAATAATAATGTCAATTCATTTATTAAATAAAACAATTACAAATTGTCTTTGGGCATCACACCTAACAATCTCCCACTTGCACGAAAGCATGTGATTAATTGTTTTGTGAGCACACCCTATTATTTAAAATACAACAAACTACATCTCCCACTTGCTCTAAAGCAATTGGAGACTCATCCCGTATGCTAGTACCCACTAAGCATATCATAACCATTTCGATTCCAAAGTACACTCCGAGTATGCCGTCGTAGGATAGGTCGGTGACTCGGGAGTACACTACATCTAAATGTCACGGGTCTTAATGATTAGTCGGGTTGTCGGCTTGAGGCGATCCGTAGAATCTAAAGCGTTACCGGTCCATCTAATCATGTGGTAATCTGAGTAAACACAGCCCGAGATCGACTTAGCGATCATCCTCAATCGACTTAAAGTCAAAATCGATGTATCACACATATCAAGTTCATACATGAATATGTCGCATATTATTCCTCGTTCTCTTCAAGATACTAAAGGACATACTAAACTTGCTTTGTTAACCGCGAATCTAAGATTCGATCAAAGTTGACGTTCAATAACCTCGACCATCTCTTACTAGAAAGAGAATCTATCCCATTTCTCTTGATCCGAAGATTTTGAGAGTCATTCCCGAGGCATGTGGTAGAACTTCCTCGTTGAATGTTGCATACAGGATGCATCATCTTAACCAATAAGATGGATGGGAAACCAAAGGATCGATTCTAATGAATTCGACCGAGTCAAACTCTTAAGAATGTTGTCCAAATCTACATTGAAGAGAATTGTGGTATTGTCGATTCGACTTGGATAGCACACCCATGTTGTTGCTTGCAAGCTGTGCAAAGGTTATCCTTCACAAACACTAATATATGTATGTATATATTCACTCTCTGCACTAAAATTGATATCCGGGTCTACAAAAGACTTATCAATATTCTGGTCAACTCCACATATTGTAGAAATATATGACTTCTAGTGACCGAGAGGTTTGCTTTTTATCCACAAAAGACATAAGCCTTGACAGTCATTCTGTCATTAGTTCATAAGGCAATACCTTTCATTTGAATGAATCCAGACTCCGTTTGTTTGGCAAGAAAATCTCAAGGAATCACCCCTATTTTCTGCTTATGAACGAAATCATGCAATACTAAGTGATAAGAGAGTTCAAGGTCTGATTAACTCTCTAGACCACTCAAGCTTTGCTCTGAAAGATAAACTTTCCTATGCATTCTACTCTTTTCCGTGTAGATCCAATTACTCCCACTGGGCACGAGACGCTGGGTGGTTCTACAAGAGCATGAAGCAGAAGCGGAGTTCGAACTCCATTCACAGTGAGTTATGGCTATTAAACCAACCTCTATTATCGTAATCCTATCTTGCTTCACAAAAGAGCCATAGGTCATTAATCGATCCTCGACTACAAAGTCCGGCAGAAATCGTAATGGGTAATGGATAAACCATACTCCCAATACTTACTTTGGGTGGATCGAAATTCGATCTAGTTTAGTAGTATTTAGTGTTATCACCAACAACCGATGTTGGACGTGGTCTCGATTTTAGTCGATTGGTAACTACCTTTAGTAAATGTACTTCAAGGTTTAAGGTTTTCTTGTTCATGGACTCTATCGAAATGATGCAACAAATATAAGCTGTCCCTTCCCGATTTCAAGAATCCTATATCTAACCTTTATACTCAATAGTTTAAAAAGATATAGCACTTAATGGTCATTGACCGAACGTATGCACGAAATTCCCGGTCTTACCTTCAAGCACCGTGTGCTAAATGCTTATATTTACTGAAGTGGGGTGAACCGAATCCACACCTTATCCGTAAATTCCAAAGCATATTCTTAGGTGAGACTTCTCGGTCTTACATTTCAATGTAAACCGTTATTTCGCTTCTAATATCTTTATTGAGTTAAGCGATTGTATTGTAGCACATCTAAAAACATATATAAGGCAATTTAACGGTTTCTCACTTAGTGAAAGTATTTCACTATGAGGCGGTGAGCATCGATCCCTAGACTATGTGATGGCCCATTTTACAGTATAGAATACTCTATCTCTCGTTGAAAAGCAGAGAAACCTCAAAATATTTTGGATAAACTTACCGGAGTGTTTGAATAGTTATCGAGACAAGAAGTCACTACTCGGAAGCTCCTACTAGCTCGTATCTTTCATCGAGACCCGAAGGTCGTCATGAACAAGCTATGTTACTTCTTTATATCCATTATCCTTTCCCGATTGAAAGGAAACTTAGTCATTGAACCTTTGAGACAATATAACCAGATCGATAAAGGAATCACCCTGAGCCGGTCTTGTGTCTTGTCTTTAGGGACTATGCACTAACTATGGAATATGAAGAAAGCGTTTATCTAAATATAGAAACCAATTGCTTTTAATAGATTCTTAAGATGTGTTTTATATACATATTTCAGCGATTCTAAGTGGTTTTGACTTTATCAAACAAAAGTCCGAGTCTTGGATTCGTACTACAAATGGTATATTCACTTTCTATCGACAAACAAATTATCGAATATAAGGTAAATCCATTCGTTCCAACGAATCTTAAGCGTAAAATAATTTTTCCACGATATCCAAGGATTGAATCCAAGATTCATTTCCTTATATCACTCCCACTATTCTAGCTAAAATTAAGCGCCCATTGTTTACTCTTTTAATCGTTAAATGCAATTGCTACCTTGTTACGCCAAAGAACTTATCTCGAGAAAATCGCCAAGGATTCATAGGTTGGTGATCCAAAATCACCGCATCCTTATCCTATGATTTTCGATTAATTAATTTTCGTTCGGCCTTAAAGTTTTTCTCGTTTAGATGACTAACACTTTTAGACATATTCTCCCATTCTTGACTTTCCGTGAATGGAAACAGTCTTGAACCAGCGGTTCGTTTGAGTAGACACTACTCTTGAACCGTGGGATGTCTATTTCGAGTGTTACTCGTCGGGACTTATCGAATTTTCTAATATACCAGAAAAAACAACAAATCATATTAAAGCTCCCACTAGTTTATCGGTTCCAAATACCGTCTAACGAGCAATGCTTTATATATGATTTTCCGATTTTTTCGATTTGAAAATATTTCGCACATAGTTCCAATATTTCCAGAAAAACAATAAATCATAGAACTCCCACTAGTTCATCGATTCCAAATATCGTCCAACTAGCAACATTTTATGACTTTCCGCTTTTTCAATTAGAACGGTTACGTGTGTAGTCAGTTACACTTTTCTAATGTTCCAGGAAAAACAACAAATCATAAAGCTCCACTAGTTCATCGATTCCAAATATCGTCCAACTAGTAACACTTCATGATTTTCCGATTTTTCTATTAGAAAATTACTCGTGTACACACTCAAAGTTCACTAGAAGAATTTCAAAGTCCGAAATCACCTTTGATCAAACTAAGTTTGTCTTCCGTTGACACGAATGACACTAGTGACATGCCTATATGTCACTACGGTTTTAAAAGGCTTAAGAGAAAATATCTCTTTTGAAAAATAATTTGCATTATCGATTAACTAGTTCAACGTCCTAGTTACTTTCACTTTTTAACGAAGTCAATACTAGTCAATTATAAATTTTAAGCAATTTAGTAAAGGATATAATGCTTTTGTAAATAAAATGACATATATTAATTCAAGTTTAACACTACTATATTATTTTATTTTAGGAATTGTAAACTAAAAGTAAGTCTACTCTACCATTCCAAGGTTTTAACCTTGCATCTCGATCTGTCGCCGTAGGGTAGGTCAAAGAGATCAACGGTTAAATCAATGAATAACTTGTGAGAATCAGACATCCCACGAGAATCGAACATCCCTTTATTCATTGACTACCTTCCTTTTAGCCTAGATATTACCAAAAATATCCTTTATGAGTGTGACCTACTATATCGGATCTCTTAGGTACGCCCCGAAAGTGTGCCGTCGTAGATAGGTCAGGTGACCCGACGAGTACCTGTAAATCCTATCCTTTCGGAGACCAAGCCATGAATGTTGATAGGTGAACACCATCCGTAGGGGACGAAATCAAAGCGCGCGAGGCGTCACCTTCTCTCACTTACTTGTATCATAGTAAGCGATGGGGTTGTTTTATCGCCTCCCCGCTCCCACTCAATATTTTGGAAGTGGTGGTGGGTTAACTAACCACGTCTTTTGATGTTAACATAAAAGCACATCAAATCAAGGATTCGAATGGTGTCGGTAACGAGGCAAGCCTACCCGCCCTATTCGCTGGAACATATGTGATGATCCGGACGAAGTCGGGTCAAGAGAGCCCATTGAGATAAGAAGGAATCACCTCCCGCCGCCGGTGTAGCTTAATCTTGCCGGACCCCGTGCATACATCACACTAGGAGGGTTAAGTCGGTCGAGCCTAGCTCGATTGACCACCCAACCTATAGGCGAACCGCTTTTATCCAAGATTTATTGTTCTTTTACCATCATTCAATCTCGTAGACACTACTTAATCGAAACGCGGATCTCGTTTGGGCTTTAAAGCGGTTCACCGAGAACACATTCAAAGGCTAACGATTTCATAACTCCGTCCTCGGATCTTTAATTAGTTACTAAATTAATTAATTACACGTATTAATTAAATTTCAACTAATTACGTTAGTTTGTATACATGCCTATTTTAATTGCCAAAATTAAAATTCTACATGTGTGCATGGAGTGGATTTATGATATGATGATGTCATGGCAATTCCGATTTTATGTCATTTTATGATCAAACACATAAAAATAAAATTATGGAAAATTTAAACACCGAGATGGATCGCGCAAGCACTTCGTAACTAATCTATTAGAAAATAAAAAACAAAAACCAAAACCCTAACTAGGGGTTTACTACTTTCTAACAAAATCTGCAGCTGTTCGAACTCTTCGATGATCGGGAAACCAAACGAACTCGGATCGGACGAAACTTTCCAGATATTTTCTTCACTTCGAACTCCAATATGGACGGTTGGATCGGAGCTTTGACTTGTCAATTTTCTCCAGTTAACCGCCCAACTTGCTGCTGAATCTAACTTTGACTGCACCGCATCAAGGACTTCCTGAGGAAGATCGGGAATCGAGATGAATCCCGATCGACCTGAAATTTTTATGGTACCTCCAAAACTCCAAGTTGAACAATCTGAATGGTCGGATTTTCGTTTCAACGGTCCAAACTCTCCCAGAAAATCGAGGAAGTCACAGGTAGTGTATCTGTGAATCCTGCGTTTTTCTGTTACAGCAGCCTCTTCGCAGCATCAAACGGATATTGAAAAGGACCCTGATCGATGCCAAAATTTGTGGAGTTGATCATCTTCTTCTAATCTTGATTCTGACCGGAGGGATTTTCGTTTCAACGGTTCGATCAACGGGAAAAGCAAAAATACTAAACAGCTACAAACTAGATTTATTTGCTGGAAATTAAACTTGCAATAAAGATAAATTACATAATTTCCTATACTCATATGAACGAATTTTCATCATTCATATGAGTGTCTAATAGATCTAACAGGTAAACAATGCCAACACCAATCCATCTCTTCAACCACAACAATCGTAAGCATTCATCATAAAATTTTCAAAATAATAAAATTAAAACTAAAATAATGCAATCTACACACGCATATTCCACTCATTAGATCTAATATTTTATACTAATAAATATAGATCCCTTGGCATCTGATACCAATCATTAGTAATATCATCCATGGCGGAAGCGATTTAAGGATCTAGATCTATAAAATACACGTAATAAAATAACTCAGATCTACATCTACAAGGGTTGTAAGTACATACCTATTGGATCTCTAAATCCAATTAGAAGAACCGCAACAAGAAGATTGAACAATGATGTGAAGAGCACCACGATCTTCCAAACGTGTGATCCGAGCAACTCCGGTGGAAGGAAATCCTCATTCGAACCTCACGATATACTACCGAAAAAACTCTAAGTTTTCTCTCTTTCTCCCTTGGCAAAAATTTCCTCCTTCTCCAATTATTGGAGGATGAAGTTAAATATATGTGTCCCCTGTTCTAGAGTTTCTCTTTATATAGGAGAGTCAAGTTTAAGTTCTAAGGATTTAATAATTAATACATAATCAATTATTAATAAATCCTATAAATAAAAATAATTCCTAAATATTCAAGAACCAATCAAGAATATTTTTATATTTATTTATTACCATAAATATTTATCCAATAAATATTTTATACACATGTCTTATTAATAACACAAGGAAAACAATTCTTGTTTCCATAAAAATGTCATGGACGTGAATCACTTTGTGACCTAGTCACTTTGATGATTTTGCCATACACATTAATTGCCAAGATTAGGAAAAATGTCTTTTCCAATTATTTTAATTATTTAGCCCAACTAATTTAATAGTCCACTAAACAATTAATTCACATATCGCTTTAATAAAGTCCAACAAGAACTAAATTAATATTATTAGGATTCGGCGTCCGAGAATAGCTATGCTATATTAGGAGAGCACGTCGACAGACCATGCCGACTAATAATCGGCGGCCCGATAAATCAAATAAATAATTATCTTAACGCAACGTAATAATTATATTCGATAAATCAATCACAGAATATGCCACCATAATCCCGTGATCGCACTTCTCCGATTATGAGATTATATTTATCTCCTCACGAGAATAATAATAAGCGCCCATTGATATAATCACTACATATGGATTAATCCTCCATGATATTCATTCTAAATCGAAGTTACCGTTAACCCTTTCTAGAACCTCTTATCCTTATTTACCATTAACCCCCTAGTGATCAATTAATTCATACACCCCATCGGTAGCTAATCGTTGTAATATGAACTCCATGGATCGATCGGTTTCTAGGATTAACAAATAAGTGGAAGCCGTCTATCTACTTCCGTAAATGGAAGGAATGGATTCCGTATCTGTGACAACATACGGACTACTCACTCAATCGAAGACAATGCCAAGATGGGGTAATTCGGATCACAGACTCGGTGTAATCCTTAACCGCCAAGTCAAACTTCATATCGATTCAAGCAGGTTGGATCGTGATCACCTCAGATTAAGATATATCCATAAATATGATCATCCATTGATTCGATAAGACTTTCGATTATGGAATTATATCGTGAACTCTAATCAAATCGGTCCAAAATTCTATATGATATATCTATCATATATAAATGCCCCACTCAGGTTCTCTTAACCGAAAGTCCGGATAAGACTATCACACCTATTGTGTTCTCAAGCGCATTAATAGCACGTTAAAGGAGAGACCCGATACTCGATTAACTTCACTACTGAGCTAATTGTATTTTAAGTACATCTTCACTAACTCAATCCTCCCGTGTATATACCATACATCGAAGTTAAGTGATTACATAAACGATATACTTTGGGGTTTTTCAGTAGTGTAAATACTATTGTCACATCGGTGAATATGAGAATAATAATATGAATAATAATGTCAATTCATTTATTAAATAAAACAATTACAAAATTGTCTTTCGGGCATCACACCTAACATATACTACGATGGGCCTAGTCCTCTTGCTAGTATTGGTTTATGGTGGTCAAGTATATTATAACATGATTGACCCCGATCAGGAGGCAAAAACAATACAGGCTTGTACACCCCGTTGACTATACCCGAATCTATTTGAGAAGTCCTCACTATGGATTTCATTCTTGGGCTGCCCCGCACTATTCAAGGTTTGATTCCATTTTTTTTTGTAGTTGTTAGGTACTCTAAAATGTCTCACTTTGTAGCTTGCAAGAAATCTGCTGACGCTAGTTATGTTGCTGCCCTTTCTTTAAAGAGATAGTTCGTATTCACAGGTTGCCAAAGTCTATCACTTCAGACCGAGACGTTATGTTTAGTTCTCACTTTTGGAAGGAGTTGTGGAGAAGGTTTAAAACCAAAATTCAGTTTAGCATTGCTTATCATCCTCAGACGGATGGGCAAACCGAAGTTGTGAATCGACCTCATCAAAATTTAGGAAAGCTTTAATAGAGTGGAACAGTGCTATGTCATAAGGTAGTGTGAGTATCATTATCCATTCCAATCAACGAAATTAAGCTAAAGAGAAAAACAGAGAAGGTTTGTTATCTCACCGTACATTTTCAAGGGCTTTCTCACAAGCGTCATCACACAATTTAGGTTTCTCCATAGGAGGCAATCCAGCTGCTTTAGTAGAATCAGAATGAAAAGACAATAAATTGGAAACTCCAATCGTCAAATTAAGCAATTAAGTCTCTACGATTCAACAGATTAACACACTTGTTCGGCTTCTGCAAAACTCCAAGCCTAGAGCCTGAGCATCGTAGAATGACTCCTTGTTGAATCTGGCTTCTGGTAGACATTGTTGAGTAACCCTTTGTTGCACACAACCATTCGTCGTTTCAAAAGCGGCAGTCTTCTCAGTCCGGCGGTCAAAATCGGCTATTGAAGCTACGACTCAATGGACGAACCTGAGTCGTACGTCTTTTCCTTTTAAAGATGTCAATTTTGTCCTAGAAGAAATATTGTCTCCTTATAACGAATGGTTTTTAAAGTGTGTCCTAAATGCCTAATTAACTTCAAAAAATAGTCCTTATAAACAAATAATAATAATAATAATAAATAATAAATAAATAAATAAATAATATTTGGATTTCAAATTTAAATACAGCATGTTAAAAAGTTATTGATTTGTATCGAGTTTACTGTGCAATAAAATGAACTTGATATTCGGTGGCGGATCCATAAATTTTATTCACCTGGGTCCGTAAATATTTTTCAAAGTAAATTTTTTATTTCATGGGGTCCGAAATATTTTTTCTATAGATAAAATGTAGAGTTTTCTTATTGTTAGCAGGCTCCGCGGACCCCTTTAAAGCTATGTACACCCGTCCCTATTGATGTGCTCATAAGTAATAACTACTGAAAACTCCAAGTTGTATCATATGTAGCATATAACTGATAAGTTCCTAAAAAGTCGAATATTTCTACATGTTTTGAACTCAATTTGGTGTCGTGTGTTGTTATTTTGCGATGTTTTTATCTTTGCTAGGCTAGATTACTGCGGATGTTTGAATTATTGCAGGATTGTTCGAGATTAGAAGAAAAGGCCCAAAAAGCGGAGCTAAAGTGGAAGAATTCAAAAATCAGCCTCTGTCATACCCTGGGTGTGACACTTTTCAGAAATCTGGTCCTGGCCAACGAAATGTTCTGATTGGTGGAAACTTTTCCAACGTGATTTCTAACATATTGGCGTGATTTTTAATGCAAAGAAAGGAGTCCACATACAACAAGAGTCCAAGATTGATAGATATTTAATTTTTAGATATTTTCTTGATTAAATTAACTAAGGAAACTTCCAAGATTTTGTAATTATCTTTTAATCTCTCTCCCAAGTTTACAAATCGAAAATATTTCAACGCCAAACTGGATTCTTGAGGGCGTGAAAACCATTCTCATCTTATCTACTATTTTTCTCTCAACTTTTCAAGAACAAGGTTCATTGCTTATGGCTCAAAAACGAAGAACGAATCATGAATTTCTTGGTTTTATGATATTTGTGAGATTATTCTCTTTTCTCTACCTTAATTTTCTCTCTTTTATTTAATTTTTACGTCTCATAATGCTTAAATCCATGATTTTTGTGATCTTTTTTTATCATGCGTGAGTAGATTTAATTTTCTAGGATTATGAGAGCCCGGTAAATGGATATATGTGTTAAAGATTCGATCTTTTCTATTATTATGAATTGATATGCTTTTGTATTGTTTTTGGTGTGCTATTTCTTATGAATTTATGGATTGATGGATCGAAAGATGAATTTCCATAGGCTTATATGAATGATTTATCATCAATTGGGTTATGGAACGAAATGTGAAATTTAATTGATAGGTTAGAACCCTAATTTCAATCAGGATACTTCATGGGAGCAAAAGTTAATTGAAATTTCTTGTAGGATACTTCATGGGAGCAAAAGTTAATTGAAATTTCTTGTGACAATATGAATAATGATGTTTAATGGGCCTAAATTATTTTAATGAGCGAGAAATCGGATTTAATATTAATTTAGGCATGATTAATAGTAGTTAGAAAGAATATTATTAATCACTTTTGATTATTCTTCACTATAAGTAAAAATTCATAATAAGTGGAAATGTCGTTGCAAAAATCATATATTCGTTACCGTGGTAGTCCGACATCCTAGAAGTTCTTCCAACTTGATTTCTAGCAATTTCTTGGATTTGTGTTGAGTTTTAAATAGGACCTTACTTTTTAGTTATTTTATAATTCAAAACACCAAAATTTGATTAGTTTAGCTAATATAAATTGATAACTATTCAGTGATTGTCCTAAGTCCCTGTGGGATCGACATCCTAAGTACTACTCGATAAGCCATGCGTTTGCGGTAGCATTTAGTGATTATATTGAAAATCACACAACAAGTTTTCTGGCATCGTTTCCGGGGACTTTAGTGCCAACATCGAGCCGGTTGTTAATTTTGTTAGACTAGATTTTTTTTCCTCTCCATAGCAAGCTGCACCTTGCTACGGTGAGACCTTTTTGCTTTTGATTTCTCTTTTTTCTTGTGCAGAAAGTAGAAGTTCCAAGCTTGATGGATTCATTTTTCTCTGGATTTGATGCTTATGTGCCATCGACCGATAAGAGGACATATGGACATGGGTTTATTCAACTTCAAGTGAGATGTTCGTTTTGTGATGGAAGCCATTATGAGGCTCAGTGCAATGAAGTTTATTCATCCAACAAATGGAATACATATGACAACTATGGTGCAAGTTATGAGAATCAATTCCAACATAGCCACAACTTCAATGCACCAACATACAATGGTGGGAGGAGTAACTATCCTTAATCTCCGTGGGGTCAAGATCGAAACAATTGGCAACAACAAGTGTTCCCTCACTCTGACCCCAAGTCTATCATTGAGATTTTGTTAGAAAAATCTATAGAGAGTCGTGAGAAATTTTCTAGAGAAATGGCACACTTATTGTGTCGTGCTCCAGAAAAAAAAGGAACAAACTTTGAGAGAATTAGTTGCACAAAATCCCCATGTTCTTGAAGAGGTTGAGAGGGAAAAGCAGATGACGGTGATTCAAGTGCAAGAGGCCGACCTTGAAAGTCATGGGGATGAAAAATGTGATCCTTATGAAATCCCACAATGCCATGATCTAAATGTTTCCGGTGATGATTTCTCGAAGATTCCTGAGTGTATAGGCCTTCGAATTAACATGAGTGGAGCCACATGCAAATTTGAACCATCTTCACAAGATAATGGTGCAATAATTCAAGATTCAACATTAGTGAGCCAAAAAGAGGTTGAAAATGGAGGTAACATTAAGGTGCTTGACCGTAATTTATTTGATAATGATAGTTATCCTTCCTTGAATAACAATGTTGAATTTATGGATGTTGAGCATTTAGACTATATAGATGTTGCACCTCTAATAGTCCATAATTCTCTTAGATTTGTCATGAGTATTGATAAAGAAATTAACAAATTGTTAAGTGGCTGTTGGGAGGATTTTGCATCATAAAAACAAAAGAAAATTTATAAACCTATATTAACATGCAAACTAACTCCTAACCGACCAAATATCGGGTAGTTGATAGCATAGTAGGGTAAATGTGAGGTCGATCCACGAGGGAATTGGGATGTTGAATCTAATTTCACTAATCCTACCAATTGTTACTCAAAGAACGAATAAACAAAAGCGACGAAAGAACAAAACATAAAAGCGAGTAAAAGAACAATCAAGATAAATCTAACCTAAGAAACATAAAAACAATCTAATCTAAAGACACATGGGATCAAACAACCAATATACAAACCTATGTGATCTCAATTCTAGTTCAATTCATGATTCTAATTCGATTTGTGGTTTCACCTTTTCACGAGACATAAACCCCTAATTCCTTAGTGAATTTAATCTCAAGCTATGGATTCCTAATTCCTTAGTGAGTCCAATTCATCAATCTCTACTCTCTCGTAAGTTGAAACCTGATTTTCAATACAAAACCGGTGTGATTCGGGTTAACTCTCGTATTTTAGAATCTAACAACCTAGATAATTAACCTATTAACTTGTCATCATTAACGATTAAAAATCCTATCTTTCTATGGTGATCTAGTGTTCATGCAACTTTCGTATTGTAAACATCTATCGTGAACTAATTTCTCAATTTATTCACATAGCCATACAAACCGCATAGAAAATACAAAAAGAACCAAGATCATGAATAAAAGCTGAATTAAATAAATCAAGAAGAACTCACATAGTCTCATACATTGAAGGATCCATGAACGGAAAAGAAAACATCTAATCTACTCCTAATCTAACCTCGGTTCACCCGAGCACAAGGCTCGGGTGACCGGCCTTCAAATCTCCAGGGCGTGCCGCTTTCTCTTGTGTTTGATGTGAAGAAATTTCGAATGAATTTAGGGTTTGGGGTCGCTGTGCTTTAAATAGAAAATCGAGGCGGTTGCTACAAGAATCCCAAGTCGGTTTCAAAAAAAGCGGATGGACGCCCGTCTGTCAAATTGGGCGCCCGTCAGCGAATGTGACGGAGGCGGGACGCTAGTTTGATGAGCGCCTGAGCTCTGTTATGATTTTATGCCTTTGAACGCTGCTCGCATTTTTAAACGCTTGATTCGATCTGGGGACTTTCGTCCATTTATTTGGACGCTTGAGTCCACTCGTCGTAAATCTTGATATTTCCATCTTTATCTTCATTGATTTCTTTCCTTATCTCTTTTATTCTTCCATATCTTTGATTGATCCTCTCTCATCTCAAATTAGCTCTTTAGATCACTTTTTCCACCATCAATGTGTATCTACAAGAGGATCAAAACATACCAAAGTGTAACATATTTCCAAAATAACATAAAATCATCAAATAAAGACTAAAATTGATACGTTTTCATATTTAACCATTAAAAACACCATTTACTCAATTAATCGATTATAAGCTCAAAATCTATGAAAATCATACGTATGTAGGGGAAATTGATATAGAAAATATATGTATAAATACTACAATTTAGCCCTTAACAGTGGCACTTCGTTCTTTAGAGCTACATTGATTAATTACTTTTAGATAAGACATGATTATAGGCTCCCAATGCCATATCTTAAAATCCTTGTTAATATTCTTGATATATGGAGAAAAATGCCGACAAGGGTTAGATTAGCCCTCACCACATGTCGTTCAGAGAATGGTTGCATAATAAATGAAGAAAGAGAAGAGCAGCAATTATGAGGGCTAGGAGCCCCACACCAACTGGTAGAGCAGGTCTAAACCCCAGGTGGGGGGTCTGACATGTCCTTCCCGACTAGACCACCATAGGACGGTTCGGTTATAATAGAGGGCAGGCCATGCAACCCAGGTCGAGATGACTTGAGGAGCTCAGCGCAGGCCGCCTGGAGCTTTCCTTATTTCGATATTCGAACATGTGCCTATATAATAGGATAAACATGGAAAGAATCTCATGATTATAGGATGCTGATCCTGTTAATCGAATGTAGACATAATTATCACTAAATCAAAGGGATTCACACGTATTAATCCTTAGGGGATAGGAAATAATCCTAATACTTGCAGGACAAGAAATAGTGCGAGACGCCCCCTATATAAACAAACACTAAGGAACTACGAAAGACTTTATTTCAATTACACACATTGGATACGTAGTCAACTTGAGAGAAATAACTCTCGGGCTCAGTCTAAAATAACCAAAAATCTTCATCTCCATTGATCTTGATTCTTGATAAACCATTATAAGAGTTAATTTGGCCCGGATTATTGGGCCGACGATATCCAACATCGTCAATTGGCGCTAGAAGGAGGGTCTTTTTCCAATGATTTAATCAAGAATAGGCAATGACACCACCAAAAAATACTGGGAAAAAGACCCAACCGCAAGATCCATTGATCCAAGAAGTTGATCCCACTGTAACTGCTGCCGGCCAAACAGGCGGTGGGGAAACGGATCCAAACGCCACCACAAGCCAGCATCAAACTCAGCAAGAAGAGGTACTCGCTGATCTAGCTCAACAAGCCATGTTGGAGGCTCTAAGAAACCTGGACATGCTTGCGTTTAAAAGCGTGCTTGGTCTAGCGCTAAAGGGCGGGAAGAAGGTGTTCCTGAGGATAACACCCCTAAGGCCAGCCCACCACACAAAGATGATAAAGGGGACACCCTGTCCTCCACATCTAATATGTGGAGAAGGAAGGTCAATACTCAAGCCCAGGAGGCTGCCCGAGCAGAGATCGATGGAATACTAAGGCGGAAATCAGGTGATCTATCATTTGAGTCACCATTTTTAGAGCAGATAGTAACTATCCGAGTCCAGAGAAGTTTAAAGTCCCTAAATTGGAACCTTATGATGGCACTAAAGACCCACAAGATCATCTTTTCCAATATTTGACTCATATGAACTTAGATTGCGCACTAGAGGAGATGAAGTGCAAAGCCTTTCCTGCTTTACTTACGGACAGGGCCCGTGAGTGGTTCAGGAAATTTCCACCTCGGCCAATCTCTAACTTTGAGACACTGGCTAGGAAGTTTCTACAAGATTTTGTCACGGCCAAGCCATTTCAAAGAAACGCTACCTACATTCTCACCATCAGGTAGAGGAAGAAGGAGACCGTGCTGCAATATCTGAAGAGATTCAATGAAGAATCAAGGCAGGTCCGGAATGCAGAGGAGCATCTCCTGATCACCTCTTTCGTAGTAGGTTTACGAGAAGGTCGGTTATACGCTAAATTAAACAGCAGACTTCCCAGATCTATGGAAGAGTGTATGGAGCAGGCTTATAAACATTGCAAGGTGAAGAGGCCAATCGGCTAAATAGGGAATCAGAGAGCTCCAAAAAAGATAAGCCAGATGACCAACCTGACAGGAAACACAAATTAGTATGGGATCGAGTAGCAGCACCCGTATCAGACCGACTTGGAAAGAAGGGCACTCTGCAGGAGATGGATTTTATCCTTTTAAACAGATCACGTGAGTAGGTTCTCGCAATAATGCAAAGGAAAGGTATAGCCATAGTTCCTCCCCCTAAGGGGTCCTCGTGAGAAAAGAGATCAAACCAAGTACTGCAAGTACCACCAAGACATTGGGCATGACTCCGAACACTTCCGAGATCTACAAAGGGACATAGACGGAGCTGTTATGGAAGGAAAATTAGATGAGGTCATTGACCGATTTCAGAACTCGTAGCCCAGGGGGCGAAGAGAGTTCAAAAGAAGAGGATATAACCAGGATTATGACCGCAGAGATGAGCCAAGACGCAGAAGAGATCCTTCACCCGATCCGGATGGGCGTATGGATAACCGACCTATCAACACTATCAACACGATCTCAAGAGGCCCGAGCAACAACGCCCGAGCTGAGGGGAAGGCTAGTGACCGAGCTGCCGTCCCCCCGATTCCAATAAAAGACATAGACTCTCTGCAGAGGTAACCTATGGTCCTAGGGCTCCCTTCCGTTAGTAACCAACAATGAGGGGCTGGTCATTGAAGTTGTGATCAATAAGTATGTGGTGAAGCGTATCCGTGTTGACACGGGAAGTGCCGTCATTGTAATGTATTATAACGTCTTTCAATTCATGAAGTTAAGGGATGCCGAGCTGACACCCGTCTCAGCTCCGCTATTTGGATTCACAGGACCACCAGTCCATCCCATGGGCATGAGAAGATTGCCAACCACCTTCGTAGAAGAACCAAAGGGTAGGACCCTTATGGTCGATTATGTTGTAGTCAAGGCGATGTCTGCTTATAATGTTATCATGGGACGACCTGCACTGATCGATCTCCGAGCGGTAATCTCCCTAGCTCATATAAGAATGAAGTTTCCGACCTTACAGGGGTCAGCAGAGATTAAAGGCGACGTGGAAATGGCTAGAAGCTGTTACATGCCCACCGTCAATAGAAAATGATGGCGCAACAAGTTTCAGTTGAAGAATTGCTTCCGGGAGATGAAGAAGGTTGGTCCTCGGAGGATAAGATCGAGGCAATGAGTTTATGGGGAGAACAAAGAAATCTAACTATGAATGTTGGGTCATGGATCCTAGAGCAGCATAAAGTAGAACTTGTCGAAGTACTTAAAGAATTCAGAGACGTTTTCGCATGGAAAACGGAAGACATGCCCGGTCTGTCGCCCGAGCTGGCCTTACACAAACTTAACGTCGACCTAAGCAGGAGACCGGTTCAGCAAAAGAAGAGGCACTTCGCTAAGGAAAGAACGAAAGCAATCGAGAAGGAAGTAAAGAAGTTACTTCAAGCAAATATCATAATGTTAGGAAATCTACGCGGGAACGCAACGGAATTCTAAAATTTATTTCCTTTTACCCAATATCGACTTCGTTTAAGCAACAAACACATAAAGCTAGTAGACGGTGGTTACCTTGCTTGACCTAAAAGATCGACGCTTTGACAGTATAAGGAGAGTAGTAATGCACGGAGCCGCCCAAGCGTTCGGCCTCTACCGGTGATCCACACGAACAGCCCGCCGGAATCTCATCATGGATTGCTACTAGAAAAACTTGCTTGCTAGGCCGACTTTTTCTCTCTCTCAAAACTCTTTCTTAGAAGCTCTCTATGTTTCACAAGAAACTATTAGTCTCTTAGAATTGTGATATACAAAAGAGCTAGCCAACCCCTTTCTTATATAGGTGAAAGTGGCGCCCCTCTATGTCCTAATCTGATTAGGAGAAGCTTCCTAGAAGATAGATGAAAGAAAAAACATTTTCCTAATAAAATAAGGAAAATCTCTTTGATTGATTTATCTCATTTAATATTCAATATCTTATATTAAATATATTTCCAAGATATATATTGACAATATCTTATATTGAATATATCTTTATCTTATTACCATAAATCTAATTTTTCAAAAATCAATTAATATCCAATATTAATATTATGGTTATCTTATTAATTAAATTGCACAATCCAAATGTATCCAAAACACTTTAAAATGGCGTCCCCTTCCCCACTAATGTGGGAATGAGATTTTCTTTAATTAATATGATGATTAATTCACAAAATACATATATCATATATATATATATATATATATATATATATATATATATATATATATATATATATATATATATATATTCAAAATATATGTATCTATATACATATTTAATGAAGGGGGATTGAGGGAAAATGACAAAAATATTTACAAAATGAATAAATAGGACACACTCATTTTTTTAGTTGCAAAAAGGACAAAAAAAATTCAGACGGACAAAAATACCCTTTAAAAGGGACGCACGCATTTGTAGCTTCAGCTAATAGCTTAACACATTCTTTCCGCTTCAGCCTCAGGTTTGGTTCTTTTTTTTTCCAAACAACCGTAACTTTTTATTTAAAACTCGATAATTGAATTTTTTTTCACCAAAATTCATATTTTTTTTTGCTCTTTAATTTGAGCCAAAATACGATACCCTTCCGACGTAAATTTTGAAAGCCAAAAAAATATTTGCATTAACCGGAGCGTTTTTGTTATAAACGATCGTAACTTTTGATTTAGAACACCGATCATCAAAATTGTTTCACCAAAATTCATATTCTTTTTTTATCTTTATTTTGATACCTCATTTGATACATTTTTGACTTAGTATTTGAAAGACCGAATTTTATCGCAGCTTTTATTTACAGACAAAGTATCACCATTAACATTGCGTAATAGAACAATCTATCAAAAAATGGTGGATAACGTAATGAAACAATCTATCAAAGCATTATGAAGATGCAACTCCCGAGGAATCAAGAGAATAAAAGCCTAATACTATTGAATATAATCAAAAAGCATATCATGGGAACTAAAACATTCTTCAAGTTGTTAAATACCAAAGCAGTATGTTTTCCATCTATAGAGACTTTATCCTTCAAACCCCCACCACATCAAACTTCATGAAAGACGTATGTAGCAGAAAATGCATTAAATAACAACAACTCGGCCTCATCAATAAAGAATCTAGGCTCCTCCATTTTTTTAAAGACAAAAAACACCAACATTGCCTCACCATTTGAATCAACAACCTTCAATCACCTAGGCCAAAACCACTCTACAACAAAACAGTGGAATGCAAGGAAAGATTAAAACCAAATAAAGACACCATATGCCTGCAATAACACCTTTTACGAAGAATATATAGCGATATTAACAGTGACACAACCAATTCTGTTTTCCTCTTCAACTTCTCAAAACACTTTTCAGTATTAATAACCACAGAAAACAAATATACATTGCATTTCTTATCCATTAATGACTGAAATATCATCATTAGTATGCTTTCCAATGTAAGGGAGGGGGTTTGAAGCACAATACAACCGATTCTTTTTTGAAAAAAAAAACATCGCAACATTGCACATTTCTGTATATTTGAACAAAGTAGAAGATGACAACATCATGAAGTCAATAAAAGTATTTGAAGTTTTTCAAGCCTGAAACACTTGGTTTTCTGATCCAAAATCTAATTTTCAGCCTTATTCTTGGCTTATATATGGCTGAAAATCTCACAACACATAGTGATATTAACAGTAACACAGTAACACCCCCCAAAACTAGTGTATTAGAAAGCGTAATGATATGAACCAAGTGAACAACACAATCAATCTTCTTTAAAACATCATAGATGCATCCTTAAACCAACCCTTAAACTGTGGGATCCCCAATATTATCAACCACAACAGACTTACCATTATTTGTGTTCTCAACAGAACTATTAGTTTCGGCTCCATGGTAATCAAAAGAGTTGACGATGGTAGCTTCAATATCTGCCATGGCTGTTTCAATACCTGCCTTAGGATTCCTCTCAACCCTAGTTGCCAGAGGAACAGTCCCAGACTCAATACATGAATTATCAGACTCAATACGCAAATTTCCAGAATTTTCAGAACTTGAAATGCTAGGAACAGTAACATTAGCAGAAGTAGATACCTTTGAATTAGTCGAATTTGCAAGAATGACGAGTTATTACTTGATAATTCCATTCTCAGATCCAGTTATTAGTCTTTCTTCATAAAGCTATAGAGTACATAAATGACAATTAAGGATTTTTTTTAGCAGAAAGTCGATTTTCATATCAAGCATAAATCAATAAATCGAGCCACTCACCCACCTTCAACATGGCATCAACCGAGTTTGGAGCCAAATCAACGAAACGATCACTGTTAAGGCATAAAGCCAAAAGAGAATCAACATCATCTCAACAAAATTCACGTATAAAACAACAATAGATCATGCATTTCAATACGTAAATATACGGATATGACAATAGACCCTGTAAATATGAGCAGTTTTATAGGTCAAATAAATTTTCTATAAAGGCAACTCCAATAGAGGGGGTCAAAACATTTTTTTGACCCCTATCGGAAGGTACTAGCATCTCCAATAGAAAGAATTGATAGGTATCAAAATTAGGTATGGTACCAAGGGAGGTACCAAATATGATACCTAGCTTAGTACCATAGAAAGTGATAACACGCACCTGAAAATTGGAAGTAGGCAATTTTTTTTTTTGCTTTTTCCTCCTGCAATGTGTTGTCACATCAATGTTTCCATGTCCCCTTTGCAATTAATTGTTTTTTATACCCAACGGTTACATTTCATATTAATTAAAAAAAAATTGAAACAAGTATACCAACCAACGGCTATTTTTTTTTAAATTCTATATATATCACACACAATACATTTTAATTATCACATTAATTTTATCAAAAA
The DNA here is from genome assembly GCA_026214975.1 of Gentiana macrophylla. Classification (NCBI taxonomy): domain Eukaryota; kingdom Viridiplantae; phylum Streptophyta; class Magnoliopsida; order Gentianales; family Gentianaceae; genus Gentiana; species Gentiana macrophylla. The sequence goes on along the minus strand of CM047811.1, from coordinate 1,682,232 downwards.
TTTTAATTTTCTCTCTTAAAAAATGGCACCGAAATCACGATCCGATGGTTGGAAAATTGAAGAAGATGAGGCTCTTTGTTGAGCTAGATTGATTTTGGAGGCGATCCCAAATCGGGATTAACCAAAAGAGAGTCAACAATGTGGGAAAAAATTATACAGCATTTTGAAGCCAATCGGCCGGCCGGAAATATTCAAGAGATCAAAAAAGTTGTTCCATACGTTGGAAAAAATCAACAAAGAGTGCATGTTGTATAGCGGCGGTTATCAAAGCTCAAAAAAAAATCGAACAAGTGGTCAAAACTACACCGATGAGGTAATTATTATACTCATTTACGCAAGTTATCAAATTTTTTCGTTGTTAAACTATAAATGTAGTTAAACTAGATAGTTGAATTAAATAAATAAAATCGTTTGATTCATTTAAGATGCTCTTAGCGGATTCCTATTACCTGTGGCCACCAATAAACCTTTTAAGCTTCCCCATTGTTGGGCTTTGTTGAAAGACCATTAAAATATCAAAATGCTCCGTGTGATAGTTCGGTGAATCTTGATGATGATGACACACCTAGGTCTTTAGGTGGTACTAGTTCATCAACCATGCCTATTGGAGCGAAAAATAAAAAGGCGGCAAAAAAGGAATTGGAGTGTTCAAAGCGATCGGACGAGTTTTGACCTATGTAAAAGAAAGAGATGCTCAAAGAAAAATCGAGCGGGCTATGGAATGACAAAGTTACGAAGATATGCAAACAATGCAAGTGGATACAAGCATCTTCACCCCAAATAAGAAAAAATATTGGGAAAAGAAACAAAAAGCTATAATTGATCGTGAGATGGCCGATGTATGTCCAAGTCCAACTCCGTCACCACTCATGAATGCAAGAACGGCTAGGGATCTCTTTCCGCCACCTACCGAGACTCAATGGATTTCTGACGGGGAAAATGATGATTAGCATGTTGAAGGGATTTGATTTTCATATTTAGTTGTGTGTTTCGTTTTAATTTAAGTTTTGTGCGTTGTTTAAATTTTTAATGTGTGTTTCGTTTAAGTTTTAGTTGAGTGCATTGTTTTAATTTTACTTGTGTGTTTCGCCTTAATTTTAAATGTGTTGTATGAAATTTTAAAGATGTACTTTAAATGTGTTGTATTTAATTAAATTTCATTATAATTTTAAATGTGATTTAAGAAGAATACAAATTACGTAACACAAGGCGAAAAATGACGTTACACACATTACTACAACAACAACACATATTACGTAAAAAAATTACGTTACACACATTACTACAACAACAACAATACATATTACATAACACACATTACAACAAAAACAACAACAAAACATATTACGTTAAACAATATGAGAAATTCTCAATTATTGAAAACATATTTCCTCGTTACTCTTCATCATTCATCTTCTTCTTCCATAAATCTTCGCACTAGGTTTTTCTTTAGGCTTACAGATATCACTTTGCATTTTAGTCCATTATACCTATCCATGAACCCTCGTGATCTGACTTATTCGGTCGTTCCACACTGTTTCTATCAGTCTGTCATAAATCTGTGCTTTAGCTGGACGCGTTGGAATCTCATTTGGGTCAACCGGAATCATCTCATCATCATCGCGCTCATCTTCAACTATCATGTTATGTAATATTACACAAGCCATCATAATATAATAGAGATCCTCTCTGTCCCACCCACGAGCAGGTCCTCGAACAATGGCCCAACGAGCTTGTAAAATTCCAAAAGCTCTTTCAACATCCTTTCGAAAAGCCTCTTGCATCTTGGCAAAATATTGTTCCATTGGTGTACCGGGATTAGATATGGTCTTCACAAAAGTGGACCATTCAGGGTATATACCATCAACTAAATAATAGCAATTACCATAATGTCTTCCGTTAACTTCATAGTCAACTTGATGGTTTACACCCATACATACATCATCAAACAAAGGGGACTTGGCAAGGACATTGAGATCATTCAAAGATCCGGAAGTCCAAAGAATGCATGCCAAATCCACGTATCATATGATGCCACCGCCTCAGAATGATTGTCGCACATCCCTTTATATCTGTGAATTGCCCTTGACCTTTTTGGACATGCATTCCACCGCTAATGCATACAATCGAGGCTACCTAACATCCACAGGAACCCTTTTTCTTGACTTTGGCCAACAACCGATGCAAGTCTGCAGAGTCGGACGACGTAAATATTCATTCCCATACACATGAAATATGGATCGAGTGAACATTTTCAAAATCTCTATGCTTGTTGATTCGGCTATGCCCCAAGTGTCGATCAAGCAGATCCATAACCGTGCGTATATGCTAGTTGCCTTATGGCACATGTGACCTTTGCATTGTTGTAAAGCCGGGTCGACGGTGGCATCACTCCTCACGAACAAAATAGTTATTGTGGATGGAAACATCGCGCATGATCTTTTCACAAAGATGTCTATGCATTCTAAATCGAAACGAAACAAATCCGGTGTGTACACACTTGGATTTACAAAATATTTTGGTGTAATAAATTGTTTGCGACCTCTATGGACGACGTATGTATTTGCGTCCCGGAACAGAACCAATTTATTGAGATGATCCTCCCCACGAACATCTTCTTCTTCAGGCGTGGCGCAGGGCCATAATTTCTTCATCTTCGTTCTGAGTTTCTTCATCCTCACGATTGTATTTATCCAACAACATTTTCCCTTTATCCATTGATAAAACAAGTGGAAAATCTTGTAAAAATAGTTTGGAGGATAGAAATTATATGTTTGATTACAATTGAAGATGAAGTGTAGAAAAATAATGTTAGTAGCTCGTATATATAGAATAATTGCAATTGAAATCGAAAATATTATCCGTAATTCAACAATCCAATCAGAGTGTTACACTTGGCGGATCGAAAATATTATCAAGTAATTCAACTAGCCAATCAGTGTTACACATGGCGGATCGAAAATCTTAAATGGTATATTAGATTTATTTTATATATTTTTTCATACGATATTATATAAAAGTTTTTAAAAAAATTAGTGTATAAAAAATATTAACAAACACAATAATGATATATGCTTAAAACATTAACAAACTAATTAAAATACAAGAAAAATAATTTTGATATATAAATTTGATACCTATTGTTGGAGATGTTATTTATAGGTACCAAAATTTGATTTTGATACCTATTGTTGGAGATAAAAATTTGATACCCATATAAATAGTGTCAATAGGTATCAAAATTTGATTTTGATACCTATGGGTTTGACCCCATCCATTGGAGTTGCCCTAATTGAGGCCTTTTTCATTCAGAAAAGCAATTATAGCAACATATTTTATTTAGAAATAGTGAAATTAGGCACCCGTGTGCTAAGCATGATCGACCTTAATGACAACATTTAAGAGCTATCCTGAAAAATTAGTATAGAGAATATAAAACATACATTTAGCTCAGGAACATGAATTTTTTTTTTCATGAATCATCATAGCTGCATGATACCAAGAACACAAACTCCAAACCTTTAAAACAACAAAATGGCTTTCATTATCAAAATTTGTCAACCCAAAATTAAATTCAGAATAGCGTATAGATGCCAAAGGTAGGCCTGTAAGTGAGCCTTAAAGTTCGATTCGATTCGGCGTGTTCGGCTCGAAAAAGTTCGGTTCGGGGCTCGGCTCGTATCATCAAACGTAGAATAGGGCCTTGAAATTGGTATTCGGACAAGCAGCCGAACGTGTTGAACATGTTTTACTCGGCCATGAGCTAGGAAGTATTTTTGGACGTGTTATGTTATATTTTGGAATAGAGCGGCCAAGCATTTTGGACGTATTATGTTATATTTTGGGACGTATAATGTATTATTTTGGTTTTGGACGTGTATTTTTAAGCCCTAGAATTACTTATGGGGTATTTTTGAATTTTGGATGAACATGTTGAACAATTCGAATTATTCGAAAGCGAATAGTACTCGAATATTTTTCCCTTTTTAAGTTCGAGGCCGAACCGAATCACGATATTTTAGGCTCGAAAATTTGAGGCGAATCGAGCCATGTATTGAATATGTTCGAGCCGAACCGAACTACTCCAGGGTTCGGCTCGTTTACAGGCCTAGCCAAAGGCAATCAATCATTGAGCCATAAAAAAAATATTACAATTTCATATGTCAAAACAGACAAATAAAAAATAATTAGAGAGGGATCAGAGAGTGCTAATTGGTAATCAATCACAGATAATTCAGAAACACGGACCAATTTGTAATCATCATTTCGCTCCCATCTCAAATTCGAGTAATCTAAAAATAAAAATTTAAAAAATGCAGGATTTGATTAAAAAACAAAAAGAGTTGAAATCATTAGAGACTTAAATACTAAGAATCATGTAAATTGATCATATTGTTGCAGTATTTCTTCTTCATATGATTTCAACCTCAGAAAAAAAAAAAAAAAACTCCAAAATCGGATAAATCAGGGAGATTGAGATCCATAAAAAGGGGTCCCAAAGGAACGAATGGATCGATGAACTGAGTAGGAGATTTAAGGTACCTAAAAACGATGGAGATGAGAAGTGTTCACTTGAGCTGAAGAACGATAGCATCGGAGATGAAGAAGCTGTCACCATTGATTACCCATTTTGGTTGATTTACACAAACTGTGAAAAGAATTGGAGATGTTTGGTATTGCTAATTTGCTGGTACGAACGTGTTTTAAAAAGCAGGAGGAATATTAGGGATTAAAAGAAACGGCAAAATAGTCCGAAAGAAAATGTTTTGTCCTTAAATCAATAAGACTGGATTAAAATTTATATACAGGGCAGAAAGTGGACAAAACCTAATACTCCCTTTAATTAATCAACACAATTAATATCTTGTATTATATTTATTCATAATAAATAAATACCACAATATTAATTTACCACTATAACCTTTATAGTATGAGATAAATTCTTTCCTTATTTGGTCAACAACTATAACCACATTTTAATCATTAGATTTTTTTTTGTGTGTGACCAGATCGAGAACCAGAATATGTTGGCGGAGTCACAAAGTGCAAATTATGAAAAAACTCTTACGTAATGTAACGATCGTAGGATAAGCGTCAGAACACTTGGCGTGACCACCGTTCATGGGGAAGGGTTAAATGCATGACTACTCTACCTTTCGTGTGAAGCGATTCTGTGTAAATATAATCATATCATTGTAATAATATCCATACGGTCTTAATTCGAAAGTGTCAAACATCAATGGCCAGTATCTTATAATCTGGATATCACGCTCTCTCAAAGTAACTCATTTACTCCCACTTTGCAAAGATTCACGAGAGTAAGACATTCCTTATAAGAAGGCCCTTTTGGATATTAACCCCTATTGATAGGGTACGCGATTTCCGGATGACCAAACATGTATACTCCACATGTTTCAGTATCACACCCAATCACTACCGCATGATCGCCTGTGGCTAGGGGAAACAATAATGTCAAAGAATGACAATCCACACCGTGATTCCATGAAGACTCCGGTCCTAAGGATAATTACACAACTGTCATATAGTGTGACACTTATCAGTGTAAGTGGGTCAATCTAATGTACGCATTCTATAATACACGTCGACGTACAGTCCAAGTGTCTCTACACTTCGATAGACGAGATCTATCCTTGCCCTTAAAGACAGAAGACATCTAATACGTGCTAGCCTGTTTGTACTATCAATGCCCTATTTAATAGTACATAAGCCTAGAGACATTTAAGTATCAAACTTATTAAAGTGATTAGAGATCTCATCAACCATAATCGCCTATCATGGTTTCTCTACCACAGTTTAATACTAAGGACGTTATCATATAACAATTCATAATTGGTTCTTTAAAAGAACAAAGATATGACAACAGAAAAGCCATTTATTATATATGTATAATCATAAAGACATAGTAGAAATGATCCGACCTTGTCGGATCCGGTCCAACTCGATTGGGTTTAGGACACTATTTCAACAATCTCCCACTTTGCCTAAATCCAATCACTCGTACACACAAGATCAAGTTGAAAACCTATATGCGATAGAACCATTCTTAGGACAGATGAAAATGGAAAGGATGTTGATCAGAAGCTGTATATGTTAGATGTAGTGCCCGAAAGACAATTTATGTAATTGTTTTTGATTTAATAATGACAGATTTTATTATTCATCTTATTATTTGCTATGTGCTTATAAAGTATACACTACTGCAAACCCTAAGTATATCAGTATGTAACCACTTAACTCAGTGTATGGAATGCACGTGAGGATTGAGTTAGTGGTGATATACTTGAACTGTTAGTCCATGGTGAACTTAATCAGAGTTTAGGGTCTCATGATTAAAACACCAATAATGCGCCAGAACACATAAGGGTGTGATAGTCTTATCCGGACTGTTGGTATAAGGTACCTAAGTGAGGCATTTATATATGATGGCATTCATATAGGACTTGACCGATTTAATATGTATTTCTTGATATAATTCCGTAATCAAGAAATGTTATTAAATCATTAGATGATCATATATGGATTGACCTTAATCCTGAGGTGATCACAGGATGCTGCTTGTCTCGGGGTAGTGTTTGATGTGTTAGTTACGGATCACTTTGATATGTGATCCATGTCACTTCTCGTTGGCACTATTCCCTGATGAGTGAGTAGTTCTATTTTTCACAGACATAGAATCCATTCCTTCCTGCGGGAAGTAGAGAGACAGTCCCCTTATTTGTTAGCCCTAAGAAAATGATCGATGGGCCTAGTTCATATTAGACTAATTAGCTACTAGTCAGATATGTGAACTAATTGATCACTAGGGGGTTAATGGTAAATAAGGATAAAATATTTTGAGTCGGGTTCACGGAGACTTCCCACTCAGAATGGACAGTCTATGGAGGGTTAGTCCGTATGTAGTGATTATATCAGTGGACGCTTATTTACTCATAAGGTTGAGTGTAAGTATATATATATCTATAATTGGTAGAATTCAGTTTCGGGTTTATGGTGGCGTAATCCCGGAATTAATAATTTAAGTATGAATATTCTGTTCGATGAATATTTTACTTGGTATGGAGACTCTCTTGGTTATAGGTTCATATGGTCCCCAATGTGGCTCTTGTAATTCGGGTATTTTTCTTGTTATTGTGCCTCAGAGATAATTAATTGGCTGGGCCAATTAATTGATATGCGAAATATTATTTAGTTGGACTAAATAATATAATACACAGAAAAGACATTTTATATGGGCCTAAAACCCTAAGTGTGGCGCCTCCCATGTCATAAAGTGCAAGAATTTATTTTCTTGTATGATTAATTATTTACTAGTTAAATAATTAATTAATAAAAGATAATTGATTTGTAATTGATTGATTGATTAATCATAATCTTTTATAAATGGAATTATCTTTTATTGTGATTTCTTTTTAATTAATTATTTAATTAATTAGAAACTTGGAGGCCAATGATTTACTCTCCTATATAAAGAGAGTTCTTCCAAGACATATGAGAAGAAGATTTTTTCGACATACACACACAAAAATAGAGAGAAAAACTTGTTTCTTGTATTGGGTTTCTGGTTGAAGAAAAACTTGTAGTTTTTTCTTGGAAGCATATCAAGGAGGTTCTAGTACCAAGAATTGGTGTCCACCAACCACCGTTTGGAGAACACATTGGAAGATCTTGGCTTCTCTTCCTGCTATTGGTAAGACATATTAAACCCCATTGTAGGAATTTAGATCCTTTATTTATGTATTGTAATTTGTAAATCATGATCCATCCGCATTGCAAAGAAACTACATACTTCAGCATAGAGGAATAATTGGCTCACTACTATACTTGACTGCTAGTAGACTAGATATAGCATTTGTAGTAGGAGTATGTACAAGATTCCAATCACAACCTAAGGAATCTCATTTATTAGCAGCAAAAAGGAGCATCAAGTATCTAAAACACACAATGAATGTGGGGATATTGTATCCAAATTATGGTAAATTCAAGTTACTATCCTACTCAGATTTAGATTATGCTGGATGTAAAGTTGATATAAAAAGCACTTCAGGAACATGTCAGATGCTAGGGAGCAGACTAGTATCATGGTTCACTAAAAAGCAGAATTCAATACATACTTCAACTGTAAAGGCTGAATATATAGCAACTTGTAGTTGTTGTGTACAAGTTCTATGGATAAGAGAACAACTAAGGGACTATGGAATAAAGGAAAACACAATTTCTATCTTGTGTGATAACACAAGTGCAATATCAATTACAGAAAATTCAGTACTTCACTCAAGAACAAAGCATATTGATGTGAGACATCATTTCAATAGAGATCCTGTTGAAAAAGAGATGTAATTCTAAAGTACATAGCCATTGAAGATCAATTGGCTGATATATTCCCTAGGCCACTCAGTCATGAAAGATTTTTCAAATTAAGAACCGAGTTGGGAATGAGTGAAATTGACTAAGTTAAATGGAGCAGCTAACTGAAGTAACCAGATGAGTGACTTCACCACCTGACTGAACCTTTCCCATTTCGGGTGAGCTCACTTGGCCGGTCAATCACTGGTACCAACGGAGTCCACTTCACTGGTTGTTTAGGAATATTTGTTTTGATAAAGCAGCTCAGTAACAGCAGACTACTTCACCAGCTGAGTGACCAACCAAGTCACTCAACCACTCAAACTCAGTGCAGTATGAAAAAATTAAAGTGTGAAATGAATCAATCATTTACACATGTGGAAAATCATAGAATAATGGAGCATTTAATATTGGAGATTACACACATGGATTTTATTTTAATCGGACACAAGGATTAAAATACGGGAGTATTATTTGAAAAGAGGGAATGACGGCTACACCTCAAAAAAACCGGTAAGAATCATGGTAAATAAGGATAATGGAATAGTGGATCGAGAGAAGTAATGATAAATTGGGTGATTCACAAGCCCAATTTTCCAATTCTGACAAAATGTTTGAAGAAGAAAAGTGGTTCTTCTCATTTGTGGGAATCACCAGTCTAATTGGGCTTATTGATGAAAGGCAGATTTGGCAATTAGTTGCTTATGCAAAAGCCAAATTGGTGCATCCTGAAGAAGAAGATAAAGAAGTTGATCATGATGATTTAGATGATGGAGGATATGGTCAGGATACTGATGACCAAAATGATGGCGATGATGATAAAGATCACATGACTATTTCTGAGGTTGTACAACGAAGTACAACAGCAAAGCAAAGACAACAAAGTAGCTCAACTGGTTACACTACACCAGCTGATGCCAGCCCAGTACCACCATCTAAAGGAAGAAAAGAGCAAGGGGGATGTCAGACATCTTAATACCCTCTTACCATGATGTCTCACTGATGACTCAACCAGATCAGGAAACTGAAGGCCAAGCTGATGCAGACCCTGAGTTGGAGTCCACCCCACCAATGCAACAAACACCAGGTGGACCGTCTGAGACAGAACAAGACTCAACACCTACCCATATTGGTGTATCAGACACTATTTTTCAATCTGCTATAGACTCAATGATCGATGAAATGGAGAAGCAGGCATTGTGTCCTAGAGATCTTCAAACTGCAATCAAGGATAAAAGCAATTCCCTAGAAAACAGACTTGAAGCAGTCTCTACATACATTGTGATACAAACTGATGTCACTTAGAAACAAACAAACCTGATCAAGCAGCATGTTTAGGAGGATGGAAACATGATTAATCCAATGGCATCAATATTGGAAGAACGTGATGAGAGAATGAACCTGATTGAAAACAATCTGGACAATGCATCCGAGATATTAGATTTCATACTCTTAGTAACTACAACCACAAACAACATCTTGGAGAAACGATCTGTTGCTGCCAAAAAAAGAGGGGAAAGCAGTATGTCTGAAAGATAAAGGTAGTCCAGAGGTGCAAGAGGCACAAGAAGTGGCTGAACAACCTTGTAATAAAAGTATTTTGTCTTGTTGAATTATGACCCTTTATGGATGAATAAAATTTCTGAATTTAATTCTTGTTTATTTTAGAAAAATGATGTACTTTTGTTCAGACTTAGGAGGGTTTGGCATCATCAAAATGGGGAAATTGTTAGGAACATTTTATTGTTTTGATGATGGCCATACTAGATGTTATAGCAAGCCTGAAATAAGTTGAAATAAGTTAGAAATGTTTGTATAGGCTTTACTTAGAAGTTTGACATATTGTATAAGTTCAGTCAGACAAACACTGTACTAGACTAGTAGGCCATCTTAGTAAAGGCAGAAGACCAACAAAGTGGACAGGCACCGGCATAGTGAAGTGAAGACCTTTATGGACTGACTTATAACCAAGGAAGTCAGTGATGACCTTAGGTAAGTCTAAGTATTATTACAAGTGATAGAACTCAAATTTATTGAATTTGGTGTACACTAATCTCATCCAAATAAGGATCAATGAAGTAAATCTCTATTAGTTGCTAAATACCAGCGACAAGTACCAGCCAAGAAAGAGCAGCAGACTGGTAGCAGCTAAGTAACCATAAAGTGACTGACAGCCAATTGAAATTCAACAGTCACTCAAGTAGTAAAATAGAGCAACAACTTAGTAATGAAAAGACAGCAGAGTCAAGTAAGTTGTCTATATTTAATCAGGTTTGAGAAGTCTGAGAAGGACCTGATCAAGTTTGAGAATTCTAAGAAGGACCTGATCAAGTCTAAGTTGTCTATATTTGAGAAGTCTGAGAAGGACCTGATCAGGTCTGAGAAGGACCTGATCAGGTTTGACCGCTTAGTAAGTAAGTCTGAACCTGATCAAGTAATGTGAATTTCTCAAATTCACATTCATCTCAAGCAACTGAATCAGAGAAGTCTGAGAAGGAGTTGTGCTTTTGTGATAGTTGCTGAAGGATTTGTTCTCAAGGAGCTGTATTGAATACTGAGTCACTAAAGCTTTTGTAGCCAGGGAGTGATAGTCTTGGAGATTGTGAAGCATGTGTAGCCAGGGACAATCACACTATTGTATTGGTGAAAGTCAATAGTGAATTCCTCCAATCATCACAGGAGAAGAGTGGATTAAGGGATTACACCACCCTGAACCACTATAAACCTTGTGTTTTTTTACTTACATCATTTTACTTTAAAGCATTGCTTTACTGCATTATATTCATACTATGTGTGTGCATAATCTTTTTCGAAACAACTTTTAAGAAGCGACTTATCCGCTGCCCAAAAGCTTTTAAATATCACAAAAGTTTTTGAAACTCCAAATATAGTCATTCAACACCCCTTGACTATATTCTCACCCTTCACTGGGACCAACAATTGGTATCGGAGCAGTGTTCCTAGTATCAGAACCTGTTCAGATCTGATTTCTAGTAACAAGGAGATCACATCCACTTTCAAAGTAGTTTTCAATTTTATGTTTATACATAACACCTATTTGTCTGTGACTATGGCATGTTCATGGATACAAAAGGCAACGTGAAAGGGTTGAGTTTTTATAGTATGATCATTCAGAGTGTCCACCATAGGGTTGAGTGTCCAACATCTTGGATGATTCACTCAAGCAGAAATGACATGGTCCTGGATACAAAAGGCAACGTGAAAACAGGTCATCTACTATAATTTGGAGAGTAAAACAGGACGCCAAGAGACCAAAAAGTAGATAAATGAATCAGAATACTTTTAGTAACCTATTAGAAGCTATTCTGACATGCCTTACACATATGAGGTTGATGACTTCAACCCTCCAAGAAGAAAATCATTTCGATATACACTTGGTGTAAGAGGCATGACTGCTAACAGGTATGAACCGAAACAGTGTTTGGTACCTAAGCTTGCTTAATTTGTTTTGTAGGATGTTTGGTACATAGACAGTGGATGTTCCAGACACATGACATGAAACAATGGATGGCTGACTGAATTTAAAGCTTTTGATAGACCCAAAGTTACTTTTGGAGGCAAAGAAAACACTGGCAAGATTAAGGGGGAAGGCATCATGTTGAAGAACAATCTGAAGATTCAGAATGTGGCATATATCAAGGGATTGTACTTCAATCTTTCTAGCATCAGCCAATTCTGTGACAAAGGCTACAATGTACACTTCAGCAAAGAAGGATGCAAAGTGATTCACAATCAAACCCGCATAGTTGTACTTGCAGGAAAGAGAGAAGACAACATGTATATGGTAGATTGGAGGATAGTCAAAGCTGAAACATGCCTACTTGTCAAGAACAAACAATCACCTAGCTGGATTTGGCACAAAAGACTAAATCATCTTAATTTCAAGACCATCAGCAAGTTGTCAAAGAACAAGTTAGTGGAAGTCTTACCTTGTTAGGTGTGATGCCCGAAAGACAATTTTGTAATTGTTTTATTTAATAAATGAATTGACATTATTATTCATATTTATTATTCTCATATTCACCGATGTGACAATAGTATTTACACTACTGAGTAAAACCCCTAAAGTATATCGTTTATGTAATCACTTAACTCAGTGTATGGTATATACACGGGAGGATTGAGTTAGTGAAGATGTACTTAAAATACAATTAGCCCGTAGTGAAGTTAATCGAGAGTATTGGTTCTCTCCTTTAACGTGCTATTAATGCGCCCAGAACACAATTGGTGTGATTGTCTTATCCGGACTTTCGGTTAAGAGAACCTAGTGGGGCATTTATATATGATATAGCTATATCATATAAATTTGGACCGATTTGATTAGAGTTCACGATATAATTCCGTGATCGAAGTCTTATCGAATCAATGGATGATCATATTTATGGATATATCTTAATCCGAGGTGATCACGACCAAATTGCTTGAATCAGTATGAGGTTTGACTTGACGGTTAAGGATTACACGAGTCGTGGTCCGAATTACCCCATCTTGGCATTGTAATTGGATTGAGTGAGTAGTCGGTGTTATCACGAGATACGGAATCCATTCCTTCCATTTCTGAAGCGAATAGACGATTCCCTTATTTGTTAATCCTAGAAACCGATCGATCCATGGAGTTCATATTACAACGATTAGCTACCGGTGAGTTGTATGAATTAATTGATCACTAGGGGTTAATGGTAAATAAGGATAAGAGGTTCTAGAAAGGGTTAACGGTAACTTCCGATTTAGAATGAGCATCTATGGAGGATTAATCCATATGTAATGATTATATCAATGGACGCTTATTATTATTCTCGTGAGAGATAAATATAATCTCATAATCGAGGAGATCACCTTTGGATTATGGTGGCATATTCTGTGATTGATTTATCGAATATAATTATTACATTCGTAAGATAATTATTTATTTGATTTATCGGAGCACTTTGATTATTAGTCCATGGTCCCCGACGTGCCTCCTAATATAGCATAGCTATTCTCGGACGTCGAATCCTAATAATATTAATTTAGTTCTTGTTGGACTTTATTAAAACGATATGTGAATTAATTGTTTAGTGGACTATTAAATTAGTTGGGCTAAATAATTAAATATGTGGAAAAGACATTTTCCATAATCTTGGCCCAATTATTGTGTAATGGAAAAATTAATATTGACTAGGTCAATATGTGATGATTTTCGCCCCCCCCTCTCTTATTTTTGGAACAAGAATTAGTTTCTTGTGGATTAATAAGACATGTGCATAAAATATTTATTGGATAAATATTTATGGAAAGAAATAAAGATAAATATTATTCTAGATTTGTTCTAGAATATTATGGGATTATCTTTTATTTAATAGGATTATTATAATTGATTTTGTATTAATTATTAAATCCTTGGAGGCTAAGTTTTACTCTCCTATATAAAGAGAGTTCTCCCAAGCCTTAGATACACAATAAAATTTCGACTTCCATCTCTTAGAGAGGGGAAGGAAATTTCGGCCAGGGGTAGTTGAGGGAAGATCTTGGAGATTTTTCCGGGTAGCATATCGGAAGGATTCGAGACGAGGATTTCCTTCCACCGGGAGTTGCTTGGATCACACGTACGGAAGATCGTGGTGCTCTTCACATCTTCGTTTGTTATTTCTATTGCGGCTCTTCTACTTGGATTTTGAGATCCAAGAGGTATGTTCTACAACCCCCTTGTAGATATAGATCTAGTTATTTTATTACGTGTATTTTATAGATCTAGATCCTAAAATCGCTTCCGTTGCGGATGATATTACTAACATACCTAACATCACATTCAAGAAGGAAAGTCTTTGTGATGCATGTTAGAAAGGGAAATGATAATGCGGTTTATTATCATGGTGGCTCTGCGGTGTATTTTGAACGGATATCTGGCTAATTTGATTGTGTTTGAAGTATATAAGGCCGGTGGTGCTCGGCGGTGCTACGGTGGAGAGTATGAATGCTTGAGAGAGTTTATGTTTTGATAGAGTTTTGTCCTATTTTCTATTAGCTCATCCCATTTGTGGTTACACAAGCCCTCCTTTTATAGGAGGAGGGGAGCTTAGGGCTTAAGTAAGATAGGTAATCATAAGATATCTTAGAAGTTAAGTAAACTAAATATCTAAACGACAAGTGGATTAAATATCTAGGCGGCACCCTATGTGGTCGCGTAGGTCGCCGCGCACAAGGTCGCCTGCTTCGTCGTCCTGCCCCACCTTTGCCTTCTGCTACTTCCCCTAAGTCTTGTGCGATCTCTTATGGATCTATTTTTAGGGTCGTAGGTCGGCCCCCTGAGCCTTTAGTGACCTTAAAGGTTTGAGTGCTCTTGGCGGGGACCTGACTGCGGTGACCTCGTCTTGATTGGCGTCGCGGACGCTATGGCCGCGAACCTTATCCAATGCAGTGGCCAGATAGGCTATTTCCGGAGCTCATAGGTGGCGATATTATTTAGACATATCAATGGCCCCCTACTCCATGCCTTAGGAATTTTCATGAAACATCAAGCATGGAGTAAAGTGTACGCATGGATCATCCATTGTTTGGGTCTTTGGCGACCTCGTCGTTTGTAACAACCTTACTTAGGACCGTGCTATCAAGCAGACACCCTCAAAGAGCTCTTTTGGGTCTTGGGCGACCTCGTCATTTGTAACGACCTTACTTAGGACTGCGCTATCAAGCGGACGGCCTCAAAGCGCTCTTTTGGGTCTTCGGTGACCTCGTCATTTGTAATGACCTTACTTAGGACCGCGCTATCAAGCGGACGGCCTCAAAGCACTCTTTTGGGTCTTCGGCGACCTCGTCGCTAGCAACAACCTTACTTAGGACCGCGCTATCAAGCGGACGGCCTCAAAGCGCTCTTTTGGGTCTTCGGCGACCTCGTCGTTTGTAACGACCTTACTTAGGACCGCACTATCAAGAAGACGGCCTCAAAGCGCTCTTTTGGGTCTTCGGCAACCTCGTCATTTGTAACGACCTTACTTAGGACCGTGCTATCAAGTTTAGAGGGGGTGGGGGGGTTGAATAAACTTAACACTTAAAACTTTTTGGAGTTAACAAACTCAGCAAGTTCAGCAGCTTGCTGACACTCAGTAGTCTGCTGACTCTCAGTAGTCTGTTGACTGTTGATTTTACTGAATTTGTTGCAGCGGAATATATTCAAGTTAAGCCTAAATACTTGTCGTTAAAATATGATACTAAGTATTAGATACTCAATAGTGTAAGTGTGTGATTCAGTTGCTAGTTTCAGTAGGTTGATGTGCTAAATATACTAAATACAGAATGTAAATGCAGAAAGTAAGTAGGCAGATTTTATAGTGGTTCCAGGTGGTGTAATCCTGTCAGTCCACTCTTCTCCTGTGATGTTGGAGGTAATTCACTAGAGATATTTGAGGTTGCAGTTACAAAAATCCCTAAGTTGTTTGTCCTTCACCAATAACTATGGCTTCACAAACTGAACACTTGGAACATGTAGGATTACTGCTCCAAAGTCTTCCATTGGTCCTTGAAGGGTAGGATTGCCTCTTCACCAGCTCCACCACAAACAACAGTCCTTGACACCCAAAGATGCTTCACTGTTTTCAGCAGGTTTCTTGTAAAAGAAAGGTTGAATCAAGTAAGTGATTCAGCTTTCAGCAGCATGATCAGGATGAAATGATCAGCAGCTTGCAGACATCAAGTGTGTAAACTTGATGTAGCTTGAAAATAGATTACACTTGAAGAATTTACTGGATCAGTAGCTTTAAGTTCAGTAGGGTCAGCAGGGTGATATTCTTGACAACTTCAGGCAAATTATCTTCTTGTTCATCTATTTTTCATCATATGTTTCTGTATCTGGGGTCTTATATTTATAGGTGAGAATCCTTGTGACTTATGTTTGAAATTCAAAACATAGCCGTTTCAGATTTGTCCTATCTTGACTTGCTTTCGTCCTCAGACATAATCGACATTCATCGGGTTACTTTTTTGATTATAATTATCCACCCTTTGACTTGTATCCATTGGATAAACCTCTGTTTCTTTCCAACGTCCATTTAATCTTAGCCATTGATTTGTTGACAAAACCAAGAGTTGTTATCTGTCCTTTTCCTTGTAATCTTCCAATGTAACCTTTGATTAAATCGAAATATATGTTCAGCAGGTTCCTTGAGTGTAAGTTTGTTGAAATGCATATCAGTCAGCTGATCCAAAGTTGCTGTGTTTATAAAACACTGTAGCTGAATTCTCTTATATCTAACTTTTTATTATGAAGTTAGATTACACCATTTTGATCATAACCAAGTTCCAATCACCACTTAACTTATGGAACTTAGACCTTGTACACAAGGTATATGTAATCAGTTTAGGTCATCATAGACTTCCCTAAATTCTGATTCCATATCATTGACTTTAAATACTAAGTTTGATCCCTTAGCCTTCAATAACTGAGTTTGAGCCTTAACTGAGTTTGAGCCTTCAGTTGGTTCTTAAACTAGTCTACTGACTCAGGTACCTTACTGACCTAGACAAGTCTGCTGATGAAAATCAGCTGACCAATTACAGTGCTTGTTTGATCAAACCTATACAAGGATCAAACTCTAATAAGCCTATACATTCATTCTAGATATCTTTTTGACTTTGCTCTATAACATCTAGTCTGGCTCTCATCACTAAAACTTAAAATAAGTCCAAAAATTTCCCCCTTTTTGGTGATGATGCCAATACCCTCCTTACAGCAAAACAAAAAGAGTGAAAACAAAAACAAAACAAAACAAACTCAGTCATTTCTCATTATAATCATGTTTGTTCAAAATTATTACAATCTAAATTCAGCAAAAATAAAAGGCAGGTGTAAGTAAGCTGATCTAGTTCCTTTTTTCTCTTTCTTCTCTTTATTTCTCTTGCTGCTCTTGATATTCCCTTATATCTCTGACCATTTCACTCATCCATTGATTTTCAATAAGGGAAAAATCAATATGGGGGTTCACTTCCTTCCACCATTTCCATGCCTCAGGTAGAGTAAGGTTAATTTGGTGTACTCTAAACCCTAAACGTATGTATAACTGCTTGAATTCATCCAATGAATCTTTTGCTGATATAGTAGGTAGACTTCTTCCACCTCTTCCACCTCTACCACCTCTGTGTGAAGATCTTAAGGCTTTGACTCTAGCTTCCTAGAATATCAATCCCAAAAAGGAATTTAGCCCTTCATGAAAGCCCTTGTCATGGTAGGATCTCCTCTTATTGTAATATAGCTTCTTGTATTCTTTGAAGAGGTCATCAGTCAGCTGAAGTCTTCCAGGTGCAGGTTCTCTGAATGCATTGGTGTCAGCCTCCAATTTCTTTTGTGTAAAAATCCTTGCAGCCTCTTTTGCTACAACTGTCTGGCTCTCTTCCCCCTTATTGACATCATCAACAATACGGGAAAGCAGACCATGAACACTCTCCTGTGTGAACACCAAGTTGTTCAGTTGACCCTCCATGATTTCAGTTCTAGTGTCAACTGCAGTGATCCTTCCTTCCATTGTCTGTTCCAGTATATTGATCCTCTCAGTAATCTTAGGATCCAATACAGCAGGGTGGGGTGTTCCAGCAGGTTCAGCCACAGCAGGCTTGGGTGCCTCAGCAAGCTTGTCAAGTTTCTGGTGAATAGAGGCAAACTGTTCTTTTAAGAACTTCTCCTTTAGTGTGTTGCCTTGTTTTATTCCTCTCACATCTTGGGCAAGGTCAGCAAGAGCATATTGAGTGGAAGTAATGTTGGAAGCAACTGTTTCAGTAGTTCTTCCTCTATTTTCCACCAAGTTCATTAAATCTTCAAATCTTTGCTCTTGTCTGTCAAGTTGAGTTCTTAACCTTATAATGTCATTTCTGACTGCCCTCAACTCATCCAATACCTGTGTTGGTACCCCACTAGCCATACCTCCAGCCATATGTCCAGCAGCTTCATCAGCAGGCTCTTCAACATTGTATTGTGCCATCTGTCTGCTGACAACCATGGCCCAACTCATATCCCTTCCAGCAGGGTTAGGACCTTCCTCAACTATATTTTCAAAAACTTCCTCCAAGATTGGATCTTGGGCAGGTTCCTCAAAAATTGGTACAAATGCCTGTTGTGGTTCAGCAGCAATAGGTTCTTCCTTAGGCACTTGAAACTCCTCATCACTGAAGTCATAGTACAGCAGTTGTTCATCCTCATCAATAATAGCAGTCTGCTAACTATCCTTCCCTTCAGTGACCTTTAATCCAGTAGGCTCTACTTCAGTAGCCTGTTCTTCAACAATAGCAGGGGTTTCCTCCAAACCCATTATGAGTTCCAACTTTTGTCCAGGTGCTGTTTGATCCTCAGCAACATGTACCACCAGTTCCAACCTTTGTTTAGGTGCTGTTTGATCCTCAGTAGCCTGAACCTCCTCAAAAAGTAATGGTGATCCTTCAAAACCCATCACCATGTCCAATCTCTATCCAATCACTATTTGTTCCTCAGTGAGTAGGACTCTCTCTTCCACACAAATAAAAGGAAAAGTAGCCATGTTTTCTTCTAAAAATCCTCTGGCATTAGCAATCTTCTGTAAAGTGTCAGCAGATTTTGATATAGTGCCCTGAGTATCAATCCACTCTTGATATTGAATTGAATCTTCAGAACTGATATCAGGCTCACTATGTTCAATAACCTTCTCTTCATCCAGATTTTCAGTCTGCTGATCATCAGGATTCACATCAGACTCCACAACCTTGAATGTATCAGATGTGCCAACCAACCTGTTACCTCCAAGGTTTATACCATCATTGATTAGAGCCTCCAAATCATCTATAGTCTCCTCCAGATCTTCATCCATTTGTTCAGTTTGTTGGCCCTCAGCAGATTTGGCAGCATCAGTAGACTGTTCTACTCTAGGTTCATTTAAAAATGCAGTTCCACTGGTCTCTCATTGATGTGGAGGATGACCATCATCAGAATCAGATGATGATGAATCATCACTATCTGGTCCATCCCTAGGATCCTTAAACATGATACTTCCTTCTCCCTTTTCTCTATCAATGATTTCCATCAACCTCTTTTCCAGCAAAGAGGTATTGACCAGATCAAGTAGGTTTTCCACCTCTAACTTTTCAAAAGCCCATTCTTCAAAGTCTGTCATTGGCTCAGCAGCTGATTTTTGTTTCTTATAATAACCAAACTTCTATTGAAAGTAATCAGCCACCAGTTTGAGTTTAGGATCAACATATCCTTCTTTTCTTTTCTTCCCCTTCCTTTCAAATGGCATTGAAGGATTTCTTGCAGCAGATTGTTCAACTTGTTGACCTCCAAAGGTCTCAACAAGTAGGTTCAAAGTTTCCTCAACAGATGCATCTAGGTCAGTAGGTTCCTCTGGTTGTAAATTTGTACCTACCACCTCCATCTGTTCCACACTTGGTTCCCTCTGACTTACATTCTCATCAACAAGGTTAGCAACAGATTGCTCTTCCCCTTGAGCTATTGCAGAAATGGCAGGGTCTTGTAGCGTTGCATCAATTTCCACAGCAGGTGTAGATTCAGTAGTCTGCTGTGGCTCTTCAGTAATTTCTACAGCAGGCTCAAGTACAGCAGTCTGCTGTGGTTCTTCAATGTGTTGCTCAACAACAACACTAGCATCAGTAGTAGGCTCAACAGCCTCTTCTTCTTCTATTTGTTCTTCTAGGACCCTCAATTCCTTTCCTTTTCCATGTTTCTTTTTCTTTGCAATATCCTCCATCCTCTTGGAAAGCTGTTCAGATTCAGCTTCAGTAGCTTTCTTTTTTCTGCTATATTCTTTCTGTTGCTCTTTCGAAATTTCAGCCGCAGACTTCTTCTTTATAACTTCAGCAGGGTCAGTAACTTCAACTGACCCCTCAGTAGACTCAGTAGTCTCTAATGATTGCTTCCTTGTTTTCCTAGGCTTTAGCGTCTCAATGATTTTTCTAGTATCGGTAGCCTTTCTCTTTTCAGCAACTTTCTTAGGTGCAACAGACTTAACAACTTGCTTAACCTGCTCACCACCAGCATTATCATCCCCATCATTGTCACTCTCAGTGGCTTCATCATCTACATCTTCATCATCATCTAACCCAGGAATAGGGTAGTTGATCTCATTCTTGTATTTGGACTTCTTTAGTTTCTCAGGTGCAACATATCAGGTATCTAAAAATGATTCAGCAAGGTCTGAATCAGTAGACCTAAGGGCTTGGTTTTGGACTTCTTTATACCATCTCTATCTTCAGTAAACACATTCTTCATATAATGTATAAAGAATCCAGCCCAATCAAAATTCATACTTCTGCAGATGATGATCAATAGGTCTATCTTAGATCCAGAAAGTGTATCTAGACTCCCACTGAATCCCAAAATGGTCTTGGCAATTAACTTGCTCAGCAGATTATACTCAAATCCAATGTGCCTCACATTAATGCCTAGAGATGATGGTATGGTCTCATTTGTCTTTATTGCATCAACAAACTTCATTCTTGGCAGGTTCATCATTTCTGGATTGGTAAGAGCACCATTTCCTGGTCCAAAATGAAATACTTCTCTCAGTAGATCTGAAGTGATTTCAATCTCTCTGCCATTAACCGTTGTAGTAAAGGCTTCTCTACCTTCATGTATGACTATATTCTTCTAGAATTCCAAGATATTGACGTATGAAATTCTTTCCAATCTTCTATTAATAACATTTTCTAAGCCAGCAACCCTTCTGATTCTTCTTCCAATGTTAATAGCTAACTCAGTGGTATGACAGTCAGTAACATATCCTCTCACACTTTGACTAGTTCCAATATGAACATCAGCTTTATCCGCCATTAGAAATGAGAAAGATGAAGAGAGAGCTTTCAAATCTGTGTTCACACGAAGTATTTTCAGAGAAAAGCCAATCTGAAAGTTGTAAGTAGGGACTCTGCGTATATGTCTGTATATATAGAGAGGAGTGTTGAAACTGTCAGATAATGCACTGTACACGTACTGTAACATTAACCACGATTAAATTTGGAATTAATGAGATCTTGCCACGTGTCCCATAACTGATCCATAAAAAGTTGTAACCGTTTGATCGTGTAATTGCGGTTATAAAGATAAGATAAATATCCCGGTCTTTTGCTTTTTGACTTTTGTTAAAGTTTGACTGTGTAACGTATGCTTCAGCAGCTTTTATCATCAGTAGATTTGGCTCAGCAGCCTGCTGACAAAGATGCCTCAGTAGCCTGCTGACAGAGTTACTCTGCTGATCTTCAATTCCTCTTGTTTTGTCAAACTGATAATACAATATGAAGTTTAATACCAATGACTGATCTGTCAAGTGAGCTCACCCAATAGGACAAAGACCAAACCCCTTGGAAACTTTATTTTCTCAATTGTCCAAATATAAATAAGTACATGGAATTGTTGATACCAATGACTAGTCTGCTAAGTGAGCTCACCCAACATAGCAAAGACTAATCCCCTTGGTGAATTCCAGTACACTGCTGATTAAAGATGTATTAGTCAACTTTTATAATTCCAAGTTCAGTCCTTAACTTAGCAAATCTTTCACTATCCAATGGTTTTGTGAAAATGTAAGCAAGTTGATCTTCAGTAGGGATGTATAGAACCATCACATCTTTCTTTTTAACATGATCTCTTATAAAATGATGTCTCACATAAATATGCTTGGTTCTTGAGTGCAAAACAGGATTTTCTGTGATTGCAATTGCACTTGTGTTGTCACACATTATGGGAATTTCTCTTTCTTCAATTCCATAATCCCTTAATTATTGTCTTAACCATAATATTTGTGCACAAAGAACTTCCAAAGAAGAATGTATTTCGACCTCAGCAGTGGAAGTTGATATAGAATTCTGTTTCTTGCTAAACCAGGAAACCAATCTATTTCCCATCAACTGACAGGTTACTGTGGTGCTTTTTCTATCAATCTTGCAACCAGCATAATCAGAATCTGAGTAGGAAATAACTTTGAAGCGCCCATCTTTTGAATTCCATATCCCTACTCCAAAGGTCTCTTTTAGATACTTGAGAATCCTTTTTACTACAGCTAGATGACTTTCCTTTGGTTTAGATTGAAATCTTGC
Source organism: Gentiana macrophylla (assembly GCA_026214975.1). Taxonomy (NCBI): domain Eukaryota; kingdom Viridiplantae; phylum Streptophyta; class Magnoliopsida; order Gentianales; family Gentianaceae; genus Gentiana; species Gentiana macrophylla. The sequence continues at coordinate 1,659,801 of CM047811.1, read as the reverse complement.
ACAAACACCTACATCAAAGGATATATCAGGTCTGCTGGCAGTAAGGTACATCAGACTGCCAATCATCCTTCTGTATAGAGTTTGATCAACATCTTTGCCTTCTTTATCTTCATCCAATCTAATGTTTGTACTCATAGGAGTTGATACCTTGGTGCTGTTTTCCATACCAAACTTTTTCAGTAGCTCCTTGGTATACTTGGTTTGGTGAATGAAGATTCCATCTTTCATCTGTTTGACTTGTAATCCCAAGAAATAGTTCATTTCTCCCATCATACTCATTTGGAATTTACTTTTCATCAGATTAGCAAACTTTTCACACAGTAATTCATTTTCAGAACAAAAAATTATGCCATCAACATAAATCGGTACCAGAAGGGTGCTGTCTCCTTCATTGATTCTGAAAAGAGTCTTATCAATGGTTCCTTTTGTAAAACCATTTTCCACCAAGAATTGAGATAGGGTCTCATACCATGCTCTTGGTGCTTGTTTCAAACCATAAATTGCTTTATTAAGTCTGTACACTTTATCTTCTTGATCTTTAACTTCAAAACCAGGAGGTTGCTGAACATAGACCTCCTCTTCCAGAATGCCATTCATAAATGCACTCTTGACATCCATCTGGTGTACTTTGAAGTTTTTGTAAGCAACATATGCCAAGAATAATATTATAGCTTCCAATCTTGCAACAGGGGCATATGTCTCACCAAAATCTATTCTTGCAATAGCCTTTTGCTACTAGTCTGGCCTTATTCCTTTCAATGGTACCAGATTCATCCAATTTGTTTCTGTATACCCATTTTGTTCCAATTATATTTGCATGATTAGGCCTTTCCACAAGTGTCCAAACTTGATTTCTTTCAAATTCATTCAATTCTTCTTGCATAGCAATTATCCAATCTGGATCTGATATTGCTTCTTCAATAACTTTAGGTTCCATTTGAGATAGAAAACAAGTAAACATTGCTTCTAATTGTCTTCTAGTCCTCACACCTTGCTGTATATTGCCAATAACTTGCTCAGCAGGGTGATCCCTTAACCATTATGGATTTTGGTTAGATTGATTCTCAGGAACATCATCTGCAGTAGGGTCTGTTGTGGCTTTAGCAGGGGGTTCAACAGATCCTTTAACTGCCTCAGTTGTTGCATCAGTAGTGTTACCAGCAGGGGGTTCAGCAGGAGCAGAGTCAGAAATCATTAATTCATTTATCCTTTCCAAAACATCAACACATTCTAGATCAGTGACTTGTTGATTCTCAACAGGTTCTGAAGCTTCATCTTCCATTCCAGTGAACTTAGGTTCATCAAATACAACATGTATTGTTTCTTCATGTTTCAATGTCCTTTTATTCAGTACCCTGAATGCCTTGCTCACAGAAGAGTATCCCAAGAAAATTCCTTCATCTGATTTTGGTTGGAATGTCTTCAATTGCTCCTTATGATTCAAAATAAAACATGCTTTTTGTTCACTGAGGTCCTATTTTGTGTATAGCATGCTGTATTGACTGCTTCAGCCCAATATCTTTCAGGTAATAAAGATTTACAAATCATAGTTCTTCCTGCTTCTTTTAAGGTTCTGTTCCTTCTTTCAGCAACCCCATTTTGCTGAGGTGTACCAGCAGCAGCCAGTTGATGCAGTACACCATTCTGCTCACAATATTCTCTTATAACTTTATTGAGAAATTCAAGACTTTGTCTCGATCTCGATTTTCACTATCACAAACTTTTCTCATTTTGCAGTCTCTTCAAAAGTTCAGGCATCCTTTGAAGTGTTTCACTTTTCTTGTTCATGAAGATTACCCAAGTGTATCTTGAATAATCATCCACAACTACTAGAGTGTACTTCTTTCTTGTTACACTTGGTTTTACTGGTCCAAATAGATCCATGTGCATCAGCTCCAAATCTCTTTTTGTAGATTGCTTAGTCTTTGAATTGAAGCTTGATTTTGTTTGTTTAACTTGCTGACAAGCATCACATATAGCATCCTTTTTGAATGTGATCTCAGGTAAACCAATCAGTAGTTTCTTCTTCACCAACTGATTGATATCATCAAAATTTAGATGATTTAACTTATGCCATAACCAATTCGATTCGACTTGGTATGCACAATCGAGCATGTCTCTCGGAATGTTAGTGAGACCAATCCACAACATACATGTTTTGTTGTCTTCTTCCAGCCAACACAACTTGATCACCTCTTTCACTAATGACAATACATGTATTCTTGTCAAAAGTGACCTTGTAACCCATGTCACAAAAACCGCCCAAAGGCTCAAGAGGTCTGTAGTCCAAATCCTTCCACAAATGCAACATTCCTGATAGTTAATCCATTTCTCACAAGTGTGCCATATCCTCTTGTGTATCCTGGTGTGTTTTTGTTGCCAAAATTCACTCTTGGACCATCCTTTGCCATATAGTTTGTCAGATAGTGCTTATTCTTTGTCATATGTCTGGAACATCCACTGTCAAAGTATCAGACACCCTACAAAACAAAGTTAATGTATTTTAGGTACCCAAAACTGTTTGGGTCCATAGTGGTCAGTGGTAAGCATGACCCTTGGCAAATTTCCATAAGGTCTTCTTTGAAAAGTGTTATACTTTTGTTCATACATGTATTCTACACATCCATAAGGTCTAACATTTGGTTGTGTAGGACTCACATATGCTTTCTGGCCTTTTGGTATATAATGTTGTTTAGAGTGATTTCTATTGTTAGAAGCACTAGTATAACCATAGGTTTGCTGCCTGTTAGGAGCAGTCCTGTAATGTGGAGTCTGCTGAGGTCTCTGTTGAGGTCTTGTATAAGTCCTCTGCCGAGTCCTCTGCTGAGTCCATTGCTGAGGTTTTACCCTAGCATTATGGTTACACCTGTTGTTTCTAGCAGTAGGGGCATGAATATTCCAATCATCATCAGTAGGGAACCAGTCTACCTTTCCCCCTGAGATAAGCATCCCTTGAATGATTGACATTTTTAGGTTTAGGATTCTTATCCTTGGAATATTTCTGATTTTTGCCCTTTTGAGATCTAGCAGACTTGGTAGCAGGTATGCTATTAGCAGGTCTAGAAGGTACTGAAGGATGCAGGTTCTTAGATCTAAACGAGTTAGATCTATGCGCAGCGGATGGATCACGATTTATATGACACAATTCATAATTAAAGGACTTAAACTACTACAAGGGGGGTTTAAGATCATGTTACCAATAACGGGAAGAGAAGCCTTGATCTTCCGATGTGTTCTCCAAACGGCGGTTGGTGGACACCCTTCTTGATACACGAACCTCCTTGATATGCAACACCAAGAAAAACTTAGAGTTTTTCTTCTTCTAAAACCCTAGACAAGAGAAACTAATTTTTCTCTACTTTTTCAAGTGGTGGTCGAAATTTGCCATTGAATTAAGTCTTGGGAGAACTCTCTTTATATAGGAGAGTAATCATTGTCCTCCAAGGATTAAATAATTAAGAGATAATTATTACATTAATCCTTTATTCCAAATAAAAGATAAATAAAATGATTATCCCAAACAAATTAGGATAAATCATATTATTATCTAATATTCCATGAATTATCAATTAACAAATAAAAGATAAATCACATGTCAAATAATTATCCAAGAAAACTAATTTCTCTCTAATTATTTTCATCACATAATGGCGCCACTTTTAGGGTCAAAAGGCCCACATAAAATGTCTTTTATGTGTATTATATTATTTAGCCCAACTAAATAATATCCATGCATATCAATTAATTAGCCCAGCCAATTAATTATCACTAAGGCCCAAGTAATAGGATTACTAGTCCCAATCATGAAGCTACATCGGGACCATGGACCTATAACCGGTAGGCTCAATAATTAATTATTCATCGAGCAGAATAAGTACATTAATTATTAATTCCGGGATACGCCACCATAAACCCGAAATGAACTCTACCGATTATAGATGTATACTTATACTCAACCCATAGAGTAAATAAGCGCCCATTGATATAATCACTACATACTGGATTAACCTCCATAGATTTGCCCATTCTCGAGTGGGAAGTCTCCGTGAACCCGACTTCGTAATATCTTATCCTTATTTACCATTAACCCACGATGATCAATTAGTGCACATATCTCGACTAGTAGCTAATTAGTCAAATGTGAACTCCGGGATCGATCACTTTCTTAGGGCTAACAAACAAGGATCGTTCTCTACTTCCCTTGCAGGAAGGAATGGATTCCATGTCCGTGAAAATCGAACTACTCACTCATCCGGAGATAGTGCCAATGAGAAGTGGCTTGGAACACATATTTAAGTGAACCGTAACTAACACATCAAACACTACCCGGGACAAGTAGCACCTGTGATCACCTCAGATTAAGGTTGATCCATATATGATCATCTAATGATTTAATAAGATTCCTCGATTACGGAATTATATCAAGAAAAGCAGATTAAATCGGTCCAGTCCTATATGAATGCCATCATATATAAATGCCCCACGTAGGTACCTCCCGGCAGTCCGGATAAGACTATCACACCCTAAGGTGTTCTGGGCGATTATTGGTGTTTTAATCAAGAGACCCTAAACTCGATTAAGTTCACCACGGACTAACAGATTTAAGCATATCTTCACTAACTCAATCCTCACGTGTAATCCATACACCGAGTTAAGTGGTTACATACAGATATACTTAGGTTTGGTAAGCGATGTATTACTTTACAAGCACAAAGCAAGTAATAAGGTGAGATAAATTCTCATCATTCATTATTAAAACAATTACACAAATTGTCTTTCGGCACTACACCTAACAATCTCCCACTTGCACGAAATGACAAGCAACGATTGTTTTTAGAGCACACCCTTCTCATCTTATTCACAACACTCTCCCACTTGCTCTAAAAGTGGATGAGACATATCCATCAATGCCGTACCCTCCAAGCACTCGACTTGGTACATCGATTAGCTAGGTTGTCGACTCTGAGACGCATCTTTAGATTGAAACGTTGTCGGTCCTTCCAATCAAAGCGGTACTCTCTCTCAATATGCTTTTGACTTCGCGTGACCGAGAAGATCCTTCTAAGCTATCTCTTCACCTGCTTTCACATTGAAGTGATATCGGCTTATCGACTGGAATTACTCCTGCACCAAAAAGGAAATTCTAAGCACTATGAGTAAACACTCGAGCCCGAGATCAACTTAATGATCATCCTTAATCGACTACAAGTCGTAATCATAGTAGTCAACCATATTCAAGTTTGCACCTGAATATACAAGCATATGATTCCTCGTTCTTCAACGATACTTGATGACGCACTAAACCGCTACTTATTGCTTGAATCCAAGATTCAACCGCAATTGACTCGTTTAAGTCGACTTGCCTTATATCCCGAGAGAGACTCTATCCCATTTTCTCTTTATCCGAAGATTTAGAGAATCATTCCTGAGAGGTAGGGTAGGACTACTCTCGATGAATGTTGAATACGTATACGCATGATCGTCTTATTCAATAAGATAGGTGGGATAGCCAATGACTCATTCTCGTGAATTTGACCGAATCATATTCTTAGAATATAGTCCAATTCTCTCATCCAGAGAATCTTGGCCTGTCAGTTTCCGACTTCAGATAGCACACACATGTTGTTTCCAACTGTTTCAGTGTTATCATTCATGAACACTAATACTACTATTTTACCAATATTGATACCCAGTCTACAAAAGACTTATCAATATTCTGGTCAAGTCCACATATTTTAAAACATGTGACTTTTAATGACCGAGAGGTTCTCTTAAATCCACAAAGGATATAAGCCATGGCAGGCTTCCTACCAATGGTTCTTTCTGAATAAATTAAGATATCGTTAGTCTCGCAAAAAAGGTATTAGGGAATCACCCCTATCTTCTGCTTTGTAATGAATCCGTTATTCATTCTCAGCTAAAACCCTTCGTTTCTGAATGAATTCAGATTCCGTTGTTCGGCAAGAAAGTCTCAGTGGAATCACCCCTATTTTCTCGCTTAACGAAATCTAGCAAGACCGGAGTGGCGAGAGAGTTCAAGGTCCGGTTAACTCTCTACTTGTCGTGGAATCACCTCTATACCACTCAACTTTGTTGAAAGTTTAAACTTTCCTATTCATTCGTCTCATTTTCTATGTAGATCCAATTGTTCCCACTGGGCCTGAGACACTCAGTGGTTCTACAATAGATCTAACAAAACCTGAGTACAAAACTCCATTTACAGGTTAAGGTCGACAAAACAACCTCTATGATCAGAATCCTATAAGCCCACTAAGAGCTATAGGTTATCAATCACCCCAGCAGACCGTAAAGTCCACAAAACTACAATGGGTCAATGGTTAAACCATACTCCCACTGCGTGGTGGATTGACATCCCGATCTAGTATTATTTATCGCTGTAATCACCAACAACCGATGTTGGACGTGGTCCGATTAAATCGATAGTAACTACCTTTGGGTAACCGTATTGATCAAGGTTTAAGGTTGTTACTTATAGATTCTATCGTAAGGCTTGTGACAGCTCAACCGTCACTTTACTGATCTCAAGAATCTTATAATCAACCTTCACTGCCTCATTAAGATATTTCACTTAACAAATACAATCGAACGATGCAAAATCTCCATCCTACCTTCAAGCATTAAATGCTAAATGCCTACATTTATGGAAGTGGTGTGAACCGAATTCACTCATTATCCATAAATTCACTGGCATCTTCTAGGTAGACTTCTCGGTTTACATAATAATGTTAACCGTTATGATCGTCTTATTCTTAGATTTATTCTTTTTGTTAAGTGTTGTTGACCTCTTTGACTTCTGATTTTGCTTCCTATTCTCAGTAGGCTTCACTGCCTCAGCAACCTTCTTAGGAGTTGGATCTTGTGCAGGCACAAACTTAGGACCAATTCTGGTACTAGGTTCAGTAAACTTATTGGATCCACTCTTATTAGATTGTTGAGTCCCAAATCCAAACTATCACCATAAGGCTTTCCAGATTTGAATGCAGTGGAGGAACAAGATTGTTCAGCAGATTCAACAGCTACTGAATGTATAGCAGGCTTATGCTGATTCTGTCCAACCTCTTTTTCTTTTTCTTTGAGAATTCTTAATTCAGCTTTTAACCTTTCAACTTCTGTTTGAAGAGATTCTTTTTCAGCCTTCACAATCTCATAACCAGATTGTATTATCCTCAGTTGATTAAAGATGGCATCCAAAGTTTTTTCATTGTCAGAATTTTTAGGATTTGAACCACAAGTTGATTCACAATCACTTTCAGCAGGAGTGTTTATAGATACATAATTGTATACCTCCTCAGTTTCATCCATATTTGCCATTAAAGCATAATCATCCATATCAAAGAACAAGTGCAAGATCACCGATTTATTTCTTTTCTCGATTCAACTTCATATCCTGATTCATCTTCAGCAACCATAGCTTTCTTGCCAAATCTTCTTTGCTGACTTTTGCTCTTCAGTAAGTCTAGGCAATCAGGTCTGAAATGTCCAGGCTTCTTACAGTTGAAGCAAAGATAATCAGGTTCCTTCTTCTGTTTTAGTTCAGGACAATCAGGTTTGAAGTGTCCTGGTTTCTTGCATTGATAGCACAAGTAATCATTGTCTTTCTTGGATTCATCCTTCTTCTTTTCACTAGATTTCTTTGCGAAATTCCTTGGAGAACCCTTTCCGCTTTTCATCATTCGATTTTCTTGCTCAAGAGGGCAATTTGCTCTTGCATCTCATCCAGTAGATCATCTTGAGCTCCTGATGTTTCGTCTTGATGTGTAGCAGCCAATGCAGTGGTCTTTGGTTCTTCCTTTTCAGTTTCAGGTGCAAGTTTCTTACTGAATTCATAAGCCTTGAGATCTGAAATAACTTGAAAGTATCTTCTTCATGTAGACTTCTCATTTCTTCTATGGCAGTCACCTTCATTTCCCAAACTTATTTTGCAGGTAAAGCTTCTAGAATCTTTGAATTGATTTATTCTTTTGAATACATTACACTCAGTAGGGTGAGTTCATCCATGATTGCATTGAATCTTGACTCCATTTGTTCAATGGTTTCATTTGGTTTCATTTTAAAATCTTGGAACTTCTTCTTTGCCACACTGATTTTGTTCTTCTTGATTGCATCAGTGCCTTCACAGATTAATTGCAACTTATCCCAAAGCTCCTTTGCACTCTTGTAATCCTTCACTTTCTTGTACATATTGCTATCCAAAGTTCTGTATATGATATCAATAGCAATATTGTTGAGGTTTGCTCTTTTTCTATCTTCAGCATTCCATTCTCTTTTTGGTTTTGGAATGTACTATGTTTGACCATCTACAGTTATAGCCTTTGTGATTTCCAGTGGTCCATCAGTCAGCACATCCATTATCTCATCATGTGTTGCAGCTAGAAAAGCTTGCATACGACGTTTATACTCATCAAAACGATCTAAAGAACACATCAACATTGTTCTAGCATACTGGTTGTTATCCATGATGCAAAGCTTTGAAAATCAGAAACTTGAAAAAGTTTTCAAAGTATTTTCACAACCACAACAAGTAGGATTACTTCAAAACAGAAGCACTGCTCCGATACCAATTGTTGGTCCATTGAAAAGGCTTTGGTTAAGTTTAGAGGAGGGGGGGGGGTGAATAAACTTAACACTTAAAACTTTTGGAGTTAACAAACTCAAAGAAGTTCAAGAGCTGGCCGACACTCAATAGTCTCACCGATCGTTGATTTTATCGAATTTGTCGCAAAGGGAATATATTCAAGTTAGTTTCAAATACTTGTTGTTAAAATATGATACTAAGTATTAGATACTCAAGAGTGTAAGTGTGTCATTTGGGTTGTTAGTTTCAGAGGTTGATGTGCTAAATATACTAAATGCGTAATGTAAATGCAGTAAAGTAAGTAGGTAGATTTTATAGTGGTTCCAGGTGGTGTAATCCCGTCACCCACTCTTCTCCGTGATGTTGGAGGTAATTCACTAGAGATCTTTGAGGTTGCAGCTACAAAAATCCCTAAGTTGTTTGTCCTTCACCAATAACTATGGCTTCACAAATCGAACACTTGGAACATGTAGATTGTCGCTCCAAAGTCTTCCACCTGGTCCTTGAAGGGTAGGATTGCCTCTTCACCACTTCCACCACAAACAACAAGCCCTTGACACCCAAAGATGCTTCACTGCCTTTCAGAGTTTCTTGTAAAAGAAAGTTTGAATCAAGTAAGTGATTCAGCTTTCAGCAGCTTGATCAGGATGAAATGATCAGCAGCTTGAAGACTCCATGTGTGTAAACTTGATGTAGCTTGAAAACGGATTACACTTGAAGAATTTACTGGATCAGTAGCTTTAAGTTCAGTAGGGTCAGCAGGGTGATATTCTTGATAACTTTAGGCAAATTATCATCTTGTTCATCTATTTTTCATCATCTGTTTCTGTATCAGGGGTCTTCTATTTATAGGTGATAATCCTTGTGACTTATGTTTGAAATTCAAAACATAGCCGTTTCAGATTTGTCCCATCTTGATTTACTTTCTATCCCGGTACATAGTACTGACACTGTCAGTTTACTTTTTTGACAGTTTTTAGACTGTCCACCCTTTGACTTGTATCCATTGGATAAACCTCTGTTTCTTTCCAACGTCCCTTTAATCTTAGCCATTGATTTGTTGACAAAACCAAGAGTTGTTATCTGTTCTTTTCCTTGTAATCTTCCAATGTAACCTTTGATTAAATCGAAATATATGTTCAGCAGGTTCCTTGAGTGTAAGTCTGCTGAAATGCATATCAGTCAGCTGATCCAAAGTTGCTGTGTTTATAAAACACTGCAGCTGACTTCTCTTATATCTAACTTTTTATAATGAAGTTAGATTACACCATTTTGATCATAACCAAGTTCCAATCACCATTTAACTTATGGAACTTAGACCTTGTACACAAGGTATATGTAATCAGTTTATGTCATCATCGACTTCCCTAAATTCTGATTCCATATCCTTGACTTTAAATACTAAGTGTGATCCCTTAGCCTTCAATAACTAAGTTTGATCCCTCAGCCTTCAGTCTTCAGCAGGTTCCTAAACTAGTCTACTGACTTAGGTACCTTACTGACCTAGACAAGTCTGCTGATGAAAATCAGCTGACCAATTACAGTGATTGTTTGATCAAACCTATACAAGGATCAAACTCTAATAAGCCTATACATTCATTCTAGATATCTTTTTGCCTTTGTTCTATAACAGCTAGTCTGGAACTCGTCACTAAAACTTAAAATAAGTCCAACAGTTTTTGCTACCAAAGATGAGTTTTTGAGCAAATATACCTGGGCCTTTTAGCTTTGAAACTTTGCAGTCCATTTACTTTTGCGTTGTTGCATCTGTGTTTCCATTTCTCTTATAAGAACGGAGGGGAAGGTGTCGATATGGGTGCGATCACCTCCCTGGTTTAATCCCCATTATCCCAGGTCTAAAAGCTCAACCTTTTCCTTCTTGTTTTTCAGGATGTCTGACGAGGAGTTTAGCTTCGGGGGAGGCTTTGATGAGGATCAAGAGGCGTATGACTATGCGCGAGATGAAGGGGAGGATGTTTCCTCTAGCCCTGATGTGTCCACTGGGGATGATCTGCTCGATGAACTAACCGGGGAGGAAGCCGCTTCCCAGTCCCACGATCCTTTTGGTTTAGATACTCTTTTTCCTGATCCGGCGCCACGACGTAAGAAGAGTCACAAAGAAGCCGCCCATAGCTAGGGTGAAGGAACTAGTACTAATGCCATTGGGGGCGATAAGGATTCCAGTGCTGGAGATCCAACCACTGAGGTCAGTACCCGTGGCGCCGCTGGGGGTGAGGAGGATATAATCTGGGCTGAATGCCACTCTCTATGAACTGATGGGGTCTAGTGAGGATGAAAATGCGCCCTTCCCCATAAGCTCACATGGGAGATCCCCAAAAAGCCTAAGAGAAGAAAAGATCCGAAACCCGCGACCGTTGGTGAAGCGGCGTGGAAAACAAAGGCTTCTAAGCCCAACAATCCGGAGGCGCTGAGGGAGTTTGCCATTTTAAACAAGTATGAGAAAGTCCTGGGGTAAGAATGGGATCGGCTCCAAGGCAGTGATGATCTCAATGGGCTTCTCAGACGTCGATACAAGATCGACACAAACATCTATAGATTCTCCTTGTTTGATTACTCAAAGGATGAAGATAAGCTCAAACCTGGTGAACGTGAGGACCGTATTGGATCTCGTTGTCCCGGCGATTCTTTAGTTCTTCATTTTCACCATTTCTATGCGGGGTTCAGACCTCTCTTTGACCCATTTCTGGTAAAGATATTTGAGCTCATGGAGGCACTACCAAGTGATTTTCCAGTGGGAGCAGCAATCCAACTTATGGCCTTCATCGTGATGTGCCGGATGATGAAGAGGGAGCCCACTTTATATCTCTTGGGTCAATTTCATCTTTTCTGCGGGACCTTCATTTCGGGGCAGATATCCCTGAGGACCAAGACTCATCGCCTATTCTTCTTTCGCCCAACAAATTTCATCATTGGGGGGACCGCGTGCTTAAGTTTGAATCGAAAGTCGGCTGGCCGTTTCCTAACGCCGCCCCACGCCTAGGGAAGTCTACTCTCTCAATTCATGATCCCTTTTGTTTCCAAGCTCCGATTCGTTAAAGGGCTTATGACCCTTTTAAACTCTGATGGGATCGAGCCTTCCTTGAGGAACGTGTCCTGGGTGGACCTGATTGATGTGGGCTTGCCGTATAAGTACAAGACGGGGATTGTTGGCCCATGAAAAGCACAAGCCCTAGTCGCAATAGAACCGGAGGAAAGTGATTCATACTAGATAGGAGATTGCCATCTGGGTAAATGTTTTCCATCTGAATGAACTCTATGCTTTGGTGATCCTACGAGAAGACCTCGCCTTAACTTTCTTTCATTGCTTTTCATTTCATTACTTTCTCGTACTTTACTGCTTTGCCTTCCCCTTTTGGCCATGTTTTTTATGAACTCTTTTTGCAGTTAACATGGTGGATGCGAATGAACGTCGGGCCCAGAAGCATAAGCAGGCTGAGGATGCCGCAAAGGCTAGGCAGGAGCAGTTGAAGCAAGCTCTGGGGAGGATCCCTCGTACTGTGGATGTCTCCATTATTGATGAGACTTATGATCCCAATCAGCCACATCAACAGGTGGCGCCTATAGGCACGGGCTCAAGTCAGGCTGGCAGGGGCCAGAAGAGACCGCAGGCTGAGGTGCCCGCTAAATATTCCAAAACATCCAAGCGGTCCAGAACCAAAAAGACCAAAACTGCTGGTGTAGCTGATAAAGGTTCTGGTCGTTCTGATAAGCGACCTGCTGAGAAGCCAACGTCGTGACCTGAAGTGATTGCCGAAGAGGTCGCCGAGGAGACGGGGGCGCAGCCAACAGGAACACTGCCTCACGGGTATAAAGGGAAGGAGGCTCTCTGGCTAGACGCTAAGTTTATCCAAGGCCCTCTTGATATAGAGAAGGCGAATCATGGAAGCTATAGCTGATGTCATTCCTTTGGGTCGTCTTTCATGGGACTCGCCACCTGGAGTCCAGATAGAGATTGGTAGGGGAATCACTGCTCGTGTGGTGGTTCAAGATGATGACCCTGCCAAAGATGAGGTCGCAGAACTGAAAGACCTCACCGGCCATGTCTGTATTTTTCCAACTGTATTTTTCCAACTTCGGGATCGCATCCTCTATGGTAAGTTTTAGCTCATGTCTGTATTTTTCCAACTTTATTTTCCTGTGAACTTATCCTTTTTTCTCTATTTCAGCTTGGAAATCGCATTTAAAAGGCTACAGAGGCCACTGAGAAACGCAAGGCCTAGCTCTGAAAGGCAACTACGGCTCTTGGTGCTTCGGACAAGGCTAGAGTCGCTGTTGAGGCCAAGAATACGAAAGCTTTAGCAGAGATAGATCGTCTGAAGGAGGCCATGAAGGCGAGTGCTAAGATGGACACTAAGCTGCAGCAGAAAGTGGCGATCTTGAATGAGACTTCTAAGAAATCCACCGAGGAGTTAAAGGGCACTCATGCGGAGATCACGAGCTTGAGAGAGCAACTTGCTGCCATTGCGAGCTTAGAGGAGCAACTTACCACTGCCAAGAAGGCCTCCGAGGAAGCCGGTCCTGCGGCCATTGCTGCCTATAAGCTTTCTGATGAATTCCTAGATACTCAAGAGGCGAGCTTTGATCAAGGCTTTAATCATTTTTCCCGCTGCCTCTGGATGTATCATGGTAGAGAAACAGTCAGTCTTGAGAGATGGTCCGGTGGGTTGCCATGTCCCAGCAAAATCCTAAGTTGCTAGCCTTTCACCCGGACATCCCCTATTCTGATGATCACATTCTCGATATCCAAGCTGGGCAGATGAAGGATGGTGAGCCGATTTGGGACCCTCCCCCGGTTAACCCTGTAAACTTGGCCATTTTGAATAACCCTCTTCCTACTGCAAATGTTCAACCCGGTGATGAGTATATCGACACTCCTCCCGGCTCAAACTAAGGATTTTATGCTTTCTGCTTTTTGAAACAATTTGTGCGATCTGTAATAATTCAACTTTGCTTTTTGTTCGAACTATTTCGATGCTTTCCTTTGTTGCTTTTGTAATAATTTAGCTTGTAATTTGACTTATGGCCGCTTTTGGCTTTTTGATCTATGCACCTTCCGATTTATGCACTTGCTTTTTTGATTTGCTATCACTTGTATGTATGCGGCCCCATTTATTTTGGCGACGTTGAGAGAATAGCTCGCTAAAATAATAGAACCTCTGAACTGTCCTTGTGTTTTTGAATTTGAAAATTCCAATACGCGGCCCCCTTGTTTTGAGCGAAGCCTTAACGGGTTTGGGCGAAACAAATTTCCATATGCATCCCCGTTGTATCAATCGAGGTTGTTGCGGACTTGTTTCAAATGATGGATTGAAAATTCCAACTGCGGCCCCTTTGTTTGAAGCAAGACCGAAGGGGACCTTGTAGAAATTTTTTCTGTGGCCCCCTTGCAGAGCTGAGTTTTAATTTTTCATCCGGGCCCCTTGTTTCGGATAAGCCTTGGAGATCTGGTCTCGCGGGCCTGTCCGGAACAAAGTGACTGGGTACTTCCACTGAATAGCTCGCGATTTTGTTGTTGGAATCCTCAACACAATATATGTTTATATTTACGCTAGGGAATCAATCTTACATGTAATACCTCCTCAGATTGTCCACGTGCCAAGGCATGTTGTATTCGCGACCTTGGTTGTCTCTTAGGACATAAGTCCCCTTTTTTATTATCCATGCGACCTGAAGTGGGCCTTCCCAATTTTCAGACAGCTTGCCTTTTGTGGCTTCATGACTAGTGGCATGTCTCTTTCGCAAAACATAGTCTTCTATTGCGAAGTGATGATCGTGAATATGCTTTTCGTGGTGTCGTTTGGCCGCTTGTTTGCAGTTGAGCAAGTGGCCGTACGTGTTGATTCGCCATTCTTCTACTAGATCAAGGTCGAGTTGTCTTGTCAGTGGCTTTTGAGCCTCGCTAAAATATGCAACCCTTAAGCTTGGTAGGGTCATTTCCACCGGGGCCATAGCTTCCGATCCATAGGTCAAAGCAAAAGGAGTTCCCCCTGTAGTTGTCTTTCTTGATGTTCTGAGGGCCCATAAAGGCGCTGGCAAATGATCCGGACATTTTCCCGCCTTGTCGTCCAAACTCTTTTTCACCACACTAAGTACCTATTTGTTGGCATTTTCGGCCTGACCATTTTCCTGCGGGTAGAATATTGACAATTGCCAATGCTTAACGTTATTTTCTCTACCACTTGCGTCGAACTCTTCCCTAAATTGAGATCCGTGATCTGACACTATCACTCTGGGGACGCCAAATCTGGTCCAAACTTGATCGAGCAAGAAATATATTATATCTCTGGTATTGATTTTGACCAAGGCTTTGACCTCGATCCATTTGGTGAAATAATCGATGGCGACCACCACGTATTCGCATCCAGAGCGGCCTCTTTTGAGTGGTTGTTAAGGGTATTTTTATATGTTTTATAAGGCTATATTTTATGATAATTTCCCCCCGTATTTGTATTATTTGCATAAAGAAATAAGTGTTCAGACGAAATATTGAGCATGTGGTGTTTTAGTAAGTTAATCACAAAATTAGTCAATTTATGCGTTTTATTGATGAATTTATATTTAATTGGACATTATTACATTTTGGGATATTTTTATGTGTTATAGATGCACAAATTCGAGCTCAAGAGGTAATTCAAAGATGATCAAGTCGGGTTTAATTAAAGAGGAAGAGATAATGGTGATTGGATTTGATTGGAAAGAGATAGATATGAGAAAATCAAGTTTTGCGTCGAATCAAGCGCTCCGTGCATTATTGAACGGCCGTTCAACCGGATCAGCGTCTCAAGATAGTGGACGGCGCCCAGTGATGATATTTGGATTCAAAGCAAGTTTGACGTCAGTAGGACGCCAAGCTAGACGCGGCGCCCAATCCCACCTGCCCGACTCAAATAAGTTTTGCAATCTGATCAAGCGCCCATGACCTTGACGGGCGTCCGGTGCCGACTTAACCCTAGCCGACCTAAAATCCTATAAATAGCAGCATGTATTAAACCCTAGGACATCTCATACACATTATTCCTCATAACAAACCCTAGCAGCCGCATCATTCAAGGAGGAGAGTCAAGATGAATCCTTCCATCCCAATGATTATGTCTAACAACATGATTGTTGGCTAAACGCATAGCGAGTGGAACAACCGGAGGATATCACATCAACGCTCATCACAACCATGATTCGTTAGTTTATCTTTAGTTATGATTTTGAATATTTTGTTTTATTTATCGCTTGAATCTTGATTTATTGGTTAAGAGTTTCATTAGATAGGAATGTCAATGAACCTCTATGTTGTTTGAATTTTTATGGAAATATAATTCAGCAATAGTTTTCTATTTCAATCGATACAATTGATGACGTTTTGAGGAATCATATATCGTTAGTTGGGTATTGCAATTTGGGAACGAATTGTTGATCTTGTTATGAATGTTATTTGTTTTTCTTGGAAAAGTAAACAAACCTTAGAAATTGATCTAAAGGAATTTAGTCGGTTTCGTGATTGATCATACCAATAAAATCGTATTGAATCATAAACCGGTTGTCCGATCGTTGAGTGATAGATTCTAGGTGTTCTAATGTTTCTTCTTTTATAATTCGAAAGCAAAATCGTTTATTTCAACGCTAGTCTTAAGTTTAGTTCATTGCAACCTCAATTTTTACTGTTCGTTTTTCTGATATTTCCCGCTAAATCGTAGATTCGACGCTTCGTCGCCTTAGAGGGACGTTCATCCACTCTTGAATATCTCTTGTTTGCTGTTTGTTTTAGTTGTCGTTTTATTTCCTTTTCCTTAGATTTTTAGTTTATTTCTTAGGTTCGATTTATAGTTAGATTAACCTTAGTTTTTGTAATAGTTCGTGACATAACCAACTTAGAGTTATATCTTAATCTGATAACTTTACGATTCCCTTAGGACGACTCGGCAACATCCTTTACTACGCACCTTATACTTGGGGTGTTCCGATAATATAAATTTAAAACACGTTTTTAACGAACAAGTTTTGCGCGCCGTTGCGGGAATGGGTAACGGTTGTCGATTCTTCGTAGGTATAGTTTCTCTAGTTAGTAACTTTCTTAGGTTTTAGATTAGTTTTGTTTTCCTTAGTCTCAGTTTGTTTGTTTATCTTCGCTTTTCGTTGTTTTTCTCGCGCTCGATCCTTGTTTTTCAGCTTTTGAACGAACGTCCAATCATCTGAGCGCCCGCTCATTCTCGAGGAAAATTCCCTTTTATCTGCTTAATCGATCGAACGAAGCGCCTGGCCTCTCCAAACGCCCGCTTGTTTAGTAAATACGCCTCAATCGCTTTTAGTACACCCATTTGAAAGCGTCTATTGAACTGCACGCCCGTCCTGGAACCCTCACTCAGCAGACGCCGCTCACGATCCTCAACGCCCGTCCGCTCTGTCTTTCTGTTCTTTTCTTTTCTTCTCTCGCCTTGTATTCCAAGGTTAACTCTTCACAACTGACTTTTAGTCGTGTTGACCTCTTCTGTTGCCCTCCTGGTTTATGCAAACCGGAAGCAAGAAGGACCTCCTCTTTGATCCGTAACTCGAGCAATCCATCCCGAAGAAGACTTTTTCCGATCTAGACATCATGGTCGCACCAAGTTCAAAATCCGAATCTAGTTCCTCCTAATCCAGCCTCTCCCAAATCAAAATCCGCACCCTCAAGCTCACCGAATCACTCCTTCAACAAATATGTTGTTACAACAACAACAGTAATCAAAGAAGTCGGGCTACAAAACCAATTGCAACAACTCCATCAAGCCCAAAGAAGCCCAAATAAATCAAGACCCCTATGCCCCTTATCTTAACCAAGACTTTCGAGGGGCATAGACCTATTCGACCTCCGAGATATGGGGCAAGTACATTTTGATCTCAAGAATGGAGTGGTTGGATGGTCCAAAATAGCTTTTTCATGGCACTCGCTCAAGAAGATCCTCATGACTTCTTGTCCACTTTTGTTCAAATTTGCGGCTGTGCCATTATCCGGTGTTGATTCCGAGATTTTTAAGTGAAACTTTTTCCGCTTGCTTTAAAAGGTGAAGCAAACAGATGGTTCAAATCTTACCCCATCACTCTTCCATACCGGGCCGATGTTAAAAGAGCCTTCGCTCAAATTGCTTCACCTGGAACGATAATGGGCCTTAAACGTGATATAGCTAATTTTGAGCAATTAGAAGGAGAAAGCGTAGGAAAGGCCACAGGAAAGGTTGAATTTGTTAATGAGGAAATGCCCTAACCATGGATACACTCGGATACGAGCTCCTAGAATTATTCTATCAGGTGTTACTCAACCCAATAGAGATTATCTAGATTCCACGGCTCATGGATCTTTTCGGCGGAGGAGATGATGTCGCCTATAGGTAGTCAAACAATTGTTAAGAACAACATGTGGTCAACCTCTAGGAAGACCCATGTTGAGGAAGATAAGAGGAAATCATGCTGTAAGCGATCCTGTGATACGATGTTGGTTGCTCAAGTGGAAATGATAAACCAACAGATGGCTAATTTACAAATGCAAAGAACCGAAGCGGATCAATGGATATGAGTCTTCTCGGGAACGCAGCGAGCAATGAGAACGGAGATGAAGTAAATGCGATAGGCAACCGTAATCAAACTTTTCGTAATTTCAATCAAAATTTCGTCAATCAAGCTATAATCCAAACCGTAATTTTTCTCGAAAATCCGCAAACGCTTATTATACGCCACCTGGCGCGATCCAATTCCAAACCACCCTTCAACTCCAACAATCAAAGGCCCCAAGGCAATTGGGCTCAAACACAAAATCACACAGCCCACCTCTATCTCTCAAAAGAAATTGATGAGCTAGTAGATATGCAGTGCAAGCACTAGCCACCGGTCAAAAGGCGATAGAGAGACAGATTGGCCGATGGTCGATCAACAAGCAAGCAGCCCCAAGGAAGATCGCCGAGTTACACAGATAAAAATCCTAAGGCGTAGTAAGTGCCTGTGAATGCCATCACACCGCAGTGGAATTATGGACAAGAGGAGGAGTTGAATGCGCGTTACACTTGTAAGCGGAAAGAGAGTTGGACCCAAGAAGCCGCCGGAAGCGAGTAGCCCCTCCTCGACGCCATGAGTTCGGGGAGGGATAAGCGGCAGACAAATATCAAGAAAGCGACAATGGAGCGAAGTGAATGATAATGATTCCTCGGGGAAAGTGATGAGGATGTTGAAGCAGTAGTCGATGGCGAACCCCGACTAAAAAGAAAGTGAAAAGTTTGTCGATGGAAGGATAAGGAGGATGAAGCCATTAAAAATCAAATTCCAATCAATCATCCGAAAACCCTTCCTTATCCAAAGAAAGAAAATGAGAATACTTTGAACTCGATAAAACTTACGATGGAGTGAGAAGTCGCTAGAGAAACCATGGTGACTATGCCTCTCTGCCAAGTGTTAATCGAGATGCCTAAATGCTCCAAGTTTCTTAAGGACGCCTGTGGGAAGTAAGAAGAAGTCGAAAGGAATGGCAGATGAAGTGCTAAACGAAGAATGCTCGGCAATTTCTCGAGCATTGCAATAAAACGTGGATTCCCGGACGACCTTCAATCTCTTGCATGATCGAAGGCCGCCACGCTCCACAATGTCTTATGCGACTCTGGTGCCTCTCATTAATGTGATGCCTTTGAACATCTCGCAAAGTCTCGGGTTGGACAAAGGCTAAGGGCGCCCGTCTCTCTTCGGGTTGGTGGACAAATCTAGCCGTTTAGTTGCACCGGTTGCGTTAACAATGTCCTTACCCATGTTAAACAATTGGTGTTTCCAACCGATTGGGTTATATTGGACTACCAATCCGACAAGGAAATGCCCCTGATCCTAGGTCGCCTTTCTTGGACACCTCGCCGCCACCATTGACTTCCACACCGCCAAATTACCTTGAGAATAGGAGACACTTCCATTTCCATCGAGCAAGGTAAAGTTTCAAGAATCCCCAATTCAGGAATTTCATTCATTGAAGCAATTTATGGGGATGAATCGACCACTGATGAAGAGCTCGCAGAGACAGGAGCCCCGGATGTCATAAATCACGAAGAAGAAGAAAACAACTGTTTCAAGAGCCAGAATCACTGTAGAGTCAGTTCTCAACAACTTGAGCATACTTGAGCCTATAAGTGAATGAAAATTTGGGACATTCAGGGATGAGCGGTGGTGATCTCAAGGAGCTCAAATCAGCAGACTTTAACCTTACCGAAGAGGAAATTTTAATGGGAAGCTGGGATGAAATCACTTTGGAGAGAAGCTACCCATCGGGAGTTGGATGATTAGGGAGCGACTTGCCGATGAACTTGAAGAAGAAGAGCTTAAGAAGGTGATTGCACATCGCAAAGAAGACACGGAAGTGGACGGGGAGATTCCTTTGATGGCGTGATTCAATACCTTTCGGGATTACTCCCCAGGAAGATGAGGTGTTTTTCAGCCAACCGGTCCAAACTCAAATAGAAAAAGGTGGTCCGCTAAAATCTAGCATCGAGCAACCACCTGTTGACTTAGAGTTGAAACCACTTCCGCAGCATCTAAAATACATCTTTCTTAAAGACAGTGATAAGTTGCCCCTAATCATCTCGTCTAAACTCGAGCCTGAGCAAGAGGCAAAATTGATCAAAGTCTTCGGAGAAGCATATCCTCGCGCTCGATGGCGGTGGGCGATATCGGAGGAATCACCTGGATGTATGCATGCATAAGATCCGAACGGAGGAAGGAGCGAAAAAGGTCAGACAACCGCAAAGAAGGCTAAACCCGCACATGCAAGAGGTTGTTAAAAAGGAGATCATCAAATGGCTTGATATGGGAATTATTTACGCCATCGCCGACAGTGAGTGGGTCAGCCCTACTCAAGTTGTGCCAAAGAAGGGGCATACCGTGAGAAAAAATGAAAAAGGGGAGGAAATTGCTTTACGCCTTGTGACTGGTTATAGGGTCTGCATTGATTATCGCAGATTGAACGAAGTCACTGCAAAAGATCATTTCCCCTTACCCTTCATTGACCAGCTAATTGAAAGACTGAGTGGTCACAAATATTATTGTTTTCTCGATGGATATTCTGGGTACTTCCAGATAGCCATCGATCCTAATGACCAGGAAAAGACCACGTTTACGTGTCCATCTGGTACTTTTGCTTTTCGCAGAATGCCATTCGGCCTATGCAATGCACCCGCGACTTTTCAACGGTGCATGTTAGCCATTTTTGACGGACTTGTAGAGCAATGCATGGAGGTCTTTATGGATGACTTCTCGATGCATGGCGCGCTGACTTTGATGAGATCTTAAGGAATCTAGATATGGTACTCCAGCGATGTGTTGAGAAAAATTTGGTGCTTAACTGGGAGAAATGCCATTTTCTAGTTGACGAAGGGATTGTTTTGGGACACAAGTTGTCCAGTGAAGGTATTCAGGTGGATAGGGCTAAAGTAGAGGCCATTGAGAAAATGTCATATCCAAAGACGATTAAGGAGGTACGAGGATTCTCGGGACATGAGGCTTTATCGGCGTTTTATTAAAGATTTTTCGACTATAGCAAAGCCGCTTATCCAACTTTCTTTGAAAGAGGAAGTAGAGTTCGTGTTTGATGATGCGTGTAAGGAAGCTTTCAAATGCTTAAAGGATAAGTTAACCAAGGCTCCCTATTTTGATCGCGCCCGACCGACTAAACCTTTCGAACTCATGTGCGATGCCTCTAACTACGCTATAAGCGCATTCTAGGGCAAAGAATTGACAAAAAGTTGAGACCAATCTACTATGCGAGCCGCACTTTGAACCCAATTTTCATTGTAACTACACTACTACAGAGAAAGAATTCCTAGCGATGCGTTTTGCTATGGATAAGTTTCGGTTACCTTCTTGGGTCTCGAGTTGTGGTTTGGACAGATCATGCAAGATTACGCTACCTCATGGAAAAGCAGACGCCAAACCAAGGTTGCGAGATGGATTCTCGATCTACAGAATTTGACCTTGAAATTAAGGATAAGAAAGGTAGCTAAAATGTTGTAGGCGATCACTTATCTCGCTTAGTGAACGTGGGGTGACGAAAACACTAAGGAAATAGGCATTGACTTTCCAACCGAGCAATTAATGAGGCTAGAGAATGTGAGGCCGTGGTATGTCGATTACGCCAATTACTTAGCGATGGACATCTAGAAGAGATGACGACGTGAAAAGAAGAAGTTTTTCGGTGACTTGAAGTATCTCGTATGGGAGGATCCACATTTGTTTAAAGTCTCGCAAAGACGGGTTGCTTAGAAAGTGTGTTCGGAACATGAACAACTGGATATCTTAGAGCAATGTCACAGTGGCCTGTTGCGGTGGACACTACGGAGCACCAAAGACCTGCTGAAAATCCTTCAAGCTGGATTTTACCGCCTACTGTTCAAAGACGCCAAGCCTTTTGCAAAGGCTGTGATAGATGCCAAAGAGTAGGAGGCTCGCAATAGGATGGAGATGCCTTTGAGGCCTATTTTGGAATGTGAAGTCTTCGACGTGTGGGGCATCGATTTCATGGGACCTTTCCCATCATCATGCGGTAATAAATATATCCTAGTCTGCGTTGACTATGTTTCCAAGTGGGTAGAGGCTATAGCCACCCAAACCAATGATCACAAAGTTGTAAAGAAATTCTTGCAAAAGAATATCTTTACTAGATTTGGTGTCTAGAGCCCTTATCGGTGATGAAGGTTCGCACTTCAGAATGCACCACTAGATAAAATTCTTGAAAGATATGGTGTCAAGCATAAGATTGGTACACCATACCACCCCCAAACCAAAGGGCAAGTCGAAGTAAGCAAAGAAGTCTAAAGCGGATTTTGAGAAAGCAGTGAATTCGAATAGATCCAACTGAGTCTCAAATTGACGACGACTCGGGCTTATCGTGATCGCGCTCAAGACCCCTATGGGCACGCCACTTTCAAATGGTTTACGGCAAGGCGTGCCATCTACCAATGAGCTGGAGCACAAAGCTTATCGGGCTATTAAATACTTGAACTGAGCAGCGCTCAGATGAGAAAAGATCATCCGAAATCTGCATGAGCTCGATGAATTGACTCGGTGGCCTACGAGAACGCAAAACCGAGCAAGGAAAGAACGAAAGCGCCCCATGATGCTAAAATAAAGGACAGAGATTTCAAGGTAGGAGAGATGGCTTTACTTTTACAACACCAGATTACATCCTGTTTGTTGGCAAGCTTAAGTCCAGATGGTCGGACCCTTTGAAATTGTCGGAAGTTCATCCGGGAGGAGCGATTTCCTTGAAAGTGCAATGGTCAACCTTTTAAAGTAAACGGTCTGCGATTGAAAAAGTATTTTGGCCAACCTTATGAAGTACGAGGTCATATACTTTCAAAAGTTGGTTGAGCGCTCGATGTCTTCGAATTGTGATGAGATTCCATCCGATTTCTTTGCTTCGAATGATGACATTCTTACCCTTTAAAGAAGCTTCTACCGCGATTCCTCGCACCTATCATTCTTATTTGGTGCCACATGTAGAAGAAGTTGAGACAAAGACGAAAGTCGATCTTGCTCGGAGAACCAAGTTAAAAACTTGGTAGGGCATTTCACTTGTGGAGGTTGTGGTCAAACCTCGGTCCTTACCACTCGATTACGATGATGAGGTGGCGCGTTTAAACCAAAGTGGCCCGACCCGGGTTGACTTTGAGGATTGTGTCAAGCTAATGACATTAAAAGAGCGCTCCTGGTGAGGCAACCTAGTTTTGTTTTATTTCCTTTTAGGTTAGTTATTTATAGTAAGTAGTACCTTGGTTGTTTGAGTGAGATGTTTATTCCGTTTACGTGTCATTTGAATGTCTTGTCTCGCTTCTCATATACCCCTTGTACCCCGAGATTATATGGTATGTCGAGTGTTGAGATACTTTTGAGCGGTGTTCACAAGCTTTTATGTTCGAGTGTTGTCTATTCGAGTTGTCGCGTATATTCATGCTCGGCCCGACTCTCTCGCTAACTTTCATCCGACAAACCATCGTTGAAACCAACTAAGTTTCTTTTTCTTTTATTTGCACATTCGAGGACATAATGTGATTTAAGTGTGGGGTGTCCTGGTATGTTTTTATGCTATATCTTTGAAATATGAGTGAATCTTTGAAATTTAAATTTTTTGTGAGTCTCGAGCATATGATTGAAACTGCAATGCTTGCTAGTTGTAGTTTTCTAACAATGATAGTATGTGACTTAGTGAGATAATTATAGCATGTCTTTACTTTTATGGAGATAGTGTTCATTTTTCACTCACGAAAGCCTTTGATATTGGAGCAAGATTTTTGAACTATATCCTTTCATTATTTTGATGAGTATCTTAAGAAGGTCAGTATAGTGACACCTTAGTTAGACCATGTGCTGTGAATATCATAAAGTTTGAATGTGATAAGTGAGATGTAACTTATGTCTTGAAAAATGAATAAGTAGTGAATCATAATAAATACGTTTGTCGGAAGTCGGTTTATGATTTGGGTGAGGTAGGGTGTACCACGATGTCCTATTCCACTATGATGACCAATAGCTCACGATAGTCAGTTTATAGCTACCTGATGATTTGAGTAGGCAGGGGATTATCACGAAATGTCCTACTCTACTATGATGGGTAAAAGCTTATTCTGATTTGCGTTAATTTGAAAATTTTGAAAAATGATGAATAAGAATAAAAATAGAGTGAAGTCTTTGTTATCATGGATCTTATACCCAGTAGAACCGCATGATATGCTGTAGGGATTATCCTACTGAGTGCGTGGGAAGGCTTAGTGTGAAGCTATTACTTTCTGTACCTAGGATAGTCATTGAAATTTTTGAGAGGATATTCTTTTGAAAGGCTTGTTAAATTTGAGAAGGGCTTGTCACACATACAATCGAATCTATCTCTGTGATGGTATTGTTTGCTATAGTTGTTATATCTTTTGTTACGTGAGTTGGAGATCTATGTGGATTGCATGAAAGTTGAGCTATAGTTTTGATTGTTTTGCTCGGACGAACAAAAGTTCAAGTGTGGGGAGTTGTTAAGGGTGTTTTTATATGTTTTATAAGGCTATATTTTATGATAATTTCCCCGTATTTGTATTATTTGCATAAAGAAATAAGTGTTCGATTTAAATATTGAGCATGTGGTGTTTTAGTAAGTTAATCACAAAATTAGTCAATTTATGCGTTTTATTGATGAATTTATATTTAATTGGACATTATTACATTTTGGGATATTTTTATGTGTTGTAGATGCACAAATTCGATCTCAAGAGGTAATTCAAAGATGATCAAGTCGGGTTTAATTAAAGAGGAAGAGATAATGGTGATTGGATTTGATTGGAAAGAGATAGATATGAGAAAATCAAGTTTTCGCGTCTCTGAACTGGCGTCCAGATTATTGAACGGCCGTTCAACTGGACTGGCGTCTGAAGATAGTGGACGAGCGTCCAGGATGATATTTTGGATTCAGCAAGTTTGGACGCTGTAGTGGGACGCTGAGCGACGCAAGGCCCAATCCTTACCGCCCGACTCAAATAAGTTTTTGCAACTGATGGCGTCCATGACCTTGGGACGGGCGTCCGGTGCCGACTTAACCCTAGCCGACCTAAAATCCTATAAATAGCAGCGTGTATTAAACCCCTGGGGACATCTCATACACATTATTCCTCATAACAAACCCTAGCAAAGCAACGGTCATCATTCAAGGAGGAGAGTCAAAGATGAATCCTTCCATCCCAATGATTATGTCTAACAACATGATTGTTGGCTAAACGCATAGCAGTTGGAACAACCGGAGGATATCACATCAACGCTCATCACAACCATGATTCGTTAGTTTATCTTTAGTTATGATTTTGAATATTTTGTTTTATTTATCGCTTGAATCTTGATTTATTGGTTAAGAGTTTCATTAGATAGGAATGTCAATGAACCTCTATGTTGTTTGAATTTTTATGGAAATATAATTCAAAGAATAGTTTTCTATTTCAATCGATACAATTGATGACGTTTTGAGGAATCATATATCGTTAGTTGGGTATTGCAATTTGGGAACGAATTGTTGATCTTGTTATGAATGTTATTTGTTTTTCTTGGAAAAGTAAACAAACCTTAGAAATTGATCTAAAGGAATTTAGTCGGTTTCGTGATTGATCATACCAATAAAAGCGTATTCAATCATAAAGCCGGTTGTCTCGATCGTTGAGTGATAGATTCTAGGTGTTCTACTGTTTCCCTTTTATAATTCGAAAGCAAAATCGCTTATTTCAACGCTTTAGTCTTAAGTTTAGTTCATTGCAACCTCAATTTTCTTTGTTCGTTTTCGCATATTTCAGTTAAATCGATTCGACGCCCCGTCTGTCTTAGAGGACGCTCGCCCACTCTTGAATATCTCTTGTTTGCCGTTTGTTTTAGTTGCTGTTTTATTTCCTTTTCCTTAGATTTTTAGTTTATTTCTTAGGTTCAGTTTATAGTTAGATTAACCTTAGTTTTAGGTAATAGTTCGTGACATAACCAACTTAGGAGTTATATCTTAATCGATAACTTTACGATTCCTCAGAGGACGACTCGGCAACATCCTTTACTACGTACCTTATACTTGGGGTGTTCCGATAATATAAATTTAAAACACGTTTTTAACGAACAGTGGTCCGATGAGGTCGATAGCCCACATGTCGAACGGTCAGGCGGCGACGACAATGCTTTGTTTGACTGATGGTAGTCTGGGAATGTCCACAAATCTTTGACATTTATCGCACTTTCAGGCGTATATTTGGGCATCTTCTGCGAGTTTTGGCCAGTAATAGCCGGCCAACAAAACTATCTGAGCAAGTGTGCGGCTAGCCGGATGGCCGCCACACATTCCCTCGTGTAGCGCCACTAGTATTCCCTCGACTTCCTCTGGCCGTACACACCATGAAAAAGCCCTGGAGAATGATTTTCTGTACAAGACTTTGTCTAAGATGGTGTACCTGGCGGCCCTTCTGATCAGGGCTCTGGCCTCTTTAGGGTCAGGCGGGAGGGTTCCTGATTCAATATATGCTTTTAGCTCGTCGATCCAACATGGATGGGCGGGTCGGAAATCCATGACTTCAGCCCGACTGATGGCGGGCCCAGATAGGTGTTCCACCATGACCACCGGATTACTTATTTCATCGTCGCTTGTTAGTTTTGACAAGTAGACTGCTCGGGGATTATGACCAACAAACAAGTTTTCAAATCATGACCAACAAAAGTAAACTCTGAAGATCCCAAACTTGGCAAACAGTACAGGGTGCATTTCGACCAAAAAAAAAAAAAAAAAAAAAAAAAAAAAAAAAATTGCATTCGTTGGGTATAAATTTTCCTATTTCGTATATGGACAAAAGATAATTTTGTATAGTATTTCCCTTTGATGAGGTTGGTAAATGTCCACAAATGGTCAATACTATAAAAATGGTCAATACCATAAAAAATCCATACTAAGTTTAGTATTGATTGGTTACATAATAACTCAAAATAGGCCATCAAGTTCATAGAAAGCATGTATCATGCTTGATAAGGAGTTAACTTTATTTACTTATTCAATGTTCATAATACTGAATCATTTAAGTGGAAGATTTGATTCCACTTTTTCGCCTCTTTAGCTGGCTGGGGTTGTAATTTTCACTCTATTCAGCTTCATGTTCCTTTCAAAATTCAGACTTGTTGACACGCCTGGAACTGGAATTTTGTTGGGTGGAATAAAAGGTTGATCACAAC
Source organism: Gentiana macrophylla (assembly GCA_026214975.1). Classification (NCBI taxonomy): domain Eukaryota; kingdom Viridiplantae; phylum Streptophyta; class Magnoliopsida; order Gentianales; family Gentianaceae; genus Gentiana; species Gentiana macrophylla. Next base: position 1,632,473 of record CM047811.1, on the reverse strand, counting down.
TTCCTTGTAGTACAGTTCACTCGTCTATTTTTCTGCCGCTGTTTTTGTTTCAAAGTAGCCACAAAGTATATATTAACTGTAATCAAAATGAAGCATATGTATAGTGCCTACCATTGTCAAAGTGAAACAAGTACACAACTGATACTACATTTCACCAAGTTAAGAAGGTGCAAATATAACTGTTGAATTATGACGATAGAAGAGATGAGATATTCATACAAAGCAATCTTGGCAACATTCAGATAAGTAAATAAAATAAAATAAAACTAAACTTGTATGAAACCATCCCCGCATTGAGTGTCATGTGATACGTAGCTCTCACAAGGTCAAAGTTTTGATTTAGTTGAAGTATAAAGGAAGCTACAAAATTAAGAGGACAAACTTGAAAAAACATGATCAATTATGCTTTCTATTGATACTCATACATTCTCATCGACTGGCCAACATTTTCATGCGCATGAATTTAACAAGACTTGCAGTTTTTCACTCCAAAAACAAAGCTATATTTTACCTTTACTTCCTTTGCATGTTCGGCTCATCGCTACTTCCTTGCATACATTTCATAACCACAAGCAAATGTAAGTTTTAACTTGGGAGGTGGCATTTATTGAGATGTGCCAATCAGCGAGGCCTTAATGTCCCATTTCCACATTTTCTCTGTACATCATTCAAACATAAGAAGATAACATCAATAAATGAATATTTAATGCAAAGCTAAATAGATCGGCGTTACTCCTGAATGTAAAAGAAATTTTATTAATAACATTTAGCGTTACTCCTGAGCAAATAAATGTGTGAACTCTGTTTAGCAACAAATCTAAAATATTTCCTTCAAAACTATTGTGGTAATAACCAACTAATATGGCCTTCGGACTATCGTTAGACACAATTAAAAATGCAATTGCATATACTTTTTGTAAAGAGCATACTACCTGATACCTTTATGCATACCTGAATAAAAACATTTCCATATTGCAACCTTATGTCCAAGCATACAATGAAATATTGAACATAAATTTTGAAAAGAGATTGTGTAGAAAATGGTAAGATAAAGAAAGAGAAGAGAATATAATTCTTCTTATTACAATTGAGCAGAGGAGCTGAGATTTAAAGGGGAATTACAAAGCTTGGGGTAGACAAGAACTTAATAACTTGGTGGCTAATAAATAGGTAGTTGGGAAACTAGAGAATAAAAGACAACGCCTATCAAGACAACCACTTTATACAACTTTATAGATCAGTTGTAATTAGTGTAAAGCAAGTATAATAAACATTAATAATAACTTATACTCCTTCTCAAGCTGGTTTATATATGTTGAGAAAACCAAGCTTGCAACTGAATTGGTGGAAAGGGGCTCTAGGCAGGCCTTTTGTAAAGATATCAACAACTTGCTGTTTGGTGTCGATGTAGGAAAGGTTGATACTGCCATCTTCTTGTTTTTTATTGATGAAATGTCTATCAATCTCTATGTGCTTAGTCCTATCATGTTGGACTGGATTGTTAAAGATTTCAATAGTAGATTTGCTATCACTGAACAGGTTGATAGGTTTGAATAGGGAATCATTAATTCTTTCATAACTCTTTGGATCCACAGCAGCTCATATATACTTAGGGCAATTGCCCTAAACTCTGCTTTAGAAGAACTTCTTGCAACAACAGACTGTTTTTTACTCCTCCATGACACTAAATTTCCAAAGAGATAGATGCACCATCAAGAACTGGATCGTCTATCAGTGGCTGAACCAGCCCAATCAGCATCTACATATCCCTCAATCTTAGATGTTCCTTGTGACTTGAACAATATACCATTGCTTGGACTCCCTTTTTGGAATTTTAGCAACCTTATAGCACCATCAAGATGAATTTGTTTGGGTGAGTGCATAAATTGACTCAGTTGACTGACTACAAAGGAGATGTCAGGTCTTGTATGGGACAGGTATATTAGCCTCCCCACTAATCTCTGGAATTTTTCTTGATTTACAGGGGCATCATCATCATTTTTTCCAAACTTCACTGTGTTGTCTACTGGGGTATCAACTGGTTTGCACCCCAGCAACCCATACTCTTTTAGTAGATCCATAGTGTACTTCCTTTGGGTTAGTAAGATGCCTTCTTTGGATCTGGCAACCTCTATTCCCAAGAAATACTTCAGAGGTCCAAGGTATTTGATTTCAAACTCGGTTTTCAAAAAAATCTTGAGATTGACAATGTCACGACTAGAATTTCCAGTGATGACTATGTTATCAACATAAACAATGAGGATGGTAACTCCTCATGTTTTAGTATGTTTGGAGAACAGAGTGTGGTCACTATGCCCTTGAGCATATCCTCCTTTTTTCATAACTTTAGAGAATCTGTCAAACCATGCCCTGAGAGATTGTTTAAGTCCATATAAGGACTTATGCAATCTACACACATGATTAGGTTTAACAACAAATCCATGGGGGATGCATATACACATCCTCTTTCAAATCACCATTCAGGAAGGCATTCATTACATCCATTTGATGTAATGCCCAGTTGTTCACAGCAGCAATAGAAATAATCAGTCTAACAGTGTTAAGTCTGGCCACGGGACCAAATGTTTCATGAAAATCAACACCATAGGTTTGTGTGTACCGTTTGGCAACCAATCTGGCTTTGCATCTATTGATGGAGCCATCAGGGTTGTGCTTTATAGTAAACAACCATCTACATCCAACAGGCTTTACACATTTTGGCATAGGAACCAAGTCCCAGGTGTCGTTGTCCTCTAAGGCTTTAGCTCATCCATAACATCTTTTTTCCATTGGGGACAACCAAATGCTTGTTGTATGGTTTTTGGTATGAAAACTGAATCTATCTTAGCAATATAAGACTGAAAAACAGTAGAGTTCACCATATGAGACAAACCTGTTAATGGGGTGTTTGGTGCACTCTTTTGCTTTTTCTCAAGGCAATGGGCAACTCTTTAGGTGGTGAGGGCTCAGTTTCAGTTTCAGTTTCACTTTCAGTTTCCTCATGATTAGTGAAGGAGGTGTTGTCAGTTTCCTAATGAGTGCACCTAATGTCAGTTTCCTGATGAGTGCGCCTAATGTCAATTTCAGTTTCCTGATGAGTGTGCCCAATGTCAGTTTCAGTTTCCTGATGAGTGTGCCCAATGTCAGTTTTAGTTTCCTCAGTTTCCTGATGAGTGTGCCCAATGTCGCTTTGGCTTCTCGGCTTCCTAATGATCACGTGCCTTGCAAGGTGATTAAGTGCATATACCAGAGATGATATGGAAGTGCTAGTAATCCTTGAAGGTTTATTCTATCTGGTAGAGACAATAACTTCCTGATCTGGCAAAGAACTGGTCTTGTCAGATTGTTGAGGGTGTGTTTCCCCAGGTGGATCAACATTAGTAATGGGAAGAATAACATCATTGTTAAGGAAGTTGTACTGGGCATGGTCAGTTTTTGTATCCTTAGAATAAAAGGGCTAATCCTCAAAAAGTCAGTTTCCTAATGAGTGCGCCTAATGTCGGGCTTCGACGAGTGCGCCTAATGTCAATTCGATTTCTCACGAGTGTGCCCAATGTCGGGCTTTGAGTTTCTCATGAGTGTGCCCAATGTCAGTTTCAATATTGTCAGTTTTAGTTTCCTCAGTTTCCTGATGAGTGTGCCCAATGTCAGTTTCAGTTTCCTCAACTTCATCATGATCATGTGCCTGCAAGGTGATTAGTGCATATACTAGGAGATGATATGGAAGTGCTAGTAATCCTTGAAGGTTTCTTCTATCTGGTAGAGACAATAACTTCCTGATCTGGCAAAGAACTGGTCTTGTCAGATTGTTGAGGGTGTGTTTCCCCAGGTGGATCAACATCAGTAATGGGAAGAATAACATCATTGTTAAGGAAGTTGTACTGGGCATGGTCAGTTTTTGTATCCTTAGAATAAAAGGGCTAATCCTCAAAAAATGTGACATCATAAGATGTGTAAAAACGGTTATTCTTGGGGTCAAAACACTAAAAGGCTTTTTGTGTAGGAGAATATCCCACAAAGATGGTTTTTACAGCTCTTGGTCCAATTTTGCTCATATTATGGGAGTGAATATGGACCAACGCAGTGCAACCAAAATTTTTAAGAGGTATTGAAGTGATTAGCTTTGAGGCAGGGTAGGATGTAGTAAGAACTTCAATAGGTGTTTTGAAACCAAGAATTATGGATGGCATTCTGTCTATAAGGAATGCCGCAGTGAGGACAGTCTCTCCCCAATAAACAGATGGTACACCATAAGAAAACAGGAGAGTTCTTGTAACTTCCAAGAGGTGTCTATTATTCCTCTCTGCCACTCCATTTTGTTGTGGAGTATTAGTGCAGGAGGTTTGATTGGCAATACCTTTGTCAGTTAAGAAGGGTCCAAGACAGGAATTCAAATACCCTGTCCCATTATCAGATCTGAGTATTTGGATCCTTGTTTGGAACCAAGTTTCAACCATTTTATAGAAAATTTTGAAAAATCAGGCTAACCTTAGTTTTGTGTTTCATGAGGTAGATCCAACTTACTCTAGTGTGGTCATCTATGAAAGTCACAAACCACCTTTTGTGTGTGAGGTTAGGGTTTTGAGAGGGAACCCATACATCTGTGTGAATAAGTTTAAAAGGAACATATTCTTTATAAGGAAATACTTTGAAAGAAGTTCTAGAATGCTTGGAGAGTTCACAAAATTCACATATCAAATCATCAACTTTTACATCAGAAAACATGGTCGGATACATCTTTTTTAAATAATGAAAATTTGGATGACCTAATCTTAAATGTAGCATTCTAATTTTGGTACATTTAGCAGAATTAAGGGAAACACTTAAACCCTTAACAGTCTTCACATTCTTGCCATGAAGTAGATAGAGACCTTCAATCCTCTTAGCACTGCCAATCTTCTCTAGAGATGCCATGTCCTGAAACTCACAATGAGTAGGATGAAATTTAACAATGCAATTTCTCTCTTTTGAATACTGACTGACAGAAAACAGGTTGCAATCTAACTTAGGGACATAGAGGACATACTTGAGAGTAAGGTGTTTCTTAAGTGTGATAGTGCCATTTCCTTCAACCTTAGAACAAGGCCATCAGCAATTTTCACAAAGTGAGGGTGAGTGATTTTGGAGAAAGATTCAAATAGGGAGAGGTCACCTGTCATATGACTTGAGGCACCTGAATCAATGATCCAGGTGTTCTTACCATTCTGAGCTGATGCACAAACAGATGTGTCAGCAGCAGGTTGAGGCATCCTCCTATCAAACAGCTGATTTAAGGCCTTCAGTTGCTCTTTTGAGAAGAGGCTTGGCTGATCAGCAGCACTGTATGCCCTTTTTTGATCAGTCCAGTTGCCTCCAGTTTTGTTGTATTGGCTCCTTTGTAAATGAGGTGGCTTTCCATGGAGATTCCAGCATGAGTCTTTAGAACGTCCCTTCTTTTTGCAGTGATCACAATGTAAGTTCCCTTTATGATCGTTCCTTTTGAAAGGGCCCTTTTTGTGTCCTCCCATAAAAGCAGATTCTTCATTCACACCTATGAGAGCTGACTGTTCTCCTCCTGGAGTAAGGAGCAGTCCTCCCATGACACCTTTATTGCTTTCTTCTTTTCTTAGAGTTGCAAAGGCTTCTTGCACAGAAGGTAAAGGAACCTATGCAAGAAGACTCTCTCTAGCAGCATCAAAGATTGGGTTAAGACCACTAAGGAAATCAAACACCCTTTCTTTTTCAATCAGTTTTTGGAAGTTGCCTGCATCTCCAATGCAATCCCATTCAATTACAGTTAACTGGTCATAATCTTGCCACAGTTTCTTGAGAATAATAAAATACTTGGTAACATGAAGACTGCCTTGTTTAGTGTCCTTTAAAGTGTTTCTCACCCTAAAAGCCTGAGCAAAATTACCTTGATCGGAATAGGAAGCAACCAAATTGTCCCAAATTGCTTTAGCAGGGGGTAAAAGAGATGGACTTGGCTTATTTCATCTTCCATGGAGTTGAGTAACCAGGAAGTAATGATTGCATTTTCTGTTTCCCAAGTGTCATGGGCCTCCTCATCAGCTTTGTCTGGAATTTTGACAGAACCGGTGAGATACCCTAGTATTCTTCTTCCAGTGATGAAGATTTTAACTGACTGTGCCCATTGAAGATAGTTTGAGCCTTTGAGTTTTACATAGGTGATTTGGAGGGTAGGATTATCCAATCCACTCATATTTTTGAAAGAAGTTTTGATGTTACATCGGATGTCGTTTCATAATCCGACATTTTTTATGAGAAGAAGAACAAAAGGGGGAAAAAATCTGAATTTTCAGATAGGCTCCGATACCATGTAGAAAATAGTAAGATAAAGAAAAAGAAGAGAATATAATTCTTCTTATAACAAGAGCAGAGGAGCTGAGATTTAGAGGGGAATTACAAAGCTTGGGGTAGACAAGGACTTAATGACTTAGTGGCTAATAAATGGGTAGTTGGGAAACTATACAATAAAAGACAACGGCTATCAAGACAACCACTTTATACAACTTTTAGATCAGTTGTAATAAGTGTAAAACAAGTATAATAAACATTAATAATAACTTATAGATTGTACAAGACAAGCCATCAAATTATGGCATTGTAGGTTTGATCATCATAGGTTTATTTATCTTTAGAAGTTGTTGCCTTCATTATTCAAGAATAATAAAGTTTTTAAAAATTGACAAAGCAAGAGAATATTATGAGAGAACTCTTAAATGAATAAGGAATTATCATGCATTAGTTCATGCGTTGAGACACCCCTCCGTCCTCGAAGCGAAGAAAGAAGGTTGTCCTCTCCCGCCCAACAAAGCAGAGTGTTTGAAAGGAAAAGTAGGCACCTTTTTGAGGTGCCTAGATTTGTAACGCCCAGCCCGTTCATCCGGGCCATACAAAATAAATTTTTCAAATTCATGAATGGGACATGGTGGTGCAAAAAAAACATAAATTGTATGTAGCTCCTTTAAGATCCTATGTGATGCAGTGAGGATGCAAGGGTTTTTAAGATGAGGGCTATTTTTGTCTATATACATTATTTATGTAGTGAAGGGTATTTTTGCCTTTTAATTATATTATACATTAGAGTATTTATACGCTAGACCCTTTCTCCAGCCAGGCAGCTTTTGATATTATATCTAGTTTGTAATCGTTTGCTGAGAGCTTCAGCGTTTCTTCTCAATCAAATTCAATAGTCTTTACATCATCTGGTATCAGAGATCGGAGCTTCGGGTTTCTCCCTTTGGTGATCCATGGTTGGCGCCGATGAAGGATGCCAGATTCAGACGTTGTTCGGGATTCGAAGATCCGATGGGAAATTCTGTTGTAGCCAGATTCTTTCATACCAGAATCTGATCGATATTCAGATGGGCCAAGACACAATCGTTACTGCGATACCCAGCTAGTTGATAGGGTTTTTCCCCGCAACGCAATGGCTGAGGTTGATGGGTCTTGTTATCACGGGAGAGACAGTACGAGAAAGGAATATAAGCTGGTCCATGTCGATTTTAAGCTAGGTATGACTGGTCTTAATTAATAGTCTGAAGGTCTAATAGAGTGGGTAATTGATTCTGGTGCCACAGACCATAAGGCCTTTTCCTTTGCTAATCTGACTTCTTACAGATTATGTGATAAAAACAGAACTGTTTCAGTTGCAGATGGAAAGTAGATAAAAACAGAAATAATGCAAGTTATTTCTACCTGTCTATCTAAGCTTCCGCTCTTACAAATGGAAAGTAGATATGTTTGTTCACGATAACAAATATTATTTAAAAAAGAAGAAAAACTTTCTTGTGTAATGTGACGAAGTTGCATGAGAAACGGATTGCAACCGGTGAATTGGAAAGTCAATACGTGGAAGTACATTATCCAAACAAATTATTTCCACAAAACTGACAGAGGATCTCTACCTAAATGAAATGGTTATGATATTCAGTTGATTGGTGCGTTTAATACAACCCATCCATTTTCAAGGTAAAGAGGTTGAAATATTTAGAAGGCGGTAATGTTAAGAGAAAAGGGGGTGGAAGGGTGGAAGGGGGGAATCTAACAAAAAGTGAAATGAAAAAGGATATAGGACAATAATAAATAGGATCACGATCCTAAGCCCAAATAGGATTCGACAAGGTTAATACGATCACGATCCTATGCTGAAATATGAAGGGTAAAATATGAAGGTAAAAAGAAGGGTTCGTGACATAATTTCCAATAGATCATGGTACAATATAAATAACATCAGGCTTTTTCAACAAGCACCCCTTCTTTGAACATCAAGCTTTTCAACAGCAATAAAAACTTCATATATGTTCCGATACTAATAAGAAATTGATGCATTAGAAGAAGCAACTCTGTTTACACTATTATGCAATTTGAAAGAAAGTATGATTGCATGTTCCGGACTTCCGGTCAATTATAATATAAAAGTGTTAACTTTAGAATGGCTGGTGCATATTATGTCAACGTACTTTAATTAATGGACATGTTACACACAACCGGAAACAAAGCAATAGATAAACTAACACAATTGGGAAAACATTGATCTCTAGATAAATGTAGCATAAAAAAAAACTTGCACCAGAATTACCTCGTGAGTGTTACTTCTTGCAAAGCTATGAAATACCCAAGTTAAGCCAAAGTAAGCAAGATGAAAATGACAGCACGAATACAAAAAAATTCCGGGAAATATCTTTGTGGGCTTTGCTGTTAGTCAAAGATACATCACCTGCTGAACAATAAATTTTCAGTGGGAAAAGGCAAATCCTTTTAAAGTGGTAAGTTGAAGATTAAACGTAAAATAGATGGTCAAAGCAGAGTATATTAACGATGAATGAAAACACCGAGATCAATTTAACATAATATCAACAAAAGATGCAAGTAGCCTTTCTGCTATCTAAGTTGTATCTTCTTAATTGCCATCGTTTGCCTAGTCTTGAACAAAACAACCGTAAGATTGGAAGTGCAAAAATTGCAAACCATTAAAGAAAACAAATAAGTTTTGAATAGCCCTTTTTAGTCCAAGTCAAACATCACATTCATTCACCTTTACTTATTGTCATTGCACAATGTTTGTTTCATCCTCATCCAAGAATCAAAAACCCAAGATTATCTTTAATTGTGTGTTGTAATTATAAAAAAAAGTAATAAAAGTTGTGTGTAAATAAATAAGTAGACTATCTTGAAGAATCAAAGAATCCAGGACATATGCTTATGGCATAGAAGCAAGTCATCCTCTTCATATTTTTCCGTTGAAGGTGTTATCTAAATTGGAAAACCTGTTGAATAAGAAGACAATACCAAACACTAATGTCCTCTATATTGCCTTACTAGCATTTTACCCATGTGACGCACAGTGGGAGAGATTAAATATATGTGGATCTATACTATAGATATACAATTTTACACACATGAAAAGATAATAATTTGTTATGAATTTGCAATCAATAATCAATAAGAGGAAATACGATACAAATGAAATCTTAAGTTGCTCATAAGTACAACATGTTCAATTTTCCATCACCTATGTTGATAGAAAGGTAATGATAATTGAGATGAATCCTGAAGTGTGAAGAACTTGTATAATAGGGGGAAAAGCAAATGGCTTCCCAATAGCAAAGAAGGATGCAAACCTCTTTTTTTGGCTTCTCTTTGTTGCCTTCTTAACATGTCAGATACCTAATTATATGAAACAGAAGACATCAGCTAAACATGTGGGGAAAATGCACTATTTCATTAGCCGGACATATGTGGAGTATAAGGCAACAACAACCCGCTTGCACATTATTACACCATACACTTAATAAATTTAAGCACCTCAAAGGATGTTAGAGTCTCGTATGTCTCTTTGTAATTAGCTAAGACATTCATGTGATCTGAGTCTCTGTAATTATCCACGGTTCAGAAACTTTTCCATGCGATTGCACCTCAAGTGATGATCAAAAATACTTTAGTTTAGGAAAACAGCCTATCATAAAAGAGAAAATTCTTAAAGCTCGAACCTTGATGAGAAGGAGTTATAAATCGCATCTAAACAGTTGGGTAAGATTGCACCCGCTTTGATTCAAATTAAGGCCACCAACATTCAAGACCACGTTTTGGGAGATGTGATTCTAGTTTATTTTTGCAAAAGGGTATTGGGAAATAGGAATTTGATATAAGTCTGGTCAAGTGGGGCCTGATAAACATCTAAGCTCCAAGTTGCAACTTGAGTGGGAGTGTTGAGATGTGTGTTTTTAAGGTTTTATTCCTTCCATTGTCGTACATATGTAAAGTTTGTAACTAGTCAATACATAAAAGTTGATAGAATGTTTCAGTTCCATATGCACATTGTATTACCTGCTACAATACATTCACTCCATCAAATTTTAATATCCAGCAGCACAGCAGTGTCTCACACATCCTCTATACATCAACTCGAATTTGATTTTTCCTGCGACAGTGAAGAATAAATGGTTTTATAAATTTGATTAATCATATGACTTGAAATCATCCCACAGGAGTGTCGAATACAAAAAGATGTGGAAACAACAACAATATAATCTAAGCGCAATACATAACAGGATCCACTTCAGATTGGCACCTATGACAACATCATGATGTGATTGTTAAATAATCCAAAAGTAAGAAACTAAAGAATATCTAAATGACTATATTCGACATTAACTATATGAGTATAACACCCAGCTCTCTTGAATTTACTTCTTACTTGTACCAGATCAGATGTGGCTACACATATCATCTTAGACACTTTCTAAGATGCTCTCTAAAGAACACTAATAAAAGGTGAAATTGATAAACATATGCCGTTTGAAATGAACAATATCACAACTTGTAGTTGCACAAGTGGAAGAAATTAAGATGCTAGAATTTGTGATATTGTTTATTTCAAACGGCAAAAGCTTTGGAAAGCTTAATATGACAAATAAGTAGCAAAAGCTTTGGAAAGCCAAAACCACTAAGCAAAGGCAAAGGTTTAAGGGTTGGGTTCGAAAACTTTTGAGTTCGATAACACATGCCTATCGGTTTCCGTAAATACAACGGCAAATAAGTAGCAAAAATGTGCACAAGATTCTTGTAAGCAGCAAAAGGAAACTGATCAGCAATGCTAATTAGTTTCTCAGCAAACGTAATTGCTGTTTCTAGAGTTAAGGTGCAAAAAATATGTCCCTGAAAGAGTGAACCGCTAGCATAGTTTACGGCTGAATAGGGTGCACACGCAATAAAAATCACCTAAAGTATTGTCAAAATAAAAAATTTGAAGTGCGGTGCAATGGAGCAACAATCAAAAAACAGAGAAAAATGAAACAGGGGGAAGAAATCCGTTTGGGATTCGGCTGGATGATTTCTTCATTAGAAGAAGTCGTATAATAAGAGTTTACAATGATAGAAAAGTAAAACTTCATTGCTAATTACACTACCAACTATCCCTTTTATATACCACGATTGGTAGCAGCGAAATAACTACATGTTTTGACATTCAACAGAAAAAATGATTGGTATTAATAACTGTGATCAAACACCATACCATCCACAAAAATTCATAGCAACCCACACACGATTCTGTCCTAAAAGAACCAAGTGAAAACTCAGGACCAGGAAAAAAAAAATTGTGATAAATAGGTTGCGCACCATCATTTTGTTGAGCACTCAACTTATTATTGAGCACTGTAACCAAATCAAATGCATTACGTAAGCAAAAACATATAAAAATGAAAATAAAGCAATTAGATGAATCAATAAGATGTCAGCTATCATTGAAGTTTGCAATTTTAAATGGAGATTCCCTTGTTGGGATATCGCGAAAATCTTCGTCGTTAAGGAACAGGAAATCACTAAACAAATACTATTAAAAACCTTACCCAACAAAAGAACAAGTTGATTGAAAATTAAAAAGGAAGCAAATGAACACTCATACAGACCGTCATCGGAGCCGGAATCAGTGGGTGCTCCGTAATCGGAGTCTTTAGGGGGAATGTTAAGCAATTTCCGCATAACAACTCGACCCCCGAAAAGCTGAATGCAAATTGAAGCCAAAACAAAATACTTTAGCCCATAGTTATTGATGTGCTTTTAGGGGAGGAAGAAAATAAAAACGTACCAAAGCGATGGAACATAATAATTTGGTGAATTGAGAAGTTAATTTTTGACGAGAACGTAATATTTTCAAAGCGATGGAAGCTGGGAAACCTGAACCTGAAAACATTGCGGTTGTCGGAGGCGGATATTGGCTTCCGTGCTTGGTGCGGTGGCCTAAATGCAAGTCCCTTGCGGCGGACCACGGCGACAAGTGGTGGTTGATTGCTTCAACTAAGGTGTTGTCGCGCGTTTCCCGTCGGATGAGAGACTTCGCTTGACCCTAATGCAAGCGTCGTCCACGGCGCTGCCCACGACCGCGACCCGGTCAGTCGGCGGGATTACCAGCTGAGTTTAAGCATATCAATAAGCGGAGGAAAAAAACTAACAAGGATTCCCCTAGTGTGGCGGCGGGCAGGAACAGCCCAAGCTTAAAATCGATCGACCGTCGTCTGAATTGTAACTGGAGAAGCGTCCTCGGCGGACGGGCCCAAGTCCCTTGGAGCAGGAGGCGCCGAAGAGGGTAGCGATCCCGTCGTGCCGGACCCTGTCGCATCACGGTAGTATTTGTCGGCGAGTCGGGTTGTTTGGGAATGCAGCCCCTAAGAGGCGGTAGATTCCGTCAAGGCTAAATATTGGCGAGAGACCGATAGCAAACAAGTACGCGAGGAAAGATGAAAAGGACTTTGAAAAGAGAGTCAAAGTGCTTGAAATTGTCGGGAGGGAAGCGGATGGGGGCGGCGATGCGCCCGGTCGGATGTGGAGCGGTGACAAGCGGTCCGCCCGATCGACTTCGGGCGTGGACAGCAGCGGATTAGGCGGCGGCCAAAGCCAGGCTGTAGATATGCTGTGGAGAGCGCCGTCGCCTCGATCGTGGCGGGACGACCGCAGCGCCGCCGGCGTGCCGGCATCTGCGTGCTCCGGTCTTTGGCACTGTGGGCTCCCATTCGACCCGTCTTGAAACACGGACCAAAGTCGACATGTGTGCGAGTCAGCAGGCGAGTAAACCCGTAAGCGTAAGGAAGCTGATTGGCGGGATCCCGCCAAGGGTGCACCGCCCGACCGACCTTGATCTTACGAGAAGGTTCGAGTGTGAGCATACTGTCGGGACCGAAAGATGGTGAACTATGCCTGGCGGGCGAAGCGAGAGAAACTCTGGTGGAGGCCCCATGGCGATCTGGCGATGCAAATCGTTAAATCGACTTGGGTATAGAGGCGAAAGACTAATCGAACCGTCTAGTGGCTGGTTCCTCGAAGTTTCCCTCGGGATAATTTGGGCTCGTGTGCGAGTTCTATCAGGTAAAGCCAATGATGAGAGGCATCGGGGGCGCAACGCCCTCGACCTATTCTCAAACTTTAAATAGGTAGGACGGCGCGGCTGCTTTGTTGAGCCGTGCCACGGAATCAAAGCTCAAGTGGGCCATTTTTGTAAGCGAGCGGCGTGCGGGATGAACCGGAAGCTGGGTTACGGTGCCCAACTGCGCGCTAACCTAGATACCACAAAGGGTGTTGGTCGATTAAGACAGCAGGACGGTGGTCATGGAAGTCGAAATCCGCTAAGGAGTGTGTAACAACTCACCTGCCGAATCAACTAGCCCCGAAAATGGATGGCGCTTAAGCGCGCGACCTACACCCGGCCGTCGGGGCAAGTGCCAGGCCCCGATGAGTAGGAGGGCGCGGCGGTCGCTGCAAAACCTAGGGCGTGAGCCGGGCGGGCGACGTCGGTCTGAGATCTTGGTGGTAGTAGCAAATATTCAAATGAGAACTTTGAAGGCGAAGAGGAAAGGTTCCATGTGAGCGGCACTTGCACATGGGTTAGTCGATCCTAAGGGTGGGGAAGCCCGGCAGATAAGCGCGTTTGTGGCGTGCTCGAAAGGAATCGGGTTAAAATTCTGAACCGGGGCGTGGCGGTTGGCGGCAGCGTTAGGAAGTCGGAGGCGTCGGCGAGCCTCGGGAAGAGTTATCTTTTACTGTTTAACAGCCTGCCCACCACAGAAGCGGCTCGGCGGAGGTAGGTAAGTCGGCGGCTGGAAGAGCACCGCCGCGTCGCGTGGTGTCGGTCGCGCTCGGCGGCCCTTGAAAATCCGGAGGACCGAGTGCCGTCCGCCCGGTCGTACTCATAACGCATCAGGTCTCCAAGGTGAACAGCCTCTGGTCAATGGAACAATGTAGGCAAGGGAAGTCGGCAAAATGGATCCGTAACTTCGGGAAAAGGATTGGCTCTGAGGGCTGGGCACGGGGGTCCCAGTCCTGAACCCGTCGGCTGTTGGTGGCCTGCACGAGCTGCTCTCGTGGCAAGTGCGGGTTACAGCGTCTTTGGCGAGGGGCCGGGTGGAGCGGCTCTTTCGGGGGCCTTCCCCGGGCGTCGAGCGATCGACTCGAGGGCCGAGATGCGGACAAGGGAATCCATTTGTTTAATTAAAACAAAGCATTGCGATGGTCCCTGCGGATGCTAACGCAATGTGATTTCTGACCAGTGCTCTGAATGTCAAAGTGAAGAAATTCAACCAAGCACGGGTAAGCGGCGGGAGTAACTATGACTCTCTTAAGGTAGCCAAATGCCTCGTCATCTAATTAGTATGCGCATGAATGGATTAACGAGATTCCCCTTTGTCACATCTACTATCAGCGAAACCACGCCCAAAGAGCGGGCTTGGCGAATCGGTGAGGAAAGAAGACCTGTTGAGCTTGACTCTAGTCCGACTTTGTGAAATGACTTAAAGGGTGTAGGATAAGTGGGAGCCATGCAAGGCGAAAGTGAAATACCACTACTTTTGCGTTATTTTACTTATTCCGTGAATCGAGGCGGGGTAAGCCCCTTTTTGGACCCAAAGTGCGCCTCGGCAGGCCGATCGAGCGGAAGACATTGTCGGTGGGGAGTTTGGGTGGGCGGCACATCTGTTAAAGATACGCGCGGTGTCTAAGATGAGCTCAGCGAGCAGAAATCTCGTGTGGAGAGAGGAAGGGTAAAAGCTCGTTTGATTACGATTTCCGATGCGAATCGAACCGTGAAAGCGTGGCCTAACGATCCTTTAGACCTTGAATCACGAAGCTAGAGGTGTCGGAAAAGTTACCCACAGGGATAAGCGGCTTGTGGCGATAGCGTTCATAAGCGGCGTTGCTTTTTGATCGCCGATGTCGGCTCTTCCTATCATTGTGAAGCGAGAATTCACCAAGTGTTGGATTGTTCACCCACCAATAGGGAGCGTGGTGGGTTTGAACCGTCGTGAGGCAGGTTAGTTTTACCCTGCGATAGCGGTGTTGCAATAGTAATTCAACCTGAAATGCGAGAGGAACCGTTGATTCGCACAATTGGTCATCGGCGCTTGGTTGAAAAGCGATGGCGTGAAGCTACCGTCGCGTTGGATTATGGTGAGCGCCTCAAAGTCGAGAATCCGGGCTAAGCGCGTGCGCATCTCGCTTGCCGTTCGTTTGCCGACCCGCGATGGGGCCTTTGGCCCCGAGGGCGCGTGTCGTTGGCTAAGCCTTTGCGGCGAGAATAGTTGTGATGGCGCCATGAAGTACAATTCCTAATGAGCGGTGAGTTGAATCGCTGCCAGGCGACTTAAATCTGCGACGGGGTATTGTAAGAGGCGAGTGGCCTTCTTTGCCACGATCCTCGAATTCAGCCCTTTGTCGCTCGATTAAATCCCCAACCCATTCCTCAATAACTACTAAATGCAGTGAGGCTATGTGGATTTTACATCGTCTATGTAGCACCGACACTGAATATGGGCATCGTGCGCCGTCTCCGACACATTTACGAACACGACACGCTCCGACACGTGTAGGGTGATAAAAATAATAATATTTTAAATTTTAAATCCAGCACTCCCCGACTAGGCAACGACACTCCCCACACGGCAAAGACACTCCTCGCCGCCCAATTTTTGTTTTTCTTTTGTAAATCTGAAAACAACAATTTTATTTTATCTCTATTTACTCGGCGACGAGGAATCAAATTATAAGTATGTTTACTCATTTTCTACCTCTTTTGCATGAGAGTCTTTGCCGCGTCGCTAGGCTATGTAGCACCGACACCTGAATATGGGCGTCGTGCGCCGTCTCCGACACATTTACGACACGACACGCTCCCGACACGCTCCGACACGTGTAGGGTGATAAAAATAATAATATTTTAAATTTTAATATCCAGCACTCCCCGACTAGGCAACGACACTCCCCACACGGCAAAGACACTCCTTCGCCCAATTTTTTGTTTTTCTTTTGTAAAGACGAAAACAACAATTTTATTTTATCTCCTATTTACTCAGGCGACGATGAATCAAATTATAAGTATGTTTTACTCATTTTTCTACCTCTTTTGCATGAGAGTCTTGCACGAACGCTAGGCTATGTAGCATCGACACCAGAATATGGGGGTCGTGCGCCGTCTCCGACACATTTACGACACGACACGCTCCCCACACGCTCCGACACGTGTAGGTTGATAAAAATAATAATATTTTAAATTTTAATATCCAGCACTCCCCGACAAGGCAACGACACTCCCCACACGGCAAAGACACTCCTTCGCCCAATTTTTTTTTTTTTTTTTTTTTTTGTTAATAAGATTTTTTTTAATTATTTTATCTCCTATTTACTACGGCGACGAGGAATCAAATTATGAGTATATTTACTCCTTTTTCTACATGTTTTTGAATGAGAGTCTTGCACGAGCGCTAGGCTATGTAGCACCGACACCTGAATATGGGCGTTGTGCGCCGTGTCCGACACATTTACGACACGACATGTTCCCACACGCTCCGACACGTGTAGGTTGATAAAAAAAATAATATTTTAAATTTTAATATCCAGCACTCCCCGACAAGGCAACGACACTCCCCACACGGCAAAGACACTCCTTTAGCCCAAATATTTTTTTTTTTGTTAATCTGAAAAAACAATTTTATTTTATCTCTATTTATTTACTCGGCGACGAGGAATCAAATTATGAGTATATTTACTCTTTTTCTACCTCTTTTTGAATGAGAGTCTTGCCTGGCGCTAGGTACATGTAGCACCGACATCTGAATATGGGCGTCGTGCGCCGTGTCCGACACATTTACGACACGACACGTTCCCCACACGCTCCGACACGTGTAGGGTGATAAAAATAATAATATTTTAAATTTTAATATCCGGCACTCCCCGACTAAGCAACGACCTCCAGCGCGGCAAAGACACTCCTTAGCCCCCTATTTTTTTTTTTGTTTTTTTTTGTTTTTTTTTTACGAAAAAACAATTTTATTTTATCTCATATTTACTCAGGCGACGAGGAATCAAATTATGAGTATATTTACTCCTTTTTCTACCTCTTTTTGAATGAGAGTCTTGCACGAGCGCTAGGCTGTGTAGCACCGACATCTGAATATGGGCGTCGTGCGCCGTGTCCGACACATTTACGACCACGACCACGTTCGCGCGCGCCGACACGTGTAGGGTGATAAAAATAATAATATTTTAAATTTTAATACCCGGCACTCCCCGACTAAGCAACGACACTCCCCACACGGCAAAGACACTCCTTCGCCCTATTTTTTGTTTTTTTGTTTTTTTGTTTTTTTTGTTTTTTTTTTACGAATTTTTTTTTTTATTTTATCTCATATTTACTCAGGCGACGAGGAATCAAATTATGAGTATATTTACTCCTTTTTCTACCTCTTTTTGAATGAGAGTCTTGCCACCTGGCGCTAGGTGTATGTAGCACCGACATATCGAATATGGCGTCGTGCGCCGTGTCCGACACATTTACGACACGACACGTTCCCCACACGCTCCGACACGTGTAGGGTGATAAAAATAATAATATTTTAAATTTTAATATCCGCCACTCCCCGACTAAGCAACGACACTCCCCACACGGCAAAGACACTCCTTCGCCCTATTTTTTGTTTTTTTTGTTTTTTTTTTACGAAAAAACAATTTTATTTTATCTCATATTTACTCAGGCGACGAGGAATCAAATTATGAGTATATTTACTCCTTTTTCTACCTCTTTTTGAATGAGAGTCTTTGCCTGGCGCTAAGTACATGTAGCACCGACGACATCGAATATGGCGTCGTCGCGCCGTCTCAAACACATTCACGACAAGACACGCTCCCCTTGCGCTCCGACACGTGTAGGGTGATAAAAATAATAATATTTTAAATTTTAATATCCGGGCACTCCCGACTAAGCAACGACACTCCCCGCGGCAAAGACACTCCCGCCTATTTTTGTTTTTGTTTTTTGTTTTTTTTACGAAAAAAATTTTTATTTATCTCATATTTACTCAGGCGACGAGGAATCAAATTATGAGTATATTTACTCCTTTTTCTACCTCTTTTTGAATGAGAGTCTTGCACGAGCGCTAGGCTGTGTAGCACCGACATCTGAATATGGGCGTCGTGCGCCGTCTCCGACACATTTACGACACGACACGTTCCCTTGCGCTCGACCACCCACGTGTAGGGTGATAAAAATAATAATATTTTAAATTTTAATATCCGGCACTCCCCGACTAAGCAACGACACTCCCCTTGCGGCAAAGACACTCGCCGCCCTATTTTTTTTTTTTTGTTTTTTGTTTTTTTACGAAAAAACAATTTTATTTATCTCATATTTACTCGAGTGACGAGGAATTAAATTATGAGTATATTTACTCCTTTTTCTACCTCTTTTTGAATGAGAGTCTTGCTTGCTGCAGCGCTAAGGTGTGTAGCGACCGACATCGAATATGGGCGTCGTCGCCGTCTCAGAAACACATTCACGACCACGACCACGCTCCCGCGCGCTCCGACACGTGTAGGTTGATAAAAATAATAATATTTTAAATTTTAATATCCGGCACTCCCCGACTAAGCAACGACACTCCCCACACGGCAAAGACACTCCTTCGCCCATATTTTTGTTTTTTTTTTTTTTTTTTTTACGAAAAAACAATTTTATTTTATCTCATATTTACTCAGGCGACGAGGAATCAAATTATGAGTATATTTACTCCTTTTTCTACCTCTTTTTGAATGAGAGTCTTTGCCTGGCGCTAGGGTATGTAGCACCGACATCGAATATGGGCGTCGTCGCGCCGTGTCCGACACATTCACGACACGACCACGTTCCCCTTGCGCTCCGACACGTGTAGGGTGATAAAAATAATAATATTTTAAATTTTAATATCCGGCACTCCCCGACTAAGCAACGACACTCCCCAGCGCGGCAAAGACACTCCTTAGCCTATTTTTGTTTTTTTGTTTTTTGTTTTTTTTACGAAAAAACAATTTTATTTTATCTCATATTTACTCAGGCGACGAGGAATCAAATTATGAGTATATTTACTCCTTTTTCTACCTCTTTTTGAATGAGAGTCTTGCACGAGCGCTAGGCTGTGTAGCACCGACATCTGAATATGGGCGTCGTGCGCCGTCTCCGACACATTTACGACCACGACACGCTCCCTTGCGCTCCGACACGTGTAGGGTGATAAAAATAATAATATTTTAAATTTTAATATCCGGCACTCCCCGACTAAGCAACGACACTCCCCACACGGCAAAGACACTCCTTCGCCCTATTTTTTGTTTTTTTTGTTTTTTTTTTTTACGAAATTTTTTTTTTATTTTATCTCATATTTACTCAGGCGACGAGGAATCAAATTATGAGTATATTTACTCCTTTTTCTACCTCTTTTTGAATGAGAGTCTTGCACGAGCGCTAGGCTGTGTAGCACCGACATCTGAATATGGGCGTCGTGCGCCGTGTCCGACACACACGACGACGACCACGTTCCTTGCGCTCCGACACGTGTAGGGTGATAAAAATAATAATATTTTAAATTTTAATATCCGGCACTCCCGACTAAGCAACGACCTCCCAGCGCGGCAAAGACACTCCTTAGCCTATTTTTTTTGTTTTTTTTTGTTTTTTTTTTACGAAAAAACAATTTTATTTTATCTCATATTTACTCAGGCGACGAGGAATCAAATTATGAGTATATTTACTCCTTTTTCTACCTCTTTTTGAATGAGAGTCTTGCCTGGCGCTAAGTACATGTAGCACCGACATCTCGAATATGGCGTCGTGCGCCGTGTCCGACACATTCACGACACGACCACGTTCCCCTTGCGCTCCGACACGTGTAGGGTGATAAAAATAATAATATTTTAAATTTTAATATCCGGCACTCCCCGACTAAGCAACGACACTCCCCACACGGCAAAGACACTCCTTCGCCCTATTTTTTGTTTTTTTTGTTTTTTTTACGAAAAAACAATTTTATTTATCTCATATTTACTCGAGTGACGAGGAATCAAATTATGAGTATATTTACTCCTTTTTCTACCTCTTTTTGAATGAGAGTCTTGCCGCTGGCGCTAGGTGTGTAGCACCGACATCGAATATGGGCGTCGTCGCCGTCTCCAACACATTCACGACCACGACACGCTCCTTGCGCTCCGACACGTGTAGGTTGATAAAAATAATAATATTTTAAATTTTAATATCCGGCACTCCCCGACTAGGCAACGACACTCCCCACACGGCAAAGACACTCTTTCGCCCAATTTTTTGATTTGTTATTTTTTTTTTTTTTTTTTTTTTTTTTTTTTGTTGTAAAGACGAAAAAAACAATTTTATTTTATCTCTTATTTACTCAAGGCGATGAGGAATCAAATTATAAGTATGTTTACTCATTTTTCTACCTCTTTTGCATGAGAGTCTTGCACGTACGCTAGGCTATGTAGCACCGACACCTGAATATGGGCGTCGTGCGCCGTCTCCGACACATTTACGACGGGTTAATTTGATTTTTAGTCCTCTAACTTTCCCTGTTT
Source organism: Gentiana macrophylla (assembly GCA_026214975.1). Lineage (NCBI taxonomy): Eukaryota > Viridiplantae > Streptophyta > Magnoliopsida > Gentianales > Gentianaceae > Gentiana > Gentiana macrophylla. The sequence goes on along the minus strand of CM047811.1, from coordinate 1,611,593 downwards.
TTGTAAATAGTCCTCTTTTTGCTCCGGTAGCATTTTCAGTCCTATAACTTTCTATTTTCTGGATTTTTAGTCCTTTTTGCCAATTCATCACCGGAGCTCCGGCGAAGTGCTTAGGGTATATACAAAAAGGACTAAAAATCAGAAAAAAAAAGTTATAGAGGCTGAAAAATCTACCACATAACTACCACCTAAACGCCGTCGGAGCTCCGGTGATGAATTGGCAAAAAGGACTAAAAATCGGAAAATAGAAAGTTATAGGACTAAAAATACTCTTTGGAACAAAAAGAATTTATTTACAAAAACATGGAAAGTTAGAGGACTAAAAATCAAATTAACCCCATTTACGACACGACACGCTCCCCACACGCTCCGACACTTGTAGGTTGATAAAAATAATAATATTTTAAATTTTAATATCAGGCCTTCCCGACTAAGCAACGACACTCCCAGCACGGCAAAGACACTCAGCCGCCCAATTTTTTTTTTTTTGTTACGAAAAAACAATTTTATTTTATCTCCTATTTACTCGGCGACGAGGAATCAAATTATGAGTATATTTACTCTTTTTCTACCTCTTTTTGAATGAGAGTCTTGTCACGAGCACTAGGGTGTGTAGCACCGACAACCTGAATATGGGCGTCGTGCGCCGTGTCCACACATTCACGACCACGACACGTTCCCCTTGCGCTCCGACACGTGTAGGGTGATAAAAATAATAATATTTTAAATTTTAATATCCGGCACTCCCCGACTAGGCAACGACACCCCCCACCCGGCAAAGACACTCTTTCGCCCAATTTTTTTTTGTTTTTTTTTTTTTTTTTTTTTTTTTGTTGTAAAGACGAAAAAAACAATTTTATTTTATCTCTTATTTACTCAGGCGATGAGGAATCAAATTATAAGTATGTTTACTCATTTTTCTACCTCTTTTGCATGAGAGTCTTGCACGTACGCTAGGCTATGTAGCACCGACACCTGAATATGGGCGTCGTGCGCCGTCTCCGACACATTTACGACGGGTTAATTTGATTTTTAGTCCTCTAACTTTCCCTGTTTTTGTAAATAGTCCTCTTTTTGCTCCGGTAGCATTTTCAGTCCTATAACTTTCTATTTTATGGATTTTTAGTCCTTTTGCCAATTCATCACGGAGCTCGGCGAAGTGCTTAGGGTATATACAAAAGGACTAAAAATCAGAAAAAAAAAAGTTATAGAGGCTGAAAAATCTACCACATATAACTACCACCTAAACGCCGTCAGACTCCGGTGATGAATTGGCAAAAGGACTAAAAATCCAGAAAATAGAAAGTTATAGGACTAAAAATGCTACTGGAGCAAAAAGAGGACTGTTTACAAAAACATGGAAAGTTAGAGGACTAAAAATCAAATTAACCCCATTTACGACACGACACGCTCCCCACACGCTCCGACACTTGTAGGTTGATAAAAATAATAATATTTTAAATTTTAATATCGGCACTCCCCGACAAAGGCAACGACACTCCCCACACGGCAAAGACACTCCTTCGCCCAATTTTTTTTTTTTTTTTTGTTAATCTGAAAAAACAATTTTTTTTTTATCTCTATTTACTCGGCGACGAGGAATCAAATTATGAGTATATTTACTCTTTTTCTACCTCTTTTTGAATGAGAGTCTTGCTTGCAGCGTTAAGGTATGTAGCACCGACACATCGAATATGGCGGGCGTCGCGCCGTGTCCACACATTCACGACCACGACCACGTTCCCCTTGCGCTCCGACACGTGTAGGGTGATAAAAATAATAATATTTTAAATTTTAATATCCGGCACTCCCGACTAGGCAGCGACACTCCCCAGCACGGCAAAGACACTCCTCGCCTATTTTATTTTTATTTTTTGTTTTTTTTTTTTTTTTTTTTTTTTTTTTTTTTTTTTACGAAAAAACAATTTTATTTTATCTCATATTTACTCAGGCGACGAGGAATCAAATTATGAGTATATTTACTCCTTTTTCTATCTCTTTTTGAATGAGAGTCTTGCACGAGCGCTAGGCTTTGTAGCACCGACATCTGAATATGGGCGTCGTGCGCCGTGTCCGACACATTTACGACACGACACGTTCCCCACACGCTCCGACACGTGTAGGGTGATAAAAATAATAATATTTTAAATTTTAATATCCGGCACTCCCCGACTAGGCAACGACACTCCCCACACGGCAAAGACACTCCGCCGCCTATTTTTGTTTTTTTTTTTTTTTTTTTTTTTTTTTTATTTACGAAAAAACAATTTTATTTTATATCCTATTTAAGAAGGCGACGAGGAATCAAATTATGAGTATATTTACTCCTTTTTCTACCTCTTTTGCATGAGAGTCTTGCACGAACGCTAGACTATGAAGCACCGACACCCGAATATGGCATGCGAAAATAGTAGCCAAGATGACATTGGACAAGGCAACAAAACAATCTCATTGCCTCTGGTGATCACATTGTTTGTGTTGCAATTTGGGATATCACTGAATAAGTTGGTATATGAGGGAGAGGTGGTTGAGGATGTCATCTGGACATGTGTTGAAAGTTACTGTGCATTGCGCTAGGCTTCTTTTGAGCACGTCCTTTTCCCCCTTTTCCATTTCGGGGACGTCCTCGGCCTTCTTTGTCATTTGCGGCAATGTATTTTGAGTCGACAATCACGTAAGCGTGTCGCCGTGCCCAGCGAGGCGTGCCGGATGGCGGATGCTTTGGCGCTCCTTCCGGGCTCCTACGCACCACTGCGCTGTCGATGCATTGCGACGTGATGGCACATGAGTGGTGGTTGGCGGTGTCGGTCGGATGCATCCACGCGCTTGCGGCGGCGGCGGCGTCCGTCCTACCGGCCTCTTCATTGTTG